>OZ014519.1:30259784-31751034 GCA_963966055.1 Lathyrus aphaca | reverse complement strand
GTTTCTTGATCGTGGGTTGGTCAGTTATGGCCATACTTTTTGTGTCGTCGAAAGATGGGTGTCGAAAGCTATGATGAAAAAGACCTTTCTATCAGCTAGGTCAAAGGGAAATTTGGGGGGGGGGAGGAAATTCGTTAGCTCCTAATTTTGACACCTAGTTGATTTTAGGAAACATTGACTTTAGTGTTATGTTTTGGTGGAAAGGAAAAGGCTTCGACTAATTTAAAGCTGAAGAGGCCTGAATCGAAGATGCAAGGAATATAAGGACGCAGACTTAGAATATTTTTAAGTATAAAAGAAGTAGCTTCGACCGCATATCCTTGGAATGACAAACATGCAGTGATTGAGATCAATAGTGGAGGGAAAAGTTATATTTCTTTCAAATTTGAATAAAGACAAGTGGCGCACATTTGAGGTCCAAGAAAATGCAAAGTGCCAAGTGGCATATTTGTAGGAATAAACTGCTCATAGCAGTTACTTTCGACTAGTATAAATAAAGTTGTTCAAGTGTTAGAATTGTGTGTGAATCATATTGTACAAGTTACTCCATAAACACTCAAAGTACTCGTGTGTAGAGAAACGAGTGAAGGCGAGAATGTACGTGATGAGATCACCACCCTTTTTTCATATCAATGTAATTTTTTTTAAAGCCTTTATTTTGAAGTCTTTTTATCTTGCATTCTCTTTACATTCAATCAAGTTTATTATTCAGTCTTTTATTGTCTTTTACTTGATTTCTTTACACTTCCTTGCCATTTATACTTTATTGCACTTTACTTTTTACCTCAATTGTTTTGAGTCTTGTTTGTTTTTATTTTCTCTTTTTACCAAAATTCTTCATAAAGTCTGTCGAAGAGTTTATAACACTATTCCTGAAAAACCAAATAAAACATATTTATAGCACATGTCCTAGGATCAATCTGGCCGATCCTGTGGATAACTGAAAACATTGTGTTGTTTTTAGAGGACCAGTGGTTGTTTACAATTTTCAGGGTAAACACCAAGCCTCCAAAGTTGTATCTTTAAGTTTGGGATATCATCCTATACTAGTCATCAGAAAGAGATCCACAACAGATTTTGGTATAATTCTTATTCCAATTCAAACAATAATTTGTCAAAAAAAATATCGTGATCTGACACTCAAACAAGATATGGTTCTAAGTCTCCATGTGCTTATGACACAAGCCGCCCATGGATGCCAAATTACACCCCCTTTTTTTGATGAAATGTCTCAACCACATGAAAGACACCAAAGGAGGAATAAAGTCTTGTGAAATAATGTTCGCCCATTGTAGGGAATCTTGTGGCTCTACTAGGAATTTTTGCACCTTTTTCATTGATAAGATGTCATTGCTCGCGTATTTTTAGACTAAGATATCTTAAAGATTATTGCCCATATGTAGAACCGTCTTTGAGAGCGTGCAAGGAGGGCTACTACACGAAGCCCAAAATTTGACACGTTTAGATTGTTTCTATATATAGCCTCTTAAAATATTTGTCACAATTAAATCATAGGAAAATAGGACATCTATTTATTTGTTCAGTGTTAAACTATGACTAGCCTACATAAGACATCCAACGATTTTAAGGTAACTCTGCTCGCAAGTATAGAAGTTTGAGTCATACAGAGAGCAATATTCGGATTAGTATTTGATACATAATTTTGTATACTCCATCTACCTACCTTAATCAGATCGCGAACTCTAATAGCTAGCCCATATCTCATTTGTAGTGGAATGTCCAAAATCTCACTAAAAGGTTCCCCAAATAAATTTTTGTTCCAAAAGCTTATCTTATTTCCTTTGTCTATAATTCATCTAGAGTCTTCCAACACTATCTCATAATGGTAACTATTAGCTTATATGTATTACTATAAGTTTCATTTATTAATGTAATTAGATAGAGTAAGATAGGTAGATGAGGTGGCAACATCTCTTTGGCTTTTTTCCTCTTGTATACATAATTTATCTCTTCACTGTTTAAGTTGAGTTGAATGAAACATTAAAGCTTTTACTTCCTCATTTCTACATACTTGAAAGTATTCACGTGGCTAACCATGTACTCCTCTTCACCATAGACAGTGACAATTTTGTTTTTCACCGGATATTTCAACTTCTGATGTAAGGTGGAAGTCACGGCACCTTCTCCATGGATCCAAGGGCGTCCAAGCAAACAAGAATACGCAGGCCGAATATCCATCACATAGAAAGTAGAATTGAAGACTTGAGAGCCTACTTTGATCGGGAGGTCTACTTCTCCATGTACCACTCTTCTTGAGCCATCAAAGGCCCTCACCACTACGTCACTTAGTCTTAACACAACATCTTCAGGACTGAGCTTGTCTAGAACTTCTTTAGGGAGCACATTCAATGAAGAACCATTATCCACCAGTACATGAGACAAAGTAGTGCCCCTACATTCAATGGAGATATGCAGAGCCCTGTTATGGTTTCTCTTGGCAGGAGCCAATCAGCATCAGAAAAGCCCAGTCCTTTATCACAAGTCAGATGTGCCACACAATTCTCAAATTGATCTACAAAAATCTCATTTGGCACATGAGCAATGTTCAGGAACTTGATTAAGGCTTTAGCATGAGCCTTAGAACACAATAGCAAAGATAACATGGAGATTTTGGAGGGAGTATGCCCCAATTGGTCAACAATATCATAATCACTCTTGCGAATGATCTTCAGTACTTCTTCCATCTGTTTAGAAATATTTTCAGCAGTTGGTGCCTCAGCTTGCACAGGTTCAATTACAGGACCTTTGCCCCGAGCATCAGTACTTAGTTCAGGAATGGAAGTAGTAGTTGGAGTAACTGCACTTTTAGAAGTATTCTGATGGGAGAAGACTCTTCCACTTCTAGTAATCTTACTAGATCCAGCAATGTTGTCAACATCAAGACTAGTATCAGAAATAGGTGTATTAGTCCAAGTTTCTTGCTTGACACCATGGATATAAACATCAGAACCATAATTCCAGGGTATAGCTTTATCAGAAGTATAAGGAACAGGGCCAGGAGTGGTAATGATCATGGGACCACTCTTGCTTCAGCAACAGTCTTCACAAGGCCTTCAGCAGTAATCCTGACAGGACCTTTGGAGGTAATCTTCACTGGAACTTTATCAACCATAGCTACGTCTTCAAGCTTCGTACTTCGAGTTAGATGCTCACACATACTTTCCACAGAAGGAGTCTTCTCAAACAATATGGTGTAATTGTCCATGAGGCGTTGAATACCATCTTTCAACTTCCAGCAGCTATCAGGTTTGTAGGCACAATAGAAACAGTCTTCATTGCAACCTGGAAAGAATCCATCCTGCACCAACTTCTTCTTGATAATAGATAAGGGAGTAGTCACTTCTTCTACTGAGGAAATATAGGATACCTCATCCACAACATTAACAATCTTCTCATGGTTGGGCATAGGAGCAATGATCACATTTGGGGTCCCAGGAGGGTCAAATTCAATTTCCCCAGCTTCAATCATGTCTTGAATCTTGTTTTTCAACACCCAGCAGTTGTTGGTGTCATGTCCCGGACTATTAGAATGATATGTACATCTTGCATTAGGATTGTATCGAGGAGAGGAAGTATTAGGATTCTGAGGAGGGTCCCTCTGTAACACGGTGGGAGAACTGACTTTAAGTTATGTTGCGGATAACAAGAGTCGCCACCGACTTTTATTTTATCCAAAAGGAAAGGGTATAAAAGAACAGGAAAGACCTTAAGAGATATTTTTGGGTCCGGGGGGTAGGTTATGTAAAGGGAAGGTGTTAGCACCCTTTACATCCATGGTTATCCATGGGCTCTTAGTTACTTAGCTCACTTTTGAATTGTTTTTGAAAGTGTAGTGTGTGAATAGAAAAATTTTCAGAATAGTTGATAATGATCCATGTACGGATGCGTAAAAACCTGTTTTTGAAAATTTGTTTGAAATTTGTTAAGTGTTTGAAAAATGGAGTGAGCAAGCAACTAGGAGGTACCTACCCTAAAGTTTTAAGTCTTTCTTGTTCTTTATCCTTTAAGTGGTAAGATTATCCCTACTATTAAGGAGTAGGTAGTCATTACCTTGGATGTAAGGGACATGAGAGGGACATTTTGTTTATGAAGGCAACTGTGGGGTGTATTAAGCATTTAGGAGGGACTATCATCATTATTCGAAGGGACTTGATCTTTAAGGCAACCATTAGGGACTTGATGATTTTTTCTTTTAAGGGACTTGCTTTATACACCCCACTTGACCTTATGATTTAGGCAACTTGAGGGATAACCTTAGAAAGTGTAGGATGGCGATTAAAAATCGACTTACGTGTGTGAGTGTTCAATATTGTTTATCTTTAAAAATGATCTAAATTTGTTTTAAATAGAATACATGTTTTTGCACTCCCTAAATTACTAACCATAGCAACAATTAAATAATTAAATATTTACAAAATTACACCAAGGAGCAATTACATAATAAGCAAATTAAAATAAATGGCAAAAATAAATAATAAGCAAAATATAAATAAATAAGCTAAAATAATAAATAAACAATAAATAAATAAATAGGGGTTAGTGATAATGAGAATTAAAAAATAGGGTTAGTAAAAATATTAAAAAAATAAACAAAGTTAGTGAAATAATAATAGTAATAAAATATATAAGATTAGTGAAGCAAAATAAATAATATCATAATTAGTAACAATAATTAAAATAAATAGAATTAAATAAAAAATATATTATAATGACATGATTAGAATAATAAACACAAAATTGGATTTTAATATATAAGCATTATTTAGAAACATGAATCATTAATATAAAATTTTTAAACATAAGATAATTATAAATTTTAATCATTTACAAAAATTTAATTATTTAAAAAAAATTAATCATATTTACAAAATTTAATTTCTACTAATTATTATATTTACAAAAAATTATGCTAAATAAATATATATTATAATTATGTAAAGAATTAGAAGATAAAATTAGGTTTTTTTACAAAATTAGGGTTTTTAATAAGTACTTAAATAAATTAGGTTTGGTTTTAGAAAATTATTTTTAAGGTTTAGAATAGCATATACAAAATTTTTTTTAACTAATATATATACATTATATTTACATAAAATAATGAAGAACATAATTTTTTGAATTAATTAAAAAAAAATAGAAAGTTTAGAACTTTTTTAGAAAATATGATATTATTTTAAATTTTTGAATATATATATGATTTATATTTTTTATTAAGAAAGCAATTGAATTAATTAAAAAAAAATAGAAAAAAGTAGTAAAAAGAAAACTCACCTGGGCTGGGTTTGAACCCAGGTCCTCCTGTTTGCCAGCATCAAAACATGCCATCAGGCCAACCATGCGTTGGTGATAATAGAATGAGTCCTGTTGGTTTTGTTCTTTGTTGCAAAAAATCCTGGAAAAAAATAAAAGACACAAAAGGCCTGGGGTGGTGTTGAACCCAGGACCTTACAGATACACACATGCGCGCGTTACCACCCGGCTGGAAGAGCCAATCTGCTAGAATGCTGGCTATGATTGATAATATATTAAACCTGGAAAATAGACAAAATAAATGAACAAAATGCCACAAACGGGGATCGAACCCCAGACCAAACCCTTAGGTACGCACGCCTTCAACCACTGGGACACAAGTTCTTGTGTGACAAATAAACAGCAAACAATCAATAAAATATTATACAAATAATTTGAATTTAAGCACGCGCGGGAAGAGGTCATCTTCTACCTCCAGAACTATGAATTTAGCTGCGAAAATAGCTGGGAGTTTACCTGCGAATTTTCATACACACATACCCTGTGTTTTTCAAACTACCATCAAACAACATCAATTTATCAAATCAAGGACACCTTTGAGTTCCTTACAACCTGTACAATTCAATTATGTCCAGAAAATACATTTATATTGGGTGAATCGAAGAACCCCATTTTTGAACTCGAAACCCTAACTATGGCCGTTTGTCCATTAGGTCACGAAACCTCAAGTTTCTTGTCCAGAATTGATCTTTGGAACCTCACAAACACAAAAACTCAAACAAAATTCATTAACAATGCACAAATAAACAGAATCGAAAAATTGAAATTCAAGGCAAAGTTTGATTCGGGTAGAGCAATATGAGATGGTATTGATGCATATGATTGATGATTTATGATCAGAAGGGTCTAAGGAAGCTTGCTATGTCCTTCTTTTACCTTCTAGTGCTCTGAATTTCAAAATCCGAATGTGACTTTTGCTTGAAATTTTTTGAAGTGAAACCTACCTTTGGCTGCTGGAAATTCGTGAATGAGGGTTTGCATTATGTTTGATACTTATATGTGAATGATTCTAGGTCAAAAACTTCATTGGTTGTGTGCAAGAATTGATTTAAAAAGATTGAGATTGATCATGCTTTGAAATTTCAATATTTGCTCATGAAAGCTTACTATTTTTGGATAAATCACATGATTTCTTTCTCTTTCAACTTCAATCAATATTGATGAGATTCTAGAAGCTCAATCTTCCTCCAAAAATATATTTTCATATTTTATATTTATTTAAAATGATTTTTTGTGAATTAAATCAAAATAAATAAAAATAAAATAATAAAAATTATGATTTTTAATCAATTGGGTCGTGCATGATGATATGATATGGATTGGATCACAATTTAGCAAGCCCATTTGGAAGGAATTGGTTCTAGACCCCCATTTTCATCATAAACCATCACAAAATTTCCCAACTTTGCAAGGGCATATCTCTCTCAATTTTAAAGGTATGAGGGTGTTCTTGGACATTTTGGAAAGCTTGAAGAGTCCTCTAAACAACCCCATTGGTTTCAGGTCCATATCATTTACCAATCTCAAGTTATGCCCTTTTGAAGTTGTTGACTTTTTGTTGACTTTTGAAATGACCTATAATGTCTTAGCTCATATCTTCCAAATGAAGCATTTTTGGGCTTAACTTGAAAGATCAAAGTTGTAGAGAATTCAATTTCCTTCAAAATGAGCTTTGGATGGAGACTTGGTGATGAATTATGTGAAAGTTATGGCTGGTCAAAGTTCAGTTGACTTTTACTGAGGAAACCCTAATTTAGAAACTCCTGATTATTGATGATCTGGAATCTCCTTGATGAATCATGATCAACCCTTGATCAAATGATGGATTTTACTTCATTTACTTGATGTTGGCAAAAAATCATGAAGTTTGACTTTGGTTTGACCACAGTTGACCTCAGTTTGACTTTTTAACTGCATTGACTGGTTTTGACTTATCTGATCATCTGACTGAGCAAACTTTTGAGAAAAGTCTTGAAACTTGTCATGGGGGTTCTTATATACATATAAGATGTTATGAAGCTCACTTGAAGTCTTGGAAGTCCATTTAGCCTGATTAAAGTCAAAACCCTAGTTTTGGATGCACTGCTTAGGAGGTGCATTGTCTGAGGGAATTGTCAACTCTTTTGACCAATTGTGAACTTTGTGAACCTTGTGAACCATCATAAAATGTCTTGTGAACCTCATGGGAGGTATTGTGAAGCTTGTGAACCTTGTGAACCTCATAAAGTAGCTTGTAGACTTCATGAACCTCAGGAAAGCTTTGTAATCATTGTGAACCTTGTGAACCTTCAAGAAGTAACTTGTAGACTTCATGAACCTCATGAAAGGTCTTGTAAATGTTGAGAAACTTGTGAACCTTGTGAACCTTCAAGAAGTGACTTGTAGACTTCATGAACCTCATGAAAGGGTTTGGTAAGCTTTGTGGAACTTGTGAACCTTGTGAACCTTCAAGAAGTAACTTGTAGACTTCATGAACCTCATGAAAGGTTATGGAAATGTTGAGAAACTTGTGAACCTTGTGAACCTTGTGAATCTCATAAAGTAGCTTGTAGACTTCATGAACCTCAGGAAAGCTTTGTAATCATTGTGAACCTTGTGAACCTTCAAGAAGTAACTTGTAGACTCCATGAACCTCATGAAAGGTCTTGTAAATGTTGAGAAACTTGTGAACCTTGTGAACCTTCAAGAAGTGACTTGTAGACTTCATGAACCTCCTGAAAGGGTTTGGTAAGCTTTGTGGAACTTGTGAACCTTGTGAACCTTCAAGAAGTAACTTGTAGACTTCATGAACCTCATGAAAGGTTATGGAAATGTTGAGAAACTTGTGAACCTTGTGAACCTTCTTAGAACACAAAGTCTTGTATTGTGAGGGCAAATTTTGGGGTGCAACAGCTGCCCCTGTTCAATTTTCTGAAACCTGAGGGGTTAGATTGGTATATTTGCCAGTCGTGACCTGGAAGGTTGAAGGGGATTGAACATAAAAGCCCAAAAATTTGCACTCACCAGTGCATAGAATGATACAGATGGCTGGTTGTATATGCTTGAGTGGGCTTAAAGATGCCACTTGGAGGAACTGGTGATGGGCTTAAAGATGCCATCTAAAGTATCAGAATATGATGATATGTTGATACTGGATATCAGTACTAGGTCTTTGTATAGGCCGTCTCTGAATCATTTATGCAACATGATTTGAGTTGGAAATATTTTGGATTAGGGAATGGATTTTTGTACAGACCATTTGCCTATTCTCCAAGGGCCAAAAGAACGTCAGGATTTGTTCTTAAGGATCAAAAGAACGTCAGGATTAGTTCCTCTGAAAAGTATCTTGAACAAGGGACCAAAAGAGCGTCAGGATTTGCTCTTAAGGATCAAAAGAACGTCAGGATTAGCTCTTCTGAAAGATGTCTTGAACAATGGGTTAAAAGAGCGTCAGGATTTGCTCTTAATAATCAAAAGAACGTCAGGATTTGTTCTTCTGAAATACGTCTTGGAGGATGAAGCAGTCCAGAAGCAATGATGATAGCTATCAAGAAGATGGAGCAATCTTGAGGTAATGATATGATTTCAGGAGGGTGAAGCAATCCTGGTGTAATAATATGATATGCTTTCAGGAGACTGGAGTAATCCTGATGTAACAGCATGTCTTCAGGAGGATTGAGCAGTCCTGATGACCATAAGTTTGTTTGTTGGATAATTTACCTGAAAACAAAGTAGCATTCTGTATGATAGTATTAGTTTATGCATTATGTATGCATGTATGATATGATGCACTTAAGTAATGTATTATGTATCTATGGATATGTATGTTATGGTATGATGTAAATGATGTATGTATGATATGATACTGCCGGAAGCGTCTGGATATCTTCATACAACAACTGCTGGCCAGGGAAAATAAATCCCGATTCGTTGCTGAAGAATATGAGGGACTCATTTCTGTCTTGTTTGATAAGTAGATATATATAACCTTCCGTATGCTGGGGATAGTAAGGTATATATAACCTCCCGTCTGCTGGGGATAGCAAGGTATATATAACCTTCGTCTTCGTTTGATAGTAGAGTAGATATACCACCCGTCTTCGTTCGTCGTACCCTTATTGGAAAGTAATTTCCCGTATATCCGTATGAGGATAAAAGAGATGGATATAAATTCCAGGGGAGATGTGACTATATGAAGATGGATTTGCCCTACTGAGGGTTTTGTGATTGTTTTGTAAAGATGAACCGGCGAAGCTTCGTTGAAATCCTTCCCTCGTTCGTCCTTAGTAAACACTATTACTGCATTTTCATGCATTTCTGGTAAACATTAATCATATTAAGCATACATGCATTTCTGGTAAACATCAATCATATTCAAAAGCATACATACATTCAAACACAACCAATGGACGTTTCGCTTATGTAAATAGGGTAAAAGTAAATCTGGATTCAAAAGATGGAATTTATTTATATCAAAAGTGACCCATACATGGGTAAGTTTGTACAAGGAGACATAAACCCTAGTAAGAGGATTTTGTCATAAAGTTTTTTACAAAACAAGGAAAATCAGCTGTGTGGGAAATAATCCTATTGAGTTTCAATTCTACTATTGCCATTCAAGTATCTCATCTTCTTGCTGTTGAGACGGAAACGATTGGATTGAGCTTTATCTGTTCGAGCTTGAGTAAGTAGTACAACTGGTTGCAATTTCATGGGTGATCCAAACGAGACATAGTCATACGCTTTAATCCCTAACTTTTGCCTGGATTGCCCTTTCAGGTTTTCAATCCACCGGGATACCCTTTTTTGCCCAAGCCGCCTTTTCAGGTTTTCGACTTGCCGGGTGTACATCTTTTTATATATATCCCTAATTTTTGCCCAAACCCTTTTGGTTTGCCGGGATGCCCTTATTTTTGCCTAGGCCTGTCAACCTAGCGGGTCTCTTTTTATGCGTAGTATTTTTTAACTATGTCTGCGTTTACAGGCTGTGGGAAGTCCTCACCATCCATTGTAGTCAGTATCATGGCACCTCCTGAGAACACTGTCTTGACTACAAATGGCCCTTCATATGTTGGAGTCCACTTGCCCCTAGGATCACCCTGTGGTAATATGATACGCTTGATTACCAAGTCACCATCCTGATATACCTTTGGCTTAACCTTCTTGTTAAAAGCTTTGATCATTCGTTTTTGGTACATCTGGCCATGACAAACTGCTGCTAACCTCTTCTCATCAATCAAATTTATCTGGTCCAGTCGAGTCTGAATCCACTCATCTTCATCCAAGCCTGCATCCTTCATAATTCTCAAGGAGGGGATCTGAACTTCAATGGGCAGAACTGCTTCCATACCATAGACTAAAGAGAATGGGGTTGCCCCTGTTGAAGTACGTATTGTGGTACGATAACCATGAAGAGCAAATGGTAACATCTCATGCCAATCCTTGTAGGTAACAGTCATCTTCTGTACAATCTTCTTGATGTTCTTATTAGCAGCTTCAACTGCCCCATTCATCTTTGGACGATACGGAGAAGAGTTGTGATGCTTAATCTTGAACTGCGTGCAGAGATCAGTAATCATAGTGTTGTTCAGATTAGAGCCATTGTCAGTAATAATCCTTTCAGGGATGCCATACCTACATATGAGATTATTCTTAATGAACCGAGCCACAACATTCTTGGTAACAGATGCAAATGAAGCTGCCTCTACCCACTTTGTAAAATAATCAATAGCAACCAGGATGAAACGATGCCCATTAGAAGCAGTAGGCTTGATCTCACCAATCATATCAATGCCCCACATGGCAAAGGGCCAAGGAGCAGTCAACACATTCAATGGTGATGGAGGTACATGTACTTTATCAGCATAAATTTGACACTTGTGACACGTTCTGGAGTGTTGATAGCAATCAGCTTCCATGGTAGACCAATAGTAACCTGCTCTCAAAATCTTCTTTGCCATGGTATGACCACTAGAATGAGTGCCAAAGGTCCCATCATGCATCTCTTCCATAATCTCAGTTGCTTCCTTCTTATCCACACAACGAAGCATAGTTGAATCATGATTGCGCTTATACAGAATCCCATTACTCAAGAAGAACTTAGCAGAGAACCTCCTCAGAAACTTCCTATCCTTGACAGATGCCCCTTCAGGAAACTCCTGAGCTTCAAGATATCTTTTCACTTCATAGAACCAAGGCTTCTCCTCTACCCCTTCAGTGTCAATTTCATTGCAGTATGCAGGCTTTTCAAATCTATCAATAGTAATCTTGGGAGCTTCATCATCCCAGCTGATCTCAAACATAGATGCCATGGTGGCCAATGCATCTGCCAACTGATTCTCTCTTCGTGGAATATGTCCAAAGGTAATCTCTTTGAAATGTGGGATCAAAGACAACACATGCTCTCTGTAAGGAATGAGATTATCATGCTTGGTATCCCAATCTCCTTTAATCTGACTTACTACCAGGGCTGAATCTCCATACACATTAAGGCACTGAATCTTCATATCAATAGCAACTTTAATACCCAGGATACATGCCTCATACTCAGCCATGTTATTGGTACAATAGAAACAAAGTCTGGCAGTAATCGGGGTATGACAACCTTCAGGGGAACTAATTACAACACCAACACCATTACCATGTGCATTAGAGGCACCATCAAAAACCATAGTCCATCGGGATCCTTGTTCAGGTCCATCATATTGTCCAGGTTCTTTGGTAATAATCATAATGTCTTCATCAGGGAATTCAAAACTCATTGACTGGTAATTATCCACTGCTTGATGAGCCAAATGATCAGCAACAACACTTCCCTTAATGGCCTTCTGAGTAGTATACTGTATATCATATTCTGTCAAGATCATTTGCCATCTTGCAATTCTTCCAGAGAGAGCAGGTTTCTCAAATATGTACTTGATTGGATCCATCTTCGAAATCAACAAGGTAGTATGGGTCAACATATACTGTCTTAGTCGGCGAGCAGCCCATGCCAAAGCGCATCAAGTTTTCTCGAGCAGTGAGTATCTTGTTTCACAGTCGGTAAACTTTTTGCTAAGGTAGTATATTGCCTGCTCTTTTCGACCAGACTCGTCATGTTGCCCCAACACACACCCCATTGAGTTGTCTAACACAGTTAAGTACATAATCAAGGGTCTTCCATCAACCGGTGGCATCAAAATTGGTGGTTCTAGCAGGTATCTCTTGATTTCATCAAAGGCAGTCTGGCACTCATCATTCCATTCCATCACCTGATCTTTCTTCAACAACTTGAAGATTGGCTCACAGATGGTAGTTAACTGGGAAATAAATCTTGCAATGTAATTCAATCGTCCCAAGAAACCTCTAACCTCCTTCTCAGTACGGGGAGCGGGCATCTCTCGTATAGCTTTTACTTTTGCAGGATCTACTTCAATACCTTTTCCACTGACAATGAAACCCAGGAGTTTCCCATATCTAACTCCAAAAGTACACTTGTTTGGATTCAACCTCAACTTGTATTTCTTCAACCTCTCAAACAACTTGTATAGATGATCAAAATGTTGCTCTTCATTCTGAGATCTGGCTATCATATCATCCACATATACCTCTATCTCATGATGAATCATATCATGAAACAAAGCCACCATAGCACGCTGATATGTTGCCCCTGCATTCTTCAAACCAAATGGCATCACCTTATAGCAAAAAGTGCCCCACTGTGTCACAAATGTTGTCTTCTCCATATCTTCAGGTGCCATCCTGATTTGATTATAACCAGAGAAACCATCCATAAAAGAGAATACCTTATGCTGAGCAGTGTTGTCTACCAGAATATCAATATGAGGAAGTGGAAAGTCATCTTTGGGGCTAGCCTTGTTCAAATCTCTGTAGTCCACACACATACGTACCTTACCATCTTTCTTAGGAACTGGTACCACATTTGCAACCCACTGAGGATAAGAAGTCACTGCTAAGAACCCTGCATTGAACTGTTTCATTACCTCTGCCTTGATCTTTTCTGACATTTCAGGACGCATACGACGAACCTTCTGCTTCTTTGGACGACAATCTTCTTTCACTGGTAAACGGTGAACCACAATGTCTGTATCCAACCCTGGCATATCTTCATAAGACCAAGCAAAGATCTCCACATAGTCACGTAACATCTGAATCAACCTGCTCTTGACACTGTCCTCTAAATCAGCCCCTATCTTGACCTCTTTTCTGTTTTCTTCAGTTCCCAAATTCACAACTTCGACTGGCTCTTCATGTGGCTGTATAGCTTTCTCTTCTTGTTGTAACAACCTAGCAAGCTCTACAGGTATTTCACAATCGTCCTCATTTCCGTCTTCAGTTTGATAGATCGGATTCTCGAAATTATAATTGGCAATAGTAGAACTGTTATCAACAGGATCCAGAGTGGATGAGGATCTGCATTTAGTGATGTGGGTGTGTGTAAGAACACATAGCTGATAAAGTAAAAATAAAAGAAAAGAAAGACAAGGAACACAATATTTACGAAAACGAAACGTCCACTGATTTTATTGAATGAAGTATGCAAATGAAATGACAGCCCGTAACAAGCACACCATTGTGCCCCGGGTAAGGCACAAGGCTTAAAGAGTTTTATTGTTCGAGAAATTACAAACTTAAAAAAGCAACAACACAGTAATAGTATTTACTCCTGACTAAAGGAGATAGGGATAACATCTTCAGCTTTCCAATTATTGAGTCCAGCACCCACAGTAGGAAAAATCCAAGCATCCAAGTTGTAGTCTTCATCATAGTCTTCCACAACATTGATAACCCCTTGATTGGTGATACGAGCAGCACGAGCACGACGAACAGCCTTCTGGGACTCTGCAGTGAAACCCAAACCAAACTTGTCAGACTTGTATGGAATATCAGGAAGCTGACCCCAAATAGTACAACCACCTTCATCCACCACAACTCTAGCATCATTAAGGGAGGCCATTGCCATTGTTGGAGGTTTTCTGGTGACCACAGGAACTTTCTTCACAGCAGGAGGAGCTACATAATCATTAACAACCCAAGGAACCACTTCAAATGTCTGACACGGAGTTTCAATGTATTCACCTTCCACTTCCAGATACTTGAAGGTATTTACATGGCTGACAAAGTATTCTTCTTCTCCATAGACAGTAACAACCTTTCCATTCACCGGATATTTCAACTTCTGGTGTAACGTAGAGGTTACAGCACCTGCCCCGTGGATCCAAGGACGACCAAGCAGACAAGAGTACGAAGGACGAATATCCATCACATAGAATGTAGCAGTAAACACCTGAGAGCCAACTTTGATTGGAAGATCAATTTCCCCATGCACTACTCTTCTAGAACCATCAAAAGCCTTTACCACAATATTACTGGGCTTCAGCACAGCATCTTCAGGACTCAGCTTATTCAGGACTTCCTTGGGCAACACATTCAGAGAGGAACCATTGTCTATCAGCACATGTGACAGGGTAGTGCCCCTGCATTCAATTGAAATATGCAAGGCCCTGTTATGATCCCTCTTGGCAGGGGTCAAATCAGCATCAGAAAATCCTAACCCGTTATCATAGGTCAGGTGGGCAACACAGTTCTCAAATTGGTCCACAGAGATAGCATTGGGCACATGAGCAGACTTCAGAAACTTGATCAAGGACTTGGCATGAGCCTCAGAACACAGCAACAAGGACAACATAGAAATCTTTGAGGGAGTATGCCCCAATTGATCCACAATGTCATAATCACTCTTGCGAATGATTTTCAATACTTCTTCCATCTGCTTAGAGAGATCATCAGCAGCTGGCACATCAGTAGATACAGGCTCAATAACAGGACCTTTGCCCCGAGCATCAGTGGTAGAGGTAGCAGCAGGAGTAACTGCATTTTTAGAAGCAACTGGAGGAGAGAAAACTCTTCCACTACGAGTGATCTTGCTAGATCCAGCAATATTATCAATGTCAGCAGGCACATCAGGTAAAGGCTCCTGCTTAACACCATGGATGTAAACATCAGACCCATAGTGCCAAGGCACAGCTTTATCAGATGTATAAGGAATAGGACCAGGAGTAGTAATGATCAGAGGAGCCACTCTGGCTTCAGCAACAACTCCTTCAGCAGTAATCTTGATTGGACCCGAATGGGTGATTTTAACAGGTCTCTTTGAAGTGATTCTTACCGGTAATTTGTCAACCATATCAACCTCTTCAATCTTCCTACCCTGAGTCAGATGATCCACCATACTTTCTACAGACGATGGAGTCCTCTCAAACACTATAGTATATTTATCCATGAGACGTTGAATGCCATCTCTCAAAATGAAGCAACTATCCGGCTTATAGGTACAATACAAACAATCTTCACGACAACATGGAAAGATCCCAGCTTGTACTAACCTCTTTTTGATAACAGATAATGGTGTGGTCAACTCCATAACTGAATAGACATGTAGGTCTTCATCAATGGCATTGACAGTCTTCTCGTGATTTGGCATTGGTGCTGTAATCACATTTGGAGTACCTGGTGGATCAAACTCAATTTCTCCAGCATCAATCATATCTTGAATTTTGTTCTTCAAGATCCAGCAGTTATTAGTATCATGACCCGGACAGTTTGAATGATATGCACATCGTGCATTGGGATTGTACCTGGGAGAGGTAACATTGGGATTCTGAGGAGCCTCTTTCAAAGTAATGAGTTCAGCCTTCAACAAATGTTGCAATGCCTGAGCCATTGACATGTTGATCTTCGTGAACTGTCTTCTAGCCCTCTGTTGGTTGCCCTGTGGCTGCTCTGTTGTTGCAGGAGTTGGATTTGAAATATGAACTGCACTAACAGACTGATGCCTTCTATTACGATCAAGTTGACCATAAACAGCATTAGATTCTTTCTTCCCAGTGGGAGGCTTCTTTGCAGCACCTGATGAAGAAGTACCCACATGGATCTTGCCATTCTTTATACCATTCTCTACTCGCTCTCCTGTCATGATCAACTCAGTGAAGCCAGATGATGAGCTTCCAATGAGATGACTGTAAAACGGACCATTCAGCGTACACATGAACATATCAACCAATTCCCTATCAGTCAAAGGGGGTTGAACTCTTCCAGCTAAATCTCTCCACTTCTGAGCATACTCTTTGAAACTTTCTTTGGCACCCATAGACATGCTCTGAAGCTGCATGCGAGTGGGGGCTAAGTCAGCATTGTATTGATACTGCTTATAGAAAGCTTCAGCAAGATCATTCCAGTCTCTGATATTGACACTCTCCAACTGATAATACCACTCCAACTGAGCTCCAGATAAGCTCTCTTGAAAAAAATGGATCCATAATTTCTTATCAGCAGTGTGAGGTTGAATTCTTCTGACATAAGACCTCAGATGCAGCTTGGGGCAAGAGACCCCATCATAAACAACAAAGGTAGGATCCTTGAACCCAATGGGTATGACAACCCCAGATATCAGACTCAAATCCTCAAAATCCAGCCCAGATGATTTCTGCAACTCCATGGCATCCATTCTATCCACCAGCATCTTGAATTTGTCTTCATTAGGCTCATGATAGTAATTAGCCTCAGAATCAGAGTCCCCCATAGTGTTGTGAAGACTGCCTCCTTCTTTCTCAGATTCCTCAGATTCATAGTCATCAATCTGTTCCTTGGTCTTGACAGGACCCTTGAACCTTCTTCCCATGTTGAGCAAACCAGCAGACCTTCTAGCCTTCTTAGTCTTCTTGGCCAGCAGTGTCTTCAATTCATCCTGCCCCTTGGATAGGTTCAGGATCAGCTCTTGGAACTGGGCATTCTGTGCCTGAAGATCCTTAACTGATTGTTCAAGAGCCATTGCTGAAATAAACAGCGAGAAGATGAGAAACCTGTGCTCAATTATAAACCTGTGATGCAATGAAATGATATGGGAATGCATATGCAATGTTTTCAAGGACCGTAGGATTTAAATTTGCTTAAACAAACAAGAAAGTAACTTTTTATTAGTAATAATTTGTTTTGCCTTTTAGGCTTACAAAAATGAAATGAAATAAGTACAAAAGGTGGGGTTTTAAGTCTCCCATGGACATTTCCTCTTTGTGTTGAGGTATGAGTTGAGATTCCGTTCCTCATGAAGTTGCTTTGTTAGTTCCAGGATTCTTTCTTGGCTTGCTTTGTAATGTGCCTCGAAAGTATCCCTTTGCTCCTTCAGTTGGATCCATGATCTCTGCAAGTCTTCCATATCAGTAGGCATGTCTGGGTGAAGGATGGTATAAGCTGTGTCTCCTTCAGCAACAGGTTCCATGGTAACTGGTAGGACGGCAGGATATGGCATCATGAGTGTCTGAGCACGAGATCGTACCCATCTGAGATAAGCTTCCATAGGAATAGTGTACTTAGGCTCCAGTGTCTTGCTGTCAACCCTGTTTACTTTTCCCCAAGCTCGTATGAATCTCTGACGGTAACCCTGAAGATCGTTGTCGTAATCAAACACAATGCCCTGAATCAACATATCATGTGGTCCATCACTTCGGGCGTAACCAAACTGTCGTAAAGCTAGAGAGGGGTTGTAGGTGATGCCTCCTCTTATGCCTAGAAGTGGCACATTAGGAAACTCCCCACAACGGTCAATGATGGTGACATTCTCCATAGATCTGGAGCACCAATGGATATCTGAGTGAGAAAGTGACATGATCCTTTTGGACCATCTGAACCCTTGCTCATTCTTCATTACTGAGCGAGGAAGGTGAGAAATAAACCACCTAGAAAGCAAGGGTATGCAGCATATCAAAGTTCCTCTTGCCCTTGTAGTACGGGTGTGAAGAGAATGTAGGATGTCTCCAAGCAATGTAGGCACTGGATTGTGACTCAGGAAAATGTTGATGGCATGAACATCTATGAACTGATCTGGATTGGGGAACAATACTAAGCCGTATATCAGCAAGGCTAAGATCTCCTCAAAAGCATCATGACTCATGGCCTTCAAGAACATTTGAGCTTTATCCATTAATACCTTGGCAAGAATACCCTTGACACCACTTCTCGTTTCTAGAACAATATCAGACTTCTTCAGATGTAGAGCTGCAGCAATAACCTCTGGTTTAAGTTCTCTTTCCAAGCCTGTGAAGGGTTTCTGATCAAGAACCGGCATGCTCAGAAGCTTAGAGAACTCCTCCATGGTTGGAACCAGCTGATAGTCGGGGAATGTGAAGCAATGGTGCTTAGGATCAAAGAATTGAAACAGGACACTCATCATGTCTTCATTGAACCCTGAAGTGACTAGATCCAATAGGTGACCATGTCTCTTGATGAACCGGGAGTGATCAGACACTTGAGAAACCAACTCTTTAAGCTTGGGAGGTATCCCCACAAAGTTGATCCTGATGGTGTTTCTACGAGCTGATGCCATGACCTGCAACAAAGAACAAAGATAAATCCTTTGGTCCTTGAAATGGTTAGTGAAAATGCTATGCTTATGATGCATGATGATGTCATGATGTTATGCTCAATCACAAATATGTGGCACACACAAACAAGTCACACAATAGCCTTAGGTTTAATGGCTTGCATGAGGTTCAAAGGTAAGTACCCTCCCCTGAAGTTAGTTGGTTCATCCTGTCCTACAAAAGTAACCATGTTCTAAGGGATCTCAATATCATTGATCCTTCACAAGGGTGGTTGATCAGAAGGCAACTTACTTGCCAACCAAAACCCTCCAAGTTTAAGATCTCAATGAGCGTAGTATCGAGTGTCAACCAACTTCAGTCTGCACCAAAGCCGGTTACCTCACTACTTTCTAAAGGCCAAGATGAGTTAACTAGGGTTCTAAAAGTTAGTTAGTGCATTGACAACATATGGCAGCCTCATATTATCCTCAACTTGACTTAAGGAACATAAGCACCAACCAAGAAGTCGCACTAACTATGGCCACCAGATCAACCGTATCGATATACGTCGTACAGTTTCCTTGGTCTATTGCCATTTACCTAAGGTACACTAGATCCGGGTTAGGATCTTTCACACATAAGAGCACCCAACAAGTAAGTATAAAGCAAACAAGGCAAACAATTTTAAAGTGATCTAATTCCTAAGGGTACCCCTCTTTTATTAAATCCCCAGCAGAGTCGCCAGTTCTGTAACACGGTGGGAGAACTGACTTTAAGTTATGTTGCGGATAGCAAGAGTCGCCACCGACTTTTATTTTATCCAAAAGGAAAGGGTATAAAAGAACAGGAAAGACCTTAAGAGATATTTTTGGGTCCGGGGGGTAGGTTATGTAAAGGGAAGGTGTTAGCACCCTTTACATCCATGGTTATCCATGGGATCTTAGTTACTTAGCTCACTTTTGAATTGTTTTTGAAAGTGTAGTGTGTGAATAGAAAAATTTTCAGAATAGTTGATAATGATCCATGTACGGATGCGTAAAAAACTGTTTTTGAAAATTTGTTTGAAATTTGTTAAGTGTTTGAAAAATGGAGTGAGCAAGCAACTAGGAGGTACCTACCCTAAAGTTTTAAGTCTTTCTTGTTCTTTATCCTTTAAGTGGTAAGACTATCCCTACTATTAAGGAGTAGGTAGTCATTACCTTGGATGTAAGGGACATGAGAGGGACATTTTGTTTATGAAGGCAACTGTGGGGTGTATTAAGCATTTAGGAGGGACTATCATCATTATTCGAAGGGACTTGATCTTTAAGGCAACCATTAGGGACTTGATGATTTTTTCTTTTAAGGGACTTGCTTTATACACCCCACTTGACCTTATGATTTAGGCAACTTGAGGGATAACCTTAGAAAGTGTAGGATGGCGATTAAAAATCGACTTACGTGTGTGAGTGTTCAATATTGTTTATCTTTAAAAATGATCTAAATTTGTTTTAAATAGAATACATGTTTTTGCACTCCCTAAATTACTAACCATAGCAACAATTAAATAATTAAATATTTACAAAATTACACCAAGGAGCAATTACATAATAAGCAAATTAAAATAAATGGCAAAAATAAATAATAAGCAAAATATAAATAAATAAGCTAAAATAATAAATAAACAATAAATAAATAAATAGGGG
The DNA here is from genome assembly GCA_963966055.1 of Lathyrus aphaca. Classification (NCBI taxonomy): domain Eukaryota; kingdom Viridiplantae; phylum Streptophyta; class Magnoliopsida; order Fabales; family Fabaceae; genus Lathyrus; species Lathyrus aphaca. The sequence goes on along the minus strand of OZ014519.1, from coordinate 31,730,681 downwards.
TTAGTGATAATGAGAATTAAAAAATAGGGTTAGTAAAAATATTAAAAAAATAAACAAAGTTAGTGAAATAATAATAGTAATAAAATATATAAGATTAGTGAAGCAAAATAAATAATAGCATAATTAGTAACAATAATTAAAATAAATAGAATTAAATAAAAAATATATTATAATGACATGATTAGAATAATAAACACAAAATTGGATTTTAATATATAAGCATTATTTAGAAACATGAATAATTAATATAAATTTTTTAAACATAAGATAATTATAAATTTTAATCATTTACAAAAATTTAATTATTTAAAAAAAATTAATCATATTTACAAAATTTAATTTCTACTAATTATTATATTTACAAAAAATTATGCTAAAGAAATATATATTATAATTATGTAAAGAATTAGAAGATAAAATTAGGTTTTTTACAAAATTAGGGTTTTTAATAAGTACTTAAATAAATTAGGTTTGGTTTTAGAAAATTATTTTTAAGGTTTAGAATAGCATATACAAAATTTATTTTAACTAATATATATACATTATATTTACATAAAATAATGAAGAACATAATTTTTTGAATTAATTAAAAAAAATAGAAAGTTTAGAACTTTTTTAGAAAATATGATATTATTTTAAATTTTTGAATATATATATGATTTATATTTTTTATTAAGAAAGCAATTGAATTAATTAAAAAAAAATAGAAAAAAGTAGTAAAAAGAAAACTCACCTGGGCTGGGTTTGAACCCAGGTCCTCCTGTTTGCCAGCATCAAAACATGCCATCAGGCCAACCATGCGTTGGTGATAATAGAATGAGTCCTGTTGGTTTTGTTCTTTGTTGCAAAAAATCCTGGAAAAAAATAAAAGACACAAAAGGCCTGGGGTGGTGTTGAACCCAGGACCTTACAGATACACACATGCGCGCGTTACCACCCGGCTGGAAGAGCCAATCTGCTAGAATGCTGGCTATGATTGATAATATATTAAACCTGGAAAATAGACAAAATAAATGAACAAAATGCCACAAACGGGGATCGAACCCCAGACCAAACCCTTAGGTACGCACGCCTTCAACCACTGGGACACAAGTTCTTGTGTGACAAATAAACAGCAAACAATCAATAAAATATTATACAAATAATTTGAATTTAAGCACGCGCGGGAAGAGGTCATCTTCTACCTCCAGAACTATGAATTTAGCTGCGAAAATAGCTGGGAGTTTACCTGCGAATTTTCATACACACATACCCTGTGTTTTTCAAACTACCATCAAACAACATCAATTTATCAAATCAAGGACACCTTTGAGTTCCTTACAACCTGTACAATTCAATTATGTCCAGAAAATACATTTATATTGGGTGAATCGAAGAACCCCATTTTTGAACTCGAAACCCTAACTATGGCCGTTTGTCCATTAGGTCACGAAACCTCAAGTTTCTTGTCCAGAATTGATCTTTGGAACCTCACAAACACAAAAACTCAAACAAAATTCATTAACAATGCACAAATAAACAGAATCGAAAAATTGAAATTCAAGGCAAAGTTTGATTCGGGTAGAGCAATATGAGATGGTATTGATGCATATGATTGATGATTTATGATCAGAAGGGTCTAAGGAAGCTTGCTATGTCCTTCTTTTACCTTCTAGTGCTCTGAATTTCAAAATCCGAATGTGACTTTTGCTTGAAATTTTTTGAAGTGAAACCTACCTTTGGCTGCTGGAAATTCGTGAATGAGGGTTTGCATTATGTTTGATACTTATATGTGAATGATTCTAGGTCAAAAACTTCATTGGTTGTGTGCAAGAATTGATTTAAAAAGATTGAGATTGATCATGCTTTGAAATTTCAATATTTGCTCATGAAAGCTTACTATTTTTGGATAAATCACATGATTTCTTTCTCTTTCAACTTCAATCAATATTGATGAGATTCTAGAAGCTCAATCTTCCTCCAAAAATATATTTTCATATTTTATATTTATTTAAAATGATTTTTTGTGAATTAAATCAAAATAAATAAAAATAAAATAATAAAAATTATGATTTTTAATCAATTGGGTCGTGCATGATGATATGATATGGATTGGATCACAATTTAGCAAGCCCATTTGGAAGGAATTGGTTCTAGACCCCCATTTTCATCATAAACCATCACAAAATTTCCCAACTTTGCAAGGGCATATCTCTCTCAATTTTAAAGGTATGAGGGTGTTCTTGGACATTTTGGAAAGCTTGAAGAGTCCTCTAAACAACCCCATTGGTTTCAGGTCCATATCATTTACCAATCTCAAGTTATGCCCTTTTGAAGTTGTTGACTTTTTGTTGACTTTTGAAATGACCTATAATGTCTTAGCTCATATCTTCCAAATGAAGCATTTTTGGGCTTAACTTGAAAGATCAAAGTTGTAGAGAATTCAATTTCCTTCAAAATGAGCTTTGGATGGAGACTTGGTGATGAATTATGTGAAAGTTATGGCTGGTCAAAGTTCAGTTGACTTTTACTGAGGAAACCCTAATTTAGAAACTCCTGATTATTGATGATCTGGAATCTCCTTGATGAATCATGATCAACCCTTGATCAAATGATGGATTTTACTTCATTTACTTGATGTTGGCAAAAAATCATGAAGTTTGACTTTGGTTTGACCACAGTTGACCTCAGTTTGACTTTTTAACTGCATTGACTGGTTTTGACTTATCTGATCATCTGACTGAGCAAACTTTTGAGAAAAGTCTTGAAACTTGTCATGGGGGTTCTTATATACATATAAGATGTTATGAAGCTCACTTGAAGTCTTGGAAGTCCATTTAGCCTGATTAAAGTCAAAACCCTAGTTTTGGATGCACTGCTTAGGAGGTGCATTGTCTGAGGGAATTGTCAACTCTTTTGACCAATTGTGAACTTTGTGAACCTTGTGAACCATCATAAAATGTCTTGTGAACCTCATGGGAGGTATTGTGAAGCTTATGAACCTTGTGAACCTCATAAAGTAGCTTGTAGACTTCATGAACCTCATGAAAGCTTTGTAATCATTGTGAACCTTGTGAACCTTCAAGAAGTAACTTGTAGACTTCATGAATCTCATGAAAGGTCTTGTAAATGTTGAGAAACTTGTGAACCTTGTGAACCTTCAAGAAGTGACTTGTAGACTTCATGAACCTCATGAAAGGGTTTGGTAAGCTTTGTGGAACTTGTGAACCTTGTGAACCTTCAAGAAGTAACTTGTAGACTTCATGAACCTCATGAAAGGTTATGGAAATGTTGAGAAACTTGTGAACCTTGTGAATCTCATAAAGTAGCTTGTAGACTTCATGAACCTCAGGAAAGCTTTGTAATCATTGTGAACCTTGTGAACCTTCAAGAAGTAACTTGTAGACTTCATGAACCTCATGAAAGGTCTTGTAAATGTTGAGAAACTTGTGAACCTTGTGAACCTTCAAGAAGTGACTTGTAGACTTCATGAACCTCATGAAAGGGTTTGGTAAGCTTTGTGGAACTTGTGAACCTTGTGAACCTTCAAGAAGTAACTTGTAGACTTCATGAACCTCATGAAAGGTTATGGAAATGTTGAGAAACTTGTGAACCTTGTGAACCTTCTTAGAACACAAAGTCTTGTATTGTGAGGGCAAATTTTGGGGTGCAACAGCTGCCCCTGTTCAATTTTCTGAAACCTGAGGGGTTAGATTGGTATATTTGCCTGTCGTGACCTGGAAGGTTGAAGGGGATTGAACATAAAAGCCCAAAAATTTGCACTCACCAGTGCATAGAATGATACAGATGGCTGGTTGTATATGCTTGAGTGGGCTTAAAGATGCCACTTGGAGGAACTGGTGATGGGCTTAAAGATGCCATCTAAAGTATCAGAATATGATGATATGTTGATACTGGATATCAGTACTAGGTCTTTGTATAGGCCGTCTCTGAATCATTTATGCAACATGATTTGAGTTGGAAATATTTTGGATTAGGGAATGGATTTTTGTACAGACCATTTGCCTATTCTCCAAGGGCCAAAAGAACGTCAGGATTTGTTCTTAAGGATCAAAAGAACGTCAGGATTAGTTCCTCTGAAAAGTATCTTGAACAAGGGACCAAAAGAGCGTCAGGATTTGCTCTTAAGGATCAAAAGAACGTCAGGATTAGCTCTTCTGAAAGATGTCTTGAACAATGGGTTAAAAGAGCGTCAGGATTTGCTCTTAATAATCAAAAGAACGTCAGGATTTGTTCTTCTGAAATACATCTTGGAGGATGAAGCAGTCCAGAAGCAATGATGATAGCTATCAAGAAGATGGAGCAATCTTGAGGTAATGATATGATTTCAGGAGGGTGAAGCAATCCTGGTGTAATAATATGATATGCTTTCAGGAGACTGGAGTAATCCTGATGTAACAGCATGTCTTCAGGAGGATTGAGCAGTCCTGATGACCATAAGTTTGTTTGTTGGATAATTTACCTGAAAACAAAGTAGCATTCTGTATGATAGTATTAGTTTATGCATTATGTATGCATGTATGATATGATGCACTTAAGTAATGTATTATGTATCTATGGATATGTATGTTATGGTATGATGTAAATGATGTATGTATGATATGATACTGCCGGAAGCGTCTGGATATCTTCATACAACAACTGCTGGCCAGGGAAAATAAATCCCGATTCGTTGCTGAAGAATATGAGGGACTCATTTCTGTCTTGTTTGATAAGTAGATATATATAACCTTCCGTATGCTGGGGATAGTAAGGTATATATAACCTCCCGTCTGTTGGGGATAGCAAGGTATATATAACCTTCGTCTTCGTTTGATAGCAGAGTAGATATACCACCCGTCTTCGTTCGTCGTACCCTTATTGGAAAGTAATTTCCCGTATATCCGTATGAGGATAAAAGAGATGGATATAAATTCTAGGGGAGATGTGACTATATGAAGATGGATTTGCCCTACTGAGGGTTTTGTGATTGTTTTGTAAAGATGAACCGGCGAAGCTTCGTTGAAATCCTTCCCTCGTTCATCCTTAGTAAACACTATTACTGCATTTTCATGCATTTCTGGTAAACATTAATCATATTAAGCATACATGCATTTCTGGTAAACATCAATCATATTCAAAAGCATACATACATTCAAACACAACCAATGGACGTTTCGCTTATGTAAATAGGGTAAAAGTAAATCTGGATTCAAAAGATGGAATTTATTTATATCAAAAGTGACCCATACATGGGTAAGTTTGTACAAGGAGACATAAACCCTAGTAAGAGGATTTTGTCATAAAGTTTTTTACAAAACAAGGAAAATCAGCTGTGTGGGAAATAATCCTATTGAGTTTCAATTCTACTATTGCCATTCAAGTATCTCATCTTCTTGCTGTTGAGACGGAAACGATTGGATTGAGCTTTATCTGTTCGAGCTTGAGTAAGTAGTACAACTGGTTGCAATTTCATGGGTGATCCAAACGAGACATAGTCATACGCTTTAATCCCTAACTTTTGCCTGGATTGCCCTTTCAGGTTTTCAATCCACCGGGATACCCTTTTTTGCCCAAGCCGCCTTTTCAGGTTTTCGACTTGCCGGGTGTACATCTTTTTATGTATATCCCTAATTTTTGCCCAAACCCTTTTGGTTTGCCGGGATGCCCTTATTTTTGCCTAGGCCTGTCAACCTAGCGGGTCTCTTTTTATGCGTAGTATTTTTTAACTATGTCTGCGTTTACAGGCTGTGGGAAGTCCTCACTAGAGATGGCAACAAAACCCATACCCACGGGTACCCACCCGAACCCGCCCCGAAGTTGATGGGGAAAACCCGCTTTGACTCTGTTTGGGTTTGGGTTTGGGTTTTCCCCGATTAAAAAATATGGGGACGGTTTGGGTAATGGGGACACTAGTACCCACCCCGAAGCCACCCCCGAACCCGCCCCGTTTATTTTATTATGTACATTATTATTTAGTTTTGTTAATTTGTAATATTGGATATGTGGTCAATGTTTTGATATTTTGATTTTTATTAATTATCTAAAATATTTGAAATGTATGTATGCAATTTTTTGAGATTGTTTTATTTTATTATTTGTAATGTAATTTTATTTTGGAAAAATTAAATATTTCTATTAAAAAAATAACTTTACTAAATAGATAGTGGCGGGGCGGGGATACCCGAACCCAACCCAAACCCATTTTGGACGGGTTTGGGTTTTAATTCCCCATCTCCGTTTGGGTTTGGGGCGGGGAACGGGGGCTGTCTGGAAATATGGGTTTGGGTTTGGGGGAGATAAAAACCGTCCCCGATCCACCCCGTTGCCATGTCTCCTCACCATCCATTGTAGTCAGTATCATGGCACCTCCTGAGAACACTGTCTTGACTACAAATGGCCCTTCATATGTTGGAGTCCACTTGCCCCTAGGATCACCCTGTGGTAATATGATACGCTTGATTACCAAGTCACCAGCCTGATATACCTTTGGCTTAACCTTCTTGTTAAAAGCTTTGATCATTCGTTTTTGGTACATCTGGCCATGACAAACTGCTGCTAACCTCTTCTCATCAATCAAATTTATCTGGTCCAGTCGAGTCTGAATCCACTCATCTTCATCCAAGCCTGCATCCTTCATAATTCTCAAGGAGGGGATCTGAACTTCAATGGGCAGAACTGCTTCCATACCATAGACTAAAGAGAATGGGGTTGCCCCTGTTGAAGTACGTATTGTGGTACGATAACCATGAAGAGCAAATGGTAACATCTCATGCCAATCCTTGTAGGTAACAGTCATCTTCTGTACAATCTTCTTGATGTTCTTATTAGCAGCTTCAACTGCCCCATTCATCTTTGGACGATACGGAGAAGAGTTGTGATGCTTAATCTTGAACTGCGTGCAGAGATCAGTAATCATAGTGTTGTTCAGATTAGAGCCATTGTCAGTAATAATCCTTTCAGGGATGCCATACCTACATATGAGATTATTCTTAATGAACCGAGCCACAACATTCTTGGTAACAGATGCAAATGAAGCTGCCTCTACCCACTTTGTAAAATAATCAATAGCAACCAGGATGAAACGATGCCCATTAGAAGCAGTAGGCTTGATCTCACCAATCATATCAATGCCCCACATGGCAAAGGGCCAAGGAGCAGTCAACACATTCAATGGTGATGGAGGTACATGTACTTTATCAGCATAAATTTGACACTTGTGACACGTTCTGGAGTGTTGATAGCAATCAGCTTCCATGGTAGACCAATAGTAACCTGCTCTCAAAATCTTCTTTGCCATGGTATGACCACTAGAATGAGTGCCAAAGGTCCCATCATGCATCTCTTCCATAATCTCAGTTGCTTCCTTCTTATCCACACAACGAAGCATAGTTGAATCATGATTGCGCTTATACAGAATCCCATTACTCAAGAAGAACTTAGCAGAGAACCTCCTCAGAAACTTCCTATCCTTGACAGATGCCCCTTCAGGAAACTCCTGAGCTTCAAGATATCTTTTCACTTCATAGAACCAAGGCTTCTCCTCTACCCCTTCAGTGTCAATTTCATTGCAGTATGCAGGCTTTTCAAATCTATCAATAGTAATCTTGGGAGCTTCATCATCCCAGCTGATCTCAAACATAGATGCCATGGTGGCCAATGCATCTGCCAACTGATTCTCTCTTCGTGGAATATGTCCAAAGGTAATCTCTTTGAAATGTGGGATCAAAGACAACACATGCTCTCTGTAAGGAATGAGATTATCATGCTTGGTATCCCAATCTCCTTTAATCTGACTTACTACCAGGGCTGAATCTCCATACACATTAAGGCACTGAATCTTCATATCAATAGCAACTTTAATACCCAGGATACATGCCTCATACTCAGCCATGTTATTGGTACAATAGAAACAAAGTATGGCAGTAATCGGGGTATGACAACCTTCAGGGGAACTAATTACAACACCAACACCATTACCATGTGCATTAGAGGCACCATCAAAAACCATAGTCCATCGGGATCCTTGTTCAGGTCCGTCATATTGTCCAGGTTCTTTGGTAATAATCATAATGTCTTCATCAGGGAATTCAAAACTCATTGACTGGTAATCATCCACTGCTTGATGAGCCAAATGATCAGCAACAACACTTCCCTTAATGGCCTTCTGAGTAGTATACTGTATATCATATTCTGTCAAGATCATTTGCCATCTTGCAATTCTTCAAGAGAGAGCAGGTTTCTCAAATATGTACTTGATTGGATCCATCTTCGAAATCAACAAGGTAGTATGGGTCAACATATACTGTCTTAGTCGGCGAGCAGCCCATGCCAAAGCGCAGCAAGTTTTCTCGAGCAGTGAGTATCTTGTTTCACAGTCGGTAAAATTTTTGCTAAGGTAGTATATTGCCTGCTCTTTTCGACCAGACTCGTCATGTTGCCCCAACACACACCCCATTGAGTTTTCTAACACAGTTAAGTACATAATCAAGGGTCTTCCATCAACCGGTGGCATCAAAATTGGTGGTTCTAGCAGGTATCTCTTGATTTCATCAAAGGCAGTCTGGCACTCATCATTCCATTCCATCACCTGATCTTTCTTCAACAACTTGAAGATTGGCTCACAGATGGTAGTTAACTGGGAAATAAATCTTGCAATGTAATTCAATCGTCCCAAGAAACCTCTAACCTCCTTCTTAGTACGGGGAGCGGGCATATCTCGTATAGCTTGTAATTCCATGGCATTCATTCTGTCCACTAACATCTTGTACTTCTCCTCACTAGCAGGTCATGATAATAATTTGCCTCAGAATCAGAATCTCCCACAGTATCATGGAGACTACCTCCCTCCTTCTCAGAATTCTCTGACTCAGAATCCTCAACCTGTTCCTTAATCTTGATAGGACCCCTGAACCTTCTTCCCAGATTGATAAGGCCTCCTGATTTTCTAGTCTTCTTCTTCTTCTTAGCCAGCAGTGTTTTCAGCTCATCCTGTCCCTTGGACAAGTTCAGGATCAGCTCTTGGAATTGTGCATTCTGAGCCTGGAGATCTTTGATAGTTTGTTCAAGAGCCATTTCTGCTGAAATAAACAACGAGAAGATAAGATACCTGTTCATAAGAAACCTGTGATGCAATGACATGGTATGTAAATGCGTATGCAATGTTTTCAAGGACCGCTGGATTTAAATTTGTTTAAACAACCAGAAAGTAAACTTTTATTAGTAATCAATAAAATTGTTTGCCTTTTGGGCTTACAACAAAAATGAAATAAATACAAAGATGGGGTTTTAAGTCTCCCATGGACGTTTCCTCTTTGTGTTGAGGTATGAGTTGAGATTTCGCTCCTCGTGAAGTTGTCTTGTTAGCTCTGGGATTCTTTCTTGACTAGCTTTGAAATGAGTCTATGAGTCTCAAAAGTATCCCTTTGCTCCTTCAACTGGATCCAGGACCTCTGTAACTCCTCCATGTCAGTGGGCATGTCTGGATGAAGAATGATATAGGAAGTATCTCCTTCAGCAACATGCTCCATGGTAACTGGCAGGATAGCAGGATATGGCATCATAAGAGTTTGAGCACGAGATCACACCCATCTAAGATAAGGTTCCATAGGAATGGTGTACTTTGGTTCCAGAGTCTTGCTGTCAACCTTGTTCACCTTACCCCAAGCTCGTATGAACCTTTGTCGGTAACCTTGCAGATCGTTGTTGTAGTCGAGCACAATACCCTGGATAAGCATGTCATGAGGACCATCACTCCGAGCATAACCAAATTGACGTAGAGCTAAAGAAGGATTGTAGGTAATGCCCCCTCTTATGCCAAGGAGTGGCACATTAGGGAACTCTCCACAACGGTCAATGATAGTAACATTCTCCATAGATCGAGAGCGCCAATGAATATCTGAGTGAGAAAGTGACATGATCCTCTTAGACCACCTTAACCCTTGTTCATTCTTCATCACTGATCGAGGAAGGTGAGAAATAAACCACCTAGACAATAAAGGTATACAACACATCAGAGTTCCTCGTGCCTTCGTAGTGCGGGTATGGAGAGAATGTAAGATGTCTCCAAGTAATGTAGGCACTGGATTGCGAGTCAGAAATATGTTGATGGCGTGTACGTCTATGAACTGGTATGGATTAGGGAACAACACTAAACCATAAATCAATAGGGCTAAGACCTCCTCAAAAGCATCATAACTCATAGCCTTCAGGAACACTTGAGCTTTCTCCATCAATACCTTAGCAAGAATACCCTTAACTCCATTCCTTGTTTCTAGGACAATGTCTAATTTCTTCCGATGTAGGGCTGCAACAATGTCTTCAGGTTTAGGGTCTTTTTCTAAGCATGTGAAGGGTCTTTGATCAAGGATAGGTATACCCAATAGCTTGGAGAACTCTTCCATTGTAGGAACCAGCTAATAGTCGGGGAATGTGAAACAGTGATGTTTAGGGTCAAAGAACTGAAAAAGAACACTCATCATGTCTTCATTGAACCCTGAAGTGACTAGATCCAGTAGGTAACCATGCCTCTTGATGAATTGGGAGTTTTCAGAAACTTGAGAGACCAATTCCTTAAGCTTAGGAGGTATTCCTATAAAGTTGATCCGAATAGTATTCCTACAAGTAGAAGCCATGACCTGCAACAAAGAACAAAGATAAATCCTTTGGTCCTTGAAATGGTTAGTGAAAATGCTATGCTTATGATGCATGATGATGTCATGATGTTATGCTCAATCACAAACATGTGGCACACACAAACAAGTCACACAATAGCCCTAGGTTTGAAGGCTTGAATGAGGTTTAAAGGTAAGTACCCTCCCCTGAAGTTTAGTTGGTTCATCCTGTCCTACAAAAGTAACCAGGTTCTAAGGGATCTCAATATGATTGATCCTTCACAAGGGTGGTTGTTCAGTAGACAACTTACTTGCCAACCAAAACCCTCCAAGTTTAGGATCTCAATGAGTGTAGCATCAGGTATCAACCAACTTCAGTCTTCACCAAAGCCGGTTATCTCACTACTTTCTAAAGGCCAATATGGGATGACTAGGGTTCTAAAAGTTAGTTAGTGTATTCACAACATATGGCAGCCCCATATTATCCTTAACTTACTTAAGGAACATAAGCACCAACCAAGAAGTCACACTAAATATGGCCACCAGATCAACCATATCGGTATACGCCGTACAGTTTCCTTGGTCTATTTCCATTTACCTAAGGTATACTAGATCCGGGTTAGGATCTTTCACACATAAGAGCCCCAACAAGTAAAGTAAAGCAAAGAAAGCAAGCAAATTTAAAGTGATCTAATTCCTAAGGGTACCCCTCTTTAATATTTTCCCCAGCAGAGTCGCCAGTTCTGTAACACGGTGGGAGAACTGACTTTCTATAAATGTTGCGGATAGCAAGAGTCGCCACCGACTTTTATTTTATCCAAAAGGAAAGGACATAAAAGAACAGGAAATACCTTAAAAGATTTTGAGTTCGGGGGGTAGGTTATACAAAGGGAAGGTGTTAGCACCCTTTATATCCATGGTTATCCATGGGCTCTTAGTTACTTAGCTCACTTTGAATTGTTTTGAAAAGGTGTAGTGTGTGATTAGAAACTTTCTAAGTACTTTGTAATGATCCTTGTATGGATGTATACAAAGACTTGTTTTTGAAAATTGTTTGAAAAGTGAGGTGTAAGGAGTGATTTTGAAAAATGAGCAAGTAACTGAGAGAAACCTACCCTAGATTAAGTCTTTCCTGTTCTCATGTTCTTTCAATGGTAAGACTATCCCTATTATTAAGGAATAGGTGGTCATTACCTTGGATGTATAAGGGGCATGTGTAGGGACATCTGAACTTAGGCAACTGCAAGGTGTCTTTAGCAATTCGTAGGGACTTATCATCTTTTATTCAAAGGGACAAGATCATTTATCGTAGGCAACCTCAAAGGGACTTGATCTTATAAATCTGTAGGGACTTGATGATATTTGTGAAGGGACTTTGCTTAAGACACCTTACTTGACCTTTTGAAATAGGCAACATGAGAGGTAACCTTAGAAAGTGCAAGATGGCGATCAAAGATCGACTTACGTGTGTGAGTGTTCATATTCAAATATTTACCTTTTAAAGTTAATTATTCTAAGTTAATTTTAATCACAAGTATGTTATTCACACCCTAGAATTACTAACCACATAGTAAATACATTTATAGCAAAAATAAAGCAAAAATTCAAACCTAAACTATTACAAAGCTTCAGGACAATTACAATATAATCGAGAAATATAATAAAGATAAATAATAATAAACAAGCAATAATTAGTAATAATAATAATAATTAAGATAAAAGGTTAGAAAACTAAAAATAAGAGATTAGCAAAAATAAATTAATATTAGAAAATATTTTAAATTTTTAATAAAGAAAATAGGTTTTAATAATAATAAATAAATACTAAATTATATACATATTTAACAATTGATTAATGATTAATTATAATTTATAAAAATATTAAGTTAAATTCTAAAGTTAAGAAAAATTAGGGTTAGGGTTAGGGTTAGGGTTGTAATCATGAGAATTAGGTTTTTTAATTATTAATTTACATATAATCAATTTATTTACAAAAGATATATAATATTAATAATATGAACATATAATGAAATAGATATAAATAATTTGTTTTTTTGAAAATAAAGTTTGAATTTTTAAAAATATGAATTTTTTGTATAAGAAATAATATAAACATTTTATTTTAGAAATTTGTTATTTAAGAAATTAATTAGATGAATATAATATAAATAAAAAACAAAATAAATGAAACAAAATGAGAAAAATAACATACCTGGGGCTGGGATTCGAACCCAGGCCCTAGGCTCTCCTCACTTTGGACCAGCAGTGTTACCACCAGGCCAAGCGTGTCTTGGTGACTATATACTGGGTACGAATCCTTTTGTTATTAACCTGCAAAAATCAAAATAAAACGCAAAAAACAAAATGGCCTGGGGGGAATCGAACCCAGGATCATTATATTCACAAGCAAACACACAAACCAGCTGAGCCACATGGGGCGCGTTCAATATAGATTCAACAATAAAACGTTTTATTTTAAAACAAATTTTTGAATCAGATTTTGGCGCCAGGCTTCTTCATCTTCAACCTATTACCTGCAATATTTCCTGCGAATATATTTACGAAATTTCCTATGAGTTCTTTCCTTCAAGAACCTGCGAAATTGAATCTCTCACAATACGTAAAATTTCAACAAATTTGTTATACAAACATGATCCACACATCAAATCCAATTCAATGACGTCTTTAGAATTCATTTATATTGGTTTAATGGAGAAACCCTAAACGGCCACTCTAAACCCTAACAATGGCAACTTCATGATCCTGTATCGAAACTCAAATTAGATTGCCCAGAAACGTTCCTGAGCTCATCACAAACACAAAACAATCATCAAACACAATTTATAATGCACAAATAATAGAAAACGAAAAAATCATAAAAGTGCCAAAACATTGATTCGATTTATGCAATATGTAATGGTTTTGATGTTAGGGATGATCGAAACATGATCAGTGAGTCTCAAGGAAGCTAAAGCAACCTTTACTTTGCCTTGAAAGTGTCTCTAAGTTCAAAACCGAATATGACTTTTTTGTGTGAAAATTGAAACTTTGTTCTTACTCTTGGAGGCTGCAAATTCGTCCCCTTGCACTTGTGATCAGTTTGTGTATATGTAGGGAGTTGAATTAGGTCAAAAGCTTTTGGATTTATGGGCTTTGTGGAGATTACTTGATCATGAAGATTCACTTCCTTCAAATATTGAAAATATCTTATAAAACCTTTCTAAATTAGGTCAATTTGATTTTACATGATTCCAATCACCTTTAATTGACTTTTAAGAATTTCTAGAACGAAAATCATATCAAATATTGAGACTTTCATATTTTATTTTGATTTAAAATGATTTTTAATGTATAAAATCAAAATAAATAAAAAAAATTAATAAAAATCTGAATAAATGATTTTTAGTTCGTGCATGATGTCATGGTAGTGATTGGGTCATAAAAATGCAAGCCCATGTGGAAAGAATTGGTTCTAAGACCCCATTTGCTCAATAAACCTCTCAAAAATTTCCCAACTTTGCAAAGACACAAATCCCTCAATTTTAAGGCTATGAAAGTTTTCTTGGACATTTTGGAAAGCTTAAAGAGTACTCTAACAAACCTCATTGGTCTCATGTCCATATCATTTACCATTTTCAAGTTATGCTCTTTGGAAGATGTTGACTTTTTGTTGACTTTTGAAATGACCTATAATGTCTTAGCTCATACCTTCCAAATGAAGCATTTTTGGGCTTGGCTTGTGAGACACAAAGTTGTATAGAATTTAATTTCCTTCAAAATGAGCTTTGGATGGAAAATTCTTGATGAAGCATGTGAAAGTTATGGCTGGTCAAAGTTCAGTTGACTTTTCCTATGAAAACCCTAATTTAGAAACTCCTGATTCTTGATGATCTGAAATCTCCTTGATGAATCATGATCAACCCTTGATCCAATGATGAATTTTACTCCATATAATTGACGTTGGAAAAAAATCATGAAGTTTTACTTTGGTTTGACCACAGTTGACCTCAGTTTGACTTTTTGACTGCTTTGACTGATTTTAGCCTATCTGATCATTTGACTGAGCAAACCTTTTGGGAAAGCCTTGAAACTTGACATAGGGATTCTTGAAGACATTTAAGATGTTATGAAGCTCACTTGAGGACTTGGAAATCCATTTAGCCTGATAAAACTCAAAACCCTAGTTTAGGATGCATTGCTTAGGAGAATGTTTTGTCTGAAGGAATTGTCAAACATTTTGACTAATTGTGAACCTTGTGAACCTCTTGAGATACCTTGTGAACCTTGTGAAACTCTTGGGACACCTTAGTACACAATGTCTTGTCTAGGTGAGGGCAAATTTTGGGGTGCAACAACAAGCTGCCATTGAAAGAGGATTTTCCGCCAGTTAAACAAAAGTTGCACCGTACTCGCCAAGACATGGCCATGAAAATCAAATAAGAAGTACAAAAGTAGTGGGACGCCGGTTTTCTTGTTGTGACTAGTTACCCTCCTTGGGTTGCTAACATTGTACCCGTACCTAAGAAGGATGGCAAGGTACGTATGTACGTTGATTACCGGGATCTGAATAGAGCAAGCCCGAAAGATGACTTCCCATTACCTCACATTGATGTATTGGTAGACAACACAACCCAGTTCTCGGTATTTTCCTTCATGGACGGATTTTCTAGATACAATCAGATCAAGATGTCACCTGAAGACATGGAGAAGACAACTTTCATCACACCCTGGGGCACGTTCTGCTACAAAGTAATATCGTTTGGTCTGAAGAACATCGGTGCAACATATCAACGGGCTATGGTAACATTATTCCACGACATGATCCATAAAGATATCGAGTGCTATATGGATGACATGATTGCCAAGTCCCAAACAGTGGAAGAGCATTTGGTGAAACTTTTGAAATTGTTCAAGCTTTTGAGGAAGTATCAATTAAGGTTGAACCCCAACAAGTGCACATTCGGGGTACGTTCTGGTAAGCTACTGGGTTTTATTATAAGCGGAAAAGGAATTGAGGTTGATCCTGACAAAGTCAAAGCAATTCAGGAAATGCCCGCACCTAAGACTGAGAAAGAAGTTCGAGGGTTCTTAGGTAGATTGAATTATATTTTAAGGTTCATATATCATCTCACTGCAACCTGCGAGCCCTTGTTCAAGCTGCTAAGAAAGGAACAAACAGTCAGGTGGAATGATGATTGTCAAAGAGCTTTTTACAAGATCAAAGAGTATCTGCAAGAACCTCCAATTCTCATGCCTCCAGTTGAAGGAAGACCTCTAATAATGTACCTAACAGTATTAGATGAATCGATGGGGTATGTGTTGGGCCAGCATGACGAGTCTGGTCGAAAAGAATATGCAATGTACTACCTAATCAAAACGTTTACCGACTGTGAACAACATTATTCACTGCTCGAGAAAACGTGTTGTGCTTTAGCGTGGGCTGCTCGCCGACTAAGACAATATATGTTGACTCATACTACCCTGTTGATCTCAAAGATGGACCCCGTCAAGTACATATTTGTAAAGCCAACACTTACCGGAAGGGTTGCAAGATGGCAAATGATTCTAACAGAGTATGACATTCAGTACACCTCTCAGAAAGCCATCAAGGATAGTGTATTGTCTGACTATCTGGCTGAGCAACCCATTGATGACTACCAGCCTATGAGATTTGATTTCCCTGATGAAGACATCATGTTCTTAAAGTTAAAATATTGCGAAGAGCCTGTTCACACTAAAGGGCCTGATCCAGAAGAAGCATGGACTATGATGTTTGATGGGGCAGTTAATTGTAACGGTCGTGGAGTTGGTGTAATGCTTATTACACCCAAAGGAGTCCATATGCCTTTCTCAGCAAGCCCTAACTTTTATTGCACTAACAATGAAGCAGAGTATGAAGCTTGTATCATGGGTCTTGAGGAAGCCATTGACCTCAGGATCAAAACCTTGAATGTATTCGGAGATTCAGCTTTGGTGATCAACCAAACTAAGGGCAAGTGGTATACTCATCAAGAGCATCTGGTTCCATACCGTGACTATACGAGGAGATTGTTGGCTTTCATCACAACAGTCAAGCTTGAGTACATCCCTCGAGATAAGAATCACTTTGCAGACTCCTTAGCCATTATTTCATCTATGATCAAAGTATAGACTGCTAACTATGTGCCTCGAATTTTAGTATCCAGATTGGACCGACCAACATATGTCTTCTTTGTGGACACTGTCATTGACAACAAACCCTAGTTCCACAACATCAAATGCTTCTTGGAGACTCAGACATACCCACCTGAGGGATCGTCTAATGATAAGAAGACATTGAGAAGGCTAGCCGACAGTTTCTTCCTCAATACTGGGGGCTCTTTATACTAGCGAAACTTCGACATGGTCTTGCTCAGATGTGTTGACAAGAAGGAAGCAAACCTACTAATGCACGAAGTACATGAAGGATCTTTTGGTACCCATGCTGGAGGACATGCAATGGCAAAGAAATTATTGAGATCAGGTTATTATTGGATCACAATGGATGCAGACTGTTGAGCCTATGCCAGAAAATACCATAAATGCCAGATCTACGCAGACAAAGTGCATGTGCCTCCCAATCCTTTGAATATATTGTCTTCACCTTGGCCATTCGCCATGTGGGGCATTAATATGATTGGAAAGATCGAACCGACTGCTTCAAATGGTCACAGATTCATCCTGGTAGCCATTGATTACTTCACCAAATGGGTCGAAGCAGCCTCTTATGCAAATGTCACTTGCCAAGTAGTAGCCCATTTTCTGAAGAAGGATATCATTTGTTGATATGGAGTCCCTGAGCGAATCATTACTGATAATGGTTCAAACCTTAACAACAAGAGGATGGCAGAACTGTGCCGAGACTTCAAAATTCAATATCACAACTCTTCTCCTTACAGGCCAAAGATGAATGGCGTTGTTGAGGCGGCCAACAAGAACATTAAGAAAATTGTGCAAAAGATGGTAGTCACATACAAAGACTGACATGAAATGTTACCATTCGCTTTGCATGGGTACCGAAATTCCATCAGAATATCTACCGGGGCAACACCCTATTAGCTTGTGTATGGTATGGAAGTATTCCTACCTGTTGAAGTTGAATTACCCTCCTTACGGGTAATGATAGATGTAAAACTGGACGAAGCAGAATGGGTCCGATCTCGTTATAACCAATTGAGCCTGATTGAAGAAAAGAGATTAGCAGCTATCTGTCATGGTCAGTTATATCAAAAACAAATGAAGAAAGCCTTCGATTAAAAAGTCATACCTCGAGTATATCAAGTGGGATAGCTTGCAATGAAAAGACTTTTTCCTCTTCATACAGACCACAGGGACAAGTGGACGCCAAACTATGAAGGTCCCTTTTTGATAACTAAAATCTTCTCAGGCGGAGCAGTGATGCTCGCAACCATGGATGGCAAAAAATTCCTATCTCTTGTGAATTCAGATGTAGTTAAAAAATACTTTGCATAAATGACCCGCAGGACATAAAAACAGAATGTAAGTCCAGAAAAAAATAGGGCATCCCGGCGAGTCAAAAACAGAATAAAAAACTCGGGCAAAAATAAGGGAAAATTGAAAAAATGTACACCCGCTGAGTTGAAAAGCCACATCGGACAGCTCAGGCAAAAATGAGTATCCCGGTGGATTGAAAACTCGAAAGGGCGATCCATGCAAAATCAGGGAATAAGCGAACAACTGCATTTTGAATTCGTCTGTATTAAACTCACATAACCTGGCAAGTTTCAAAGGACAAAGCATCGGTCAGAATCAACTTTCTTCAAAAAGCAAGATAAGAACAGCGTTCAAAGTCATACAGGTCATAGCAAAAGGAAGATTGAAGCATCAACTTCAACATTGCTAAACAAGACTTTTATTTTCTCAATTTTGTAGAAATCGCCTCATTTCAGGGATTAGCTTCCTCACTGTACTCACCTATTCAGGGCACACAAATCAATAAAATCAATATTCATTCACACTTTACTTTATACCTTTTTGTTTTGTTTGCAAAATGTCCAAAGTTCATAATACAACGTTTGCATGAAAACATATAAGCCATTTTCAATAAATGCTTGCGGGAAATATGTGTTGTTAAGCGAACCTAACTCCTATGACGGAATCCAATTGAGGATACCTCGGGGCACTTACGCATTTCCTTTGTTTGACAGGTTGCAGGTACTCAAGGCGGACAACCTTTCACAACATGGGGCATATCGGGCACTATATCCCCAGCAAAGTCGGCAGTCACATCATCTGAAGGGCTACTTGATGAAAGTATCCCCCCATGAAGCTTTTTATCCCCTCAGAGTATCCCCCGCAACGTTGATCCTTCGACAGGTTACTTCCCAGAATTTCTCTCCTCCTCAAGCAGGATCTCCAAAGCAATACCTGAATAACTTGTCCCCAGCAAGTTGTCAGATCCTCTCATCCCCAACATTGGATCCCCACAGAGTTCTTTCCCCATAGTTCTCCAGAAAGATCGGGCAATGATCCTTTCTCCCCACAAATTGTGCAGTGATCCGTTCTCCTAGCAGATTTCAGATCTCGGATCTCGTTTCTCTCATTTGCATAACCATGGCATTCGCATCATTCCTCCCCAAATAGAGCGTAGCATTCCGTCTAAGCACTACGGCAAAAAATAAAACATTTGCATAATCATAAGCCAGGTTCGATCCAGTCACCTGCAAAAACCAAAATCACTCCTCCATCAATACGCAAAAACTTATCCCCTGCAGATAAAAGCCAAAATATCCTTTTGCACACTCAAAACAAATACTTGTACATGCTTATACACAATTATTCTGATACTCGTCTATATCCTACTTATACATAATTCTTTGATACTCGTCCATATCTTGTTCATCTCCCCAGCAGATCAACCCTTGTTCAAAACAGTTGATACTCGTCCGTATCATCACTCCTTAAACACGCGTCGGTGTTTGTTTCTATCGATACTCATCCGTATCGTGGTTCTAAGGATACTCGTTCGTATCTTTAATCTATACACACTATCGAAACAATTATACCATCTTATTTTAAGGCTTAAACACTCGTCCGTGTTTATTTCTCCCCAGAAGTCACCAATAAAACAACGTTTTATCCGACATTCGTCCTATGTTGCGATAACCCTCAACAGCCGTACCCTGCTCAGTGATCGTCCTTCACCTTTTGATGACCGTACCTCATCATTCATCCGATGGCCGTCCCCATCATCGATCTTTCTATCCGACATTCGTCCTATGTCGAGATAATCCCCAACAAAGCAGTCTTCCCCTGCTAGGCGATCATCCTTCACCTTTTGATGACCGTCCCTCATCATTTATTTTGATGACCTTCCTCATCATGTTATTCAATGGCCATCCCCATCATTTATCTTTTTATCCGGCATTCATCCTATGTCGCGATAATTCTCAGCAGCCGTCCCCTGCTGGGTGATCGTCATTCACCTTTTGATGACCGTACCTCAACATTCATCCGATAGCCATCCCCATCGTCGATCTTTTTATCCGACATTCGTCCTATGTCGCGATAGCTCTCAGCAGCTGTACCCTGCTCGGTGATCGTCCTTCACCTTTTGATGACCGTCCCTCATCATCGAGATATTTATTTCACCCGATGGCCGTCCCCGTCACGGTTTCTTTATTCTTCAGCCTGATGGTCGTCCCCGTTAGTGCTTTTAAATCCCCAGTAAAGTCGTTCTTTTTTCTTTACCCGATGGTTGTCCCCGTCACGGATTCTTTGTTCCCCAGCACGATGGTCGTCCCCGTCATTGTGTTTCTCGCCGTTTCTATCCCTAGCAGTCGTCCTCCGTCGCTACCATTTGATATTCAGTTTATACTGTATATTATAATTTATATCCCTTTTCTTCTTATAATAAAGAGTGCAAATTTTGGATTGTCTTGGTATTAAACCACAAGTTATCTTGTTTGTCTGTTAAAGCCAGGCACTTACATCCTACACAGCTAACTCATGCTTGAATAGGGGCAGCTGTAAACACCTCAAATTTTCCCTATCTTTTTCTCACACATTGGCTTGTGATCTTTCATATTGCATTGCATAAGCATTCCATCTTACACTACATAGTTTATTTCACTGCATAGACTGCATAGCTAGGGTTTGTGATCAGATGGATCCAAAGATTGTTCTGAGCTATCTCAAAGGTCATGAAGCATGCCAAGAGGGTCCATGAGTGTTCTATGATCATCTTATACCCCCATTGGTCCATTGAAGTCAAGAAATGTCAAAACATTACAGAGGTATTGAAGCTAAGCTGAGGCTCCTACACAGATGACCTAAAATTAGGGTTTTGGTTTCAGAGGCCTTACACCCAAAAATTTTGGTCATTCTTGTTGCTGTTGGTCCATATATGATATAAGGAGCATGTGTATCAAATTTCATGGAAACATTCAATGTGGAAGTCACCTGATCAAGTGGTAACTTCTTGAGCAAGAAAAGTCAGATTCTGGGCATCTGAGGCCCCCAACAATGGTTCCAAAGGGTCATCATCATCATTTTGGAGTCATATGGTCTTTATTTGATCATTGGAATGCTTGGAAGTTCATAAAGTTGAAGAAAAATGAACAAAGCCAAAACTTGCCAAAAATGGAAATGACTTGTAATGTCAACTTTTTATTTTGGGAAAGATCTTCAAACTCCTCTTTCTTGATCAAAAAGGTTTCAAATGAAATTTCTTCAAACATGAAAGTTGTATATTGGATCCTCCCATTTTAAAGAAGTACAAGAACTCATTCTAGTTCATCCTAGAACTCAAGTTATGGCCTTGGAAAGTTGGCAAAAATCACATAATTTTCAAGTTCATGTCAAAGAGGGATTTATGCAATTTTGAGTTTCAAGCTTCTAAGTGATCTCTAATCCACTTAATTATGTCACAACATGTTAATGCAACTTGCCAAGATCAGAATTGGCCCAAGGATTGAAGCATTTCATGGCTTAATTTCCAAGATTTCTCAAAATAACCAAGTTGCATAAACATGTCAATCGATTCATCTAAGCATTACAGTTCATTTCCATTGATCCAAAGGCTCTCCATGAACCATGCTGAAGTAATCTAGCCACAAAAATCACCTCTGCACAAGCCCATACCCATGGTACACAATTCTTGACTTTTTTGCATTTTCTCCCATACCAATCACACAGTGCCAAACCAACTATCCTGACCAATGGTATGGCTCATACAAACCCTCAAGGCTATAAATATGCAAGCTTCATGGCTGCAATACACACACAACTTCAGATTGAGAAAAATTCCTCAAAACCTTCATGCTATCGAATTCCACAAACCAGCCAACAAAAACCAAAATTTCTTTCACCATTCAACTCCTCATAGCCTGAGGATCATTTCCCACCTATCACCATAGCCTGAAACACCCTCAAACTCAAACACGATTTCTGCAACTTCAGAAACCAAACACTCAAAATAGCCACTCTAAGCTCCATTCAAGCATTCCATTGAGCTCAGGAGATCAAAAGAGGTTGGATTGCACAAAAGGAGGGCCCAAAAAGCTGCATTTTGAAGGATTCCATCTCAGGTAACCTTCATGAACTTTTTTTTCTAGAAGCATGATTTTAAGTTCTAAAATGATTCTCCATGCTTCCCTGATGATCCTGATATGATTAGAATTGAAAATAGGTCAGAAATGAGGATTTCATGATGTTCTGAAATTTTTGACCTAGAATTTGTTTGCTTCGATTCTGCCTGAATATGCATGATAAATGATTTTTGCTTGTTAATTAGAGTGGTATGATGTTAGAGGAATAATTCTGGGCAAGAAATGTGAAGTTTATATGCTTAATTAGAAAGTTGGGGTTTTGTGTTGCCGGAGAAGATGATCGGAGCTTAGCTCCGGCCATATCTGAAAGAGATTAATGTTTAATCATGTTTAATTCCCCAGATTCATTCGTGGCCCTTGGATCATGATTAGGGTTAGTGCGTGGACGACATAGATTAGCTCATTAAACATTAATTTTGATTAATTAAATTAATTATAGTTAATTAGGTCAGATTAAATATAGGCCATTGGATCATGCGCGAAAAGGAAATTTAAACCTAGACCCTCAGATCTTCATACCCTTAGTCAATGTGACTTTCAATCCTGTCCACTGATCTTTCCCTCATGCAATTTGGACCATCCATCCTGCATACTTTTCATTTTCTTTTTATTTATCTCATTTTATTTTATTCATTTATTTAAAAATAGCAAAAATCATTTAAAATTTCTGAAATTTTTTATCATCACTTTAATTAATTTTCAGAAACCAAAAATATTTTTATTTTATTTTTTTTCATTAAAAAATGCATTTTTTAAATATTTTAATTGTATGTTTTAATTAATTAAGTCCATTTAATTAATTAAAAATACTTTAAAGTATTTAAAAATCACCAAAAAAATTCAGAGAGGTTTCTTAAACATTTAGAAACATTTACAAACTCATCTCACAATTTTTTTTTGGTTTTGATCAAACTTTGCCAATTTTCTTTGAATTAGGGTTTCTAAATTTCATATTTTTTCAACCCTAACTTCAAAAATTCATTTCTCTCAAACTAAGATGAGTTTGCATTTGATTCTTTTTGAAATCTTTCACATTTGACCTCTAGTTTCTAAATATATTTTTGTCACATTTTTATCTTGAATTTTCAAATTAATGTGCATTTTCCCTCTGAGAAGTATCCAAAACCCTAGTAAATCTTAGGATGACCATAACTTGAACTTGGTTAACCTTTAGACCTCCCCCTTTGGATGGTGATTTCATGAGTGCTTAGGGTCCCATTGAATGCATTTTCAATTTTTTATCTCTTGATTTGTTTATGCTTTTGAATTTGTGCATATCTTGAGTACAAACTAACCATTTCAGGTGCATTTGGTAAGTTAATCAGGATGTGGATGTGCATCCACGTCCAACCTCTCTTTCTCTCTTTATTTTTATGCACTTTGTTTGTGTTTGAAGTGAATCTCATTCACTTATGTTATCTCTTGTTCTTAGATTAGTTAACTTCTTCATGAAGTAAGTAACCTAATCCTTCCCTCTCTCTCTCTCTCTCTCTCTCTCTCTCTCTCTCTTTTCATCTGCTTCTCTTCCTTTGGTGGCCAATCTAAAGACTTCTTTTGATGCCTCACAAACCATAGGAACATCCAAGCATGATAACTTTAGGGTTGTACATAGTCCCCCTAGTTTCTTACCTTTTTAGTCTCCTTGAGTCTCTTTCTCTTATCTCATAATCAAGGCTAACAAGTTAAAGTTTCGGGACTCTGAATTAGGGTTATGCCTGTATCTTTATCTTAGGATGGAGTGTATAACTTTGATCCTTAGTGCTAAAACTTTAAGTTGTTTTCACCTTCAATCAAAAACACCTAATAATCATTAAAAACTTAAGCTTGTAACTTGGGCCTTATATTAGGGTTACATCTCTGCCTGGTGGTTCAGTGGGACTAACCCTAGTGTTCAATGGACAAGTCCCCCTCATGCTAAAGTATTGCAAACATAAAAAAACACTTCTTCATCTCATCTTTAGTTAAAATCCACTTAATAAAGGCTTGTTATATAATGAATTTAATCCCTAACCATGGATTAAGTTGAGGTATCTTCCTCAGCTTAAGTGTTCTCATCTATCATCCTTCTCTTAGGATGGTGTAATGAGTTCACTAATCTTTGATTGGAGATTAAACTCATTACTTGACACTAACCAAAAACCCAAAAACACTTAATAACTACCAAAGTAGGTTAATGATCTTAATCTTATATCATCCTGGTAATTAAGTTGAGATCTTCATCTCATGCTTAAGTAGGCTCATTATCCCTAATCAAGGGTGATATAATGAGTTTACAAACCCTTGATTTAGGCTTAATCTCATTATCCTATGCAAAACACCAAAAACAATAAAAAAACTAAAAAACACAAAAACAAACAATAAGCGTCTCCTCCAGGATTCTTTTTCTCATCTCATTCACTCTGAAAACGAGAATTCGCTTCTTCCGTCTAATGCAAGACAGGTAGCACTCGAGCCAGACGATTCATACACTTGAGCATAGACAAGTAAGCAGTTCACAACAAAAACACTAAGTCTCTTTGAGTCGATCTACAGTGTTCTGACTTCCTTATTGCACGAGAGGATACATAGGCATAACTTAACGATTATCGAACAAAAGTCTCTTGGTCTCCCCCCTCTCTTTCCTTCCAGCTCTCTAAACCCCATTTAAATTCAAGTTTCTTTTGCACCGACACTCTGTACATCCTTTTTTCCTTAGCCTTTTATGCACAGTTTAGCACATACACTATCCCCTTTTAAACACAATCAGGTATGCGTGGATCCCGTCGAGTACGACAGACGATCTGGGTGCTAATACCTTCCCAGGTCCTAACCAACCTCCTTTCTCAATCTCTTTGGTTCGCAACCGTCTTATCTATACTTTTCAGGTTTATGCAGCATTACCTTTCCTTCGGAATAAAAATGCCTAGCTGGCGACTCTATTCAAACTCAACCTCCAACATCGCCGATGGTCCGCGTTTTTACCGGAACGAAACTCCGGGGAGCGACAGAACCATATAATATAAAAATTTAAAATGTATATGAAAACTAACCTAAATCGATCAATGTTTTTCGAATTGCTTCCATCTTATTTCGGCATATTTTATGTTCCTCTTTAACTCATAATATATGGTTCAATGGTCTCTTTACTTCAATTCATATATATATATATATATATATATATATATATATATATATATATATATATATATATATATATATATACATTTCTACTTTATCTCATCCTCGTCACTTATCACGATATGTCATTATAACAATCTCCATGATAAGCGGCGTTCATGAGGTACTATAATGAAAGATATAGATGTATTTAAGGAAACAAATCATAGATACATTTTGGTGTTAAAGAACATAAAATGTGTTGAGTGAGTTTGATACAATTCGGAAAACAGTGGTCTGTTTATGTTGGTTTTCAAGAATAGTTTAATTTTTCAGATTATATAGTTTACTAGTTTAAATGGCTTTAGTTCTTTAATTAGTGTATGATTAAACAAGCAATATATATATATATATATTTGTTTATAATAAACTAAAGGTACATTCCATGACAGTTGAAACTCATAACCATTGTGATATTCTATATATATCACAACGGTTGATAAGCATAATCGTTGTAATATAACACACGCATTCCAGAATACAACAATGGTCCTAAGACCGTGATTATAAGTAGCGTACTTATGACAACACTCTACAATACAACGCCCTTGCCCGCGTCATTATATGTTATTTCCAACTGTTGTTAAATGGGTTTTTCGTAGTAGTGTAGCCTTCTTTCTCCCTTGCTTTTCATGTAGAATGATTTTTCTCCCTAATTCTCTTCCCTTATATTATATTATTATTATTAAATATCACTAATGAAATCACAATAATAATAATTTCTACTAATTTTTATAATTACAATAATATTCACTTTATTTTATAATTGAATAAATACTAATTATAAATAATCTAATTAGCTTTACTCCCCACACCATCAATCTCTACGCATTTGGTCACACACCCCTACTACCTTAAAGTCTCATTCCTGAGGCTATTACCCCCACCAAGGGTACCCAAAACATAACAAAACATGTATACTCACATAATTACACACATCAATACAAAAATATAATTACGAATAATAATTAAAATAAAATGGGGTGTTATGCAGTCCATCCTTAATTGAGATTTAGATCAAACAGTATGATCTTTTCCTTGTGCAACCCTAGTTTAGAATAACTAGTTCCTACATAAGAAAACATCAAATACAATCTAGCCTCCTCTTGGGCTTAATCAATATGGACCTAAGAAGGGCATTATTCATGGTGAAACTTTTCTTAATACTGTGAATAAGATTTTTCTTTTAGTTTTATAACTCTATCTACAAATGAAATTTAGTTCCCCGAGAAAATGATTTCTCGATGAAACATCTATTGAATTTTTTCCCCTTTGAACAATTCAAACATGGAAAGGACTAATTCCCGGTGAAACCTTTCTTGAACTTTTATTAGAATCCTCTTGGGCTTCATACAAGTACCAACAAGCCTCTTAAAGGTTCTCTCCAGCCTCATCTTGGGCTTCATACGAGGACACTCGGGCTTCTTAAAAATTCCCAGCCTTCTCTTGGGCTTTTTACAAGGACCCTCAAGATTCCTAAAAGCATAAGATATATCCTTAGTCATTCATCACCATGGATCCTCATAAGCATCAAAACCTGTAGGACTCTTCTAGCTTTTATTCCTAGAGACATTCCCATAACTAGCCTCCTCTTGGGCTTTATATAAGGATTCACAGGCTTCCTAAAAGCATAGGATAGATCTTAGCATCCATGCGAATCATAGATGGAATTTTCCTAGAAGAATCAAATCTCAGGATAACCTCTTACACCTCAAAGAATAAGATAGCCTCCTCTTGGGCTTTGTACGATGATCTCCTGTTAATCAGAGTAAACCCTCTATGGAAACTTCAACCATCAACAGGAAACAACTTTCCTCTATAATCACTATGCCAAAAATGATTTTTGGAAGCACTACATAGATAGTGATTTTTCCCAAAAGCGCCGCTATAAGTTTAAAAAAAACAATGATGAAAAAAAGCACTGCTAAAGGGGGATTTTAGAAATCGCTTTTTAAAACTGCTGCTAAAGGTCATATGTAGTTTACACTTTAGAAATCTCTTTTATGAAAGCGCTGCTAAAGGCCATTCATAGGATGCACTTTAGCCAACGTTTTTGGAAAGCGCTGCTAAAGGTCTAGGAAAAGAAAGCGCTTTATTTTCAAAAGTGTTGCTAAAAGTCTTTTAATTAAAATAAATAAAACAAAATCTAGTTATACGGGGTTTTGTCTTAAAACCTAATCATTTGAAACTCTCTCTCTTTCTCTCTCTCTCTCTCTCTCTCTCTCTCTCTCGCACGTATACTCTCTCCAACTGGTCTCTCTCTCTCTCTCTCTCTCTCTCTCTCTCTTTGCAACTTCTCCCTTCGCCAGACTGCTCTCTTTGTGTAGCTGCTCCCTCTGCCATAATTTCGTTTTTGAGGTATTTTTCAAATTTTTGATGTTGTTTGCTTGCGTTTTTTAGGTCTTGGGTTCTTTTTTATGTGCATTCTGCGTTTTTTATTGATGATATGCATTGCTAAAAAACTATGCCCTATGGGCTTAGAGAAGAAGCATAGTATATATATATATATATATATATATATATATATATATATATATATATATAATTTCACTTATGTGTGTGTGTGTGTGTGTGTGTAATTGGAGAGCAATGTTGACAAGTTACATTGGTGCACTTGTTCGTTCGCATATTCCAATTACTTGTGCTAATTGGAGAACTCCATCGTTGAAACCCGCCAAAGAAAAAATGGAGTGAGATACAGGTACCATATGTGACGTTATTTGTTTTTGTTGGCAATTATGACTTTAAATTACTTATACTAACAAACTATATTTATTTTTTTCGTAGAGGTCTTTTAACATTGGTGACGACCGAAAGAAATATTGTCTTCAATTAGCTAGAAAAAGACTCATAGGGTTTCGATAATTTCAAACAAACAAGTTTCTTAAGGATGCCCAAGAAAGGTTTATTAAAGCAGAATGTCCAAAGAAGAATATGACATTTTTATAGCCAAACGAATAACCCAAGAATTCCATGTAAAATTATTTGTTCATGAATATTGTATTATATAATTGTTGCATTAGTATGTCCTCATATGACTTAAACTTGTTTATCCAGGATGTGAGTGACATCAATCGTCAAAGAGCATCAAAACCCGTATATCCATACAAAAAAGGGCGTTTGGCATATGCACGCTTACATATAAAAAAATAGTAAGTATATATAAATGTTATGGTTTACTTGTTCCCCATTTGTTATAAATGATCTTATTATTTTTCTTAATGTGTAGTTAGAAGAGGAGAAAAGTGAAGAAACATTTGTTCTGGAACATGTTTTGTGGAAGGTTGCTCGTGTGAGAAAGGATGAAGTTGTTACGGAAAATGTTCAACAAGTTTTTGAGCAATGTTTAAGTATAACATTATTTTCTTAATTAAATCAAAAGTTTATTATAACACACACACACACACACACACACACACACACACACACACACATATATATATATATATATATATATATATAATATTTATGCTTTTTAACCCCCAATAATAATTTATATATATATATATATATATATATATATATATATATATATATATATATATATATATATATGCATATGAATTTTAGGAGAATCTATCACAGTCCTTAACTATGGGTGAAAACCAGGATTGCAGGAGCATACTTAGTTGAGTATTAAATGTTCTTGAGTAATCCGGTCGTGTGAGGGGTAAGAGATTTGGGATCACTCCATCAACCTTGAATAAGCGTCCATAGACCCAAAATCCTTGCAATAAATAAGTGATGGAAACGTTAGAAAAATTATGAGCTCAAGGCCGTGATTGCAAAAGGATAAAGAAAAATATATGTCAAAAAGGTGTGGTTCAGAGTTAAAAGATACTAGTGACAAAGGTAATATCAATTGTCTACAGAAAATTCCCGAGGTAATTATATATATTATTATGAAATTAATTTAGCACAAATTTTTTAATTGACATATATACACATTAACAATTTCATATTTATTATTGGTTTAAGGCATTTAACATTGTCAACTATATTTATCGTCACCGACTTATCACATGGTTGGCAAAGTAAAAGTGCATAACACTTTGGGAGATGTGCTTCAACATAAATTGCTCCCTGCTGGATTTTTTTAATGTTTTGACTGATATTGCCTTAGAGCGGGATGCTTTACTACCTATGTCTGACGATGTTTCAGATGCAACATTTGTGGGAGATGCAATAGGACCGTATGTTGCATGGCCTTCAAACCTTATTTTCATGGATGATGAGGTATGTTAAACCATTATGAACCTTTAGTATTCAAATGTTTTACAAGCCATGTAAGTTATGTTTACATTTATGTACATTTTATTTACATGGTAATGTTAGACTCCTACAATATCCAAATCTAAAGATAAAGGGGTTGTGTGGCACACCAAGTCAGTTGTATAAAAAAAAGAGGTACATCGATGTATACGCATTGAAAATGATAATTCTATGATCCAAATTCAAAAGCTTCAAGATTTTACTAACTTATATAATTTTTAGATTCATGCTCAAGAGTTGCAAAAAGTCAGCAAGAATAGGAAGGCATAATTATGCAACATGTCCAACCAAAAAAAGAATCTTGCAAAGACCGAGATAAAAAAAGAATTGGTATCTCGATTTAGGTTGTGTCTTGAAATATTTATAGGAACTTCAGATTTGATGGAAGGTATTCGTGAAAGACCTATGGAGGAATGTATTTTCGGTTTTTCTTATTTAGAAACAATTGCTAAAGAGGATTTGGATCATATTTTTCAATATTCTGAATTAGGTATCGATGTTATGCATACATACATCAGGTATTTCGATTAACTTTATTTAATTTATTAAAAAATTTATTTACTTATTTCAATTAATAGTCTAATGTTTATTATGTTTTTATTTAAGGTTCTTGTATGAGAAATTGATACACCCGCGTCAATTATCAGAAAGATTTTGTTTCTTGTCTTCCAATTATATCATTAATTGATCAAAATCCAACTGCAACCAAAGATCACTTAGTCAGAATATTTATGGCCAACATAGATACATAAAAGTTTTATCTTTTACCATATAATACTGGCAATGAGTTAGATTTGCATTCTTACTTCATTTATTTTAATTTTTCGTTTTTTGTTGTTGCTTAAAAATTACTATAACATAACTCTTTGACATAACTTTTGTTTTATTTTGTAGCGATTAATCCGATAAGAGAAATAATGTATTATTTGGATTCATTATATGGTGATGTAAATAAATACTCAGACATGAAGCCGACAGTTGATACATAAGTGAGATTGTTCTAAATATTCGTGTGTATTTGTTTATGTATTTATTTAAGTGAGATTGTTCTAAATATTCGTTGATATTATGTTAGAGCTATACAAATATTTTGATCACAAAGACAAGCTCGAGTACCAAAGAGTAAGGCAACCAACATTATATGGATTAGAGTGGAGGTATATTTTCACAATTTTTCTTATAATAGTGATGCTACTTGATAAAATAAGTTAAACTATATATCCTGATATATATATATATATATATATATATATATATATATATATATATATATATATATATATATATATATATATATATATATATATATATATATATATAGACATTCTTATTTTTTTCTATGTGTAGTGTCCTCGTCAAAAAAATGGTATAGATTGTGGTTATTTCGTTTTGAGGTTTATGAAAGAAATCATTCATTTTGATCAAATAGAGATTCCAATCATAGTATGGATTTATAACTTAGGATTTATTTTAATATTTATTATATATGTGATATAATTAATTACTTTTAACTAAATCACGCATATTATGTTATATTATGTAGTACTTTGATAAATTCAAGTGTGCTACTTACTCGAGAGATAAATTGGAAGAAATTAAGGAGGAATGTTGTCAATACATTATTGAGATGAGAATCATATAAGGCATGAAAGATGTTGTATATACTTTATGGAAGTTGTTGTATAGTTTTGGAAGTTGTTGTATAGATTTGACATATTTAGAAAATAAAGGTTTTGGAAGTGGAAGTATTAGAATTGTTATTTTTGGTGTATGAAGTTATTATTAGAATGGTTATTTTGGAAGTGGATAAGTTGAATTACATATAATGGTTATTTTGTTTAATGTGTTATTTTGGTGTATGAGGATTTGTGTTGAATTACATATAATGGTTATAAGGTTTATGTGTTGATCATTATAATGGTGTGTGTATATGTTGAATTATAATGATATATAAGGTCTATGTTGAAATAAAGGCTTGTGTTGAATTACGTATAATAGTTATAAGGTTTATGTGTTGATCATTATATGGTGTGTATATGTTAAATTATGATGGTATATAAGACCTATGTTGAAATAAAGTCTTGTGTTGAATTATATTATGATAATTTTTTATACAAAATTGAGTTATAATGATATGTGTTACCATTTTATAGGTAAAAAATGAGACGTATGCCAACGTTTTTAATATAATTTTTTTTAAAAAAAGGACATTTTGCAATGCTTATGACTAAAAACGCTTCCAAAAAAAGTGATTTTTAAAAAAGTGCTTTTAAAAGCACTATTTACGTGTACAAAAGACAATGATTTCTAAAAAAAGTGCTGCCTAAAGTGAATAAAAGAAAGTGCTTTTATAAAAAGTGATGCCTAAAGTATTAGAAAAGATACATTAGTGTAAACACCCCAAATTTTCCCTCACCCATTCACACCATGGCTTGTGATCATTTCATATGCATAAATTCAATCATAGTATCTCATACCACATTTTTGATTCACTGCATTGCTTCTAGGTCATCTGCATCTAGGGTTGGTGATCTGAGCTATCCAAGAGCCACTTGAGCCACTCCAAAGGTCATCAATCACTTCAAAGGGGCCCATGTATGTTCAAGCATCATATTATACCCTCACAAAGTCAAGAAAGTCAAAGAATCACAAGAACTGAGAAAGGCATGGAAGCAGAGCCAGGTTTAACTGCACAGATGACCTAGAATTAGGGTTTTGGTTTCAGAGGCCATAACTCCAAATTTTTCGGTCATTCTTGTTTATATTGGTCTCTATATGGTATAGGGATCATGCATATCAATTTTCATGAAGAAATTCAATGGGGAAGGCATCTGATCACAAGATGACTTCTTGAGCAAGTCAATATAAAATCAGGGCATCTGAGGCCCCAATGACCCAACCAAAGGGTGTTCATCGTCATTTTGAATGTGTATGATCTTTATTTGATCATGGAAGGTGTTGGAAGTTCACAAAATTGAAGAATTTCAAGCCATTTGCAAAGTTGCCTTTTTTGGGAAAATGACTTGTATTGGAGAACTTGCAAATTCTCATGGCAAGCCTTTATGTGACTTCAATGTGACCTCTAATCATCATACAAACATAAACCATGGCCTAAAATCCAGAATGCACCAAAGAATCTCTAAGTTTCATGACTTATGCTTCAAGAAATCACAAAGGGGCCAGACTTGTACCAATTTGCAAAAGCCCATGTAACCATGCCTCTACTTGTTGCAGTCCCCAAAATCTGATCCATAGGCATTCCATGATCTCAGCTGAACCAAGCCATGCCCCTATCTCAGCCTCACACTGGCCCATACCTCAAGTACAAGTCAAGTTGACGTTTTGGCAACTTGCCCATACCAATCAGCCTGTGCCACACCAACTATTCTGACCAATCAAAGACCTTACAAACACACTTCCAGCAAGCCATTTCACAACATCTTGGAGCCTGAACACACACGCAAGTCAGCATACACAACCCCCCCCATCTTGCATTTTCCATCGAATCCCTTAACTCAGCCACCCATTCCTCAAAGTTTCTTCCACCATCCATCTCGAAACATCCCATTGATCATCCCCGACCCTTCACCTTGCCATGAAACCCCCTGAAACTGTCTGAATCATCACCTATAGGGAGTTCCATCTCAGGTACACAAATGTCAAGGCACAACCAATTGGAGTCTCATTGATGATTAGGTATCACTAAGGTTTCAAAGTGGTTTTAAGGCATCTTGAATTTTATTCTCAATAAATTGTTAGGTCATGAGTCTAGACTTATTGCATTATTTTAAAGATAAGTGTGATTTCCTTGATTCATTGGTTTCAAAACTTAATTTTAAGGAGGGTGGCTTATCGGATTTGATTCGTTGGTTTCAAAACTTAATTTTAAGGAGGGTGGCTTATCGGATTTGATTCATTGGTTTCAAACGACACTTCATGGTATTATGTTGGATTTGGATGCACGCTTGTTTTGAGTCATGATTCATCTTAGGTCGCTATATGTTATTTAAGGTGCATCGTTCTCAAGCATGGTAGTAATGATGTGTTCCAAGTTAGATTCGAAAGCATTACAAGACATTAAGATTTTGGTTGGTATACTGTCAAGACAACTTGAGGCGAAAAGCAATAAAAGAAAAATTTACTGAAGGGTTAAATGGCACAAAGTTTTTTGTTAACAATTAAAAAAGGCCGTCAGTAAAAGTCCAAAGGGATTACAGGTTGCTACAAACATTAAACCACAAAGACAGAATATACATGATATAATACATGGCCAAAAGAAGTATTCAAAGCAAATAGGCCTGCCAAATAGGAAGAATTGATCCAGAACTCTGCAGTTGATCTTCTACTTGCATTGGCGAAGGTTGCTACGGCCAACAACATTTGGTTTCATGTGGATGCTGCTCATGCTGGGAATACTTGTATACGTCCAGAATACCGCCACTTCATTGATGGTTTGAGGAGGCTGATTCATTTAACATGAATGCACATAATTGATTCCTTGCTAAGCTTTGATTGTTCCATACTTCGGGTTAAGGAGAGGAGTGCAATGATTCAATTGCTGCCTACAAATCCCGAATTTCTGAAGAAAGAAATATAAGGCCATCGAAGCAAACACGATTATTGATTACAAAGACTGGCAAGCTCCTCTTGGGTGTCACCTTAGATCATTAAAACTTTGGACAGTGTTGCGACTCCATGAATTGGAAGGTCTGCAAAAGAAACACAATGTAACTCTGGCTGATTAAAAGTTTGCCTAGGAACACTGAATTGTTTACAAACCTCACATGGATCAAGTTTTGGGCTCCCTGCGTGGTGGTCCGTTCTTTTCTTCGAGCTCCTGCAGCTTTAGGCACATTTGATGTTGGAAGTGCTTCTAGGAACATGAACCTTCGCATACCTCTCTTCCACCAGTTGATCCAACCATTGGCCCTAGTCCAAATAATAGGGAATGACCGAATGTCGTAAGGAGTCTGGTCCTGATTCTGGCGATTCAGGCCCAACTTGTGTTCTTACCTGTTGGAAGTTTCACATCTGCTATGCCTCCTTCCAACCCTGCAAAAAGAGGGGAAATTTTTACTGCAATTAAAAAGGAGAACAAGTAGTAAAAAACACAGGCTGAGTCAATTGAAAACCAGCCTTTCAATTCAATCAAAATCTAATCAATTCAGTTCATTTCCAACTAAGTCAAGAAGGGTGCAGTGATAAGGTATAAGCGGACAAAAGCAAAGCAGAAGCATCAACAGGGTGGCAGAACCAGAGCTTTCACAAAATAGGAAAGAAAAGCTCTGGTACGAAGAAAGAAGGAACAAACATAGCCAAAGTGAAAAAATACTTCGGTTAATTTCAATTTTGAAACCCTAATTCGCAACTATAAAGAGGATTCAAAAAACCCGAAGACAGAGAGTTTTCCCAGAAAAAAAACCCTAAAATCCCCTTTTGTTTTTCGTTGGAAAAGCTAAAACTCAAGAAGGAGGAGTTTCGAACAGAAAGGAAAGAAAAGCTTGAGCTAAAGAAAGGAATACCTGGAGAGAAAATCGCCCCTCTGAGAACGTTCAGAGCAGGTATAAAACTCTGGTTTTCTTTTGATTTCCATTTTCTCGTGTTGTTGGTGGGCATCTGTTTCGAATTCTCTTTTTCCTTTGTTGTTTGATGTCTCTACTGATATTACGATTTGTTGTTTGTTTGGTGCTGGAATGACTGCTGGATTGATATTGATGAACGTTAGGGTTTGGGTTTGATTGGGTTTAGGGGTAGCTCCGCCGATTTGTTCGTTTGGGTACTCTGTCTTCACCATGCTTGTGCGATCAAGGATAGGATGTGATTCTTTAGTTTCACTTTGTTTGAGTTTTTTAGGTTTGGATAGTAGAGAAGGAGGGAGTCGAAAGGTGGATGAAGGTCTCTGAGACCTTTCTGCTTTTCTTATCATGAATATGCCGTCCCAATTTTGTTTTGTCTATGAACATTAGGAGCCTTTGGAAACAGCAAGAGTTATTGCCTTTCATTTCCCAATACCACAACGTGTCGTTTTTGTTTTCTCCCGAAGGCCACTAACCGTCATCCCGTGGACACGTCACGGGCGTTTGGCCTTTGGCTAGTACTGCAGTTTGTTTTCCTCCCAGATTGGTAACGTTGGGTAGGGCATTTTGGGATATCTGGGCCTTTGGTGACCCGGGCCGATTTAGGAGGAGGTTGGCAGCATTGGGCCTGCGTTTTTGCTTGTAGGAAGGCCCATTTTGTTTTTGTTTTTTTTTGCTCATTTAAATTCTCTTCCTTTTAAAATTTCTTTTGATGACTTACTATTTATTTTTTCTTTTGGATAAAATTATATAAAAAAAAACATTTATATTAACTAATTATATAAGATAAAGTTATTAACTAATTTGTTAATCCATTCCATTAAATAATTTCGTTTTAATTTAGTTAATTAATTATCCTTTGTTTGATTTCACTTGTATGATCATTCACATCATCTCATAACATCCTTTGCATCATGAACATGCTTCTGGTTTTGGTTTGCATCCCTGCATTAATTTCACTTTCACTTTATTTCTTTCTTTTGTGCTAACTTTTCAGGTGGTAAGTACTCTGAGAAGTGAATTTGCCTTCACTTCTCACAATCTCTACTCATCTCTCTTATACATTCATTGCTGCATTTTGTATTTGTCTTAGAGTGAGCTTGCTCATTCATGTTTCCTCCTTCACCTTCTTCCTTCAAGCAACTTATCTTCTTAAGTGAAGTAAGTTAGCTTGCTTCTTCTGCTTCTCCTCCTTTTATCTTGTTTCTCCCTTGGTGGCTATTCTTGAAGATCTCTTGCAAGCCACATGAACCCTAGGAACACCCCGGCATGATAACAATTAGGGTTTGATTAGTCCCCCATTTAGTTTTGCCTTTGTGTCATCTTTGATTCTTCTCCTCTCATCTCATAATCAAGGACTAAACCTTAAAGGTTTTAAGGCTTTGTGATTAAGCTTATGCCTGCATCCTTCTATTAGGATGGAGTGTATAACTTTAATCCTAAGTGTTAAACCCTTAATGTGTTTAAATCCTTTAATCAATCCACCTAATAATCACTAAGACATCAAGCTTGTAACTTGGGCCTTGCTTTAGGGTTCTAATTCTTCCATAACTGGTTAAGAAGGACTAACCCTAGTGTTAATGGACAAGTCCCCCTCAAGTTGTCTTACACATCATAAAATCCATTTCTTCATCTTATCATTAACTAAAATCCATTTAATAAGGGCTTTGTTTTGTCATGAGGTTAATCCCTAATCATGGATTAAGTTGAGGAGTCTTCCTCAGCTTAAATGTTCTCATCTATTATCCTTCTATTAGGATGGCGTAATGAGTCCATTAAATCCTTGATTATGGCTTAATCTCATTACTTAACACTAAACAAAAACATCTAAATAATCACAAGTAGGTTAATGATCTTAATCCTACACCATGATGATTAAGTGTAAGATGCTGGCTTCACACTTAAGGTATTCCCATTACCCCTAATCAGAGGGAGGATGTGATGAGTTTACTAACCCATTGGTTTAGGCTTAAGCTCATTTTCTTACGACAAACTTCAAAAAGCAATAAAAGATTGAAAACACAAAAACAAATAATAATCGTCTCCTCTGGGATTCTTTTCTCATCATCTTCACTCACAACCGAGAACTTGCTTCTTCCGTCTAATGCAAGACAGTTTGCACCTGAGCTAGACAGGTCATACACTTGAGCATAGACAAGTAAGCAGTTCACAAGTCAATTTATCTTTCAGTCTCTTTGAGTCGAACTACGGTGTTCTGACTTCCTCATTGCATGAGAGGATACGTAGGCATAACTTAACGGTTATCGAACAAAAGTCTCTGTATATTCCCTCTCCTTCCAGCATTATTCTTTTAGCCTCATTATCTTGAGCATTTCATTCTTGTTCTTACACTGACATTTCTCTTATACACTTCACATTTTTTACACTGACACTTGCATTCTTTTCCAGCTTTGATGCACAAATTGCACTGACACCACCCCTTTAAACACAAATCTTTTAAGCGTGGATCCCGTCGAGTACGGCGGACAATCTGGGTGCTAATACCTTCCCAGGTTGTAACCAACCCCCTTTCTCAGTTTCTCTGGTTCGCAACCGTCTTATCCATATCTTTCTAGGTCTATGCAGCATTACCTTTCCTCCGGGATAAAAATGCCTAGCTGGTGACTCTTGTTTTTTGAGTTCACCCTTGTGTGTTCTCTCTCCTTTCGCCGACCG
Source organism: Lathyrus aphaca (assembly GCA_963966055.1). Classification (NCBI taxonomy): domain Eukaryota; kingdom Viridiplantae; phylum Streptophyta; class Magnoliopsida; order Fabales; family Fabaceae; genus Lathyrus; species Lathyrus aphaca. Next base: position 31,692,821 of record OZ014519.1, on the reverse strand, counting down.
TTCACGTCTGTACCCCTTCTGACCGGGTGTCATTTGGTGGGAGCGACAGCTTGGCGACTCTGCTGGGGACCCTTATACTGTAACCAGGGCTTCTGGTTCTTTTTGTGGGTTCCTCCTAGCGCTTGTTTGATTCGTGTTTACTGGGGTGTTATGTGCTAATTGTGTTTATATATTTGCTTTATTTACTGCTTTATGTACAGTTATTTATTGCTTTCTTTTCAGCTTTATACATCATACTGTCATATTGTCATCTGGCTGGATCTGGTTTTTGTTTTGGTGGGTGGGGTTTTACTGAGAGTTTAAGGTCCTATACCTGGGACCTGAGTGACACCTAGGCTAGAGTGGTTCATGTTCTTTCCCATTCCATTTCGGTCTGGTGCGGGAATATGAAACACGATTCAGATGTGGGTTTCTTCTTGAGAACTCTGTGCTACAGATTTCCTGTAGTGCTAGGGCTATCTAGGAAGCCTGCTAAGTCGGGATGACCTTTACTATGACCTTCAGAAACTGAGGTGAATTAGAGGAGGATCTTTTATGGTTATTGTAAACACTGTACCTCCGGGTTAGAAGTGTTTACACTTATCATAACTAATCCAAGTCTGAGGATCCTTGTTTTAGAGCACTACCTATGAGGGGGATGAGCTGTTTACAGGTTTGCAGGTACCACTAGCCACATCATACCCTGTTACTTTGTTTTGATTAAGAATACTCCATTTTGGGACAGTTCTTGTGATTTTACCTTGGACATGTGACTCTTTATTTGAGTCCCCTACCTTGGTTATTGGACTTCTGAACCTCCATCTGAACTTCTTGAACATACATGGACTTTATATCAAGGCAGTAATCAGATCCAGCTTGATCACAAACCCTTGCATATCATTTGCATACTCATCATTGCATCATTTAACATTTGTTTATTTGTTTTTCAGGGTATCCATATTACATCTGGCTTGGTTTCGACCCCTTCATCTGCATAGACCCTTGTTCATCAGTTATCTGCTTCAGCTGTCTTCATCAGTTGCCTGCTTCAGCTACTTTTATCACCAGCCTCAGCCTATCAGTGGCTCATCTCCAGTATTAGTCTTCATCATCAGCATTTGTTTTCAGCTCTTCATCAGCAGTCATGGCACCCAAGAAGAGCAACATTTCATATCATTTCTTTGAGCCTGTGCTGACTGGCATCAGGCAGGTCCAGGCACTTATCACTCCAGACCACATCCCATTATTCAGAGAACATTATGGAGGCATCCTTGATATGGTTATGGACCTGGATCCTTCTCAGAGGAGTTTGATCCACACTTGCCTACAGTTTTATGACCCTCCTTTGAGATGCTTCACTTTCCAGAACTTTCAGCTGGGACCTCTGTTGGAGGAGTTCTCATCACTAATTGGAGTGCCTATTAGGGGTGGGATTCCCTTCAACCCAGAGATGACTTCTCCCAGCAATGGAGAAGTGGAAAAGGCACTGTACCTGGAGCCTACTTTGATTGAGCAGAACATGACAACAAAGGCTGGAATCCCTGGTTTGCACCTAGACTTTCTGACTGCTCAGGCCATCCTGAAGGCCTCCTTGGGAGAATGGAGGGCAGTTTGTGCATTGTTAGCCCTCAGTATATATGGGGTTATACTATTTGCAGATGAGCCCAAGTTTATCAGCAAGAATGCCATTCATATCTTCCTTTTGAGGAACCCAGTACCCACCTTGCTGGGAGATTTCTATTATTCCATTCACCAAAGAAATGAGAAACAGAGAGGGAAGTTGGTGAGATGATGTGCTCCTCTATTTCACACTTGGCTGCTCAAACACTTACCTAGAACTGATGCCTTCCTGAATCCTCACCAACAGAAGAATTGGGCTAAGAGACTTATCACTTTGACTTCAGATGACATCAGATGGTGCACCCAGAGCACCAAGGGCAGAGACATAATCACTAGCTGTGGGCAGTACCCTAATGTACCTCTAATAGGAGTGAAGGGTTGCATCAACTACAATCCTTTGCTGTTTAAGAGACAATTGGGCTATGCTTTGGTCCACCCTCCTAGAGTGCAAGACTTGGCTAAAACCCTGTATTGTGAGATAAAGCCTAATCTAGCTGTTGTCAGACAAGCATCCTGGGCTTGGGACAACATCCAGACCAAAGGGATGGCCATTCTTGGAAGGTGCAATAATGTAGCTTCAGCTCAGAATTATGATTGGTCCCATGCTAGAGCTCAGATTTCTGGGATGCCTTTCGCTATTGAAGATGCACCTGGACCATCCACAGTGCCACCTCCAGCCACTGTCAGCCTGGAAGAATTTGAGAAATTGAAGGAAAGAAATGAGAATCTGTCTCAAGCTCTGAAGAAGACCCTATGGGAGAGGAGTGATGGTAGTTTAGACATTGAAAGGTTGGTGAAGCTTAAGGTAGAACATCTGGCCAAGATTGAGAAAGCAGAAGACTACATCAAGAAATTAAGAGTTGGAGAGCAAATATTGAAGAATGCCTATAAAGAGGCCCAGTTTCAGAAGGCTGGGAACGATCTCTATCTAGAGGAAAGTCAAGCTAGGTGGGTCAGGATCACTGAAGCTCGCACTCAAGAAGATAAGAGAACTCAAGCCAGGATTGAGCAGTTGGAGGCCAATGAAAGGAAGCAACAGGAAGCTTTGCTGGCAGCCCAGAAGGAGATTTCAGAGTTAAAGCTTAGGGCTGGTTTGAAGAGGTCAAAGGACCAAGACAGACACAAGAAGCTGACCACTGCTATTGCCACCAGAAACCTTCTCATCAGGAACATCACAGAGCATCCGGCTGGTCCTGTAATTGAAGCACTTTTGAAGGAGGTTAAGGAGGATGAGTTTGGATTAGATGTTTGACTTCTTTGCTTATTTCCACTTGATGTACTTTTCTTTTTATGTTGTATTTTGACCCTTCAGGGGCATGAGTTGTAAAAACAAATTATGTATGATCCACCATTTGTAATGTATTTGTTAGTTTGTTTCATTGAGTTTCTTTTCTTAAGAAACATCAAAGCATCTTCCTCAGGGTCTGGAAAGGTCAAAACCAAGAGCCAAGCCGGATACCTTGGAAAGCAAATAAGCATACTGCATTGCATACTAACTTTTGTTTTGTTTTGTAGGTTTTGTCATTACTTTATTCTTCTAACTCTGTTGTGCTTCAGGAATTATTGCTCGCCGCCGGGTGTTCCCTCTCAACCGTCCGCACCGGTATCCTACTCGCAACAATCTTCCTGGTATCCAAATGGATCAAGTACAGCAGGACCTGACAGAAGTCAGAACTCAGATGGCTAACGAAAGAGTGGAGATGAGAAACCAAATGGCTCAATTCATGACTGTAATGACTAACTTGGCCCAGAGTCAGGAAAGGCTAAGAGCATTGGTAGAAAGACAAACCCTCGGGGAACCTCAGCCTGGCACTGGAGGAACTAGTAATAATGAAGGAGGTCAGCCTCATGTTAACCCACCAGTATTTGGACCTCATCTAGACCCAGAGGCCAACATCCCTATGAATGTACAAGGCAACACTGCTGCAGGTAGAATCTTGCAAGAAGATCCTCAAGAGGAGCAGTTTACTGTAATGGGAGTTGGGGATGAAGTTTATGATAGGAGGTTTGATGAAATTGCTGAGAAGTTGAGATCTCTGGAGTCTCAAAATTCCCTAGGCTTCGATGTAATGGATATGGGGTTAGTGGATGGGGTAAGAATTCCCCACAAGTTTAAACCCCCGTGTTTCGAGAAGTACAATGGAACTTCCTGTCCACGCACTCACTTGCAGTCCTTTCTGGGGAGGCTTAAAGCATATACCATTGATGAAAAGCTGTGGATGTTCTATTTCGAAGACAGTTTGACTGTGGCTTCAAGAGAGTGGTATTCACACTTGACCAGAGCTACTATCAGATGCTGGAAGGACTTAGCTGAAGCTTTCATCAGGCAGTACCAATACAACCTGGACATGGCCCCTAACAGGACCCTTTTGATGGGAATGTCTCAATCCTCCAGGGAAAGCTTTAGGGAATATACCCAAAGGAGGAGGTAGCTAGCTGCTGCTGTCCAGCCACCCATGACGGAAAGAGAGATGGCCGACATGTTCATGAATACTCTGCAAGGAACATATATTGATAGGTTAGCTGCCTTTTCTTCCACCAGTTTCGCAGACGTGGTTATAGCTGGTGAAAGGATTGAAAGTCTGCTAAAGTTGGGCAAGATTTCTGATAATGGTGCAAGTTCATCCAGTAATCCCAGGAAACCTTTTGTGGGACCCCGAAGGACTGGTGAGACAAATGCCATCCATGCCAGTAGGGGCAGACCTCAGTATGATCATAGATCAGTAGCAGCTGTCACTATTCCAGCTCCGATTCCTCAGCAACCAACATATCAACCACAACAACAACCACACTATCAGCAGCAAGTTCAGTATCCGCCACAGAGGGCTTACAACAACAACAACAGCAATCAACAGCAAAGAACTTTTCAGCAAAGACCATCACAGGCAAATAGGGTGATTGACCCTATCCCTATGCCTTATGCTACCTTGTTGCCACAACTCCTGAAAATCAACTTAGTTGAATTAAGGACATTGGCACCACCAGATCCCTCTAATCTGCCAAGAAATTATAATGTCAACGCCAGATGTGCTTTCAACTCCAATGCACCTGGCCACAATACGGAGAAGTGCAGGGCTTTACAAATGAAGGTACAAGATCTGGTGGATTCTAAAGCTCTCAACTTTGCACCCCCTCCAAATGTCAACAAGAATCTCATGCCCAATCATGGAGGGCCAAGAATTAATGCCATTGAGGAAGACAAGCCATCTTTCTTGATAACCAATGTTGGACAGATTCGGACACCTCAGGTTGAAATTAAAGCTCAGCTTCTAGAGTGCCAGATGTTCCCCGGGTGTGAGCTCGGTTGTGGTTATTGTAACATTTCGGTCAACGGGTGTGATAATTTGAGAAGCGGCATAGATGGTCTTATCAAAAGTGGTATACTCCAGATCACAACAACGGCGCCTACAAACCCAGCAATCCCTTTGACAACAATTCCTGACTCTTCTACAACTGCAACAACAATCACTCCGACCAATTCATCAATATCATCAACAATGTCTCCGTCCATCACTTCAGCAAACCAGATGTCAACAACCATTTCTTCTACAACATCAGCACCCATTTATTCAGCAGAATTTTCTACAACGCCGACAGAAACTAATGAATATATCTCAGCAGTCACCATCTACTATGATCCATCAAATGTTCCTCCAAACCACAACTTTCAACAACAAACAGTGGCACCTCCTTCCAGGTCACCATTCACCATTTACTACGATCCGCACACCATCTCAGTACCCTCTTCTGCTACAGTCAGTCCAGTTACTATCACGGTGCCTGGACCAGTTCCGTATGAAAGTAGTAATGCCATACCTTGGCATTATGGATCTGACCTCTACTGCAACGGGGAGAAAATCACTTTGGATTCTTCAACCTCTTCTCCACAAATTGATAATGTTGGGGGAGGCGGAGGCTTCACCAGAAGCGGACGCCTTTTCGCCTCACAAATGCAAAGACCTAATGCTGAAGCAGAAGCTACTGCCAAGGCAAAAGGAAAGAGTGTGGTATTTGAAGAGCCGGCTGTCAAAGAAACTCAGAAGACATCTTTTGAACAAGAAGTAGACGAGTTTATGAGAATTATAAAGAGAAGTGATTACAAGGTGGTGGATCAGCTTCACCAAACCCCCTCAAAGATCTCCATATTATCCCTGTTAATGTGTTCTGAAGCTCACAGGAATGCATTACTGAAAGTCTTGCACGCAGCATACGTGCCAGAGGAGATCACTATTAATCAGCTAGAAGCTGTGGTGGCAAATGTCAACACCAGTCACGGACTGGGCTTTACCAATGCTGACTTAACAACTGAGGGGCGTAACCACAACAAGGCTTTACACATCACTCTAGAGTGCAAGGGTGCTGTTTTATCTCATGTACTGGTGGACACTGGGTCGTCACTCAACGTCCTACCAAAGAAAGCCTTAGTGAAGCTGGAGTATGATGGCTTAGCATTGCGTCCGAGTAATTTGGTGGTGAGAGCCTTTGATGGCTCTAAAAGATCAGTACTTGGGGAGATTGATCTGCCTGTGATGATTGACCCGCAGACCTTCAAAATTACCTTCTATGTGATGGACATTCAGCTGGCCTACAAATGTTTGTTGGGTAGACCCTGGATCCATGCCGATGGTGCTGTTACGTCTACCCTTCACCAGAAGCTGAAATTCGAGTGGGAAGGCCAGATCATCACCATCTATGGGGAAGAAGACATCTTTGTTAGCCATCTGGCTACGTACAAGTACATAGAAATGGATGGAGAGATCCATGAAACTATGAGCCAAGGGTTTGAGGCCCTGAACATAAATGAAGCATCTGCTGTACTAGGAACCTCCATGACGTCTTATCAGCAAGCTCGGAAGGTTGTTGAAGAGGGTACTGCCCAAGGCTGGGGCAAGTTGCTGCCCGTGGAAAAGAAAGAGGACAGATTTGGGTTGGGTTACAAACCAACTCAACAAGATCAATTAGAGGCTGCCAAGAAGCCCAGTTTTGTCAGCGGGGGAATGCTCACCCCGGATGCAGTGAACAACTTGGAAGACGAGGATGAAAGCGACCGCAACTTGGAGAGCTGGATACGTCCAAGGATCCCGGGGAGCCAAGTCCATAACTGGTCTTCCCAGGAAATTATAAGGGTTACTCCTACAGAGTAATTATTATTTCCTGTATATTTTAAGCATGCATCAAGTCTTGCATCTTGCCCAAGATGACAAGGCTCATTTTGTAATCGGGCCATCTTGTAATTTTGTGCAAACAGATCAATCAATGAATATCAGACATCTTTTGCAAATGAGTCTTTTTCTTTCCCGCTCACTGTTTTTCATTTTTTCTTTTTGTACAAAAATAAAATGGCAATGTTTTCCAAAATGACAACTTCATTTCACTTTTTTTCTAAACAAGATTAAAATTGATCACTAAAATGAACAATCTAAACCCTTACAGAGAGTGCCTTTCAGACTGCACCGACAACAACACTGCTATGGCTTCGTATGACTTTGACAATCCAATCAATCAAGCTGATGAAGGGGTTGAAGAAGATTATGAGCTTCCTGAAGAGCTAGCCAGGTTGTTAAGGCAAGAGGAGAAGGTTATCACTCCTCATCAGGAAGAGGTTGAAACAGTTAATCTTGGTACGGAAGAAGATGTGAAAGAGGTTAAAATCGGGGCTTGCCTACAAGATTCAGTGAAAGAGCAACTGATCGATATGCTTCGAGAGTATGTGGATGTGTTTGCTTGGTCTTATCAGGATATGCCTGGGTTGGATACCGATATTGTCATGCACAAGCTTCCTTTAAAGGAAGATTGCCCGCCAGTAAAACAGAAGTTGCGCCGTACTCGCCCGGATATGGCAATGAAGATTAAAGAAGAGGTACAAAAGCAGTGGGACGCCGGTTTCCTTGCTGTGACTAGCTATCCGCCATGGGTTGCTAATATTGTGCCTGTGCCTAAGAAAGATGGCAAGGTGAGAATGTGTGTGGATTACCGGGACCTGAACAGAGCCAGCCCGAAAGATGACTTCCCTTTACCTCACATTGATGTATTGGTTGATAATACGGCTCAGTTCTCGGTATTCTCCTTCATGGACGGATTTTCAGGATATAATCAGATCAAAATGTCACCTGAAGACATGGAGAAAACCACTTTCATCACACCCTGGGGCACGTTTTGTTATAAGGTAATGCCGTTCGGACTGAAGAATGCTGGTGCAACTTATCAACGGGCTATGGTAACATTATTCCATGACATGATCCATAAAGAAATTGAATGTTATATGGATGACATGATTGCCAAGTCCCTCACAGAAGAAGACCACCTGGTGAATCTACTGAAGCTATTCAAGCGTCTGAGGAAGTACCAACTGAAGTTAAACCCCAACAAGTGCACATTCGGGGTGAGATCTGGTAAATTGCTGGGATTTATTGTGAGTGAGAAAGGGATTGAAGTTGACCCTGATAAAGTCAAAGCCATTCAAGAAATGCCTGCACCTAAGACTGAAAAAGAAGTTCGGGGGTTCCTAGGTAGATTGAACTACATTTCAAGGTTCATATTTCATCTTACTGCAACCTGTGAACCCTTGTTCAAACTATTAAGAAAGGAACAAACGGTCAGGTGGAATGAAGACTGCCAGAAGGCTTTTGACAAAATCAAGGAGTACTTACAAGAACCTCCAATTCTTATGCCTCCAGTTGAAGGAAGACCTCTAATCATGTACTTGACAGTATTAGAAGAGTCAATGGGGTGTGTGCTGGGCCAGCATGATGAGTCTGGTCGAAAAGAGTATGCAATATACTACCTAAGCAAAAAGTTTACCGACTGTGAACAACGTTATTCACTGCTCGAGAAAACTTGTTGTGCTTTAGCGTGGGCTGCTCGCCGACTGAGACAATATATGTTGACCCACACTACCTTATTGATCTCGAAGATGGACCCAATCAAGTACATTTTTGAGAAGCCAGCACTCACTGGACGGGTTGCAAGATGGCAAATGATCCTCACAGAATATGACATTCAGTACACATCTCAAAAGGCCATCAAAGGCAGTGTATTGTCTGATTATCTCGCTGAGCAACCCATTGATGATTACCAGCCCATGAGATTTGACTTCCCCGATGAAGACATCATGTTCATAAAAGCAAAAGATCATGAAGAGCTTGTTCACACTGAAGGGCCTGACCCGGGAGAAGAATGGACTATGATGTTTGATGGGGCTGTTAATATGAATGGTCGTGGTGTTGGTGCCGTACTCATTACACCTAAGGGAGTTCACATGCCTTTCTCGGCAAAACTCACCTTTAACTGCACTAACAACGAAGCTGAATACGAAGCTTGTATTATGGGTCTTGAGGAAGCCATTGACCTCAGGATCAAAACTTTGACTGTATTCGGAGATTCAGCTCTGGTGATTAATCAAACCAACGGCAAATGGTACACCCACCAAGATCATCTGATACCTTACAGGGATTATACAAGGAGGTTATTGACTTTCTTTACAACGGTCAAGCTTGAGTATATCCCTCGGGACGAGAATCAGTTTGCAGATGCTCTGGCTACCATTTCATCCATGATCAAAGTTCAAGCTGCCAACTTCGTACCTTGGATTTCAGTGTCCAGACTTGAAAGACCAGCATATGTATTTGCAGCAGACCTTGCTAAAGATGATAAGCCTTGGTTCCATGACATTAAGTGCTTTTTGGAGGATCAAACATACCCACCTGGGGCATCTTCCAATGACAAGAAGACATTAAGAAGGCTAGCTGGTAGTTTCTTCCTGAATACTGACGGTTCCCTGTACAAGAGAAACTTTGATATGGTACTTCTCAGGTGCGTTGATAGAACGGAAGCAGACTTGTTGATGCACGAGGTGCACGAAGGATCCTTTGGTACCCATGCAGGAGGGCATGCCATGGCCAAGAAGTTGCTAAGATCAGGTTATTACGTGATCACAATGGATGCTGACTGTTGTGCATATGCCAGAAAATGCCATAAATGCCAGATTTACGCGGATAAAGTGCATGTGCCTCCCAATCCTCTGAATGTGATGTCTTCACCTTGGCCTTTTGCTATGTGGGGCATTGATGTAGATGTTTAGAATTGGCAGAATTTTTGACCAACAAGAAATATTGAATTCAGTTCAGAATGTCCTATCAGATGTTGGGACATTATCAAACAGAGTATAAGAACTTATTTCAGGATGTCACACCAGATGTTGGGACATTGTGTAAATGACTTAAGTTCAGTTTTTCAGGATGTCCCAACAGATGTTGAGACATCTCAAACCTGCTACCAGAATTAATTAATGACTAACTGATCTGAGATATTTAAGGAGAGTTATCTGGAATTAATTATGGATGGATAAAAACAGAACAAGGCGCATCTGTAGGGAGTTTTATTATGAGGATTCAGATTAATCAGAAGAACTAAATCACCTAGAATCTAGGAAGTAACAAACCCTAATTCAAGGTGGAAGCTGCATGTGTTTTAGGACTGGATTAACCTACAGAAAGCCCAAATTACTAACACCTATTTAATCAACAGAAACTCACAGAATTGAGTACGAATTCCAGAAGACCAAATAGGGTGTTTATTGTTTTAATAGCAGGTTGTTTTAAATTGTACCACTTTATGAGCTTTTAAGCAAAAGTGCATTTGTGACTTGATTGAAACTGTGAAGTAAGATCAAGCTGTATTGTTTGAAGAATGTCTTCAATTTTATTAAACTTGTAAACAAGATCACTGTGTGATTGAGGGGGAGTGAGTTGGTACTCATATCTAAGTTGTGTCTTAGGTAGAAATTGCATTGGGTAGATATTAAGTGAAAGATTAAACTGGGTTGTTTAAGTCTAGAATTAATATTACTTATAGTGGATTTCCTCCTGGCTTGGTAGCCTCCAGATGTAAGTGTGGTTATACACTGAACTGGGTTAACAAACTTCTGTGTTGTTTAATTTTCTTGCACTTTAAGTTTTGGTTAAATCTGTCAAGTGTTGGGACATCTCATAGGACATCTCATACCTGATCACAAAATTTCAATTGGCATCAGAGCAGGCACCCTGCCTGTTTATACTGGGTGAGATCTAGGGAATACAAATTCTGGAAACATGGACAGAGATATAGGATCAGTAAATAGACCACCTATACTGGATGGATCTAATTATGACTACTGGAAACCAAGAATGATTGCATTCTTAAGATCACTTGACAACAGGGCCTGGAGAGCAGTCAACATTGGATGGGAACATCCTATCCAAGACACCAAAGATGGATCAAAAGTGTTGAAACCTGAAGAAGAATGGAGTAAGGAGGAAGAAGATTCAGCACTAGGCAACTCCAAGGCCTTAAATGCTCTTTTCAATGGCATTGATAGGAACATCTTTAGACTTGTGCATCACTGTGAGCTAGCCAAAGATGTATGGGATACTCTCAAAACAACTCATGAAGGAACATCAAAGGTAAAGATGTCAAGACTTCAACTTCTCACCACCAAGTTTGAAAACTTGAGAATGAAGGAAGATGAGACAGTTCATGAATTCTACATGAACATCTTAGAAGTAGCTAATACTTCTGGAGCTTTGGGAGAAAAGATGACTGATGAAAAGCTTGTAAGAAAGATCCTCAGATCTTTGCCAAAAAGATTTGACATGAAAGTCACAGCAATAGAAGAAGCTCAAGACATATGCACTATGAAAGTTGAAGAACTCATTGGTTCCCTTCAAACATTTGAGATGGGAATGAATGACACAAATGTTAAGAAGAACAAAAGCATAGCCTTGGTGACAAATACTGATGAAGAAGAAGATGATGAATCAGAAACTGGTAAAAGCTTATCAGACAACATTGCTATGCTTGGAAGACAATTCAAAAAGATTCTCAGAGGGATGGAAGGCAAATCCAAACCCAGTGGAAGATACACAAACTCTTCTGAGAACAAGAGGCCTTATGATGCTAACAGAAGGTCAAATTATGATGAAAAGACCAGTCAAGAAAAAGGAGTCAAATGCCATGGATGTGAAGGATATGGACACATCAGGAATGAATGTCCTACCTACTTAAAAAGGCAAAAGAAAGGACTCTCTGTAACCTGGTCTGATGAAGACTCAGGAGGTGATTCAGAAGAAGAATCAGCTAAGCATATCACTGCTTTAGCTGGACTATGTGAATCTGAAAGTGATTCCAGTGATGGGGAACTTACTGTTGAAAAACTTGAGCAAGCCTACAAAGATCTATACAAAAGAAGTACTGAAATATGCAGTGAGGTTATAAAGCTAAAGAAGCAGAATGAGGCACTAGAAGATGAAAAAGCAAGTGATCAAGAGATCATTGACACCTTGAAAAGTGAAGTAAGTCTTCTCAACTCCAAGTTGGAACACATGTCCAAATCTGTTAGAATGCTGAACAGCAGTTCAAGTACACTGGATGTTATTCTCAACAACAATAAGCATTCAGGGGATAAAAGTGGACTGGGATTTAACAGAGTACATAAAGATGGAGCTAGCTCTAGCAAAACTACTTCAAAATCCATACAGTCAAACAAGATGTCCCAACAGATGCTTCAACATCAAGAAAAGAACACAAAGTCAAACATAATGTTCCAACAGATGTCTCAACATTCTGAAAAGAACAAAATGAAGAAGAAGTATCAAAGATGGAGATGTCATCATTGTGGAAGATTTGGACATATCAAACCTCATTGTTATAAGCTGCATGGATATCCAAATCAGATGTATCAGCAACCTTCTAAGCAGAAAATAGAAGTTACCAAGAAAGTGCTGCATAGAAATCAAAGAAATCAGCAACCTCCTAAGCAGAAAACAGAAGTCATCAAGAAGGTATGGAGACCAAAAGCTAGCATTCAGGCTGATCAAAGCTACATACCCAAGAACAAGATCAACAATCAATCTTGGAGATCTACTAATGAACAATACACAGGGCAGAGGCATCAAAAGAAATCTCAACTTAAATGGTCAAAGAAAAGTGTTGCATATATAGCACATACATCACTAAGAGTATCAGCTAAAGAAGACTGGTACTTTGACAGTGGATGTTCAAGACACATGACTGGATTGAAGAATCTGCTAGTAAACTTAAAGTCACATTCATCCAGATATGTAACCTTTGGAGATGGAGCTAAAGGAGAAATCAAGGGAGTTGGGACCTTGGACTGTCAAGATGTTCCAAGACTAGATGATGTGCTGCTAGTTAAAGGTTTAACTGCTAACCTGGTCAGCATAAGTCAATTATGTGATCAAGGGTACAGTGTAAACTTTACCAAAACTGAATGCATAGTTACTAACAAAGAACAAGAGGTTGTCATGAAAGGAGCCAGATCTAAAGACAACTATTATATGTGGGAATCTCAAGACTTCAGTCTCACTTCAATTTGCTCCTTAGCTAAAGAAGAAGAAGTGAAACTATGGCACCAAAGACTAGGTCATCTTCATTTCAGAGGCATAAAGAAGATAATATCTATGGATGCTATAAGAGGTATTCCTAAACTGAAGATTGATGATGGCAAAATATGTGGTGAATGTCAAATAGGCAAGCAAACCAAGATGTCCCATCCAAAGCTCCAACATCTGACAACTTCCAAAGTTTTGGAACTTTTGCATATGGATCTTATGGGACCTATGCAGGTTGAAAGCCTTGGTGGAAAGAGGTATGCCTATGTGGTGGTTGATGACTTTTCAAGGTATACATGGATAAACTTTATCAAAGAAAAGTCTGATGTATTTGATGTATTCAAAGACTTATGCCAAAGAATACAAAGGGAAAAAGCCAGCTGTGTGATCAGAATAAGAAGTGATCATGGAAAAGAATTTGAGAACCAAAAGTTCTTAGATTTCTGCTCTTCAGAAGGAATCAACCATGAATATTCTTCACCAATCACTCCTCAACAGAATGGGATTGTTGAGAGGAAGAATAGAACTATTCAAGAATCAGCAAGAGCTATGATCCATGCTAAAAAGTTACCTTTGTACTTCTGGGCTGAAGCTATGAACACAGCTTGTTACATCCATAACAGAGTTACTCTAAGGAAAGGAACTTTGTCCACAATATATGAAGTCTGGAAGGGCAGAAAACCCATAGTTAAGTACTTCCATGTGTTTGGAAGTAACTGTTATATTCTGGCAGATAGGGAGCAAAGAAGAAAAATGGATCCTAAAAGTGATGAAGGAATTTTTCTTGGATACTCTATAAACAGCAGAGCATATAGAGTATTTAATTCTAGAACCAAGGTTATCATGGAGTCCATAAATGTGATAATTGATGATGCTCCTACAGATGTCCCAGAAGATGTTGGAACATCTGCTGATATCAAGATTGAAGCTGAAGAAAAGAATGATCATTATGACTTCACTCAAACTAATACAAGGACAGAAGAATCCAGCAAACCTCCCTCCATCAGAATACAGAAGGATCATCCCAAAGATTTGATAATTGGTGATCCCAACAGAGGTGTAAGCACTAGATCAAGAGAAGTGATTTCAGGTTCCTGTTTTGTTTCTAAAATAGAACCTAAAAACATCAAGGAAGCTCTTACTGATGAATACTGGATTTGTGCTATGCAAGAGGAATTAGGTCAATTCACAAGGAATGAAGTGTGGAATCTTGTTCCTAGACCTGATGACATAAATGTGATTGGAACAAAATGGGTGTATAAGAACAAGTCAAATGAACAAGGAGTTGTTACAAAGAACAAAGTTAGACTTGTAGCTCAAGGATACACACAAATTGAAGGAGTAGACTTTGATGAAACCTTTGCACCAGTAGCAAGGCTTGAATCAATCAGACTACTTTTGGGAATTGCTTGTATCTTAAAGTTCAAGCTATTTCAAATGGATGTGAAAAGTGCCTTTTTAAATGGTTATCTCTTAATGAAGAAGTATATGTAGAACAGCCTAAAGGATTTGTTGATCCAAGCTGTCCAAATCATGTATACAAACTAAAGAAGGCTCTTTATGGTCTGAAGCAAGCTCCAAGGGCATGGTATGAAAGATTGACTACTTTTCTTATCAAGCAAGGGTACAAGAAAGGTGGAATTGACAAAACCTTGTTTGTTAAAGATGAAGAAGGAAATGTCATGATTGCTCAAATATATGTAGATGACATTGTCTTTGGTGGGATGTCTGACAGGATGGTCAAACATTTTGTCAACCAGATGGAATCTGAATTTGAAATGAGCCTAGTAGGAGAGTTAACCTACTTTCTTGGTCTGTAAATAAAGCAAATGGAAGACTCCATGTTCATTTCCCAAAGCAAGTATACCAAGAACATAGTCAAGAAATTTGGAATGGAAAATGCTACTCATAAGAGAACTCCTGCCCCCACACATTTAAAGCTGACTAAAGATGAAAAAGGTGAGAATGTAGATCAAAGCATATACAAAAGCATGATTGGAAGCTTGTTATATTTGACTGCTAGCAGACCAGACATAGCATTTGCAGTAGGTGTATGTGCAAGATATCAAGCTGATCCAAAAGTCAGTCATCTCAATCAAGTCAAGAGAATTCTTAAATATGTTAATGGTACTTGTGACTATGGCATAATGTACTTTCATGGATGCAAACCAATTCTCACTGGCTTCTGTGATGCTGATTGGGCTGGAAGTGCTGATGACAGAAAAAGCACTTCAGGAGGATGCTTCTTTCTAGGAAACAATTTGATTTCTTGGTTCAGTAAGAAACAAAATTGTGTATCCTTATCTACAGCTGAAGCTGAATATATAGCAGCTGGAAGCAGTTGTTCTCAGTTGGTTTGGATGAAGCAAATGCTCACTGAGTACAATGTCCCACAAGATGTCATGACATTGTACTGTGACAACTTAAGTGCAATCAACATATCAAAGAATCCTATCCAACATAGCAGGACCAAGCATATTGATATCAGACATCATTTCAACAGAGATCTTGTAGAAGAAAAAGTGATTTCATTGGAACATGTAGCTACAAATCTGCAGTTGGCTGATATCTTTACCAAAGCATTGGATGCTACACAATTTGAAAACTTAAGGGACAAATTGGGAATCTGCTTATGTGAGATTTAGCAGTTATGGAGATGTGCCAACATGTCATATGACATTGTGTGGCATAAGCACCAGATGGCAACACCAGTCTGGTCAAGAACCTTGTGTATTCCATTCCTAATAATTTTCAATGTAACGGCTACTTATATAATAACAGCTTGCATTCAGCTTTCCATATTCTCATCATACTATCAAAAGCGAATTACATTATCTAGCTGTTCTTCAGAAATCATCAACCCTAAAACTCTTCATCCATCTTCTTTGACAATGTCTCAAAACCCTAACATTCCTGAAGAAATTCTCAACAAAGAAGATGTGGTCCATGCAACCCCCATTTCTGTGGTACCCATGGAGTCAACCCCTTTGGACGAAATCAGAGGAAGTGTTCCTCATGCTAAAAAGCCAAGAACTCCAAAAAGAGCAAAAGATCAAGTCTGCAGCAAAACCAAAGGCATTCCTTCACCAGCAAACATGCCTCCAAAATCTTCTGAATATGTGGATGCCTCCATAAAGGAGTTGGTAAACAAGATTCTTTCTGAACAGAGAGTGGTTAGTGTCATTTCTATTCCTCTGAACACCATGCCTGCCCCTCAAGAAGATCAACAAACTCAGGCTGCAAAGGACACTCCTGCTCAACAGGATGTCCCAATAGATGTTGAAACATATGAGGATCAACAAAATGTTTCATCTGATGCTGCTGTAGAAGAATCTGAGGACCAGAAAAAGGCCTCAAATGAAAGTGATGAAGAAGAATCTGAGGATCAGACCAAAGCCTCAACTGAAGAACATATCTCTGCTGATCAACCAGCTGAAGAGGAGACTGCTCAATCTCCTCCTGTGGTGAACCTAGAGCAGGATTCTGATACAGAGATCATTGCCTCTGTAAGACCTAGCATAGCCAAAAGGCTCAGGACTAGGAAAGAAAAGATGCAAGCAGGACATGCAATTCCTGAGAAGAAGCAAGCTACCCCAAAGAAAGACAAAGCCAAAACTGTCTTTGGTCCTACAAAACAATGGAGCAAAGTCCAAACTCAAAAGAGGAAAGCTGTCACTCCTTCAGACTCAGATGTTGAAGCAGATGTCCCAACATCTCCTCCAAAGAAGAAACCAGCACCCTCTAGGGCTTCAACTGCTGTTCCAGAAGCTCCCTTGGACAACATCTCATTTCATCATGTTTCAAGTGTAAACAGATGGAAGTTTGTGTACCAAAGAAGGGTAGCACTTGAAAGAGAGCTGAGCAGTAATGCACTTGAGTGCACTGAACTAATTGATCTCATATCTGCTGCTGGTCTCTTCAAAACAGTCTCCAACCTATCTCCTTGCTATGAGCTACTTGTCAAAGAATTCATAGTCAATCTTCAGGAAGATTGTGCCAATGGTAAGTCTGCTGAATTTAGAAAAGTTTTTGTTAGAGGCAGGTGTGTAGAGTTCTCTCCTCAGATCATCAACCAATTCCTTGGAAGAGAATCTGATGGTCCAAATGAACTAGGGAAGACTGATAACCAGG
Organism: Lathyrus aphaca; assembly: GCA_963966055.1. Taxonomy (NCBI): domain Eukaryota; kingdom Viridiplantae; phylum Streptophyta; class Magnoliopsida; order Fabales; family Fabaceae; genus Lathyrus; species Lathyrus aphaca. The sequence continues at coordinate 31,675,704 of OZ014519.1, read as the reverse complement.
TCTGCAAGGTTATCGCTGCAAACCAGGTCAAGGCTTGGCCAGTTAAAGGAAAGCTCTCAGTGAGCATGCTGACAAGAAAATATGCCATGCTGAACAGGATTGGTACAACAAACTGGGTTCCTACCAATCACACATCTTCAATATCCACTAGCTTGGGCAGGTTTATTTATGCTGTGGGCACTCAGACTAAGCTGGATTATGGAGCCTACATCTTTGATCAGACTTTGAAGCATGCTAGCTCATCTGCCACAAAGCTGCCAATAGCTTTTCCTTCCTTGTTGTGTGGTATAATGCTAAGTCAGTACCCTGGGATCCTCACTGAGAAGGACACAGTTTGCAAAAGAGAAAGCCCTCTGGCCTTTCACTACAAACTGTTCCTGAGTCATCATGCAGCAGATGTTGAAGCACCCTCTGGGACATCTGCAGGTCCTTCAAATGCAAAGACTCCAATCTCCAAGGCTGCATTGATTGCTGAACTGAAGAGCACTTGCAAAGAACTTGAAGCAAGAAAGCAGAAGCTTGAGGAGATTATCCAAAGGCTGGAGAGTGAAGGTGATCAAAAGGCTTCTTCTGATGAAGAAACTGGGGATGATGAAGAAACTGAATGTGAGGAATCTGAGTGAATAATTGTATGTGAGGAAAATTGTATGACAGCAGCATTGTAATTTAGAACTAGTCTCTTTGGCCCCAAATTTATGTCTAACAAGGGGGAGAACAACAACAACAACAATGTGTAATGCTGTTTAATTATGAATGAAAAATCTGTTTGTTTGTTTCTGAACTGAATCAGTGTGTTTTGATAAATATTTCTGTTGCAACAAGCCTGGATACATGTATGTTTGAGGGGGAGTAATCTCAAATATGATTCAACAGAAAAGTAATGCTATACTCTGATAAAAGAACTTCTGCTGCACTCTGATAACCAGAAAAGATGTTAGCCAAAAATTAGCCAAAGGGGGAGTTTGTAGATGTTTAGAATTGGCAGAATTTTTGACCAACAAGAAATATTGAATTCAGTTCAGAATGTCCTATCAGATGTTGGGACATTATCAAACAGAGTATAATAACTTATTTCAGGATGTCACACCAGATGTTGGGACATTGTGTAAATGACTTAAGTTCAGTTTTTCAGGATGTCCCAACAGATGTTGAGACATCTCAAACCTGCTACCAGAATTAATTAATGACTAACTGATCTGAGATATTTAAGGAGAGTTATCTGGAATTAATTATGGATGGATAAAAACAGAACAAGGCGCATCTGTATGGAGTTTTATTATGAGGATTCAGATTAATCAGAAGAACTAAATCACCTAGAATCTAGGAAGTAACAAACCCTAATTCAAGGTGGAAGCTGCATGTGTTTTAGGACTGGATTAACCTACAGAAAGCCCAAATTACTAACACCTATTTAATCAACAGAAACTCACAGAATTGAGTACGAATTCCAGAAGACCAAATAGGGTGTTTATTGTTTTAATAGCAGGTTGTTTTAAATTGTACCACTTTATGAGCTTTTAAGCAAAAGTGCATTTGTGACTTGATTGAAACTGTGAAGTAAGATCAAGCTGTATTGTTTGAAGAATGTCTTCAATTTTATTAAACTTGTAAACAAGATCACTGTGTGATTGAGGGGGAGTGAGTTGGTACTCATATCTAAGTTGTGTCTTAGGTAGAAATTGCATTGGGTAGATATTAAGTGAAAGATTAAACTGGGTTGTTTAAGTCTAGAATTAATATTACTTATAGTGGATTTCCTCCTGGCTTGGTAGCCTCCAGATGTAAGTGTGGTTATACACTGAACTGGGTTAACAAACTTCTGTGTTGTTTAATTTTCTTGCACTTTAAGTTTTGGTTAAATCTGTCAAGTGTTGGGACATCTCATAGGACATCTCATACCTGATCACAGAATTTCAATTGATATGATTGGCAAGATTGAACCGATGGCTTCAAATGGCCACTGATTCATCCTGGTTGCCATCGATTATTTTACCAAGTGGGTTGAAGCAGCCTCATATGCAAACGTTACAAGGCAAGTGGTAGCCCGATTTCTAAAGAGAGACATCATCTGCCGGTATGGAATGCCCGAGCGAATCATTACTGATAATGGTTCCAACTTAAACAACAAAATGATGGCAGAGTTATGCCGGGACTTCAAGATCCAACACCACAATTCTTCTCCTTACAGGCCAAAGATGAATGGCGTTGTTGAGGCAACTAATAAGAATATCAAGAAGATTGTGCAGAAGATGGTAGTCACCTATAAAGACTGGCATGAAATGCTACCATTTGCCTTGCATGGGTACCGTACGTCAATCAGAACATCCACTGGGGCAACACCGTATCAACTTGTGTATGGTATGGAGGCAGTCCTACCTGTTGAAGTTGAATTACCCTCCCTGCGGGTACTAATGGATGTTAAGTTGAGTGAAGCAGAATGGGTCCAATCCCGATACGAACAACTGAGTCTGATTGAAGAGAAGAGATTAGCTGCAATCTGTCATGGGCAGTTGTATCAGAAAAGAATGAAGAAAGCCTTCGATCAGAAAGTCAGGCTCCGAGAGTACCAAGTAGGAGATCTTGTGCTGAAAAGACTCCTCCCTCCTCATACAGACCACAGGGGAAAGTGGACTCCGAACTATGAAGGGCCATTCGTAGTAAAGAAAGTTTTCTCCGGTGGAGCACTGATGCTCAGTACTATGGATGGAGAAGACTTCCTGTCCCCTGTGAATTCAGATGCAGTTAAAAAATACTTCGCATAAAATGACCCGCTGGACATAAAAACAGAATGTAAGTCCAGGCAAAAATAGGGCATCCCGGCGAGTCAAAAATAGAATAAAAGACTCGGGCAAAAATAAGGGAAAATAAATAAAAATGTACACCCGCTGAGTTGAATAGCCGCATTGGACAACTCAGGCAGAAATGGGTATCCCGGTGGATTGAAAACCCGAAAGGGCGATCCACGCAAAATAAGGGAATAAGCGAACAACTGCATTCTGAATTCATCTGTATCACTTACAATACGGTAAACTCTAAAAGGGTCAAGCTTCGTTCAGAATCAGCCTTCTTCAGAAAGCAAGACGAGAAGAATGTCAAATGTCATATGAGTCATAGCAAAAGGGGGGCTCCTTGAAGCGTCATCAACATTGCCAACATCTTTTGTTTCTCAATTTGTAACAATCTCCTCATTTTAGGGGATCTGTTTATTTGACTGTATCTTGCCAATTCAGGGCACACGAATTAATAAAATCAGATTTTCAGTCATGTTTCGTCTTATACATTTTATTTTCGTTTGCAAAAAACGTCCGATGTCTTTAAGATATTGATTGCATAAATACAGATGCTTCTCTTCTAAAAATACGTGCTTGCAGGAAATATACTTACTCCCGGGAGTGTCTAAACTCTTATGATAGAATCTGGTAAGGGACACCTCGGGATTACTTGTGCGCTTCTCTGTCTTTTCAGGATTGCAGGTATTCAGAGCACAATATGGGGCATGAAAGCTTCACCCCAGCAAGCTGGCAAATCATTATCTACTCAGTCTTAGCACCGGAGGTGTTTTCTCCCCAGCTGAGTTGCCATTTGTCATTTCCTCCTCAGCCAAGTGCCAACCAGGGAACCATCTCCCCACAAAGTTTCAATCTCTATCCAGAGAAGCAATGCCTGAAGTTCTCACAACAGATTGACGAAAGCTTCTACAAACCCCAGCTGGGTTCCTCATTACCAAGACAGGTTTATCAGTGACCTATACCCCCAAGCAGAGTCACATATGTCAGATCTACCAATGATCTCATCCCCAACTGGGATATCCATTTCAAGCAGATCAGCCAGAGATCTTTGCAGCAACGGGATCCAGATCCCGGATCGATATCTTTTGCATAATCATAGCATTCGCATCATATTCTCCCTGCAGAGCGTAGCATTTCATCTAATGCGGAGCATTACGGCAAAAATCAAACATATTGTATAATCATAAGCCATGATCTGAATCAAACACTTTTAAATATCGACAATCCGTCAACAATATACAGAATGTTTCCCAAAATCCCCGGCAGAGAGCCAAGACCTTTCTCTTACAATGCAGATACTCCTCGACACCCGTCTGTGTCATACTCCCAGCAGAAAGCCAAAGCGTCCCCTTTGCACTCACCACATATTTACCTATATCTATACAAATCCTTGGCACCCGTCCATGTCACCTTCCCCAGCACAGTTTCCTAAACACTTTGGAAACCACACACTTGTTTATAATGCACTTTTTTCTGACACTCGTCCGTGTCGCACTCTCCCCAGCAAGATAGACACTCGTCCGTGTCTTACCCATACTTGTCACTTATACTTTTTGCTCATACAAATACTCGTCCGTATCTTGTATACACCATTTATACCCCTCAGAATCAACACTCGTCCGTGTTCTTTGTTAACCAGTTGGTACTCGTCTGTATCATCATCTCTGAACATGCGTCAGCGTTTGTTTCTACTGATACTCGTCCGTATCTCAGTCTTAAGGATGCTCGTCCGCATCTTTAATCTATACATCGTGTCAAACACTTAGGTCTTCTAGTATTTAGACACTCGTCTGTGTCTAATATTCCCCAGAAGAGTCCCCTCAGATTCGACACTCGTCTGCGTTCTTTGTTAACCAGTTGATACTCGTCCGTATCATCATCTCTGAGCATGTGTCAGTGTTTGTTTCTACCCGATACTCGTCCGTATCATAGTCTTAAGGATGCTCGTCCGCATCTTTAATCTATACACAGTGCCCGAACAATTATACCTCTCATTTCTTGGATGTAAATACTCGTCCGTGTTTACTATTCCCCAGCGAAGTCTCCAGCAAAACTTCTTTTCTATCTGACATTCGTCCTATGTCATGATATACCTCTTCGGCAGCCGTACCCTGCTAGGTGATCGTCCTTCACCTCTTGATGATCGTCCTTCATCATGCTTATCCGATGGCCATCCCCATCGTCGACCTTTTTATCCGACATTCGTCCTATGTCGTGATACTTTCGGCAGCCGTACCCTTCCAGGTGATCGTCCTTCACCTTAGATGACCGTCCCTCATCTTATCCCCAACAGAGCAGCCGTCCCCTGCTAGGTGATCGTCCTTCACCTCTGATGACCGTACCTCATCATTTATTTCATTTATGCCTTGAGCTTGATGGTCGCCCCCATCATTTACCTCTAATCCCCAGAGAGTCTTATAGCTTCACTTGATGGCCGTCCCCATCATAATCTCTTATATCCCCAGCATGTCGGCCGTCCCCGTCATTGCTCTTCGTCCCCAGCAGTCGTCCTTTGCTCGGCGGTCGTCCTCCGTCACCCGCACTTTATAATTATACTTTATTTTCTTTCACAATCTATATCCCTTTTCTTCTTCATTCTGTGAGTGCAAATTTTGGACTGTCTTTGGTATTCAACCATAAGTTATCTTGTTTGCCTGTTAAGCCGTTGCTTACATCCTGCACAGCTAACTCATGTTTGAATAGGGGTAGCTGTAAACACCCCAAATTTGCCCTCACCCATTCACACCATGGCTTGTGATCATTTCATATGCATAAATTCAATCATAGTATCTCATACCACATTTTTGATTCACTGCATTGCTTCTAGGTCATCTGCATCTAGGGTTGGTGATCTGAGCTATCCAAGAGCCACTTGAGCCACTCCAAAGGTCATCAATCACTTCAAAGGGGCCCATGTATGTTCAAGCATCATATTGTACCCTCACAAAGTCAAGAAATTCAAAGAATCACAAGAACTGAGAAAGGCATGGAAGCAGAGCCAGGTTTAACTGCACAGATGACCTAGAATTAGGGTTTTGGTTTCAGAGGCCATAACTCCAAATTTTTCGGTCATTCTTGTTTATATTGGTCTCTATATGGTATAGGGATCATGCATATCAATTTTCATGAAGAAATTCAATGGGGAAGGCATCTGATCACAAGATGACTTCTTGAGCAAGTCAGTATAAAATCAGGGCATCTGAGGCCCCAATGACCCAACCAAAGGGTGTTCATCGTCATTTTGAATGTGTATGATCTTTATTTGATCATGGAAGGTGTTGGAATTTCACAAAATTGAAGAATTTCAAGCCATTTGCAAAGTTTCCTTTTTTGGGAAAATGACTTGTATTGGAGAACTTGAAAATTCTCATGGCAAGCCTTTATGTGACTTCAATGTGACCTCTAATCATCATACAAACATAAACCATGGCCTAAAATCCAGAATGCACCAAAGAATCTCCAAGTTTCATGACTTATGCTTCAAGAAATCACAAAGGGGCCAGACTTGTACCAATTTGCAAAAGCCCATGTAACCATGCCTCTACTTGTTGCAGTCCCTAAAATCTGATCCATAGGCATTCCATGATCTCAGCTGAACCAAGCCATGCCCCTATCTCAGCCTCACACTGGCCCATACCTCAAGTACAAGTCAAGTTGACGTTTTGGCAACTTGCCCATACCAATTAGCCTGTGCCACACCAACTATTCTGACCAATCAAAGACCTTACAAACACACTTCCAGCAAGCCATTTCACAACATCTTGGAGCCTGAACACACACGCAAGTCAACATACACAACCCCCCCCCCCATCTTGCATTTTCCATCGAATCCCTTAACTCAGCCACCCATTCCTCAAAGTTTCTTCCACCATCCATCTCGAAACATCCCATTGATCATCCCCGACCCTTCACCTTGCCATGAAACCCCCTGAAACTGTCTGAATCATCACCTATAGGGAGTTCCATCTCAGGTACACAAATGTCAAGGCACAACCAATTGGAGTCTCATTGATGATTAGGTATCACTAAGGTTTCAAAGTGGTTTTAAGGCATCTTGAATTTTATTCTCAATAAATTGTTAGGTCATGAGTCTAGACTTATTGCATTATTTTAAAGATAAGTGTGATTTCCTTGATTCATTGGTTTCAAAACATAATTTTAAGGAGGGTGGCTTATCGGATTTGATTCGTTGGTTTCAAAACTTAATTTTAAGGAGGGTGGCTTATCGGATTTGATTCATTGGTTTCAAACGGCACTTCATAGTATTATGTTGGATTTGGATGCACGCTTGTTTTGAGTCATGATTCATCTTAGGTCGCTATATGTTATTTAAGGTGCATCGTTCTCAAGCATGGTAGCAATGATGTGTTCCAAGTTAGATTCGAAAGCATTACAAGACATTAAGATTTTGGTTGGTATACTGTCAAGACAACTTGAGGCGAAAAGCAATAAAAGAAAAATTTACTGAAGGGTTAAATGGCACAGAGTTTTTTGTTAACAATTAAAAAAGGCCGTCAGTAAAAGTCCAAAGGGATTACAGGTTGCTACAAACATTAAACCACAAAGACAGAATATACATGATATAATACATTGCCAAAAGAAGTATTCAAAGCAAATAGGCCTGCCAAATAGGAAGAATTGATCCAGAACTCTGCAGTTGATCTTCTACCTGCATTGGCGAAGGTTGCTACGGCCAACAACATTTGGTTTCATGTGGATGCTGCTCATGCTGGGAATACTTGTATACGTCCAGAATACCGCCACTTCATTGATGGTTTGAGGAGGCTGATTCATTTAACATGAATGCACATAATTGATTCCTTGCTAAGCTTTGATTGTTCCATACTTCGGGTTAAGGAGAGGAGTGCAATGATTCAATTGCTGCCTACAAATCCCGAATTTCTGAAGAAAGAAATATAAGGCCATCGAAGCAAACACGATTATTGATTACAAAGACTGGCAAGCTCCTCTTGGGCGTCACCTTAGATCATTAAATCTTTGGACAGTGTTGCGACTCCATGAATTGGAAGGTCTGCAAAAGAAACACAATGTAACTCTGGCTGATTAAAAGTTTGCCTAGGAACACTGAATTGTTTACAAACCTCACATGGATCAAGTTTTGGGCTCCCTGCGTGGTGGTCCGTTCTTTTCTTCGAGCTCCTGCAGCTTTAGGCACATTTGATGTTGGAAGTGCTCCTAGGAACATGAACCTTCGCATACCTCTCTTCCACCAGTTGATCCAACCATTGGCCCTAGTCCAAATAATAGGGAATGACCGAACGTCGTAAGGAGTCTGGTCCTGATTCTGGCGATTCAGGCCCAACTTGTGTTCTTACCTGTTGGAAGTTTCACATCTGCTATGCCTCCTTCCAACCCTTCAAAAAGAGGGGAAATTTTTACTGCAATTAAAAAGGAGAACAAGTAGTAAAAAACACAGGCTGAGTCAATTGAAAACCATCCTTTCAATTCAATCAAAATCTAATCAATTCAGTTCATTTCCAACTAAGTCAACAAGGGTGCAGTGATAAGGTATAAGCGGACAAAAGCAAAGCAGAAGCATCAACAGGGTGGCAGAACCAGAGCTTTCACAAAATAGGAAAGAAAAGCTCTAGTACAAAGAAAGAAGGAACAAACATAGCCAAAGTGAAAAAATACTTCGGTTAATTTCAATTTTGAAACCCTAATTCGCAACTATAAAGAGGATTCAAAAAACCCGAAGACAAAGAGTTTTCCCAGAAAAAAAACCCTAAAATCCCCTTTTGTTTTTCGTTGGAAAAGCTAAAACTCAAGAAGGAGGAGTTTCAAACAGAAAGGAAAGAAAAGCTTGAGCTAAAGAAAGGAATACCTGGAGAGAAAATCGCCCCTCTGAGAACGTTCAGAGCAGGTATAAAACTCTGGTTTTCTTTTGATTTCCATTTTCTCGTGTTGTTGGTGGGCATCTGTTTCGAATTCTCTTTTTCCTTTGTTGTTTGATGTCTCTACTGATATTACGATTTGTTGTTTGTTTGGTGCTGGAATGACTGCTGGATTGATATTGATGAACGTTAGGGTTTGGGTTTGATTGGGTTTAGGGGTAGCTCCGCCGATTTGTTCGTTTGGGTACTCTGTCTTCACCATGCTTGTGCGATCAAGGATAGGATGTGATTCTTTAGTTTCACTTTGTTTGAGTTTTTTAGGTTTGGATAGTAGAGAAGGAGGGAGTCGAAAGGTGGATGAAGGTCTCTGAGACCTTTCTGCTTTTCTTATCATGAATATGCCGTCCCAATTTTGTTTTGTCTATGAACATTAGGAGCCTTTGGAAACAGCAAGAGTTATTGCCTTTCATTTCCCAATACCACAACGTGTCGTTTTTGTTTTCTCCCGAAGGCCACTAACCGTCATCCCGTGGACACGTCACGGGCGTTTGGCCTTTGGCTAGTACTGCAGTTTGTTTTCCTCCCAGATTGGTAACGTTGGGGAGGGCATTTTGGGATATCTGGGCCTTTGGTGACCCGGGCCGATTTAGGAGGAGGTTGGCAGCATTGGGCCTGCGTTTTTGCTTGTAGGAAGGCCCATTTTGTTTTGTTTTTTTTGCTCATTTAAATTCTCTTCCTTTTAAAATTTCTTTTGATGACTTACTATTTATTTTTTCTGTTGGATAAAATTATATAAAAAAAACATTTATATTAACTAATTATATAAGATAAAGTTATTAACTAATTTGTTAATCCATTCCATTAAATAATTTCGTTTTAATTTAGTTAATTAATTATCCTTTGTTTGATTTCACTTGTATGATCATTCACATCATCTCATAACATCCTTTGCATCATGAACATGCTTCTGGTTTTGGTTTGCATCCCTGCATTAATTTCACTTTCACTTTATTTCTTTCTTTTGTGCTAACTTTTCAGGTGGTAAGTACTCTGAGAAGTGAATTTACCTTCACTTCTCACAATCTCTGCTCATCTCTCTTATACATTCATTGCTACATTTTGTATTTGTCTTAGAGTGAGCTTGCTCATTCATGTTTCCTCCTTCACCTTCTTCCTTCAAGCAACTTATCTTCTTAAGTGAAGTAAGTTAGCTTGCTTCTTCTACTTCTCCTCCTTTTATCTTGTTTCTCCCTTGGTGGCTATTCTTGAAGATCTCTTGCAAGCCACATGAACCCTAGGAACACCCCTGCATGATAACAATTAGGGTTTGATTAGTCCCCCATTTAGTTTTGCCTTTGTGTCATCTTTGAGTCTTCTCCTCTCATCTCATAATCAAGGACTAAACCTTAAAGGTTTTAAGGCTTTGTGATTAAGCTTATGCCTGCATCCTTCTATTAGGATGGAGTGTATAACTTTAATCCTAAGTATTAAACCCTTAATGTGTTTAAATCCTTTAATCAATCCACCTAATAATCACTAAGACATCAAGCTTGTAACTTGGGCCTTGCTTTAGGGTTCTAATTCTTCCATAACTGGTTAAGAAGGACTAACCCTAGTGTTAATGGACAAGTCCCCCTCAAGTTGTCTTACACATCATAAAATCCATTTCTTCATCTTATCATTAACTAAAATCCATTTAATAATGGCTTTGTTTTGTCATGAGGTTAATCCCTAATCATGGATTAAGTTGAGGAGTCTTCCTCAGCTTAAATGTTCTCATCTATTATCCTTCTATTAGGATGGCGTAATGAGTCCATTAAATCCTTGATTATGGCTTAATCTCATTACTTAACACTAAACAAAAACAACAAAAACATCTAAATAATCACAAGTAGGTTAATGATCTTAATCCTACACCATGATGATTAAGTGTGAGATGCTGGCTTCACACTTAAGGTATTCCCATTACCCCTAATCAGAGGGAGGATGTGATGAGTTTACTAACCCATTGGTTTAGGCTTAAGCTCATTTTCTTACGACAAACTTCAAAAAGACATAAAAGATTGAAAACACAAAAACAAATAATAATCGTCTCCTCTGGGATTCTTTTCTCATCATCTTCACTCACAACCGAGAACTTGCTTCTTCCGTCTAATGCAAGACAGTTTGCACCTGAGCCAGACAGGTCATACACTTGAGCATAGATAAGTAAGTAGTTCACAAGTCAATTTATCTTTCAGTCTCTTTGAGTCGAACTACGGTGTTCTGACTTCCTCATTGCACAAGAGGATACGTAGGCATAACTTAACGGTTATCGAACAAAAGTCTCTGTATATTCCCCCTCCTTCCAGCATTATTCTTTTAGCCTCATTATCTTGAGCATTTCATTCTTGTTCTTACACTGACACTTCTCTTATACACTTCACATTTTTTACACTGACACTTGCATTCTTTTCCAGCTTTTATGCACAAATTGCACTGACACCACCCCTTTAAACACAAATCTTTTAAGTGTGGATCCCGTCGAGTACGGCGGACAATCTGGGTGCTAATACCTTCCCAGGTTGTAACCAACCCCCTTTCTCAGTTTCTCTGGTTCACAACCGTCTTATCCATATCTTTCTAGGTCTATGCAGCATTACCTTTCCTCCGGGATAAAAATGCCTAGCTGGCGACTCTTGTTTTCTGAGTTCACCCTTGTGTGTTCTCTCTCCTTTCGCCGACCGTTCGCGTCTGTACCCCTTCTGACCGGGTGTCATTTGGTGGGAGCGACAATTAGGTAGCACTTTTGAAAGCGCTGCCTAAAGGGGAACTAAAGAAGGCGTTTTCATTGAAAAAGCGCTGCCTAAAGCATTAAGAAAAGACACATTAGGCAGCGCTGCCTAAAGGGGGAAAAGACTATACTTTTTACTGAAAAAGCACTGCCTAAAGTTGGAAATAATACACATTAGGCAACACTTTTTAAAGCGCTGCCTAAAGGGGGACAAAAGACAACGCTTTTACTGAAAACGTGCTACTAAAGATATTTTATGGCATAATGAATTCTCACATATAACCTCCTCTTAGGCTTTGTACAAAGACAACTTCCTGAAGGTGTGAGAAAAATACAAGAAAGGGGGGACTGAATTGAGGTTTTCACTCTTGGCTACCTTTCGCACTTTGATGAGTTACATCAAGCTATGATATGAATGCGTTGCGGAAACATAAATGAATCTAAATCTTAAAGCAAGAGTAAAGAACACACGATATTGTAATACCCTAATTTTTCCCCCTAAGTTTTTGTTTGCATTTGCATCATTTTGCATACAAACAAGATCACACACTGGTTCCTCGGTCCTTTTTGGTTGCAGATTTATGCCTCACATGGGATCATTATTGCTTTTATTTATTTATGTTTACTAACCATTAATTAAAATCCAAAAATATTTTGTTAACATTTTCAGGGGAAAACAGGTCAAAATGCCAAAAATAGTAGTCCCGCAGCTTGATCAATGATTCCTCAAGTTTTAATTGATTTATTCAAGGAATTCACCAAAATATCTTCCCAAACCACAAAATTCACCAAAGCTCATTTTCTTCTTTTGAAAGTTTTCAAGAATTTGCATTGAATTCTTGAATAACTTTGAGCTAAACCTTTATCATTTTCATGTTTCTTCATCAATTTCAATAGATCAAGCTTGCTAGTGGAGTAATTTGAAGTTTGTTTTTGGTAATTCATCTTCCTCCATTGTTACACCTTCATCACCACCATTCAAGATGTAGATATTTGGTGCTATTGGTTGTTGATTCTTTGGATCATAAATTATTGTTTGAATGGAGGGATTCCATTGTTTTTTCACTTTAAAATATGTGCCAATTCAGTTCATGATCATAAGGTATTTGAAAATTGTTTTAAAAGAAGATCATGCTGAATTTTGGCCAATCTTTTGCCTATGGTTCAATGTTAATCGATTAACCAGTTGGAGTACAAACTGGTTAATTGATTAACCAGTGTAAAACGGCGTCGGATTTGAAATTTCAACGTGTTAACCGATTAACCAATGTGTTAATCGATTAACACTGATCCAGAGGCAGTTTTTGGCTTGTTTTTGGGACTGTTTTGCCTCCTTTTCCCCCATCTTCCCTCTATTCTTATTTTTACCTTGGGAGACATTTTTGGGACCAATTTATCTTTAAATTCAATGGACTTTGGGTGTAGATTAGAGGAGTTAATGTTCATTAGTTCAAATCGATCTTTAAGTGAATTATTTAATTCACTTTAGGTGCTTTGAATTAGTGATATATTTTCATACCTTGAATCCACCAAAATGAGTTATTGAATTTAAAGAAGAAAGAATACCATAAGTGTAACTCAATTGGGTATTCATCTTTATTTTTGTGCGGCATTGCATTCGGATGGCGATTTACATATCGATTATCTCACGTGTATTAGCACTAATATTGTTAACCTTAATTGGTTTTTGTCGGCCTCATTTGTAGGGTAATTACTCCGTAAATTACTCGGAGATTGCTTAACATAGACCTAAATGTGTCCCTACTTCAGAATACAAATTTAATTGGATACTTTCACTTTCATGGACAGGACCCCGCGTTGGTCACGCAATCCCAATGTTGGTTAATCATTTGTGTTAGATCCACGACTTTTGAAGCTTGATGCGTAATTGCTTTGGGTATCCTAATCTTCTTTCAAGTTTCATAGAATTTGGGTCTAATCACATTGGTTAATCACTATAGTGTAAGATTCTAAGCGGAATCAGTTGCCTTTTTGGTTTTGGTACTAAGTGCTTGGTTATTCTTTTGGTTGTGGATGATTAAGTTTACCATACCATTATTATGTACATATTATTATTACTATTTTAATTTCCCTCTTGCACCTTATCCTCTTTAATTTCCTTTTTGCTCCCTTATCTCCTTTATTTTACTATGCTTTATCACCCATTATCTTGTTTATGTTTATGTTTATGTTTATGTTATATATCCTTGTGCTTTTTACTTTGTCCATTTTGACACAAAAATATTAATAAAAGATTAAACCTCTAAAAAACTTGTGATCTTGATCTTGGACTATGGTTACTATCCTTTGCATTGGAATTGGAGTTTTGGACTTAGATCCTAGGACCTTCCCTTTGCTTTGATCATCATGGAGTTGGTACTTTAGCCTTTATTTGGCCATTTTCTAGCTTATGCTTATAAGGATGGAACTCTTATGCTTATGCTTGGAAGAATCATCAAGTTTGGTTAGATCTTTCCTCCTTTATCTCTTTTATTTTCTTTTTGTCAAGTGACTTTTTACTTCTTTTTTTCTTAAATTAATGTCAATGAACTTAATCATTTTGACCTCAATTCAAAAATTAAAAAAGAACCAAACTCATTCAAGTGGTTGTGTGCCTTTGTGCACCTTTTTTTTTGTTTTCTTTACAAGTTTAGACTATGAGTCATTTTTTTCCTAGTCGTGTGCAAGTATCTCATATCTCCATGGTTGTAGTTTGATGTAATTGACTCTCTTGTCATTCGTGGGGGTTTAGTGGCATAATCAATGATTTTATCCGAGTTGGTGCCCTCCCCATAATGATGCATGAGTCCATACCCTCATTCTAATGGTAGATTTGTGAGGGTATCCATTTGAAAATAAAAAATTGTCTTCACTTAATAAAATCAATCAAAACCAACCAATTTTCACTATTTGTACCATGAACTACGGGTTTTTTTTTATCTTACATTGCACATTGTGGGTACGTAGGCATAAGGTGGTAAACCTCTCCAAACACAAAAACATTAAAAAATTAATTCTTTTTTCACCCCCCCCACTCTCATTTAACAAACCATTTTCAAACCAAAAGCAATAAATTTTTCAAAGGGCTCCCGTGGTGCACCACAAACATTTTGGGTGCTTAAAACCTTCCCATTTTGTAACCAACCCCTTACCCTTTCTCTGCTTGTTTCTTTAACTTTTTTATTTTAGTTTCATTAGGATTTATTCACTCTTTTTTCCTTTTCCTTTTGGAATAAAATAAAAGCGTGGTGGCGACTCTGTTTACCTTGAGTTAAGTTAATAATAGCTTACACTCATGATTTCCCCTCTACAGATATATCCTGGTTCACTTGAGAACTTCTCAAGCTAATCTAGTCCACCCGCCAAGGTGATTTTTCCTTAAACAAGGACTTAATCCACTATAACTAAATCATTATGATTACAATAACACAACACCACTGTGACTCACTCAATGAACCTTCCAAGGATCCAACAGGATATAACGTTCACTGACCCAACAAAACCTCTTCCAGGATTTCCTCTTAACTCACAGTTGGACCATTTAGGGATCCATTCCGGATATAACGTCCACTTGAGGAGCTTCAATTCATTAAGTATAATTGATATACTGGAGCTAACTGAAGTGCTTCTTTGCAAGCATATACTCATCTGTTTAAGTACAAAGTAACTCTTTAGAATTACAGCTAGATGAGCAACAACTCCTTGTAAACTAGATGATTCTAAGATGTTCATAATATTATAATTTATATTGCATCTTCATAATTATTAATCTTCATTGGCGAGCAAGCTACGAGTAATAACTCCTTGCTTTTGATCTTCAAAGAGCTCCAAGATGATGTAGTTGGTGTTGATTGATGACTTGTTGATTTCTTCTTTTTCAGCTTCAGTTCATCAATGTCTGGTTGTTGTTGTAGATGATGATCTTGATGAGCAAAACAAACTCAGACTCTTAAATGTCGTATTGTTGATTTATGATTTGATCATAGTTGAGCAACAACTAAGATATCAACACTGGTTGAAGTTTGGTAAGGTCCAACAATGGTTGTGTTCAGCAAAACAAACAATAGTTGATATCCTATCACAACCATCAACAGTTGGGTTTTCTAGCACCAACAACATCATAATGCATGTGATGTTTTTCTTTTATAGACAAACATAAAATAGCCGTTACAGCCCAATTCAGCTACTGAGGAATCCATTACACAAGGAATTAAATAGTACAACAACATAGTGTCCTTTTACACAATTCAAAGATAGTAGAGAGGTAGTGG
Organism: Lathyrus aphaca; assembly: GCA_963966055.1. Classification (NCBI taxonomy): domain Eukaryota; kingdom Viridiplantae; phylum Streptophyta; class Magnoliopsida; order Fabales; family Fabaceae; genus Lathyrus; species Lathyrus aphaca. The sequence continues at coordinate 31,660,016 of OZ014519.1, read as the reverse complement.
TATAAAGAATTATTGTAGTGTGTAATATCCTTGCCAATAGTAACATTGTCATCTGAACTTTAGAAGCTTCTGATTATAAATCAATGAATGAAGCATGAGCTAGAGATGATGATACTTGGGTTTTCAGAGAACCTAAGTCTTTAGTCTTCAGAACATGCTCACATAGAACTACGTACTTCAGGACTTCAACACTTGGCTTGAAACCCATGATCTTAAGAACTTCAAGTCTTAGAGTCTTCAGAACTTTGTTCACATAGAACATTGTCTTCATAGTCTTCCGCACTTGGTTCTTCAGAACCTTAATCTTCAAAACTCATAAGTCTTCAGAATCTTTCAAGCACTTGGTCTTCAGAAGTTAAGCCTTCAGAACTTCAAGTCACCAGAGTCTTTAGAACTTAGTTCTTCAGAAGATTAATTTCAGAAGCTTTGCTTCGCTATCTGATCTGAACCATGTTTAGAACAACATCCACAAGAGCATTTCCAATGCAACATCTACATCCTTGGATCTTTCTGATTGCGTTCAGATTCTGAAGCACACTTGCAACTAATGTAACACATGGTAACTTCGCATATTAGCATTTGCATACTCATTCATAATCTTTGTTTGATCTTAATATATATAATATTCATGATCTGCACTTTAACAAACATTAGGACATAAAATGGTTATTTCATAATTACTCCATTGTTATCATCAAAACCTAGAGATGGAATGCAGAGACAACTCTTGTTCTTACACTTACCACAGTTAGCCTCCTTTTGGGCTTTATACAATGATTTTCCCCATAGTCAATCTCCTATTAGGCTTCATACAAGAAAACTTGGAAAGTCTCACCCTCAATGAGTTTTCAGCAATAAACATCAATTCCCTAAAGGATTCAAATATCCGAACTTTCTTATAATTCCTCAGTAGTCATCCCCCTCTTAGGCTTTATATAAAACATATTTCCAATAGCCAATATCAATTTTGGGCTTTGTATAAGACATATAAAATTCCCATGAGTCAGTCCTTCACAAATAAAAGTCTCCATCCTAAATCTTGGGCTTTGTACAAGACAAATAAAATTTCTCCAGTAGAGTCAATTTGCTTTATTTAGCTTCAACCTTGGGCTTCAATCAAGTCACATACATCCAACTTCCTCTCATTTAGATATGAAAAATTATCTCAATCACCTTTTCAGCTTCACTATTGGGATTTGAACAAGACACACAATATTCAGCTTCAATCTTGGGCTTTAAAAATAGCACACAACAAGTTTTCTCTTGGACTCAAATCAAGACACGCACAAAAAATTTCTCTTGGACTCAAATCAAGACACATACAAAAATTCTTCTATTGGAATCAAATCAAGACACAAAAAGCCTTCTCTTGGACTCAAATCAAGACACACATCTCAATTTATAGCTTCACTCTTGGGCTTTGAACAAGACAACCAAATACCTTTTCAACTTCACTCTTGGGCTTTGAACAAGACCGTCAAATATCAGTTTTTCATCTTCACTCTTGGGCTTTGAACAAGGCACAATTACTTTTTCAGCTTCACTCTTGGGCTTTGAACAAGATGCAAATCAACCTTTTAGCTTCACTTTTGGGCTTTGAAAAAGACACAAACCAAATTTTCCACCAATAGATTTAGGAAGAACTGCGGTCGCTCTGATCTCCCAATTCTCTTTTTGGGGTTACGTAGGCATGAGATTGTAAGATCTTTGCGAGCATGCTAAATAAAAAACCCAATCAGGTCCTCATACCTCTCTCTTCATACAAAACAAAAAAAAACCTAAAATAAACACCACTCTCTTATCAGTCACCCAACTCTCACCAAGACCCATTTCTCAGTAGGAAACAAGTAAAGTAGGACACATGTAGTATAATTAAGCCAAGGATAAACTTTTCGATAAAATAACAAAAAAAAGGGACCCCAAACATTTTATCATTTTTTGGATAACATCTGCAATCAGGGTTAGTTTGAGATATCTCATTCCCTTCCTTAACCAACTCTAACAGGAAAAAAATTGAAATTAGAAAGTAGCACCAATGTGATAATGATCAAAGACCACGAAAATCGAGCTACAATGATTTTTTAATTAAGATTGGTGTGGTGAAAGATTAGACATAATAAGTACCATAATTTATGTCTTCAATTTTCAAGGAGTTTCAATCTCTTTGATCTCTAAGAAGAAACATGTTGTTAAGACAAGTTTGGTTTATACCATGAATCCTTCAAATCTTTTGATGATAAAAAAGTATTTGAAAAACAGTTAAGATTTCTAACTAGTTTTTCTATGTGCAGGTTTGTATTTAGTTAATAAAACTAGTTCTGACATGGAAACATCTTTGGTTCGGTTTTGATCACTCCCTCTCTCTAAGGGGTTGATTAGAGTGCAGCTGCTAGTACACTCTCGGACCATAAGCGTGTTGTAGCTGCTTATGATATTGTGTAATGTAAGAACAAAAGTTGTCTATGTATTTCATCTCTATGGTTTGATGATAACAAGGAAATATTTGTGAAAGAACTATTTTATGTTATGATGTTTGCTACTATGCTAATCATGAATATTGAACATATTAGATCAAACAAACATTATGAAGATGTACGCAAATGATAATATGCGAAGTTACTATGTGTAACACTAGTTGCAAACATGGTGAAGAAGCAAGTATGCTTCTGTATCTGATCACAATCAGAAAGATCCAAGGATGTCTGATGTTGTTGATGCAAAGCTCTTGTGGATTATATTCTGAGAGTGGTTTTGATCAGAAAGTGGGCGAAGCTTCTGATATGTTAATCTTCTGAAGAACTAAGTTCTGAACTCTCTGATAACTTGAAGTTCTGAAGATTGAATGTCTGAAGAACAAGTGCATAAAGACTATAAATACTTAAGTGTTCTGAAGATTAAGGTTCTGAAGAACCAAGTGCTAAAGACTCTGAAGACAATGTTCTATGTAAACAAGGTTTTGAAGATTCTAAAGACTGGAAGTTTTGAAGACAATGGGTTTCATGTCAAGTGTTGAAGTTCTGAAGAACAATGTTCTGTGTGAACAAGTTCCAAATATTGAAGACTTAGATTCTTTGAAGACCCAAGTATCATTGTCTCTAACTCATGCTTTATTCAATCATCTACAATTAGAAGCCTCTGAAGTTCAGAAGACAATGTTACTGTTATCAAGGATAATACAAAGTAAGAAAATGCTTTATTCCACTACCTCTCCACTAACCATGTATTACGGGAAAAGGACTGGCATGGTAGTACTATTTTCATCCTTGAGTAACGAAATTCCTCAGTAGCCAGTTGTGTTGTAAAGACTCTATTATTCTTAGCTATAAAAGAAAAGCATCACATGCTATGTAAAAAAGGTTGTTGTTGTTGAATACCACAATCCAAGAGTTGTCGAATATATGACTAAGTTGTTGTTGGTATACAACCATTGGTTTATGTGTTGGTGTTAATTGATATAACCAAAAAAATTCAAACACACATACAACCAAATTGTCAAAATGATTATTGAACCATGTTGTTGATGTATCATACAATCACATAAGATTGATGATTAACAAGATAACAATGGAACAAACCATTAAGAGTTTGATTGAATATGCAACTCACAAGTTGATTACTCTTTGACAACAATTTGCTTATGCAGAGAGATCTCTGATTCAGAATGTGCCTAACTTCATATGCTGCAGTAAACTTGCAAAGTCGTAGAAGACAAGAAGATGATCACATAAGCTCTAATTACAAATCCATAACATGAATGTTGTGTATCCGAAGTGATCTTGGATTGAAGACGAACAAGGGTTGTTGTCTAGAATGTTCTTAAGTGAATCAAGATGAAGAAGTCCTTCTCATGCTCAAATAGAGATCAACAAAGCTGGCAAAGAATTTAAAGAAGAAGACTTCAACAATTCATGTGCTCAGGGTTGTTGTCCAAGAAGAAGAAACTTGAATAAGAATACCACACAACTGAGTAAGAATTCATGTAATATTCTTCATGTGTATTAGGGTCTTTTGATTTACCTAAATCGTGAGTATACATGCGCTTATGTAACAAGAAGATAAATGTAAATGTTACCCACTTCCCTAAAGGACCGAGTGAAGGTCAGAACTTTAGGAGGCTCAAAACTTAGTAGTTACCGCATTCTCAGAACTAGGTGTTCTGGTGAATTTCTTTGGGGCTAAGGTTCTGGTGATGCTCAGAACTATGAGTTCTCGAGCCTGAAGTCACAACAGGTTGTTGTACAGTTAGTCATGGTTGTAGATCACGCAAAGAAGTCACAACGGTTGTAGGCCACGCAAGGAAGTTACAACAGTTGTTGTGTAGTTAGTCACAGTTGTAGGCTGTGCAAGAAAGTCACAACATGTTGTTGTGCAGTTAGTCACGACAGGTTACCGCGCAAGGTAGTCACGACAGGTTGTTGTGTAGTGAGTCACATCAGGTAGCCACGCAAGGAAGTCGTAACTGCGGTTGTGCAATTAGTCACGGTAGTAGCCGCGCGATTGTAATCATATATTGGTTATAGCGGATTAAGTCCTTGTTTAAGGCGAAATCATCTTGGCGGGTGGACTGGACTAGCTTGAGAAGTTCTCAAGTGAACCATGATATATTGTGTGTTCTTTAATCTTGCTTTATGCTTTATTTTATGTTTATGCTTTAGCAACACAATCATAGCATAACTTAATGCAATCCAACCATTTGCAAAAAGTAGTCAAAAGTAAAAACCTCAATTCAATCCCCCATTTCTAGTGATTTTCTCACACGTTCATGTAGTTTTAACTCAGTTCTGCTAACATGGGACTCAAGATTTACTGGCATTATCTTCTGCGGGTTGTGTTGTACCAGAATCATTGATGAAACCTCTAGACAAATGTAGTGTTATGTGGATAACTCAGTGACTAAAATATTCAATAGTTGATTTATTATAATAGAAGATGTACTATAAGATTTGGTCTAATTATAGCCGTTGTGAAGGCTCCAACAACTATATTTCTTCTGCTATAAAAAGGATAGAAGATTTGAAGATCAACTTAAGAAATAATGTTGCAACTACAACTGAGAAATACACGCACTGATATCAAAAGTTGAATATGCTAAAGAGCTCTTATTCTTGTGTAGTTTAAGGATCTTTGTAATAGTGTGTTGTATTGTTTTTAAACACCTCTGATTCTTATCAAGTGTTGTTGTAAGTTATTCCTTCTCTAAAGAATTAATTTAGATTCAAAGTCTCTTACTGAGGGCTTGAGGAAAGGTAAATTATTAGACGTGAGCTCTAAGCAACAAATGTCTCGATCAGGAGCTGGTTGAGCAAATTAAAGTCTTAGACACGAGCTCAAAGTAATGATAGTCTTGATCAAGAGCTGGTTGAGCAAGGTGAAATATTAGACATGAGCTATAAGCAAAGGTTAAAGTCTTGGATAGGTAGTCTGAGTAGGTTAAGTCTTAGGCACAAGATCTAAGCAAAGGGAAAGTCTTAGACATGACGTCTAAACAAGAAAATACTCAACCATGAGCTGGTTGAGCCGAGGAAAGTCTCTTGTATGGTAAGAGGACTAGAGTACTCTCATATTCTGAATATTGTTTTTAGAATCTAAACTCTAATTCATAAGTAATCTTAATTTTTGCAAACACAATTAAACCCCCCTTCTTGTGTATTTTTCTCACCTTCAGTTGGCTTCAGAGCAAGGTCTATATGCAACACTTAACAGTGGTATAGTCAAAGATCCAACGAGAAAATATGAATCATGTGGTTACTAATCCTAGTAAATTAGGGGGGATTCCCTATCATTACAATAGCTCTGAGAGAAATCCTTACACCGTTAAACTTCATGTATTTAGTAGTGACTCCACTAAATTTGGATGGTGGAAAAGCAAGATGTATACATATATCTGAAAGCTCCAGAGGTTTGACTAAATTTTGGTAAAAAATTGATATGATAAAGATGAAGAAATTTGCTTAAGATTAAAAAAGTTATAAAGATGTCTCAACAACATGTCAATACATCTTTTTAATATAACCGGTTTAATCACTTAACAAATATGTCAAAGATTTGGTGCGAATTTGTAGAGTGGATCAAAGAGCAAAGATAGAAAGCCCAACAACATAATACTATATAAGGAGACTTAAACCTAGGGTTAAAATAACCTTTGTAACTTTTGTATCACTTGTAACTTTGTAACATAAATACTTTGTAAAATAAGGGTTTAGGGTTTGAGATTCATTGGATCTCTTAAGAGTTAGAAGTCTCCATTTTGCAGTATGAGATGCAGGGTGGAAGGCATAGGTACAAGGGGCACGACCATAAGCCTTTAGGTAATGATTGTGTATAGTTCTTGTACAAAGCTTTGAAGTAAGTCCAGGATAACTTGTAGGTCAAGAAATCATGACAGGTTCTAGAGATCAACAAAAGATAGAGTCATCACAGGTGGTGATGAAGGATGTGAGAAGGAGTCTCATATCAAAGGTTGTAAATGGATAGAGTTTAGGCTTAGATAAATATTGAAAGCTCCAGGTGTTTGACAGAATTTTGATAAAACCTAATAGTAAAGAAAAATAATTGAAGTCAAAGATGTCAAAGAAGATATCATATCATGTTAATAGGGCATCATAAGTTATTACTTCAACATGTTTAATTTAATAACAAATATTTTCAAGATTTGTTTCACTCCTGAGAGACTGGATCAAAGAGCAAAGATAGAAGGCCCAAGTAACAACAGAGGACTATAAATATGAAGAATTAGACCTAGGGTTAAATATGCCTTATATAAAAATTATTACCTAGTTCTCTTTTGTAAAATAAGGGTTTAGGTTTTGAGAGTCGTTGGCTATTAGGGTTGTAGATCCAATCTGCAGTATGGGATGCATAGAGGACGACATAGGTGCATATACACCACCAGAAGCCTTTAGGTAATGGTTGTTGTATTGTTCTTGGATGAAGCTTTGAAGTAAGTCCAAGATATCTTGTAGGTCAATAAATCGTGACAGGTTTTGTGATGGCAGAAGACAGATGCAGTGCAGGTTGTGAAGGATGTGAGTAAGGTATATCATATCAGAGTTGTAAACCGTGGAGTTTAGACGTGGTAAAGATGTTCATTAGGGTAGTGATTAGGAGCCAAAGTTGTAAACGGGGGAGTTTAACTTTGTGATAATACTACGATATAGTGAATTCTTCTTCCTAGATTGGTATCCTCCATATGTAGGTTTGTTAACACCGAACTGGGTCAACACTTCTATTTGTTCTTATTATTCTATAATTTACAGTTTTCTGTATGTATGTTTTAAATGAGATGTCCCAACATGTTGTCTTGACATCTGTTGGTATTTGTGTTGCACTACTTCAAAACATCTATTGGTATTTGTGTTGCACTACTTCTGTATGTATGTTGTCTTGACATCTTTTGGAGCTTCAAATACAGTGAGTTGCTCGCTTAACGAGACCTGGAGTGAAAAATAACATGATTTAGTTTTGTAAAATTTTCTAAAATTACTTAATTAATATAGTAATGGGTGGGAAATGAAGTGGTGATGTTAGAGGTATGTAGAAATGAGTTATGTGCTTAATTAGAGGGATAATTAACATAACTTGAAAAAACATGAGTTGATAGGTATATTAGATGTTGTTGTTGTTATGTGTGTTGTTATTGTTGTGGTTACATGTCATTGTTGTTGATATATATGAGTGTAAAATGTCGATGTATGTTGTGTTGTTGTGTATATTCTTGTTGATAATGATAAATGTTGTTGTATACGATGATGCATGATATTGATGATGTTCAGTATCGTAGTAAGTCGTTCTATCTTGGTTGTTGATGGTGATTGCATGAAGTAATTTTTGTAGACATGCATGATTGTAATTGATGTTACATGACATGTGCATCGTTGAGAACAATATACCAAGGTAGGGTATGTCCTTTTGAATCCTAGAGGGGATCATTGTGATTTTTATGAGATCATGAAATAAGGATCATACGTGACCATGAAATAGGGGTCAAGGGTGTGATCATGAAATAAGGATCATATTGGACCACGAAAGAGGGGACGAGAGTTCCGACGAGAACTGGATCTTGAAATAGAGATCGACTTATGGTACCACATGCATAGAGTTAGCAGAGTCTCATTGCATAGTTATTGGTTGACGTGCATAATATTATTGTGTGTTGTGGTGTATTGGTATGATTGTTGTTGGTGAGGAGTGGTGATGATTGATGATACTTTCCTTTATTCTTATTATTTTTCTCTTTTGCTGATTTAAGTATCTCACCCCTTCTATTTGAATGTTACCCTATGTTGGTAATGCGTAGGTGATCAGGATAAGTAGAATGGTGGTCAATGAAGTTAGTGTACTTCAAATTTTTAGGAGTCGGCTCTGACAAATGCTTTGGGTGTTGGGACGATGTTTGTTCTTGTTCATTTATTTTTAAGAAAACACTTTATAATTGCATACCACTTTACGTTTCTTTTGATGTTTTTCGCTTAAAGTCGAACTATTTTTTTAAATGTATGATCTGAGCCATGTAATTTGTTGAATTGTGACACTCGAAACTTTTGGTGTATTTTAAATTACTCTGATTTTCAATTATAAAGTCGTGGGGTATTTTAGGTGTTACAAAGTGGTATCAGAGCAGGTCGGTCTGTCCGACCAAGTAGTTGAGTCGTTGTGTCTTTGTTGAGTGTTGAGTGTTGTTGTAGATTACTAAATCTTTGTTTGGATTATTGTTGTGTGATAGATTTATAATGGTCGGGAGAAACGATGTTGCACTTGTCGCTGCTATGTAGGCGATGGCTCAGGCTGTGCAAAACCCAATGAATGTTGGGGATCATGAAAGTGATGAGTTCCGGAAGAATGATCCACCTACATTCAAGGGGAAGTATGAACCTGATGGAGCACAACATTGGCTCAAGGATATCGAGAGGATCTTCAAAGTCATGGAATGTTCTGAAGGCAGTAAAGTGCAGTTGGGTGCCCACAGGTTGGTGGCAGAAGCTGATGATTGGTGGGTTGGTACTCGTCAGCAGTTGGATACGTCTGGTGAGGCAGTCACCTAGGCTTTGTTTAGAAGAGAATTTTAAAGGAAGTATTTTCATGAAGATGTTCGGGGAAAGAAAGAGATTGGATTCTTGGAACTGAAGCAAGGGAACATGTTAGTTAGCGAGTATGCTGCCATGTTTACTGATCTAGTGAAGTTTTATCCGCATTATAGCAAGGCGACTGCTGAGTTCTCGAAGTGTGTCAAGTTCGAGAATGATTTGAGGCCTGAGATCAAGTAGGTGATTGGTTATCAGAGGATCCAAAGATTTCTGGATTTGGTGGATTGTTGTAGAATCTTTGAAGAAGACAACAAGGCTCGATCGGATCATTTCAAGAGTTTGGCTGAGAGAAAAGGAAAACAACAGATGCATCATGGAAAACCTTATGCAGCTCCAGATGATAAAGGAAAGCAGAAACAGGTTAAGGGAAAAAGGCCAAGTGGGGGAGGTGCTCCTTCTTCTCTGAAGTGTTATAGATGTGGTGAATTAGGTCATCGTGTTAGTGAGTGCACGAGTGATGTGAAGAATTGTTTCAAGTGTGGTTAGCCTAGACATTTGATTGCAGAGTGCAAGACTAATCTTGTTACTTACTACAACTATGGAGAGCAAGGTCATATCAGTACTCATTGCCAAAAGCCGAATAAAGTTGCATCTGCAAGAAAAGTGTTCGCTTTGACAGGGACACCAACTTCCAGTGAGGATCGTTTGGTCAGAGGTACTTGTTATATTAATAGTATGCCTTTGATTGCTATGATTGACACCAGTGCTACAGACTGTTTTATTTCTATTGATTGTGTGAGAAGACTTGGACTTGTTGTTTCCCCTATGAAAGGAGATATGGTTATCGAGACGCATGCTGATGGGTCATTAACTACTTCCCTCGTTTGCTTGAAGTGTGCTCTATCGATTTATGGTAAGGACTTCGGTGTGGATTTGATTTGTTTGCCATTGAGAGGTTTGGATGTGATTCTGGGAATGAACTGGTTGGAGTTCAATCATGTTCATATTAATTGTTTCAGCAAGTCGGTTCGGTTTCTTACTCATGATGAAGAGGAAAAAGAAGTTGGTTATTTATTTACTCGAGAGTTGAAAGAAATTTTGAATGAAGAAGCGCAAGTTTTGGCATTGTTTGTGTCTTTATCACTGGAAAATGATATGGAAATCGGTGAATTGCTACTGGTGAGAGATTTCCCAGAGGTATTTCCAGATGACATTGTGGATGTTCCGCCAGGGAGAGAGGTGGAATTCAGTATTGATCTTGTGCCCGGAACTAGACCTATTTCGATGGCACCTTATCGTATGTCAGCTTCCGAGTTATCTGAATTGAAGAAACAATTAGAGGAATTATTATAAAAGAAGTTTGTGAGACTGAGTGTCTCGCCTTGGGGAGCTCTGGTATTGTTGGTGAAAAAGAAAGATGGTAGCATGAGATTCTGTATTAAATATAGGCAACTGAATAAAGTGACGATTAAGAACAAGTATTCGCTTCCAAAGATGGATGATCTGATGGATCAGTTGGTTGTTGCTCGTGTATTTAGTAAGATCGATATGTGATCGGGTTATCATCAGATAAGAGTGAAGGATGAAGATGTGCAGAAGACCACTTTTAGGACTCGTATAAACACTATGAATATGTAGTGATGCCATTTGGGGTTACTAATGCACCTGGAGTATTCATGGATTATATGAATCGTATTTTCCATTATTATTTGGATCAATTTGTTGTTGTTTTTATAGATGATATTCTGATTCACTCTAAGTCAGTAGAAGAGCACGCAAAACATTTGCAGATTGTCCTGCAAGTGTTGAAAGAGAAGAAGTTGTATGCTAAGTTATCGAAGTGCGAGTTTTGGTTAAAGGAGGTGAGTTTTCTTAGTCATGTAATTTCGGGATAAGGGATTTCTGTGGATCCATCTAAGGTAGATGCAATGCTATAATGGGAGACTCTGAAGTCAGTGACAGAGATTAGAAGTTTCTTGGGATTAGTTGGTTATTATCGGAGATTTATTGAAGGATTTTCGAAGTTGGCACTTCTGTTAACTCAATTAACTTGTAAGGATAAAGCGTTTGTGTGGGATGCCCAGTGTGAACAGAGTTTCGTTGAGCTAAATAAGAAGTTGACTACTGCTCCAATTTTGACTTTACCAAAAGTAGATGAATCGTTGTGGTTTATTGTGATGCTTCTTTGATGGGTTTGGGTGGAGTGTTAATGCAAGACGGTCAAGTGGTGGCGTATGCTTCACGACAGTTGAAAATTCATAAGAGGAATTATCCTACCCATGATTTGGAATTAGCATCTGTGGTTTTTATATTAAAGATTTGGAGGTATTATTTGTATGGTTCGAGATTTGAGGTTTATATTGATCACAAGAGTTTGAAATATCTGTTTGACCAGAAAGATTTGAATATGAGGCAGATATGTTGGTTGGAATTCTTGAAGGACTATGATTTTAGTTTGAATTATCATCCCGGTAAAGCTAATGTTGTAGTTGATGCCTTAAGTCGGAAGACATTCTATATGTCGATCATGATGGCTAGAGAGTTAGAGTTGATTGAAAAATTTAGAGATATACGTTTGGTTTGTGAGAAGACACCTAATAGTGTAATGTTGGGAATGTTGATGGTTAACAATGATTTTCTTGATCATAATAGGGAGAGTCAGAAGTCCGATGTGTAATTAGTGGACTTGATGGCCAGTGATGAACGAGTTGGAAGTAATGAATTTCGAGTTGATGAACAGGGAGTACTAAGATTTCGGGATCGTATTTGTATTTTTGAAGACCTTGAATTTCAAGAAGGAGATGATGTGTTTTTTAGGGTTACTCCAGTGACTGGTGTTGGACGAGCTTTGAAGTCGAGAAAACTTACTCCTAGATTTATTGGTCCGTACCAGATTTCTGCAAGAGTTGGACCTGTTGCTTATAGAGTGGTGTTACCACCGATATTGTCCAATTTTCATGATGTATTCTATATTTCACAACTTCGGAAGTATGTTGTGGATCTGTCACATGTGATACTGATGTATGAAGTTGAGGTAAGAGATAATCTTACGGTTGAAGCACTGCCAGAACGAATTGTGATCGTGAAGTAAAATAGTTGAGAGGCAAAAAGATTGTCCTTGTAAAGGTGGTTTGGGGAGGAGCTGTAGGTGGAAGCATGACTTGACAATTAGATAGCAAGATGTGAGAGTCATATCTGAATCTATTCCCATGAAGTAAGTTTTTGAGGACAAAAACCTTTTAAGTGGGGGAGAGTTGTAACACCCCAATTATTGTTTTAATTATTTAACTGGATTTGTTGTATTTTTGGTGTGAAGAAGAAATATTATATTATTTAGTATAATATTAATTTAATTTAATTATATTATATTTAAAATTATATTATTGGATAATTAAAATATTTGGAAAATAAGGAGTTAGGGGTAGAATAGTAATTTGGTGGAGGATAGTGAGGGTAAATGAGGAAAACCATAAAAGAGGTCTAAGGGTTAAGTTTGGAATAAGGAAAAATGGGAAGTTCAGTCGTGTTTTGTGATCATGAAAGAAAGATCGTGAAAAGAGAGAAGAAGGAAAGAGAAAGGTTAAGGGCTTGAAGAAGAAATCACTAAGAAGGAAGAATTTCTCATCCACACTAAGGTAATGGTGGGATTCTTTCATCTCTTAAGGGTCTAATAATAGGAATTAGGTGTGGTGTTGTTGATTAGAGAATTGGGGTTTGGGTGATTTTGGATGAAATTGTGGTTAATTGTCAGTAGTTGTTGATGTTGTATGATAAGCGTATGAATTAGGTATGGTATTGTGAAAATTCTATATTTTTTTGGTGATTGCACTGGTTTTTAGGTGAAAATGTTGTAGCAGGTTGTGGACTGTTCGCAGGAGGAGAGCTGAGGAAATCGCAAAGTTCGCTTAGCGAGCAAGTGAGAATTTTGGAGCTTCAAATACAATGAGTTGCTCGCTCAGCGAGCAAGCTCCTCACTTAGCGAGACCTGGAGTGAAAAACAACATGATTTAATTCTGAAAAATTCTCTAAAATTACTTAATTAATATAGTAATGGGTGGGAAATGAAGTGGTGATGTTAGAGGTATGTAGAAATGAGTTATGAGCTTAATTAGAGGGATAATTAACATAACTTGAAAGAACATGAATTGATAGGTTTATTAGATATTGTTGTTATGTGTGGTTGTTGTTGTGGTTACATGTCATTGTTGTTAATATAAGTAAGTGTAACATGTTGAACTATGTTGTATTGTTATGTATAATCTTGTTGATAATGATAATTGTTGTTGTATGCGATGATGCATGATATTGATGATGTTCGGTATCGTAGTAAGTTGTTGTATGTTAGTTGTTGATGGTGATTGCATGAATTAATTGTTGTAGACATGCATGATTGTCATTGATGTTGCATGACATGTGCATGGATGAGAACGGTATACCAATGTAGGGTATGTCTATTTGAATCCTAGAGGGGATCATTGTGATGTTGGTGCGATCATGAAATAGGAATCGTATGTGACCATGAAATAGGGGTCGAGGGTGTGATCATGAAATATGGATCATACTGGACCACAAAAGACGCGTCGAGAGTTCCGACGAGAACTGGATCTTTAAATAGAGATCGACTTATGGTACCAGATGCATAGAGTTAGCAGAGTCTCATTGCATAGTTGTTGTTTGATGTGCATAATATTATTACATGTTGTGGTGTATTGGTATGATTGTTGTTGGTGAGGAGTGGTGATTGATTGACGATACTTGCCTTTATTCTTATTATTTTTCTCTTTTGTCGATGTAAGTATCTAACCCAATCTGTTTGAATGTTACCCTATGTTGGTAACATGCAGGTGATCAGGATAAGAAGAGTGGTGGTCGGTGAAGTCAGTGTACTTCACATTTTTAGGAGTCGACTCTGATACGTGTTTTGGGTGTCGAGATGACGTTTGTTCTTGTTCATTTATTTTTAGGAAAACACTTTATAATTGCATACCAATTTATGTTTCTTTTGAAGTTTTTCGTAGCAAGTCGAACTATTTTTGTAAAACGTATCATCTGAGTCATGTGATTTGTTAAATTGTGACACTCTAAAATTTTGGCGTATTTTAAATTACTCTGATTTTCAATTATAAATCCATGGGGTATTTTGGGTGTTACAAGAGCAGACATCCTGGTCTGTTTTCTGGATGAGATCCATGGAGTACTTTCTGGTGATTAAACATGAGGAGTAATTTTCTGAAGGGTTCTGCAACAACAAACAGGAGGAGTGGCTAGTTCTCTTAGATGGTGTCGTGAAAGATGTCTTGACATCTTTTCTAGGGAAAGTTGAAGTTATTCTTTAGTGATTCTGCTGCATATATTATAATTGAAGAATTCCAGTAGTGTGGGATACTGGAGTATTAATTGAAGAAAGCTTGTAGTTGTCTTTATCTAGTTCTGTTCTTGTAGATGTCAATCGGTTTGAAGACAGATAACATTCCAATGTCGAGAGCAGAGGGATGTTATTATGATGATTAAGTCTTATATTACTTGGTACGTTATTAAGTGGCGTCATCATGTATGTTGAAGTCAGACTAGATAGAAGAGGTAAGATGAATTATCAAAATCATGCTCTAGGGGTTTGATGATTTCTTGTTGGCTAAGTTGTTGAAGACACTTGATATGATGATAAAGTCCAATCAAGGAAATTCATCTGTATTTTGGAGCCTACTAGTTATTCTTCAGACTAGGAGGTGCTTTCTTGGAAGCATGGAAGTGAAGACAGTGGAGGTGATTTATTTTCACCGTCCACAAACAACGTGTAAGAAAGAACTAATACTTCTTAACCCTTAGGATGAGTTCACACAGTTAAGGTTATTAGGATTTGTTCGGAGAGAATCTTAAAAGCTTGAGTCAAAGGGGAAACCTTGATATCTTAACAACTTCCACAACAATAGAAGAAGACAACATGAAGAGGAATATCTATGTGATATTCAGAATATGTTGGAATCAGACAAGGGTTATCACATCAAGGATTAAAGATCAATTGCTCAGTGAAAATTTAATCATCCTTATGATTCAAGATTGAGGATGATATATTAGATGTTTTAACATCTCTTCATCAGAGGTTTGAATAATCATGGTGTTGCACCCCAAAATTTGCCCTCACAATACAAGACTTTGTGTGCTTATGAGGTTCACAAGGTTTAGAAGACCTTTCATGAGGTTCATGAAGTTTACAAGACACTTTATGAGGTTCACAAGGTTCACAAGACCTCCCATGAGGTTCACAAGGTTCACAAGACATCTTATGAGGTTCACAAGGTTCACAAAGTTCACAATTAGTCAGAAAGTTTGACAATTCTCTCAGACAATGCCTCCTCCTAAGCAGGACATCCAAAACTAGGGTTTTGACTTTAATCAGGCTAAATGGACTTCCAAGACTTCAAGCGAGCTTCATACACTACAACAAACAAGATCTTAGACAGCGCTTTTTTTAGCCTTAGACAGCGCTTTAAAGCGCTGTCTAAACCTCCGCTGCTAAAGGTTTAGACAGCGCTTTTTAAAATGTGAAAAGCGCTGTCTAATCCCCCACCCTTAGACAGCGCTTTGGCCAAAAGCGCTTTAAAAGACCCTCTTAATTTAAATTTTTTAGGTACACATTAGACAGCGCTTTTCAAAAGCGCTGTCTAAGCCCCTACCTTAGACAGCGCTTTGGCCAAAAGCGCTGTCTAAGCCCCTCCTATTTTAATTTTTTTAGGTATACCTTAGACAGCGCTTTTGGCCAAAGCGCTGTCTAAGCCCCCACCTTAGACAGCGCTTTGGCCTAAAGCGCTTTCTAATCCCCCCCTTAGACAGCGCTTTTGCCAAAAGCGCTGTCTAAAGTAAACGAAATTTTTTGTAGGATTTGTTTGTAACCACATTTTTTCCAGGTTTATAAACCAGAATTGGTACCTGTTTTCAACCAGATTTTTGCAGTCAATTATCACATTTTATATATGCCATTTTGGCCTTTTTTTACCAAAATTTGGCTAACCAATTCAAACCAATTCAAACCAAATTTGCCATAAATGTATCAAAATATATACAAATTTATGTTTACATTTATAAGTCATTACATATACTACTACAAATGTACACATTAATTACACACTTTGAGCTCTATCATGTATTGACACCACTCCTCTTTGATTTCGTCCACTTGATCCTTTGTATAAGATGCACACTTGAATTCATCAAAGTACTACATAATAATATAACATATTTTGAATTAATTCCAACTATTTAATTATATGAGATATGTGTAAATATAAAAATAACTCATAAGTTAGAAATACATACATCGGTGGGAATCTCTAATCGGCCCAACATGAGAGTATCTCGCATAAACCTCAACATGAAATACCCGCAATCTATTTCATTACGTTGAAGAGGACACTACATATGAAAAAAAAATATGAATTATAAATCCTAAGTTTTATCAAGTGTAGTCATCACTAATATAATAAAAAACGCGGTAATTAAAAATATACCGCCACTTTAATCCATGAAATGGAGTTGGCGCCCCTCCTTGAGGTCTGGATAACTCGTTGGGCACGAAAAGCTTGTAGGACGCTAATAAAATAAAAATGAAGCAATTAGAACAATTCACATAAACTAAGAAAAATTTTGAACATTCTCACTTACGTGTCAATTAGGTCCTTCATAACCGGGTATGTTGTCCAATCATTTCCTAACGAGTCAAGATAATACACAATTTCTCGGATAGGATTGATTGCGAGCAACAACCAATGTCCACTGTAATGATTAGGCAAATGTTAGATGGTAACTTGGAAAATAATTATTATAGATGAATTTAGAATGAAATGCTAACCCGGTATTAAACGGTAAAAAAAACAACTTCTCCGCATTTTTATTCTCCACGAGGATCCGAAGAACGTACTCCGTCACGGTATCCGGTCTACTTATCATTAAAGTATAGTTGACGGTCGCGGGTGCTAAGAATCCGAATGACACGTCCAAACCATTGGGGCGCATCCATTTGTCATACAAAAACCTAATATAAAAACATCATTAACATAAAGTAAACATCATTAAAATAAGTTGTTTAATTAATAAAACAAAGTATGCCGAATTTACCTAACATATGTATTGACAACGTTGACGCCGATTTCTTCACGACCAAAAACTTGCATGAAGTCCTCATTACCAATCATTTGTTCGTAATCAAAGCCGAAAATCCCTACCTCCATAGGTATAGTCCGAACACCTCCGGTCGGTATATCGGTCATCTCTAGAAATGTCCTGAGGCACGACCTATACTTGGTGGTAGGTTTTTTCCTAGCTACGGACTTCTTAGCACCAGAACTTTGTACCCGTGCGGAGGCGTTGCTAACCTCCTTTTTTTGTTGTGCGGAGGCATTGCTAGCCTCATTTTCTTGAACCTACATGTCATATAAATAGTTAGATCAAATTAAGAATGTAACAACTTCCATGAATATATGTCATATAATTGTATATTACCTCTTTTCTTGAAACCGTGGACTCGGTATGCCGTGGAATCGCAGTTTCTTTTGATTTGGATTGTGTGGGAGTCTATTTAACATAGGAAAATATGTAAGTAAAATTTTAAGCATAAATTTTAAACTTTGAATATACCAAGGAAAGTTAACATAAGTTTTAATCATACCTCATATCCTACGCATATGAGGTTTGTCGGCCATGCAACAAACGAACCTACTGCTTCGTGCACCGTTGTTGCATCCGAATCATCACTAGGATATGGTAATGCTGCATTCGGCTCAACTGCAATATCAACTGATACCTTCAAACATCCAGCAGGGAGCTCTCTAGTGTGGAGCTCTCTAGATGAGTATCCTTCTGGAACCTTAACTTCACTCAGAGACTTACACAAAATTTTTTTCTCCTTTCTAGATAAAGTAAAAGCAGCAGGTGGTAGATATGTTCGTCTTCCTTTCTTCACGGGTGCTAATTCAGTTCTCATTCCCATTTTTAACATGTCCTCCCTTGCTTTAAGGCCATCCTTAGACTTGCCTTTTATATTGAGTAATGTACCGATAACACTTTCAAATACGTTTTTTTCAATATGCATAACATCGAGAAAATGTCTCACGTACAAAGACTTCCAATATGGCAATTCAAAAAATATCGACCTTTTCTTCCACCCACCTTTCACAATCTTATGTGCAAAAGGCTTGCCAAACTCAGTACGCACATCTTTCACCTTTTCAAAAACTTGTTCACCTGACAATGCGGGTGGAGCTCTACGATGTTCGGTGTCTCCATTGAATGCTTTTCTCCACCCACGGTAGTGATGTTTAGAATGTAAGAATCTACGATGACCGAGAAACACATTCTTCTGGCAAAGTTCCAATCGGATCGTATCGGTTCCGTCTTCACAAACAGGACACGCACGTTGACCTTTAATGCTATACCCAGATAGATTCCCGTATGCTGGAAAATCATTAATTGTGCCAAACAACATCGCCCTCAAATTGAAACTTTCTTTCCTATATCCATCATAAACCTCCACACCGTTCTCCCACAAAATCTTTAAATCTTCGATCAGAGGTGTCAAGTATACGTCTATGTCATTACCTGGTTGTTTAGGCCCAGAGATTAACATAGATAACATCATGTACTTACGCTTCATACATATCCACGGAGGTAGGTTATAAATCATAAGAATCACAGGCCATGTGGTATGTGAAATACTTTGAAGACCATGTGGGTTCATTCCATCAGTAGATAATGCCAATCGAAGGTTTCTTGCTTCTGATCCAAACTCAGGATAATCATTATCAATCTTCGACCACTGTGGTGAATCAGCCGGATGCCGATACTTTCCATCGGTAATTCTTTCATCTGCATGCCAAGTAAGATGTCTTGCATCGGTTTCACTACGAAACATGCGCCTAAATCTCGGAATTATCGGAAAATACCATAAGACTTTTGCGGGAGATAATCTTTTCTTATATCGAGATAAACCGCATTTGGGGCACTCAGTTAACGTTGCATATTCGTTACGAAACAAAATGCAATCGTTAGGACAAGCATGTATCTTATCATAGCTCATGCCAATAGAGCACAACATTTTTTTTGCCTCATAGGTTCGATTAGGAAGAACATTATCATCCGGTAGCATTTCTCTCATAAGGGCCAACAACTCTGTGAAACTTTTATCCGACCATCCATTGCCCGCCTTTAAGTTGTACAACTTTAATACCGCAGAAAGTCTTGAGAATTTAGTGCAACCTTTGTACAACGGTTTCTCTGCATCGCTTACCATCCTCTCAAACATTTCAGGACAATCATGAAGATCTTCTTCCAGTGCTTCTACAATCTCTTCAACTCGATCACAATCATATGTTTCCGTGTCTTTGTCGTATGAAGCATAGGTCGTATTTCTTTTTCCACTCGATTCAACATTCCCGTTAATTTTCTCACCATGAAATATCCAACACTGATAACTTTGATCAATTCCATGCCTCAGCAAATGCGATTTCAATCCATGTGCGTCAACCTTACCAATATAACAACAACGCAAGCAAGGACAATGCATTCGTCTGGGGTTTTCAGCGTGTTGAACAGCATACTTAACGAATTCCGCAACCCCACTCTCGTACTCTTTGGTCATTCGATCGGCACAGATCCATGTTTTATCCATGGTTTTCCTACTTAAAAAACGTATACATAACCAATGTTAATATAAACTTCAATAACGTATCCGATACGCCAATATACCAACTTTAATTACCTCATCACTTTCATTTTTTAAATTACAAGAATCAAACTTTTTCTATTACAATATACCTATAACTATACCTATAACTATATAAGAGTTCGTTCAATCATTTTATGGGAGAAATCTTTTGGCTAGATTTGCAGCCAGAAAGCAAACTGTTGTTGCTTTAGAATGAAATGTTTACATGACATTACTTTTATAATTTTATGAAATGTAGCCAGAAATCTTTTTTATGAAATGTTTATATAAGAGTTCGTTCAATCACTTTCTAAGACTGAAACGAATGAAAGAAAACAATGTAATGAATTTCTAAGACTGCCGTAGGGTTTCTTCGAAGAAATGTAACAGAACAAATGATAACAGAAAGTTTGAGAGAATATTCTCGACTATACTGATTCACTAATTTTTATCAAAGTAAGAATTTTAGGTTCTTGGTTATCTAAGGATCATCCAGAACCACCAATTGGCTTCAGTACTAAAATGTTTAATAAGTTAGGTTATATTGATGGAGTTAAAATTGTGAAAATCTTGAATTATATTTGAAATGTTTACATGACATTACTTTTATAATTTGAATTGTTTACAGTATGATTAATATTTGAAACAAATTAAATACATGATTAGGGAAATAATCTTACTTGTATATAGGAAGGATCTTGTCAATTAAGGAAAGAAGGAAAATGACTTCTCGACACCCTTAGCTAGTTTTGACAGCAACAAGTAGATATTGGCCCCACAGGTACAGGTATGGTATTCACTCTTAGTTGCATAGAACAAAACTTAATGATATTATGATATTATGATAGACAAATATACAACTAATGATATTACAATCAATTTTACTAAAAAACAATCAAAAATATCAAAATAAACTTTAAACCACCAGAATCAACTTTTCTTACTCAAAACATGAAACTACACTGTAATCTCCTAATGTTTAAGAAAATTCATCATATCATCCCTAAACTGTAAAAATAAATAAATAAAATTGTCATGTTAATCCCAACATCTTCATATATATAATTCAAGTAGTAACTATTATCTTCATAAACCTAATTGATGATGATTATACAGAGAACATACACGCATACATATAATCTGACACACTCGCTAAAAAACAAGATAGGTTGTATTGAACAGATTCATCTCATTTTCTTCCTAACAGAGGCTATATTGAACAAATCCCTTTCTTTGGCACTAGAAAATGGAAAAAAAATAAGACTTATGGGGTAATGAACAACCATAGGGCCAACATAATCACTTACCTCCTAATGACAGTAGAAACTGGCGATTCTTTAAACTCTTTCAATGACTGAAACGCTTCGTTCGCTGT
Source organism: Lathyrus aphaca (assembly GCA_963966055.1). NCBI lineage: Eukaryota > Viridiplantae > Streptophyta > Magnoliopsida > Fabales > Fabaceae > Lathyrus > Lathyrus aphaca. Next base: position 31,638,922 of record OZ014519.1, on the reverse strand, counting down.
AATGGCTTCGTTCGCTGGTAGGGTTCGTTCGCTGGGAGGGAAAACAGAAAGAAGGAAGAACGAAAATAGAAGTCTGAATTTTAATTTTAATAAGACCTTAGACAGCGCTTTTGGGAAAAGCGCTTTCTAAGGTATGCCTTAGACAGCGCTTTCCAAAAGCGCTCTCTAAACCCCCCCTTAGACAGCGCTTTTGGTTTTAAATTTTTTTTTAATTTAAAGACTTTAAACAGCGCTTTATCAAAAGCGCTGACTAAGGTATATATTTAAAAGCGCTTTCTAAAAGCGCTGTCTAAGGGGGGGTCTTAGACAGCGCTTTTAGAAAGCGCTGTCTAAGACCCCCCCTTAGACAGCGCTTTCATTATTTTTTTGGACCATTTTCCGTGTTTTATTTTATTTTTAACCTTAGACAGCGCTTGCTTTTAAAAGCGCTGTCTAAGATGCGCTGTTAAAAAACGTTTTTGGCGTAGTGATAACATCTTATATGTGTTTAAGAATCCCCATGACAAGTTTCAAGACTTTTCTCAAAGATTTGCTCAGTCAGATGATCAGATAGATTAAAATCAGTCAAAGTAGTTAAAAAGTCAAACTAAGGTCAACTGTGGTCAAACCAAAGTCAAACTTCATGATTTTTTGCCAACATCAAGTATGTGAAGTAAAATTCATCATTTGATCAAGGGTTGATCATGATTCATCAAGTATATTTCAGATCATCAAGAATCAGAGGTTTCTAAATTAGGGTTTCCTCAAGAAAAGTCAACTGAACTTTGACCAGCCGTAACTTTCACATGCTTCATCACATTTTTCCCATCCAAAGCTCATTTTGAAGGAAATTGAATTCTCTACAACTTTGTGTCTCACAAGCCAAGCCCAGAAATGCTTCATTTGGAAGGTATGAGCTAAGCATTATAGGTCCTTTTGAAAGTCAACAAAAAGTCAACAACTTCAAAAGGGCATAACTTGAGAATGGTAAATGATATGGACATTAAACCAATGGGGTTGGTTAGAGGACTCTTCAAGCTTTCCAAAATGTCCAAGAACACCTTCATAGCATTAAAATTGAAGGATGTGTGCCCTTGCAAAGTTGGGAAATTTGTGATTTGTTTATGAAGAAAATGGAGGTTTAGAACCAAATTTTTCTAAATGGGCTTGTCATGTGATGATCCAATCCATACAAACACTTCATGCATGACCCAACCCTCAATTATTCAGAAATGGGATATTGCTTCTAGAAAGTCATAAAGATGATTTGGATTGGATTGATTCAACATTGATGAAGATTGGCTTGAAATAGAAAGGTCTTATTCAAGAATATTTGATTTTTAAGCTTGAATCTTTTTCAATCTTCAAAATCCAAAAAGTCCATGCAATGATCAAGTTTCTTAACCTAATTTGATTCTACTATAAGTATACAACACAACCCTATGCACAAGAGACGAATTTCTGGCCTCCAAGAGTAAGTTCATACATTCAAAAATCTCACAAAAACTTCAATTCGGTTTTCTCCATACAAGAGCTTTTAAGGTATTTTTAAGACATGGAAGGGTTCCTTGGACATCACTAAACCTATCCCAGCTCTCAAAAACACATGAATCATGCTCATATCCATAACCCGAATGCATATTGTTCATACTTTTATTTTTTTCGATTTGAGTTATTTATGCAATGATAATGGAAACTAACCATTGATTTATGTTTATTGTGAAGTATTGAAGCTTTTTGGACAGTTTGATTTGAGTTTCATGGACTAGAATGATTTCCACCATTGTTAGGGTTTTCGGCCATTTTTAGGGTTTATCGATTTAGCAAATATAAATAAATTCTAAGACCATGGATCAACTCTAATTGACCTCTGGATTGTGTTTGTGAACTTAATTTGACAAAATTTTGCTTGAATGATGATGTTTGAGTTTCGTAGGGTTTGCTGCAATTTGAAATTCGCAGGAAATATGGTAGCAAAATTCATAGGAAATTTCGCAGGTCTGGAGCTAGGAGATGAAGTTTCGCGCATTCTGGAAATTTGAATTCTGGACTTATTTTTTATATTATTTGTTTCAGTTATAATCACCAACCTGCAGTTGGTCTGGTGGTAAAGGGATGCGCGTGTGAGGCCAAGGTCCAGGGATCGAATCCTGGGTTCAACAATTTTTTCTTGTTTTTCCATTTAATTAACAGGTTTAATATATAATTCATTATAGCCATTACACTATCAGAAGCGCCCTCCCGGCTGGATGGAAAGTATGCATGCGTATTATGTAAAGGTCCTGGGTTCGAATCCCCCCTAGGCCTTTTGTGTATTTGTTTTGCTTCCTTTTTTATGATGTTTCCCAGGTTATATACAAAACGAATTGGTTCCCTGCTTCTAACGCCAGCGCGCGCATGGCCCAGTGGATGGAAGGCTAGTCCTGAGTGTGGAAAGCTTAGGGACTGGGTTCAAATCCCAGCCCAAGCAGGTTTTATTTTTTTTCATTCTTTTCTTTAATTTTGATTGTTTAATTAATTTTCTATTAAAACAAATCCAAATAATAAAATAAATAGGATATTCATATTCTTTTAGAATTCATTCTTTTAATTTTAATTTTATAAGAAAAACTTATTTATTTTTTGTAAATTATTAATATTGTTAAATTATATATAGTTATTTTATTATTCTAAAAATATATAAACCCTAATTTTCTAAAACCTAAAATATTTTGTAAAAAACCCTAATTAATTTTTATAAATCCTAATAATTTTCACAAACCCTAATTTTCTTCTATTTAACATTTAATTATAATTTTTAATTTATTATTTAATCATGTATATATATTATATAATTTGTTTATAACTTAATTCTTATATGTAAATAATTTTTAATATATGCTTAAAAATAATTAAAACTTGTTAATTTAATTTTTTGTAAATATAATTTATTTTTATAACATGTTTATAATTAACCTAATTTTTTTATAATTTGTAAATAATTTAAAACTTTATGATAATTAGTATAATTGTTTATATTTCTTATTAATCTTAAAATATAATTGTTTATATAAAAATTTGATCTTTTAATTATTAAGCTAATATTTTTGTTTATATTATTAATTATGTTTATTTTCCTATGATATTTATTTATTACTAACCCCATTTATCTTTGTATTATTTATTATTATTATTTTTACTAACCCAATTATTATTATTATTTATTATTTTGCTTATTTATTTAATTTGCTTTAATTATTATTATGTAATTGCTTCCTTTATGTAATATTGTAATAGAAATATTTAATATTTGTTTTATGCTATGGTTAGTAAAATAGGGAGTGTAACATGTTTGTATGTTTAAAATTAATTTAGCTCATTAAATTTAAAGATAAATATTAAAATTGTACACTCACACACGTAAGTCGATCTTTGATCGCCATCTCACTTCCTTAAGGATACCTCTCATGTTGCCTAAACAAAAAAGGCCAAGTAGGGTGTATAAAGCAAAGTCCCTTATCTCACATCATCTAGTCCCTTAACAAATAAAAAGATCAAGTCCCTTCGAATGTCGCCTTCGTAATGATCTTGTCCCTTTCGAATAAAGATGATAAGTCCCTTCGAATTGCTTATACACCCCACAGTTGCCTAAATAAACAGATGTCCCTTTACTTGTCCCACACATCCAAGGTAATGACTACCTATTCCTTAATAATAGGGATAGTCTTACCATTTAAAGGATTCAAGAACAGAAAAGACTTAAACTTAGGGTAGGTTCCTCTTAGATACTTGCTCACTCTTCAAAACATTTCAAACACTTCATACATTTCAAACAAATTTTCAAAACAAAGTTTTTATACGCATCCGTACATGGATCATTATAAAATACTTAAGAAAATTTTTATTCACACACTTCATATTTCAAAAACATTTTAAAGTGAGCTAAGTAACTAAGAGCCCATGGATAACCATGGATGTAAAGGGTGCTAACACCTTCCCTTTACATAACCTACCCCCCGGACCCAAAAATATTTTAAAAGGTCTTTCCTGTTCTTTTATGCCTTTCCTTTGGATAAAATAAAAGTCGGTGGCGACTCTTGCTATCCGCAACATAACTAAAGTCAGTTCTCCCACCGTGTTACAGAACTGGCGACTCTGTTGGGGATTTAATAAAAGAGGGGTACCCTTAGGAATTAGATCACTTTAAACTTGTTTGCTTTGTTTGCTTTACTTTACTTGTTGAGTGCTCTTATGTGTGAAAGATCCTAACCCGGATCTAGTGTACCTTAGGTAAATGGCGATAGACCAAGGAAACTGTACGGCGTATACCGATATGGTTGATCTGGTGGCCATAGTTAGTGTGACTTCTTGGTTGGTGCTTATGTTCCTTAAGTCAAGTTGAGGATAATATGAGGCTGCCATATGTTGTCAATGAACTAACTAACTTTTAGAACCCTAGTTATCCCATCTTGGCCTTTAGAAAAGTAGTGAGATAACCGGCTTTGGTGCAGACTGAAGTTGGTTGATACTCGATGCTACACTCATTGAGATTCTAAACTTGGAGGGTTTTGGTTGGCAAGTAAGTTGCCTACTGAACAACCACCCTTGTGAAGGATCAATGATATTGAGATCCCTTAGAACCTGGTTACTTTTGTAGGACATGATGAACCATCTAACTTCAGGGGAGGGTACTTACCTTTAAACCTCATGCAAGCCTTCAAACCTAGGGCTATGGTGTGACTTGTTTGTGTGTGCCACATGTTTGTGATTGAGCATAACATCATGACATCATCATGCATCATAAGCATAGCATTTTCACTAACCATTTCAAGGACCAAAGGATTTATCTTTGTTCTTTGTTGCAGGTCATGGCTTCTGCTCGTAGAAACACTATCAGGATCAACTTTGTAGGGATATCTGCTAAGCTTAAAGAGTTGATTTCTCAAGTGTCTGATCACTCCCAGTTCATCAAGAGACATGGTCACCTACTGGATATAGTCACTTCAGGGTTCAATGAAGACATGATGAGTGTTCTGTTTCAGTTCTTTGATCCTAAGCACCATTGCTTCACATTCCCCGACTATCAGCTGGTTCCTACCATGGAGGAGTTCTCCAAACTTCTGGGTATACCTGTACTTGATCAGAAACCATTCTCAGGCTTGGAAAAAGAGCTTAAACCAGAGGTTATTGCTGCAGCTCTACATCTGAAGAAGTCTGACATTGTTCTAGAAACGAGAAGCGGAGTTAAGGGTATTCTTGCTAAGGTATTAATGGATAAAGCTCAAGTGTTCTTGAAAGCTATGAGCTATGATGCTTTTGAGGAGATCTTAGCCTTGTTGATTTATGGCTTAGTGTTGTTCCCTAATCCTGATCAGTTCATAGACGTTCATGCCATCAATATCTTCCTGAGTCACAATCCAGTGCCTACATTGCTTGGAGACATCCTACATTCTCTTCATACTCGTACTACAAAAGCAAGAGGAACTCTGATGTGTTGCATACCTTTGTTGTCTAGGTGGTTTATTTCTCATCTTCCTCGCTCAGTGATGAAGAATGAACAAGGGTTCAGGTGGTCTAAAAGGATCATGTCACTCTCTCATTCAGATATCCATTGGTGCTCCAGATATATGGAGAATGTTACTATCATTGACCATTGTGGGGAGTTTCCTAATGTGCCACTTCTAGGAATAAGAGGAGGCATTACTTACAACCCTTCTTTAGCTTTACGACAGTTTGGTTACGCTCGGAGTGATGGCCCACATGACATGTTGATTCAGGGTATTGTGTTTGACTACGACAACGATCTTCAAGGTTACCGTCAGAGATTCATACGAGCATGGGGAAAAGTGAACAAGGTTGACAGCAAGACTTTGGAGCCTAAGTACACTATTCCTATGGAAGCTTATCTCAGGTGGGTGCGATCTCGTGCTCAGACTCTCATGATGCCATATCCTGCTATCCTGCCAGTTACCATGGAACCTGTTTCTGAAGGAGATACTGCTTATACCATCCTTCACCCAGACATGCCTACTGACATGGAAGACTTACAGAGATCTTGGGTCCAATTGAAGGAGCAAAGGGATACTTTTGAGGCTCATTACAAAGCAAGCCAAGAAAGAATCCTGGAACTAATAAAGCAACTTCACGAGGAACGGAATCTCAACTCATACCTCAACACAAAGAGGAAACGTCCATGGGAGACTTAAAACCCCATCTTTTGTATTTATTTCATTTTTTGTAAGCCCAAGAGGCAAAACAAATTTATTACTAATAAAAGTTTACCTTCTTGTTTGTTTAAGCAAATTTAAATCCTGCGGTCCTTGAAAACATTGCATATACATTTACATATCATATCATTGCATCACAGGTTTATTGTGCACAGGTTTCTCATCTTCTTGCTGTTTATTTCAGCAATGGCTCTTGAACAAACAGTTAAAGATCTCCAGGCACAAAATGCACAGTTCTAAGAGCTGATCCTGAACTTGTCCAAGGGGCAGGATGAATTGAAGACACTACTGGCCAAGAAGACTAAGAAGACTAGAAGGTCAGGTGGCCTGATCAACATGGGAAGAAGGTTCAGAGGTCCTGTCAAGACCAAAGAACAGGTTGAAGATTATTGTCGCTCCCACTAAATGAAGCCAGGTCAAATAGGGTACAGACGCGAACGGTCGGCGAGAGGGACAATGAGAACACACAGCCGTGAACTCTCTGGAGATGAAAAGAGTCGCCAGCTAGGCATTTTTATCCCGGAGGAAAGGTAATGCTGCATAGACCTAGAAAGATACGGATAAGACGGTTTGCGAACCAGAGAGACTGAGAAAGGGGGTTGGTTACAACCTGGGAAGGTATTAGCACCCAGGTTGTCCGTCGTACTCGACGGGATCCACGCTTAAAAGATTTGTGTTTTAAAGGGGTATTGTCAGTGCAATTTGTGCATAAAATAACTGGAAAAGATGTACAAGTGTCAGTGTACAGTGTATAAGTGATATGAAGTATGAAAGTGTCAGTGTAAGAATGAGAATGAATTGCTCATGATAATGAGGCTTAAAGAATGGAGCTGGAAAGAGGGGGAATATACAGAGACTTTTGTTCGATAACTGTTAAGTTATGCCTACGTATCCTCTCGTGCAATGAGGAAGTCAGAACACCGTAGTTCGACCCAAAGAGACTGATAGATGAATTGACTTGTGAACTGCTTACTTGCCTATGCTCAAGTGTATGATCTGTCTGGCACAGATGCAAACTGTCTTGCATTAGACGGAAGAAGCAAGTTCTCGGTTGTGAGTGAATGAGATGAGAAAAGAATCCCGGAGGAGACGATTATTGTTTGTTTTTGAGTTTTCAGTCTTTTATTGCTTTTGAAAGTTTGTCATAAGTTAATGAGCTTAAGCCTAAACCAATGGATTTAGTAAACTCATCACATCTTCCCTCTGATTAGGGGTAATGAGAATACCTTAAGTGTGAAGTCAGCATCTCACACTTAATCACCATGGTATAGGACTAAGATCATTAACCTACTTGTGATTATTTAGATGTTTTTGTTGTTTTTGTTTAGTGTTAAGTAATGAGTTTAAGCCATAATCAGGGATTAAACAGACTCATTACACCATCCTAATAGAAGGATAATAGATGAGAATGTTTAAGCTGAGGAAGACTCCTCAACTTAATCCATGATTAGGGATTAACCTCATGACAAAACAAAGCCTTTATTAGATGGATTTTAGTTAATGATAAGATGGAGAAGTGAGTTTTATGGTTTGTAAGACAACTTGAGGGGGACTTGTCCATTAACACTAGGGTTAGTCCTTCTTAACCAATTAAGGAAGAATTAGAACCCTAATGCAAGGCCCAAGTTACAAGCTTGATTTCTTGATGATTATTAGATGGATTGATTAAAGGATTTAAACACATTAAGGGTTTAACACTTAGGGTTAAAGTTATACACTCCATCCTAAAAGAAGGATGCAGGCATAAACTTAATCACAAAGCCTTAAAGCCTTTAGGGTTTAGTCCCTGATTATGAGATGAGAAGAGAAGACTCAAAAGAGACACAAAGGTAAAACTAAGGGGGAGACTAATCAAAACCCTAATCATTGTCATGCTTGGTTGTTCCTAAGGTTTGTGAGGTTTGCAAGAACAATCTTCAATGGAACCACCAGGAAGCAGATGAACAGGATCAAGAGAAGCAAAGTGACTTGCTTCATTCAAGAAGTCAAGTCACTTGAAGAAAGAAAGTAAGAAGAACAAGAATGAGCAAGCTCAATCTCATACACAAACAAAAATGCAGCAATGGATGCAAGAGATATGAAAAGAAAAGTTATGAGAAGTGAAGGCAAATTCACTTCTCAAATTCACTTACCACCTGAAAAGTTAGAAAGGAAATGCAATGCAATGCAAAATGGGGTGAAATGGTATGATGAGGAACAAAACCAGAAGCATGTTGATGATGATAATGATGCTATGAGATGCTACAAACATAAGGCAGCCCATGGAAATGATCATGCAAGTTCATGAATGCAAATGAAACAAGCTAAGGAGCATGGATATACATGAAAAGTTATGAAGTGCACATGGCATACAATATGGCAAACACATGATGCAATGATAAAACATGCTTTCTATATGTCTTATGATGTCAAATGAATCAAATGGATGCTTGAAATGTCATGGAAAGTCATGTTATGCAAGAGAATGCAAGATGGATGCATATGGAAGCCCCAAATTAGGGTTTATGAATCATACATCAAACAAAAACCAAAAACAGAAGCAAACCCTAAGATAAAAAATTGAAAATGCCACACAAAGTAACCTTAATCCTATACTAAACCAAAGCCCAAAGGAGAGGTCTCAATTCCTAACCTATCTCAAGTTATGGTTTTTACAAGATTCTAGGGTTTTTAGGGTTCCTTAACAAGAAAAATGCCAAACAAATGGAAAATGTAAGATCAATTCATGCCAATTTAATCTCACAAACTACATGCTAAACACAATGCAATGCAAAAAGAATCAAGGTCCAACTCTCAATGGTTAGGCATAAATGATTTTTTGAAGTTTGGATCAAAATAATGCTTTGAAAATGAATTAATTCCATGGAAAATTCTCAAAATGCATCAAGATCAAAAAAGAAATTTGGTTTGAGGGTTGGACAATGTTTCTAAATGTTTTTAAAGGTTTCATGAATTTTTTGGTGATTTTTAAATACCTAAAAGTATTTTTAATTAATTAATTCTCATTAATTAATTAAAAATAAACTTTTAAATATTTAAAAATACTTTTTTAATGATAAAAATAAAAATGAAAATATTTTTGGGTCTTAAAAATTAATAAAAATTCTTAAGAAAAAGTTTCATAATTTTTAAAACAGTTTTGCTATTTTTAATAAATTAAACAAAACAAATATGAAATAAATGAATTAAACAAAGAAAAAAGAAAAGTCAACTGGATGGAAGGCTGAGATTGCTTCTAGGTTTGAATGGGTTGACTGCGCGCGTGAACGAAGGGTTTAGATTCACTCTGGATAAATTAATTTAATTATGATTAATTAAATCTAATTAAAAAGATTAGGGCATAATGATCAGATCTGAGCCATTCACACGCGCGGGAGGTCAAACAAGTCAAAGGATCCTACGCTCCACATTCAAATGGCACTAATTACAGGGATTAGGGTTTAATGATTTTCAGGTGGCCGGAGAAGACCTCCGGTCGTCTTCTCCGGTGGGAACCCCACCTGAAAATCCCTAAAAACCTCAAAACGCAACAAAAATGAAAACCAAACATACAGTAATGATTCCCATGATCCACTAAATCAAAACCCCATCACAAACAACATTTATTTTTCCCCAGAATCATGAATCGAACAAAACAATTTTTAGGTCAGCAGAGTTTCAGAAAGCAATTAAATTCTCATTTCATCACCATTTTCAAAACTAAAAGCATCAGAACAATCAGTGAAGCATGGAGAACAAGTTTAGAACTTAAAAATCCATTTCTGGAAGAAAAGTTCTTGAGCTACCTGAGATTCGAAGCTTTCACTCCAGCCACTTTCTGACCTCCCCTCCTTGTGAAATCCACTCCTTATGACCTCTTGAGGATGCTTGAATGCTTTGGAGAAGTTTATGCTGGCTAGATGAAGAGTCTGAACAGCTTCTGCTCAAGCTCAGTTGAAAATGGCAATGGTGATGCAGGCAGTTTCAGGCCAGTGTGAGTGGTTCTTTGTGATCAGGGTGATGTTTTAAGAAGGTTTGTGGAGTTTGTTTGGATGTTTATGGCCTGTGGAAAGTGTTTCGAAGGAAACTGCAGTTTGGGGTGAAAATGGTGAAGTGATGTTATGGCTTGTTTCAGGCCTGGTTCTTTGTTGGTTTGGGCTCAATGTGGCAAGGTGAGATGATTAGTGAAACTTGCTTGAGTGTTTGTGAGTTGGGCAGAGAGATTCGAAGAAAAATGCAAAATGGGGGGAGTTTGTATATGTGATGCTATGGTGTGTTTCAGCCTTGCTTGGTCTTATGTTTTGCTAGCAAATGAAAAGTATATACAATCCCAATTGGCCAGATGATGTGACATGGCCTGCTGTGATTGGGATGTTTGCTTTTGCCAAAAGTCAACTTTTTTGTAAGAGAGGCATGGCTTGAGTTATAGCTTGGTACCATGGCTAGGGCTGGCGCAGCATGGTGTGTAAGTGAAGCTAGAAAGGTTCAATAGCCAATGCAGCAAGTTGGTGAAGTGTGATCATGAGTTTTGCAAGTTGGCTCATTTTGGTTCTTCATGAAAATGCCTTGTTACACAAACCATAAACATGTGATCTTTTGGTTCAATTCTGATTTTTAGGACTTATGTGATGTTTGTACATTGGTTTGATGTCAACTAGAAGTTACAAACAGCCTTGGTTCATGATCTTGCAAATTTCTCATTTGGTGCACATCTTGAAAATCAATGATTTTTGCCAACTTTGTCACACCATAACTTTTGATCCAAGAAGAATTTGATCATGTTCTTGTACTTTTTGAAAAGGGAAAAATGTATTCTACAACTTTCATGACCAAAGTTTTTCCATTTGAAACACTTTTGGATCAAAAATCAAGGTTTGAAAAATGACCTAAAATGACATGTTCTTGAAAAGTCAACCATGCCCTAAAAAGTCAACTTTGCAAAAACTTCAAATTCTTGATTTTTGTGAACTTCAACCCTCTTCCATGATCAAATAAAGATCCTATACACTCAAAATGATGAAGATCACCCCTTGGTTGGGTCGTTGGGGGCCCCAGATGCCCTGATTTTGCACTGGCTTGTCCAGAAAGTCAACTCTTAATCAGATGACTTCCCCATGGAATTTCTTCATGAAAATTGATATGTATACTCCCTATACCATATAGAGACCAATGGAAACAATAATGACCAAAAAATTTGGGGTTATGGCCTCTGAAACCAAAACCCTAATTTTAGGTCAACTGTGCAGTCTAGCCTGGCTCTGCTTCCATGCAAACCTCAGTTCTTGTGATCCTTTGGCATTCTTGACTTTGAGAGGATGTAATATGATATAAGAATACATATGGATCCCTTTGAAGTGATTGGTGGCCTTTGGAGTGGCTCAAGAGGCTCTTGGATTGCTCAGATCACAAACCCTAGGTGCAGATGACCTAGAAACTATGCAATGAATCAAAAATGAGATGTGAGATGATATGATTGTATTTATGCATATGAAATGATCAAAAGCCATGGTGTGAATGGGTGAGGGCAAATTTGGGGTGTTTACAGCTGCCCCTATTCAAACATGAGTTAGCTGTGCAGGATGTAAGCAACGGCTTATCAGGCAAACAAGATAACTTGTGGTTGAATACCAAAGACAGTCCAAAATTTGCACTCACAGAATGAAGAAGAAGAAAAGGGATATAGATTGCAAAAGAAAATAAAGTATATTGTAAAATGTAAGCGACGGAGGACGACCGTCGAGCAGAGGACGACTGCTGGGTAAGGAGCAATGACGGGGATGGCCGACATGCTGGGGATAAAAAGTAAAGCTAAGACGGGGACGGCCGACTAGCTGGGAAAAAAAAGATATCATGATGGGGACGGCTATCTAGATGAAGTTGCAGGATTCTCTGGTAATTAATGAAACATGACGGGGACGGCCATCAAGTTCATAAAGCAAAGTAACCGACGATGGGGACGGCCATCGGGCTAACAAGAAAAGGGACCACGACGGGGACGGCCATCGGGTTAAAGAATAAATGAAATAAACAGATGACGAGGTACGATCATCAAAGGTGAAGGACGATCACCTAGCAGGGGACGGCTGCTCTGTCGGGGTTAAGATGAGGGACGGTCATCTAAGGTGGAGGACGACCACCTGGCAGGGCACGGCTGCCGAAAAGTATCACGACGTAGGACGAATGCCGGATAAAAGGGTCAACGATGGGGACGGCCATCGGACGAGCATGATGGAGGACGACCACCTAGCAGGGGACGGCTGCTCTCAAGGTTTATCATGACATAGGACGAATGTCAGATAACCAAAACCAACAATGGGGTCGGCCATTGGATAAAATGATGAAGGACGATCATCAAGAGGTGGAGGATAACCACCTAGCAGGGGACGGCTGCTAAAAATCAACGATGGGGACGGCCATCGGATGAGCATGATGGAGGACGACCATCAAGAGGTGGAGGACGACCACCTAGCAGGGTACGGCTGCTCTCAGGGTTTATCATGACACAGGACGAGTGTCAGATAAAAAGGAAAATTTGCTTTGTTGGTGATCTACTGGGGAATAGCAAACACGGACGAGTGTCTATATCCAAGAAAAGAAAGCATAAGTGTTTAGATGTTTGTGTATAGATTAAAGATGCGGACGAGCATCCTTAAGACTACGATACGGACGAGTATCGGATAGAAACAAGTACTGACACATGTTCCGAGATGATGATACGGCCGAGTATCAACTGGTTAACAGGGAACACGGACGAGTGTTGCATCTGAAGGGACTCTTCTGGGGAATAGTAGACACAGACGAGTATCTATATTCAAGAAGACAATAGTGTTTGACACGGTGTATGGATTAAAGATACAGACGAGCATCCTTAAGACTATGATACGGACGAGTATCATGTAGAAACAAACACTAGACGCAATGTTCTGAGATGATGGTACGGACGAGTACCAACTGGTTAACAAAGAACAAGGACTATTGTCGAATCTGTGGGGATATGAACAGTATATACAAAACGGACGAGTATCTGTATAAGTGTAACAATGAGTAGTGAGTATGAGTTTTGTATGGATGAGTTTATCTGCTGGGGAGAGTGACACGAACGAGTGTCAAAAGGAAAAAAGTATAATAATATCGACCAGTATATGGGTTGTAGAAGTGTAAACGACTGCGCTGGGGATATGACACGGACGGGTGTCAAGAAAATGTGTATGCAAGTATAGGTGAGTGCAAAGAGGACGTCTTTGGCTTTCTGCTGGTGGTTTGACATGGACGGGTGTCAGGAAGTGTCCGTAATACGGGTGATTTGGTGTGTAAAAGGTATTCAGGCAACTTTTCTGGGGAGTGATGACACGGACGGGTGTTCAGAGGAGTATATACTGGTGTTTGTGAATTGTGGGGCAACTGCTTTTGCTGGGGACTCTGGTGGGGATTTTTGTGTATTGGATTCTGTATATTGGCGGACTTGTCATTATTCACAAGTGTTCGATTCATAACATGACTTATGATTATGCTATGTGTTTGATTTTTGCCGTAATGCTCCGTATTAGACGGAATGCCACGCTTTGTGGGTGAATATGATGCAAATGCTATGATTAGGCAAAGAGGTACAGATCCGGGATTCGGATCCCGTTGCTACGAAGATCTCTGGTCGATCTGCTTGAAGCGGACATCCCAGCTGGGGATGAGATCATCGGTCGATCTGGTGAGGCGTATTTGCTTGGGGATATATGCCACTGGTTGACATATCCTTATAATATGGGACCCAGCTGGGGTTTGTAGAAGTCTTCTGTACTCTGTTGTGACTTCTTCATGCGTTGCTCTTCTGAACAGAGGCTAATGATTCTGTGGGGAGATGATTCCCTGACTCTTCATATTCTGCTGAGGAAGAATGACTGGTACTACGGCTGGGGAAAGTTGTTAGCAACTCAATTGGGGAGGAAGCAACTCAGGTGCTAAGAATAAGTGTTGATTTGCCAGCTTGCTGGGATGTAGCTTGTATGCCCCAAGTTGCGTTCTGGATACCTGCAATCCTTCAAAGTCAAGGAAACGCACCAATGGTCCCGAGGTATCCTTTACTGGATTCCGTCATAGGAGTCAAGCACTTTTGAGAGTAAGTATATTCCCTGTAAGCATGTGTTTTTATTATTTTTAGAGAAAAACATCTGTACTCATGTAATCGGTTTTTTAGAGACATCAGACATTCTTTGCAAACAAAAATGTACAAGACGAAACATGACCGAGAAAATCTGATTTTATTAATTCATGTGCCCTGAATTGGCAAGATACAGTCAAGGAAACACATCTCCTAAAATGAAGAGATTGTTACAAATTGAGAAACAAAGTGCTGGCGATGTTGACGACGCTTTCAAGGGAGCTTCCTCTTCTGCTATGACTCGTATGACTTTCGACGCTCTTCTCGTCTTGCTTTCTGAAGAAGGCTGATTCTGATTGAAACTTGACCCTTTCGAAGCTTTCCAAGTTGTGAGTGACACAGACGAATTCAGAATGCAATCGTTCGCTTATTCCCTTATTTTGCATGGATCGCCCTTTCGGGTTTTCAATCCATCGGGATACCCATTTTTGCCTGAGTTGTCCAATGCGGCTTTTCAACTCAGCGGGTGTACATTTTTGTTTATTTTCCCTTATTTTTGCCCGAGTCTTTTATTCTGTTTTTGACTCGCCGGGATGCCCTATTTTTGCCTGGACTTACATTCTGTTTTTGTGTCCAGCGGGTCATTTTATGCGAAGTATTTTTTAACTGCATCTGAATTCACAGGGGACGGGAAACCCTCACCATCCATGGTGCTGAGCATCAGTGCTCCACCGGAGAAAACTTTCTTTACAACAAATGGTCCTTCATAATTTGGAGTCCATTTGCCCCTGTGGTCTGTATGAGGAGGGAGGATTCTCTTCAGCACGAGATCTCCTACTTGGTACCCTCGGTGCCTGACTTTCTGATCGAAGGTTTTCTTCATTCTCTTCTGATACAACTGCCCATGACAGATTGCAGCCAATCTTTTCTCTTCGATCAGACTCAGTTGCTCGAATCGGGACCGGACCCATTCTGCTTCGCTCAGCTTAACATCCATTAGTACCCGTAGGGAGGGTAGTTCAACTTCAACTGGTAGGACTGCCTCCATACCATACACAAGCTGATACGGTGTTGCCCCAGTGGATGTTCTAATTGACGTGCGGTACCCATGCAAGGCAAACGGTAGCATTTCGTGCCAATCTTTGTAGGTGACTACCATCTTCTGCACAATCTTCTTGATATTTTTATTTGCTGCCTCAACAGCGCCATTCATCTTTGGCCTGTAAGGAGAAGAATTGTGATGTTGGATCTTGAAGTCCCGGCATAATTCAGCCATCATTTTGTTGTTTAAGTTGGAACCATTATCAGTAATGATTCGCTCGGGAACTCCATATCGACAGATGATATCTCTCTTCAGAAATCTGGCTACCACTTGTCTTGTAACATTTGCATATGAGGCTGCTTCAACCCACTTGGTGAAGTAATCAATGGCGACCAGGATGAATCTGTGGCCATTTGAAGCAGTTGGCTCAATCTTGCCAATCATATCAATGCCCCACATAGCAAAGGGCCACGGTGAAGACATGATGTTTAAAGGATTGGGAGGCACATGCACTTTATCTGCGTAGACCTGGCATTTGTGACATTTTCTGGCGTAAGCACAACAGTCTGCATCCATTGTGATCCAGTAATATCCTGATCTTAACATTTTCTTAGCCATGGCATGCCCTCCGGCATGGGTACCAAAAGATCCTTCGTGCACTTCATGCATCAACAAATCTGCTTCCGTCTTGTCAACACATCTGAGGAGTACCATATCAAAGTTCCTTTTGTATAAAGACCCATCAGTGTTCAGAAAGAAACTACCAGCAAGCCTTCTCAAAGTCTTCTTATCATTGGAAGATGCCCCAGATGGGTATGTTTGATCTTCCAAGAAGCACTTAATGTCATGGAACCAAGGCTTATCATCTTTGACAACTTCTGCTGCAAATACATATGCTGGCCTATCGAGTCTGGATACTGAAATCTGAGGTACAAAGTTAGCAGCTTGAACTTTGATCATGGATGAAATGGTAGCAAGGGCATCTGCAAACTGATTCTCATCCCGAGGGATATACTCATGTTTGACCGTTGTGAAGAAAGTAAATAACCTCCTTGTATAATCCCTGTAAGGTATCAGATGATCCTGGTGGGTGTACCATTTTCCGTTGGTTTGATTAACTACCAGAGCTGAATCTCCGAATACAGTCAACGTCTTGATCCTGAGGTCAATGGCTTCCTCAAGACCCATAATGCAAGCTTCGTATTCAGCTTCGTTGTTAGTGCAGTTGAAAGTGAGTTTTGCCGAGAAAGGCATGTGAACTCCTTTTGGTGTTATGAGTACTGCACCAACACCGCGACCATTCATATTAACAGCCCCGTCAAACATCATAGTCCATTCTTCTTCCGGGTTGGGCCCTTCAGTGTGAACAGGCTCTTCATGATCTTTTGCTTTAATGAACATGATGTCTTCATCAGGGAAGTCAAATCTCATAGGCTGGTAGTAATCAATGGGTTGCTCAGCAAGATATTCAGATAGTACACTGCCCTTGATGGCTTTCTGAGAGGTGTACTGGATGTCGTACTCTGTGAGAATCATCTGCCATCTTGCAACCCGTCTGGTAAGAGCTGGCTTCTCGAAAATGTACTTGACTGGGTCCATTTTTGATATCAACAAAGTAGTGTGGGTCAACATATACTGTCTCAGTCGGCGAGCAGCCCACGCTAAAGCACAACAAGTTTTCTCGAGCAGTGAATAACGTTGTTCACAGTCGGTAAACTTTTTGCTTAGGTAGTATATTGCATACTCTTTTCGACCAGACTCGTTATGCTGGCCCAGCACACACCCCATCGACTCTTCCAATACTGTCAAGTACATTATCAGAGGTCTTCCTTCAACTGGAGGCATAAGGATTGGAGGTTCTTGCAGATACTCCTTGATCTTGTCAAATGCCCTCTGGCAGTCTTCGTTCCACCTGACCGTCTGTTCTTTTCTTAGCAGCTTGAACAAGGGTTCGCAGGTTGCCGTAAGGTGAGATATGAACCGTGAGATGTAATTCAATCTACCCAGGAACCCTCGAACTTCTTTCTCTGTTTTTGGTGCAGGCATCTCCTGAATAGCCTTGACTTTATCGGGGTCCACTTCAATCCCTTTCTCACTTACAATAAAGCCCAGCAGCTTACCAGATCTCACCCCGAATGTGCATTTGTTGGGGTTCAACTTCAATTGGTACTTCCTCAGACGCTTGAACAACTTCAGCAGATTTACCAGGTGATCTTCCTCTGTAAGGGACTTGGCAATCATGTCATCCACATAACACTCGATTTCCTTATGGATCATATCGTGGAATAATGTTACCATAGCCCGTTGATATGTTGCACCAGCATTCTTCAGTCCGAATGGCATCACCTTGTAACAGAACGTGCCCCAAGGTGTGATGAATGTTGTCTTCTCCATGTCTTCAGGTGACATCTTGATCTGGTTGTATCCTGAAAATCCGTTCATGAAGGAGAATACTAAGAACTGAGCCGTGTTATCCACCAATACATCAATGTGAGGTAATGGGAAATCATCTTTCGGACTGGCTCTGTTCAGATCCCGGTAGTCAACACACATCCTTATTTTTCCGTCTTTCTTAGGCACAGGTACTATGTTAGCAACCCACGGCGGATAGCTAGTTACGGCAAGGAACCCGGCGTCCCATTGCTTTTGTACCTCTTCCTTGATTTTCATAGCCATATCTGGGCGAGTGCGGCGCAACTTCTGTTTGACCGGTGGGCATTCTTCTCTCAAAGGCAGCTTGTGCACAACAATGTCAGTATCCAACCCTGGCATGTCTTGATACGACCAAGCAAACACATCCACATACTCTTGAAGCAGATCAATCAATTGTCTCTTCACTGAGTCTTGCAGGCAGGCCCCGATTTTAACTTCTTTCACGTCTTCATCGGTACCAAGATTGATCACTTCAACTTCCTCCTGGTGAGGAGTGATAACCTTTTCCTCTTGTCTCAACAACCTGGCTAGCTCTTCAGGAAGCTCATATTCTTCTTCAACCCCTTCATCATCTTGATTGATTGGATTGTCAAAGTCATACGAAGTCATAGCCGTGCTGTTGTCGGTGCTGTCTGGAAGGCACTCTCTGCAAGGGTTCAGTTTGTTCATTTTAGTGATTGATTTTAATCTTGCTTAGAAAAGTGAAATAAAGTTATCATTTTGAAAACATCACCATTTATTTTTTTGTACAAAAAGAAAAATGGAAAAACAGTGAGCAGAAAAGAAAAAGACCCGTTTGCAAAAAGATGTCTGATATTTCATTGATTAATCCTGTTTGCACAAAAAGTACAGATGGCCCGATTACAAAATGAGTCTTGTCATCTTGGGCAAGATGCAAGACTTTGATGCATGCTATAAAAATACAGGAAATAATAATTACTCTGCATGAGTAACTCTTATAATTTCCTGGGAAGACCAGTTTGAGATACTGCTCCCCGGGATCTTTGGACGAATCCAATTCTCCAGATTGCGCTCCTCTTCCAGCTCGTCTTCCAGATTGTTGATAGCATCAGGGGTGAGCATCCCCCCACTGACAAAACCGGGCTTCTCAACAGCCTCTGCTTGATGTTGTTGAGTTGGTCTGTAACCCAACCCAAATTTGTCTTTCTTTTCCTCCACAGATAAAACCTTGCCCCAGCCTTGGGCAGTTCCTTCTTCAACAACCTTCCGGGCTTGCTGATAAGATGACATGGAGATTCCAGATACAGCAGATGCTTCATTGACATTCAAGGCCTCAAAACCTTGGCTCATTGTTTCATGAATCTCCCCATCCATCTCAATATACTTATAAGTAGCCAGATGGCTAACAAATATATGCTCCTCCCCACAGATTGTAACAACTTGGCCTTCCCACTCAAATTTTAACTTCTGGTGAAGGGTAGACGTTACTGCGCCAGCGGCGTGAATCCAAGGTCTACCCAACAAACAGCTGTAGGCAGGCTGAATGTCCATCACATAGAAGATCGTTGTAAAGGTTTGTGGGCCAATTGTCACAGGCAGCTCAATCTCTCCCAGAACCGATCTCTTAGAACCATCAAAGGCTCTTACTACCAGGTTACTGGGTCGCAATGCTAATCCTTCATACTCTAGCTTCACCAGGGCCTTCTTTGGTAAGACATTAAGGGATGACCCTGTGTCTACCAACACATGGGAAAGGACTGCTCCTTTGCATTCCATGGTGATGTGCAAGGCTTTGTTATGGTTGCGGCCATCCGTTGTCAAATCAGTATTGGTGAACCCTAGCCCATTGCTAGCAGTAACATTTCCAACCACGGTTTCCAATTGATTGACAGTGATCTCTTCAGGCACGTAAGCTGCGTGCAAGACTTTGAGTAGTGCATTCCGATGGGCTTCGGAACACATAAGCAGTGAGAGGATAGAGATCTTGGATGGCGTCTGGTGAAGCTGATCCACAATTTTGTAATCACTCTTTTTGATGATTCTCATAAACTCATCAACTTCTTGATCGAATGGTGTCTTCAAAGCTTCCTTAACAGCTTGATCTTCCTGCACCAGGCTCTTTCCTTTTGCCTTGGCAGCAGCTTCTGCTTCGGCAGTAGGTTTTTGAATTGGTGGAGCAAAGAGACGTCCGCTTCGAGTGAAGCCTCCGCCTCCTCCCACATTATCTATTTGTGGTGCAGGTGTTGATGTTTCAAGAGTGATTCTTTTTCCTTCGCAGTACACGTCAGAGCCATAGTGCCAAGGGATGTCCCTATTGCTTTCATAAGGTACGGGTCCAGGCACTGTGACAGTGACTGGACTGATTGCAGCTGCTGAAGGGACGGTGATAGTTTGTGGATCGTAATAAATCGTAACCGGTGCTCTAACGGGAGCAGCACTTTCTGAATTGTAGGCAGAGTTGTTTTCAGGATCATAAAATATTGTGACAGTTGAGACATCTTCATGATTTGTTGCTGGAGTTGTAGGGGACATTGTCGGAAGGATGGATGTTGTTGTTGTAGGAGATTCAAAATGGAGTGAAGCTGAAGTTGTAGCAGGAAAATTTGTTGAAAACTGATCAGTTGAGAAGACAGATGAAGTACTTGTTGATGAAGCCGAAGAATTGTCAGGAACAATGGTCGCTGCAGTTGTAGTAGATACGGTAATTGTTGCTGTTGAGATTGCTGGATTTGTTGGAAATGATGTGGTGATCTGGAGTTGGCCACTCTGAATAAGGCCATCTATGCCATTCCTCAGATTATCGCACCCATTTACTGAAATATTGCAGTAAGCACACCCTAACTCGCACCCCGGGAACATATGACATTCCAAGAGCTGAGCCTTGATTTCTACCAACGGTGTCCGGATCTGACCCACACTGGTTATTAAATAAGACGGCTTGTCTTCTTCAATAGCGTTAATTCTGGGACCACCGTGATTTGGCATGGGGTTCTTATTGACATTGGGTGGTGGTGCGAAATTCAGAGCTTTCGAGTCTACCAGGTCTTGTACCTTCATGTGCAAGGCTTTGCACTTTTCCGTACTGTGGCCCGGTGCGTTTGAATGGAAGGCACATCTGGCGTTGGAGTCGTAGTTCCTGGGTAGACTGTTGGGATCTGGAGGTGCCAACGTCCTTAGCTCAACTAGATTGAGTTTCAGGAGTTGTGGCATCAATGTAGCATATGGCATGGGGATCGGATCGATCACTCTGTTAGCTTGAGATGGCCTCTGTTGGAATGGCCTTTGCTGGTTGTTGTTGTTGGTGTTGCTGTTGTTGTAATTCCTTGGAGGATACTGATTTTGCTGATGGTACTGGGGTTGTTGCTGATAGTTTTGCTGAGGAGGTTGATAAACTGGTTGTGGATGAGCCGGAGCGGGGATGGTGACAGCTGCCACAGATCTATGAGCATATTGGGGCCTACCCCTGTTGGTGTGGATGGCATTAGTCTCACCAGTCCTTCTTGGGCCTGCAAAAGGCTTTCTTGCATTACTGGATGAGCTTGCACCATTGTCTGAGATCTTCCCCATTTTCAATAGGCTTTCAATTCTCTCCCCTGCTATGACAACATCTGCAAAGCTGGTAGATGAGAAGGCAGCTAGCCTATCAATATAAGTTCCCTGAAGGGTGTTCATGAACATGTCAGCCATCTCCCTTTCAGACATAGGTGGATGGACAGCAGCAGCAAGCTGTCTCCATCTTTGAGCATATTCTCTGAAGCTCTCTCTAGATGACTGTGACATTCCCATTAGGAGAGTCCTGTTGGGTGCCATATCCAGATTATACTGATACTGTCTGATGAAGGCCTCTGCCAGGTCCTTCCAGCATCTTATAGTTGCTCTTGTCAGATGGGAATACCATTCCCTCGAGGCCCCAGTCAGGCTATCTTCAAAGTAGAACATCCACAGCTTCTCGTCCATGGTATAGGCCTTTAGCCTTCCGAGAAAAGATTGTAGATGAGTCCGAGGACAGGAAGTCCCATTATACTTCTCGAAGCATGGTAGCTTAAACTTGTGGGGAATCCTGACCCCGTCTACCAAGCCCATATCCATAACATCGAACCCCAAAGAGTTTTGAGACTCCAAGGACCTTAACTTCTCAGCTATCTCATCCAACCTTCTATCATAAGCTTCTTCTCCAGCTCCCATTACTGTGAACTGGTCTTCTTGAGGATCTTCTTGCAGTACCCTCCCGGCTGCAGCAGTTCCTTGTATGTTGACAGGAATGTTGGCCTCTGGATGGAGATGGGGTCCAAAGACTGGGGGATTGACATGTGGTTGGACTCTTTCATTGTTGCTAGTCCCAGCAGTCCCTGGCTGATGATCTTCCTGATTTCTCCCTTCTACCAGTGCTTTGAGCCTCTCCTGGCTTTGGGCCATGTTGTTCATTACTTCCATAAACTGTGTCATTTGGTTCCGCATTTCCAACCTTTCGTTGGTCATTTGGTTCCTGACCTCAGTAAGGTCTTGCTGCATCTGATCCATCTGAATGCCCGGAAGATTGTTTCGGGTGGGGTATCTGTGTGGCCTGTTGAGTGGGAACCCTCGTCGTCGATCAATAATTCCTGTACATCACAACAGAGTTAGCAACAACAAAACAAAAACCTACAAAACAAACAAAGGGTTAGCATGCAATGCAGTATGCTTATTTGTTCTCAAGGTATCCGGCTTGGCATTCAGTTTTGACCCTTCCAGACCCTTGAAGATGCTGTTGATGTTGCTTTTGAAGTAAACTCAGATGAATCAAACCAACATAAATATATTACAGAAAGCAAAACAATACAACTTGTTCTTTTCACAACACAAGCCCTCTAGGGGGTCAAAATACATCATAAGAAAATAAAAGTACACGGAATAAAAGCAACAACAAGCAAATGGTCAAACATCAAGACCAAACTCATCCTCCCGAACTTCCTTGAGAAGTGCTTCGGTCACAGGATCAACCGGACGCTCCGTGAGACTCCTGATGAGAAGATTTCTTGTAGCAACAGCTGTAGTCAGCTTCTTGTGCTGACTTTGGTCCTTTGACCTCTTTACTCCAGCTCTGATCTTCAGCTCTGATATCTCCCTCTGGGCTGCTGCCAGGGCTTCTTGCTGCTCTTTTGCACTAGCTTCCATCTGCTCCATCTTGTCTTGAACTCTCTTGTCCTCCAGAGTACGAGCCTCGGTGATCCTGACCCACCTAGCCTGACTCTCCTTCAAATACAAGTCTGTCCTAGCTTTCTGGAATTGGGCTTCCTTGCAAGCATTCTTTAGGATTTGTTCTCCAGCCCTAGACTTCTTAATGTAATCTTCAGACTTCTCAATTCTAGCCAGATGCTCCACTTTCAACTTCTCCAACCTCTCAATATCCAATCTACCATCACTCCTCTCCCAGAGGGTCTTCTGTAGGGCTTGAGTCAACTTCTCATTTCTCTCTTTCAACTTCTCAAACTCCTCTAAGCTGACAGTTGCTGGAGGTGGTGTTGTGGAAGGCCCAGGCACATCTTCAATAGTAAAGGGTATCCCAGAGAATTGAGCCCTGGCATGGGACCAATCATAGTATTGTGCTGATGCCACATTGTTGCACTTCCCCAGGATGGTTACCCCTTAGTCTGCACATTGTCCCAGGCCCAGGCTGCCTGCCTAACAATAGCCAGATTAATCTTGTTCTCACAATAAAGAGTCTCAACCAAGTCCTATGCCTTAGGAGTGTGGACCAGTGCATAGCCCAGTTGTCTTTTGAACAGCAGAGGGTTGTAATTAATACTACCCTTAACTCCTATTAGGGGCACATTGGGAAAATGCCCACAGCTGGTGATGATATCTCTGCCTTTTGTGCTTTGAGTGCACCACCTGATATCAGCTGAAGTTAGAGTAGTAAGCCTTCCAGCCCAGTTTTTCTGCTGATGAGGATTCAAAAATGCATCTGTCCTGGGTAAATGCCTGAGAAGCCAAGTATGGAACAAAGGAGCACATCACCTCACTAGTCTTCCCCTCTGCTTTTCATTCCTCTGATGCACTGAATAGTAGAGATCCCCTAATAAAGTTGGCATTGGGTTCCTTAGGATGAACAGATGGATTGCATTCTTACTAATGAATCGAGGCTCATCTGCAAACAATACAATCCCATATATACTCAGGGCCAATAAAGCACAAACTGCTTTCCATTCTCTTAAAGAAGCTTTCAAAGTGGCTTGAGAGATCAAGAAATCCAGATGCAGGCCAGGGATTCCAGCCTTGGAAGTCATATGCTGCCCAACCAGGGCTGGTTCCAAATGCAATGCCTTTGCTACCTCCTCATTACTTAGGAAAACCATCTCGGGGTTGAAAGGGATTTCTCTCCTGATAGGTATACCAACTAATGATGAGTATTCTTCTAATAGAGGGCCCATTTGAAAGTCCTGAAAAGTGAAACATCTCAGTGGGGGATCATAAAACTGAAGGCAGGTGTGGATCAGGCTTCTCTGTGAAGGGTCCAGATCCATAACCATATCAAGTATATCTCTATGGTGTTCCCTGAACAGTGGTATATGGTCTGGAGTGATCAAGGTCTGAATCCTCCTGATGTCAGCTAAATCTGGTTGGAAGAAGTTGTAGGTGATGTTGCTTTTCTTTGGAGCCATGATGCTGAGACTGAGTAGAAACAAGTGCTGATGAAGATGCTGAAGAATGGGCCACTGGTTGGCTGGTGCAAATGACTGAAGTAGACAGCTGATAGCTGAAGCAGATGCTGATGAAGATAGGTCAATGCTGAAGATGGGGTCAAAACCAAAACCAAATGAAGATGGATACCCTGAAACACAAATAAGCAAATGTCAATATGATGCAATGATTATGTATGTAAATGATATGCAAAGGGTTTGTGACTGAGCGGGATCTGATCAAGTACTCTGATATAAGTCCATGTGTGTAAGAAATCCAGTTGGAGGTCTATAAGTCCAGTAACCAAGGTGGGGGGACTCAAATAAAGAGCCACATGTCCAGGGTTTAGAATCACAAGAACTGTTCCAAGATGGAGTACTCTTAAACAAACAAAGTAACAGGGTATTCTGAGGTCATGGTACCTGCAAACCTGTAAACAGCCCAACCCCCTCACAGGTGGTGTTCTAAAACAAGGATCCTCAGACTTGGATCAGTTACGAGAAGTGTAAACACTTCTAACCCGGAGGTACAGTGTTTACAGTAACCATAACAGTTCCTCCTCTAATTCACCTCAGTTTCTGAAGGTCAATACTAAAAGGTCATCCAGACTTAGCAGGCTTCCCAGATAGCCCTAGCATTGCAGGAAATCTGCAACACAGAGTTCTCAAGAAGAAACCCACATCTGAACCGTGTTTCATATTCCCGCACCAGACCGAAATGGAATGGGAAAGAATATGATTCACTCTAGCCTAGGTGTCACTCAGGTCCCAGGTATAGGGCCTTAACTCTCAATAAATCACCCACCCACCAAAGCAAACAACAGATCCAGCCAGCACAGCATGACAAATGTGATAATATGCAAAACTATAAAGAAAACAGTAAAGCAACTGTACATAAAGCAATAAACAAAAATAAATATACAAGCACCAATAAGCACATAACACCCCAGTAAACACAAATCAATCAAGCGCTAGGAGGAACCCACAAAAAGAACCAGAAGCCCTGGTTACAGTGTAAGTGTCCCCAGCAGAGTCGCCAAGCTGTCGCTCCCACTAAATGAAGCCAGGTCAAATAGGGTACAGACGCGAACGGTCGGCGAGAGGGACAATGAGAACACACAGCCGTGAACTCTCTGGAGATGAAAAGAGTCGCCAGCTAGGCATTTTTATCCCGGAGGAAAGGTAATGCTGCATAGACCTAGAAAGATACGGATAAGACGGTTTGCGAACCAGAGAGACTGAGAAAGGGGGTTGGTTACAACCTGGGAAGGTATTAGCACCCAGGTTGTCCGTCGTACTCGACGGGATCCACGCTTAAAAGATTTGTGTTTTAAAGGGGTAGTGTCAGTGCAATTTGTGCATAAAATAACTGGAAAAGATGTACAAGTGTCAGTGTACAGTGTATAAGTGATATGAAGTATGAAAGTGTCAGTGTAAGAATGAGAATGAATTGCTCATGATAATGAGGCTTAAAGAATGGAGCTGGAAAGAGGGGGAATATACAGAGACTTTTGTTCGATAACTGTTAAGTTATGCCTACGTATCCTCTCGGGCAATGAGGAAGTCAGAACACTGTAGTTCGACCCAAAGAGACTGATAGATGAATTGACTTGTGAACTGCTTACTTGCCTATGCTCAAGTGTATGATCTGTCTGGCACAGATGCAAACTGTCTTGCATTATACGGAAGAAGCAAGTTCTCGGTTGTGAGTGAATGAGATGAGAAAAGAATCCCGGAGGAGACGATTATTGTTTGTTTTTGAGTTTTCAGTCTTTTATTGCTTTTGAAAGTTTGTCATAAGTTAATGAGCTTAAGCCTAAACCAATGGATTTAGTAAACTCATCACATCTTCCCTCTGATTAGGGGTAATGAGAATACCTTAAGTGTGAAGTCAGCATCTCACACTTAATCACCATGGTATAGGACTAAAATCATTAGATGGATTGATTAAAGGATTTAAACACATTAAGGGTTTAACACTTAGGATTAAAGTTATACACTCCATCCTAAAAGAAGGATGCAGGCATAAACTTAATCACAAAGCCTTAAAGCCTTTAGGGTTTAGTCCCTGATTATGAGATGAGAAGAGAAGACTCAAAAGAGACACAAAGGTAAAACTAAGGGGGGAGACTAATCAAAACCCTAATCATTGTCATGCTTGGTTGTTCCTAAGGTTTGTGAGGTTTGCAAGAACAATCTTCAATGGAACCACCAGGAAGCAGATGAACAGGATCAAGAGAAGCAAAGTGACTTGCTTCATTCAAGAAGTCAAGTCACTTGAAGAAAGAAAGTAAGAAGAACAAGAATGAGCAAGCTCAATCTCATACACAAACAAAAATGCAGCAATGGATTCAAGAGAGATGAAAAGAAAAGTTATGAGAAGTGAAGGCAAATTCACTTCTCAAATTCACTTACCACCTGAAAAGTTAGAAAGGAAATGCAATGCAATGCAAAATGGGGTGAAATGGTATGATGAGGAACAAAACCAGAAGCATGTTGATGATGATAATGATGCTATGAGATGCTACAAACATAAGGCAGCCCATGGAAATGATCATGCAAGTTCATGAATGCAAATGAAACAAGCTAAGGAGCATGGATATACATGAAAAGTTATGAAGTGCACATGGCATACAATATGGAAAACACATGATGCAATGATCAAACATGCTTTCTATATGTCTTATGATGTCAAATGAATCAAATGGATGCTTGAAATGTCATGGCAAGTCATGTTATGCAAGAGAATGCAAGATGGATGCATATGGAAGCCCCAAATTAGGGTTTATGAATCATACATCAAACAAAAACCAAAAACAGAAGCAAACCCTAAGATAAAAAATTGAAAATGCCACACAAAGTAACCTTAATCCTATACTAAACCAAAGCCCAAAGGAGAGGTCTCAATTCCTAACCTATCTCAAGTTATGGTTTTTACAAGATTCTAGGGTTTTTAGGGTTCCTTAACAAGAAAAATGCCAAACAAATGGAAAATGTAAGATCAATTCATGCCAATTTAATCTCACAAACTACATGCTAAACACAATGCAATGCAAAAAGAATCAAGGTCCAACTCTCAATGGTTAGGCAGAAATGATTTTTTGAAGTTTGGATCAAAATAATGCTTTGAAAATGAATTAATTCCATGGAAAATTCTCAAAATGCATCAAGATCAAAAAAGAAATTTGGTTTGAGGGTTGGACAATGTTTCTAAATGTTTTTAAAGGTTTCATGAATTTTTTGGTGATTTTTAAATACCTAAAAGTATTTTTAATTAATTAATTCTCATTAATTAATTAAAAATAAACTTTTAAATATTTAAAAATACTTTTTTAATGATAAAAATAAAAATGAAAATATTTTTGGGTCTTAAAAATTAATAAAAATTCTTAATAAAAAGTTTCATAATTTTTAAAACAGTTTTGCTATTTTTAATAAATTAAACAAAACAAATATGAAATAAATGAATTAAACAAAGAAAAAAGAAAAGTCAACTGGATGGAAGGCTGAGATTGCTTCTAGGTTTGAATGGGTTGACTGCGCGCGTGAACGAAGGGTTTAGATTCACTCTGGATAAATTAATTTAATTATGATTAATTAAATCTAATTAAAAAGATTAGGGCATAATGATCAGATCTGAGCCATTCACACGCGCGGGAGGTCAAACAAGTCAAAGGATCCTACGCTCCACATTCAAATGGCACTAATTACAGGGATTAGGGTTTAATGATTTTCAGGTGGCCGGAGAAGACCTCCGGTCGTCTTCTCCGGTGGGAACCCCACCTGAAAATCCCTAAAAACCTCAAAACGCAACAAAAATGAAAACCAAACATACAGTAATGATTCCCATGATCCACTAAATCAAAACCCCATCACAAACAACATTTATTTTTCCCCAGAATCATGAATCGAACAAAACAATTTTTAGGTCAGCAGAGTTTCAAAAAGCAATTAAATTCTCATTTCATCACCATTTTCAAAACTAAAAGCATCAGAACAATCAGTGAAGCATGGAGAACAAGTTTAGAACTTAAAAATCCATTTCTGGAAGAAAAGTTCTTGAGCTACCTGAGATTCGAAGCTTTCACTCCAGCCACTTTCTGACCTCCCCTCCTTGTGAAATCCACTCCTTATGACCTCTTGAGGATGCTTGAATGCTTTGGAGAAGTTTATGCTGGCTAGATGAAGAGTCTGAACAGCTTCTGCTCAAGCTCAGTTGAAAATGGCAATGGTGATGCAGGCAGTTTCAGGCCAGTGTGAGTGGTTCTTTGTGATCAGGGTGATGTTTTAAGAAGGTTTGTGGAGTTTGTTTGGATGTTTATGGCCTGTGGAAAGTGTTTCGAAGGAAACTGCAGTTTGGGGTGAAAATGGTGAAGTGATGTTATGGCTTGTTTCAGGCCTGGTTCTTTGTTGGTTTGGGCTCAATGTGGCAAGGTGAGATGATTAGTGAAACTTGCTTGAGTGTTTGTGAGCTGGGCAGAGAGATTCGAAGAAAAATGCAAAATGGGGGGAGTTTGTATATGTGATGCTATGGTGTGTTTCAGCCTTGCTTGGTCTTATGTTTTGCTAGCAAATGAAAAGTATATACAATCCCAATTGGCCAGATGATGTGACATGGCCTGCTGTGATTGGGATGTTTGCTTTTGCCAAAAGTCAACTTTTTTGTAAGAGAGGCATGTCTTGAGTTATAGCTTGGTACCATGGCTAGGGCTGGCGCAGCATGGTGTGTAAGTGAAGCTAGAAAGGTTCAATAGCCAATGCAGCAAGTTGGTGAAGTGTGATCATGAGTTTTGCAAGTTGGCTCATTTTGGTTCTTCATGAAAATGCCTTGTTACACAAACCATAAACATGTGATATTTTGGTTCAATTCTGATTTTTAGGACTTATGTGATGTTTGTACATTGGTTTGATGTCAACTAGAAGTTACAAACAGCCTTGGTTCATGATCTTGCAAATTTCTCATTTGGTGCACATCTTGAAAATCAATGATTTTTGCCAACTTTGTCACACCATAACTTTTGATCCAAGAAGAATTTGATCATGTTCTTGTACTTTTTGAAAAGGGAAAAATGTATTCTACAACTTTCATGACCAAAGTTTTTCCATTTGAAACACTTTTGGATCAAAAATCAAGGTTTGAAAAATGACCTAAAATGACATGTTCTTGAAAAGTCAACCATGCCCTAAAAAGTCAACTTTGCAAAAACTTCAAATTCTTGATTTTTGTGAACTTCAACCCTCTTCCATGATCAAATAAAGATCCTATACACTCAAAATGATGAAGATCACCCCTTGGTTGGGTCGTTGGGGGCCCCAGATGCCCTGATTTTGCACTGGCTTGTCCAGAAAGTCAACTCTTGATCAGATGACTTCCCCATGGAATTTCTTCATGAAAATTGATATGTATACTCCCTATACCATATAGAGACCAATGGAAACAATAATGACCAAAAAATTTGGGGTTATGGCCTCTGAAACCAAAACCCTAATTTTAGGTCAACTGTGCAGTCTAGCCTGGCTCTGCTTCCATGCAAACCTCAGTTCTTGTGATCCTTTGGCATTCTTGACTTTGAGAGGATGTAATATGATATAAGAATACATATGGATCCCTTTGAAGTGATTGGTGGCCTTTGGAGTGGCTCAAGAGGCTCTTGGATTGCTCAGATCACAAACCCTAGGTGCAGATGACCTAGAAACTATGCAGTGAATCAAAAATGAGATGTGAGATGATATGATTGTATTTATGCATATGAAATGATCACAAGCCATGGTGTGAATGGGTGAGGGCAAATTTGGGGTGTTTACAATTATGAGTCTGAAGAGTCTGAGAAAGAGGGAGGCAGTCTCCACAACACTATGGGGGACTCTGATTCTGAGGCTAACTACTATCATGAGCCTAATGAGGACAAGTTCAAGATGCTGGTGGATAGAATGGATGCTATGGAATTACAGAAATCTTCTGGGCTAGATTTTGAAGACCTAAGTTTGATATCTGGGGTGGTTATACCCATTGGTTTCAAGGTTCCTACTTTTTTTGTTTATGATGGTGTCTCTTGTCCCAAGCTGCATCTGAGGTCTTATGTACGGAGAATCCAACCTCATACTGCTGATAAGAAGTTGTGGATCCATTTCTTCCAAGAGAGCTTATCTGGAGCTCAATTGGAATGGTACTATCAGTTGGAGAGTGTCAACATCCATGATTGGAATGATCTTTCTGAAGCCTTCTACAAGCAGTATCAATACAATGCTGATTTAGCCCCCACTCGCATGCAGCTGCAAAGCATGTCCATGGGTGCTAAAGAAAGTTTCAAGGAGTATGCCCAGAAGTGGAGAGACTTGGCTGGAAGAGTACAACCCCCTTTAACTGACAGGGAGTTGGTTGATATGTTCATGTGTACGTTGAATGGTCCCTTTTACAGTCATCTCATTGGAAGCTCATCATCTGGCTTCACTGAGTTGATAATGACAGGAGAGCGCGTAGAAAGTGGTATAAGGAGTGGCAAGATTCAAGTGGGTGCTTCTTCATCAAGTGCTGCAAAGAAGCCTCCCAGTGGGAAGAAAGAATCAAATGTTGTTTATGGTCAACCTGATCGTAATAGAAGGCATCAGTCTGTGAGTGCAGTCCATATCTCAAATCCAAATCCTGCAACAACAGAGCAGCCACAGGGAAATCAACAGAGGGCTAGAAGGCAGTTCACTAAGATCAACATGTCAATGGCCCAAGCATTGCAACACTTGTTGAAGGCTGAACTTATCACTCTGAAAGATGCTCCTCAGAATCCTAATGTTACCTCTCCCAGGTACAATCCTAATGCATGATCTGCATATCATTCGAATTGTCAGGGACATGATACCAATAGTTGTTGGGTATTGAAGAACAAAATTCAAGATATGATCGAGGCTGGAGAGATTGAGTTTGACCCTCCGGGTACTCCAAATGTGATTACTGCTCCCATGCCAAATCATGAGAAGACTGTCAATGCCATTGAAGAAGATTCACATATTTCTTCAGTTGCAGATTTGACTACACCATTGTCTGTTATCAAGAAGAAGTTAGTACAAGCTGGGTTCTTTCCAGGTTGTCGTGAAGATTGTTTATATTGTACCTATAAGCCAGATAGCTGCTGGAGGTTGAGAGATGGAATTCAACGTCTCATGAATAATTATACCATAGTGTTTGAGAGGACTCCATCTTCTGTAGAGAGTATGGTGGATCATATTACTAAAGGTAGGAAAATTGAAGAGGTGGATATGGTTGATAAAGTGCCGGTAAGGATTACTTCTAAGGGACCTGTCAAAATCACTCATAAGGGTCCAATTAAGATTACTGCTGAAGGCCCTGTGAAGATTGTTGCTGAAGCTAGAGTAGCTCCTATGATCATTACCACTCCTGGTCATATTCCGTATACTTCTGATAAAGCTGTGCCTTGGCATTATGGGTCCGATGTTTATATCCATGGTGTTAAGCAGGAACCCTTAGCTGATATGCCTGTTGATGTTGATAATATTGCTGGATCTAGTAAGATCATACGAAGCGGAAGAGTTTTCTCTCCTCCAGTTACTTCCAAGAATGCAGTTACTCCAGCTGCTACCTCCACCACTGATGCTCGGGGCAAAGGTCCTGTTATTGAACCTATACCTATTGATGTGCCAACTGCTGATGATCTCTCTAAGCAGATGGAAGAAGTATTGAAAATCATTCGCAAGAGTGATTATGACATTGTTGATCAGTTGGGGCATACTCCCTCCAAGATTTCTATGCTGTCTTTGTTGTTATGTTCTGAGGCTCATGCCAAGGCCTTGATTAAGTTTCTGAAGACTGCTCATGTACCAAATGAAATTTCTGTTGACCAGTTTGAAAATTGTGTTGCACACTTGACCTATGATAATGGGTTAGGTTTCTCTGATGCTGATTTGACTCCTGCCAAGAGGGATCATAACAGGGCTCTGCATATCTCAATTGAATGCAGGGGCACTACCCTGTCACATGTATTGATAGACAATGGTTCCTCTCTGTATGGTATGCCCAAAGAAGTCCTGAATAAGCTTAGTCCTGAATAAGCTTAGTCCTGAAGATGCTGTGTTGAAACCCAGTAATATAGTGGTGAAGGCTTTTGATGGCTCGAGAAGAGTGGTGCATGGAGAAATTGATCTCCCAATCAAAGTTGGTTCTCAGGTTTTCAATGCTATCTTTTATGTAATGGATATTCGCCCGTCGTATTCTTGTTTGCTGGGACGTCCCTGGATCCATGGGGCAGGTGCTGTAACCTCCACTTTACACCAGAAGCTGAGATATCCGGTAGAAGGGAAAGTTGTTACTGTCTACGGAGAGGAAGGGTATATGATTAGCCATGTGAACACCTTTAAGTACCTTGAAGTGGAAGGTGAATATGTTGAAACTCCATGTCAGACATTTGAAGTGGTTCCTTGGATTGTTAATGATTATGAAGCTCCTCCTGTTGTCAAGAAAGTTCTTGTGGTCACCAGAGTACCTCCTACAATGGCCTCCCTTAAAGATGCTAGAGCTGTGGTGGATGAAGGTGGTTGTACTATTTGGGGTCAGCTTCCTGATATCCCTTACAAGTCTGACAAATTTGGTTTGGGTTTCACTGCAGAGTCCCAGAAGGCTGTTCGTCGTGCTCGTGTTGTTCGTACCACCAATCAGGGGATTATGAAGAACCAGATCAATACTGTGGATGACTATGATGAAGACTACAACTTGGATGCATGGATTTTTCCTACTGTGGGTGTTGGGCTCAACAACTGGAAAGCTGAAGATGTTATTCCTATCTCCTTTAGTCAGGAGTAAATACTATTATTGTGTTGTTATTTTTAAGTTTGTAATTTCTTGAACAATTAAAACTCTCAAGCCTTGTGCCTTACCCGGGGCACAATGGTGTGCTTGTTACGGGCTGTCATGTCATTTGCATACTTCATTCAATAAAAATCAGTGGACGTTTCGTTTTCGTAAATATTGTGTTCCTTGTCTTTTCTTTTATTTTTGTTTTATCAGCTATGTGTTCTTACACACACCCACATCACTAAAATGCAGATCCTCATCCACTCTGGATCCTGTTGATAACAGTTCTACTATTGCCAATTATAATTTCGAGAATCCGATCTATCAAGCTGAAGACGGAAATGAGGACGATTGTGAAGTACCTGTAGAGCTTGCTAGGTTGTTACAACAAGAAGAGAAAGCCATACAGCCACATGAAGAACCAGTCGAAGTTGTGAATCTGGGAACTGAAGAAAACAGGAAAGAGGTCAAGATAGGGGCTGAATTGGAGGATAGTGTCAAGAGCAGATTGATTCAGATGTTACATGACTATGTGGAGATCTTTGCTTGGTCCTAGGAAGATATGCCAGGGTTGGATACAGACATTGTGGTTCACCGTTTACCAGTGAAAGAAGATTGTCGTCCAAAGAAACAGAAGGTTCGTCGTATGCGTCCTGAAATATCAGAGAAGATTAAAGCAGAGGTAATGAAACAGTTTGATGCAGGGTTCTTAGCTGTGACTTATTATCCTCAGTGGGTTGCAAATGTGGTGCCGGTACCTAAGAAAGATGGTAAGGTACGTATGTGTGTGGACTACAGAGATTTGAACAAGGCCAGCCCCAAAGATGACTTTCCACTTCCTCATATTGATGTTCTGGTAGACAACACTGCTCAGCATAAGGTATTCTCTTTTATGGATGGTTTCTCTGGTTATAATCAAATCAAGATGGCACCTGAAGACATGGAGAAGACAACATTTTTTACACAGTGGGGCACCTTTTGCTATAAGGTGATGCCATTTGGTTTGAAGAATGCAGGGGCAACATATCAGCGTGCTATGGTGGCTTTGTTTCATGATATGATTCATCATGAGATAAAGGTGTATGTGGATGATATGATAGCCAAGTCCCAGAATGAAGAGCAACATCTTGATCATTTGCATAAGTTGTTTGAGAGGTTGAAGAAATACAAGTTGAGATTGAACCCAAACAAGTGTACTTTTGGAGTTAGATCTGGTAAGCTCCTGGTTTTCATTGTCAGTGGAAAAGGTATTGAAGTGGATCCTGCAAAAGTGAAAGCTATACGAGAGATGCCATCTCCCCTTACTGAGAAGGAAGTTAGGGGTTTCTTGGGACGATTGAATTACATTGCAAGATTTATTTCCCAATTGACTGCTACCTGTGAGCCAATCTTCAAGTTGTTGAAGAAAGATCAGGTAATGGAGTGGAATGATGAGTGCCAGACTGCCTTTGATGAAATCAAGAAATATCTGCTAGAACCTCCAATTTTGATGCCACCAGTTGATGGAAGACCCTTGATTATGTACTTAACAGTATTAGACAACTCAATGGGGTGTGTATTGGGGCAACATGACGAGTCTGGTCGAAAAGAGCAGGCAATATACTACCTTAGCAAAAAGTTTACCGACTGTGAAACAAGATACTCACTGCTCGAGAAAACTTGCTGCGCTTTGGAATGGGCTGCTCGCCGACTAAGACAGTATATGTTGACTCATTCTACCCTATTGATTTCGAAGATGGATCCAATCAAGTACATATTCGAGAAACCTGCTCTCTCTGGAAGAATTGCAAGATGGCAAATGATCTTGACAGAATATGACATACAGTATACTACTCATAAGGCATTAAAGGAAGTGTTGTGGCTGATCATTTGGCTCATCAAGCAGTGGATGATTACCAGTCAATGAGTTTTGAGTTCCCCGATGAAGACATTATGATTATTACCAAAGAACCTGGACAATATGACGGACCTGAACAAGGATCCCGATGGACTATGGTTTTTGATGGTGCTTCCAATGCACTTGGTAATGGTGTTGGTGTTGTGATCAGTTCCCCTGAAGGTTTTCATACCCTGATTACTGCTAGACTTTGTTTCTATTGTACCAATAACATGGCTGAGTATGAGGCATGTATCATGGGTATTAAAGCTGCTATTGATACGAAGATTCAGTTCCTTGATGTGTATGGAGATTCAGCCCTGGTAGTAAGTCAGATCAAAGGAGATTGGGATACCAAGCATGATAACCTCATTCCATACAGAGAGCATGTGTTGTCTTTGATCCCACATTTCAAAGAGATTACCTTTGGGCATATTCCACAGAGAGAGAATCAGTTGGCAGATGCCTTAGCCACCATGGCATCCATGTTTGAGATCAGTTGGGATGATGAAGCTCCCAAGATTACTATTGATAGATTTGAAAAGCCTGCATACTGCAATGTGTCGCTCCCGACAAATGAAAATGGATCAGATGAAGGTACAGACGCGAACGGTCGGCAAAGGGAACAGTGAGAACACACAGCCGTGAACTCACTGGAGAATGAATAGAGTCGCCAGCTAGGCATTTTTATCCCGGAGGAAAGGCAATGCTGCATAAACCTAAGAAAAGATGGATAAGACGGTTTGCGAACCAGAGAGACTGAGAAAGGGGGTTGGTTACAACCTGGGAAGGTATTAGCACCCAGATTGTCCGCCGTACTCGACGGGATCCACGCTTGAAAGATTTGTGTTTTAAAGGGGTAGTGTCGGTGCAATCTGTGTATAAAATAGCTGGAAAAGATGTACAGGTGTCAGTGTAAGAAGTGAAGTGTATAATGATGTGTCAGTGTAAGGATGAGAATGAGTTGCTCAAGATTATGAGGCTAAAGAATAAAGCTAGAAGGAGGGGGAATATACAGAGACTTTTGTTCGATAACTGTTAAGTTATGCCTACGTATCCTCTCGTGCAATGAGGAAGTCAGAACACCGTAGTTCGACCCAAAGAGACTGAAAGATGAAATTGATTTTGATGAACTGCTTGCTTGTCTATGCTCAAGTGTATGACCTGTCTGGCTCAGGTGCAAACTGTCTTGCATTTAGACGGAAGAAGCAAGTTCTCGTTCGTGAGTGAATGAGATGAGAAAAGAATCCCGGAGGAGACGATTATTGTTTGTTTTTGAGTTTTCAGTCTTTTATTGTTTTTGAAAGTTTGTCATAAGTTAATGAGCTTAAACCTAAACCAATGGGTTTGTAAACTCATCACATCCTCCCTCTGATTAGGGGTAATGAGAATACCTTAAGCGTGAAGTCAGCTTCTCACACTTAATCACCTTTGGTATAGGATTAAGATCATTAACCTACTTGTGATTATTTAGGTGTTTTTGTGGTTTTTGTTTAGTGTTGAGTAATGAGGTTAAGCCATAATCAAGGATTAAACAGACTCATTACACCATCCTAATAGAAGGATAATAGATGAGAATGTTTAAGCTGAGGAAAACTCCTCAACTTAATCCATGATTAGGGATTAAACTCATGACAAAACAAGCCTTTGATTAAGTGGATTTTATTAACTGGTATGATGATGAAGTGTTTTTTAGGGTTTGTAAGACAACTTGAGGGGGACTTGTCCATTAACACTAGGGTTAGTCCTTCTTAACCAATTAAGGAAGAATTAGAACCCTAATGCAAGGCCCAAGTTACAAGTGTGATGTCTTGATACTTATTAAGTGGATTGATTAAGAGGTTTAAACACATTAAGGGTTTAACACTTAGGATTAAAGTTATACACTCCATCCTAAGAGAAGGATGCAGGCATAAGCTTAATCACAAAGCCTTAAAGCCTTTAGGGTTTAGTCCCTGATTATGAGATGAGAAGAGAAGACTCAAAGAGACACAAAGGTAAAACTAAGAGGGGAGACTAATCAAAACCCTAATCATTGTCATGCTTGGTTATTCCTAAGGTTTGTGAGGTTTGCAAGAACAATCTTCAATGGAACCACCAGGAAGCAGATGAAAGGATCAAGAGAAGCAAAGTGACTTGCTTCATTTAAGAAGTCAAGTCACTTGAAGAAAGAAAGTAAGAAGAAAAGGAATGAGCAAGCTCAAGCACAAACAAAAATGCAGCAATGGATGCAAGAGAGATGAAAAGAAAAGTCATGAGAAGTGAAGGCAAATTCACTTCTCAAAGTCACTTACCACCTGAAAGATTAGAAAAGAAATGCAATGCAATGCAAAATGGGATGGGATGACATGATGCAAACCAAAACCAGAAGCATACTTATGATGATAATGATGTTATGAGGTGCTGCAAACATGAGGCAGCACATGGAGATGTTCATACAAGATCATGGATGCAAATGATGCAAGCTAAGGAGCATGAATGAGCATGAAAAGTTATGAAACATACAAGGCAAATGACATGGCAAATATGAGATGCAATGATCAAAGATGCTTTATACATGTCTTAAGATGTCAAATGGAACACAAGCATGCATAAAATGCAAAGACAAGTCATGTTATGCAAGAGAATGCAAGGGGGATGCAAAAGGAAGCCCAAATTAGGGTTCATGAATCAAACATCAAACAAAACCCAAAAACAGAAGCAAACCCTAAGATAAAAAATGGAAAATGCCACCCTAAGAAACCCTAAACCTATACTAAACCAAGGTCCAAAGGGGAAGTCTCAACTCCTAACCAATCTCAAGATATGATTTTTCTAAGTTATTAGGGTTTTTAGGGCTCCTAAACAAAAGAAATGCCAAACAATTGGAAAATGCAAGATCAACTCATGGCCATTTTATCCTAGAAACTATATGCAAAACATAAGACAATGCAAGAAGAACCAATATCCAACTCTTCTCAAATAGGCAGAAATGAATTTTTGAACTCATGATCAAATTAATGCATAAAAAATGATTTAATTCCATGAAAAATTCTTAAAATGCATCAAGATCAAAAAAGAAATTTGGTTTGAAGGTTGGACAATGTTTCTAAATGCCTTAGAACATTTCATGAATTTTTTGGTGATTTTTAAATACTTAAAAGTATTTTTAATTAATTAATTTCCATTAATCAATTAAAAATAATCTTTTAAATATTTAAAAATAATTTTTTAATGATAAAAAATAAAATAAAAATATTTTTGGGTCTTAAAAATTCATAAAACTTTTAGGAAAAAGTTTCATAATTTTTAAGAATTTTTTACTATTTTAAAATAAATATGCAAATTAATTGAAAAGAAAATGAATTAAAATGAAATAAAATGAAAGTAATCAGGATGGAGGGCCAGGATTGGGTCTGGATTCAAATTTGTTGACCAGCGCGCAAACGAAGGGTCCAGATGGCTTCTGATCAGATTAAATTAATTATGGATTAATTAATATAAACACGTGGATTAGGGCATAATCAGGAAGATCCAGGCCACACACTCACGCGCGAAGTCAACGGGTCAGAGGCATCTCACGGTCCAGATTCAAATGGTCATTAATCACGTGATTAGGGCTTAAACACTCTCAGGTGGCCGGAGAAGACTTCCGGTCGTCTTCTCCGGCCAGCATCTCACCTGGAAATTTCCAAACTCCCTCAAAACGTAACAAAAACAAAATTTAAGAATTGGGAAATGTTCTCCAACCTCTCACGAATCAAACCCCTCTCCTAAAACAAATTTCTTTTCCCTAACTAAGCTGAATTGAAGGAAATAAGAACTAGGGCACGCAAGCTTCAGAGAGCAATTAAACTCTCATTTCAAAACCATTTCAAAAACTAAAAGCACCAGGATATTCAGTGAAGCATAAGGAACAAATTCATAACATGAAAAACAATTTCTGGAAAAATAATTTTCAAGCTACCTGAGATTTGGAGCTTTCAACCTGATAACTTTCTGGCCACTTCTTTCAGTGCAAACTACTCCACTTGATCCCCAGATGATGTTTGAATGCTCAAGAAGAGTTTATGTTGGCTGGATAATGAGTTTCGACAGCTCCTGCTTCAACTCAGTAGAAAATGGCTATGGTGAAATAGGCAGCTTCAGGCCATTGTGAAGGGTTGTTTGTGATCCTGAGGGTAAATGGAGAAGCTTTGCAAGGTTTGTTTTGATGTTTGTGAGCTAGGGAGGGAGATTCGAATGGAACTGCAGTTTGAGGTGGGAAATGGCTATGGGGTGTTCTGGTTGATTCAGGCTTGTGTTCTTGCTGGTTTCTACTCAATGATGCATGGTGAGTTGAATGGTGAAAATGGTTTGAGTGTTTCTTGGCTGGGCAGAGAGATTCGAAGGCTTATGCAGCTGGGGTGTATTTTGTGAATGTTGTGTATGAGTGAGTTTCAGCCTTGCTAGATGTATGGAATGGCCAGCATTTGGAAAGTATATTTTAATCCCATAGGTCAGATGATGTGACCTGGCCTATGGTGATTGGTAAGTTTGCTTTTGCTCAAAAGTCAAATTTGGTGTAAGAGAAGTATGGCTCATGATCTAGGCAAGTACAAGCATGGCTCTGGTGCAGCAAGATGAGGTGAGAGGCTAGCAAAGTGCAGTAACCAATGCAGCAAGTTGTAGGAAGCATGATCATGAGTTTTTGCAAGTTGTGGCTTTTGGTTCACATGTGACTATTTTTGCTACACAAACCATAAACATGAGGGATTCTTAGTCCAAATCTGATCTTTAGTGTCTATGTGATGTTTGCATACTGGTTTGAAGTGAGCTAGAGGTCACAAGGGGCATTGGTTCATGACTTTGCAAAATTTCCATTTGAGGCATGCCTTGAAAATCAATGATTTTGGCCAACTTTGCCACACCATAACTTTTGATCCAAGAAGAGTTTGATCATGTTCTTGTACTTTTTGAAAAGGGAAAAATGAGATCTACAACTTTCATGACCAAAGTTTTTTCATTTGAAGCATTTTTGGATTAAGAATCAAGGCTTGAAAAATGACCTAAAATGAAGCATTCTTGAAAAGTCAACTATGCCCAAAAAGTCAACATTTGCAAAAACCCTAAATTCTTGATTTTTATGAACTTCAACCTTCTTCCATGATCAAATAAAGATCATATACACTCAAAATGATGAAGATCACCCATTGGTTGGGTCATTGGGGGCCTCAGATGCCCTGATTTTACACTGACTTGTCTGAAAAGTCAACCCTTGATCAGATGACTTTCCCATGGAATTTCTTCATGAAAATTGATATGCATACTCCCTATACCATATAGAGACCAATGGAAACAAGAATGATCAAAAAATTTGGGGTTATGGCCTCTGAAACCAAAACCCTAATTTTAGGTCAACTGTGCAGTCTATTCTGGCTCTGCACTCACTCAAACCCTAGTTCTTGTGATTCTTTTGCATTTTTGACTTTGTGGGGACATAATATGATGCTTGAACACACATGGATCCCTTTGAAGTGATTGGTAGCCTTTGGAGTGGCTCAAAAGGCTCTTGGATTGCTCAGATCACAAACCCTAGGTGCAGATGACTTAGGAACCATGCAGTGAATCAAAAATTGAGATGTGAGATGATATGATTGTGTTTATGCATATGAAATGATCACAAGCCATGGTGTGAAGGGGTGAGGGCAAATTTGGGGTGTTTACAGCTGCCCCTATTCAAACATGAGTTAGCTGTGCAGGATGTAAGCTATGGCTTAATAGGCAAACAAGATAACTTGTGGTTGAATACCAAAGACAGTCCAAAATTTGCACTCACAGAATGAAGAAGAAAAGGGATATAGATTGTAAAAGAAAAATAAAGTATATTATAAAGTATAGGCGACGGAGGACGACCGTCGAGCAGAGGACGACTGCTGGGCAAATAGCAATGACGGGGACGGCCGACATGTTGGGAAAAGTGTGGGAAATAAAGCAATGACGGGGACGGCCGACATGCTGGGGGTAAAAGGTAAAGCCAAGACGGGGACGGCCGACTAGCTGGGAAAAGTGTGGGAAATAAAGCAATGACGGGGACGGCCGACATGCTGGGGGTAAAAGGTAAAGCCAAGACGGGGACGGCCGACTAGCTGGGAAAAATAAGAAATTATGATGGGGACGGCCATCAAGGTAAAGTTGTAAAATTTTCTGGGAGTTAATGAAACATGACGGGGACGGCCATCAAGTTCATAAAGCAAAGTAACCAACGATGGGGACGGCCATCGGGCTAAAAGAAAAGGAAAAGGGACCACGACGGGGACGGCCATCGGGTTAAAGAATAAATGAAATAAGCAGATGATGGGGTACGGCCATCAAAGGTGGAGGACGACCACCTAGCAGGGGACGGCTGCTCTATTGGGTAATAAAGGAATTATGATGGGGACGGCCATCAAAGGTGGAGGACGACCACCTGGCAGGGTACGGCTGCCGAAAATATCAACGAGGGGGACGACCATCGGATAGAAAAGGTCGACGATGGGGACGGCCATCGGACGAGCATGATGGAGGACGACCATCAAGAAGTGGAGGACGACCACTCAGCAGGGTACGGCTGCTCTCGAGGTTTATCATGACACAGGACGAGTGTCAGATAACCGAAATCAACAATGGGGGACAGCCATTGGATAAAGTGATGAAGGACGATCATCAAAAGGTGGAGGACGACCACCTAGCAGGGGACGGCTGCTAAAAGACAACGATGGGGACGGCCATCGGATGAGCATGATGGAGGACGACCATCAAGAAGTGGAGGACGACCACTCAGCAGGGTACGGCTGCTCTCAGGTTTATCATGACACAAGACGAGTGTCAGATAAAAAGGAAAATTTGTTTTGTTGGCGATCTACTGGGGAGAAGTAAACACGGACGAGTGTTTACATCCAAGAAACAAAAGGTACAAGTGTTTAGATGTTAGTGTATAGATTAAAGATGCGGACGAGCATCCTTAAGACTATGATACGGACGAGTATCAGGTAGAAACAAACACTAGACACAATGTTCTGAGATGATGATACGGACGAGTACCATCTGGTTAACAAAGAACACGGACGAGTGGTTGAATCTGAAGGGATTCTTCTGGGGAATAGTAGATACGGACGAGTGCCTATATTCAAGAAGACACAAGTGTTTGACACGGTGTATGGATTAAAGATGCGGACGAGCATCCTTAAGATTATGATATGGACGAGTATCTGTAGAAACAAACACTAGACACAATGTTCTGAGATGATGGTACGGACGAGTACCAACTGGTTAACAAAGAACAAAGACTACTGTTGAATCTGTGGGTGTATAACTGGTATATACAAGATATGGACGAGTATCTTTATAAGAGTGAGTGGTGTATAGATGAGCGTTTACTGCTGGGGAGAGTGACACGGGCGAGTGTCGAAAGGAGAAAAGTGTAATGTGAACAAGTATCTGCCATGCAAAGTCTAGGCGACTGCGCTGGGGATATGACACGGACGGGCGTCAAGGAATTATATATACAGGTATGTGTGAGTTCAAAGAGGGTGTCTTTGGCTTTCTGCTGGTAATATGACACGGACGGGTGTCATGAAGTATCTGTAATACGGGTGATTTTGTTCGTAAGAGTGTTCCAGCGACTTTACTGGGGAGTGGTGATACGGACGGGTATCAAAAGGAAATATGCTGGTATTTGTGAATATGAGGCAACTGCTTTTGCTGAGACTCCGGTGAGGATTTTTGGGGGGAAGTATTTTGTATTCTGATGGATGATTATTATTCACAAATGTTGATTCCGAACATGGCTTATGATTATGCTATGCGCTTGATTTTTGCCGTAATGCTCCGTGTTAGACGGAATGCTACGCTCTGAGGGGAAAATATGATGCGAATGCCATGATTATGCAAAGATATCAAACCGGGATTCGGATCCCGTTGCCGCGAAGATCTCTTGGTTGATCTGTTTGAGGTGAACCTCCCAGCTGGGGATGAGATCATTGGTAGATCTGATAAGATGATATTTGCTTGGGGATATAGGTCACTGGTTGACATATCCTTATGATACGGGACCCAGCTGGGGTTTGTAGAAGCTTTCTTCACTCTGTTGTGATCTTCTATGTGCCGCTCTTCTGGATAGAGGCTGGGGATTCTGTGGGGAGATGGTTCCCTGACTTCTGCACTCAGCTGGGGATGAAATGGCAACTCGGCTGGGGGGAATTATGAGAGGCAACTCAGCTGGGGAGAGCAACAAGAGGCAACTCAGCTGGGAATAGAGCATTTCGGATGCTGAGATCTTTTGTTGATTTGCCAGCTTGCTGGGATGAAGCTTACATGCCCCAAGTTGCGTCCTGTGTACCTGCAATCCTGCGAAGGAAACGCACAAAAGGTCCCGAGGTATCCTTTACTGGATTCCGTCATAGGAGTTAAGTACTTTCGAGAGTAAGTATATTCCCTGTAAGCATGTGTTTTATTATTATTATTTTTGGGAGAAAAGCATCTGTACTTATGCAATTGATTTTTTAGAGACATCAGACATCCTTTGCAAATAAAAATATACAAAACGAAACATGACTGAAAAATCTGATTTTATTAATTCATGTGCCCTGAATCGGCAAGATACAACCAAAGAAACATATCCCCTGAAAGGAGGAGATTGTTTACAAATTGAGAAACAAAGTGCTGGCAGTGTTGATGACGCTTTAAGGAGCTTCCTCTCCTGCTACGACTCGTATGACAATGACGTTCTTCTCGTCTTGCTTTCTGAAGAAAGTTGATTCTGATCGAAGCTTGATTCCGTCGAAGCTTTCCAAGTTGTAAGTGATACAGACGAACTCAGAGTGCAGTTGTTCGCTTATTCCCTTATTTTGCATGGGTCGCCCTTTCGGGTTTTCAATCCATCGGGATACCCATTTTTTGCCTGAGTTGTCCAATGCGGCTTTCCAACTCAGCGGGTGTACATTTTTCATTTATTTCCCTTATTTTTGCCCGAGTCTTTTATTCTGTTTTTGACTCGCCGGGATGCCCTATTTTTGCCTGGACTTACATTCTGTTTTTATGTCCAGCGGGTCATTTTTATGCGAAGTATTTTTTAACTGCATCTGAATTCACAGGGGATGGGAAATTTTCACCATCCATGGTGCTGAGCATCAGTGCTCCACCGGAGAAAACTTTCTTTACCACAAATGGTCCTTCGTAGTTTGGAGTCCATTTGCCCCTGTGGTCTGTATGAGGAGGGAGGATTCTTTTCAGCACAAGATCTCCCACTTGGTACTCTCGGTGCCTGACTTTCTGATCGAAGGCTTTCTTCATTCTCTTCTGATACAATTGCCCATGACAGATTGCAGCCAATCTCTTCTCTTCAATCAGACTCAGTTGCTCGTATCGGGACCTAACCCATTCTGCTTCACTCAGTTTAACATCCATCAATACCCGTAGAGAGGGTAATTCAACTTCAACAGGTAGGACTGCTTCCATACCATACACAAGTTGATACGGTGTTGCCCCAGTGGATGTTCTGATTGATGTGCGGTACCCATGCAAGGCAAATGGTAGCATTTCATGCCAGTCTCTGTAGGTGACTACCATCTTCTGCACAATCTTCTTGATGTTCTTGTTAGCTGCCTCAACAGCACCATTCATCTTTGGTCTGTAAGGAGAATAATTGTGATGTTGGATCTTGAAGTCCCGGCACAGCTCTGCCATCATTTTGTTGTTGAGATTGGAACCATTATCAGTAATGATTCGCTCGGGAACTCCGTACCGACAGATGATATCTCTTTTCAAAAATCTGGCTACCACTTGTTTCGTGACGTTTGCATATGAGGCTGCTTCAACCCACTTGGTGAAATAGTCAATGGC
Source organism: Lathyrus aphaca (assembly GCA_963966055.1). Classification (NCBI taxonomy): domain Eukaryota; kingdom Viridiplantae; phylum Streptophyta; class Magnoliopsida; order Fabales; family Fabaceae; genus Lathyrus; species Lathyrus aphaca. The sequence goes on along the minus strand of OZ014519.1, from coordinate 31,594,055 downwards.
GACCAGGATGAATCTGTGGCCGTTCGAAGCAGTTGGCTCAATCTTGCCAATCATATCAATGCCCCACATAGCAAAGGGCCAGGGTGAAGACATTATGTTCAAAGGATTGGGAGGCACATGCACCTTATCTGCATAGATCTGGCATTTATGGCATTTTCTGGCGTAGGCACAACAGTCTGCCTCCATTGTGATCCAATAATAGCCTGATCTTAACAACTTTTTAGCCATTGCATGTCCTCCAGCATGGGTGCCAAAAGAGCCTTCGTGCACTTCATGCATCAACAAATCTGCTTCCGTCTTGTCAACACATCTGAGGAGTACCATATCAAAGTTCCTCTTGTATAAAGACCCATCAGTGTTCAGAAAGAAACTTCCAGCAAGCCTTCTCAAAGTCTTCTTATTATTGGAAGATGCCCCAGGTGGGTATGTTTGATCCTCCAAGAAGCGCTTAATGTCATGGAACCAAGGCTTATCATCTTTAACAACATCTGCTGCGAATACATGTGCTGGTCTGTCAAGTCTCGACACTGAAATCTGAGGTACAAAGTTAGCAGCTTGAACTTTGATCATGGACGAAATGGTAGCCAAGGCATCTGCAAACTGATTCTCGTCCCGGGGGATATACTCAAGCTTGACTGTTGTGAAGAAAGTCAATAACCTCCTTGTATAATCCCTGTAAGGTATCAGATGATCCTGGTGTGTATACCATTTCCCGTTGGTCTGATTGACTACCAAAGCTGAATCCCCGAATACGGTCAATGTCTTGATCCTGAGGTCAATGGCTTCCTCAAGACCCATAATGCAAGCTTCGTATTCAGCTTCGTTGTTAGTGCAGTTGAAAGTGAGTTTTGCCGAGAAAGGCATGTGAACTCCTTTGGGCGTAATGAGTACTGCACCAACACCACGACCATTCATGTTAACAGCCCCATCAAACATCATAGTCCATTCTTCTTCTGGGTCAGGCCCTTCAGTGTGAATAGGCTCTTCATGATCTTTTGATTTTATGAACATGATGTCTTCATCAGGGAAGTCAAATCTCATAGGCTGGTAGTCATCAATGGGTTGCTCAGCAAGATATTCAGATAGTACACTGCCCTTGATGGCTTTCTGAGAGGTGTACTGGATGTCATATTCTGTAAGGATCATTTGCCATCTTGCAACCCGTCCGGTAAGCGCTGGCTTCTCAAATATGTACTTGACTGGGTCCATCTTCGAGATTAATAAAGTAGTGTGGGTCAACATATACTGTCTCAGTCGGCGAGCAGCCCACGCTAAAGCACAGCAAGTTTTCTCGAGCAGTGAATATCGTTGTTCACAGTCGGTAAACTTTTTGCTTAGGTAGTATATTGCATACTCTTTTCGACCAGACTCGTCATGCTGGCCCAGCACACACCCCATTGACTCTTCTAATACTGTCAAGTACATTATCAGAGGTCTTCCTTCAACTGGCGGCATGAGGATTGGAGGTTCTTGCAGATATTCCTTGATCTTGTCAAAAGCCTTCTGGCAATCTTCGTTCCATCTGACCGTTTGTTCTTTTCTTAACAGCCTGAATAAAGGTTCACAGGTTGCTGTGAGGTGAGATATGAACCGTGAGATATAGTTCAATCGACCTAAGAACCCTCGAACTTCTTTCTCAGTTTTTGGTGCAGGCATCTCTTGGATGGCTTTGACTTTATCAGGGTCCACTTCAATCCCTTTCTCGCTTACAATAAAGCCCAGCAGCTTACCGGATCGCACCCCGAACGTGCATTTGTTGGGGTTCAACTTCAGTTGGTACTTTCTCAGACGTTTGAACAATTTGAGCAGATTCACCAGGTGGTCTTCCTCTGTGAGGGACTTGGCAATTATATCATCCACATAACATTCTATCTCTTTGTGGATCATATCGTGGAATAATGTTACCATAGCCCGTTGATACGTTGCACCGGCATTCTTGAGCCCAAATGGCATTACTTTGTAGCAGAACGTGCCCCAGGGTGTGATGAAAGTTGTCTTCTCCATGTCTTCAGGTGACATTTTGATCTGATTGTATCCTGAAAATCCGTCCATGAAGGAGAATACCGAGAACTGAGCCGTATTATCTACCAATACGTCAATGTGAGGTAATGGAAAATCATCTTTCGGGCTGGCTCTGTTCAGATCCCGGTAATCAACACACATTCTTACTTTGCCGTCCTTCTTAGGCACAGGTACTATGTTAGCAACCCACGGCGGATAGCTAGTTACTGCAAGGAACCCGGCGTCCCATTGCTTTTGTACCTCCTCCTTGATTTTCATAGCCATGTCAGGACGAGTTCGGCGCAGTTTCTGTTTGACCGGTGGGCATTCTTCTCTCAAAGGCAGCTTGTGCACCACAATGTCGGTATCCAACCCTGGCATGTCTTGATACGACCAAGCAAACACATCCACATACTCTTGAAGTAGATCAACCAGTTGCTTCTTCACTGAGTCTTGCAGGCAGGCCCCGATTTTAACCTCTTTCACGTCTTCCTCCGTACCAAGATTAATCACTTCAACCTCCTCCTGGTGAGGGGTAATAACCTTTTCCTCTTGTCTTAACAACCTGGCTAGCTCTTCAGGAAGCTCATATTCTTCTTCAATCCCTTCATCAGCTTGATTGATCGGATTGTCAAAGTCATACGATGTCATAGCCGTGCTGTTGTCGGTGCTGTCAGGAAGGCACTCTCTGCAAGGGTTAAGTTGTTCGTTTTAGTGATCTGATTTTAATCTTATTTAGAAAAGTGAAATGAAGTTGTCATTTTGAAAACACTGCCATTTATTTTTTTGTACAAAAAGAAAAATGGAAAAACAGTGAACGAAAAGAAAGAAAAAAAAGACTCGTTTGCAAAAAGATGTCTGATATTTCATTAATTGATCTTGTTTGCACAAAAAGTACAGATGGCCCGATTACAAAATGAGTCTTGTCATCTTGGGCAAGATGCAAGACTTTGATGCATGCTTATAAAATACAGGAAATAATAATTACTCTGATCGAGTAACTCTTATAATTTCCTGGGAAGACCAGTTCGAGACACTGCTCCCCGGGATCTTTGGACGAATCCAATTCTCCAGATTGCGCTCCTCTTCCAGCTCGTCTTCCAGACAGTTGATAGCATCGGGGGTAAGCATCCCTCCACTGACAAAACCAGGCTCTTCAGCAGCCTTTGCTTGATGTTGAGTTGGTCTGTAACCCAACCCAAACTTGTCTTCTTTTTTCTCCACCGATAGCAGTTTGCCCCAGCCCTGGGCAGTTCCTTCCTCAACAACCTTCCGGGCTTGTTGGTATGATGACATTGGAGTACCAGATACAGCAGATGCCTCATTCACATTCAAAGCTTCAAACCCCTGGCTCATTGTTTCATGGATCTCCCCATCCATTTCAATGTACTTATAGGTTGCCAGGTGGCTGACAAAAATGTCCTCCTCTCCACAGATTGTGACAACTTGGCCTTCCCACTCAAATTTTAACTTTTGGTGAAGGGTAGACGTTATTGCGTCGGCGGCGTGAATCCAGGGTCTACCCAGCAAACAGCTGTAGGCGGGCTGGATGTCCATCACATAAAAGATAGTTTTAAAGGTCTGTGGGCCAATTGTCACAGGTAGCTCAATCTCTCCCAGAACCGATCTCTTAGAACCATCAAAAGCTCTTACCACCAGGTTGCTGGGTCTCAATGCCAAACCATCATATTCTAACTTCACCAGAGCCTTCTTTGGTAAGACATTCAGGGACGAACCTGTGTCTACCAGCACATGAGAAAGGACAGCTCCTTTGCATTCCATGGTTATGTGCAAGGCTTTGTTGTGGTTGCGGCCGTCCGCTGTCAAGTCAGTATTGGTGAACCCTAGCCCATTGCTAGCAGTAACATTTCCAACCACGGTTTCCAACTGGTTGACAGTAATCTCTTCAGGCACGTAAGCTGCGTGCAAGACCTTGAGTAGTGCATTCCGATGGGCTTCGGAGCACATAAGCAGTGAGAGGATAGAGATTTTGGATGGCGTCTGGTGAAGTTGATCCACAACTTTGTAATCACTCTTTTTGATGATTCTCATAAACTCATCAACTTCTTGATCGAACGGTGTCTTTAAGGCTTCTTTAACAGCTTGATCTTCCTGCACCGGGCTCTTTCCTTTTGCCTTAGCAGCAGCTTCTGCTTCGGCAGTAGGCCTTTGAATTTGTGGGGCAAAAAGACGTCCGCTTCGAGTGAAGCCTCCGCCTCCCCCCACATTATCTACTTGTGGTGCAGGTGTTGATGCTTCAAGAGTAATCCTTTTTCCTTCGCAGTATACGTCAGAGCCATAGTGCCAAGGGATGGCCCTATTGCTTTCATATGGTACTGGTCCAGGCATCGTGACAGTGACTGGACTGATTGTCGCTGCCGAAGGGACTGTAATTGTTTGTGGATCATAAAAGATTGTAACTGGTGCTCTGGTGGGAGCAGCACCTTCTGAATGGTAGGCAGAGTTGTTTTCCGGATCATAGAATATTGTGACAGTGGAGACGTCTTCATGATTTGTTGCTGGAGTTGTAGGAGATATTGGCGGAAGAATGGATGTTGTCGTTGTAGGAGTCTTGAAGTGGAGTGAAGCTGAAGTTGTAGCAGGGAAATTTGTTGAAAACTGATCAGTTGAGATGATTGATGAAGTACTTGTTGATGAAACCGAAGAATTGTCAGGAACAATGGTTGCTGCAGTTGTAGGAGGTTCTGAAACCGTTGCTGGTGAGATTGCTTGATTTGTTGGAAATGATGTAGTGATCTGAAGCTGGCCACTCTGAATAAGGCCATCTATGCCATTCCTCAAATTATCGCACCCATTTACCGAGATATTGCAGTAAGCACAGCCTAACTCACACCCCGGGAACATTTGACATTCCAAGAGCTGAGCTTTGATTTCTACCAATGGTGTCCTGATCTGTCCCACACTGGTTATTAAATAAGACGGCTTGTCTTCTTCAATAGCGTTAATCCGGGGACCACCATGGTTTGGCATCGGGTTCTTATTGACATTGGGTGGTGGTGCGAAATTCAGAGCTTTTGAGTCTACCAGGTCTTGTACCTTCATATGCAGAGCCCTGCATTTTTCTGTGTTGTGGCCAGGTGCGTTTGAATGAAAAGCACACCTAGCATTGGAGTCATAGTTCCTTGGTAGACTGTTGGGATCCGGAGGTGCCAACGTTCTTAGCTCAACCAGGTTGAGTTTCAGAAGTTGTGGCAGCAAAGTAGCATATGGCATTGGGATCGGATCGATCACTCTGTTAGCTTGATATGGCCTCTGCTGGAATGGCCTTTGTTGACTGTTGTTGTTGGTGTTGCTGTTGTTGTAATTCCTTGGAGGATACTGATTTTGCTGATGGTACTGAGGTTGTTGTTGATAGCTTTGCTGAGGAGGTTGATAGACAGGTTGAGGATGAGCTGGAGCAGGGATGGTGACTGCTGCTATGGACCTCTGAGCATATTGGGGCCTACCCCTGTTTGAATGGATGGCATTGGTCTCGCCAGTTCTTCTCGGGCCTGCAAAAGGCTTTCTTGTACTACTGGACGAGCTTGCACCATTGTCTGAGATCTTTCCCATTTTTAACAAGCTTTCAATTCTCTCCCCAGCTATGACAACATCTGCAAAGCTAGTAGAAGAGAAAGCAGCCAACCTGTCAATATATGTTCCTTGAAGGGTGTTCATGAACATATCTGCCATTTCCCGTTCAGACATAGGTGGTTGAACAGCAGCAGCCAGTTGCCTCCACCTTTGGGCATATTCTCGGAAACTCTCCCTCGAAGACTGTGACATTCCCATCAGGAGAGTCCTGTTGGGTACCATGTCTAGATTATACTGATACTGTCTGATGAAGGCCTCTGCCAGGTCCTTCCAGCATCTAATTGTTGCTCTTGTCAGATGGGAATACCACTCCCTCGAAGCTCCAGTCAAGCTATCTTCAAAATAGAACATCCACAATTTCTCATCCATTGTATAGGCCTTCAGCCTTCCCAGAAATGATTGTAGATGAGTCCGGGGGCATGAAGTCCCATTATACTTTTCGAAACAAGGAGGCTTGAACTTATGGGGGATCCTGACCCCGTCTACCAAGCCCATATCCATAACGTCGAATCCCAAAGAGTTTTGAGATTCTAAGGACCTCAACTTCTCAGCTATTTCATCCAATCTTCTATCATAAGCCTCTTCCCCAGCACCCATTACTGTGAACTGGTCTTCTTGAGGGTCTTCCTGTAGTACCCTCCCTACTGTGGCAGTCCCTTGTATATTGACAGGGATGTTGGCCTCTGGATGGAGATGGGGTCCAAAAACTGGGGGATTGACATGAGGTTGGACCCTCTCGTTGTTACTTGTGCCAGCAGTTCCCACATGGGGCTCCTCTTGATTCCTCCCTTCCACCAAAGCTCTGAGCCTCTCCTGGCTTTGAGCTAAATTGTTCATTACTTCCATGAACTGTGTTATCTGAGTTCTCATCTCCAACCTTTCGTTGGCCATCTGGTTTCTGACCTCCGTAAGGTCCTGCTGCATCTGGTCCATCTGGATGCCCGGAAGATTGTTTCTAGTTGGGTACCTGTGTGGCCTGTTGAGGGGAAATACCCGGCGGCGAGCAATAATTCCTGAGATTCACAACAGAGGTTAGTAACAACAAAACAAAAACCTACAAAACAAACAAAAGGGTTAGTATGCAATGCAGTTATGCTTATTTGCTCTCAAGGTATCCGGTTTGGCCTTCAGTTTTGACCCTTCCAGTCCCTTGAAGATGCTGTTGTTGAAGTTGCTTTCGAAGTAAACTAACATGAATATATTACATAAGGTGAAATAATACAATTCGTTCGTTTTACAACGCAAGCCCACTAAGGGGTCAAAATACAGTGCAAAAAATAAAAGTACATGGAAAGAAAGCAACAACAAACAAATGGTCAAACACCAAGACCAAACTCATCCTCACGAACTTCCTTGAGAAGTGCTTCGGTCACAGGATCAGCCGGATGCTCCGTGAGATTCCTGATGAGGAGATTCCGGGTCGTAACAGCTGCTGTTAGCTTCTTGTGCTGATTTTGTTCCTTGGACCTTTTCACCCCTGCTTTGACCTTCAATTCTGATATTTCCCTCTGGGCTGCTGCCAGGGCTTCTTGTTGTTCTTTTGCATTAGCTTCAAGTTTCTCCATCTTGTCTTGAACTCTCTTGTCTTCCAGGGTACGAGCCTCGGTGATCCTGACCCACCGGGCTTGACTCTCCTTCAAGTACAAGTCTGTCCTTGCTCTCTGGAACTGGGCTTCTTTGCAAGCATTCTTCAGAATTTGTTCACCAGCCTTTGACTTTTTGATATAATCCCCAGACTTTTCAATCTTAGTCAAATGCTCCACTCTCAACTTCTCCAATCTCTCAATCTCCCTCATACCTTCACTCCTCTCCCGGAGGGTCTTCTGCAAAGCCTGGGTTAGCTTCTCATTTCTTTCCTTCAAGCTCTCAAACTCCTCCAAACTGATGGTGGCAGGGGGTGGTGCTGAAGATGACCCAGGCATGTCTTCTATGGTAAAGGGCATTCCAGAGAATTGGGCCCTGGCACGGGACCACTCATAATATTGTGCTGATGCCACATTATTACACTTCCCCAGAATGGTGACTCCCTTGGTTTGGACATTATCCCAGGCCCAGGCAGCCTGCCTAACAACAGCCAAACTAATCTTGTTCTCACAATAAAGGGTCTCCACCAAGTCCTGTGCCCTAGGAGTGTGGACCAGTGCATAGCCCAGTTGCCTTCTGAACAGCAGAGGATTGTAATTGATGCTACCCTTAACTCCTATTAAAGGCACATTGGGAAAATGTCCACAGCTGGTGATGATATCCCTGCCCTTGGTGCTCTGAGTGCACCATCTGATATCTGCTGAAGTTAGAACAGTGAGTCTCTTAGCCCAGTTGCTTTGCTGATGAGGATTTAGAAATGCATCTGTCCTGGGTAGATGCCTGAGAAGCCAAGCATGGAATAATGGAGCACAACACCTCACTAGCCTTCCCCTCTGCTTCTCATTCCTCTGATGTACTGAGTAATAGAGATCACCCAATAAAGTTGGCACCGGGTTCTTCAGGATGAACAAATGGATTGCATTCTTGCTAATGAATCGAGGCTCATCTGCAAACAACACAACTCCATATACACTTAAGGCCAACAAAGCACAAACAGCTTTCCACTCCCCCAAGGAGGCCTTCAGACTAGCTTGAGAAATTAAGAAGTCCAGATGAAAACCAGGGATCCCAGCTTTAGAGGTCATATGTTGCTCAATCAAAACAGGTTCCAGGTGCAAAGCTTTTGCTACCTCTCCATTGCTTGGGAAAGCCATCTCAGGATTGAAAGGGATTTCTCTCCTGATAGGTTGACCAACCAAAGATGAGTATTCTTCCAAAAGGGGGCCCAACTGAAAGTCTTGAAAGGTGAAACATCTCAATGGAGGATCATAAAACTGAATGCAGGTGTGGATGAGGCTCCTCTGTGAAGGGTCCAGATCCATAACCATGTCCAGTATATCTCCATAACTCTCCCTGAACAAGGGTATGTGATCTGGAGTGATCAGGGTTTGGATCCTCCTGATGTCTGATAACTCTGGCTGGAAGAAGTGATAGGTGACATTGCTCTTTTTAGGAGCCATGATGCTGAGACTGAGTAGAGATAGGTACTGATGCTGATGCTGAAGAAGAGGGCCACTGATTGGCTGGTGCTGGTGATAGCTGAAGCAGGTGCTGGTGAAGACAGGTCAATACTGAAGATAGGGTCAAAACCAAAACCAAATGAAGATGGATACCCTGAAACAAATAAGCAAATGTCAATATGATGCAATGATTATGTATGCAAATGATATGCAAGGGTTTGTGACTGAGCTGGGTCTGATCAAAATGCCCTGATATAGGTCCAAATGTGTTCAAGAATTCCAGTTGGGGTCTAAAAATCCAGTAACCAAGGTGGGGGACTCAAATAAAGAGCCACAAGTCCAGGGTTTAGAATCACAAGAACTGTCCAACATGGAGTACTCTTAACAAAATCAAAGTAACAAGGTATTCTGAGGTCAAGGTACCTGCAAACCTGTAAACAGCCCAACCCCCTCACAGGTGGTGTTCTAAAACAAGGATCCTCAGACTTGGATCAGTTATGAGAAGTGTAAACACTTCTAACCCGGAGGCACAGTGTTTACAATAACCATAACAATTCCTCCTCTAATTCACCTCCGTTTCTGAAGGTCAAAACTAAAGGTCATCCAGACTTAGCAGGCTTCCCAGATAGCCCTAGCATTGCAGGAAATCTGCAACACAGAGTTCTCAAGAAGAAACCCATATCTGAACCGTGTTTCATATTCCCGCACCAGACCGAAATGGAATGGGAAAGAATATGATTCACTCTAGCCTAGGTGTCACTCAGGTCCCAGGTATAGGACCTTAACTCTCAATAGAACCCCACCCACCAAAGGAAAACCAAATCCAGCCAGCAGCATGACAGTATGATATATACAAAGTGCAATAAAGAAAAGCAGGAAGCAAACTGTACATAAAGCAAAATAAACACAAGCACAAATAAGCACATAACACCCCAGTAAACACAAATCAATCAAGCGCTAGGAGGAACCCACAAAAAGAACCAGAAGCCCTGGTTGCAATATAAGGGTCCCCAGCAGAGTCGCCAAGCTGTCGCTCCCGACAAATGAAAATGGATCAGATGAAGGTACAGACGCGAACGGTCGGCAAAGGGAACAGTGAGAACACACAGCCGTGAACTCACTGGAGAATGAATAGAGTCGCCAGCTAGGCATTTTTATCCCGGAGGAAAGGCAATGCTGCATAAACCTAAGAAAAGATGGATAAGACGGTTTGCGAACCAGAGAGACTGAGAAAGGGGGTTGGTTACAACCTGGGAAGGTATTAGCACCCAGATTGTCCGCCGTACTCGACGGGATCCACGCTTGAAAGATTTGTGTTTTAAAGGGGTAGTGTCGGTGCAATCTGTGTATAAAATAGCTGGAAAAGATGTACAGGTGTCAGTGTAAGAAGTGAAGTGTATAATGATGTGTCAGTGTAAGGATGAGAATGAGTTGCTCAAGATTATGAGGCTAAAGAATAAAGCTAGAAGGAGGGGGAATATACAGAGACTTTTGTTCGATAACTGTTAAGTTATGCCTACGTATCCTCTCGTGCAATGAGGAAGTCAGAACACCGTAGTTCGACCCAAAGAGACTGAAAGATGAAATTGATTTTGATGAACTGCTTGCTTGTCTATGCTCAAGTGTATGACCTGTCTGGCTCAGGTGCAAACTGTCTTGCATTTAGACGGAAGAAGCAAGTTCTCGTTCGTGAGTGAATGAGATGAGAAAAGAATCCCGGAGGAGACGATTATTGTTTGTTTTTGAGTTTTCAGTCTTTTATTGTTTTTGAAAGTTTGTCATAAGTTAATGAGCTTAAACCTAAACCAATGGGTTTGTAAACTCATCACATCCTCCCTCTGATTAGGGGTAATGAGAATACCTTAAGCGTGAAGTCAGCTTCTCACACTTAATCACCTTTGGTATAGGATTAAGATCATTAACCTACTTGTGATTATTTAGGTGTTTTTGTGGTTTTTGTTTAGTGTTGAGTAATGAGGTTAAGCCATAATCAAGGATTAAACAGACTCATTACACCATCCTAATAGAAGGATAATAGATGAGAATGTTTAAGCTGAGGAAAACTCCTCAACTTAATCCATGATTAGGGATTAAACTCATGACAAAACAAGCCTTTGATTAAGTGGATTTTATTAACTGGTATGATGATGAAGTGTTTTTTAGGGTTTGTAAGACAACTTGAGGGGGACTTGTCCATTAACACTAGGGTTAGTCCTTCTTAACCAATTAAGGAAGAATTAGAACCCTAATGCAAGGCCCAAGTTACAAGTGTGATGTCTTGATACTTATTAAGTGGATTGATTAAGAGGTTTAAACACATTAAGGGTTTAACACTTAGGATTAAAGTTATACACTCCATCCTAAGAGAAGGATGCAGGCATAAGCTTAATCACAAAGCCTTAAAGCCTTTAGGGTTTAGTCCCTGATTATGAGATGAGAAGAGAAGACTCAAAGAGACACAAAGGTAAAACTAAGAGGGGAGACTAATCAAAACCCTAATCATTGTCATGCTTGGTTATTCCTAAGGTTTGTGAGGTTTGCAAGAACAATCTTCAATGGAACCACCAGGAAGCAGATGAAAGGATCAAGAGAAGCAAAGTGACTTGCTTCATTTAAGAAGTCAAGTCACTTGAAGAAAGAAAGTAAGAAGAAAAGGAATGAGCAAGCTCAAGCACAAACAAAAATGCAGCAATGGATGCAAGAGAGATGAAAAGAAAAGTCATGAGAAGTGAAGGCAAATTCACTTCTCAAAGTCACTTACCACCTGAAAGATTAGAAAAGAAATGCAATGCAATGCAAAATGGGATGGGATGACATGATGCAAACCAAAACCAGAAGCATACTTATGATGATAATGATGTTATGAGGTGCTGCAAACATGAGGCAGCACATGGAGATGTTCATACAAGATCATGGATGCAAATGATGCAAGCTAAGGAGCATGAATGAGCATGAAAAGTTATGAAACATACAAGGCAAATGACATGGCAAATATGAGATGCAATGATCAAAGATGCTTTATACATGTCTTAAGATGTCAAATGGAACACAAGCATGCATAAAATGCAAAGACAAGTCATGTTATGCAAGAGAATGCAAGGGGGATGCAAAAGGAAGCCCAAATTAGGGTTCATGAATCAAACATCAAACAAAACCCAAAAACAGAATCAAACCCTAAGATAAAAAATGGAAAATGCCACCCTAAGAAACCCTAAACCTATACTAAACCAAGGTCCAAAGGGGAAGTCTCAACTCCTAACCAATCTCAAGATATGATTTTTCTAAGTTATTAGGGTTTTTAGGGCTCCTAAACAAAAGAAATGCCAAACAATTGGAAAATGCAAGATCAACTCATGGCCATTTTATCCTAGAAACTATATGCAAAACATAAGACAATGCAAGAAGAACCAATATCCAACTCTTCTCAAATAGGCAGAAATGAATTTTTGAACTCATGATCAAATTAATGCATAAAAAATGATTTAATTCCATGAAAAATTCTTAAAATGCATCAAGATCAAAAAAGAAATTTGGTTTGAAGGTTGGACAATGTTTCTAAATGCCTTAGAACATTTCATGAATTTTTTGGTGATTTTTAAATACTTAAAAGTATTTTTAATTAATTAATTTCCATTAATCAATTAAAAATAATCTTTTAAATATTTAAAAATAATTTTTTAATGATAAAAAATAAAATAAAAATATTTTTGGGTCTTAAAAATTCATAAAACTTTTAGGAAAAAGTTTCATAATTTTTAAGAATTTTTTACTATTTTAAAATAAATATGCAAATTAATTGAAAAGAAAATGAATTAAAATGAAATAAAATGAAAGTAATCAGGATGGAGGGCCAGGATTGGGTCTGGATTCAAATTTGTTGACCAGCGCGCAAACGAAGGGTCCAGATGGCTTCTGATCAGATTAAATTAATTATGGATTAATTAATATAAACACGTGGATTAGGGCATAATCAGGAAGATCCAGGCCACACACTCACGCGCGAAGTCAACGGGTCAGAGGCATCTCACGGTCCAGATTCAAATGGTCATTAATCACGTGATTAGGGCTTAAACACTCTCAGGTGGCCGGAGAAGACTTCCGGTCGTCTTCTCCGGCCAGCATCTCACCTGGAAATTTCCAAACTCCCTCAAAACGTAACAAAAACAAAATTTAAGAATTGGGAAATGTTCTCCAACCTCTCACGAATCAAACCCCTCTCCTAAAACAAATTTCTTTTCCCTAACTAAGCTGAATTGAAGGAAATAAGAACTAGGGCACGCAAGCTTCAGAGAGCAATTAAACTCTCATTTCAAAACCATTTCAAAAACTAAAAGCACCAGGATATTCAGTGAAGCATAAGGAACAAATTCATAACATGAAAAACAATTTCTGGAAAAATAATTTTCAAGCTACCTGAGATTTGGAGCTTTCAACCTGATGACTTTCTGGCCACTTCTTTCAGTGCAAACTACTCCACTTGATCCCCAGATGATGTTTGAATGCTCAAGAAGAGTTTATGTTGGCTGGATAATGAGTTTCGACAGCTCCTGCTTCAACTCAGTAGAAAATGGCTATGGTGAAATAGGCAGCTTCAGGCCATTGTGAAGGGTTGTTTGTGATCCTGAGGGTAAATGGAGAAGCTTTGCAAGGTTTGTTTTGATGTTTGTGAGCTAGGGAGGGAGATTCGAATGGAACTGCAGTTTGAGGTGGGAAATGGCTATGGGGTGTTCTGGTTGATTCAGGCTTGTGTTCTTGCTGGTTTCTACTCAATGATGCATGGTGAGTTGAATGGTGAAAATGGTTTGAGTGTTTCTTGGCTGGGCAGAGAGATTCGAAGGCTTATGCAGCTGGGGTGTATTTTGTGAATGTTGTGTATGAGTGAGTTTCAGCCTTGCTAGATGTATGGAATGGCCAGCATTTGGAAAGTATATTTTAATCCCATAGGTCAGATGATGTGACCTGGCCTATGGTGATTGGTAAGTTTGCTTTTGCTCAAAAGTCAAATTTGGTGTAAGAGAAGTATGGCTCATGATCTAGGCAAGTACAAGCATGGCTCTGGTGCAGCAAGATGAGGTGAGAGGCTAGCAAAGTGCAGTAACCAATGCAGCAAGTTGTAGGAAGCATGATCATGAGTTTTTGCAAGTTGTGGCTTTTGGTTCACATGTGACTATTTTTGCTACACAAACCATAAACATGAGGGATTCTTAGTCCAAATCTGATCTTTAGTGTCTATGTGATGTTTGCATACTGGTTTGAAGTGAGCTAGAGGTCACAAGGGGCATTGGTTCATGACTTTGCAAAATTTCCATTTGAGGCATGCCTTGAAAATCAATGATTTTGGCCAACTTTGCCACACCATAACTTTTGATCCAAGAAGAGTTTGATCATGTTCTTGTACTTTTTGAAAAGGGAAAAATGAGATCTACAACTTTCATGACCAAAGTTTTTTCATTTGAAGCATTTTTGGATTAAGAATCAAGGCTTGAAAAATGACCTAAAATGAAGCATTCTTGAAAAGTCAACTATGCCCAAAAAGTCAACATTTGCAAAAAACCCTAAATTCTTGATTTTTATGAACTTCAACCTTCTTCCATGATCAAATAAAGATCATATACACTCAAAATGATGAAGATCACCCATTGGTTGGGTCATTGGGGGCCTCAGATGCCCTGATTTTACACTGACTTGTCTGAAAAGTCAACCCTTGATCAGATGACTTTCCCATGGAATTTCTTCATGAAAATTGATATGCATACTCCCTATACCATATAGAGACCAATGGAAACAAGAATGATCAAAAAATTTGGGGTTATGGCCTCTGAAACCAAAACCCTAATTTTAGGTCAATTGTGCAGTCTATTCTGGCTCTGCACTCACTCAAACCCTAGTTCTTGTGATTCTTTTGCATTTTTGACTTTGTGGGGACATAATATGATGCTTGAACACACATGGATCCCTTTGAAGTGATTGGTAGCCTTTGGAGTGGCTCAAAAGGCTCTTGGATTGCTCAGATCACAAACCCTAGGTGCAGATGACTTAGGAACCATGCAGTGAATCAAAAATTGAGATGTGAGATGATATGATTGTGTTTATGCATATGAAATGATCACAAGCCATGGTGTGAAGGGGTGAGGGCAAATTTGGGGTGTTTACACAATGAGATTGGCACAGAAGAAGCAGAGGAAAAACCTTGGTTTTATGAAGTGAAAAGATATCTTGAAGCTCAGGAGTTCCCTGAAGGGGCATCTGTCAAAGATAGGAAGTTTCTGAGAAGGTTTTCTGCCAAGTTCTTTCTGAGTAATGGGATTTTGTACAAGCGCAATCATGATTCAACTATGCTTCGCTGTGTGGATAAGAAGGAAGCAATAGAGATTATGGAAGATATGAATGATGGGATCTTTGGAACTCATTCTAGTGGACATACTATGGCAAAGAAGATATTGAGAGCAGGTTACTATTGGTCTACCATGGAAGCTGACTGCTATCAACACTCTAGAACATGTCACAAGTGTCAAATCTATGCTGATAAAGTGCATATACCTCCATCACCATTGAATGTGTTGACTGCTCCTTGGCCTTTTGCCATGTGGGGCATTGATATGATTGGTGAGATCAAGCCTACTGCTTCTAATGGGCATCGTTTCATCCTGGTCGCTATTGATTACTTCACTAAGTGGGTGGAGGCAGCTTCATTTGCATCTGTTACCAAGAATGTTGTGGCTCGATTCATTAAGAATAATCTCATATGTAGGTATGGCATCCCTGAAAGGATTATTACTGACAATAGCTCTAATCTGAACAATACTATGATTACTGACCTCTGCACGCAGTTCAAGATTAAGCATCACAACTCTTCTCCGTATCGTCCAAAGATGAATGGGGCAGTTGAAGCTGCTAATAAGAACATTAAGAAGATTGTACAGAAGATGACTGTTACTTACAAAGATTGGCATGAGATGTTACCATTTGCTCTTCATGGTTATCGTACTACAATACGTACTTCAACAGGGGCAACTCCATTCTCCTTAGTCTATGGTATGGAAGCAGTTCTGCCCATTGAAGTTCAGATTCCCTCCTTAAGAATTATGAAGGATGCAGGCTTGGATGAAGATGAGTGGATTCAGACTCGACTTGACCAGATAAATTTGATTGATGAGAAGAGGTTAGCAGCAGTTTGTCATGGCCAGATGTACCAGAAACGGATGATCAAAGCTTTTAACAAGAAGGTTAAGCCAAAGGTATATCAGGCTGGTGACTTGGTAATCAAGCGTATCATACTACCACAGGGTGATCCCAGGGGCAAGTGGACTCCTACATATGAAGGACCATTTGTAGTCAAAACAGTATTTTCAGGAGGTGCCATGATACTTACTACTATGGATGGTGAAGACTTCCCACGGCCTGTAAACGCAGACATAGTTAAAAAATACTACGCATAAAAAGAGACCCGCTAGGTTGATTGGCCTAGGCAAAAATAAGGGCATCCTGGAAAACCAAAAGGGTTCGGGCAAAAATTAGGGATATATAAAAAAAAAAAAAAAAGATGTACACCCGGCAAGTCGAAAACCTGAAAGGGCGGCTTGGGCAAAAAAGGGTATCCCGGTGGATTGAAAACCTGAAAAGGCGGTCTAGGCAAAAGTTAAGGATTAAAGCGTATGACTATGTCTCGTTTGGATCACTCATGAAACTACGACCAGTTGTGCTACTTACTCAAGTTTGAACAGATAAAGCTCAATCCAATTGTTTCCGTCTCAACAGCAGAAGATGAGATACTTGAAGATAATGGCAATAGTAGAATTGAAACTCAATAGGATTATTTCCCACATAACTGATTTTCTTTGTTTTGTAAAAAAATTTACGACGAATTCCTCTTACTAGGATTTCTGTCTCCTTGTACAAACCTACCTATGTATAGGTCACTTTTTGATATAAATAAAATTCCATCTTTGAATCCAGATTTACTTTTACCCTATTTACATAAGCGAAACATCCATTGATTGTGTTTGAATGTATGTATGTTTTTGAATATGATTGATGTTTACCAGAAATGCATAGATGCTTAATATGATTGATGTTTACCAGAAATGCATGAAAATGCAGTAATAGTATTTACTAAGGACGAACGAGGGAAGGAGTTCAATGAAGCTTCTCCAGTTCATCCTCACAAGACAGCTACAAGTTCCCCAGTAGGACAAATCCATCTTCATAAATACTTCAAGTCACATCTCCCCTGGAATTTATATCCATCTCTTTTATCCTCATACGGATATTCGGGAATTTATTTTTCCAATAGGAGTATGACGAACAAAGACGGGAGGTTATGTATACCTTACTATCGAACGAAGACGGGAGGTTATATGTACTATATTATCAAACAAGACGGGAACGAGTTCCTCATATTCTCCAGCAACGAATCGAGATTTATTTTCCCTGGCCAGCAGTTGTTATACGAAGCTATCCAGACGCTTCAGGCTGCATGATGCATACATACATCATTTACATCATACCATAACATACACATACATAGATACATAATACATTAATTAAGTACATCATATTATACATGCATACATAATGCATAAACTAATATTATCATACAGAATGTTATAATCTTGTTTTTCAGATTAATTCTCCAGCAGACAAAACTTCATCAACAACTTGTGACCTTGGGCCGTTGTTTATCTTCCCAAAGGTTACCATTTCCTCAGGACGTTGTTTATCCTCCTGAAAGCTTCTTATACCTCAGGACGATGTTTATCCTCCTGAAAGCATATCATGACCTTGGGTCGTTGTTTATCTTCCCAAAGGTTACCATTTCCTCAGGACGTTGTTTATCCTCCTGAAAGCATATCATGACTATTGGGCCGTTGTTTATCCTCCCAAAAGTTATACTTATACCTTAGAACGTTGTTCATCCTTCTGAAAGCATACCACTACCTCGGGACGTTGTTTATCTTCCTGAAAGCATATCATTTCCTCAGGACGTTGTTTATCTTCCTGAAAGCATATCATTTCCTCAGAACGTTGTTTATCCTTCTGAAAGCATACCACCACCTCGGGACGTTGTTTATCTTCCTGAAAGCTATCACCATTACCTCAGAACGTTGTTCATCCTTCTGAAAGCATATCATCACCTCAGGACGTTGTTTATCCTCCTGAAAGCTACCATTTCCTCAGGACGTTGTTTATCCTCCTGAAAGCATATCATGGGTTATATCTTCATATCTTGGACTGCTTTATCCTCCAAGAGACATATTTTGAAGAACTTTTATCCAAGTGGCATCTTTAAGCCCACTCAAGCATCTACAACAAGTCATCAGTATCACTCTATGCACCGGTGAGTGCAATTTTTTGGGTTTTTGTGTTCAATCCCCTTCAACCTTCCAGGTCACGACTGGCAAATATACCAATCTAACCCCTCAGGTTTCAGAAAATTGAACAGGGGCAGCTGTTGCACCCCAAAATTTGCCCTCACAATACAAGACTTTGTGTGCTTATGAGGTTCACAAGGTTTACAAGACCTTTCATGAGGTTCATGAAGTTTACAAGACACTTTATGAGGTTCACAAGGTTCACAAGACCTCCCATGAGGTTCACAAGGTTCAAAAGACATCTTATGAGGTTCACAAGGTTCACAAAGTTCACAAATAGTCAGAAAGTTTGACAATTCTCTCAGACAATGCCTCCTCCTAAGCAGGACATCCAAAACTAGGGTTTTGACTTTAACCAGGCTAAATGGACTTCCAAGACTTCAAGTGAGCTTCATAACATCTTATATGTGTTTAATAATCCCCATGACAAGTTTCAAGACTTTTCTCAAAGATTTGCTCAGTCAGATGATCAGATAGATTAAAATCAGTCAAAGCAGTTAAAAAGTCAAACTAAGGTCAACTGTGGTCAAACCAAAGTCAAACTTCATGATTTTTTGCCAACATCAAGTATGTGAAGTAAAATTCATCATTTGATCAAAGGTTGATCATGATTCATCAAGTATATTTTAGATCATCAAGAATCAGAGGTTTCTAAATTAGGGTTTCCTTAGGAAAAGTCAACTGAACTTTGACCAGCCATAACTTTCACATGCTTCATCACATTTTTCCCATCCAAAGCTCATTTTGAAGGAAATTGAATTCTCTACAACTTTGTGTCTCACAAGCCAAGCCCAAAAATGCTTCATTTGGAAGGTATGAGCTAAGACATTATAGGTCCTTTTGAAAGTCAACAAAAAGTCAACAACTTCAAAAGGGCATAACTTGAGAATGGTAAATGATATGGAAATGAAACCAATGGGGTTGGTTAGAGGACTCTTCAAGCTTTCCAAAATGTCCAAGAACACCCTCATAGCATTAAAATTGAAGGATGTGTGCCCTTGCAAAGTTGGGAAATTTGTGATTGGTTTATGAAGAAAATGGAGGTTTAAAACCAAATTTTTCTAAATGGGCTTGTCATGTGATGATCCAATCCATACAAACACTTCATGCATGACCCAACCCTCAATTATTCAGATTTTTTATTATTTTATTTTATTTATTTTGATTTTATTCATTTAAAATCATTTTAAATAAAATAAAATAGAAAAATCAAATATTTAAATGGGATATTGCTTCTAGAAAGTCATAAAGATGATTTGGATTGGATTGATTCAACATTGATGAAGATTGGCTTGAAATAGAAAGGTCTTATTCAAGAATATTTGATTTTTAAGCTTGAATCTTTTTCAATCTTCAAAATCCAAAAAGTCCATGCAATGATCAAGTTTCTTAACCTAATTTGATTCTACTATAAGTATACAACACAACCCTATGCACAAGAGACGAATTTCTGGCCTCCAAGAGTAAGTTCATACATTCAAAAATCTCACAAAAACTTCAATTCGGTTTTCTCCATACAAGAGCTTTTAAGGTATTTTTAAGACATGGAAGGGTTCCTTGGACATCACTAAACCTATCCCAGCTCTTAAAAACACATGAATCATGCTCATATCCATAACCCGAATGCATATTGTTCATACTTTTATTTTTTTCGATTTGAGTTATTTATGCAATGATAATGGAAACTAACCATTGATTTATGTTTATTGTGAAGTATTGAAGCTTTCTGGACAGTTCGATTTGAGTTTCATGGACTAGAACGATTTCCACCATTGTTAGGGTTTTCGTCCATTTTTAGGGTTTATCGATTTAGCAAATATAAATAAATTCTAAGACCATGGATCAACTCTAATTGACCTCTGGATTGTGTTTGTGAACTTAATTTGACAAAATTTTGCTTGAATGATGATGTTTGAGTTTCGTAGGGTTTGCTGCAATTTGAAATTCGCAGGAAATATGGTAGCAAAATTCATAGGAAATTTCGCAGGTCTGGAGCTAGGAGATGAAGTTTCGCGCGTTCTGGAAATTTGAATTCTGGACTTATTTTTTATATTATTTGTTTCAGTTATAATCACCAACCTGCAGTTGGTCTGGTGGTAAAGGGATGCGCGTGTGAGGCCAAGGTCCAGGGATCGAATCCTGGGTTCAACAATTTTTTCTTATTTTTCCATTTAATTAACAGGTTTAATATATAATTCATTATAGCCATTACACTATCAGAAGCGCCCTCCCGGCTGGATGGAAAGTATGCCTGCGTATTATGTAAAGGTCCTGGGTTCGAATCCCCCCCAGGCCTTTTGTGTATTTGTTTTGCTTCCTTTTTTATGATGTTTCCCAGGTTATTAACAAAACGAATTGGTTCCCTGCTTCTAACGCCAGCGCGCGCATGGCCCAGTGGATGGAAGGCTAGTCCTGAGTGTGGAAAACTTAGGGACTGGGTTCAAATCCCAGCCCAAGCAGGTTTTATTTTTTTTCATTCTTTTCTTTAATTTTGATTGTTTAATTAATTTTCTATTAGAACTAATCCAAATAATAAAATAAATAGGATATTCATATTCTTTTAGAATTCATTCTTTTAATTTTAATTTTATAAGAAAAACTTATTTATTTTTTTGTAAATTATTAATATTGTTAAATTATATATAGTTATTTTATTATTCTAAAAATATATAAACCCTAATTTTCTAAAACCTAAAATATTTTGTAAAAAACCCTAATTAATTTTTATAAATCCTAATAATTTTCACAAACCCTAATTTTCTTCTATTTAACATTTAATTATAATTTTTAATTTATTATTTAATCATGTATATATATTTTATAATTTGTTTATAACTTAATTCTTATATGTAAATAATTTTTAATATATGCTTAAAAATAATTAAAACTTGTTAATTTAATTTTTTGTAAATATAATTTATTTTTATAACATGTTTATAATTAACCTAATTTTTTTATAATTTGTAAATAATTTAAAACTTTATGATAATTAGTATAATTGTTTATATTTCTTATTAATCTTAAAATATAATTGTTTATATAAAAATTTGATCTTTTAATTATTATGCTAATATTTTTGTTTATATTATTAATTATGTTTATTTTCCTATGATATTTATTTATTACTAACCCCATTTATCTTTGTATTATTTATTATTATTATTTTTACTAACCCAATTATTATTATTATTTATTATTTTGCTTATTTATTTAATTTGCTTTAATTATTATTATGTAATTGCTTCCTTTATGTAATATTGTAATAGAAATATTTAATATTTGTTTTATGCTATGGTTAGTAAAATAGGGAGTGTAACATGTTTGTATGTTTAAAATTAATTTAGCTCATTAAATTTAAAGATAAATATTAAAATTGTACACTCACACACGTAAGTCGATCTTTGATCGCCATCTCACTTCCTTAAGGATACCTCTCATGTTGCCTAAACAAAAAAGGTCAAGTAGGGTGTATAAAGCAAAGTCCCTTATCTCACATTATCTAGTCCCTTAACAGATAAAAAGATCAAGTCCCTTCGAATGTCGCCTTCGTAATGATCTTGTCCCTTTCGAATAAAGATGATAAGTCCCTTCGAATTGCTTATACACCCCACAGTTGCCTAAATAAACAGATGTCCCTTTACTTGTCCCACACATCCAACGTAATGACTACCTATTCCTTAATAATAGGGATAGTCTTACTATTTAAAGGATTCAAGAACAGAAAAGACTTAAACTTAGGGTAGGTTCCTCTTAGATACTTGCTCACTCTTCAAAACATTTCAAACACTTCATACATTTCAAACAAATTTTCAAAACAAAGTTTTTATACGCATCCGTACATGGATCATTATAAAATACTTAAGAAAATTTTTATTCACACACTTCACATTTAAAAAACATTTTAAAGTGAGCTAAGTAACTAAGAGCCCATGGATAACCATGGATGTAAAGGGTGCTAACACCTTCCCTTTACATAACCTACCCCCCGGACCCAAAAATCTTTTAAAAGGTCTTTCCTGTTCTTTTATGCCTTTCCTTTGGATAAAATAAAATTCGGTGGCGACTCTTGCTATCCGCAACATAACTAAAGTCAGTTCTCCCACCGTGTTACACATGGGAGGGTACATTCACTCATAAGTCTCCTAGGATTTTGACCTAGGATTATTGGCTTTACATCTTTTCCTGGAAATTATTAAGACTTGTCCAGACGGTGATGCATTATTTTTTTGAAGATGGATATGGAAGACTATGAAGACATCATAATCTTGATGACTGCTTGGATTAGTTTATTTCTGATCTAGGTACTTTAGGGCATTCCAGAGTTCTCATCATGGAGTTCAGATATGTGGCATATTAGTAACGTCGTGAAGACGGATCAACTCAAGGAAAGGTAGAATCCTTGGTACAACTATGGGGGTTAGTTTATAACTAGTCCTCCTGAAGATTCAAATAGTGGTAGGTTTGAAGTCTTTAGAGAAGCACTGGCAGATATTCATCAATGTGTGAGATTGTTTGGAATAACTACAAAATCAACATAATGGAGGTTGTTTACTCAAACTTGGTTGGTGAATCAAGTCTATGAGAGCATGATACTCTTGTTTTGTAAAGGGAGGAAGTTATTTCAAGTGGCAGAAGAATGAGCTTATTTCAACATCTAGATGTCAAATCACAATGTTCTGACATCTAGTTTCAACATCAGAATCTCAGATGGTGGAGCGGCACATCAACTCAAGATATGGTGATCTACAAGAATGAACAAGGATGCTTCAAAAAGATCATTCTCATGGAAGTTTGCAGGATCTCTAGGAAGGAAAAGATGTTACATTATCCATGGCTTATGGAGTCTAAGTGTGTATTGTTATTGAGCAAGTGGATACATGTAACTTGAAGATCAAGTTCAGTTGGTAGATCAAGATATCTTTGTGAGAGTTATGACATACATGAAGAAGCCAATATGAGGCAATTGGCTTTTTCACATAAGGATTCATGAAGGAGGTGATCAAACTGTGGCATTTGGTTGATCTCAGAAGTGGATCTGGATAATCAAGATAATTAGTAGGTGGCAGCTAGTTAGTCTTGAGGATTGTCTTGGAACAAGTTACACTTGTGCAGAAGGGTGATAAGATGAAGACTCAAGGAGATTATTTCTTCTTGAAGGTAGATGAAAGTTTATTTCTCTCTTTCTGGAGTTCTTATTCAAGTTGGTGGCACAGTGTTGATTGAAGTTTCTCCAATTCTTTGGATTACTATGGTATAGTAAGTCTAATTGGTGGAGCATATCAAGAATTTTGTCTTGGTGTGTGGAAGATGTTCTAACTTAGTGTTAGGACATTATCTAGGTTGGATATCCTTGGTTAAGGATGATTGTGCTCTGGTTTTGGGAGCTTATTACCTATATAATTTCCTAAGGAGCGTCTACATAGTCATATGGGAGAATGATGAAGTAGAAGGTTTGCCTTGGATGGAGAATGTAGAGAAAACTGAAGTAGATCAGTTATTGATTGCTTGTAATTCTTCATGTGTGTCGCTCCCCCGAAAAGACACCTGGGTCTCAGGGTGCAGACGCGAACGGTCGGCGAAGAGATAAATGAAAGTGATCTGAATAGAGTCTCCAGCTAGGCATTTTTATCCCGAAGGAAAGGTAATGCTGCATAAACCTAGAAAAAGATGGATAAGACGGTTGCGAACCAGAGAAACTAAGAAAGGGGGTTGGTTACAACCTGAGAAGGTATTAGCACCCAAATTGTCCTTCGTACTCGACGGGATCAACGCTTACAAGAATGTGTTTAAAAGGGGTAGTGTATGTGCTATATGTGTGCAAAAGCTAAGAAAAGAATATACAAGTGTCAGTGCAAAAGGGTGAATTGCTCAGAAACTGAGGCTTCAGAAAGAATGCTGGAAGGGGGGAAGACACATAGACTTTTGTTCGATAACTGTTAAGTTATGCCTACGTATCCTCTCGTGCAATGAGGAAGTCAGAACACCGTAGTTCGACTCAAAGAGACTGAAAGAATAAGTTGACTGTGAAATTCCTGCTTGCCTATGCTCAAGTGTATGACTCGAGTGCTAACTGTCTTGCATTAGGCGGAAGGAGCAAGTTCTCGTTTGTGAATGCGTGTGATGAGAAAAGAATCCTGAAGGAGACGATTATTGTTTGTTTTTGTGTTTTCAGTTTTGTTATTGTTTTTGGTGTTTTGCATAAGTTAATGAGCTTAAGCCTAAATCAAGGGCTTGTAAACTCATTATATCCTCCCTGATTAGGGATAATGAGCCTACTTAAGTATGAGATAAGCATCTCAACTTAATTACCGTGATGACGTAAGATTAAGATAAATAACCTACTTGTGATTAATTAGATGTTTTTGGGTTTTTGTTTAGTGTTAAGTAATGAGTTTAGTCTCTAATCACAGATTAATGAACTCATTACACCATCATAATAGAAGGATAATAGATGAGAACATTTAAGCTGAGGAAGATACCTCAACTTAATCCATGGTTAGGGACTAAATTCATTATATAACAAGCCTTTATTAAGTGGATTTTAATTAAGGGATGAGATTAATAAGTGAATTTTATGTTTGTAAGACATCTTGAGGGGGACTTGTCCATTAAACACTATGGTTAGTCCCTCTTAACCATAAGGAAGAGTTAGAACCCTAATGTAAGGCCCAAGTTTCAAGATAAAGTCTTGGTGATTATTAGTGTGATTTGATTAAGAGGTTTAAGCAAATTAAAGGTTTAACACTTAGGATTAAAGTTATACACTCCATCCTAAGAGAAGGATGTAGGCATAACCCTAATTCCAAAGTCCTAAAACTTTAAGAGTTTAGTCTCTGATTATTGAGATGAGAAGAGAGACTCAAGGAGACTCAAAGGTAAAAGCTAAGGGGGAATAAACACAATCCTAAGATTATCATGCTTGGATGTTCCTATGGTTTTTTAGGCCTAAAAGAGAAGATCTTCAAGGAAGCCACCAATGGAAGAAGCAGATGAAAGGAGGAGGAAGCAGAAGAATAAGTTACTTACTTCCTAAGAAGGTAAGTAACTTAAAGGAAGAAAGTGAGAGAGATGGAACATAAGTGAATCAAATTCACTTCAAAGACAAGTTAAAATTCATATGAAAGAGATAAGAATAAGTGAGAGGTGAAGGAAAATCCACCTCCCAAAATAACTTACCAAAAGTTCCTAAGAAGTTAGTATGGATGCATAAGTTATAAAGCATGAAGAATGAATTGAAATGAGATGAAATGAGATGTAAAGACCAAAGTTAGAAGTGTTTATGCTATGAAAATGTCATGTGAGATGATGCAATGTCATACAGTGTGCATATGAATGATCATACAAGGATGATATGTTATGAAAGCATGCTTAGAAGTTTGAAAACACATGGATGTTTATGAAATGAAATGAATGCAAAACAGGGAAAATGAATGAAGAAATGATCAAGCAAGGTTCTAACATGTCCTAAGATGTCTAAGATGACATATGAATGCTTGAAATGTCATGGCCAGTTCATGTGATGATGAATATGCAAGGTGAATGCAAATGAACATGAGAAATTAGGGTTTTGTGGACATATGAGATGCAAATGGATAAAACAGAAGCATACAACAAGATAAAAATTTGAAATCAAGATCAAACAAACCCTAATCCCATACAAGGTCACACCCCAAAGGAGAAGGTCAGAAGCCTGTCCTATTGTAAGTTATGGTTTTCCTAAGTTTGCTAGGGTTTTTGGGTGATTCAAAAGGAAAAATGCAAATCAAATTGGAAATACAAGATAAATTCATGAGAAAAATGACCTATAAACTAAATTCAATATGTGAAACAATGCAAAAAGAATCAAGTTCAAACTCTTCTTGGTTAGGCATAAATGATTTTTCAAAGTTAGGGTTAAAAATTGTGATTTTAAAGACCCTTAATTCAAAGAAAATTGGGAAACTATGATCAAACCTAAAAATAAATTTGTATGAAGAGTTTGAAAATGTTTCTAAATGCATTGGAATGGTTCATAATTTTTTGGTGATTTTTAGAAACCTAAATGCATTTTTAATTAATTAAAATACTTAAATTAATTAAAAATAGCATTTAAATATTTTAAAAATACTTTTTATATGCAAAAAATAAAATAAAAAATGTTTTCTGATTGAGAAAAATATATAAAGTCAGAATACAAAGAGAAATATTTTTTGAATAAGTTTTGATATTTTAAAATAAATATGCAAAAGAAAATAGAATAAAATGAAAATAAAATGAATAAAATGCAAAGTAATCAGATCCTATGGCTGAGATTTGAACTGGGGAAATGAGGATTAACTACGCTAAATTGATTTTAATTATATTAATTAATCAGAATTAACTTAAGTGAACTAATCCTGGCCAGTCACGCGTTAAACTAATCAAGATCCAAAGGTCCAAAATCAAACTGGGCAACTAAACCCTAATTAGGGCTAATCATTTTCAGGTGACCGGAGCTAAGCTCCGGTCATCTTCTCCGGCCAACCTCTCACGCTATCTTCCACCCTAGGCCACCCTAGACCCCCTAACTCTCCAGAATCACTCAACTAACAACCCTAAACACGAATCCAGCAACAAAATCCATTTATGTTTCATCAAAAGCAAGAATCAAAGCAAAACGGAAAATTATGCAAGACTTTCAGAAGTTCAATACATGCTTGTTTCGCAACCATTTTCAAAACCAATCATATAACCATGATCAGAGAGTCATTTAGAAGCTTGAACATGCCAATATGCAAAATCCCTCTTTGGCATGAAACTTGAAATTATGTGATTTTTGCCAACTTTGAAAGGCAATATCTTGAGTTCTAGGATGAATCAAGACATGTTCTCGTACTTTTTGAAAAGGGAAAGACCTAATCTACAACTTTCATGCCCAAGAATTTTTCATTTGAAGCATTCTTGGTCATGAAAGAGGAGGTTGAAAAGCTTTCCCAAAATAGAAAGTTATCATTTCAAGTCACTTCCAAAAATGGCAAGTTTGTAATTGGCTCAAAATTCTTCAATCTTGTGAACTTCCAACCACTTCTTAGATCAAATAAAGATCAATGAACTTCAATTTGATGAAAATGACCCTTTGGTTCCATTGTTGGGGCCTCAGATGCCTTGATTTTGACTTAACTTGCTCAGGAAGTTACCTAATGATCAGATGACTTCCACAATGAATTTCTTCATCAAACTTGGTATACATGATCCTTATAACATATTAAGACCATTAGAAACAAGAATGACCAAAAAATTTGGAGTTAAGGCCTCTGAAACCAAAACCCTAATTTTGGTCATCTGTGCAGTGAAAACCCTAGCTCTGCTTCCATGCCTTTGCCAATTCTTGTGATCCCTTGACTTTCATGAACTTTGGGGAGCATAATATGATCATAGAACACACATGGACCCTCTTTGAAAGCTTTAAGACCTTTGGGATGACTCAGATGAACTCCTGGATTGCTCAGATCACAAACCCTAGATGCAGATGAACTTGAACTATGCAGTGAAGCAAACATGCAATATGAGATAGTATGCTTATGCTAATGCAAAAAATGAAAGATCTCAAGCCATGGTGTGATAAAGAGTGAGGGAAAATTTGGGGTGTTTACAGCTGCCCCTATTCAAACATGAGTTAGCTGTGCAGGGTGTAAGTGCATGGCTTACTAAACAAACAAGTTAACTTGTGGTTGAATACCAAAGACAATCCGAAATTTGCACTCACTGGGATAAAAAGAAAAGGGATATAAATTGTAAAAGGTAATATAGTATGATTATCAAATGTAGGCGATGGAGGACGACCATCGAGCAAAGGACGACTGCTGGGGATAAGGTGGTAAGCAAATCAATGACGGGGATGGCCGACAAGCTGGGGAAATAAAGAGATCATGATGGGGACGACCATCGGGTAATAAGATTTTCCGGGGATTTAAACAAGCATAGATGGGGATGGCCATCAGGCTTGGAAAGTAAAGTAAACAATGATGGGGACGGCCATCAGGTTAAAGAATAAATGAAATAATGATGAGGGACGGTCCTCAAAAGGTGAAGGACGATCACCTAGCAGGGGACGGCTGCTAAAAAATATCACGACATAGGACGAATGCTGGATAGAAAAACGATCAACGATGGGGACGGCTATCGGATAAGCATGATGAAAGACAATCATCAAGAGGTGAAGGACGATCACCTAGCAGGGTACGACTGCTCTTAGAGATTATCACGACATAGGACGAATGTCAGATAACAAGATCAACGATGGGGACGGTCATCGGATAAATGATGAGGGACGGTCATCAAAAGGTGAAGGACGATCACCTAGCAGGGGACGGATGCTAAAAAAGTATCACGACATAGGATGAATGTCGGATAGAAGGTTCCAATAATGGAAATTCCGCTGGGGAAAGGATGAGGGACGGTCATCCAAAGGTGAAGGACGACCACCTGGCAGGGTACGGCTGTTGAAAGTATCACGACATAGGACGAATGTCGGATAGGAGAAAGTTGTTTTGTTGACGACTTACTGGGGAATCGTAAACACGGGCGAGTGCTTATGCTTTCAAGAATAAAGGATATAAGTGTTTGACGATGTGTATAGATTAAAGACGCGGACGAGCATCCTTAGGACCATGATACGGACGAGTATCGGTAGAAACAAACGCTGACACGTGTTCAAAGATGATGATACAGACAAGTATCAATTGGTTAACAAGGAACATAGACGAGTGTCGAATCTGCTGAGGAGTGATATACGATGATACGGACGAGTATCAAAGGACCCCTGTATTGGTATGCACAAGTATTGATTTGTTGGTGAGGTATGAGCAAGACACGGACGAGTGTTTGACTTGTTAGGGAAGTATGACACAGATGTGTGTCCAATATGTAAGTATAAACAGGCATCTGTTTTGAGAGTGCAAAGGAGATTCTTCGGCTTTCTGTGGGGAGATAAGATGACACGGATGAGTGTCAAGAAGAGCATGTTAAGAACAAGTATCTGCTTGCAGAAAGTGTTCTGGCAACCTTACTGGGGAAGGATGACATGGGCGAGTGTCAAAAAGAGCATGCATTGGTATCTGTATTTGCGAGTGCAGAGGGGGTGCTTTGGCTTTCTGTACAGGGGATGTATTTTGTATATTGCTGTTGAAATATTGATGGTAATTGCAGGTGAACTGGCTCGAACCTGGCTTGTGATCATGCAAATGTTTGATTCTTGCCGTAATGCTCCATTTTAGATGGAATACTATGCTTACTTCGGCGATTATGATGCGAATGCTATGATTATTCAAAGGAGAAACTGATCCGAGACTAGGATCCTGCGGAGATAAAGATCTCTGGTTGATCTGCTTGAAGGAATAAACCCAGCTAGGGAAGAGATCACTGATGAATCTGTCCGGAGAAAGAACTCTGCTCGGGGAAATAGATCATTGGTAGACCTATCTGGGGGGAGAACTCAGCTGGGAAGAAGGAAGCTTCAGCCACTCTGTTGGGGATGTGTTTCAGGCATTGCTCTAGTGGGGAGAGAATGGGAACTCTGTTGTGAATCAGTTTCATCAACTCTGCCGAGGATGATAGAAATCTGGAACTATGGTGGGGGATAAGAAATTCTTTGATCACCTTGTTGTGATATAGTTGTCAGGAACTGCTCGGGAGGTCCTGCTTGAGGAGTGTCGCTCGCAAGGATTTGCATCCCGGTACAAGCGCGAACGGTCGGTGAAAGGAGAAATGAAATGAAGGTGAGAAGAGTCGCCAGCTAGGAATTTTTATCCCGAAGGAAAGGTAATGCTGCATAAATCTAAGAAAAGATGGATAAGACGGTTGCGAACCAGAGAAACTGAGAAAGGGGGTTGGTTACAACCTGGGAAGGTATTAGCACCCAGATTGTCCGTCGTACTCGACGGGATCCACGCTTAAAAAAAATTTGTGTTTAAAGGGGTAGTGGCAGTGCTATTTGTGTGCAAAAGCTGGAAAAGAATGCAAGTGTCAGTGCAAAAGAAATGTGAAGTGAGATGGAAAAGTGTCAGTGCAAAGAAAGAATATGAAGCTCAAGACTATGAGGCTTACAGAATAATGCTTGAAGAGGGGGGATATATAGAGACATTTGTTCGATAACTGTTAAGTTATGCCTACGTATACTCTCGTGCAATGAGGAAGTCAGAACAACGTAGTTCGACTCAAAGAGTCTGAAAGATAAATTGACTAATGAACTGCTTACTTGTCTATGCTCAAGTGTATGACCTGTCTAGCTCAGGTGCGAACTGTCTTGCATTAGACGGAAGAAGCAAGTTCTCGTTTGTGAGTGAATGAGACAAGAAAAGAATCCCGGAGGAGACGATTATTGTTTGTTTTTGTGTTTTCAATCTTTTATTGCTTTTTTTGAAGTTTGTCATAAGAAAATGAGCTTAAGCCTAAACCAAGGGTTAGTAAACCCATCACATCCTCCCTCTGATTAGGGGTAATGAGAATATGTATGAGATAAACACCTCACACTTAACCACCTTGATGTAGGATTAAGATCATTAACCTATTTGCATTTATTTAGATGTTTTTGGAGTTTTTTTTTAGTGTTAAGTAATTAGTTTAAGCCATAATCAAAGATTTAATGGACCCATTACACCATCCTAATAGAAGGATAATAGATGAGAACATTTAAGTTGAGGAAGGCTCCTCAACTTAATCCATGATTAGGGATTAACCTCATGACAAAACAAAACCTTTATTAAAGTGGATTTTAGTTAATGGTAAGATTAGGAAGTGAATTTTATGGTTTGTAAGACAACTTAAGGGAGACTTGTCCATTAACATTAGGGTTAGTCCTTCTTAACCAATTAAGGAAGAATTAGAACCCTAATGCAAGGCCCAAGTTACAAGTTTGGTGTCTTAGTGATTGTTAGATGGATTGATTAAAGGAATTAAACACATTAAGGGTTTAACACTTAGGATTAAAGTTATACACTCCATCCTAATAGAAGGATGCAGGCATAAGCTTAATCACAAAGCCTTAAAACCTTTAAGGTTTAGTCCTTGATTAAGAG
This sequence comes from Lathyrus aphaca, assembly GCA_963966055.1. Classification (NCBI taxonomy): domain Eukaryota; kingdom Viridiplantae; phylum Streptophyta; class Magnoliopsida; order Fabales; family Fabaceae; genus Lathyrus; species Lathyrus aphaca. The sequence goes on along the minus strand of OZ014519.1, from coordinate 31,563,011 downwards.
ATGAGAAGAGAAGACACAAAGAGACACAAAGGTAAAAATATTGGGGGGACTAATCAAACCCTAATTGTGATCATTCTTGGGGGTTCCTAGGGTTTATGAGGCTTGCAAGAAGATCTTCAAGGAAAAGCCACCAAGGAAGAAGAAAGATGGAAGGAAGAGAAGCAGAAGGAAGCAAGACAACTTACTTCACTTAAGAAGATAAGTTGCTTGAAGAAAGAAAGTGAGGAGGGAACACGAATTAGCAAGCTCACTCTAATACAAAAGTAAAATGCAGCAATGGATGCATAAGAGAGATGAGAAGAGATTATGAGATGTGAATGCAAATTCACTTCTCAAACACTTACCACCTGAAAAGTTAGCAAAAGGAAATGAAAATGAAATGAAATGCAAAGAGGCAAACCACAAACAGAAGCATGTTCATGATGCTAATGATGCAAAGAGATGATGCAAATGTATGTCATGAGATGGAGATGATCATACAAAGGATGAGAATGCAAATGAAGCATATAAGAAGCATGAAAGTTCATGAATGCATATGACATCAAATTAAAGTAAGAACAAGGAAAATGGATGGTGCAATGATCAAACATGATTTCAATATGTCCTAAGATGTCTTATATGTCATGTGGATGCACAAAATGTCATGGCAAGTTCATGTATGAAAGCTTATGCTAGATGGATGCAAATGAAGATGCAAATTAGAGTTTATGCATAACATGAGATGAAAAATTCAAAATCAGAAGCAAATGACAAGATAAAAAATTGAAAATGGACTCAAAGGGACCCTAAACCTATAAAAGTTCACTGCCCAAAGGGGAAGGTTAGAAGCTAAACCCTAAGGGACTTATGATTTTTCCTAAATTTCTAGGGTTTTAAGGGTGATCCTAAAGGTAAAATGTCAAATAAATTGAAAATGCAAGATAAAAATGAAACAAATGCTTTTAGATGCTTGAAAGTATGCATAACACAATGCCAAAAGAATCATTCACAAACTCACTTTGGTTTAAAAGTTATGAATTTTTGAAGTTAGGGTTAAAAATATTCAAATTTAAGAACCCTAATTCAAATGAAAATTGTCAAAGTGTGATCAAAACCAAAAAGAAATTTGTATTGTGAGTTTGTAAATGTTTCTAAGTGTTTGAAAATGCTCTCTGAATTATTTTGGGATTTTTAAATACCTAAATGTATTTTTAATTAATTAATTTCCATTAACTAATTAAAAATAATCATTTAAATTATTTAAAAAATATTTTTAATGCAAAAAATAAAAATACAAATATTTTTGGGTTCTGAAAATTAATAAAATGTTTGACAAAAATTTTCAGAATTTTTTGATGTGTTTTACTATTTTTTAAAATTCGTATGAAATAAATAAGAAAAATGTGAAATAAAACTAATTAAATGAAATAAAAATGGAAAGTCAGCTAATCCTAGGGTGGAGATTCAAAGCTGGGTTGGAGGGAATTGACCCCGCGCGCATCTGGACGGCTGAAATTCAAATCTCACTAATTACGCAATTAAACCCTAATCTGAACCCTAATGACCTTCAGGTGACCGGAGCAGTGTTCCGATCATCTTCTTCGGCTGCTCTCTCACTCAATCACTCTCAATACGCCATGAAACCTCACTAAACTCTCCAGAATCAATCATTAGACAACTCTAAACAAGAATCCAGCAATCAAAATCATTTATTTTCACTCAAGATCAAGAATCAAAGGCAAACAGAAAACACGCAAAAATTTCAGAAGTTTCATACATGTTTGTTTCTTACTCATTTTCAAAACTAAATAGATCATGATGATCAGCAAAGCATACAGAACATGTCTATAACAAGAAATTACATTTCTGGAAAATTTGTTCTTGAAGTTACCTGAAATGGAGCTTTCGAAAATGGCACTGTCTGGTCCTCTCTTTGGTGTTTTTCCCCTTCTTTTGACTCCTTCTTGCTTCTGGGATGCTTATCTGAAGCTTTTATGGACTCTTTTTGAAGTTTGCTGAAGTTCAGTTCAAGGGGGGGGGGCCAAAATCGTGTTTTTGATATGGCTGTTTTTAGGGCAAGATGAAGGGTGGGAAATGATCAGGGGTTGATGGTGAGTTGTTCTATGAAGTTTGTTTGAAGGTTTGTAGCTTGTGTGATGAGTTTCGAATGAAAATGCAAAGAGGGGAATTTTGGTGAATGCTGACTTGTGGGAGGATTCTGGCTTGCTTAATGTGTGTAATGGCTTGTATTTGGTCCATGTATCAAGTCTTGATAGGTCAGAGAGTTGTTGGTGGCCTATGCTGATTGGTATGGTTCATTTTGCAAAAAGTCAAGGTTAGGTGTCCTTTGAGGTATGGGAAAATTCAGGCCAAGGACAAGGGCATATCCTGTGCAGCTTGATTCATGGGCAACCATGGAATTCAGATTGAGGCCAATTAGCAAGTGGATTGAAGTTTGTGGGGGGTTTTGCAAATTTCATGAAGTTTGGCCCTTTCTTGATTTCTTCATACACAAGTCATGAAACTTGGAAATTCTTGGGCCAATTCTGACTTTTAGGCATTGCATTAAGTTTTTATGGTGATTATAAGTCAATTTGAGGTCACAAATTTGCTTGGCATGAGGTTTTGCAAAAATCCCTCTTAGGCATGAAACTTGAAATTATGTGATTTTTGCCAACTTTGGAAAGCCATAACTTGAGTTCCAAAATGAATTAGATCTTGTTCTTGTACTTTTTGAAAAGGGAATGATCCAATCTACAACTTTCATGACTAAGAATTTTTCATTTGAAGCATTTTTGGTTGAGAAAGAGGAGGTTGAAAAACTTTCCCAAAATGGAAAGTTTACATTACAAGTCATTTCCATTTTTGGCAACTTTTGGTTTAGCCCACTTTTCTTCAAATTTGTGAACTTAAAATCACTTCAATGATCAAATAAATACCATATAACTTCATTTTGATGAAAAATCCATTTGGGTTCCATGTTTAGGGGCCTCAGATGCCCTGATTTGGCTCTGACTTGCTCAAGAAGTTACCCAATGATCAGATGACTTCCACAATGAATGTTTCCATCAAACTTGGTATGCATGATCCTTATAGCATATAGATACCAATAGAAACAAGAATGACCAAAAAATTTGGAGTTACGGCCTCTGAAACCAAAACCCTAATTTTAGGTCATCTGTGTAGTTAAACTTGGCTCTGCTTCCATGCCTTGCCAGTTCTTGTGATTTTCTGACTTTCTTGATCTTGGGAGGATATAATATGATGATTGAATATACATGGACCCTCTTGAGATGATTGAAGACCTTTGGAGTGGCTCAGATAGCTCATGGATTGCTCAGACCACAAACCCTAGGTGCAGATAACTTTTAACCAATGTAGTGAAGCAAAAATGCAATATGAGATGATATGATTGAACTTATGCAAATGAAAAGAATCACAAGCCATGGTGTGAACTTAGTGAGGGCAAATTTGGGGTGTTTACAGGGAGGAGATAACTCATGGGAAGCAGCACGATGGGGATTCAGTGCTTGATATGCCCCATGTTGTGAAAGATTGTCTGTCTTGATTGCCTGCAACCTGTTAAGACAAAGGAAAACGCACAAGTATCCTGAGGTATCCCTAACCGGATTCCATTATAGGAGTTAGACTTATCTGAAAGTAATATATTTCCTGCAAGCATTTATTAAAAATGGCTCATATGTTTTATGCAAGTGTTGTATTATGAACATTGGACATTTTGCAAGCGAAACAAAAACGTACAAATAATGTGTGACTAAAAACTCTGATCTTATTAATTTAGGTGCCCTGAATTGGCAAGTACAGTTAAAAGAAGCGAATCCCCTGGAAGGAGGAGATTGTTGTAAATTGAGAAAATAAAAGTGTCGGCAATGTTGACGACGGCGCTCTAGTGAGCTTCCCTTGCTATGACCTATATGACCTTGATGTTCTTCTTATCTTGCTTTCTGAAGAAGGTTGATTCTGACTGATGTTTTAACCTTTCGAAGCTTTCCATTTTGTGAGCGATACAGATGAATTTAGAATGCAGTTGTTCGCTTATTCCCTGATTTTGCGTGGATCACCCTTTCGGGTTTTCAATCCACCGGGATACCCATTTTTGCCTGAGCTATCCAATACGGCCTTTCAACTCAGCGGGTGTACATTTTTTTGATTTTTCCCTTATTTTTGCCCGAGCCTTTTATTCTGTTTTTGACTCGCTGGGATGCCCTATTTTTGCCTGGACTCACATTCTGTTTTTATGTCCAGCGGGTCATTTTATGTGAAGTATTTTTTAACTGCATCTGAATTCACGGGGGATAAGAAATCCTCGCCATCCATAGTAGTGAGCATCAGTGCTCCACCAGAAAAAACTTTCTTTACTATGAATGGGCCTTCTTAGTTTGGCGTCCATTTTCCCTTATGGTCTGTATGAGGAGGAAGAAGTCTTTTCAGCACAAGATCTCCCACTTGGTATTCCCGAAGTCTGACTTTCTAATCGAAGGCTTTCTTCATTCGCTTCTGATATAACTGCCCATGACAGATGGCAGCTAGCCTTTTCTCCTCGATCAGATTCAGTTGATTGTACCGAGACCAGACCCATTCTACTTCATCCAGTTTTACATCCATCATTACCCGTAAGGAGGGTAGATCAACTTCAATAGGTAGGACAGCTTCCATACCGTACACAAGCTGATAAGGCGTTGCCCCAGTAGACGTTCTGATTGAAGTTCGGTATCCATGCAACGCAAATGGAAGCATTTCGTGCCAGTCTTTATAGGTAACCACTATCTTCTGCACAATCTTCTTGATGTTCTTGTTAGCGGCCTCAACAACGCTGTTCATTTTTGGCATGTAAAGAGAAGAGTTGTGATGTTGGATTTTGAAGTCCCGACACAGTTCTGCCATCATTTTGTTGTTCAAATTGGAACCATTATCAGTAATGATTCGCTCGGGAACTCCATATCGACAGATGATGTCTCTTTTCAGAAATCTAGCTACCACTTGTCTGGTGACGTTTGTATACGAAGCTGCCTCGACCCATTTGGTGAAGTAATCAATGGCTACCAGGATGAATCTGTGACCATTTGAAGCAGTCGGTTAAATCTTTCCAATCATGTCAATGCCCCACATGGCAAAGGGCCAAGGTGAAGACATTACGTTCAATGGATTTGGAGGTACATGCATTTTATCTGCGTAGATTTGGCACTTGTGGCATTTTCTGGCATAGGCATAACAGTCTGCATCCATTGTGATCCAGTAGTAACCCGATCTTAATAATTTCTTAGCCATTGCATGTCCTCCGGCATGGGTACCGAAAGAACCTTCGTGCACCTCGTGCATCAACAAGTTTTCTTCTTTCTTGTCAACACATCTGAGCCGGACCATGTCGAAGTTTCGCTTGTATAATGAACCATCAGCATTGAGGAAGAAGCTATCGACCAGTCTTCTTAATGTCTTCTTATCATTAGATGATGCCCTAGGTGGGTACGTCTGATTTTCTAAGAAGCATTTGATGTCATGGTACCAAGGCTTGTCATCACTAACGGTGTCCACAGAAAATACATATGCTGGTCGGTCCAGTCTGGATACCAGAATCCGAGGCACATAATTGGCGGTTTGAACCTTGATCATGGAGGAAATGGCAGCTAAAGCATCTGCAAACTGATTTTCGTCTCGAGGGATGTATTCAAGTTTGACTATTGTGAAAAACATCAATAATCTCCTCATATAATCACAGTATGGAATCAGATGCTCCTGATGAGTGTACCATTTGTCGTTGGTTTGATTGATTACCAAAGTCGAATCTCCGAATACATTCAATGTTTTGATCTTGAGGTCAATGGCTTCCTCAAGTCCCATGATACAGGCTTCATATTCTGCTTCATTGTTAGTGTAGGCAAAGGTAAGTTTTGCCGAAAAAGGCATATGAACTCCTTTAGGTGTGATAAGCACTGCACCAACCCCACGACCATTCAGATTGACAGCCCCGTCAAACATCATAGTCCATGTTTCTTCTGGATCAGGCCCTTCAGTGTGAACTGGCTCTTCACAATCTTTTTCTTTTAAGTAAATGATGTCTTCATCAGGGAAATCAAATCTCATGGGCTGGTAATCTTCAATGGGTTGCTCAGCCAGGTAGTCAGACAATACACTACCCTTGATGGCCTTTTGAGATGTGTACTGAATGTCATACTCTGTCAGAATCATTTTCCATCTTGCAACCCTTCCGGTAAGTGCTGGCTTCTCAAATATGTACTTGACGGGGTCCATCTTTGAGATCAACAAAGTAGTGTGAGTCAACATATACTGTCTTAGTCGGCGAGCAGCCCATGCTAAAGCACAACAAATTTTCTCGAGCAGTGAATAACGTTGTTCACAGTCGGTAAACCTTTTGCTTAGGTAGTATATTGCATACTCTTTTCGACCAGACTCGTCATGCTGGCCCAACACACACCCCATTGACCCTTCTAATACTGTCAGGTACATTATCAGAGGTCTTCCTTCAATTGGAGGCATGAGAATTGGAGGTTCTTGTAGGTACTCCTTAATCTTGTCAAAAGCTTTCTGACAATCGTCGTTCCACCTGACTTTTTGTTCCTTTCTTAACAGTTTGAACAGGGGCTCACAGGTTGCAGTGAGGTGAGATATGAACCTTGATATGTAGTTCAATCTACCTAAGAACCCCTGAACTTCGTTTTCAATCCTAGGTGCAGGCATCTCTTGAATGGCTTTGACTTTGTCGGGATCAACCTTAATTCCCTTTTCACTTACAATAAATCCCAGTAACTTACCAGAACGTACCCCGAATGTGCATTTGTTGGGGTTCAAATTCAACTGATACTTCCTCAAACGCTTAAACAACTTCAGCATATTCACCAAATGGTCTTCTTCAGTAAGGGACTTGGCAATCCACATAGCATTCGATTTCTTTGTGTATCATATCGTGGAATAATGTTACCATAGCCCGTTGATACGTTGCACCGGTGTTCTTTAGTCCAAATGACATTACCTTGTAACAAAATGTGCCCCAAGGTGTGATGAAAGTTGTTTTCTCCATGTCTTCGGGTGACATCTTGATCTGATTATACCCAGAAAATTCGTCCATGAAAGAAAATATCGAGAACTGAGTTGTGTTGTCGACCAATACATCAATGTGAGGTAATGGGAAATCATCCTTCGGGCTAGCTCTGTTCAGGTCCCGGTAATCCACACACATACGCACCTTACCATCCTTCTTAGGCACAAGTACAATGTTAGCAACCCACGGCGGGTAACTAGTTACAGCAAGGAAACCGGCGTCCCACTGTTTTTGTACTTCTTCCTTAATCTTCATGGCCATATCTGGGCGAGTGCGGCGTAACTTTTGCTTGACTGGAGGACAATCTCCTTTCAAGTGTAGCCTATGCATAACAATATCTGTATCTAGACCTGGCATGTCTTGATAGGACCAAGCAAAGACGTCGACATATTCCCGAAGCATATTGATAAGTTGTTCTCTTACTGGAGCTTGCAGACTGGCACCATTCTTCACCTCTTTTACATCTTCCTCGGTACCAAGATTAACAGTTTCAATTTCCTCCTGATGAGGAGTGATCACTTTCTCTTCTTGCCTCAACAACCTGGCTAGCTTTTTGGGCAACTCATAGTCTTCTTCAACCCCTTCATCGGCTTGATTAATTGGATTGTCGAAGTCATACAAGGTCATAGCAGTGTTGTTGTCGGTGCAGTCTAGAGGATAATCTCTGCAAGGATTGAGATTTGTTCTTTTTAGTGATCAATTTTAATCTTGTTTAGAAAAAATGAAATTATTTATTTTGAAAACATTGCCATTTTATTGTTTTGTGCGAAAAATAACAAAAATGAAAAGACAGTGAGCGAAAGAGAAAATTGTTTGCAAAAGATGTCCGATATTCATTGATATTCCATTTGCACAAAAATACAAATATGGCCCTATTACAAAATGAGTCCTGACACCTTGGGCTAGATGCAGGACTTGATGCATGCTATAAAGCAGGAAATAATAATTACTCTGCAGGAGTAACCCTTATAATTTCCTGGGAAGACCAGTTAAGGACTTTTTGACCCGGGATCCTTGGACGAATCCAGCTCTCCAGGTTGAGGTCGCTTTCTGCCTCGTCTTCCACGTTATTGACAACATATGGGGTTAGCATCCATCCACTTATGAACTTGGGCTCCTTAGCAGCCTCTGCTTGATCTTGTCAGAATGGTTTGTAACCTAAACTGAATATGTCCTCCTTCTTCTCCACTGGTAGCAGCTTGCCCCAGCCTTTGGCATTTCCATCTTCAACAACCTTCCGAGCTTGTTGGTAGGAGACAATTGAAGTACCCATCCTATCCTCCTAGGATGCAACAAATACTTCCATTTTCGCCTCATTGACGTTCAGCGCTTCGAAACCTTGGCTCATGGTCTCGTGGATTTCACCATCCATCTCAATGTATTTGTAGGTGGCCAAATGGCTAGCAAAAATATCTTCTTCACCAGAGATTGTGATAATCTGCCCTTCCCACTCATATTTCAATTTCTGGTGAAGGGTCGACGTAACTGCGCCAGCGGCGTGAATCCATGGTCCACCCAACAAACAACTGTAGGTCGGCTGAATGTCCATCACGTAGAAAGGAGTTTGAAAGACCTGCGGACCAATTATCACAGGATGCTCCACTTCTCCAAGAACAGACCTCTTGGAACCCTCAAAAGCTCTAACCACCAAATTGCTTGGTCGGAGAGCTATACCATCATATTCAAGCTTGACAAGGGCTTTCTTTGGCAAGACATTGAGTGATGACCCAGTGTCAACTAGAACATGTGAAAGCACAGCCCCTTTACACTCCAGAGTGGTGTGTAAAGCCTTGTTATGATGACGACCTTCCATAGTCAAATCAGCGTTGGTGAAGCCTAGCCCATGGCTAGTATTAACATTAGATACCACTATCTCGAGCTGATTTACCGTGATCTCCTCAGGCACGTAGGCTGCGTGCAGGACTTTAAGTAATGCATCTCGATGAGCTTCAGAACACAACAGCAGGGATAAGATGGACATCTTGGAAGGAGTCTGGTGGAGCTAATCCACAACCTTATAGTCATTTCTCTTGATTATCCTCATAAATTCATCCACATCTTGATCAAAGGATGTCTTATGGGCTTCTTTCAAAACTGGTTCTTCCGACACCACATTTTTACCTTTGGCTTTGGTAGCAGCCTCTACCTCAGTATTAACTCTTGAAACTTGTGACGTGAAGAGGCGTCCGCTTCGGGTGAAGCCTCTGATTCCCCCGACATTATCGATCTGTGGTGTGTAATCTGAAGAATCAAGAGAGACTTTTTCCCCGTTGTAGTAAAGGTCTGAACCATAGTGCCATGGCACAACATTATCTTTATCATACGGAATAGGTCCAGGTACCGTGATAGTGACTGGACTGACTGCTGCGGAGGTAGGAATTGTTATTGTCTGTGGATCGTAAAATATGGTGACGGGACTTTTGATTGATGGTGGTGGTGATTGACTGAAGCTGGGTTGTTGCTGAGACTACTGCTGAGATTGTTGCTGAAGATTTTTGGAATCAGGGACCATTGCTGGGTTGTAGTATATGGTGATTGTGGAGACGTCGTTGTTAATGGTTGGTGTAGTTGTAGAAGCGGATGCGGTTGAACTAGTGTTTGTTGAAGTGATGAAGGAGATGATTGTTGATTTTGTAGACGAGTCTGTAGGAACAATTGTCTTTGAAGTTGCAGGAGGGGTATTTGTTGTTGCTTTAAAAGGAGTTGCTGATGTTGTAGAAGGCATTGATGTTATCTGCAGGATACCTTCTCTGATAAGGCCATTGATGCCACTTATTAAGCTTGAACACCCATTGACGGAAACTTTGCAAGATTCACAGCAGGCCTCACAACCTGGAAACACCTGGCATTTTAAAAGCTGAGCTTTAACCTCTGCCAGAGGTGTTTGAATGCTTGCAGTATCTTCAATTAAAATCATGGGTTGATCTTCTTCAATTGCATTTATCCGGGGGCCACCATGGCTGGGCATAGGATTTTTCATGACATTAGGAGGTGGTGCAAAATTTAAAGCCTTTGAATCAACCAGATCCTGGACCTTCATGTGCAAAGCTCTGCACTTTTCTGCGGTGTGGCCAGGTGCATTAGAATGGAAGGCACATGTGGCATTAACGTCGTAATTCCGTGGAAGGTTCTGAGGATCTGGTGGAGCCAGAGTCCTTAATTCGACAAGGTTAAACTTCAGAAGTTGTGGTAACAAAGTGGCATAAGGCATTGGTATAGGCTCAATTACCCTATTAACTTGAGATGGCCTTTGCTGGAAAGGACGTTGATGTTGGTTGTTGTTGTTGTTATAGGACCTTTGTTGAGGAAAATTTTGCTGAAATTGTTGTGGTTGCGGAGTGTATTGTTGTTGAGGAGGCGGAGTAGGAATTGTGACTGCGGCAATTGATCTTGGCATATACTGGGGCCTTCCTCTGCCCATATGTACTGAGTTTGTTTCACCCGACCTGCGAGGCCCTGCAAATGGTTTCTTGTGCTGCTTGAGCTGGCGCCATTATCAGAAATTTTTCCCATTTTCAATAAACTCTCAATCCTTTCTCTAGCTATGACCACATCTGCAAAGCTAGTGGAAGAGAAAGAAGTCAACCTATCAATTTATGTCCCTTGGAGGGTGTTCATAAACATATCTGCCATTTCTCTTTCTGACATCGGAGGTTGAACGGCAGCAGCTAATTGCCTCCATCTCTGAGCATACTCTCTGAAGCTTTCCCTGGAGGATTGTGACATACCATTTGGAAGAGTTTTGTTAGGAGCCATGTCTAGATTGTATTGATATTGGCGAATGAAAGCCTCGGCCAAATCTTTCCAATTTCTTACCGTGGCCCTAGTAAGATGAGAGTACCACTCACAGGATGCCCCAGTCAAGCTATCTTCAAAATAAAACACCCATAGCTTTTCATCCATGGTGAAGGCCTTTAATTTTCCCAGGAAGGATTGAAGATGGGTGCGAGGGCAAGATGTTCCATTATATCTTTCGAAGCAGGGAGGTTTGAATTTGTGAGGAATTCTAACTCCCTCTACCAGCCCCATATCCATAACATCAAACCCTAGAGAGTTTTAAGACTCCAGAGACCTCAACTTTTCTGCTATCTCGTCCAGCCTACGATCATAGACTTCATCTCCTGCCCCAACTACAGTGAACTGTTCCTCCTGAGGGTCCTCTTGCAAGGCACTCCCTCCAGTATTAGCCTGGGTGTTCCTAATAGCATTAATGTCATGGTTAAGATGAGGTCCAAACTCTGGGGATCAGTACGAGGATGTACATAATCATTGTTGCTGGTACCCCCTGTACCTAGGTGGTTTTCTTCAGGAGTTTGCCGCTTGACCAACTCTCTTAATCTTTCTTGGCTTTGGGCCAGTCCAATCATCACTCCCATAAACTGGTTCATCTGAGCCCTCATTTCAGTTCTTTCATTAGCCATCTGGGTTCTTACATCAGTCAGATCTTGCTGAACCTGGTCCATCTGTAGGCTCAGAAGGTTGTTTCTTGTCAGATACCGGTGAACTCTGTTGATGGGGAAGACTCTCCTACGAGCAATGTTTCCTGAAACCATAACACAGTGAGAAACAACAAAAAAAATACCTACAAAACAAAGAAATAAGGTTAGTATGCAATGCAGGATGCCTATTTGTCTTCCAAGGGTATCCGGTTTGGTTCTTTTGATTTTGACCTTCCAGACCTCGGGGAATGATGATGTTGAAGAGAGATGAAGCCCACAAAATAACACATAAACCATATATTACAAAAATGTAAAGATACATAGTTTTGTGATTACAACAAGCCCTCATGATGGGTCAAAATACAACAAAATAAACAAAAGTACAAACAAAATGAAGTACAAAGTGAAGGTGCGTAAAACACAAGGAAGGGGGGTTGGAATTGGGTTTTCTTTAACAACTAAAAATAACTTCTAATGACAAGTTAATTTATCCTGGTTCGTTTGAACTCAAACTACGTCCAGTCCACCCGCCAAGGTGATTTTGCCTCTATCAGTGAGGTCTTAATCCACTATTCAATAAATGAATACACACACTGACCTATAGTCAATGTCCTCCTGAGTCTTCTGACTGAAACTAGTCACTCAAGGAAATATTACACAACTATTACAATAATTATAATATGGTAACAATTTTGCTTCTAATAAAGCTAAGATCACTAAGTGAATGTTACAATGTTTTAGCACAAATGATTCAGTCTTTTGCTCGTGAGTGTATTATCCAAATCTTCAATTTGATTCCTTTATATAGTTCTTGAATAAATGTAGCCGTTGAGATATCTTGAGCTAATTTAGGATATTAGTTAATACCATAAATTCCTTCCAAAACAAGAGAGACTTGTCTTAATCATTAATTAAAATATTCTTTAATTAATGTCTTCATTATGAAGATCATCATCTTCTAGACGTAAATCAGAGATAGTAAAGACTTGATGCACAACCATTTAATCATGTCATTAAATGATGGATTATTCATTAAGTGTATCTTCTATATATGGCTCAATATATCTTCTAGTAATGCACGTCTCCTTTAATTAAATTCCTCTTCTACACAATAATAAAGGTAGTCATTAGAACTTCTATTCTAGCATAATAATATTTGTTATCATCAAAACTCTTAGAGGTTTAGAACCATAATTGTTCTAACAATCTCCCCCTTTTTTATGATGACAAAACATTTATTTAGATATTGAGAATAGAGTTTAATAGGATTAGAAGAACTCCCTTTGATTGAATAAAATCAAATATTTCTATTAAAGATCTCTTCAGAAGTTTTATCCTTCAGAAGTCATTAGCCTTAGCTCCCCCTGAGTTGATTACTTGACCTGTTTCTATTTTAGAATCACAACTCAAATAGTTTTATTAGAATTTTATATGTTAGAGGCAAATCATGATAAACTGCTATAGATCAGGATCTTCTACGTTGCTCCCCCTTTTTGTCATAACCAAAAAGAACAGATGCAGAAAAAAATTCAAGCGTATAGAAGCAAAATAAGTTTTCATAGAATTAAAAGCCAGTAAGAACAAAACCAGTAGAACTTAAAAAGTCATGAAGAGACAGAAGATAAAACAGAAAAAACTAAGCAGAAGATAAACAGAAAATCAGGAGTGCATCTTAGTAACTAAGGCCTCCAGCAGAGACTTGATCTCAGAGGATGATTCTACTTGCTTTTCAAGCATTGTCTTCAACTCAGCAGTGGTTTCATCTTGCTTATCTAGGCATTGCTTAACCATCTCATTTTCCTTCTTCAACTCTTCCAAGGTCTGTAGAACAAGATTGGTTGGCAGAGGTTCTTCAACTTCTTGAGCAGCTTGATTCTCAGAAACTTCAACAGTTGCTGGTGATTGAGTAGGTTCATCGTCCTGATCTTCTTCAGAAGGTACCAGAACCATTTGAAGTCCAGAGTTTTCTTCCAGAGGTTCTGACTCTGTCCAGGGTTTATTGTCCAGCAGAAAAGGTTTATTCTGTTCAATGTTTGAAACAACTGCTTTGAGATAGTCACAGAAGTTCTGGTGAGCAATGTCATAGCAGATGTCCTTAAGTCTCTTTGTCTCAGCATTAAACCATTTTCTGAAGGTTGCCCACAGAACGTCAGAAGCAGCTGGATCAGGAAGCTCTGAGCAAGCAGACTTCAGATCCTCTAACTTCAGTTTCATTGTTGTTTCAAAAGCAAGTAACAGTGCAGAAATGTCTGTTTTTGAGGGTTTTGGTTTTGGTGCAGGTATGGCAGTTTTGTTTGAGACGGAGGATAATTTGTGTAAAGCTTCAATGTTAACAGAGGTTCTAAGGGGATTTTCATGTTCAGCTTCTTCTGGTGGTGTATCAGGGATGGTGATAAACGTTGGTGAGTTAGGAGGGGTAGACTCATATGAAGATAGGGAACTTTCTCTTATTGGTGAGAGATTAAAAACAAGGCCATCAGAATGTTGAGGTTGGAAACTGCTATGGTGGTGTGTTTCAGAAGTTTCAGAAGATGGGATTTGAACAGAATTAGTGGGTTGAAAATCATCAATGTCAGAGAGAACATGTTGAAGGGCAGTGTGTGTTTCAGCTGATTGTGAACGGTCAATATCAGAAAGGGGTGTTGTATCAATTGGAATATCAAAATCTGAAAGTGTTTGTGGTTGATAGTGTTCATGTTCTGGTGGATAAAGTGATGATAGAATGGATGAGACAGCAGCAGTTACAGGTATAACAGAGGGAATAAGGTTAGAAGGTGGAATAGGTTCAGAGGATTGAGTTGGTTCAGATGATGGGATTGGTTCAGAAGAAGTTGGTTCAGAAGGAATAGGTTCAGAAGAAATAGGTTCAGAAGGTGCTTCAGACACTTCTACTGTAACTGCTTCTACTACAGAAATGAATTCAGAGTTAGAGGCAGAAGTATTGCCTGTTCTTCTAGTAGTTTTAGTAGCCTTCTGAGAGGATACTTCTACAGCATTCCTTTTCTTGCTTCTTGCAGAGGCAGCATCTGGAGTTTGCTGAGTAAGTTTTGTTGCCTTGAACATTGGATCCACACCATGTTGCTTGCATAAGTCCAAGTAATTGACCACAACCTCTGGAGGTGTGTCAGAAGAGAAGAGGGGGAAGTTCTGCATGGGAATCTTCCTGGTGGTTATAACTTCTATAGAATAGAGGACAAGTTCTTTCTTGATAGAAGTTATAAACTTCATCTTCTTCAGATTCTTTGCATTCAGAGGCTTACCAACATCTGTTTCAAGAAGTTGTATCTGATTTACTTCTGCCAGAAAGTCCACCAACTTATTCTCACAGAGAATGTCAGATATTAAACGTCCTAGAGGAATCCAATCCCTCTTGGTTTTCTCCCCATCTCTTGTTTCCTTCACACTATTTTTCAGATGTTGAAACAGAGAGTGTGCAATGTTGACCTTCTTCTGTTTAGCAATAAAGTATAGCAGGAACTGCTGATCCATGTTGATATAGTCTGGAGAGTTTGTAGCTTTCTTGTGGCAGATGGTTCCAAGAATGATCTTGGCCCAAATTCTAAGAGGAATCTTTAGATCCTTTATCTTGTTAGAAGGTTGGCCAGAAGTGAAGATTTCCTTGGCTATCAGTTTTGTATCTGACATTTTGTCCATTTCACTACACTTAATTCCATTGCCATCAGATTCTATGAGCTTGGCAATGTGGTCTTCAGAAATTATGATTCTTTTGCCCAGCACATACGAAGTAACATGAGTGTTGGAGGCAGTTGCATATACCCAGAATTCCTTTACCAATTTTGGGAAAACTGGTCCCATGAGACGATCAAAGTACTTCTCCCATCCTTGAGCTTGGATGGCAGGAAGGAGGTCAAAACCATTATCTTTCAGACTGTTGAAATCCACAAAGAGCTCACATAGAACTTCCAGTTTGTCAGTAGGAGTAAGAAGGGTCTTCACAGGTTCAACGTAAAACACATCAGTTGAGTCTTCTTGTTGTTGAGGAGAGGAAGCCATTGTTACTAAGATGAGGTTTTTGAGGTTTAGGGTTTTAGAAAAAATTCAGAGAGAACGCAAAAGTGAAGGTGAAAAAGTTTTTCAGTAAAAATGCAATTAGGGTAAAAAGTAAAAAGTGAAAATGAAAAGTTGTTTATATAGAAAAAAATTGCATTTAATAATACGAGAAATTAGTGGGAAAAATTAAATTTAAAAACATAATGATTATATGCACTAAATGCAGCAGACATAGGGGAAGGCGTAAAAGATTCTGGAACAGTTACCCAAGAGATTTTTTCCCTTTTGGTGTCAAGTCAGCCGTATCAGTTTCCCAGAAGATCAACAGATGTCCTTCTGTAGAGGACAGTTGTCCAATGCATGTTCTGTCACTCTTCAGAATTTGGACACTTGTTTTAATTCTGATGGGATTCCTTAGAGCCTTGTTGACACTTGTTGATGTGAAGATTTGTATGTTATTCCTTTGAACAGAAGTTCTCAGAATGAAACAGTTAGAACATAATATCTTTTGAAGGAATAATATAGAGGATTAATTTCAGAACTTCTAAGAGTTAAAGACATATAATTAAAGCATTTTCATTCTGGACATAATTTCATGCTAAGGTTGGTTAGTATGAAATTAAATCTATCTTCAGGAAGGGGTTTTGTAAAAATATCAGCCCATTGGTGATTTGTATCTATGAATTTTAACATTAAAATTCCCTTCTGAGTATAGTCCCTAATGAAATGATGTTTAACTTCTTTGTGTTTAGCTCTGGAATGTAAAATTGGATTTTTAGAGAGACAAATAGCAGAGGTATTATCACAGAGGATGGGAATGTTACTCTCATAGATGTTGAAATCCTCAAGCTGATTTTTCATCCAGAACATCTGAGTACTGCATCCAGCTGCTGCAATGTATTCAGCTTCTGCAGTTGATAATGCTATGGTTGACTGTCTTTTGCTGGACCAAGAAATTAGATTATCTCCTAGAAATTGACAACTTCCAGAAGTACTTTTTCTTTCTGTTCTATCTCCAGAAAAATCAGCATCACAGTATTCTACAAGTTTATAATCTTTGGATCTTCTGTAGTATAAACCAAGATTAGTAGTACCTTTTAGATACCTAAAGATTCTCTTAACTGCTGTTAAGTGAGTTTCTCTAGGATCTGATTGAAATCTAGCACATAAACATACATTGTATAGAATATCTGGTCTAGAAGCAGTTAGATAGAGGAGAGAGCCAATCATACCTCTGTAGAGCTTCTGATCTACTTTCTTACTTACCTCTTCTTTCTCCAGAATACATGTAAGATGCATAGGAGTTTTAGATATGATGCTTTCTGATAAATCAAATTTCTTCAGAAGTTCTTTGACATATTTGCTTTGATGGATATATGTTCCTTCTGATGTTTGATTTATTTGAACTCCCAGGAAGAACTTTAATTCTCCCATCATGCTCATTTCAAATTCTGCCTGCATAGACTTAGCAAATTCCTTTCCCAAGGCACTTTTAGTAGAACCAAAAATTATATCATCTACATAAATTTGGCATATCAGAAGATCATTTTTAATGTTTTTACTGAAAAGAGTTGTATCCACTTTCCCTCTGATGAAATTATTTTCCAGAAGAAAAGTGCTTAGTCTTTCATACCAAGCTCTAGGAGCTTGCTTCAGACCATATAAAGATTTTTTGAGTTTGAAAACATGTTCTGGAAATTATATATTTTCAAAACCAGGGGGTTGGTGTACATACACTTCTTCATCAATATAACCATTTAAAAATGCACTCTTGACATCCATTTGATATAGAATGATATTATGGTTTACAGCAAATGAAATTAGCAGTCTAATTGATTCTAACCTGGCAACTGGTGCATAGGTTTGTGTACAGTTAATTCCTTCTTGTTGACTATAACCTTGTGCAACCAGTTTTGCTTTGTTTCTGACAACTTCTCCTTGTTCATTTAGCTTGTTTCTGAATACCCACTTGGTGCCAATGATGTTGAATCCTCTGGGCCTAGGAACTAGATCCCATACATGATTTCTGGTGAATTGGTTAAGTTCTTCTTGCATAGCCAGAATCCAATCATTTTCTGAGAGAGCTTCTTCTACAGAAGTTGGTTCAATCATAGAAACAAGTCCCATTAGTGATTCTTCAGAGTTTCTGAAAGATGATTTTGTTCTGATTGGTTCATCCTTCTTTCCCAAGATTTTATCTTCTGGATGATTCACTTTGCTTCTGGATAGTTTCTTCTGAGTGGGTTCTTCAGAATTTGCTGGAGTAATTGTCTTGTTTTGTTCTGTAGGTGATTGATCTTCAGATGTTCTGTTTGTAGAAATTTCAACTTCTATATCTGTAATAAATTCATTCTGGTTTGGTTTTTCAGAACCAAGCTTATCATCAAATCTGACATAAATAGATTCTATCACAATACGTGTTTCTGTGTTGTATACTCTGTATCCCTTTGAACGTTCAGAGTATCCTAACATATAACACTTTTGTGCCTTAGAGTCAAATTTATTCAGAGTATCATTAGTATTCAGAATAAAACATATGCACCCAAAGGGGTGAAAATATGAAATGTTGGGCTTTCTGTTCTTCCACAATTCATAAGGAGTCTTTTCAAGAATAGGTCTTATGGAGATTCTATTCTGAATATAGCATGTTGTATTTACTGCTTCTACCCAAAAATGTTTAGCCATGTTAGTCTCATTGATCATGGTTCTGGCCATCTCTTGCAATGTTCTATTCTTACGTTCTACAACCCCATTTTGTTGAGGAGTTCTAGGACAAGAAAAATCATGAGAGATGCCATTTTCATTAAAAAATGATTCTAATTGTTTGTTTTCAAATTCTCCACCATGATCACTTCTGACTTTAATAATTTTAAATTCTTTTTCATTTTGAACTTGTTTGCAGAAGTTAGAAAATACAGCAATTGACTCATCCTTGTGTCTAAGAAACTTTACCCATTACCATCTGCTGAAGTCATCTATGATCACCAATCCATACTTCTTGCCACTGACAGAAGTAGTTTTCACTGGTCCAAACAAGTCAATATGCATAAGTTCTAGTGGTCTAGAGGAAGATACAACATTTTTAGCTTTAAAAGCAGGTTTTGAAAATTTGCCTTTCTGACATGCTTCACACAGAGCTTCTGAGTTGAACTTCAAATTTTGAAGTCCTCTGACCAGATTGAGTTTGTTAAGTTGAGATAATATTCTCATATTAACATGTCCCAATCTTCTGTGCCAGACCCATTGCTCAGTTTCCACAGACATTAGACATTTTACATTCTGAATTTTTAATTCTGAAAGTTTTATTTTATAAATGTTGTTCTTTCTCTTTCCACTGAAGAGGATTGTTCCATCTTTCTGACTAACAGCTTTACAGAACTTTTGATTAAAGATTATGTCATAGCCATTATCACTTAATTGACTTATGGATAATAAATTATGCATTAATCCTTCTACTAAAAGAACATTAGAGATAGAGGGAAGATTTCCATTACCAATAGTTCCAGAGCCAATTATTTTTCCTTTTTGGTTACCTCCAAAACCTACGTGGCCTCCATCTTTTAATTCAAGACTTTGGAACATATGCTTTCTTCCCGTCATGTGTCGTGAGAATCCAGAGTCCAGGTACCATGATTGGTGTTTCAGTTTTGCTGTTAAAGACATCTGCAACATACACAATTTTATCTTTGGGTACCCATATTCTTCTGGGTCCTTGTTTGTTAGTTTTTACAAGCTTCTGATTCATTTTAGGTTTCAAATCAGAACTTGTGGAACAAGATGACTCACTAGTGTATATTAGATCATGGTTATGACCATAGGTAAAATGAGAACTTAGAGGAGTATTAGTTTTTATGACAATGTCATCAATCTTTTTATACTTCAGAGTTTCTTTAGTTTTCACATAGCCTATGCCTCTTCTATCATTTATGCTAACTCCATAGATCATAGATGCAATTTTGCTTCTATTTATGCTTTTAGCTAGAAATTTTTGAAAACCATAGTCATATTGTTTTATGATACTATCAGAATTGATTAGATCTTCTAATTCAGATTCCTTCTGAGCTTTAAGTTTTTCAAAAGAGTTTTTGCATTCAAAAATATTTTCTGTAAGCTCAGAGTTTTCTGTTTTTAGTTTTCTAACTTCTTCTAATTCAGATACCAGACTTTGTTTCATGTCTTTGTATTTGAATTGAAGCTACTGATATTTTTCAAGAATTTCTGAGAGGCTAGCTTCTAGTTGAGATCTAAAAAGTTTAGAAAATACCTCTTCTGAATCTGATTCTGATTCTGATTCTGATGAGTGATCATCTTCTGGTATGTTTGCCATTAGTGAAATATTAGCTTGTTCATCTTCAGAATCTGACTCTGCTTCAGATGATTCAGAATCATCCCATGTTGCCATGAGACTCTTTTCCTTTTCTCTACTGAATTTGTTTCTGGGTTTCTCTTTCTGGAGTTTTGGACATTCACTCTTGTAGTGTTTTGGTTCTTTGCATTCATAGCACACAACTTCTTTGCTTTTGGGTTTCTTGTGACCAGATGTTGATTCAGAATAGTTGTTGGTTCTTCTGGTATTTCTGAACTTCTTCTGACGATGCTTCCAGAGTTGTTGGAATCTTCTGGATAGGAGAGATAATTCATCTTCTTCTGATGAGCATCCAGAACTTTCTTCTTCTTCTGCCTGTAAGGCTTTAGAAACAAATTTGTTAGATTTAAGAGCTACAGACTTACCTTTCTTCTGGGGTTCATCTTCTTCTAGTTCAATCTCATGACTTCCCAAGGAGCTGATCAGTTCTTCTAAGGATATTTCATTCAGATTTTTAGATAGCTTTAGAGCAGTGACCATGGGCCTCCAAGCCTTTGGTAAACTTCTGATGATTTTCTTCACATGATCTGCTGTTGAGTAGCCTTTGTCCAGAACTTTCAGTCCAGCTACCAGTATTTGGAACCTTGAGAACATTTTTTCAATTGTCTCATCTTCTTCCATTTTGAAAGCTTCATACTTCTGGATGAGGGTTGGAGCTTTAGTCTCCTTGACTTGAGTGTTGCCTTCATGTGTCATCCTCAGAGAATCAAACATGTGTTTAGCTGAGTCCCTGTTTGTGATCTTCTCATATTCTGTATATGAGATAGCACTTAGAAGTATGGTTCTAGCTTTGTGATGATTTCTGAATTCCTTCTTCTGTTGAGCTGTCATATTTTTTCTTTCAATCTTCTGACAATCTGCTCCAACAGGATGAATGTATCCATCTGTCACCATGTCCCAAATATCTCCATCTAGAGCTAGAAAGAAACTTTCCAGAACATCCTTCCAGTAGTCAAAATTGTCACCATTGAACATTGGAGGTTTAATGTTGATCTTGTCATTTTGGTAGTCATTGTTGTTATTGCCAGCTTCTGCCATGTGTTTTAATTTCTGGATCTTTTACTGACACGGTTAATTGTTTTTCTCAGAACCTAGCGCTCTGATGCCAATTGAAGGTGCGTAAAACACAAGGAAGGGGGGGGGTTGGAATTGGGTTTTCTTTAACAACTAAAAATAACTTCTAATGACAAGTTAATTTATCCTGGTTCGTTTGAACTCAAACTACGTCCAGTCCACCCGCCAAGGTGATTTTGCCTCTATCACTGAGGTCTTAATCCACTACTCAATAAATGAATACACACACTAACCTACAGTCAATGTCCTCCTGAGTCTTCTGACTGAAACTAGTCACTCAAGGAAATATTACACAACTATTACAATAATTATAATATGGTAACAATTTTGCTTCTAATAAAGCTAAGATCACTAAGTGAATGTTACAATGTTTTAGCACAAATGATTCAGTCTTTTTCTCGTGAGTGTATTATCCAAATCTTCAATTTGATTTCTTTATATAGTTCTTGAATAAATATAGCCGTTGAGACATCTTGAGCTAATTTAGGATATTAGTTAATACCATAAATTCCTTCCAAAACAAGAGATACTTGTCTTAATCATTAATTAAAATATTCTTTAATTAATGTCTTCATTATGAATATCATCATCTTCTAGACGTAAATCAGAGATAGTAAAGACTTGATGCGCAGCCATTTAATCATGTCATTAAATGATGGATTCTTCATTAAGTGTATCTTCTATATATGGCTCAATATATCTTCTAGTAATGCACATCTCCTTTAATTAAATTCCTCTTCTACACAATTATAAAGGTAGTCATTAGAACTTCTATTCTAGCATAATAATATTTGTTATCATCAAAACTCTTAGAGGTTTAGAACCATAATTGTTCTAACACAAAGAAATCAAACATCTAGCCCATAATCATCCTCTCTGACTTCCTTTAGGAGAGCATCGGTCACTGGGCCAACTGGATGCTCTGTGATGGTCCTGATAAGAAGGTTCCTGGTGGCAATAGCACTTGTTAACTTCTTATACTTGTCTTGGTCTTTTGATCTCTTCAACCCCGCCCGGAGTTTCAACTCAGAGATTTCCTTTTGTGCTTCTAACAAGGCCTCCTGATTCTTCTTCTCATTAGCTTTCAGCTGCTCTATCTTAGCATAGGTCCTTTGATCTTCCTGTGAACGAGCCTCAGTGATTCTGATCTATCTAGCCTGACTCTCCTCCAAGTAGTGCTCGGCTCTGGCCTTCTGAATCTTGGCTTCCTTGCAAGCATTCTTCAATACCAACTGCCCTGCTCTAGCTCTTCTGATGTAATCATTTTTCTTCTCAATCTTAGCCATATGCTCGATCCGGAGCTTCTCTAACCTTTCATTGTCCAGACGACTATCATTCCTTTTCCAGAGGGTCTTCTTCAGAGCTTCAGAAAGCTGAGTATTCCTTTCCTTCAACTTCTCAAACTCTTCTAAACTGATTGTAGCTATAGGCTCTACTACTGAGGGTCCAGGCACATTCTCTAGGGTGAATGGAATACGGGTAACCTGTCCTATGATACGAGACCAATCAAGATACTGAGCTGAAGCTATGTTGTTGCACTTGCCAAGAATGGCAGTCCCTTTTGTCTGAATGTTGTCCCAAGCCCAAGCTACTTGTCGGGCAATGGCATGGTTATGCTGAATGTCACAGTAAAGGGTTTCTGACAAGTCCTGCTCTCTCGGTGGATGTACCTAGGCATACTCTAATTGCCTTTTGAACAACAAAGGATTGTAGTTGATGCAACTCTTTACTCTAATCAGAGGTACGTTGGGGTACTGCCCACAGCTGGTGATTATGTCTCTGCCCTTGGTGCTCTGAGTGCACCATCTGATGTCTTCTGATGTAAGGGCAATCATTCTCTTAGTCCAGTTTCTTGACTGATGAGGATTCAAGAAAGCTTCTGACTTTGGCAGGTGTCTCAACAACCAGCAGTAGAAGAGAGGTGCACAACATCTGACTAATCTTCCTTTCTGCTTCTCATTCCTTTGATGCACTGAGTAATAAAAGTCCCCAAGCAAGGTAGGGACTGGATTCTTCAGCAAGAAGAGATGGATAGCATTCTTGCTTACAAACATAGGCTCGTCTGCAAACAAGATGATACCATATATGCTAAGGGCCAAGAGAGCACAGACAGTGTCCCACTTCCCTGTTGCAGCATAAATGGTGGCCTGAGTGATCAGGAAGTCCAAATGGAGGCCTGGGATTCCAGCCTTAGTGATCATATTCTGATCAATGATGGTGGATTCCAAATACAGAGCCTTATCTATATCCTCATTCCTGGGAGCAGTCATCTCAGGGTTGAAAGGAATCCCTCTCCTGATGGGGACCCCCAACAACATGGAAAATTCTTCTAACAAAGGGCCCAACTGAAAGTTTGGAAAGGTACAACACCTGAGTGGAGGGTCATAGAACTGAAGGCAGGTGTGGATCATACTCCTCTAGGATGCATCCAGGTCCATGATCATGTCCATAATACCAACATAGTGTTCCTTGAATAAAGGGACATGATCAGGAGTGATGAGTGTCTGAATCTGTCTGATAGCTGCCAGAGTGGGCTCAAAGAAATGGTATGTGATGTTGCTCTTCCTGGATGGGTCCATGCTGGCAATGGATGCTGAAGGAAACAACTGAAGAGAACTACTGATGAAGGCAACTGATGAAGGTGCTGAAAAGAAGCTAGCTGATGAAGATATCTGATGGAAATGGCTGATGCAGATATATGAAGGAATCTGAGCAGTAGAACAGGTCAAAACCAAACCAAAGATAAGATGTGGATACCTTGTAAAACAAATAGACAAATGTTAAAATGATGCAAAATGATGTATGAAGAATGATATGCAAGGGTTTGTGATCAAGTGCTGGATCTGTTATCTGCCTTGATAGGGTCCATGTGTGTTCATAAGTCCGGATGAAGGCTTAGAGAACCAGTAACCAGGTGGGGGACTCAAATAAAGAGTCATAAGTCCAGGGTTTCACAAGAACAGTCCAAAATGATGTGACTTTAATAATATCAGTAACAGGGTATGATGAGGCTAAGGGTTCCTGCAAACCTGTAAACATCCCAACCCTCTCACATGTATTATTCTAGAACAAGGATCCTCGGACTTGGATCAGTTATGAGAAGTGTAAACATTTCTAACCCGGAGGTACAGTGTTTACAATAATCATAAAGGATCCTCCTCTAATTCACCTCAGATGATGAAGGTCATAAAAAGGTCATCCAGACTTAGTAGGCTTCCCAGATAGCCCTAGTACTACAGGAAATCCGTAGCATAGAGTTCTCAAGAAGAAACCCATGTCTGAACCGTGTTTCATATTCCCGCACCAGACCGAAATGGAATGGGAAAGAATATGAAGCCACTTTATCCTATGTGTCACTCAGTCTCCAGGTATGGAACCTTACTCACTGAATACCCCTCCCACCAAGGAAAACAACAGATCCAGCACATGTTATATGATGAGAGTAATGAAATGCATAAAAATAGTAAATGAAAGCAATAAATAAAGCTGTACAGAAAGCAATAAATAAAGCAATAAACAAAAGCACATGTAGCACATAACACCCCCATAAACACAAATCAAACAAGCGCTAGGAGAAACCCAAAAAAAGAACCAGAAGCCCTGGTTGCAAGATAAGTATTCCCCAGCAGAGTCTCCAAGTTGTCGCTCCCCCGAAAAGACACCTGGGTCTCAGGGTGCAGACGCGAACGGTCGGTGAAGAGATAAATGAAAGTGAACTGAATAGAGTCGCCAACTAGGAATTTTTATCCTGAAGGAAAGGTAATGCTGCATAAACCTAGAAAAAGATGGATAAGACGGTTGCGAACCAGAGAAACTGAGAAAGGGGTTAGTTACAACCTGGGAAGGTATTAGCACCCAGATTGTCTGTCGTACTCGACGGGATCCACGCTTACAAGAATGTGTTTAAAAGGGTAAGTGTATGTGCTATCTGTGTGCAAAAGCTAAGAAAAGAATATACAAGTGTCAGTGCAAAAGGGTGAATTTCTCAGGAACTGAGGCTTCAGAAAGAATGCTGGAAGGGGGGAAGACATAAAGACTTTTGTTCGATAACTGTTAAGTTATGCCTACGTATCCTCTCGTGCAATGAGGAAGTCAGAACACCGTAGTTCGACTCAAAGAGACTGAAAGAATAAATTTACTATGAACTGCCTGCTTGCCTATGCTCAAGTGTATGACTTGTCTGGCTCGAGTGCTAATTGTCTTGCATTAGGCGGAAGGAGCAAGTTCTCGTTTGTGAATGAGTGTGATGAGAAACGAATCTCGAAGGAGACGATTATTGTTTGTTTTTGTGTTTTCAGTTTTGTTATTGTTTTTGGTGTTTTGCATAAGTTAACGAGCTTAAGCCTAAAATCAAGGGCTTGTAAACTCATTATATCCTCCCTGATTAGGGATAATGAGCCTACTTAAGTATGAGATAAGCATCTCAACTTAATTACTGTGATGACGTAGGATTAAGATCATTAACCTACTTGTGATTAATTTGATATTTTTGGGTTTTTGTTTAGTGTTAAGTAATGAGTTTAATCTCTAATCACAGATTAATAAACTCATTACACCATCCTAATAGAAGGATAATAGATGAGAACATTTAAGATGAGGAAGATACCTCAACTTAATCCATGGGTAGGGACTAAATTCATTATATCATAAGCCTTTATTAAGTGGATTTTAATTAAGGGATGAGATTAAGAAGTGAATTTTATGTTTGTAAGACATCTTGAGGGGGACTTGTCCATTAAACACTAGGGTTAGTCCCTCTTAACCATAAGGAAGAGTTAGAACCCTAATGTAAGGCCCAAGTTTCAAGATAAAGTCTTGGTGATTATTAGTGTGATTTGATTAAGAGGTTTAAACAAATTAAAGGTTTAACACTTAGGATTAAAGTTATACACTCCATCCTAAGAGAAGGATGCAGGCATAACCCTAATTACAAAGTCCTAAAACTTTAAGAGTTTAGTCTCTGATTATTGAGATGAGAATAGAGACTCAAGGAGACTCAAAGGTAAAAGCTAAGGGGGACTATAAAAAAATCCTAATATTATCATGCTTGGAAGCCACCAATGGAAGAAGCAGATGAAAGGAGGAGGAAGCAGAAGAATAAGTTACTTACTTCCTAAGAAGGTAAGTAACTTAAAGGAAGAAAGTGAGAGAGATGGAACATAAGTGAATCAAATTCACTTCAAAGACAAGTTAAAATGCATATGAAAGAGATAAGAAGAAGTGAGAGGTGAAGGCAAATCCACCTCCCAAAATAACTTACCAAAAGTTCCTGAAAAGTTAGTATGGATGCATAAGTTATAAAGCATGAAGAATGAATTGAAATGAGATGCAAAGACCAAAGTCAGAAGTGTTTATTCTATTCAAATGTCATGTGAGATGATGCAATATCATACAATGTGCATATGAATGATCATACAAGGATGATATGTTATGAAAGCATGCTTAGAAGTTTGAAAACACATGGATGTTTATGAAATGAAATGAATGCAAAACATGGAAAATGAATGAATAAATGATCAAGCAAGGTTCTAACATGTCCTAATATGTCTAAGATGACATATGAATGCATGAAATGTCATGGCCAGTTCATGTGATGATGAATATGCAAGGTGAATGCAAATGAACATGAGAAATTAGGGTTTTATGGACATATGAGATGCAAATGGATAAAACAGAAGCATACAACAAGATAAAAATATGAAATCAAGCTCAAACAAACCTTAATCCCATACTCGGTCACACCCCAAAGGAGAAGGTCAGAAGCATATCCTATTGCAAGTTATGGTTTTCCTAAGTTTGCTAGGGTTTTTGGGTGATTCAAAAGGAAAAATGCAAATCAAATTGGAAATGCAAGATAAATTCATGAGAAAAATGACCTATAAACTACATACAATATGTGAAACAATGCAAAATGAATCAAGTTCAAACTCTTCTTGGTTAGGCAGAAATAATTTTTCAAAGTTAGGGTTAAAAATTGTGATTTTAAAGACCCTTAATTCAAAGAAAATTGGGAAACTATGATCAAACCTAAAAAGGAATTTGTATGAAGAGTTTGAAAATGTTTCTAAATGCATTGGAATGGTTCATGATATTTTTGGTGATTTTTAGAAACCTAAATGCATTTTTAATTAATTAAAATACTTTAATTAATTAAAAATAGCATTTAAATATTTTAAAAATACTTTTTATATGCAAAAAATAAAATAAAAAATGTTTTCTGATTGAGAAAAATATTTAAAATCAAAATGCAAAGAGAAATAATTTTTGAATAAGTTTTGATATTTTAAAATAAATATGCAAAAGAAAATAGAATAAAATGAAAATAAAATGAAAATAAAATGAATAAAATGCAAAGTAATCAGATCCTATGGCTGAGATTTGAACTGGGGAAATGAGGATTGATTGCGCGCGCGTTTCAAGGGTCCAGATCAAATCTGGCTAAATTGATTTTAATTATATTAATTAATCAGAATTAACTTAAGTGAACTAATCCTGGCCATTCACGCGTTAAACTAATCAAGATCCAAAGGTCCAAAATCAAACTGGGCAACTAAACCCTAATTAGGGCTAATCATTTTTAGGTGACCGGATCTAAGCTCTGGTCATCTTCTCCGACCAACCTCTCACGCTATCTTCCACCCTAGGCCACCCCAGACCCCCTAACTCTCCAGAATCACTCAACTAACAACCCTAAACACGAATCCAGCAACAAAATCCATTTATGTTTCATCAAAAGCTAGAATCGAAGCAAAACGGAAAATTATGCAAAACTTTCAGAAGTTCAATACATGCTTGTTTCGCAACCATTTTCAAAACCAATCACATCACCATGATCAGAGAGACGTATAGAATCATTTTATAACTTAAAAGAAGATTTCTGGAAAAAAAGTTCTTGATGACTACCTGAGATGATGAACTGCAAATATGGACTTTCAGAGCTCCTCCTTTGTGCAATCCAACCCCTTTGAGTCCCCTGAGGCTATTGAGAAGCTTTGCAAGAGTTTAAATAGCCTCCTTTGTGAGTTTCAGTTCTGAGAGTTGAGAAATCGTGTTTATGATTCAGAGGCTTTTTAGGCAAAATGAAGGGTGGTTTGTGTTCCTTATGACATGAGTGATTGAATGGTGAAGGAAGTTTTGAGTTTGATTGGTTATGCTGAGAGATTCGAAGAGAGGAAGTTTTTGCAAGTTTTTGTGATTCTGAGCTTAGGGTTGCATTCAGGCTTGCTTGTTATGTGTTTTGTGATCCATGATGTTTGTATAAACCAATGGGATTGCTCAGAAAGTGGGTGGTGGCACAGCTTGATTGGTATGGGCCAAGTTGCAAAAAGTCAAGGTTATGTGTACTTGAAGCATGGCACAGGTCAGACCTTGTTTGAAGGGGTGTCTGACCTCAGCTTGCATCAAGGATGGCCTTTGGATCAATGTTATGCAGCTGGAAGGCTTGGATGAAGAGTTCTCATGGTTTATGCAAATTTCCCTCTTTGATGTTTCTTGTGATTCAAGTCATGAAATGCTTCAAATCTTAGGCCAATTCTGATCTTTGCATGCTCCATTGACATGTTGTAACATATTTGTGCACATTAGAAGTCATTTAGAAGCTTTAACATGCCAATATGCAAAATCCCTCTTTGGCATGAAACTTGAAATTATGTGATTTTTGCCAACTTTGAAAGGCCATATCTTGAGTTCTAGGATGAATCAAGACATGTTCTTGTACTTTTTGAAAAGGGAAAGACCTAATCTACAACTTTCATGCCCAAGAAATTTTCATTTGAAGCATTTTTGGTCATGAAAGAGGAGGTTGAAAATATTTCCCAAAATGGAAAGTTTGCATTTCAAGTCACTTCCAAAAATGGCAAGTTTGCAATTGGCTCAAAATTCTTCAATCTTGTGAAATTCCAACCACTTCTTAGATCAAATAAAGATCATTGAACTTCAATATGATGAAAATGACCCTTTGGTTCCATTGTTGGGGCCTCAGATGCCCTGATTTTGACTTAACTTGCTTAGGAAGTTACCCAATGATCAAATGACTTCCACAATGAATCTCTTCATCAAACTTGGTATACATGATCCTTATAAGATATTAAGACCATTAGAAACAAGAATGACCCAAAAATTTGGAGTTAAGGCCTCTAAAACCAAAACCCTAATTTTGGTCATCTGTGTAGTGAAACCCTAGCTTTGCTTCCATGCCTTTGCCAATTCTTGTGATCCCTTGACTTTCATGAACTTTGGGGAGCATAATATGATCATAGAACACACATGGACCCTCTTGGAATTCTTTAAGACCTTTGGGATGGCTCAGATGAACTCTTGGATTGCTCAGATCACAAACCCTAGATGCATATGAACTTGAACTATGCAGTGAAGCAAACATGCAAAATGAGATAGTATGCTTATACTAATGCAACAAATGAAAGATCACAAGACATGGTGTGATAAAGAGTGAGGGCAAATTTGGAGTGTTTACAATGTGGATAATCATCAACTAGTTAGGATTATTCCAGATTATCATACGGGAGAATGATAGGAACGACTGCCTTTGAAGGAGTTATGTGATTGTCTATTTTTGAAAATTTTGTGGAAGGACTTTGTCTAGCAAGTCATGCTTTTCTAAAGCATATGTCTAATATCTGAAACTGATGGAAGTAAAACAAACTGATTTTGATGTTGTTCTAATTGTTTGTTACTATGAGGATGGTGATCCTTATGTTCCTCACGGTTAGCATGATGGTTTTCATGTGTGAGTGACTACTATTTCTTGCCAGAAGGGATAGTGGTGCCAAAATGAATGTGTTTCAGTAGGTGGCTGACAGAGGGTGCTGCTCTTGAAGACATTGAAGATGCGTATTATGTTATCCATTCATTCCTACGTAGGTGCTCAATGGGAGCACATATTGTCGTAGATAGGGGGAGTTGCCTCTTGATCTAAGGATCTTGAACACCAAGCTTGTAGTGAGTAACAAGTAGATTTTTCCATCCAGGAGGGATGAAGATGTCAAGTGTCATGTCTTGACATTTTATTATTGCAAGTTGGGTGAGACTTGATAATAGAGAATATATGATTCTTGTTGGATGCTTAAAGAATCATTGACCGGTCTGGGAGAATTTATTTTTCTCTGCAGATTCCTGTGAAGATACTCTGGATATGTTAATTCAACAGAAGGACCAGTAAAAGCAAAGACATTATCTGACATGATGTCAGGACATTGTCTTGGAACATGTTTGCATGTAACTGGTTTTCCTTGGACGATGCTCTTAAAAGAAGAAACAGTCAACAGTCTTGGTCATTGCGCTATTAGTGAAGTTTTTGGCTCTTAGAATTGACCATCATTTTGATCAATGGTTCGTTGCTTTCAAATAATATTGCTCGCTATAAATTGGATTGTTGTGACACTTCTTGGTCTCATATTTCCCTTCTTTCAATTGAAGTACTCGATGGCATTTTTCAAAGTGTGGATGGGTTGTTCCTGGATTTGGAGATGTTTTGGTTACTTTTTCCAAGTTTTGGCTAAAAAGAGGGAGAATAATTGTGTTCTAGTTATTGGGTTCATTCAAGCTGTGGTAGTGCAAGAATGGTGCAAATGGAAGATGATGTTATATCACCTTCTTAATTTATTTCTATCTATTTGTGTCTTGTGATATGAGTTGTGAAGTGTCGCTCCTGGGATTTTCATCCTAGTACAAACGCGAAAGTGGCGCGGAAAAGGTAGAGTCGCCATCCATGCATTTTTATCCCGAATGAATGGGAAAGGTAATGCTGCACAAACCTGAGGAAAAGGTCCTGCAAACCAAAGATCTGGGTTTGGGAGTCGGTTACGACCTGGGAAGGTATTAGCATCCAAGACCGTCCTCCATACCCGATGGGATCCACGCTTATTTGTTTGTTTCAAAGGGTAAAAGAATATAACTGCTGCTGAATAAAACCGCTGACTGGAATGGAATGATAAAGGAAACTGGAAAAGAGAATAAAAGGAAAGAGGGGGAAATATAGGGTAAATAAAGAATGTGCTCGAACGGGCCCTACCCCGCTGCCTACGTACCTCATCGGGAAAATTAGAATCAGAGTCGACGTAGTTCGCCTAACCAGGCGGGAACTTTCTGTTTGTGTTTTTTATGCGCTGGAACTGTGTATGTCTATGCTCAGGTGTTGCAGGCTCAACTTGTGCGAGTGCGTTTACCGTCTTGCATGCAAGATAAGTCATCGCAAGTTCGCGTTGTAAATGAATGAGGTGAGAAGAGAATTCCCGCAGGAAAGTCGATTATTGTTTGTTATTTGCTTTTTAAGAGTTTTTATGAATTTGACACAAGGAAGTGAATTCAAACTCTTTTCCATGGAATGTATACTTGCTACTACATTCCAAGATGGAATAATAGAACAAGCACACCAAGTAAGGAGAATTTATCCAAGACTTGTTTCCAAGGATTAGGGTCTAAGTTCACTAGCTTGTTGAACTTATTAGGTGTTTTTGTAGCTTTTGTGAAGAAATTTTTTTTATGTTTTCTATGTGAAGATAGTCTCATGATTAGACTTGTACATCATGCTAGACAAGCCCACATTATTCCAAGATGGAATGAATATGAGTGCCTCATGGAATAAGGCTATACACAAGAGACTATTTCAATCCTTTATTAAATGTCTTTTGTTTTTTGTTTGAAGATGAGAAAGAAGACTCAAATCGGAAAAGGACAAAAATTGAGGGGGACTAAGACATAACCCTAAGTTATTTATTAAAATGGTGGTCCTAATGGTTAGTGTGGTTTTTTTAATCCTAAAGATCAAAAGGAAAAGAAAGAAGAAAAAGGGAACAACTTACTTCCTAAGTAAGTTAAGTTGGTCCTAGCCAAAGGGGAAATCCCACCAATCACAAATATGGAAGTAAAAGGTGAATTAAATGCATAAAGAAAATGCATAAAAAATAAAAGGATAAGGTGTAAGGAAACATACATTTCCCTCCCTACAAAATAAAGATTAGTGTGTATTTTATTAGAAATATTAGGGCAAATACACAACAATTAAATCCTACTAATTCTAGGGCCTAACTCTAGACTCCAACTTAATCCTAAAGACTTAAAAAAACATGTTAAACAAAATTCAGCACCTATTACAGCCCCTAAAGTAAAAACAGCTACCAAAACAATGCACAACACAAGGAAAATTTTCTACAACTCACAATCAGCATGTAAATATAGGTGTAGAAAGTCACATACAGCATGCAAACACACATTTTACAGCTACTGCACTAACAAACAACTATGAAAACATGTGGCAGATTTGATTCTTTTCATTTATGTACCCAAAGTGAATGATAAACAACACATTAATGTCAATTAACATGGATCTACATACATCACAAAATGAATTCAAACATGTGAATTTATTTACATCATTTGTTTGGTAAAAGGAACAATGATCAACAAGAACAACCATACTTTTCCATATTGCACCAAATAAGCATTTATCATGAAATTAAACAAGTATCACTACAAGCATCAATTATTACACATGCATGACATAAAAATCAGAATTTAATTCATGTCAATAAGTGATCCATTAAGCACAAGAAGCATGCATGGACATGTGAAACACTTAATCACTTTTGAGCAAAAATCAAAATATGGCACTTAATCATGTGATCAATCCAAACAAGCAAAGATCATAATCATGAAGCACAAATCAGTTTTAAGTAAGCTCTTAACATGTGAAACAAGTGATTAAGAGTAACAACACACATCAAGAATCAATTATAGCACATATGCATATTTAACACAAAATATGGAAAAGTGAACGGAATCATGTCGAAACGACTCGAAACAAATGAATCGGCTATTGGAAATAGACCCAAAAATTCCCTAAAATCAATACCTAAACATACATGAACATTAGAAGCACAAGGAAGAAAGAACAAGCAATAAAATAAGCTAAAAATCCAAAATCTAACAGAGTTAACCGATTAACCAAATTGGTTAACCCGTTAACGGACCCCAGACACCACTAATCTGGCCAAAAACGCATGTGTTAACTGGTTAACCAAATGCGTTAACCGGTTAACACTGAACAGAAAGTGAAAAAATGTTTTAAAATAAGTGCTTTTGGCCATAATCCTACTTCTAAACATCCCTAACACACATCTAAGCATGCTAACATGAATTTCTACTCAATTAGGGCTTATTAACACATGTTAGAACCTATAACAAGCTACAATCTAACTTCTAATCCATTAAAATCCACAAATCGCAAGCAAAACGTAACGAAAACGTAATCAACCACAAGTGATACGAAAAGTACTTAAAGAATGCCAAAAGGGCGAGATAAAGAGAATAACTCAAAGGAAAAGTGATTTTAGATCACCAACCTACGAAGCGGAGAAGTGCTTCGATGGATGTTGCAAGAATCAGAGCTTGATCGAAGAGAAATCTGAAGAATCTGCGAATGCGCAAAATAAATGTGTTCTTGATGCTTGATACTTCTTGCACTTTAGATAAGTCGAAATCTTCACAAAAATCAGTAGCTTCTTCTTCTACAATGCTCAAATCAATGGAGGTTGGAGGCTAAGCTTTAAGATCTTTAAGTTTCAATGTGAAACTTGAAGAGCTTCTTCAAAAAAGCATTAGTGAATAGGGAAATGGAGGAAAAGTGAGAGAGAAAAGTGATTCTAGAAATTATGAGAGAGTGAAAAATTGGGAACCTTTTGCATTGAAGTGATTAATGTTTATATAGAGGCTAGGCTTAGAGCTAGGTTTGGGAATGGAGTTAGGTTTATGAATGAAGTTAGGTTTATAGTTAGTTAGGGTTAGGGTTGGAGAGGGAATATTCCTTGGAACACTCTAGAAGGTCGTAGAACATGGTAGAAGCATCCAAGGGAAATGGAGTGGAATTGAAGTGGAAAAATAAGAGGGGAAGGAATGAAAGGAAATGTGGAAGGAAAATGGAAGGAAAATGGAGGGAAAGGTGAAACCAACCACTTATTAAATGATATTTTTCTCTAAAAAATGGTAAGTTTTAGTTTTCTTAATTTTTTCATGATTCCTCCATCATTCCTTGATCAAATTTAAACCATAGGATCCTTGTAACCCTAATTCCATGATTTTGATCTCAACAAGTCAGGAGTTGACTTTTTATTCGATTCCTTGATTTTCAATCCACTTGACCAATTGAAGCCCTTCCAAAATGATTCCATGGATGAAAATTCAACCCTAGGCACTTGACATCATGTAGAAAATTATGGAATCAACTTTAGATCAAAATTTCACTGAGAAGCCCAGTAGAATATAAACCCTAATTTGGCCCCTTTTCACCAGGAGATGTTGCATTGTTTGCCTCCATTGATCAATTCAATTCTTTTCAAGACTTGTGGCTTCAAATGAAGACTTGTGGGATGTTATGAACCCTTTACACAAGGTTGAGAAGCTTTGTGGCTCCTTGGTTGTCTTTGTATAGCTTTCAATTGCTCCAATCAATGATCATATACCTATGCCTCAACTATGATGAACATGATGCAATGTTTTTTATGGTTACATGAATTTGTGTATGCAATATGATATGAAAAATGTTGGGAAAGTGAGAGGGCAAATTTTGAGGTATTACATGAAGCAGGTTGTATTTTGTGACCTGAGTTACATTTGTTGTATACTCTATGTTACGAACTTAAACTGCGCTTCTTATTAATGGTTCTCTTATTCGTAAAAGAAAAAGATTTTTCTTAAAATAAGACAAAGTATTGAGGGGAAGTATGCTTCAAATCCCTCCTCATGCTTACCAAAAGGAATGAAGAATTCAGGGAGAATGTTTTAGCCAAAATTTGTCAAAAGGGGGAGATTGAAAGCTCCTGGTGTTTGACAACACTTTGGTATAGTGAAGGAAAACTACAGAAGTCAAAGATGTTGAAGAATATGTCCTATAATAAATCTTTTCCAGGATTTGTTTCACTCCTAAAAGACTGGATCAAGGAGCAAAGATAGAAGGCCCAAGTAACAACAGAAGACTATAAATATGAAGACTTGGACCTAGGTTTAAATATGCCTTATGTAACAATTATAACCTAGTTCTATTTTGTAAAATAAGGGTTTAGGTTTTGAGAGTCGTTGGCTCTTAGGGTTGTAGTTCCAATCTGCAGTATAGGATGCAGAGAGAATGACATAGGTGCATGTACACTACCAGAAGCCTTTAGGTAATTGTTGTTGTATTTTTCTTGGACGAAGATTTGAAGCAAGTTCAAGATAACTTGTAGGTCAAGAAACCGTGACAGGTTTTGTGATGGAAGAAGACAGATGCAACACTAGTTGTGAAGGATGTGAGTAAGGTCTCTCATATCAGAGTTGTAAGCTGTAGAGTTTAGCTTTGGTAAAGATGTTTATTAGGGTAGTGATTAGGAGCCAAAGTTGTAAATGGGGGAGTTTAACTTTGTGATAATAATACGATATAGTGAAGTCTTCGTCCTGGATTGGTATCCCCTAGATGTAGGTTTGTTAACACCAAATTGGGTCAACAATTTATGTGTTCTTATTATTATGCAATTTATAGTTTTTTTTGTGTATGTTCTTGACTAAGAAGTCCCAACATGTTGTCTTGACGTCTGTTGGTATTTGTGTTGCACTACTTCAAAGCAACAACTGTGAAATTCTCTTGTTTCCTAAAGTACAATAATCATTGTCTTAACATTAAGATAGGACATATAAGTATCTGCATAACCACAATTTCAAAGATGTTCATTGAAGGTAGTGATTAGGATAAAATTGTAAATGAGAGAGTTTAACTTTAGGGTAATACTACAAGATAATGAAGTATTTATCCTAGATTGGTATCCCATAGAGTATGTATGTTAACACCGAACCGGGTCAACATATTCTGTGTACTTTATATTATGCTATTTACAATTTTTTGTTTTGTGTTCTTGACTGAGATGTCCTAACATGATGTCTTAACATCTGTTGGTGACTGTGATGCATCACTTTAAAACATCAGTTGTGTATTTCCATTGCTTACTAAAGTGCAGTAATCAATGTCTTAACATTATGATGGGACATTCGAGTATCTCCATAACCAGAATTTCAATATCATTGGACTCGATTATGAGATGGGATATTCTTGAAGACAAAATTGACATTGATATAGACAGTGTTGGTATGGTTGTTGACAGAAAAACTCTAACTCCTGCTCAAAAGGAAATATACATAAAACATCATAGATTCAAAGGTATTATGGTTGATGCACTTCTATGTGTTGAGTATTTGAAAATCATTTATTAGTCTTCTGGAAATACTATCTTTGAGTCTCTATGTTCTACTTATTAAGGAAATCAACAAGTCAAAGAAGCAAAAGCCAATTTATTGATACAAAAGTACGAGTTATTCAAAATGAAGGAAGATGCGGATATTGAAATCATGTTCTTTAGATTTCATATTCTTGTCTTAGGCCTTCAAGTGCTTAACAAAAGCATTTCAACATCTGATCATGTAAAGAAGATTATGAGAAGTCTCCCTCAGAAGTTTAGACCTAAAGTTACAAATATCCAGGAAGTAAAACACATGAATACGATGTCTCTTGAAAGTCTAATCAACAATCTTCAGAGTCATGAAATGGAACTTAATGGAGATGAGACTTCAAAGAAATTTAAGTCTCTTGCTCTGAGATCAGCCTCTAAAGAATCTGGTGACAAGCTCAGAAAATCTTCTAAGAACAACAAAACTGATGAAACTTCTGAAGAAGATTCTGATGAAAGATATGATGATAAAGATATGGCTTGTTTCATCAGAGGAGTTAGATGATGAAGATTCAGAGAAAGAAGGTAATGCAAATCTTGCAGTAATGGAACACTCATATGATGAAGGACTTCTATCTGAATCTAAGAATGATGATGAGGTATATTCTTACTCTAACTTTATTTCTTGTGCTAACAATCTTTTAAGCCATTGCAAGGACCAGGCTAGTCATATTAAAATTTTGAAAAGAGATAACTCCATTTTAGAAGAAGAATTAAAAGAAGTCAGTATATCTCAAAATGGATGTTCATCTCTAGGAGAGCATGATCAAGCTTTTCATAAATTCATTACATCTTGAATTGATCATACCAAACTTGTATCTATGATTTATGGAGTTAGAAAATATAATAAAGAAGGTTTAGGGTATGAAGGAGGATGCTCTAGTTCTGATGGTTCATTAAAAGTTCTTCAAAATTCTTGTTCTTCCAGCATTTCTCAAATAGTGTTGAGTAACTATTTTATTCCTGCTTCTAGTACCATGAATGTTACGGATTTGACTGAATTTATTGATCAAAAGCTAAAAGGTATTGTAATATCAGAACCTGATAACTCAGATGTTATGGTACCCTCAGTATCTAATACTTCTGGATCAAAGGCTAAAACTAACTCCTACCAAAATAATTGAAAACAAACTACTAGGAGTGAAACTAAAACCTCCTACAGAGCAAAAGGACAAAACAGGAGAAGACATATTAAAACAAACAAAAAGGACCCATATGATTATGAATATGGGTACCTAAATCTCAAAATTTCTTTGCTGCAGATTGATCAGTGCATTTTGATGCATATTCTTCTACTATTGTACTTAGGCATTTCTTTAGTTGATTTTATTATTTTTACTATTTTAATGTGTTTTCGTATTTTAGTTTATTTTTGCCTTTAAATTAAATTTTTATTTTATTTCCAGCATTGACAGTTATTTGGTACATGTTCATTGTGTAGACCATAACTTGAGCTACGAGATTTCGTTTTGCGTGTTCTAATAGGCGTTGGAAAGCCAGGACAAAGAGCTACAAGTTTTTTCTTGAGGACGATAGCTGATTCGGAGTGAAACAATGTCGAATAATTCATTGTAGTTTCAGACTTTAGAGTTATTTAGTTTTAGGTCTGGTTTTTATGTTTTTCGACCTAGTAGAGTTATAACCATAATGATGCTTGTGTTCCTTATACCTAGCATCCACACTTTACTGTTCATTCTATCTTATTTTCACGAATTTCACGTTTTCTTTGTACGATTTTCATGGAGAACAAATTCCTAAGGCAAGTCTCACTGCTTACGGGTTCCATCGCTTTTGAGGTTATTCTAATATCAATTTGATTTGATTTCTTTTCAATTATTTGCTATGAAGTCATTTGCTATACTTGATTGCAATCATTTGCTTAATTCTATTGTGTTTATAGGATATAATTGATTAAATTCGATTGTATGCATGTTCCTAAATTTAATTGCGTGTTATTGTTTGCTTAATTTGTTAACTCATCATATTTTTAATTGTTTGCTTAATTCAGTAAACAAAAACATAATTCGTATGATTTTGATAAGCGCTTGCCTGATTGAAATCATAATCGAATAAAACCGAAGCCATTTAGGGATTGGTGTTATAATAACTTAGGCTAAATCGAAACCTAGATCGGTAGGATTGGCTGTTTTAGCTTATTTGATAATTACTTTTCATTTTAATTGCTTTTTCTTGAAATCGAAATCTAAACCCCCATAAACTATTACTATAGTTGGTTAAATTCAATACAAGAATCCTTGTGATACGATACTCGAGTGTCGCTTCCCGTTACTATTTTAAAAATCACTATTTTTGACATGTGTGCGACAACAGATCAAATTGGCGTCGTTGCCTTCTTGTTGTGTTTAGCCAATTTTAGAATTTAGTTTAGAGTTTTGTTAGAGTTTTTGTTTTTTGTTTTTTGTTTTCCTTGTTGATTTTTAGGATTGCAGTACAATGGTAAGTATTTCAGCTTGTCATGCAAGTTTGCAAGCTACTGTTTCGATTTGCTCCGAATTTTTTCCAACAAATCAGAAGAAAAAAAATCGACGAACAATACTCTTTTAGGAGAGAATTCTCAATGATTTTGACCCTATAAATCACAAATTCCTTTTTTTTCTATTTTTTACGATCTATTTACTATTTTCATAGTTTCAGAAAAATCCGAAAAAAAAAATCTCAAAATTCGTAATTGACTTAATTAGTTTAAATTTCGTATTTTGGTATTTTTTTTATCATACTCTAATTGTTTTCTTTGTTGTCTAATTGTTTCTAATTAATAGGGACATTGTCGGTATTTTTCTCATGGAAAAATAGCATTAGAGGTCCTTTAAGTTATTTTAAAGTACCCAATAAGCCCTTTAAGTTTTTTTGTAACGACCAGGTCCTTTAAATTATTTTAAATTAATAAATTAGTCTCTTAAGTTTATTTTGTAACGATTTAATCTTTTTTTAAAATCTCTGTGATCACGAATATGTTGTTGATCTCCATAATAAGTTGCTGATCACTTAAGTTTTTTTGTAACGATTTGTTTTTTTTAAATCTCTGTTATAATAAATTACAAACTCATATACCATTTGAATTGGTTTTTCGCGATGATCACGAATATGTAATTAGTTTTGTGTTTGATTGTGTATTTTGATTTGATTGACGATTTTTCATTATGTATTCCGTCCTTTTTTTACCCGATTCTCATGAACCGTAACTTGTTTGATAAATTTGATTGCATATTCGTGATCAGCGCGAAAAATCAGTTCAAATGGTATATGATTTTGTAATGGGTACTTAGAAAAAAAGGACTAAATTGTTACAAAACAAACTTAAGTGACTAACTTGTTAATTTAAAATAACTTAAAGGACCCAATTGTTACTAAACAATCTTAAAGGACCAAAGTGATACTGTTAAATAACTTAAAGGACTAAAAAATGTATTTTACCTTTTCTCATTCTTTGTCTTTGCATAAATATGGCTTTGATAATCCAAGACCAGTGACTTTTAACATAGACTTCCATAATATCTTTTCCTTTTATATAGTAACTATGGATCCACTTGATCAAAAGATTATCCCTCTTTCCACTTAGATTTTAAAGAAGCTTCAAGAGATTGGCTTGATTTCGATCCACAATGGCAATTATGCTCAATCATCCTTGGTTTTTACAATTACACGCTTTTTCCAAGAGATGAGGGCTCTCCTAGTGATATCACCACTTCCAAACCACAAGAACGACTGACAAATGGCTTCCATCTGCTTGATAACTTTCTTGGGGAGCGGTATGCATTGCATCCATAAATTAGTAACAACATAAAAGGTGTTCTTGATCAATTGAATCCTACTTGCAAAACTAAGAAGGTGGATGCTCCAATGATCAATACGAGCAACAATCTTCTCTAAAAGTAACCGACAATTCACCTCTGAAAGCTTCTTGCTCTTGAGTGGAATTTCCAGATATCTAAAAGGAAGGTTGGCTTCACTGAAAGATGTGATGTTGAGAATGTCAAGCTTTGTACTCTCGTTAACATTACCAAAATAAACTTTACATTTTTCGAGATTAACTTTGAGATCGGTTGCTTCAGAGAAATCCTGGAAAACCTTCATAGCAAGATCGACTCACAATGAATCGCTTCTTGTGAAGACTAACAAATTATCAGCAAAATAAAGGTGCACAATACACAATTTATCATATCTGGAATGGTAGTTATAGTTTGGGTTACTAGCCAACTTCCCAAAAGTCCCATATAGATACTCAATCATGATGACAAAAAGCAAAAGGGAGCGAGGATCCCCTTGCCTTAAACATCATAATATATAATCACGTTGTCCAAACTAGTATCTAATATTGTCTTTGTTCTTTTTTTTTCATTTCAAAATAATTTACCAAATTTAATAAAATAATTTGTCTCGGAGATAATTTTGATTGAGCTTTTAAAGAAACTTTAGTTCATAACTCAATCAACTCTTTTTTGTGTGCATAAAGTTAAAGAACAAATCGAGCGAACTTATCATGACGAATCATGAGATTGCTCAATATGAACCAAACCACTTCAGGCATAGGTGTATAACATAGATCGAGACTATTGTATTATAATCTTATTAGAGTGTGGTAAACCATATGTTTTGAAATGATGTTATTGCTAACTTTCAATTAATACCACCGTTTTTCCTTATTAAGGGGAAGATCAATTCCTTCTAATTCCACATTCAAGTTAAAATAGTTGGATATTGGAATTGATATTTTGTCCAACATATCAATGGTGTGACTTGCATATTTCACACATTAATAAATTTTATTATTTTTTTAACTATTTTTATGTTATTTATGTATTTTTCTTTGTGAAATTTTAAAAAATATTATTAGAAAATTTTAATTAATATTTTATTGAACTTTAAAAATAACACCTAAACATTAATAAACGTTTCGCAAAATAGAGAGTGATAATAAATAATAGTTTTACGTACTCTATCAATTTAACTATTTTATCCTAAGTAGTATCGAATATGGTCTTTGTTTCTTTTCTTTTTCTTGTCATTTCAAAATTATTTACCAACATCAATAAAATAATTTATATTGGAGATAATTTTGATTGAGCTTTTAAAGAAAGTATGGTTCATAACTCAATCAACTCAATATTTTTTACATAATAAAAGAATAAATCAAGCGGACTTATCATGACGAATCACGAGATTGCTCGACCGGAACCAAACCACTTGAGATATGGGTGTCTGACGTAAATCAATATATTGAATTACAATGTTATTAGAGTGTGGTAAACCACATAGTTTAAAATGATCGATATTATCAACTTTCATTGAATACCATCGTCTTTCCTTATTAAGGGGAAGATCAGTCCCTTCTAATTTCACATTCAAGTCAAACGGTTGGATATTGGAATTGATATTTCACCCACAACATGTAGCATGAGTCGTGTTTATAAATAAACTTGAAAAATGTTTTTCTCCAATATATCAATAGTGAGATCTCTACATTTCACACATTAATAAATTTTATTATTTTTAATAAAGTTATTTGTTATATTTTTATCATACACGCAACAATTTTGTTGTCATATATATATATATATATATATATATATATATATATATATATATATATATATATATATATATATATATATATATATATATATATATATATATATATATATATATATATATATATATATATATTTATTTATTTATTTATATTTAGATGCTCAAACTTAACTTGATATCAATTCTACGTCAACCGTTTAATAAGTAAAGATGGATATATTTAGGGCTATTAAACGGTTGACGTATGATTTATATCAAGTTAAGTTTGAGCATCTAAATATATATATATATATATATATATATATATATATATATATATATATATATATATATATATATATATATATATATATATATATATATATATATATATATATATATATATATATATATATATATATATATATATATATATATATATATATATATAGGGTTATAAGTAAAGATGGATATATTTAGGGCTATTAAACGGTTAACGTATGATTGATATCAAGTTAAGTTTGAACATCTATATATATATATATATATATATATATATATATATATATATATATATATATATATATATATATATATATATATATGGGGATGAGGATATTCTAACTCCAGAAATAAATTTTCATATATATATAATATACAGAAGAATTGAGATTCTATTCCGATATATGTTTTGATCTTTAGTTGATTTGCGAATCGTTTTATTCCGTTTTTTTTTATAATTGGGTTGATTATTCCTTATAAAAAAACTGAACCATTTTGTGTTTATACATAATTAATTTAATTTCTGCGGTTTCAGGTAAGCCTACTCTACTTAAATTCCTAACTATTATTGCATAAACTTTCATTTGAACCATTTCACATTTAAAAAAAAGCATGTAACACACATAGAGTGGATTTGTTAATGATAACATAATCAAAGATTCCCATGCAAGTCACATGTATATGTGTCTTCTAATTACTGTTGAATACACAAAATTCATGTTATAAAATATTTGTAATTGCATGTATTATTAATTCCAATCATCATGAGTAAGAAACCACATAATATAAAGCAATCCAGAAAAAGATAAATTTGCAACAGTTAAAACGCACAAAAACACCGTTACAAATAAAAATAATAATTAAAAATCTTTTGAAAGTGAAAGAGAATTTTTGTTTCTTCAGTGATCCACATGTTGGTCTCAATATGTAACCATTCCATCAACTTTTTTTCAACAAAGACATCACTCACTTTATATGCATGCATTTAGATTATAATAATTTTCCTTAATTTTTGTCATTTCACAATTAAACTTTACTTTTTGAGATCATAATATTAAGAATATTGTAACAGAAACAAAACTTTATTTCATAATATAATTGTATATAACTATTTATCATAATATTATTGTATATATATGTAAAATTCAAAACAACCTAACCAACCCAGAATTTTTCTGTTATAATACTAATAATACTAATACTACGAAAATACTCGAGGGTTCAATGTTTGCAAAATCAAGTAGATCAACATTTAACAAAACCCTGTATCTATAATAAGCCTATATATAATATATAGATATATAAATATATATATCTATAGTATATATTCTACTTATATCTTAAATGTAAACTAAAACATGAAACAAGACAAAATAATGGTTCAGATGTATGAATGTCTCACTGAGGATGGTTGAACCCTGACAGATCAGGCCATTGATTTGGACTCAAAGAAACAGGAACGCCGTCTCCGCCGCAACCACTACCACCAAGGCCGCCATCATTTCTGTCTGAATTATTAGCACCAATTGAAGTTGTGCTGATAGTACTCCAAAGAGATTGTTGTTCAGAGATTCTAGTATTGTTTGCATTGTTGATGTAGGTCTGAGGCCAATTATCGGAAGCAGCAACGGGACCAGAACCGGAACCAGAACCGGAAACAGAACTAGAATTAACCATATTAGAGGGAGGAATCAAGTTCAAAGCTTGTTGGTCTGATGTAAACATTGGTCCACAATTACCAGCCATTTGATGAAAAAACTGAGATGGACGGTTTTGTCCTTGTGATGAATTTCCAAGAGCAGCAACATTAAAGCCTTGTAAAAGACCCA
Organism: Lathyrus aphaca; assembly: GCA_963966055.1. Lineage (NCBI taxonomy): Eukaryota > Viridiplantae > Streptophyta > Magnoliopsida > Fabales > Fabaceae > Lathyrus > Lathyrus aphaca. The sequence goes on along the minus strand of OZ014519.1, from coordinate 31,519,158 downwards.
AATTTGAAGAACCAACTCCAACTCCAACACCGCCGACATTTGGTGACGGATTAAAAGTGTGTGGTGATAGATTTGGGTTCAAAGCCGGATTAAACGCTGCAAAAGATGACATATAACCAACACCACCTTGATAAAAAGGAACGGTAGAAGAAAAGGAAGCTAAAACTGAAGAAGATTCTCTAGCCAACGCTGCTATAGCCGACTGATCAGTCGAATGCTGCAGCGCCGACTGAGCAAGAGCCAGAGAAGAATTCCCAATGGAATTACTTGAAGAACTCATGACTGAATTTTTAGCTCTTTTTCCCTTACGACAACCACCACCAACCGGAACGTTTCTCAATGTTCCACCCTGAGTCCAGTATCTTCTGCAAGTTTTGCAGAAGAAACGGGGCTGAGAGAGGCTATAGTTGTTGTAATAGCAAAACTTGGTGTTGAATGAATCACACCTAGGACACTTCTGAGGCTGAGGATGATTATGAACTTTATTCATCTCACCTCTTCTTCCATCACCGCCACCGCGACCACCACCACCACCACTGTTTTGCTCCATCTTTTTTTTTCTTCAAACTTTTTTCGGAAAATTTGTGTGTGTTTTTGGAAGAGATTTGCTTTGTATTTATAGTAAAATAAAAAACTAGAAATAAAGAAAAAAAAACTAGGTTCTACTTGCTATTGGTTGGTTTCTGGTTTTTTTAGAACATGCATGAACTAAGGAAAATTTTGATTGAAAAGTGTTTTAGAAGTTTAATTTTTTCAGATTTGGGACAGAAAAAGAAATGTTCAACGTGTCTATGAAAAATGCTTCTCAAAATAAAATCTACAATGACCAAACCAACGGCGATCTTTACCTTATGCATGAATTACCAACTACAAAAAAATAAAAATTAATACAGAAAAAAAAAACAATTTGATCATCAACTAAATATAATTTTTTCCATTTATAAAATTATGATAATATGTATCTTCATCAATATAGGTATTAATTTCAATATGTTCAACACGTGAGAAATCTTAATTGATTTTGAAAATCTTAATAAAAGTTTTGTAGTTAATTAATTAATTGAAAGGAATGGAAAAAAAGATGATTAAGAAAATTACAAGAATGGTAAGTGGTTTCATATTTGGAATATTTTGCCACCAACCAACCTCTAGAAAAATGAATTGTTGAGATTTTGATGAAATGAATAAGGAAGAAAAGAAGAACAAAAACAACACCTGAGATTATGGTTTGACAGAGATGAATGATAACTTTCCCTATCAGTTTTGGTTTGTGCTGACCAGGAATTCAACGAACAAGAGGGAAAAAGTGAGTAAGTGATAGTGCTAAAGATTAAAAAGTAGAAGAGAACTAAAGAAGGAAACATTGTAGAGTAGATGAAGGACCACATTCAACAACCTGAGGTGGCATTGGTCAATGCAATGGTAGGGCCTATAGATATACTTTTTATAAATTGAAAATAAGAATAAATATGTCTTATGTCTTATAAAATTATCGAATTTTATTTTTTGTCGATATTAAAAAATAGTGTTTGGTTCTTATAAAATAATTATTCACGTAGTTTTATATCTTAGTGTAAATTAATATGTGTTTTTAATTGATTATTTTTTACTTTCAAATCAATGTGTATTTTTGAATGAATATTTTATAGATATATTTTGAATGTTATAAAATAAAAATTCGAAAAAAAAATTTAAAATTTGATTTATAAGTCGAGATTTTCATTACTTTTATCATTATCGTTTAAAATTTAAAAAATTCATTTTTAATTATCTTATTTTAAAAAATTATATAACTTGGTAATGAAACATTTCATAGTAATATGAATAAGTATGAAAAATATTATTCAAAAACTTATAAGTTTAGAGATAATTAAATAGTTTTAAAATTTTTAAAAAATAACAAAGATTAAAATTGTATTCATAAAATTTTCGTAGGGAGGTTTTTTTACGGATACTAAAAATGAAATATGAGATATTTATAAAAATAAAAAATATATTTAACCCTTGAAAATATACAGATCAATCTTTCAAATTAAGAAAACCCATAATAGACGCATAACTCTCTCTAAAATAGAGATGATAATTAGATCTATTTTCAATGGGTATCAGTAAAATTTATCCACGATATATAGGGTAAAAATATACAAAATAAGTACAGATACAGATAATTATCTATTTAAATAAATCGGTGTGGACGCGTATACAAGTATCTTAATACTCATTTTACTCTATATCCACATTCCACACCATATATATTTACGTAATTTTATTTTATTATTATATATGTAAGTTAATTTATCAATTTTATTAAATAAATCATTATTAAACTTGTAAGTACTTTTATATAAATATTCGTTTATTTCTTAACTCAACAATATCATCTTTGATTTTTTTTAATGTTATTAAAATCTTAAAATTAAATAATAAATTATAATTGATTAATTATTTTTATTTAAAATGTGATTAAACAGTTATGAATACGGAGTATAAGATACAGATACAAATATAAATGTTGATGCTCACGTAACTATGAAGATTTTTTCAAACTCCAAATATGGAAATAAATACTAAAAAGGAATTTTAAAATTCAATTAGAAAATTAATATTTAAAATTTTAATTTTAAAATATTTTGAAAAAAATTTACCATCTATTATGATTATTTTAAAATGAAATTTATTAATCATCTGTGTTTAATAATTTTTGTAGAAATATTTGGAATTTTTTTTAATGTCTATTGTAATTATTTTCGATTAAAAACATTAATATTTACATTTTTACGCGTAAATTTGTTATATTCTAATTATTTTTTAAATACGATTTCCCGCGTAATTTTTATTATAATTAAATTTAAATTATTAAAAACAACTTATATTTAAATGAAATTTATTAAATTAATCATTTAGTAAATATATGATGTTTGATATATTCAGTGTACCTAAATTTATATTTAGTAATATGATGTTATTACGTACACCTGTACTGTTGAACCCCTCCTTTTTCTTTTTCATCTCTTTATCATAATTGATCATAATTCATAGTACTTCTTTCTTTTCAGTCTTGCATTAATTTCAAATTTAATATAGGAGAATTTGTTTTTAAAATTCATTTTTATTATACAAGTTAAATTAATATAACATTAGCTAGTGATTTTAATATTGAAAAGTTAATGATTTTTTAATTTAATATAATAAATGTCTTACTCTTCACGTTTTAGAATCTATTACTAATTAATATTCTCCCCGGTCTCATATATAAGCAAATTTAAAATAAAAAAAAATTAAGGTCTTAAATATAAGCAAAAGTCACATATATTTATTATATTAAATGTTATCATTTCAAATATATTCCTACTTTCTTTTCAATTTTCTATGTTTTTAACTATTTTTAAAACAAAAATAGGGGTAAAATTAAAAAAATAAATATAAGACTTAAATGCATTCAAACATTTTTCTTAAAGAATAAGTTTTTTTTGTTTGTAAAATTTGCTTATATATGAAACCGGAGAGAGTAATAATTTATAAAAGACATGGTTAATATTATAATATATTGGGGTCAATTGGGATTCAATATGAAGGAATATTTTTATTTTGAGATTTTTTTTACGAACGGTAAAAAGTACATCACATACTTATTCAGAATCTTAAGATGGTAGGTGTGTGAGTTCTGTTACAACAAAATTTGTTCATGAAATATTTTTCTTTGGTTTTGATGATAAAAAAGTATTGAAAGTACAATGGTATATGGTATATTTTCATGTGAGTTTCATGTATGCAAGTTTTAATACTTATAGATATATATTCAGAATCTGATATACAATGGCGCACTTGAGAGAAGTTGATTTGCTAGCTTCTGGTGGTGCAGAATCTGAAGAACACTTGGTAAGTGATATCTGGCGTAGACTCTGAAGTTGAAGGTCTCGACATCAAAAGAAGCAACATAATTGTCTCTAAATTTGGTGAATGTAAATTGGTTTCTGATATCATTCGGAGTTAGTGATAAGGTTGAAGTTGTCTGTACTACAGAAAGTAAGTGGCATTGTCAAATCAGTTTGTCAGCTAGAGCCTAAGATCACAAGGCTCAAGAAAGGTTGACATGCTTTAGGGATATTTACTCTCAACGACTTTATTATTACATGATTTCATTGAAGACTTATCGGTTAAACATATTACACAATGGATCAAGATTTTTCGGTGTATTTATCTTCAACGTCTCTTGTACTATGGAGTATAGTAAAGACACTTGATCAAGTTATCTCTTCCAACACTAGTTTGCTACAACTGCTATATAAGTGGTTGAAGGTTCAAACTGAATCTTTAACAAGGATTGACCAGATGAAGGAATAGCAAGATCATCAATTATCAACTCTATCGAGTATGCATAATTTATGTTGTAGGTTATAACTTTAAAAGGCTTAAGACATCTTACACATTGAATATCTTAGAAATCTTAAGAGTTTTAGGTCTTTGTTATGGTGATTTTGCGTACCTTCGATATTAGTATCAAACCCACCTTGTTCTCTATTTTGTTGAACTTGTTTAGCAGTTTAGATTAAGTCTCTCGCTAAGATGCTTGAGCCATGTAAGTCTCGTGTTATGTGCTAGAGTTTTGAAAGTCTTAATCAAGTAGATTGATTGAGCATGAGTATTGAATCATTGGGATTCAAACAAGGAAGTTTCTCATAAAGATGCTTGAGCCATGTAAGTCTCATGATATATGCTTGAGCAATGAAAATCTTAATCAAGTAGATTGATTGATCAAAAGTCTTGAATCCGTGAGATTTAAGCAAGGAAGTCTTAGGTTGAGTGTCTAAGAAGAAGTCTTGAATATGAAGGGCTTGAGCAGGAAAGTCTTAGATTGTGGTCTAAGCATCAAAGTCTTAAGTCATAGGCACTTGAGCAGAAAGTCTTAGGTTGCGTGTCAAAACAAGGAAGTCTTGGGTTCGTGGAACATGTGCAAGGAAGTCATGGGATGCGGTTTGAGCCAGAAAGTCTTGAGTTTTAAGGACTTGAGCAAGAAGTCTTGGACCTAGGGTCTGAGCAATGTAAAAGTCTTATGCAGAATGCATAAGTGATTGTAATCATGTTTTAATTATAGTGAAAATATCTTGTGAAGCAAAGGGACTAGACTTATCCCAATTTAGGAGAAACCAATACAAATATTTGAATATTTTCCTATTATTTAGTTGCTTCTGCTAACATTCCGCTGCTAATAATAACCAGAATCTGAACACTAGTTTAGATTTTGAGCTCTGATTAAATGCAAACTAAGAAAATAGAAAACACAATTCAACACATTTCTTGTGTACTTTTCTCACCTTCAGGTTCTCCCACTTATAAATGCCCAAATCTCCACATTTCTAACCAATGTGGGACTTACCAATACTACTTATATTTGTTATTCTGAATACTCCCCCTCAAGTGTGAGTCTATCCATAATGCTTCCCTCGAGTGAAAACTCTTTCATCCACGTACATTTGTACCGTCGTTGACACTTCTCACTGAGACACTAGACCCACGACCATGTGGGAATACTTTTGATACAAGTGAGTTGTTCCCTTCACTTGAACCAAAGGCTCATGATATACCACTGTTGGGGTCAATTCGGGGATCATCAATGAGGGAACTTTTTTATTTAGGGAAGTTTCATTGTGAGCAATGCACCTTTTGTGAGAGACACACCACATAATCACTCAAAACCTTAAGGTTTTGTGTGTTTTTCACAAAGGTGTGTTACTCTTAAAGAAAAAATCCAAAGTGTAAAACGCTCCTTCGTATTGACCCTCGAATTGACCTCAACAGTGCTATCAGAGCCTGATTCTGATTTAAAGAGAATTTGTAATGGTAAACAGAAACACAACATCAACGAAATTTTCAATGAATCTATTGATTTTCAAATATAAGAACTTCTCTCATTAATATTTTTCTCTTGTACAATTCAATTTTCTCTCATTTCTCTCTTATTCTCGTGAAAGCTACTTAATCATACAAAACCTAATCAATAATATACTAATGAACCATTTGGAAAAATGAAACTTAGCTCAAGGTTGAAGAAGATAAGAGGAACTAAGCATTCAATTTGTATGTAACAACAATGGAATAGAATCATCCTCACAATCAACATTAATTTTGAGAGAGATTGGTTTCCCATCTCTTAAGTTGATAACTTTTCCTCTTTATAAACCCTAGCCTATGAATGATTCCAAGCATGTTAGATCCTTATGATGTATGCCTTGTAAATTGATGTAGTAATTCTCTAGGGTGTTTATCAGGGAAGATAATGAAGTGATGAGAGTTTTGTATTGTAGAAACTTGTTAATTGATATATGCCTTGTAAAATAATTGTAGTAATTTGATATTTTCCTCTTGTAAATTGAAGAAAACACATGGTAGTTATGGACTTGGCTACAACTATAGCATTTTGATTTTTAGGTCCCAATTATTTTTCTCTAATTTTTGCTGTTTATTTTTTTTTATTTGATTCACTTATTTTATATATATATATATATATATATATATATATATATATATATATATATATATATATATATATATATATATATATATATATATATATATATATATATATATATATATATATATATATATGATTTTTAGGTCCCAATTATTTTTCTCTAATTTTTGCTGTTTATTTTTTTTATTTGATTCACCTATTTAATATATATATATATATATATATATATATATATATATATATATATATATATATATATATATATATATATATATATATATATAATTATTTGTAAATATGAAGATAATATTCTAAATATTTTTAATAAATCTTGATCTGACTTGATCAAGTTCCTCTAGTTGTGAGCATCTTCTACAGTGGAGAAAATGGAGGGTTGTACCTGCAGGGTACTCCGATGTTAAAGTGAAAGAGAACTATGAAGTGAACAAGTACAGTAAAGAGATAAGAGAATAGAATACCTGACCTCTAATGAAAGAGAGTTTTTATAGTGTGCCCACAACGCTGGGTCAAGGTTCCCCACATGGGCTAGATCAGCTAGGCCTAAGGGGGGAACTACCAGGGTTTCTGTAGGAGCAAATAAGACATAATATGTGGTCTTGCTACTGGTCCAACTGCCTCGCGAATTTAGGAGAGTATTGTGGAGGTAGTTGACGGCAGGTATGGAGCACGTGGGGGAGGTGCTCTCCCCATGTCTCCACAGTTGGACTTTGGGTTTATGTCTGATGGACTGAGTCGTGTCTGATACGTCTGGTGTAAGGCCCAATCCAAAACAAATTTTATTCAATTTTATATATATATATATATATATATATATATATATATATATATATATATATATATATATATATATATATATCAACAAGTGCAGTATTAATGAAACTTTTGTTCACACTTATGGTGTCTCGGCTTGTGGTGGAATTTTTAGAGATCATACCAATGTTTTTGGTTGTTTTGCTTCTAATTCAAGTTAATGATTTAACAACTAAGCTCCTTGGAGCCTTGAATGTCATAGAAATATTTCATGGAAGAAGTTGACATAGACTTTGGTTGAAGTGTGATTCTTTATTTCTTGTTTTATGTTTTAAACGCCCACCTCTTCGATTCCTTGGAGATTAAGAAATATGTTGTCTAATTGTTGAGTCTGACTAAAAACATGAATTGTATGATAACTCACATCTTTAGAAAGGCCAAATATTGTGCATATAAGTTGCCTAATCTAGAACTTTTCATTGTCTGACAATATTTAGTTTGATAGTTGTCTTATGGCTGTTTGAAGTTACTTTATTCGAAATTAACTCACTTTGTCTTTCTATAATTTTTCTTAATTTTGGGATGGTTTGTTTATTTACCCTACTTGTAACTTCTTTCTTCTTTTAACATATTTTGAGGTTAGCCACTTTAACTATCTTTTTTTTTTTATATATAAATAATTAAAACTATTTTATTAGGATGTCTAACAATTAAATTTTGTTTAAAGTGAAATTTTTTTTTATAACTTTATAGATGTAATACAAGAAAATATTCTTGTTTAATTATATATGATTATTTATAATATTTTAATAATAAAACCTATAATTAAGTATTATTAGAAAATGAATATATAATCGAGTTTTAATTTTAAAAAATGAAATAATTTTTTTTTTGAAACTTCTAAGATAAAAATAGAAAGAATGCTAACCAATAATAGTAAAATAAAAATGAAAAAATAGCTAATGACATATGAAAATATAAATATTCCATAAGCAAATAAAAAATTATGTATAAAATGACACTTTTTCATAACTTACTATTTATTCTTTGATTTGTATTACATTCTTTAAGAGGATTTTATCGGCCACCTCCACAATTAAACCTTACACCCATTCAATATATATGAAAAGATTAAAATAATCCTATCAATTTATTTTTTACATTTTTCAAATTTACTGTTCATTTGCAAAATTTTTAAATTTCTGGGACGATATGGGAAATTTTAAAGCAACTATCGGAATTTTCAAAAACAAGTAAATTTTTACCATAGTTTCCATTATTTTCGGTTATTTGTACCGAAAATTTTGCAATTTTCGATAATTTTTACCTGAAATTTCATAATTTTCGATATTTTTTCCGTAAATTTTAAGATTTTCGGTACATACCTCAATATTTTTAACGAAATTTCAAAATTTCCGATAGTTTAGTTTTGTAGCTTACCAAAATTTTTAAAATTTTCAGTAGTTGTTGCCTTTATTTTTCTTAATTGTTTTTTTCTTCTTCTTTTGCAATGAAATCCAGAGACAGAGACGATATTATTGTTGGGAGAGTTGTGGATCAAGCATTAGATCAAGGTAGGATTAACAGTGGTGTTGATGTCGATTCTTTACATCTACGTGCATGACGAGTGGTCCCCATCGGTTCACACTCGAAGCGGATGCCAGAGCGAGGACATTTCCGGGTACCTCGTAGAACTTGTCACCGTGGAGTTCGATCAACAGAGCATGATACACATGAGGTGTTGGCAGACGTTCCTATAGTTGATCTCGTTGGTCAGCTGGTAGTTAAGCTAGTGGTTGAGCCGGTAGTTGAGCTAGTAGTTGAGCTGGTGGTTGTTGTGGTAGTTCAACCAGTGGTTGTCCGGGAGGTTGTCAAGGAGGTTGTTCGAGAGGCTTTTGAGGAGGTACAACTAATTGTTGATGTTGGTGAGTCGGGCTTATCATTTACTGAGACAGAGGTTACGATTCCTTTGACTGAGCCCTATGTGTACACTGATTGAGGATTCCCAGGAGGACCCATCGACCGGTATGTGCTTACAAAGTATGGTGAGCATGAGGCCTGGTCGAACTGGGTAAACAGAACCTGCTAAGTGGTGACAAAGTTGGAAGTTGGAGTTTTGTGAACCTTGTGTATTTGGTAAATCCTATAGGATGAAGTTTAACAAAGGTAAACATAGAACACATGGATCCCTTGATTACATCCATGTTGATCTTTGGGGGCCTACAAGGAATCCTTCACATTCAAGTGCAAATTATTTTCTATACATAGTTGATGATTATTCCAGAAAGTTATAAGTATTCATTCAGGAGACTAAGGATAAATCTTTTGATAATTTCAAAAGTTGGAAGGTTTTGGTCGAAACTCAAACTGGCAGAAAGGTCAAGAGGGTTGAGAACTGATAATGACGTTGAATTCTGCAATGAAGCTTTCAACAGTTACTGTGTCGAGTCTGGGATTGCAAGGCATAATACTGTAGCAAGTACTCTTCAACAAAATGGTATAGTTGAAAGATTCAATCAAACAATCCTCGAAAGGGTTAAATGCATGTTTGTTAGTGTTGGATTGAAGAAGGTGTTTTGATCTAGGGCTGTTTCGACAATAACATATTTGATAAACAAATGTTCTTCGATTGCGTTAGATATGAAGACACCTGAAGAAGTTTGGTCAGGACATCCACCAGATCTAAAAAAATTGAGAGTATTTGGCTGTGTGGCCTATGCTCACATTAGGCAAGACAAGGTCGAACCTAGAGCTCTGAAATACATGTTCACGATGTTCGCTGGTGTTTTCCGACGAACGACTGCTGGTTTCTAATTCAGTGTCTAAATTAGTTAACTTGCAGGATCAACCATACAAATCCTAGGACATAAGTGTGTATTTCATCTGTATCTGGTCGAATGTATTGATTGTGTCATCCTTAACGATTTTATTTTAAGTCAATTATCTTAAGTACATTTGTATGATACATAAGAATAAAGAACAAAAGTAGAATAAACTTGACATAATTTAAAGAAAACAACTTCTAGGAATGTGTTAAAGTAATGGAAGACAAGTAATGTAATGCGTCGAAATAAAAGACTTGTAATCATAAACTATGAAGTGGTAAAGGAATTTAAATGAACTTGGAATTTTATTGAAAACTTAAAGAAAGTAAAAATGGTTTTTTCACACGTACATTTTCCAGGTTCACACTCTTTTCTCTCACACGAGTACTTTGAGTTCAATAGGAATTTGTACAAAAAATCACACACCCAAACTAACAACAACTATCCTATATATATATATATATATATATATATATATATATATATATATATATATATATATATATATATATATATATATATATATAGGAAACTAAACTAACTGCCACTAACAGCCGAATTCTAATAACTTGACTCTTGGCCTTTCGGCATGCCTTCATTCCCCTGGATGCTTCCACGCGTCCTTTTTGCCTAACGTTGCAACTTCACACTTTGAATTTCTTCTTTCAATTTGAATTGATGTCTTTTATTCAATAGCCGTCGAAATTATCACAAACAAACTCCTTCGACTGAAGATCATATCATGTTAATAAAACATAAGCTTTATTCTTCTTTGTCGAAAAAGACGTAAAAATCCCCTTTCTTGTTGTCTGTGTTGAAATCTCCCTTTTCACCAATATTTTCCTTTTATAAAGGTACTGTCGAAAATCACTGTCTACACATGGGATACCTTGAAGAAGTCAAAGCTTATACTCTAGATGATATTGCAGCGTTGTTTCATCTCCCTATTGGCGGCAGATTTTGGACGACTCTGATTCTTAACATGACAACTGCTTGTGAGATTGTGTCACATGATTTGAGTTTGACTGAGGTGAAGGTAATGGAGGAGTTTGGTGATACTAGAGGTGCGCACCTTCGTATGCACTGGCTTCATAGGAATTACGATAAACTTGTAGTTGCTGGGAGATATGAGGTTGCCGTTAGGGCGTACATGCTACATGTGATAACATGTACTCTCTTTTCAAACAAGTATGTGTCATACCCTAATTTTTGACCCTAAGATTTTTCGCATCTCGTCTGCATCTTGCATACAAACAAGATCACGCACTGTTCATGTATCTTTCTCAGATGCAGGTCTATGCCTCGCAGGGGATCACCGTGTTTTTACTTGTTTTTATCTGTTTATATTTATTAACCTCTAACCAAAATACCAAAAAATGTTGCAGTTTGTTTCTTCTTCTGTGTTGCAGGATTTCAAAGTCAGGGCAGTGATTTCAATTCAGAGGCGTTTGTTCAGTCACAACTCGATTCAGATGGACGTTTGACCTAATATTGGTCAAACTATCAAAAGATTGTTTCAACTGCGAGTTATTGGTGTCAGTGGTTTATTTCTCAGGCAATGCGTTCTCAAAGTTCAAGTTGTGTTGTGTGTGAAAGTCATCAGTTATCAGATAGTGTTTTGTGCGAAGTTTGGTTTGAATTTTCAAGTTCACCAGTTTATCAGTAGTTCATCTGAGGATTTATTTTCCTCAGTACGGTTTCGAATTATCAGGACTGATTTCAGATGATCCAAGTGATTGTGGCTCAGATTTGCAAGTTATCCAGTGATTTAGTGATGGTTGTATTCGTTATTTTCAGTGGCTTGTGAAAAAATCCATATTTGGTTTTGGGCTAAAATCAATTTCTTATCCATTTTCGATTAAACCATTTATTATCCATTTTAGTCAATGACCATTTTTCTTCCATTTTTGTCATCTGATCTGTATTTTTAGGTCAGTCATCCAAATTATCATTTTTTACCGATTATCCATTCAAATTTTGACTTTCCAAATTATCCATTTTTTCATTTTGTCTATTACATCCAAATAATTCCTAATTACCACAAGTTAAATTTTTATCTTTTATTCCATTTTTCTATCAATATTCAAGTTCATAAAATCATCAAAATAATAATAATAATAATAATAATAATAATAATAATAATAATAATAATAATAATAATAATAATACCAAAGGTCTCTTATATTGTCCATTTCCAATTAAGATTCAATATTTTATCCTTAAGCCCATTTCATTTGATTAGTACAAAATAAATTTAAAAAAAAATCCAAAGTCAAGAAGCCACAGCAAGACGTCATCATCCAAGCTGGTACATTCCAGACAATTCAACACAGCTCACAACAACAGACCTCACGCCAGCAGCCTCAGCTATCACAAGATGCACAACAAAACACAGCAAGACACATTACTGGCAAAACGCACATCAGCAATACATCAACACAAGCCAAGCCGCGTCAACGTCACGCACGTGATCACCAGCCAATACTCCAAGTCCAAAATATTACAACAACAACTTTAGCCATCTATCCAACATCACGCCGTATCCAAGCCCTCAGCCGCTGACTTTTCAAAGCCACTTCATCAACCAAAGCCAGCACCCCTACACACTTTCTTCACGCATCAAGCCGTCACCACACTCCCAGCTCACCAGCAAGCCGCAGCTTCACACCAACATCACGCAAAGCCGTAGCAGGCAAAACACCAAAACGCATACAAACCAACATCCAGCTCAAGCCGCGACCTGCACACGGATTCAGCATCAATAAAAAAAATAGCCAAGCCAAATATCAGTCACATGAATAATACAACTGCAAAACGCACGCCTTCAGCAAGCAAAACACATCCAGAATTTGAATTAAACACAGAAAAAATTGAAGAGGAAAGCACATGATATCCGTGACCATCAAAACGCAAGCAAGAAGCTGTAAAACGCAGGCCCACACAGTCAGCCTTCAAACATGCTTTCCTCACCTTTCCAAAACGCAGCAAAAACATCAAAACGGCATCACCACAATCATTTCAAATTCCATCAGTTCCTTCTATAAATTAAGCCCCAATTCCATTCAATTGTCAAGCTTGGATAGCTCCTCAAAGTGCTGCAAAAAACTCATCACCGAGCTTCAATCAATCTTTCATTGAACCTCATTTACCAAACTCCATCAATTCTTTCAATAACTTCATTCACTTTCATACCCTATCCTTCAATAACCTGCAATAAATTGAAACTTCAAATTCAAACCACAATAACACATCAACATCCTCAAATCAGATTTCGCGAGAGAAGAGAACAAATCACGGCAGAAAAGGAGGAGATCTGATGGCTTGGATCTTGCTTTCTCGCGGCGGATTCATGGTTTTTGTGCAACACCTTGGAGTGAGAAGAAGCAACGAAATTATTTAGAAGGTGAAGAAGCCATTGAACGATTTGTTTTGCGTGTGTTTAGTTGTTGCTGTTTCTGTTTGAAGAAGAAAGTGAAAATGCCGTGCCCCGTTTAGCCGAAGAAGAAGAAGAAGAGCATTTTCCTTTTTTTTCTTGTTCTTAGGTTTCTTTAATAAATTGTTTTTATTATTATTTTTTTGGTTTAATGAATTTTTGTGTGGGTCTGGGCTTCTTGGATCCATTTGCTGCTCCACCATCAATTTCCTACGCCACCTCTCTCTTGTTTTTTTTTGTTTTTTTATTACTTATTTTAATTACTTTGATTAGGTTCTATATAAATATTAAAACAAATTTGTTCTTATTTTTTTTCTTTTCTAATTTTGTGTCATTTTTGAAAATTTGAAAATCATTTGGAAAATTATTTTTGACAAGTTTTTTTGTTAGAAATAATATTCTATTTTTTTTATGGATTCCATTATTAGATCCATATTTCTTCCTTATCTTTTTTTATTTTTGGTCGATGAGATCTCCGATTCGCGATTATTGGTTTTCGAAGATGTTTAATCTTCATTATTTCAAATCTATGGATGAATGATCATGTGGATCATTCTCCATACTTTGGAATCGTGATAGGTTGCCTTCGATAATACAATGTGAAATCCCGATTAAGATTAGACCGTTACCTTTTCTTTTCGTGCGACATGTTTTCGGAGAATGGTTCATAATATCATTTCTCTAACATGTATTAGCACAAATATTTTCCACCTTAATTGGTGGTGGCCGGCCTCATTTGTAGGGTAATTACTTCGTAAATTACTCGGCGATTGCTTAACATAGACCTAAACTTGTCCCGAATTCGGAATGAGATCCATTTGGATCCGGTTGCCTCGATTTTGGATACCTTTTTGTGGTTGTGTTTGATTAAGTTCATCATACCATTTCTATGTAAATATTATAATACTATTAATATACTAACCATTTAAATTTAATCTCTCGCACCTTATCCTCTTTATTTCAATTTCTCGCTCCTTATCTCTTTTATTATGCTATTATCATATTATATCATCTATCATATTGTTTATGTTTATATTGTTGCTTGTGATTTTTCTTTTGTCCATTTGGACACAAAAACATTAATAAAGGATTAAACATCTAAAAGACTTGTGACTTTAATTTCGGACTATGGCCATTATCCTTAGCATTGGACTTGGAGTTGGACTTAGATTCTAGGATCATTCCCTTGCTTGAGCTATTATGGATTGAAGACGTTGGCTCCAATTGAGTTCACTTGTTTATGAAGATGGAAATCCGATTGTTTCAAATAATGTTCACCATACGGTTTGATCGTTCTTCCCTTAGCTTTTATTTTCAAGTCTTAGGATAGTCACTTCATCTCCTCCCACTTCTTAAATTTTCAAAACTCCTTTCTATTTTCAAATCTTCTTTGTTTTCAAACTTCAAACAATTTCGCAATCAAACCTTGACTTAGGTCATGCGGTTTTACTTTTTCATTTCATTTTCTTAATAAATGCTAAACCACATAAGCATATCGAAATTTTTTTCTCAAAACTTTAAAAAACATTCACAACTCATTCAATTGTTTTTGTGCCCTCGTGCACGTCTCTTTTAACCATTTTCATGTTTAGATATGATTCATTCTTTCTAGCGGAATTATTCGCTAAAGAATGACGACTTATCTTTACATTTTAAAATCAATTCAACTCATTGTTTCTTTTCAAATTTTGTACCACGAACTACGGGGTTTTGATCTCGCATTGCACTTTGTGGGTACGTAGGCATGAGACGTTCGTCTCTTCAAACACAAAAATCTTAAAAAAACATTCCTCTTCAATCTTTTTTCAAGCAAACCTTTTCAGACTAAAAAAGCAGTAAATATTTCAAAGGGTTCCCGTGGAGTACCACAGACATTTTGGGTGCGTAAAACCTTCCCAATTTGTAACCTATCCCCTTACCCGTTCTCTTTTTGATTCTTTTAGCTTTTTAGCTTCTAGATTCATTAGGTTTTATTCGCTCTTTTTCCCTTTTCCATTTGGAATAAAATAAAAGCGCGGTGGCGACTCTGTTTACCTTGAGTTAAGTTAATCAATAGCTTACACTCATGATTTTACCGCTACAGTATGGTATTTATGTTGATGCCTGATATTTATGTCTCTACAGTAACCTCGACGAGACCAATTGGGCTTGGGGTGTGCATTGCTGACCCAGTTGTATACAACGCTTGAAGTGGCGGTCGTCTTTGAGACAACTTGTTGGGTATTTAAGTATATTAAAAGTATATTTTAAATTATTGTATGTTATTTATTTCATATTTATTTTTTACGAATATCCTTTCTAAATTATTATTTGTTGTGATTTCATTGTTGTATCTATGAACGTTTCCCTACCATCTATGAAAAGGGGTGCAACATTTCAAGGTGAAGGCCCCATGGGCGAAGAGGTGGAAGGAGAGGCAAGCACATAATGGTGGTGTAGTTGAGTAAATGAGAAGGCTAGATGTGTTTACTGTAGAGGATGTCATTTGGCACCTATGATGGTCATAGAGTCCATTGTGTGTTTGATAAGTCCTCATTATATTCAGGTTATATGGAATGGGAGACCTTGGTTGATAGGCACTTACCTAAGAGATGTATGCAATAGTATGGCTATGTTTAGAGTATATGATGACCAATTCTAGATATATTGTCTGCATGTATTGATTAGTGGTTCCAGGTTAGCTTCCTCAGCGTGTAGTGTGAAGATGGTTACTTAGAGTTATACCTCACTTTATCACACTCACACATCACCCCACCCATATTCAATGATGGGCCTTCTGATGATCGGGTTCCTATTGATGACGTGCTGATGATGCCTCCTTTATTAGATCACATTGATGACCAGCATCGCTTCCAGATGATTGCAGTGATTACGAATAAGCTCACGGGTTTGGTAAACCCCGATGGTGACGTTTATTCTGGATTAGTCGGATTGCACACATAGTTCGTGGGGGTGGGGGATATTTAGTTATATTTTGTATTATTTATATGTATATTATTCAGACATTTGTCTCATAACATTTTATTAGAAAATATTAGTTATCTTCCTTAAATTATAGTGATCTTCCTTAAACATAAATTACTTAACATTACAATATGATTAATAAGTAAGAAAAACATAAACACTACCAGACGCATTAAAAAGTTTCAACATCTCCATTATGTAGTCAACAGATCTTGAAAGTTTTGCAACTAAGTCGATCAAACCCTTTGTTATGCTACGACAAAATGATCTCCATATTTTCTTCACATCTTCGTCGGTCTGCAACTCAATAAGGTTGTATTTCACCCTCCCGTTTATATCGACCATATCTTCATGAAACTCGATCTTTCTCACCTTTCTATTATCTCCATCAAGCAACAATTCAGTTAAATTCAATGTCAGACCGACAAAAGAGTTGGTGCCGTTAGGAAGCTTGAACTCTACATGAGGAGAAGCTCCGTTGAAGTAACCTTCTTCCTTAATCAAAAATTGAGGAAGAGACATTTTTTGATGTGTTTATCAACAAGAGGTTACCCTTATTTATACAACTATGAATTAATTCTAGACCACACAAACTGTCGATGCAATCACAGCCGCGCAATACTGTCGGCAAAATTATGCCATCCACAAAACCCTAAAAATGAACTGCCGGAAATTTCACCTAAGGAAAAATTCTCAGTATTAATACGGAAATTTCATATTTCCAAAACAGTTTGCACTTCACCATAAATATGAAATTTTTGGTACACCAGAAGTTTCAAACTCTACGAGAAATTATGATATAAATACCGGAAATTTCTAACGGAAATTTGATGTGTTTTTCTCCAAGGGACAATTTTGACATTATAAAAAATTGGGGTGTGATAGGTTTAATTTTGGGGGTGAGGTAGAATCCTCATCCTTTCTGGCTCCTTCGGCCCTCATTTGAGGCTCCATATTGACCATATGGCTTACGTGCTCAAAGTTGTTTTTCTGTTTAATTTTTTTTATTTGAAAATTATGGTATACCCTTATGTTTTTATTGGTTATTGATCACACTAAAATTCACCGTATTTCTGACTCCGATTTCGCATGCATTCTTAGCTTTTATTGTTGTTTTGCTTTGTTATTGCTTTGTTTTCTTATGTTTTCAGGTTTTTATAATAATCGGAGCTTGAATCGGGAAAAGGAGCGAAAAAGGAGTGAAAACGGACGAAAACCTAGAAATTCAGCATTTTGCACTTACGGCACCCACCGTGGCGGGCGCCATGGGGTTAGCCATGACGTGGCCACGTCTCAAGACCACTCCTCAACCTCCAAGACCCACGATCCCCACTCCACAATCCCCTGTAGGGACCATGGCGGGCGCCATAGGCCTGTGGCGGGCGCCACAAGGCCAAAATCAGTAACCTCCACTTTTTAGTGGAGGGGCGTCCCGGTCATTTCATGCTTTCAGTTTTTACTATAAATAGGACCTTAGATTTTCGTTTTTCTTCATCCAGAATTAGAATTCTCTAGGCATATATCAGTTATAAAGCAGTTGCCATTCCACATCGGGGTGCCTCTGCAAATCGAGTGATCGAGTCTGTAATCTGTCTGTGGTTCGAGTTTTGGAGCACTCTGGAGGAAGTTAATCCTGCCGCCATTTTAATTCAAGTTCGTACTTTACTTTTATTTATTTCTGCCTCGCTTTTATTTTGTTTATTTCCCGCACTCGCACATTTACGTTGTTTATTTCCCGCACTCGCACATTTACGTTGTTTATTTCCTGCACTCGCACATTTACGTTGTTTATTTCCTGCACTCGCACTTTACTTCGTTTACTTTCCGCACTCGCTTTAAATTACTTTTATGAAAAACTATAAAAAGAATATTTACTTTATCATGTCTAACTAATTCCATAAAGGTTAGAATGTAAGGATCGTAATTAAACCAGTAATCAGTATAATTGTTCGTGGAAACACCTAAGGGCTATTTTATCTTTCAATTCAAATAATTGTTTTTAACTATTTCAAAAACAGCCAAAAGCGCTTTGTATAGTTCATTAGGAGATTTTAGATTAAAAAGAAAAGAGATTTTAAAACGATTTTCGGACGCGTTAGGAAGTTTAAACTCTGGTTCGCAAGAACCTCTTTTTGCTAAGAAGTCCAGGTTAAAATACTTTTCAACTTAGTTAAGATACTATATTTCTTAAAAATAGGTTTACTACTCTAACGCAGTACGCACCTTTTTATCCGTGACAATAGGAGGGGTTGATTAGAGAGTACAACTCGGTTCTGAATACGCGAAAGCGACAGTTCCTGTTAAATTAGTTCTTTTCAAAGAAGAAAACACTGCCCATAAGTAGTTCCACTAACAAGTACTGGATTATCATTGATTACGTGAATTACATTCGAGCCTGTCTTTATTTATTATTTAAAATTATAATTTTATTTACCATTGCACCCTTATTAAAACCCTTAAAAATAGTTGCCTTAGATACACACCATAACAACAGGTTTGATAGATTGACACTTGGTCTCTGTGGATTCGATAATCTTTTATATTACTTTGACGTGATTCGTACACTTGCGAAAAACACGCATCAAGTCTTTGGCGCCGTTGCCGGGGACCAATATCGTCAAATTTCATTACCCTGTAGTTATACCGTTTAGACTAAGGTTGTTACCCACCGGTCAATGCGAAAGACTCGCAGTGCCGGAAGTTTAGTAGACCCTCTAGCTGAACCTGAACGTTACGCTCGCGCACGTTTATTTTTCCATAGGAATAGGATAGCTATGGCCGAAGAACAAAACCGAAGACCTCTTAAGGACTTCGCCCAACCATCAAACGAGGAACCTAGTTCCAGTATAGTAAACCCCGCTATCCCAGCCAATAATTTTGAACTTAAACCATCCCTGCTGCAATTAGTGCAACAGAGACAATTCGCAGGTCTCGCTACTGATAACCCAAACCAACATTTAAAAAACTTTCTTCAGTTAGCAGACACCTTTAAAACCAATGGAGCTTCTCCTGAGGCAATACGCTTAAGATTATTTCCCTTTTCCCTCAGAGATAAAGCTCTATCATGGTTAGATTCCCTTCCACCCAATTCAATAACAACTTGGGATGACCTTAGGAAAGTTTTCCTTGCTAGATATTTTCCCCCGAGTAAGACCGCTCTTCTTCGAAACCTAATAACTAGATTTACCCAACACCAAGGAGAGTCGTTGTTCGAAGCCTGGGAGAGATATAAAGAACTATTAAGAGCATGCCCACACCATGGCTTAGAGAATTGGCTAATCATCCAAACCTTCTATAATGGACTTCTTTATAACACTAAAATGACCATCGACGCTGCCGCTGGTGGCGCACTGATGAACAAACCTTACCCTGAAGCTAGTGCCCTTATCGAGGATATGGCCCAAAACCATCAATCATGGGGAGTAGAACGAGCGACAGTGGAAAAGAAGGAAGCCCAAGGAGGAATACATGAGCTAAGCTCTATAGACATGATGCAGGCTAAAATGGACGCGTTGGCCCTAAGAGTCGAACATATGTGTACAACTCCGAATACTGTAGCCGCAGTTTCGCCGAATTGTGAGATATGTGGAACGCAAGGACACCAATCCGCCGAATGCAATCTGTTGAATGAAACCAACACCGAGCAAGTGAACTATACCCAAGGGAACCCATTTTCAAACACATATAACCCTGGATGGAGGAATCACCCAAACTTCTCCTACAAAAATAATAACCCTATCCAAAATACCGCACCTCCGAGACAACAAGGTTACCAAGCCCCTAGAACAAATCAACCTATGCAACCTGTGCCACCAAACCCGAGCTTTGAGGAAATTGTAAAAGATTTCATCGTTGCTCAAAAACAGAAGAACAAAGAGTTCATGAACCAAAGCGTCCATGTTAACGAACTAATTACCCAGTTAGGAACCAAGGTTGATCAAATCATTACTCATAATAAGATGCTTGAAACCCAGATCTCTCAGGTAGCGTTAAACCAAGCCCCACAGACTACACCCGGAGGACAGTTCCCTGGACAACCTCAACAGAACCCGAAAGGGCAAGCTAATGCCATTACTCTACGAAGTGGAACCGCTTATAAGGAACCTTTAAACCCTAGATTAAGTGAGCCCGAAACTTCTGAGAGGAGTGAGGAGAAGGAACCAGAGAAGCCTGAAACCCCGGAAAGTCAAGAAAAAGGAGAAGAACCTAAAAATAAAACCTATGTGCCACCACCGCCATACAAACCACCAATACCTTACCCTCAAAGATTAAAGAAAACCCAAATCGATAATCAATATCAAAAATTCGTTAAGGTTATAGAAAAACTTCACGTAGAAATCCCCTTTACAGAAGCCATCACCCAAATACCTTCTTATGCTAAGTTTCTCAAAGACATACTTACAAATAAACGTAGACTTGAAGATCCGAAACCCGTGGAATGTAATTCTATTTCCGAAGATAGGTTAGCAAAGAAAGATAAAGATCCCGGAAATTTTTCCATTCCTTGTATTTTGGGGAATCATGTCATCGAAAAGGCTTTTCTAGACCTAGGAGCTAGTGTGAGCTTAATGCCTTTAGCAGTTTGTGAGAGATTAAACTTAGGAGAATTACAACCTACTAAGATGTCACTTCAATTAGCCGATAGATCCGTTAAATACCCTATAGGCATACTTGAAGACGTCCCTGTTAGGGTAGGTCAGTTGTTTATACCTACTGATTTTGTTGTCATGGACATTAAAGAAGATGACGACATACCGATACTCCTAGGTAGACCGTTCTTATCGACTGCTGGAGCCGTAATAGATGTTAAAAAAGGAAAACTAACTTTTGAGGTAGGTGAAGAGAAGATAGAATTTATATTGTCAAAATTTCTTATGGCACCTGTGATAGGAGATGCTTGTTATGCCTTAGATATCATCGAAGAATGCATTAGGGAATTAGAACAAGAAGAAACTGAATCTATAAAATTGCCATCAACCCTTATTTTGGAAGATGACAATTATAAAACACCCTACATTGATGATAACCTTCACGAATGTTTATCTCTTACCCCAGATCCTATGCCTTGCCCTATGAAACCGACCGTAAAACTTAAGGAACTGCCTAAAAACCTGAGATATGAATTTCTCGATGAAGATATGAATCGTCTAGTTATAGTCAGTGCTACCTTAAACCAAAAAGAAACCGATCAATTATTAGAAGTTTTACGTAGGTACCCCTCAGCCTTAGGATATAAGATCTCTGATCTAAAAGGAATAAGCCCATCCGTATGCATGCATCGGATTTTGCTTGAAGAAGATTCAAAACCTTCCAGAGAACACCAACGAAGAATAAATCCTATAATGAGTATTGTAGTTAAGACTGAAGTTCTTAAGTTACTAGAGGCAGGTATAATATATCAGATCTCGGACAGTAAATGGGTGAGTCCTGTGCATGTAGTACCTAAAAAGGGAGGCATCACAGTCGTGCAAAACGAGAAGGGCGAACCTGTAGCAAAAAGAACCGATGGAGGTTGGCGTATGTGCATAGATTATAGAAAATTAAATAAAGCAACTAGGAAGGACCATTTCCCATTACCATTCATAGACCAAATGTTGGAGCGCCTAGCCAGACACTCTTACTTTTGTTACTTAGATGGATATTCCGGATTCTTCCAAATACCTATTCATCCCGAAGATCAAGAAAAAACTACCTTTACATGCCCAGTTGGAACTTTTGCCTATAGAAGAATGCCTTTTGGACTTTGTAATGCTCCTGCGACTTTCCAACGCTGCATGATGTCTATCTTTGCTGATTATTTAGATGGAATTATGGAAGTATTTATGGACGATTTCTCAGTTTGTGGATCAGATTTCAAAAATTGTCTTGTCAACCTTGAGAAAATCCTGGAGAGATGTGTGGAGGTAAACCTTGTGCTAAATTGGGAGAAATGTCATTTCATGGTCACCGAAGGGATTGTTTTAGGACATATAGTTTCCGAAAAAGGTATAGAGGTAGATAAAGCAAAAATAGAAGTCATAGAGAATCTAAAACCGCCGAAGACTATCAGGGAGATAAGAAGTTTTCTTGGACATGCCGGATTTTACCGACGTTTTATCAAGGATTTCTCCAAAATAACAAAACCCTTAACTGGTCTTTTGATGAAAGATGCTGAATTTATCTTCGATGAAAAATGTACTGAAGCATTTAATCTCCTGAAGCAAGCTCTGATTTCAGCACCTATAATGAAACCCCCTGATTGGTCAGAACCGTTTGAGATAATGTGTGACGCCAGTGATTACGCTGTTGGAGCCGTTCTAGGTCAGAGAAAAGACAAAAAGTTACATGTGATTTATTATGCCAGTAGAACCCTAGACGCTGCACAGCTCAACTACGCAACAACCGAAAAAGAGCTCCTAGCTGTAGTTTTTGCAATAGACAAATTTAGATCTTATCTAGTAGGAGCCAAGATTATAGTTTACACCGACCATGCTGCCATTCGTTACTTACTAAGCAAAAAGGATGCCAAGCCTAGGTTACTTCGATGGATTCTATTACTGCAAGAGTTTAATTTGGATATCCGTGATAAGAAAGGCACTGATAATGTGGTAGCTGATCACCTATCTAGGCTAGAATACCTGAAACCTGATCCAGTTCCCATAAATGACGATTTTGCCTATGATAGACTGATAGCCCAACTAGAAACCATTGAAGATGATAACCCAGACCCTCATGAGTATTTTCAAAAATCCTTAGCCATAAGTGATGTACCTTGGTATGCAGACTTTGTTAATTACCTAGCCGCTGACATCATACCCCCTGATCTAAACTACCACCGGAAGAAGAAGTTCTATAGTGATGTGAGAAACTTCTATTGGGACGAACCGTTTCTTTTCAAGAGAGGTAAAGATGGCATTTTCCGCCGTTGTGTTCCAGAAGAAGAGGTAAATAATATAATTGAGCATTGTCACTCTGCACCCTATGGTGGACATGCAAGCACATCTAAGACCTACGCCAAGATTCTTCAAGCTGGCCTATTCTGGCCTGCTATGTGGCGTGATGTCCATGCTTTCATTGTCAAGTGTGATAGATGCCAACGCACAGGAAATATTTCAAGACGTAATGAAATGCCGTTAAGAAATATCCAAGAAGTAGAACTCTTCGACGTATGGGGTATAGACTTTATGGGACCGTTCCCACCATCTTTTGGAAATCAGTACATATTAGTAGCTGTTGACTACGTGTCTAAATGGATTGAAGCTATCGCCACACCCACAAATGACACCAGAGTAGTCATCAAATTATTCAAGAATTATATATTTCCCAGGTTTGGAACCCCCCGTTTAGTCATAAGTGATGGAGGATCACACTTCATATCGAGAATATTTGATAAACTTTTAAGCAAGTATGGAGTTAAGCATAGAGTAGCAACACCATACCACCCACAGACCAATGGACAAGTGGAAGTATCTAATAGGGAGATAAAACAAATCCTCGAGAAGACTGTCTCTATATCTAGAAAGGATTGGTCACAGAAACTTCAAGAAGCATTATGGGCCTATAGAACCGCTTTCAAAACTCCTATAGGAACAACCCCTTATCAACTAGTTTATGGGAAATCATGTCATTTACCTTTTGAGTTAGAGCATAAGGCCTATTGGGCCATCAAAACTTTGAATTTGGATTACTTGACTACTGGTGAGAAACGTATCCTTGACATCCACAAATTAGAAGAGCTCAGACAATCTGCCTACGAAAATGCCATCATATACAAAGAAAGAACAAAAGCTTGGCATGACAAAAGAATCATAAGAAGAGACTTCAAAATAGGCGATCCTGTTCTCCTGTTCGATTCTAGGTTACGACTATTTCCAGGTAAACTCCGTTCGAGATGGACTGGCCCTTTCGAAGTATCTAAGATCCTGAGATCCGGTGCTATTGAAATCAAGAACCCGACATGTAAACCATTCATCGTCAATGGACAGAGGTTGAAGCCCTACGAAGGAGGTGACATTCCAACAACATACACCTGCCATACTCTGAGTGATCCACCATATCCTTCCAATGATGTTTAATTATCGGTCGTCGAGCTAATGACGTTAAACAAGCGCTGCATGGGAGGCAACCCATGGTTTTTCTTATTTTTGTACTTTTTATTTTTTAATTTTACTTTATTTTGTTTATATTATTATTATTATGTCAGGACTAACGATTGAATGTTTTATGTGCTTTCAGGACTTGTTTGCTAACCTTGTACAGAATGCAGAACCCTGATGACATGCACGTGGCCTTTAGAGATGATGCACAGAGAGAGCGTTACTATGTTCACATGAGACGCCCTATGGCTCCTACCAGGTACCCTGACCATGACTGCATGGATGCCTTGGGGATAGAGCCAAGCGTCAGATTTTTATGCCATCAACTCCAGTGGGAACAGTTTGACTACAGGAACAACACTTATAGGAACTTGACTCTTGAGTTCCTCAGCTCGTTTCATTATGACCCTTGGGCTGGACCCGATGGACTCGCTGTTTTCAGGTTGTTCGGGATTGACTACTCATTCTCTCACAGAGAGTTTGGTGATTTGCTAGGTTTCCAGACTACTCCTGATGCTATTCCAGATACACCGATGGGGTATTTTATGAGCAGAGAAGTGGAAAAGTTTTGGACTAAAATATCCGGCGGAGGGAGCCAAGATCCTTCTACCCAGTTTTCTCAGGTAATCCACAACCCTGCATTGAGGTACTTCCAGATGATTCTAGCACATTCTTTCCTAGGTTTTCCAGATACAGAGATACTGCTAAGTGAAGAGGAGATTTTCCTACTGTTTTGTGCGACTCAGTCTCGCCCTGTTGCTTGTGGCAACTTTCTGTTAAAGGGCTTGGCTAGTGTTGCCAGATCATCCGTAGGCATCATCCATGTCGGTGGGATTGTTACACAGATAGCTACTGCATTGGGTTTGTCTCGCAAGTTATTGCACCTCAGGACCTTCTGCTGCTACACCACCCTGGATATTGATTTTTGTCTTGATAGAGGACTGATGAGGAGGGCTTCTTTTGAGCCCAACATGTTTAGATTGCTGATCGACGGTGAAGCGATACACTACTTTACATTACCAGATCAGCTGATGACCAGTGTCCATGATCCTGAAAATTGGAGTTATGCTCTAGAGGGTTATGGAGAGACTGTCGAAGAGCCGAAATCGCCTCCCGCCGCTGAGTACACTCCTACACCTCTTACTCCCCAAATCACTGTTATGTCTAACAATATGTCTCTGCAGCCACCTGACCTACAAACACAGATTTATGAGCTCCGCAAGGAGACTGCCCTGCTCAAGCAGGAAGTGGCAGACTTAGAGTTACAGATGCAGGTTTCTGATCTCACTCATGCCTCAGAGACCGATGCTCTACATCAGGCGATTGAAGAGCTTCGGAGGGAGATAGCTGAGATTCGTGGATCAAGCCAGGAAAAGACGCCTACCACATGACTCATTCTACCCTGACAGCATTACCCTAGTATTTTATTTATCGCATTTCCAGACATATTTTACTTTATTGCAGCTTTTATATTTTCATGCACTTTGAATTCCTTATATATATATACATATTATGCACTAATGTTAACTTTTTTCTTTTTCTTTTGTTTCTTTAATTATTTTTATTTTTTGTCGTGCAAAGAAAAAAAATATAAGACAAAAATATTTTCATTTTTGTCTTCACAAAAAAAAAAATGCAAGCCTCAAGCCTTGAAAAGAAGAAGAAAACGCTATCCAGACCCCCCGAAGACCAAAGGTGCAAGGAAGGCCCAAAAGGAGGATCCAACATATACGGGATTCAATCCCCATTTCCACCATTTTCATCCCTTTCTTCACCAAAAACCCATTTTTCCAACCTTCCAAATCCTCCTTGAACCCCATTAAAGCTCCCTCATTTCCAAAATACCCACCATCCATAAAACATATCCAACATCCATTTCCATTTTCATCCATCAAAAACCAAAAAAATCAAAACTTTATCATTCCCTCATAAACCACTTTTTCTACCATTTTCACTACCTAAGGAGCTTTCAACAATGGAGTTCAACGGATTTCTTCTTCGTGATGGAAGATCGGGCGAAAGGCAACGGAAAATTATTCAGAGGCTTCAAAGTCGAGAAATTCTCTCGACTAGGTACGTCGACGATAACTGTCTGTATGCTTTGGGTATCTATCATAGTGTTTTTAATTTATTAGAATTTCTAGGCTTGCATAATATCTTCATCAATCAGGAACCTACCTATGAGCGACTGACAACTGAGTTTTTGAGTTCTTTGATATACACTGTCAGTCCTAACACTGCTAGCACTGTTGGTACTGTTATTTTTAGACTGTTCGGAATTGAGTATGAATTCAGTACCGACGATCTAGCAGGTTTGTTAGGAATCCCTCATAGGGAAGGTTCGATCTGTGAGGCACCTTTGGATGCTGAATGGTCGGCCGAGGTATTTACCTTCTGGCTAAGGCTTTCAAGTACTTCAATTAATTCTTTTGAAGGGATACTTGCGTCGACCATTCACAACCCGGCCATAAGAGTTTTTAGACTTCTTTTGGCATGTACTATTTTTGGCCGGGAAAGTCCAAACAAGGTAAATGCTCGTGAACTCCTATTTTTGCAAGGATGCCTCACTAGAACCCACATCAATCCGGTCCCGTTTATGCTTGCTCATATGACTTTATTTACTAACAAAACAGGACCGATTGTTTTTGGAGGACTTGTTACGTCTATTGCTCGGGCTCTTGGCCTGAACAATGAGATAGCTACACTTGAACCACTACCTCCTCGCACAATTAATTTAAAATTTCTGAAGGACATGAAATTGTGCCGAACGAGGAGAGAAGGTGGTTATGAGTTGATGGTTCATGGGGTAGCTATCCCATCTGTTGCTTTACCATGCAGTAGACGTACTGATGTACGTGATGAAAGGAACTGGACCTATGATCTTAATGCTCCACGTGTTTTGGGTCCACTTCCTCCTAATATTCCCGATGGGGAGGCACATGACACTGATGATGAGTATGATCGGAGAGAGCAGTCTCCCATCCCTCACATGTCCCCCCATCGTCCTTCACAGTCACACACTGCACCATCTTCCTCTAACCCTGTTGCAGGTACTGCTCCTGGATTCTTTGTCACCGAGGAGATGTGGCGTGATATGACAGCTAGAGAAGAAAGGCGTGATGGCCTTCTCTCTACTATTTCACAGCAGCTGACGGACAACATGAGCTTCATGCAACAATCGCGGTTGGTTTCGGATCGTGCTTATAGCAACGTTTGCCGTACCTTGAACGGTATTTCATTAGAGCAGAACCGTCAGAGAGAGTTCAACAGCCGACACTACCAGCTTGTAGAGGCTACTCAGGGTTCCATCTTGGGTAACCTTCGAGAGGTCCGGAGTGCTCAGGCTGCTTTATCAGCACGACTCGACCGGAGGGACCAGCATCGCAGTAGATCCCGTCGTTCCAGACCATCACATCAGGACGGCGAAGGCACCAGTGCCCCTCCTCAGTAGTCTTTTCCAGGTTACCCCCCTTATCTTATTTCGAAACATTGGGGACAATGTTCGATTTAAGTGTGGGAGGGGATTTTATTGCTTTCCGTTATTTCCTTTTTAGTTAATTATTTCCTTTCAGTTATTTCCCTTTTCAGTAATTTAATTTTCTTAGATAATGCATGAGTCTGACGAGTCACCAGTATAGTGTCTTTTTAGTTCATCTTCATTTTTTCCCATTTCCTTAGCCTTACCAGAAAAATTTTAAAAAGAAAATAATGTTGTTTCACATGTTTTTTGGGCTTTGAGACAGGTTTAGATTAGGATGTGGTGACTTAGGTCAACTTTTTGAAACATCAGAACCATTTTAGCACCATAGACCTCTTGAATATAGGAATCACTCCTAAACCCCACCACCTTGGCCTTTACTATCATTTAAAAATTGTCTTAAGTAGTTTATCTTAGCGGTCAGCTCCGGCCTAAGCATGCTCTACGTAGGGGGCCGATGAACATAAGTGAATGATCCAGTGCTAATAAAAAAAAAAAAAAAAAAAGAAAAAAAAAAAAAAGAAAAAAAGGCAAACTCTGGTATAGGTGACCCTCACAAAGTCATTTAAACCGAAAAAAGAGAAAAAAATATTTGCCACAAAAAGAAAAAAAATCTGCAAGTCACCTATTGTTAGTTGGTTCAGAGGTATCTGGCACTGAACTTGGTAGGGCGGATTACGATCCGATCCCCCGCAGCTACATTTAGGCGAAATAAAAACAGGTTTACACATGCTTATGTGCCAGAAACCTTATGTTATGGATCAGAATCACTAACCGGTCACTCTACTATGAAGCATGTACGGATAACGGGCTTAATGTGATTGCGCCTGAATGAAAAGGACACAAAAAGATGAGAAGATAGGCCTAGGTATCGTGGGATGATATGGAGTGGTTAATATAGGATTGAAGTTTGTGTTTGTGTTACTATGGTACCCTTGGTTCACTTAGTTAGTATCTGTCACTGCATCCTGACTTGAACTTAGAATCCCTTTAGCCCAAAGACAAGTGTTGACACCATATTTTTCTTAAGCTTTAATGTTTGCTTGAGGACAAGCAAAGGTTTAAGTGTGGGAGAATTTGATCACACTAAAATTCACCGTATTTCTGACTCCGATTTCGCATGCATTCTTAGCTTTTATTGTTGTTTTGCTTTGTTATTGCTTTGTTTTCTTATGTTTTCAGGTTTTTATAATAATCGGAGCTTGAATCGGGAAAAGGAGCGAAAAAGGAGTGAAAACGGACGAAAACCTAGAAATTCAGCATTTTGCACTTACGGCACCCACCGTGGCGGGCGCCATGGGGTTAGCCATGACGTGGCCACGTCTCAAGACCACTCCTCAACCTCCAAGACCCACGATCCCCACTCCACAATCCCCTGTAGGGACCATGGCGGGCGCCATAGGCCTGTGGCGGGCGCCACAAGGCCAAAATCAGTAACCTCCACTTTTTAGTGGAGGGGCGTCCCGGTCATTTCATGCTTTCAGTTTTTACTATAAATAGGACCTTAGATTTTCGTTTTTCTTCATCCAGAATTAGAATTCTCTAGGCATATATCAGTTATAAAGCAGTTGCCATTCCACATCGGGGTGCCTCTGCAAATCGAGTGATCGAGTCTGTAATCTGTCTGTGGTTCGAGTTTTGGAGCACTCTGGAGGAAGTTAATCCTGCCGCCATTTTAATTCAAGTTCGTACTTTACTTTTATTTATTTCTGCCTCGCTTTTATTTTGTTTATTTCCCGCACTCGCACATTTACGTTGTTTATTTCCCGCACTCGCACATTTACGTTGTTTATTTCCTGCACTCGCACATTTACGTTGTTTATTTCCTGCACTCGCACTTTACTTCGTTTACTTTCCGCACTCGCTTTAAATTACTTTTATGAAAAACTATAAAAAGAATATTTACTTTATCATGTCTAACTAATTCCATAAAGGTTAGAATGTAAGGATCGTAATTAAACCAGTAATCAGTATAATTGTTCGTGGAAACACCTAAGGGCTATTTTATCTTTCAATTCAAATAATTGTTTTTAACTATTTCAAAAACAGCCAAAAGCGCTTTGTATAGTTCATTAGGAGATTTTAGATTAAAAAGAAAAGAGATTTTAAAACGATTTTCGGACGCGTTAGGAAGTTTAAACTCTGGTTCGCAAGAACCTCTTTTTGCTAAGAAGTCCAGGTTAAAATACTTTTCAACTTAGTTAAGATACTATATTTCTTAAAAATAGGTTTACTACTCTAACGCAGTACGCACCTTTTTATCCGTGACAATAGGAGGGGTTGATTAGAGAGTACAACTCGGTTCTGAATACGCGAAAGCGACAGTTCCTGTTAAATTAGTTCTTTTCAAAGAAGAAAACACTGCCCATAAGTAGTTCCACTAACAAGTACTGGATTATCATTGATTACGTGAATTACATTCGAGCCTGTCTTTATTTATTATTTAAAATTATAATTTTATTTACCATTGCACCCTTATTAAAACCCTTAAAAATAGTTGCCTTAGATACACACCATAACAACAGGTTTGATAGATTGACACTTGGTCTCTGTGGATTCGATAATCTTTTATATTACTTTGACGTGATTCGTACACTTGCGAAAAACACGCATCAGTTATCAATACTACTAATTTAACTTAAATTTAAATTAAGTGGAAGATGTTAGATGTTCGGTTTAAGCCTTTGACTTAAGAAAATTTATTAAGAATCTTATATTTAATAAACCATCATCTCAAAATGAATTTAAAAGTGAGACAATTATCACTTTAAAAATAATTTTTTAATTTAAAATTTAAGATAAAGATGTTGAGTTTAAATAAATAATGAATTAATCAAATATAGTTTACTATAGTATAATATTGGACCGGAATAATTTATTTGAGTTTGAATAAGGAATGATTAATAACAAAATAACTTATGGCTAAATCAAGTGAGGGGCACAAAGGGGCTTAGAAGCTTGAAGTAAGCTAGTCGTCGAAAAATGGTCTGGATGTTCGAAGGGATGTGGTTGTTAAAAGGGTTTTCTACACCACCCAACAAGGTATCCACTACTCACAATCTATCTCACTTATCACATGTAGAATAATGGTGGAAGGATGTTAATGAAGAAGGAAAATTGTATCCCCACTTTTGAGGAGAACCATCTTCTCCATCCCACGTTTCTGAATATGAAAATGTAAAAAAAAATCGCTCGTAGATAAACCCATGGAATATCTATAAATGACCTAGCCTCTGAGTTCATAAAATGCAATGACAAGTTTCAGGGAGAAAACATAGGATCTCTCACAACCACCACATGAGCCGATTTTACTTCCTTCATTATTGTACTTTTAGAAAGTACAAACATATAATTTAGTGCGGAAATCAAATAATCAAACAAACATGTATAAAATTAAAAAGATCGACAAGTTGATATTTAAAAATACCTGAATCCATTGATTAAAAGTCTTTTGGTAGTAATCCTAAAACACTAAAGCGTATAAACAAGTGACGTACTGTTAGCTCCTAAATTCGACGCCTATATTAGGAAAGAGGTTTTCAGTTGAAGTGTTATACTCTTTGAAAGGGCTTTGAAGGTTTCGATTGGGTCTACGTAGAAATTCCAAGTCGAAGATTCACTTGCATAAGGGAAATATAATTTATAGACTTAGAAATATTTCTAAGTGTTTGCAAATGTTGTTCGACATATGCTTCTGAAGGTATTCGATGCGAAAAGATTTAAATTAAAATTAAGGATGGAAAAGTGGTTTTTATCCGTTCCTAAAGAGATAGGTGGCGCACATCCGAGGGTCAAAGGCATGCAATGCGACACTTGTCGTGGGTTTAGTGATTAGGACATTCATGACAGTTAGTTGGATTATTATAAATAGATATCTTAACAATAGGATTCGTGTGTGAAAATATATTTGTACAAGTTACTCAAATTTACTCAAAGTACCAGTGTAGAGAAACAAGTTGCGTGAGAATGTACGTGATGAACACCATCTTTTATCTTTTGAATGCAATTTAATCATTTTCTTTAAGAATGTCTCTTTATTTTATGCAATTTCCATTTCCTTCATTTCATTAAGTCTTTGTGCATTTAATTTCCTTTTCGACTTCAGCCTTTTATTTAACTGTTTCAACTTAAACTTTTTCTTACATCCTTTGTACTTTAACTTTATGCAATTTGTTTTCTTTTTCATTCCAGTCATGATTTGTGTTTTTTCAACCTTCTTTTAACTTAGAATTCTAATCACCTTTTTAAATTACATTTTAGACAAATACTTAGTTATGAACACTGTCGATGTGTCTTCTGTTTTATATAATTTACTTTCAATATGGTATTAGCATATGTCCTAGGATCAGTCTGATTGATCCTGTTAGTCACCAAAGTTAGATTTGGAAGATCAGCGGTTATTTACTAATTCTCACGGTAAACACATATACATTAAAGTGTAGAAACAAGTAACATACAGTTGTTTGCGCTATCATTTTTTTTAAATATGTCCCTACAACACCGTCATTTTTTTAAATATGACCTCGACCCACCTATAATCGAGGTATATGTACCTGCAACACCATCATTATATATATATATATATATATATATATATATATATATATATATATATATATATATATATATATATATATATATATATATACCCTAAGTTATTATCTAAACCAAGGGAATATAACTACGAGGGAGCTCGCTTCGAATCTCAATTATTGTATTTTATATATATATATATATATATATATATATATATATATATATATATATATATATATATATATATATATATATATTGGTTTAGGGCCACATGGTGCCTTTTCCTTTTTATTATTTTTTTTTCTAATTTTTATGTGTATTAGCCTTGATTATATTGCCCAATTGAGGGGCAATATCTTTTACATCAATATTTTCAAATACTTTTTATTTATTATCTTAATATTATTTTTAATCTTAATTAGTCTATTGCCTCGGATGCGTCTTAAAATTGACATGATGGTTAATTTAAATGAATTCCCATAATATAATGCTATATGGGGATTTTCTATATTTTTTAATTTTTATTTGATAATTTTGCTAGGTTTTTCCTAAAACTTGAATCGTTTGATCGTTTTAATGAACACTTCAGAGAATTAGACTCTAACTTTTTCTTTACCTATCAACAAACACTCTAACTTCATCTTCATTCTCTTAAAAAAAACTAGGCGATTTTCATCAAAACTCGATCATCGTCTCTTTTCAACATCAACTCTTCTAACATTAACGTAAACATCATATCTTTTCAAAAAGTCATCAAAGTTTCATCATCACGTTTCAGGTATGTATCTCACTAGTTAAATGTTCATCTCTCACCACTAAAATGTTGTTTGAGCTGTTATTATAAATGTAATTACCACTGAAATGTTGTTTGAAATGTAATGTCACTAAATGTTCATAGAACTCAAACGATTATCATATATATTTCATCATAACATGTACTCAAATTATGGTTTAGTTGTTGTATTACTTCACTATGAGTCCATGTATACCTTAATGTAAGATGTTTAATTCCATGTACTCTAATTATGGTTTAGTTGCTATATTACTTCACTATGAGTCCATGTTTTACTTCACTTCTGAGAACCGGAAAGGCTTATGGTGAAAATGCTAATGATTTTAAGGGTTATGCGGTATTACAAGGTATAAGCAAAGTGAGTATTTGGATAGATAATTGGCACGAGATTGACAGTGATTTTAAAGATAGAACATGGACCGTTATTATGGTATTTGTTATTTATTTTTTTATTTGTTTTACAAGTATATATGACAATTTATTTTGTTGGTTTAATACTAATATCAACTCTATTAATTATGTAAATGTAGGAAGTTTTTATTGTTCCAGAGGAAAGAATATTAAAAAAGAAATGTATTGCATATGTTAGTAAGTGTTGGAGGGACTTTAGGAAACAACTAACTGATGAATATATTAAAAATATCAAAATATAATGTAGAGCCTTCATACAAGATGTATTCATTTATTGATAAGAATGTTTGGGAGGATTTTGTAAAGTTTTGCACCATTCCTGAATTCTTGGCTAAGAGCCAAATAGAAAAGAAGGATAGAGCTAGAAATATCTATCCATATAAATTGTCTCGTGGAGGATATGATAAAATTGAACAGAGGATTAATGAAAAAAGAAAACAAAGGGAACTAAAGTTGGGAGATCTTTCTAGAAGCCTTGATCGCAGTCCATATCCACCATCATGACATGAGAAATGGAAGAAGGCACATGAATGACCAGATGACTTGTTCACATAAGATTCTATACACGAAGTGGGTGAAAATATTGTAAGGGGATAATTTTGTCAACATTAATTTTTTAGTTAATTTAATGTGTTGATGGATGTACTGGTAGAATAAGCCAAAGTTGGTATTTTCGTTCCACAAGCCCACCATGACATTTTAATAGAAAATGTAACGCCCAAATATTTAATTATTTATTTTATCAAATATTTAATTATTTATTTGTGTTTATTCGGTCGATTTTAAGTTGTGGTTGATTAAGTTGTTAAGTCGGAAATTTAAGTCGGAAAGTCGTGGAATAATATTAGAGGTAATATTATGGTTGTTGAAGTGTGTTGTGAAATGGGTTAGATTTTGTGTCTGAATTAGTAAATAGAGGAGTGCATTTGTTTAGGTCCATTAGTTAATTATTAGAATTAGATTATTTGATAAAAAGAAAATAAAAAAAATTAGAAATTAGGTTGTATCAGTAAGTGGGATATCAGAAGCATATCACGATCGTGAGAGAAGAAGGTGAAAGTGAAACTGCAATCAGAAGCGATTTTCGGAATTCAATCGTCAAAGGCTGCCTTCAATCCAATCCCAGGTAAGGGTAGGTTCGATCTTTATAACCAAGTATGATAATCAGTACTAGGACTGGGTAGTTGTATATTGTTGTGGTTTGTTTGATGTTGATGTCAGTTTATGAAACCCTGATATTGTGTTATCGTGATAATAGTTTCGTGTGAAATTAATGATTGATTAATGATGATACGGTTGTTCATAAGTTAATTCTGTAAAATGTTGATTTAGTATGTCCCTGCGAAGTCATGAATTTATGGAAAAAATTTAAATTTGGGGACGATGATCCTGTACCCGGTGTACGAGTGGCACAAGCCACCCAAAGTTGGAAATTGGTAAGGTGGCTAGGGCCACTAAGGGAGATGGCAGGAGCCATGCTCCCATTGCCTACATATGGCGCAAGCCATGTAGAATGTGATGGGAGCCACATTTTGGTAGCCACCGGCATGGGATGTGGCGCTGGCCACATTGTTTAAGGCCAAGGGTGGCGCAAGCCTCCCTGTAAAAGGGGGGTCACTTAGTTACCTCATTTATAACTTAATTAATTAATCCACTTAAAAATTGTTTTATATTTTGGTGATTCTAATTTCTAAATATAATAATTTCATGAATCATGTTTTTGTTAAAGATCAGAATTAGTATTAAATTTTAAGAATCAGGAGCAGGGCATAACTATCAGTAGAAAACAAAAAAAATAGTTTTGGTAACAACACTATGTTGAATTTTTGACAGTAAAACATTTTTTGGAATTTGACAGAAAACATATTTTTAAGCTTATGTGTTTATGATAGTAGAATTTATCAGAACACCGATTCTTGACAGAATTTCATAAAGAGTTGTATCAACCATAAAACATTAAAACAATATTGGTTTAGTCGGTTTAGCCGAATTAGGCAAAAAACTTAGTTGCCCGGAATTTAACAAAAATCGTCGGGGTAAGTTGGGTGGTTTAGTATTTGATTTTTGTTGTATTGTTTTTGTTAAAATGTTGTTGTAAAGTTGAGTTGTTGGTACATGCTGAATTTGGTAAGTTGTTCCGGTTTACAGAGAAATTTCTGAGTTGTTCATGGTGAGGCTTGATAAGCCAACTTTGATTTTAAGTTGTCCATGTCGTATAAGTTGTTTGTGCTCCTGATGTTGTTATGTTGTTTGTGTTGTGAAGTCATGTATGTGATATAGTACATTTTCATATTATGTCGGAGTCGTTGCTCACACCATGTTGGCCTGGATTTGCAATAAGTTGAAAGTTGAAGACTTATGCATTGATGCCTCGATAACCTGGCAAGAATTTTAAGTTGGGAGTTTTACTCCGAATGGTACCACATGCATAATTTATTCGAGTCACATTAAAGTTGCATCTTTCGAGATGTTGTTGATTGTTGTTTTGGTTGATGTTGTGAAGTGGTGATTTGTTTATGATATTTGTCTATGTATTATTAATCAAATACCGTTTATAACTATCGATATCTCACCTATTTTGTTTGAATGTTGTCATTATGTTGACAACATGCAGGTAATCAAGAGGAGTAACCGGTTACCTTTAGTCGAGTTGGTGGTTGTCACTCTGATACGTAGCACTCGGGGGGATGACACATGTCTTATTTTTGTTGAATTGTTTACATGCTGAATTTTGTTTTAGTTGGAGTATTTTAGACTACTTGTTGCTTATTTTAAAGTTGTTTTATGTTGGATAAATATGCTACTACTTTGTTTATGAATCCGCTACTCAGTACTTTATAAAGTTGAGTTATTTTGAGTATTATATGTTGGTTTTATGATTTTCCCTGGAATGTGTTATATATCAAACATGATTATCTTTTAAGTTGAGATTTTTGAAGTTAAAAAATGTGATATCCCATTTATGTTGAAAATTTTATAACTCTGATTTTATTATATTATTCAGTTAGAAAATGGGTGTTACATTAGTGGTATCAGAGCAAGTCGGTCTGTCTGTCCGGCCAAGTGTCGAGTCTTAGTTGTTTAACAATTGAGTATTGTTATTTGGTTCTAAATATTAGTTGTGTTATAGTTATAAGTTGAGATGGCTGGAAGAAACGATGATGCAATGGCTGCTGCAATGCAAGCGATGGCTCAGGTTGTGCAGAACTTGCCAAATGTTGGTGAATATGTTGTATCACGTAGCTTGGCGACTTTTCAGAGAGAGAACTCGTCGGTCTTTAAAGGAAACCATGATCCAGATGTCATGTTAGGATGGTTGAAAGAGATTGAGAGAATCTTCCGTGTTATGGATTGTACTCCAACGCAGAAGGTTTGTTATGGTACTCACATGCTGGCAGTCGAGGCTGATAACTGATGGCTAGAGACTCGTGAGAGGTTGGGTCCTGCAGGTAAAGTAATCACTTGGGATGTGTTCCGTAGGGAATTCATAAGAAAGTATTATCCAGAGGATGTTCGTGGAAAGAAGGATATTGAGTTCCTTGAGCTAAAGCAGGGAAACATGTCTATCACTGACTATGCTGAGAAGTTTGTGGAATTGTCTAAGTTCTATTCTCATTATACTGGAGTTGGTGCGGAATTTTCAAAGTGCATCAAGTTTGAAAACGGGTTACGCTCTGAAATCAAGAAAGTTGTTGGGTATCATAGGATTCGTGTCTTCTCTGAGTTGGTTGATAGCTGCAGAATATATGAGGAAGACAATAATGCTCATTACAAGATTGTCAATGACAGAAGAGGCAAGCACAACAAAACCGTGGCAAGCCTTATGATGCTCCAATTGGAAAGGGTAAACATAAAGTTGCTCTGGCTCAGAGGACTAGTGGGGGAGATACTCCTGCTGGTATAGTTTGCTTCAAGTGTGGTCAGGCTGGTCACAAGAGTAATGTGTGCACTGTTGAGGTAAAAAGGTGTTTTCATTATGGTAAGACTGGGCATGAAATAGTTGATTGCAAGCACAAGGAAATGATTTGTTTTAATTGTGGAGAAGAAGGGAATATTGGTAGCCAGTGTCAGAAGCCGAAGAAAGCTCAGACCGAAAAAGTGTCTGCGTTGGCGGGAACTCAGACAACTAATGGGGACATGCTTATCAGAGGTGCATGCTTCATTAATATTACTCCTTTAATTACTATTATTGATATTGGTGCTACGCAATGTTTTATTGCTGCTGATTGTGTTCAAAGATTGGGTTTTGAATTGTCTACTATAAATGGTGAATTGATTATCGATATTCCAGCTAAGGGATCAATATCTGTAACACCCCAAATCTACCCGGCGGAAAATCATAAATCAGAGTTTCAAAATTCAACAATAAAACAGGATGCTACATTTTTTTCAACTTTAACAAGTTCATTTAATTTCATGAACATCGATACATAACACTTCAAATAGGATGAAACTATAATGTCAACTCTTATTCAATTCCTTGAAACAATACAACTTTTACAAATAGGCAGCGGATCCACAAAATATTCAATTGTGCATCAGTTAACAACTTTTTCAACCTAACAACTTAGCAATAACATGTTTTTCATTGAGACAACTTAAAATAACAACAAAATAATTAAGCGTTCATCCCCCCGAGTGTTACGTATCAGTGTGACAACACCGACTTTACTAAGAACGTAAGCAACGCTAATCTGGAATACCTGCACGTTACCAATCAAGGTAACATTCAACAACAGAAAGGGGTGAGATATCGAACCATATAAACAAGAGTATGATAATTAATATGCTAGATAGAATTATACAATTTTCATACTATCCCAAAACAACATCTTACCAATCACCCCAAACTATCAACATGTTTTATCATCTTAATTCACACATCAACATAATCAATTCCAACTATAAACTTAGCATGGACACCTTCCCCAACTTCGACGAACATATAAAACATACTCAACTTCTTCAATATCAGCATAATCTACTTTACGAACATAAACATATAAACAACTCAGGCAACATAATCATACATTCAACTAATTCAACATAATCACATAATTAACTTAGCAACATAGTCATATAATCAACTTAGAAACATAATCATATAATCAACTTATCCAACATCATCATATAATCAACTTATCCAGCATGAACCACTTACTCAACATAATCAACTTAAACCACATAATCCACTTAAATCTACATAAACAACTTATTCAACTTGAGCAACATACACAACTTATCAATGTAAGCAACAAGAACAACTTTAACAGCTCGACAACATAAACAACACAAACAACTTAATTATTGCGACACAGAATGTGACTCGACTGTGCATATGCATGTGGTACCATTGGAGTAAAACTCCCAACTTAAAATATACCAGGTTATCGAGGTATCTGCAAGGCATAAGCCTTCAACTTAATAAATTTGCCAATCCAGGCCAACGTGGTGAGCATCCGCTCCAACTTAGAAATGCAGTGTATGCCATGATACAACGACTCAACACATCACAACAATCAACTCCAACAACATACAACAAAAAACATCACAACTTTAATTCAACACCGATTCAACTTTGGCCATAGGCCTAAAACTTTCAACGTTGGTCATACGACCTACAACTTGAATATCAATATTAGTCTTACGACCTACAACTCAAATAATCAACATGGGTCCTTCGACCTTTAACTAAAAATGCTTCCAAACCGGGACAGAACAACATATGCAACTATAATAGAAAATACACACATTCAAAACTAATTAACAAAGTACACCGACTAAAATCACTTATTTATTATTTCGAACAAACTTGCCAACGTTCTTTAAATTCCGAACAACTAATTTTTCCGTTTAAATCGGCACTACTTAATTTTCTGCTCACACTACTGATAACTTCCACTTATTCTGTTAAATTCTAATTTACTAATATCTGCATTTCTCTGCTACTATCTCTTAACTGTTACCGACTTCAATTCTGCTGCAATGCCATTACCTGCTAAATTTCATATTCTGGTTAAACCTGCTACTGTTTTCTGCTTAACTGCTTAATACGATGCCAATTTAAAATTGTCTTCATATGGTTCATATTATATGTAATTAAATCCCAAACTTCATTACCAATCATATTTCCTTCTAAGTCTACTAATTATATACTTTAGTTTTAAGCATATAATTTACTAGGATTATTTATTAAAATTAATTCAGAGTTATTTGTAAGGCTAATAAAGAAATACTACAAAATAAAAGAAAAGTCCTTCCCAAAATGACAGGGTGGCTTGCGCCACCCCTGTCCCCACAATTGGTATGTCCTATTGTAAACACACCAAATTTGCCCTCACCCATTCACACCATGGCTTGTGATCATTTTCATAAGCATAAACTCAATTATACCATCTCATATCACATTTTTGATTCACTGCATTAGTTCAAAGTCATCTGCATCTAGGGTTTGTGATCTGAGCAATCCAAGAGCTTCTTGAGCCACTCCAAAGGTCATCAATCACTTCAAAGGGGTCTATGTATGTTCAAGCATCATATTATATCCTCTCAAAGTCAAAAATGCCAAAAAAGTCACAAGAACTGAGAATGGCATGGAAGCAGAGCCAGGCTTGACTGCACAGATGACCTAGAATTAGGGTTTTGGTTTCAAAGGCCATAACTCCAATTTTTTTGGCCATTATTGTTTCTATTGGTCTCTATATGGTATAGGGAGTATGCATATCAATTTTCATGAAGAAATTCCATGGGGAAGTCATCTAATCAAGAGTTGACTTTTCAAGCAAGTCAGTGCAAAATCAGGGCATCTGAGGCCCCCAATGACCCAACCAAGGGGTGTTCTTCATCATTTTGATTGTATATGATCTTTATTTGATCATAGAAGAAGTTGGAAGTTTACAAAATTGAAGAATTTCAAGTCTTTTGCAAAGTTGACTTTTTGGGCAAGTTTGACTTTTAATGAAATTGCCATTTTAGGCAACTTTTTCAACCTTTACTTTTTGATTCAAAAAAGATTCAAATGGAAAAACTTTGGTCATGAAAGTTGTAGAATGGATCATTCCATTTTCAAAAAGTACAAGAACATGACCTAATTCATTTTGGATCAAAAGTTATGGCTTGTCAAAGTTGGCAAAAATCACTAAATTTCAAGTTATGCACCAAAGAGGCAAAGTTGCAAATTCACTTCTCAAGGCAAATTTAGTCATCAAATGCATTTCAAAACTTTACCACATGATCATACATGACATAAAATCAGAATTGGCCCAAGGAATTTCTCATTTTTGTGCCTTGATCCATAAGTCATTTTCATGAAGATGCAAAGAGGGATTTTTGGAAAAATCATTCTCAAAGGAGTTATGTGATCACTAATTGGTTTCTATACATTGTCATGATCTAGTGAGGCATTCCACATCAAAAATTCAGCAAGAGTTCTCACTTTTACATAGCCAAAATCATGAGATAACACAAGTGGGCAAGTTGCAAAATATCTCACAACTCATGATCCAAATGCTGCAGACTTTCACAAGCAATCCAAGGGTCATCCTTGACTCAAGCTGAAGCAAGACATGCCCTTAGACTGCTGCTGCCATAGCCCATGCTGCAAGTACAAATCAACTTGACTTTTTGGCCAAAACCCCCATACTCTTGGAATAGTGATCAGCCACCCCTACTGACCTGCTCCACAGGCTACTCACACATCATGGGAGTGTTATAGCAACTCATTGGCCATTGAAACAAGACACAACACAACCCTCACAAAAATCTGTCAAAAACTCCTCTCCTTCGAATCTCTCTCTACAGCCA
Organism: Lathyrus aphaca; assembly: GCA_963966055.1. Taxonomy (NCBI): domain Eukaryota; kingdom Viridiplantae; phylum Streptophyta; class Magnoliopsida; order Fabales; family Fabaceae; genus Lathyrus; species Lathyrus aphaca. The sequence continues at coordinate 31,477,597 of OZ014519.1, read as the reverse complement.
TCAAACACTCATTTTCTCTTCACCAACAAATCATACACACTCCAAAGAACCAGAATCCACCATTGAAACAGCTTGAAACCCTCTAGAACATAACTGTGAAATCTGCTACACTAGAACTTACCTTCACAAATCAGCCATCAACAAGAGCTTTGAGGCATTCCATTGAGTTCAGAAGGGGCAAGGGAGTTCATCTGCGCAAGTGGGAGGTTCTGGAAGCTCACCATTGAAGCTTTCCAGCTCAGGTATGGCCAAGAACACTTTCTCACAGAACTTGTTTTTCTTGTTATAATATGAAAGTGTATGTTGTGCTGATCATAATGATGTGTTTGAAACTGAAAATGAGTGAAAAATGAGGATGTATTGATACTCTGAAATTTCTCCCGTGAAAAATGTTTGCTTCGTTTTGCTTGATTCATGTAGTTTAAATGTTGTTTGGTGTTTGATTTGGGTTCTAGGATGTTAGAGGATCATTTCCCTGTGTTTAATTTGAAGTGGGGTGGCTTGTGGGGAAACCTAGGGTTTTGGTTCGCCGGAGAAGACGACCGGAAGTCTTCTCCGGCCACATGAGAACCATTAACCCTAATCAGTGTCATTAATTGGTGTTTGAATGTGGTACGTTAGATGCGTTGACTTAGGCTGACTGGCGCGCGTTTGAGTGGCCAGGATGCATCCTCAGAAACCCTAATCTCCATTAACTTAATTAATCCCAATTAATTAATTCATAAACTTAATTAACCTGATTTGAATGTGGACCTTAGGATCACGCGCCAAGTCAACAGGTCTCTCCCCAGAATCAATCCTGGCTCTCCATTGCGTTTACTTTTCAATTTCTTTAATTTTAATTCATTTGTTTTATATTTCTTTTGTCCATTTATTTTAAAATAGCAAAAATTATTCAAAAATTATGAAAATTTTTGTACACTCTTTTATTAATTTTTAGAAACCAAAAACATTTTTATTTTTATTTTTTGCATTAAAAAATATTTTTAAATCATTTAAAAGTTTATTTTTAATTAATTAATGAGAATTAATTAAATAAAAATACTTTTAGGTATTTAAAAATCACCAAAAAATTCATGAAACCTTCATAATCATTTAGAAACATTGTACAACCCTCAAACCAAATTTCTTTTTTTGATCTTGATGTCTTTTGAGAATTTTTCATGGAATTAAAATCATTTCAAGGCATTATTTTGATCCAAACTTCAAAAAATTATTTCTGCCTAACCATTGAGAGTTGGACTTTGATTCTTTTTGCATTGCATTTTGTTTAGCATGTAGTTTGTGAGATTAAATTTGCATGATTTGATCCTTCATTTTCAATTTGTTTGGCATTTTTCTTGTTAAGGTACCCTAAAACCCTAGAAATCTTAGGAAATTCATAACCCTAATTACGTTAAGAGTTAGAACCCCTCCTTTGGGTAGTGAGTTTGTATAGGATTAGGGTTCCTTTGAATGCATTTTCAATTTTTTATCTTGATGTTTGCTTCTGATTTTGGTTTTTGTTTGATGCATTGATCATAAACCCTAATTTGGGTTTCCTTTTGCATACATCTTGCATTTGCTTGCATAACATGACTTGCCATAACATTTTGTGCATCCATTTGATCCATTAGACATCTTAAGACATATTAGAAGCATGTTTGATCATTGCATCTTTCATTTGCCATTTTGTATGTCATTTGCATTTCATAACTTTTCATGTATGATCATGGTTCTAAGCATGCTTCTCTTGCATCCATATGCTCATATGATCATCCCCATGCCTTGTTTCATGTTTGTAGCATCTCATAGCATCATTATCATCACACACATGCTTCTGATTTTGATTTGCATCATGCCATTTCATCTCATTCTGCATTGCATTGCATTTCTTTCACTAACTTTTCAGGTGGTAAGTTACTTTGAGAAGTGAATTTGCCTTCACTTCTCACAATATCTTTTCATCTCTATTATGCATCATTGCTGCATTTTACTTTGTGTTTGAGATTGAGCTTGCTCATTCTTTCTTCTTCTTACTTTCTTTCTTCAAGTGACTTGTCTTCTTAAGTGAAGCAAGTTACTTTGCTTCTCCTGATCCTTTCATCTGCTTCCTGGTGGTTCCATTGAAGATTTCTCTTGTCAAACATCACAAACCTTAGGAACAACCAAGCATGACAATGATTAGGGTTTTGATTAGTATCCCCACTTAGTTTTACCTTTGTGTCTCTTTGAGTCTTCTCCTCTCATCCCATAATCAGGGACTAAACCCTAAAGGCTTTAAGGCTTTGTGATTAAGCTTATGCCTGCATCCTTCTATTAGGATGGAGTGTATAACTTTAATCCTAAGTGTTAAACCCTTAATGTGTTTAAATCCTTTAATCAATTCACTTAATAATCACCAAGACATTAAGCTTGTAACTTGGGCCTTGCATTAGGGTTCTAATTCTTCCTTAATTGGTTAAGAAGGACTAACCCTAGTGTTAATGGACAAGTCCCCCTCAAGTTGTCTTACAAACCCTAAAAAACACTTCATCATCTTACCATTAACTAAAATCCACCTAATAAAGGCTTTGTTTTGTCATGGGTTTAATCCCTAATCATGGATTAAGTTGAGGAGCTTTCCCCAGCTTAAACATTCTCATCTATTATCCTTCTATTAGGATGGTGTAATGAGTCTGTTTAATCCCTGATTATGGCTTAATCTCATTACTTAACACTAAACAAAAACAACAAAAACATCTAAATAATCACAAGTAGGTTAATGATCTTAATCCTACATCAAAGGTGATTAAGTGTGAGAATCTGACTTCACACTTAAGGTATTCTCATTACCCCTAATCAGAGGGAAGATGTGATGAGTTTACTAATCCATTGGTTTAGGCTTAAGCTCATTAACTTATGACAAACTTCAAAAAGCAATAAAAGACTGAAAACTCAAAAAAACAAACAATAATCGTCTCCTCCGGGATTCTTTTCTCATCTCTTCACTCACAAGCGGGAACTTGCTTCTTCTGTCCAATGCAAGACAGTTTGCACCTGAGCCAGACATGTCATACACTTGAGCATAGACTAGTAAGCAGTTCACAAGTTAATTCATCTTTCAGTCTCTTTGGGTCGAACTACGGTGTTCTGACTTCCTCATTGCACGAGAGGATACGTAGGCATAACTTAACAGTTATCGAACAAAAGTCTCTGTATATTCCCCCTCCTTCCAGCATTATTATTTAAGCCTCATGATCTTGAGCATCTTATTCTTGTTCTTACACTGACACTGTACATTTATACACTTCACATTTCTTTTACACTGACACTTGCATTCTTTCTAGCTTCTTTTGCACACAAAATTGCACTGACACTACCCCTTTAAAACACAAATCTTTTAAGCGTGGATCCCGTCGAGTACGACGGACAATCTGGGTGCTAATACCTTCCCAGGTTGTAACCAACCCCCTTTCTCAATCTCTCTGGTTCGCAACCGTCTTATCCATTCTTTTTCTAGGTCTATGCAGCATTGCCTTTCCTCCGGGATAAAAATGCCTAGCTGGCGACTCTTTTCATTCCCTGTGAGTTCACTGCTGTGTGTTCTCGCATCATCCTCTCGCCGACCGTTCGCGTCTGTACCCCATTTGACCCGGCTTCATCTGGTGGGAGTGACAGCTTGGCGACTCTGCTGGGGACCCTTATACTGCAACCAGGTCTTCTGGTTCTTTTTGTGGGTTCCTCCTAGCGCTTGATTGATTTGTGTTTACTGGGGTGTTATGTGCTAGCTGTGTTTGTATTTGTATTTATTTTGTTTATTGCTTTATGTACAGTTGTTTTATTGCTTTCTTTATAGCTTTACATATATCATACTGTCATACTGTGCTGGCTGGATCTGTTTTGTTGCTTTGGTGGGTGGGTGTTCTATTGAGAGTTGAGGTCCTATACCTGGGACCTGAGTGACACCTAGGCTAGAGTGGTTCATGTTCTTTCCCATTCCATTTCGGTCTGGTGCGGGAATATGAAACACGGTTCAGATATGGGTTTCTTCCTGAGAACTCTGTACTGCAGATTTCCTGTAGTGCTAGGGCTATCTGGGAAGCCTGCTAAGTCTGGATGACCTTTAGTATTGACCTTCAGAAACTGAGGTGAATTAGAGGAGGATCTTTTATGGTTATTGTAAACACTGTACCTCCGGGTTAGAAGTGTTTACACTTCTCATAACTGATCTAAGTCTGAGGATCCTTGTTTTAGAACACTACCTGTGAGGGGGTTGGGCTGTTTACAGGTTTGCAGGTACCCTTGACCTCAGCATACCCTGTTACTTTGTTTTGATTAAGAGTACTCCATTTTGGAACAGTTCTTGTGATTTTAACCCTGGACATGTGACTCTTTATTTGAGTCCCCCACCTTGGTTACTGGACTTATGAACCTCCATCTGGATTTCTTAAACATACCTGGACTTATATCAGAGCACTTGATCAGATCCAGTTCAGTCACAAACCCTTGCATATCATTTGCATACATCATCATTGCATCATTTTAACATTTGCTTATTTGTTTTTCAGGGTATCCATACTTTATTTTGGCTTGGTTTTGACCCCATCATTAGCATAGACCTATCCTCATCAGTATCTACTTCAGCTATCAGCTACCTACTTCAGTCACCAGTCTCAGCCTGTCAGTGGCCCATCATCAGTATCATTCTCCATCATCAGCACCTGTCTCAACTCTTCTTCAACAACATGGCACCCAAGAAGAGTAATATCTCCTACCATTTCTTTGAGCCTGAGTTGGCTAACATCAGGAAGATTCAGACCCTGATTACTCCAGACCATATACCACTATTCAGAGAACACTATGGAGGCATACTTGATGTGGTTATGGATTTGGACCCTTCACAGAGGAGCTTGATTCATACTTGCCTGCAGTTCTATGACCCCCCTCTGAGGTGCTTCACCTTTCAGGATTTTCAGTTGGGACCTTTATTAGAGGAGTATTCATCATTGGTTGGTGTACCTATCAGGGGTGGAGTCCCCTTCAACCCTGAGATGGCTTTTCCCAGTAATGAAGAGATAGCAAAGGCATTACATCTGGAACCAGTTCTGATTGGGCAGCATATGACTACCAAGGCTGGAATCTCTGGTCTACATTTGGATTTCTTGACTTCTCAGGCCATCCTGAGGGCCTCCTTGGGAGAGTGGAAGGCAGTCTGTGCTTTATTGGCCCTTAGCATATATGGGGTCATTTTATTTGCAGATGAGCCTAAGTTTGTTAGCAAGAATGCAATCCATCTTTTTATCCTGAGGAACCCAGTACCCACCTTATTGGGAGATTTCTACTACTCTGTCCACCAAAGGAATGAAAAGCAGAGAGGAAGATTGGTGAGGTGCTGTGCTCCCCTGTTCCATACCTGGTTGCTCAGACATTTGCCCAAGACTGATGCATTCTTGAATCCTCACCAGCAGAGGAATAGGCTAGAAGACTCACTGCTTTGACCTCAGCTGATATCAGGTGGTGCACTCAAAGCACAAAGGGCAGGGACATCATTACCAGTTGTGGGCAGTTTCCCAATGTACCCCTGATAGGAGTAAAGGGTTGCATTAACTACAACCCTCTGCTATTCAAAAGACAACTGGGCTATGCATTGGTCCACACTCCTAAGGCACAAGACTTGGCTGAGACTCTTTACTGTGAGAATAAGCCTAATCTGGCCATTGTCAGGCAAGCATCCTGGGCTTGGGACAATGTCCAGACTAAAGGAGTAACCATTCTTGGGAGATGCAACAATGTGGCCTCAGCACAGTACTATGAGTGGTCCCATGCCAGGGCTCAATTTTCTGGGATGCCATTCACCATTGAGGATGCACCAGGACCATCCACAACATCTCCTGCCACTGTCAGCTTAGAGGAGTTTGAGAATTTGAAAGAGAGAAATGAGAAGTTGACTCAGGCTCTACAAAAGACCCTCTGGGAGAGGAGTGATGGTCGGCTAGACATTGAAAGGTTAGAAAGGCTGAAGGTGGAGCATCTGGCCAGAATTGAGAAGTCAGAGGATTACATTAAGAAGTCAAGGGCTGGAGAACAGATTTTGAATAATGCCTGCAAGGAGGCTCAGTTCCAAAAAGCCAGGACTGATTTATATCTGAAAGAGAGTCAAGCCAGGTGGGTCAGGATCACCGAAGCTCGTACTCTGGAAGATAAGAGGACTCAGGACAAGATTGAGTAGTTGGAGGCTGGTGCAAAGGAGCAACAGGAAATCCTGCTAGCAGCCCAGAGAGAAATCTCAGAGTTGAAGATCAGAGCTGGTGTGAAGAGGTCAAAGGACCAGAGTCAACACAAGAAGTTAACTGCAGCTGTTACTACCAGGAATCTCCTTATCAGGAATCTCACAGAGCGTCCAGCTGATCCTGTGACTGAAGCACTTCTCAAGGAAGTTCAGGAGGACGAGTTTGGTCTTGGAGTCTGACTTTTGCTTGTTGTTGCTTTCATTTCATGTACTTTTACCTTTTATGTTGTCTTTTTGACCCCTCAGAGGGCATGTATTGTAAAAAACAAATTATGTATCATTTACTTTTTGTAATATATGTATCAGTTTATTCGATCAGAGTTTCTTTCAAGCAACATCACAAGCATCTTCCTCAAGGGTCTGGAAAGGTCGAAACCAAGTGCCAAGCCGGATACCTTGGAAACAAATAAGCATACTGCATTGCATGCTAACCTTTGTTTGTTTTGTAGGTTTGTTTTGTTTTTGTTACTAACTCTGTTGTGATCTCAGGAACTATTGCTCGACGTCGGGTGTTCCCACTCAACCGTCCACACAGATATCCAACCCGCAACAACCTTCCGGGTATACAGATGGACCAGGTACAACAGGACCTTACAGAGGTCAGGAACCAAATGGCCAATGAGAGATTGGAAATGAGGAATCAGATGACACAATTTATGGAGGTGATGAATGGTTTAGCACAGAGCCAAGAGAGATTAAGAGCCTTGGTAGAGAGGCAGACTCAGGAAGATCCCCATCTAGGGACTGGTGGGACAAGCAACAATGAGAGGGTTCAGCCTCATATCAACCCACCTGTATTTGGACCCCACCTTCATCCGGAGATCAACATCCCTGCTAATGTACAAGGGAATGCTACCACAGGCAGAGTGCTGCAAGAAGACCCCCAGGAAGATCAGTTCACAGTGATGGGAGCCGGGGATGAGGCCTATAACAGAAGGCTGGATGAAATTGCTGAAAAATTAAGGTCCTTGGAGTCTCAAAATTCCTTGGGTTTTGATGTTATGGACATGGGCTTAGTGGATGGGGTCAGGATTCCCCACAAATTTAAACCACCGTGCTTTGAGAAGTACAACGGGACTTCCTGCCCACGGACCCACTTGCAATCCTTTCTGGGGAGGCTGAAGGCATACACCATGGACGAAAAGCTGTGGATGTTTTATTTCGAAGACAGTTTAACAGGAGCCTCAAGGGAATGGTACTCTCATTTGACCAGAGCAACCATCAGGTGTTGGAAGGACTTGGCTGAGGCCTTTATTAGACAATACCAGTATAATTTGGATATGGCACCCAACAGGACCCTCCTGATGGTAATGTCACAGTCATCCAAGGAAAGCTTCCGGGAGTACGCCCAGAGGTGGAGACAGCTAGCTGCTGCTGTCCAGCCACCCATGTCAGAGAGGGAGATGGCTGATATGTTTATGAACACCCTCCAAGGGACATACATTGATAGCCTAACTGCCTTTTCTTCTACCAGCTTTGCAGATGTCGTTATAGCTGGAGAAAGAATTGAGAGCATATTAAAGATGGGCAAAATTTCTGACAACGGTGCCAGCTCATCCAGCAACACAAGGAAGCCTTTTGTGGGCCCAAGAAGAACTGGTGAGACCAATGCTATCCATGCTAGCAGAGGCAGACCCCAATATGTTCATAGGTCTGTGGCAGCAGTCACCATTCCCGCTCCAATTCATCCACAACCATCTTATCAACCACAACAACAAAATTATCAGCAACAAACTCAGTATCCTCCTCAGAGAAACTACAACAACACCAGCAACAACAATCAGCAAAGACCATTTCAACAGAGACCGTCTCAGGCCAATAGGGTGATCGATCCGATCCCTATGCCTTATGCCACAACTCCTAAAACTCAACCTGGTTGAGCTAATGACATTGGCACCTCCAGATCCTGCCAGTCTACCCAGAAATTATGACGCCAGCGCCAGATGTGCTTTTCATTCGAATGCACCTGGCCATAGTATAGAGAAGTGCAGAGCTTTGCACATGAAGGTACAAGACCTGGTAGACTCTAAGGCTCTAAACTTTGCACCACCACCGAATGTTAACAAGAACCCTATGCCAAACCTTGGTGGCCCCAGAATCAATGCTATTGAAGAAGACAAGCCGTCTTACTTGATAACCAGTGTGGGTCAGATTCGGACACCCTTGGTAGAGATCAAAGCTCAACTCCTTGAATGTCAAATGTTCCCTGGATGCGAGCTAGGGTGTGCTTATTGCAACATTTCAGTGAATGGATGTGATAACTTGAAAGATGGCATAGATGGTATCATCCAGAGTGGCCTGCTTCAAATCACAACATCAATACCTACCAATCCAACAATCTCCTTAACAACAGTTCCCGAGTCTTCTACAACTACAACAACCATTGTTCCAAATAACTCTTCAATCTCATCAACGAATGTTTCATCTGTTGCTTCAACGGACCAAATATCAGCAAACATCCCTTCTACAACTTCAGCACCCCTTCATTCAGAATCTCCTACAATAGCAACACCCATCCATTCAACAGTGTCTCCTACAACATCAACAGCAAACAGTGAAAGCGTCTCAACAGTTACAATTTATTATGATCCTGAAAATGATTCTGCCTACAACTCACAAAATGCCACTCCTATCAGAGCACCGGTTACAATATACTATGATCCACATACTATCATGGTCCCTTCTGCAGCTGCTATCAGTCCAGTCACTATCACAGTGCCTGGGCCAGTGCCTTATGAAAGCAGTAATGCCATCCCTTGGCATTACGGCTCTGATCTATACTGCGAAGGACAGAAAATCACTCTCGAATCATCAACTTCTTCACCACAAATAGACAATGTGGGAGGAGGCAGAGGCTTCACTCGAAGCGGACGTCTCTTTGCCCCGCAAATTCCAAGACCCAGTGCCGAAGCAGAAGCTGCTGCCAAGGCAAAAGGGAAGAGCATGGTGCAAGAAGAGCAAGCTGCTAAGGAAGCTTTGAAAGCCCCTTTCGATCAAGAGGTTGATGAATTCATGAGAATCATCAAGAAAAGTGATTACAAGATAGTAGACCAGCTTCACCAGACGCCTTCCAAGATCTCCATTTTATCACTGCTAATGTGCTCCGAGGCTCACCGGAACGCACTACTAAAAGTCTTGCACGCAGCTTATGTGCCGGAAGAGATCACCGTCAATCAGTTGGAAGCTGTGGTTGGGAATGTTAATGCTAGTAATGGACTAGGGTTTACCAACACTGATTTGACTACGGAAGGCCGCAATCACAACAAGGCTTTGCACATTACCATGGAGTGTAAGGGTGCAGTTCTTTCTCATGTGCTGGAAGACACAGGATCATCCCTCAATGTCTTACCGAAAAAAGCCCTTGTGAAGCTGGAGTATGAAGGATTGGAATTACGTCCCAGCAACCTGGTAGTGAGAGCCTTTGACGGTTCTAAGAGATCAGTTATGGGAGAAATTGAGTTGCCCATAACGATTGGCCCACAAACTTTCAAAACGACCTTCTACGTGATGGACATTCAGCCTGCCTACAGCTGTTTGTTGGGTAGATCATGGATTCATGCCGCTGGCGCAGTTACGTCTACCCTTCACCAGAAGTTAAAATTCGAGTGGGAGGGCCAAGTCGTTACTATTTGTGGAGAGGAAGATATTTTTGTTAGCCATCTGGCTACCTACAAATACATTGAGATGGATGGGGAGATCCACGAAACGATGAGTCAAGGGTTTGAGGCCTTGAACATAAATGAAACATCTGCTGTACCTGGAACCTCAATGACATCTTATCAACAAGCCCGGAAGGTTGTTGAAGAAGGGACTGCCCAAGGCTGGGGCAAGTTGCTGCCTGTAGAGAAGAAGGAGGATAGATTTGGGTTGGGTTACAAACCAACTCAACAAGATCAAGAAGAGGCTGTTGAGAAGCCCAACTTTGTTAGTGGGGGGATGCTCACCCCTGATGCTGTCAACAATTTGGAAGACGAGGATGAAAGCGACCGCAACCTGGAAAGTTGGATCCGTCCAAAGATCCCGGGGAGCAGTATCTCAAACTGGTCTTCCCAGGAAATTATAAGAGTTACTCCTGCAGAGTAATTATTATTTCCTGTATATTTTAAGCATGCATCAAGTCTTGCATCTTGCCCAAGATGACAAGACTCATTTTGTAATCGGGCCATCTGTAATTTTTGTGCAACAAGATTAATCAATGAAATATCAGACATCTTTTGCAAATGAGTCTTTTCCTTTTCCGCTCGCTGTTTTTCCATTTTTCTTTTTGTACAAAAAAATAAATGGCAGTGTTTTCAAAATGACAACTTTATTTCACTTTTCTAAACAAGATTAAAATCAATCACTAAAATGAACAAACTGAACCCTTGCAGAGAGTGCCTTCAAGACTGCACCGACAACAGCACGGCTATGACTTCGTATGACTTTGACAATCCAATCAATCAAGCTGATGAGGGGGTTGAGGAGGATTACGAGCTTCCTAAAGAGCTAGCCAGATTGTTGAGACAAGAGGAAAAGGTTATCACTCCTCATCAGGAGGAGGTAGAGACGATCAATCTTGGTACAGATGAAGACGTGAAAGAAGTTAAAATCGGGGCCTGCTTACAAGACTCAGTGAAGAGACAACTGATTGACCTGCTTCAAGAGTATGTGGATGTGTTTGCTTGGTCTTATCAGGATATGCCAGGGTTGGACACCGACATTGTTGTGCACAAGCTGCCTTTAAGAGAAGATTGCCCGCCGGTTAAACAGAAACTGCGCCGTACTCGCCCAGACATGGCAATGAAAATCAAAGAAGAGGTACAAAAGCAGTGGGACGCCGGGTTCCTTGCTGTAACCAGCTATCCGCCGTGGGTTGCTAATATAGTACCTGTGCCTAAGAAAGACGGCAAAGTAAGGATGTGTGTTGACTACCGGGATCTGACCAGAGCCAGCCCGAAAGATGATTTCCCATTACCTCACATTGATGTATTGGTTGATAACACGGCTCAGTTCTCGGTATTCTCCTTCATGGACGGATTTTCAGGATACAACCAGATCAAAATGTCACCTGAAGACATGGAGAAGACAACTTTCATCACGCCCTGGGGCACGTTCTGTTACAAGGTGATGCCATTCGGACTGAAGAATGCTGGCGCAACATATCAACGGGCTATGGTGACATTATTCCATGATATGATCCATAAGGAAATCGAATGTTATGTGGATGACATGATTGCCAAGTCCCTCACTGAAGAAGATCACCTGGTGAATCTGCTGAAGCTATTCAAACGCCTGAGGAAGTACCAACTGAAGTTAAACCCCAACAAATGCACATTCGGGGTGCGATCCGGTAAGCTGCTGGGATTTATTGTAAGTGAGAAAGGGATTGAGGTTGACCCTGATAAAGTCAAAGCTATTCAAGAGATGCCTGCACCAAAGACAGAAAAAGAAGTTCGAGGGTTCTTAGGACGATTGAACTACATTTCACGGTTCATATCTCACCTTACAGCAACCTGCGAACCCTTGTTCAAACTGCTAAGGAAAGAACAGACGGTCAGGTGGAACGAAGATTGCCAGAAGGCTTTTGATAAAATCAAGGAATACTTGCAAGAACCTCCAATCCTTATGCCTCCAGTTGAAGGAAGACCTCTGATCATGTACTTGACAGTATTAGAAGAGTCGATGGGGTGTGTGTTGGGCCAGCATGACGAGTCTGGTCGAAAAGAGTATGCGATATACTACCTAAGCAAAAAGTTTACCGACTGTGAACAACGTTATTCACTGCTCGAGAAAACTTGCTGTGCTTTAGCGTGGGCTGCTCGCCGACTGAGACAGTATATGTTGACCCACACTACTTTATTGATCTCCAAAATGGACCCAGTTAAGTACATATTTGAGAAGCCAGCGCTCACCGGGCGGGTTGCAAGATGGAAAATGATCCTCACAGAATATGACATCCAATACACATCTCAGAAAGCCATCAAGGGCAGTGTATTGTCGGAATATCTTGCTGAGCAGCCCATTGATGATTACCAGCCAATGAGATTTGACTTCCCTGATGAAGACATCATGTTCATAAAAGCAAAAGATCATGAAGAGCCTGTTCATACTAAAGGGTCCGACCCGGAAGAAGAATGGACTATGATGTTTGATGGGGCTGTTAATATGAATGGTCGTGGTGTTGGTGCAGTACTCATTACACCTAAAGGAGTTCACATGCCTTTCTCGGCAAAACTCACTTTCAACTGCACTAACAACGAAGCTGAATACGAAGCTTGCATTATGGGTCTTGAGGAAGCCATTGACCTCAGGATCAAGACATTGACCGTGTTCGGAGATTCAGCTCTAGTAATCAATCAAACCAACGGCAAATGGTACACCCACGAGGATCATCTGATACCTTACAGGGATTATACAAGGAGGTTATTGACTTTCTTTACAACAGTCAAGCTCGAGTATATCCCTCGAGACGAGAATAAATTTGCAGATGCTCTTGCCACCATTTCATCCATGATCAAAGTTCAAGCTGCCAACTTTGTACCTCAGATTTCAGTATCCAGACTTGACAGACCAGCATATGTGTTCGCGGCAGATGTTGTCAAAGATGATAAGCCTTGGTTCCATGACATTAAGTGCTTCTTGGAGGATCAAACATACCCACCTGAGGCATCTTCCAATGATAAGAAGACTTTGAGAAGGCTTGCTGGTAGTTTCTTCCTGAACACTGATGGTTCCCTGTACAAGAGAAACTTTGATATGGTACTCCTCAGATGCGTTGATAGAACAGAAGCAGACTTGTTGATGCATGAAGTGCACGAAGGATCCTTTGGGACCCATGCTGGAGGACATGCAATGGCTAAGAAGTTGCTAAGATCAGGTTATTATTGGATCACAATGGATGCCGACTGTTGTGCATACGCCAGAAAATGCCATAAATGCCAGATTTATGCGGATAAGGTGCATGTGCCTCCCAATCCTTTAAATGTGATGTCTTCACCCTGACCCTTTGCTATGTGGGGCATCAATATGATTGGCAAGATCGAACTGACTGCTTCAAATGGCCACAGATTCATCCTGGTTGCCATTGACTATTTAACCAAGTGGGTCGAAGCAGCTTCTTATGCAAATGTTACAAGGCAAGTGGTAGCCAGATTTCTGAAAAGAGATATCATCTGTCGATACGGAGTTCCCGAGCGAATCATTACTGACAATGGTTCCAACTTGAATAACAAAATGATGGCAGAGCTATGCCGGGACTTCAAGATCCAACACCATAATTCTTCTCCTTACAGGCCAAAGATGAACGGCGCTGTTGAGGCAGCAAATAAAAATATCAAGAAGATTGTGCAGAAGATGGTAGTCACCTACAAAGACTGGCATGAAATGCTACCATTTGCCTTGCATGGGTACCGCACGTCAATCAGAACATCCATTGGGGCAACACCGTATCAGCTCGTGTATGGTATGGAAGCAGTCCTACCCGTTGAAGTTGAATTGCCCTCCCTACGGGTACTAATGGATGTTAAGCTGAACGAAGCAGAATGGGTCCGGTCCCGATACGAACAACTGAGTCTGATTGAAGAGAAGAGATTGGCTGCAATCTGTCATGGGCAGTTGTATCAGAAAAGAATGAAGAGAGCCTTCGATCAGAAAGTCAGGCACCGAGGGTACCAAGTAGGGGATCTTGTGCTGAAAAGAATCCTCCCTCCTCATACAGACCACAGGGGCAAGTGGACTCCGAATTATGAAGGACCATTTGTAGTAAAGAAAGTTTTCTCAGGTGGAGCACTGATGCTCAGTACTATGGATGGTGAAGACTTCCCGTCCCCTGTGAATTCAGATGCAGTTAAAAAATACTTCGCATAAAATGACCCGCTGGATACAAAAACAGAATGTAAGTCCATGCAAAAATAGGGCATCCCGACGAGTCAGAAACAAAATAAAAGACTCGGGCAAAAGTAAGGGAAAATAAACAAAAAATGTACACCCGCTGAGTTGAAAAGCCGCATTGGACAACTCAGGCAAAAATAGGTATCCCGATGGATTGAAAACCCGAAAGGGCGATCCATGCAAAATAAGGGAATAAGCGAACAACTGCATTCTGAATTCGTCTGTATCACCTACAACTTGGTAGGCCTCGAAAGGATCAAGCTTCTGTCAGAATCAGCCTTCTTCAGAAAGTAAGACGAGAAGAACGTCAAATGTCATACGAGTCATAGCAGAAGGGAAGCTCCTTGAAGCGTCGTCAACATTGCCAGCATTTTGTTTCTCAATTTGTAACAATCTCCTCATTTTAGGAGATTTGTTTCTTTGACTATATCTTGCCAATTCAGGGCACATGAATTAATAAAAGCAGATTTTCAGTCATGTTTCGTCTTGTACATTTTTATTTGCAAAAATGTCTGATGTCTTTAAAATACTGATTGCATAAATACAGATGCTTTTCTTCTTCTAAAAATAAAATACATGCTTGCAGGGAATATACTTACTCTCAGAAGTGTCTAACTCCTATGACGGAATCCAGTAAAGGATACCTAAGGATCACTTGTGCGTTCCTCTACCTTTGCAGGATTGCAGGTATTCAAAAGCGCAACATGGGGCATGAAAGCTTCACCCCAGCAAGCTGACAAATCAACACTCAGTCTTAGCACCCAAAGTGTTTTCTCCCCAGCTGAGTTTCCACTTGCTATTTCTCCCCAGCTGAGGCGCCAACCATTCTTCCTCAGCCAAGTACAGAAGTCAGGGAACCATCTCCCCACAGAACTTCAGCTTCTATCCAGAAGAGCAGCGCACGAAGGGATCACAACAAAGTGAAGAAAGCTTCTCCAAACCCCAGCTGGGTCTCTCATTTGCTGGAATAGGTCTATCATTGACCCGTTTCCCCAAACAGATATCATCTCATCGGATCTACCAGTGATCTCATCCCCAGCTGGGATGACCATTTCAAACAGATCGACCAGAGATCTTCGCAGCAATGGGATCCGAATCCCGGTTTGGTATCTTTGCATAATCATAGCATTCGCATCATATTTACCCACAAAGCGTAGCGTTCCGTCTAATACGGAGCATTACGGCAAAAGTCAAACATGTAGCATAATCATAAGCCATGTTCTGAATCAAACACTTGTGAATAATAACAATCCATCAGTATACAGAATACCCCCAAATTCCCCAGCGGAGAGCACAGAGCTAAAGCAGTTGCCTTACACCCACAAACATCAGTACATACCTCCTTGTGGCACTCGCCCGTGTCATATCCCCAGTAAAAGACCAAAGCGTCCCTTTTGCACTCACAAATACTCATATATACAATTCCTTGACATCCGTCCATGTCATTTTCTCCAGCACAGCAACATAAACACTTTGTATATCAGATACTTGTTTATACCATACTCTTCACCTTTTGACACTCGTCCGTGTCACTATCCCCAGCAGATAAACACTCATCTATACACTTATACAGATACTCGTCCGTATCTTGTATACACCACTTAAATCCCCGCAGATTCGACACTAGTCCTTGTTCTTTGTTAACCCGTTGATGCTCGTCCGTATCATCATCTCAGAACATGCGTCAAGCGTTTGTTTCTACCTGATACTCGTCCGTATCGTAGTCTTAAGGATGCTCGTCCGCATCTTTAATCCATACACCATGTCAAACACTCTTGTCTTCTTGAAAATAGACACTCGTCCGTGTCTACTATTCCCCAGGAGAGTCCCCTCAGATTCAACGCTCGTCCGTGTTCTCTGTTAACCAGTTAATACTCGTCCGTATCATCATCTCTGAACACGTGTCAGTATTTGTTTCTACCCGATACTCGTCCGTATCGTAGTCTTAAGGATGCTCGTCCGCGTCTTTAATCTATACACCAACGTCAAAACACTTATACCTTTTGTTTCTTGGACATAAACACTCGTCCGTGTTTACTATTCCCCAGTAGATCGCCTGCAAAGCAAATTCTTTTTCTATCTGACATTCGTCCTATGTCATGATAAACTCTGAGAGCAGCCGTACCCTGCTAGGTGGTCGTCCTCCACCTCTTGATGATCATCCTTCATCATGCTCATCCGATGGCCGTCCCCATCGTTGATCTTCTATCCGACATTCGTCCTATGTCGTGATTTTTAGCAGCCGTCCCCTGCTAGGTGGTCGTCCTCCACCTTTTGATGATCGTCCTCATCATTTTATCCAATGGCCGTCCCCATTATTGATTTTGGTTATCTGACATTCGTCCTATGACATGATAAACCTTGAGAGCAGCCGTCCCCTGCTAGGTGGTCGTCCTCCACCTCTTGATGATCGTCCTTCATCATGCTCGTCCGATGGCCGTCCCCATCGTTGACCTTTTATCCGGCATTCGTCCTGTGTCGCGATATTTTCGGCAGCCGTACCCTGCCAGGTGGTCGTCCTCCACCTTAGATGACCGTCCCTCATCTTATCCCCGACAGAGCAGCCGTCCCCTGCTAGGTGATCGTCCTTCACCTTTGATGGCCGTACCTCATCATCTGTTTATTTCATTTATTCTTTAACCCGATGGTCGTCCCCGTCGTGGTCCCTTTTCCTTTTTCCTGATGATCGTCCTTCATCAGTTTAGCCCGATGGCCGTCCCCATCGTTGGTTGCTTTACTTTATGAACTTGATGGCCATCCCCATCATTTTTCATTAATCCCCAGAGAATCTTACAACTTTATCTTGATGGCCGTCCCCATCATAATTCTTTTTATCCCCAGCATGTCGGCCGTCCCCTTCATTGCTTTATTTTCCGCACTTTTCCCAGCATGTCGGCCGTCCCCGTCATTGCTCTTTACCCAGCAGTCGTCCTCTGCTCGACGGTCGTCCTCCGTCGCCCATACTTTACAATATACTTTATTTTCCTTTACAATCTATATCCCTTTTCTTCTTCATTCTGTGAGTGCAAATTTTGGACTGTCTTTGGTATTCAACCACGAGTTATCTTGTTTGCCTGTTAAGCCGTTGCTTACAACCTGCACAACTAACTCATGTTTGAATAGGGGCAGCTGTAAACACCCCAAATTTTCCTTCACCCATTCACACCATGGCTTGTGATCATTTTCATAAGCATAAACTCAATTATACCATCTCATATCACATTTTTGATTCACTGCATTGGTTCAAAGTCATCTGCATCTAGGGTTTGTGATCTGAGCAATCCAAGAGCTTCTTGAGCCACTCCAAAGGTCATCAATCACTTCAAAGGGGTCTATGTATGTTTAAGCATCATATTATATCCTCTCAAAGTCAAAAATGCCAAAAAAGTCACAAGAACTGAGAATGGCATGGAAGCAGAGCCAGGCTTGACTGCACAGATGACCTAGAATTAGGGTTTTGGTTTCAAAGGCCATAACTCCAATTTTTTTGGCCATTCTTGTTTCTATTGGTCTCTATATGGTATAGGTAGTATGCATATCAATTTTCATGAAGAAATTCCATGGGGAAGTCATCTAATCAAGAGTTGACTTTTCAAGCAAGTCAGTGCAAAATCAGGGCATCTGAGGCCCCCAATGACCCAACCAAGGGGTGTTCTTCATCATTTTGATTGTATATGATCTTTATTTGATCATAGAAGAAGTTGGAAGTTTACAAAATTGAAGAATTTCAAGTCTTTTGCAAAGCTGACTTTTTGGGCAAGTTTGACTTTTAATGAAATTGCCATTTTAGGCAACTTTTTCAACCTTTACTTTTTGATTCAAAAAAGCTTCAAATGGAAAAACTTTGGTCATGAAAGTTGTAGAATGGATCATTCCCTTTTCAAAAAGTACAAGAACATGACCTAATTCATTTTGGATCAAAAGTTATGGCTTGTCAAAGTTGGCAAAAATCACTAAATTTCAAGTTATGCACCAAAGAGGCAAAGTTGCAAATTCACTTCTCAAGGCAAATTTAGTCATCAAATGCATTTCAAAACTTCACCACATGATCATACATGACATAAAATCAGAATTGGCCCAAGGAATTTCTCATTTTTGTGCCTTGATCCATAAGTCATTTTCATGAAGATGCAAAGAGGGATTTTTGGCAAAATCATTCTCAAAGGAGTTATGTGATCACTAATTGGTTTCTATACATTGTCATGATCTAGTGAGGCATTCCACATCAAAAATTCAGCAAGAGTTCTCACTTTTACATAGCCAAAATCATGAGATAACACAAGTGGGCAAGTTGCAAAATCTCTCACAACTCATGATCCAAATGCTGCAGACTTTCACAAGCAATCCAAGGGTCATCCTTGACTCAAGCTGAAGCAAGACATGCCCTTAGACTGCTGCTGCCATAGCCCATGCTGCAAGTACAAATCAACTTGACTTTTTGGCCAAAACCCCCATACTCTTGGAATAGTGATCAGCCACCCCTACTGACCTGCTCCACAGGCTACTCACACATCATGGGAGTGTTATAGCAACTTATTGGCCATTGAAACAAGACACAACACAGCCCTCACAAAAATCTGTCAAAAACCCCTCTCCTTCGAATCTCTCTCTACAGCCATCAAACACTCATTTTCTCTTCACCAACAAATCATACACACTCCAAAGAACCAGAATCCACCATTGAAACAACTTGAAACCCTCTAGAACATAACTGTGAAATCTGCTACACCAGAACTTACCTTCACAAATCAGCCATCAACAAGAGCTTTGAGGCATTCCATTGAGTTCAGAAGGGGCAAGGGAGTTCATCTGCGCAAGTGGGAGGTTCTGGAAGCTCACCATTGAAGCTTTCCAGCTCAGGTATGGCCAAGAACACTTTCTCACAGAACTTGTTTTTCTTGTTATAATATGAAAGTGTATGTTGTGCTGATCATAATGATGTGTTTGAAACTGAAAATGAGTGAAAAATGAGGATGTATTGATACTCTGAAATTTCTCCCATGAAAAATGTTTGCTTCGATTTGCTTGATTCATGTAGTTTAAATGTTGTTTGGTGTTTGATTTGTGTTCTAGGATGTTAGAGGATCATTTCCCTGTGTTTAATTTGAAGTGGGGTGGCTTGTGGGGAAACCTAGGGTTTTGGTTCGCCGGAGAAGACGACCGAAAGTCTTCTCCGGCCACCTGAGAACCATTAACCCTAATCAGTGTCATTAATGGGTGTTTGAATGTGGTACGTTAGATGCGTTGACTTAGGCTGACTGGCGCGCGTTTGAGTGGCCAGGATGCATCCTCAGAAACCCTAATCTCCATTAACTTAATTAATCCCAATTAATTAATTCATAAACTTAATTAACCTGATTTGAATGTGGACCTTAGGATCATGCGCCAAGTCAACAGGTCTCTCCCCAGAATCAATCCTGGCTCTCCATTGCGTTTACTTTTCATTTTCTTTAATTTTAATTCATTTGTTTTATATTTCTTTTGTCCATTTATTTTAAAATAGCAAAAATTATTCAAAAAATATGAAAATTTTTGTACACTCTTTTATTAATTTTTAGAAACCAAAAACATTTTTTTTTTATTTTTTGCATTAAAAAATATTTTTAAATCATTTAAAAGTTTATTTTTAATTAATTAATGAGAATTAATTAATTAAAAATACTTTTAGGTATTTAAAAATCACCAAAAAATTCATGAAACCTTCATAATCATTTAGAAACATTGTCCAACCCTCAAACCAAATTTCTTTTTTGATCTTGATGTCTTTTGAGAATTTTTCATGGAATTAAAATCATTTCAAGGCATTATTTTGATCCAAACTTCAAAAAATCATTTCTGCCTAACCATTGAGAGTTGGACTTTGATTCTTTTTGCATTGCATTTTGTTTAGCATGTAGTTTGTGAGATTAAATTGGCATGATGTGATCCTTCATTTTCAATTTGTTTGGCATTTTTCTTGTTAAGGTACCCTAAAACCCTAGAAATCTTAGGAAATTCATAACCCTAATTAGGTTAAGAGTTAGAACCCCTCCTTTGGGCAGTGAGTTTTTATAGGATTAGGGTTCCTTTGAATGCATTTTCAATTTTTTATCTTGATGTTTGCTTCTGATTTTGGTTTTTGTTTGATGCATTGATCATAAACCCTAATTTGGGCTTCCTTTTGCATACATCTTGCATTTGCTTGCATAACATGACTTGCCATAACATTTTGTACATCCATTTGATCCATTAGACATCTTAAGACATATTAGAAGCATGTTTGATCATTGCATCTTTCATTTGCCATGTTGTATGTCATTTGCATTTCATAACTTTTCATGTATGATCATGGTTCTAAGCATGCTTCTCTTGCATCCATATGCTAATATGATCATCCCCATGCCTTGTTTCATGTTTGTAGCATCTCATAGCATCATTATCATCACACACATGCTTCTGATTTTGATTTGCATCATGCCATTTCATCTCATTCTGCATTGCATTGCATTTCTTTCACTAACTTTTCAGGTGGTAAGTTACTTTGAGAAGTGAATTTGCCTTCACTTCTCACAATTTCTTTTCATCTCTCTTATGCATCATTGCTGCATTTTACTTTGTGTTTGAGATTGAGCTTGCTCATTCTTTCTTCTTCTTACTTTCTTTCTTCAAGTGACTTGTCTTCTTAAGTGAAGCAAGTTACTTTGCTTCTCCTGATCCTTTCATCTGCTTCCTGGTGGTTCCATTGAAGATTTCTCTTGTCAAACCTCACAAACCTTAGGAACAACCAATCATGACAATGATTAGGGTTTTGATTAGTCTCCCCACTTAGTTTTACCTTTGTGTCTCTTTGAGTCTTCTCCTCTCATCCCATAATCAGGGACTAAACCCTAAAGGCTTTAAGGCTTTGTGATTAAGCTTATGCCTGCATCCTTCTATTAGGATGGAGTGTATAACTTTAATCCTAAGTGTTAAACCCTTAATGTGTTTAAATCCTTTAATCAATTCACTTAATAATCACCAAGACATCAAGCTTGTAACTTGGGCCTTGCATTAGGGTTCTAATTCTTCCTTAATTGGTTAAGAAGGACTAACCCTAGTGTTAATGGACAAGTCCCCCTCAAGTTGTCTTACAAACCCTAAAAAACACTTCATCATCTTACCATTAACTAAAATCCACCTAATAAAGGCTTTGTTTTGTCATGGGTTTAATCCCTAATCATGGATTAAGTTGAGGAGCTTTCCCCAGCTTAAACATTCTCATCTATTATCCTTCTATTAGGATGGTGTAATGAGTCTGTTTAATCCCTGGTTATGGCTTAATCTCATTACTTAACACTAAACAAAAACAACAAAAACATCTAAATAATCACAAGTAGGTTAATGATCTTAATCCTACATCAAAGGTGATTAAGTGTGAGAATCTGACTTCACACTTAAGGTATTCTCATTACCCCTAATCAGAGGGAAGATGTGATGAGTTTACTAATCCATTGGTTTAGGCTTAAGCTCATTAACTTATGACAAACTTCAAAAAGCAATAAAAGACTGAAAACTCAAAAAAACAAACAATAATCGTCTCCTCCGGGATTCTTTTCTCATCTCTTCACTCACAAGCGGGAACTTGCTTCTTCCGTCCAATGCAAGACAATTTTCACCTGAGCCAGACAGGTCATACACTTGAGCATAGACTAGTAAGCAGTTCACAAGTCAATTCATCTTTCAGTCTCTTTGGGTCGAACTACGGTGTTCTGACTTCCTCATTGCACGAGAGGATACGTAGGCATAACTTAACAGTTATCGAACAAAAGTCTTTGTATATTCCCCCTCCTTCCATCATTATTCTTTAAGCCTCATGATCTTGAGCATCTTATTCTTGTTCTTACACTGACACTGTACATTTATACACTTCACATTTCTTTTACACTGACACTTGCATTCTTTCCAGCTTCTTTTACACACAAAATTGCACTGACACTACCCCTTTAAAACACAAATCTTTTAAGCGTGGATCCCGTCGAGTACGACGGACAATCTGGGTGCTAATACCTTCCCAGGTTGTAACCAACCCCCTTTCTCAGTCTCTCTGGTTCGCAACCGTCTTATCCATTCTTTTTCTAGGTCTATGCAGCATTGCCTTTCCTCCGGGATAAAAATGCCTAGCTGGCGACTCTTTTCATTCCCTGTGAGTTCTCTGCTGTGTGTTCTCGCATCATCCTCTCGCCGACCGTTCGCGTCTGTACCCCATTTGACCCGGCTTCATCTGGTGGGAGCGACACTTGTGCCATACTTGAGTGGTTTAGGCACATGGCCTGCGCCATCCTGTATGGCCTGCGCCATGCATTTCTTTTCCACATGGTGGCCTGCGCCATACTTCCTTTGACAATGGGTGGTCTGCGCCATACTTCCTTTGACAATGGGTGGTCTGCGCCACTCTCTACCTAGGGGTTCCGTCCCCAATTCTATTTTGATTCCAACAACCGTTTATACCACAACAAAATTAATGAATCGATTATAAAATCATTACAATAACTTAATTTCTTTTCACGACAAATTCAAATCACCCAATCGACATCAACTCAACATTCAACAGCATAAAAATCACGTAATCCCAATCCCGCATAATAATTATCATAATCCTGAGTATAGAGTTCGAATCCCACCCTTACCTTAATCGATGACCGCTTCGAATCTCCGATCGAATTTCCAACCCCTTTGCATATGTGGCCCTTTTCCTCTCCTCTTTCATCCATGGAGATTAGAAATACGAACACACTGCCATTGAGTTCCTATATTGACCAAAATTTAGCCATCATCACCAACAATCCCGTAACTACTATATGACCAATTTCCAGCATGAACTTCCAAACTTCAAATGCGTTTTTCTCCTGTTTAGTGGAAGCTGTACCGAATGTGCGAAAATTAAGATATGAACATGAATCCTTCTTTCTCCTTCTTTTCACCCAAGCTGTTTTCTCTCCTCTAAAACCTTTATTTTTCTCTAAGACTTTTTCCTCGTTTTCCCTAATTTCCACGATTCCCTTTTCTCAACTTCTACTTATTCCAACTTCTCCTCTTGACTAATTCTCCTCTTTATTTTTCTTTTTATTATAATAATAATAATAATCCAATTATAACTAATGGGCCCAACCACAACACCCCCTTAATTTCTATTTCCAACACGGTTTCAAGCCCACTAATTAAATCCATTACAACAACGATAATATTAACTCCGATATTATTTCTACGGCTTCCGACTTATTTTTCTGACTTAACGACTTAATTCACCACAACACCAAAATTTAATTTAATAATTCACTATATAATTATTTTCTCCGGACTTAATTAGATTATCTTCCGATTATTAACCAAATGGTCCAACGACTTGATCGACATATCCCACAATAAACGAAGATACTTCATATCATCTATCACAACTTATATCAACTTAATTAATCAATTCAACTTGAACCAACTTATGAACATCAACAGAATATTCTGATATTTCAGAAATCAACTTAAATCAACTTCAAATACACAAAACATCGCAAATCAACACAACACAATACACTTATATTTAATTAAATAATTAATTAAATAAACGGGCGTTACAACTCTCCCCCACTTAGAATATTTTCGTCCTCGAAAATCTATCCGATTCAACTACTCCAACTACTTATTTATCTCGACTAATCAACTTCCATCCTCGAAGGCAACCCGACTTATAACACAGACAACAATTCATAACATAATATTAACTACAACACAAACAAAAATCAAACAATAAACTTGACAACCATTAACACAACACAACGAGTAACCAACTTACAATTTAGAACACATCAACACAAGAACATCCAACTTAAATACAACATCAACTCAATCAATTATCAAAATCTTAACTCATTCACATAAGAATAACAACGCTATGCCACGCGTTCGCTGCGCACTCTGATTACTTGCAAAATGCCAAGTTTACCGGGTTTAAATCCAACTTACAATCACCAAAATCGACATATCAATAATGCCTCCGACTCACTCCTCGGAATTTTCATTCCAACAGGTATTCTAACTCTTCATAGTTACCGAACACTTCCAACTTAGGTCCATAATACAACAACTTTGAACGTTCGACGTAATTACAACGGCGACGACTTTCCAATCTTGAATAAGATGTACTTGCTCTTCCCAATTATCCTCAACACAATTACAACTTTACTATCTTTTAGCAACACGTCTTCGACAATCATCTTAACCACACAACATCATTACACCAACATAAGGTACAAGGGTCCAACGAATCTCCACAAGATAACTCATACCATTTGCCTCCAACTAATTCAACTTGCCGAATACTCGATCCTTACTCATACTGACACATCCTTTTATAGATTCTTATCTGAATCAACACAACCAAACAACTCCTCTTATTCCAACCAAAACCTCTCTTTAATAAACCAACTTATAATTTAACTTCTAATACTTGCAACTCAATCATATTTGACATTCTTATCAAATCATCATTTCTTTCCACCTACTTTCCTTTCTAATCATCTCAATAGAACTTTAAGTCTTAAGCTACTTAATTCATCATTAAACAACATTCCAATTATTCCGAGTCCAACTATGAATTTTTTTATTACAATTCAATCCAAGTGCAACTTCATACTTCCCTCTTAAATTCCAACTAATACTCTCATATAATAACTTGCATCAACAAAACAAACAATACTCAAGCACTCGACTTGACTTCAACCAATTCGACGTACATACTATACTAGTTGGCATGACACATCTATCCATCAATTATGATTACGTCTGCTATCAACAATAGATTAAGGATGATCAGTTCCTCAATTTGTCAATAGATGTCCGACAACCATAACGATGGCATAAATCATCATTACCCAACATAATAGCGTACTTCAACTTGTGCCCATAGTCCGTAAGCATAATGCTCCGCCAACTCTCCACGGCTTATCAACTCCTTCTTAGTCCCCTTAATTTCAACTTCATCAACGATACAAAACGTCCAAAAATCCAGTACACATTCTCTTATGTACACACATATTACCACACGAATTTCAATATCCCTCTAACATTGGAATCATTACAACAAGTACCATTCAAAGTGGTTAGCTCAAATTACAACTTCCAACCAAGTTACGATTCTTAACAACACCAATCAAACATCCATCTTCCTCTCAACATTACCATCATCTAGCATAGGCACTTTAATTGTCCTCATTCGACATAAATCGTATCTCTATGCATTCTCCGATACCAACATTTTATTATTTAATAACATTTTCATCTTTCCAAATTTTCAGCAATAGACGTTCAACTTCGAACACAATTATCTCTTCCAATCATGACTTTCATCCAAATTATAATTCTTAACAACACAATTCAAACATATGTCTTTCTCTCGACATTACTAACATCTAACATCAACACTTTAATCATTCTCATTACATATTTATTCATTCTCTGAATACTTATGCATTCCCTTTAATACCAACATCTAATTATTTTTCCAACATTTTCATTTTTCTAAAATTTCCAGCAACATACGCTCCACTTCGAACGCAATTATCTTCTTCAATACAGATCTCCAAATCACAAAATTATATTCTAACATGAAGTGAAATTTGTGCAGATTCCATAACTTCAAAAATCGCCCGAATCCGACTTACGAGTAAAAAGGTATCCCCGTCGCAATGAGACTAGTCAACAATTTTCGTATGCAGAATTTTCCAAAAATCAGCAGCAGACCCAACTATTAAAATGTGCTTATCTCCTGTAAACACCCCAAATTTTCCCTCACCCATTCACACCATGTCTTGTGATCATTTCATATGCATATACTCAATCATAGCATCTCATATCACATTTTTTGATTCACTGCATTGGTTCTAAGTCATCTGCATCTAGGGTTTGTGATCTGAGCAATCCAAGAGCTTCTTGAGCCACTACAAAGGTCATTAATCACTTAAAAGGGGTCCATGTGTGTTCAAGCATCATATTATATCCTCTCAAAGTCAAGAATGTCAAAGAATCACAAGAACTGAAAATGGTGTGGAAGCAGAGCCATGTTTAACTGCACAGATGACCTGAAATTAGGGTTTTGGTTTCAAAGGCCATAACTCCAAATTTTTTGGTCATTCTTGTTTCTATTGGTCTCTATAGGGTATAGGGAGTATGCATATCAATTTTCATGAAGAAATTCCATGGGGAAGTCATCTGATCAAGAGTTTACTTTTCAAGCAAGTCAGTGCAAAATCAGGGCATCTGAGGCCCCCAATGACCCAACCAAGGGTTGCTCTTCATCATTTTGATTGTATATGATCTTTATTTGATCATAGAAGAAGTTTGAAGTTCACAAAGTTGAAGAATTTCAAGTCTTTTGCAAAGTTGACTTTTTGGGCAAGTTTGACTTTTAATGAAATTGTCATTTTAGGCAACTTTTTCAACCCTTACTTTTTGATTCAAAAAAGCTTCAAATGGAAAAACTTTGGTCATGAAAGTTGTAGAATGGATCATTCCCTTTTCAAAAAGTACAAGAACATGACCTAATTCATTTTGGATCAAAAGTTATGGCTTGTCAAAGTTAGCAAAAATCACAAAATTTCAAGTTATGCACCAAAGAGGCAAAGTTGCAAATTCACTTCTCAAGGCAAATTAAGTCATCAAATGCATTTCTAAACTTCACAACATGATCATGCAAGAATTAAAAATCAGAATGGGCCAAGAAACTTCTCACTTTTGTGGCCTATGGATCAAGCTTTTTCATAAGAATCAAAGGCAAGGCAAGTTGCAAAACTCATCATAAGACATAACCCACTTGCTTGCTAGCTTGCTGAACCATCCTAGGCCTTTCCCCATATCATGCTGCGCAGAACCCACTCTTTGTACTTGGCTATAAAGTAGCCCATACCTCTCTTACACAACTTTGACATTTTGGCAAAAGCACCCATACCAATCAATAAAGCACACATCACATCTTCTGACCAATCACAGTTGTCTATACAAGCCAAAAGCAAGCCAAAGCAACAAGGGAGCAAGCCTGAAACACACCACAACTCAGCATTCTCATTTTCACTTTCATTTGCAAAAGCATTCGAAACTCATCATACAGGCCACAAACACACAAACAAACTTCACCAATCAACTCAACACACCTTCCTGATCACAAAGCACCCTTCACAACAACCTGAAAGCCATTGAATCAAAAACACGATTCCCACCTGCCATTGAATAGAACTCAAGCAAACTCTCAAACCAGCCATTGCAAACTTCAAACAAACCTTGCAAGCTTCTTAGGAGGATCAGTGGAGTAGATTTGAACCAAAGAAACAGCCTGAAAGCTCTGGAATCGAAAGCTCCATCTCAGGTATCATCCAAAAACATTTTTCCAGAACTTGTGTTTTGAGTTACAAACTGATTCTATGTGATGTGCTGATCATTTTAAGCTTTGAATCATTGAAAATGGTTGCGTGTGTAGGATGTATTTGATCTCTGAAATTTTTGTTTTGTTTTCCGTTTTGATTCGTGTCTCATGATTCAGTGGAAATGAATGGATTTTGGGGTGGGGTTTAGGTTTAGTGATGATTAATGATTGTTTCTGGAGAGTTTGACACGTTTTCATGGCATATTAAGAGAGATTGAAAGATGAGATAGCCGGAGAAGACGACCGGAACAGTGTTCCGGTCGCCTGAGAGTGATTAGGGCAAGATTAGGGCTTAATCATTTAATTAGCCAAGTTTGAATTTCCACCCTTGGATGTGGCGCCAGGTCTCTCCCCAGAATCAATCCTGGCTCTCCATTGCGTTTACTTTCTTTTTATTTTAATTTTAATTCATTTGTTTTGTATTTCTTTTGCCCATTTATTTTAAAATAGCAAAAATTATTCAAAAATTCTGAAAATTTTTATATAAACTTTTATTAATTTTCAGAAACCAAAAACATTTTTATTTTTATTTTTTGCATTAAAAAATATTTTTAAATCATTTAAAAGTTTATTTTTAATTAATTAATGAGAATTAATTAATTAAAAATACTTTTAGGTATTTAAAAATCACCAAAAAATTCATGAAACCTTCATAATCATTTAGAAACATTGTCCAACCCTCAAACCAAATTTCTTTTTTGATCTTGATGTCTTTTGAGAATTTTTCATGAAATTAAAATCATTTCAAGACATTATTTTGATCCAAACTTCAAAAAATCATTTCTGCCTAACCATTGAGAGTTGGACTTTGATTCTTTTTGCATTGCATTTTGTTTAGCATGTAGTTTGTGAGATTAAATTGGCATGATTTGATCTTTCATTTTCAATTTGTTTGGCATTTTTCTTGTTAAGGTACCCTAAAACCCTAGAAATCTTAGGAAATTCATAACTTACATTAGGTTAAGAGTTAGAACCCCTCCTTTGGGCAGTAAGTTTGTGTAGGGTTAGGGTTACTTTGAATGCATTTTCAATTTTTTATCTTGATGTTTGCTTCTGATTTTGGTTTTTGTTTGATGCATTGATCATAAACCCTAATTTGGGCTTCCTTTTGCATTCATCTTGCATTTGCTTGCATACCATGACTTGCCATTGCATTTTATGCATCCATTTGATTCATTAGACATCTTAAGATATATGAGAAACATGTTTGATCATTGCATCATGTATTTGCCATGTTGTATTTCATTTACATCTCATAACTTTTCATGTGTGTTCATGGTTCTAAACTTGCTCCATTTGCATCCATTTGTTCATGTGATCATCCGCATGCCTTGTTTCATGTTTGCATCATTTCATAGCATCATTATCATCTCATATATGCTTCTGGTTTTGGTTTTCATCATGTCATTTCATCCCATTTTGCATTGCATTGCATTCCTTTCACTAACTTTTCAGGTGGTAAGCAACTTTGAGAAGTGAATTTGCCTTCACTTCTCACATTTCCTTTTCATCTCCTTTATGCATCATTGCTGCATTTTACTTTGTGTTTGAGATTGAGCTTGCTCTTTCTTCTTCTTCTTACTTTCTTTCTTCAAGTGACTTGACTTCTTGAATGAAGCAAGTTACTTTGCTTCTCCTGATCCTTTCATCTGCTTCCTGGTGGTTCCATTGAAGACTTCTCTTGTTAACCTCACAAACCTTAGGAACAACCAAGCATGAAAATGATTAGGGTTTTGTTTAGTCCCCCACTTAGTTTCACCTTTGTGTCTCTTTGAGTCTTCTCTTCTCACCTCATAATCAGGGACTAAACCCTAAAGGCTTTAAGGCTTTGTGATTAAGCTTATGCCTGCATCCTTCTATTAGGATGGAGTGTATAACTTTAATCCTAAGTGTTAAACCCTTAATGTGTTTAAATCCTTTAATCAATTCACTTAATAATTATCAAGACATCAAGCTTGTAACTTGGGCCTTGCATTAGGGTTCTAATTCTTCCTTAATTGGTTAAGAAGGACTAACCCTAGTGTTAATGGACAAGTCCCCCTCAAGTTGTCTTACAAACCCTAAAACACACTTCATCATCTTATCATTAACTAAAATCCACTTAATAAAGGCTTTGTTTTGTCATGAGTTTAATCCCTAATCATGTATTAAGTTGAGGAGCTTTCCTCAGCTTAAACATTCTCATCTATTATCCTTCTATTAGGATGGTGTAATGAGCCTGTTTAATCCCTGATTATGGCTTAATCTCATTACTCGACACTAAACAAAAACAACAAAAACATCTAATTAATCACAAGTAGGTTAATGATCTTAATCCTACACCAAGGTGTTTAAGTGTGAGAAGCTGACTTCACACTTAAGGTATTCTCATTACCCCTAATCAGAGGGAGGATGTGATGAGTTTACTAACCCATTGGTTTAGGCTTAAGCTCATTAACTTACGACAAACTTTCAAAAAAGCAATAAAAGACTGAAAATACAAAAACAAACAATAATCGTCTCCTTCGGGATTCTTTTCTCATCATCTTCATTCAAAAACGAGAACTCGCTTCTTCCGTCTAATGCAAGACAGTTTGCACCTGAGTCAGACAGGTCATACACTTGAGCATAGACTAGTAAGCAGTTCACAAGTCAATTCATCTTTCAGTCTCTTTGGGTCGAACTACGGTGTTCTGACTTCCTCATTGCACGAGAGGATACGTAGGCATAACTTAACAGTTATCGAACAAAAGTCTCTGTATATTCCCCCTCTTCCAGCATCACTCTTTAAGCCTCATGATCTTGAGCATTTCATTCTTATTCTCACACTGACACTTCACTTATATACACTACACTTCTTTCACACAGACACCTGTACACCTTTTCCAGCTCTCTTTTATACACAAGTTGCACTGACACTACCCCTTTTAAAGCACAAATCTTTTAAGCGTGGATCCCGTCGAGTACGACGGACAATCTGGGTGCTAATACCTTCCCAGGTTGTAACCAACCCCCTTTCTCAGTCTCTCTGGTTCGCAACCGTCTTATCCATATCTTTCTAGGTCTATGCAACATTACCTTTCCTCCGGGATAAAAATGCCTAGCTGGCGACTCTTTTCATCTCCTGTGAGTTCACTCATGTGTGTTCTCGCACCCTCCTTTCGCCGACCGTTCGTGTCTGTACCCCATTTGACCCGGCTTCATCTGGTGGGAGCGACAGCTTGGCGACTGTTCTGGGGACCCTTATACTGTAACCAGGGCTTCTGGTTCTTTTTGTGGGTTCCTCCTAGCGCTTGTTTGATTTGTGTTTACTGGGGTGTTATATGCTATTTGTGCTTGTATTTGTATTTATTTTTGCTTTATGTATGGTTGTTTTACTGCTTTCTTTATAGCTTTACATATATCATACTGTCATACTGTGCTGGCTGGATCTGTTTTGTTGCTTTGGTGGGTGGGTGTTCTATTGAGAGTTGAGGTCCTATACCTGGGACCTGAGTGACACCTAGGCTAGAGTGGTTCATGTTCTTTCCCATTCCATTTCGGTCTGGTGCGGGAATATGAAACACGGTTCAGATATGGGTTTCTTCTTGAGAACTCTGTGTTGCAGATTTCCTGTAGTGCTAGGGCTATCTGGGAAGCCTGCTAAGTCTGGATGACCTTCAGTATTGACCTTCAGAAACTGAGGTGAATTAGAGGAGGATTTTTTATGGTTATTGTAAACACTGTACCTCCGGGTTAGAAGTGTTTACACTTCTCATAACTGATCCAAGTCTGAGGATCCTTGTTTTAAAACACTACCTGTGAGGGGGTTAGGCTGTTTACAGGTTTGCAGGTACCCTTGACCTCAGCATACCCTGTTACTTTGTTTTAATTAAGAGTACTCCATTTTGGAACAGTTCTTGTGATTTTTAACCCTGGACATGTGACTCTTTATTTGAGTCCCCCACCTTGGTTACTGGACTTATGAGCCTCCATCTGGATTTCTTGAACATACATGGACTTATATCAGAGCACTTGATCAAATCCAGCTCAGTCACAAACCCTTGCATATCATTTGCATACATCATCATTGCATCATTTTAACATTTGCTTATTTGTTTTTCAGGGTATCCATACTTTATTTTGGCTTGGTTTTGACCCCATCATCAGCATAGACCTATCCTCATCAGCATCTATTTCAGCTATCAGCTACCTGCTTCAGTCACCTGCACCAGCCTGTCAGTGGCCCATTTTCAGTGTTATTCTCAGCATCTGTCTCAGCTCTTCTTCAGCAACATGGCACCCAAGAAGAGTAATATCTCCTACCATTTCTTTGAGCCTGAGTTGGCTAACATCAGGAAGATTCAGACTCTGATTACTCCAGACCATATACCACTATTCAGAGAACACTATGGAGGCATACTTGATGTGGTTATGGATTTGGACCATTCACAGAGGAGCTTGATTCATACTTGCCTGCAGTTCTATGACCCCCCTCTGAGGTGCTTTACCTTTCAGGATTTTCAGTTGGGGCCTTTATTAGAGGATTATTCATCATTGGTTGGTGTACCTATCAGGGGTGGAGTCCCCTTCAACCCTGAGATGGCTTTTCCCAGTAATGAAGAGATAGCAAAGGCATTACATCTGGAACCAGCTCTGATTGGGCAGAATATGACTACCAAGGCTGGAATCTCTGGTCTACATTTGGATTTCTTAACTTCTCAGGCCATCCTGAAGGCCTCCTTGGGAGAGTGGAAGGCAGTCTGTGCTTTATTGGCCCTTAGCATATATGGGGTCATTTTATTTGCAGATGAGCCTAAGTTTGTTAGCAAGAATGCAATCCATCTTTTTATCCTGAGGAACCCAGTGCCCACCTTACTGGGAGATTTCTACTACTCTGTCCACCAAAGGAATGAAAAGCAGAGAGGAAGATTGGTGAGGTGTTGTGCTCCCCTGTTCCATACCTGGTTGCTCAGACATTTGCCCAAGACTGATGCATTCTTGAATCCTCACCAGCAGAGGAACTGGGCTAGAAGACTCACTGCTTTAACTTCAGCTGATATCAGGTGGTGCACTCAAAGCACAAAAGGCAGGGACATCATTACCAGTTGTGGGAAGTTCCCCAATGTACCCCTGATAGGAGTAAAGGGTTGCATCAACTATAACCCTCTGCTATTCAAGAGACAACTGGGCTATGCATTGGTCCACACTCCTAAGGCACAAGACTTGGCTGAAACCCTTTACTGTGAGAATAAGCCTAATCTGGCCATTGTCAGGCAAGCATCCTGGGCTTGGGACAATGTCCAGACTAAAGGAGTAACCATTCTTGGGAAATGCAACAATGTGGCCTCAGCACAGTACTATGAGTGGTCCCATGCCAGGGCTCAAATTTCTGGAATGCCTTTCACCGTTGAGGATGCACCGGGACCCTCCACAGCACCACCTCCTGCCACTGTCAGCTTATAGGAGTTTGAGAATTTGAAAGAGAGAAATGAGAAGCTGACTCAGGCTCTACAGAAGACCCTCTGGGAGAGGAGTGATGGTCGGCTGGACATTGAAAGGTTAGAAAAGCTGAAGGTGGAGCATCTGGCCAGAATTGAGAAGTCAGAGGATTACATCAAGAAGTCAAGGGCTGGAGAACAGATTTTGAAGAATGCCTGCAAGGAGGCTCAGTTCCAGAAGGCCAGGACTAATTTGTGTCTGAAAGAGAGTCAAGCTAGGTGGGTCAGGATCACTGAAGCTCGTACTCTGGAAGATAAGAGGACTCAGGACAAGATTGAGCAGTTGGAGGCTAGTGCAAAGGAGCAACAGGAAGCCCTGCTAGCAGCCCAGAGAGAGATCTTAGAGTTGAAGATTAGAGCTGGTGTGAAGAGGTCAAAGGACCAAAGTCAACACAAGAAGCTAACTGCAGCTGTTA
This sequence comes from Lathyrus aphaca, assembly GCA_963966055.1. NCBI lineage: Eukaryota > Viridiplantae > Streptophyta > Magnoliopsida > Fabales > Fabaceae > Lathyrus > Lathyrus aphaca. Next base: position 31,444,177 of record OZ014519.1, on the reverse strand, counting down.
CTACCAGGAATCTCCTTATCAGGAATCTCATAGAGCGTCCGGCTGATCCTGTGACTGAAGCACATCTCAAGGAAGTTCAGGAGGATGAGTTTGGTCTTGGTGTCTGACTTTTGCTTGTTGTTGTTTTCATTTCATGTACTTTTATTTTTTGTTGTATTTTTTGACCCCTCAGAGGGCATGATTTGTAAGAAAACAAACTATGTATCATTTACTTTTTGTAATATATATGCTGGTTTGCTTTATCTGAGTTTCTTTCAAGCAACATCACAAGCATCTTCCTCAAGGGTCTGGAAAGGTCAAAACCAAGTGCCAAGCCGGATACCTTGGAAACAAATAAGCATACTGCATTGCATGCTAACCCTTGTTTGTTTTGTAGGTTTGTTTTGTTTTTGTTACTAACTCTGTTGTGACTTCAGGAACTATTGCTCGACGTCGGGTGTTCCCACTCAACCGTCCACACAGATATCCAACCCGCAACAACCTTCCGGGTATACAGATGGACCAGGTACAACATGACCTTACAGAGGTCAGGAACCAAATGGCCAATGAGAGATTGGAAATGAGGAATCAGATGACACAATTTATGGAGGTGATGAATGGATTGGCACAGAGCCAAGAGAGATTAAGAGCCTTGGTAGAGAGGCAGACTCAGGAAGATCCCCATCTAGGGACTGGTGGGACAAGCAACAATGAGAGGGTGCAGCCTCATATCAACCCACCTTTATTTGGACCCCACCTTCATCCGGAGATCAACATCCCTGCTAATGCACAAGCGAATGCTACTACAGGCAGAGTGCTGCAAGAAGACCCCCAGGAAGATCAGTTCACAGTGATGGGAGCCGGGGATGAGGCCTATGACAGAAGGCTGGATGAAATTGCTGAAAAATTAAGGTCCTTGGAGTCTCAAAATTCCTTGGGTTTTGATGTTATGAACATGGGCTTAGTGGATGGGGTCAGGATTCCCCACAAATTTAAACCACCGTGCTTTGATAAGTACAACGGGACTTCCTGCCCACGGACCCACTTGCAATCCTTTCTGGGGAGGCTGAAGGCATACACCATGGACGAAAAGTTGTGGATGTTTTATTTCGAAGACAGTTTAACTGGAGCATCAAGGGAATGGTACTCCCATTTGACTAAAGCAACCATCAGATGCTGGAAGGACTTGGCTGAGGCCTTCATTAGACAATACCAGTATAATTTGGATATGGAACCCAACAGGACCCTCCTGATGGGGATGTCACAGTCATCCAGGGAAAGCTTCCGGGAGTACGCCCAGAGGTGGAGACAGCTAGCTGCTGCTGTCCAGCCACCCATGTCAGAGAGGGAGATGGCTGATATGTTTATGAACACCCTCCAAGGGACATACATTGATAGGCTAGCCGCCTTTTCTTCTACCATCTTTGCGGATGTCGTTATAGCTGGAGAAAGAATTGAGAGCCTATTAAAGATGGGCAAAATTTCTGACAACGGTGCCAGCTCATCCAGCAACACAAGGAATCCTTTTGTGGGCCCAAGAAGAACTGGTGAGACCAATGCTATCCATACCAGCAGGGGCAGACCCCAATATGTTCATAGGTCTGTGGCAACAGTCACCATTCCCGCTCCAGTTCATCCACAACCAGCTTATCAACCACATCAACAAAATTATCAGCAACACACTCAGTATCCTCCTCAGAGAAACTACAACAACACCAACAACAATCAGCAAAGACCATTTCAACAGAGACCTTCTCAGGCCAATAGGGTGATCGATCCGATCCCTATGCCTTATGCCACATTATTGCCACAACTCCTAAAACTCAACCTGGTTGAGCTAAGGACGTTGGCACCTCCAGATCCTACCAGTTTACCCAGAAATTATGACGCCAGCGCCAGATGTGCTTTTCACTCAAATGCACCTGGCCATAGTACAGAGAAGTGCAGAGCTTTGCACATGAAGGTACAGGACTTGGTAGATTCTAAGGCTCTAAACTTTGCACCACCACCGAATGTTAGCAAGAACCCTATGCCAAACCATGGTGGCCCCAGAATCAATGCTATTGAAGAAGACAAGCCGTCTTACTTGATAACCAGTGTGGGTCAGATTCGGACACCCTTGGTAGATATTAAAGCTCAACTCCTTGAACGTCAAATATTCCCGGGATGTGAGCTAGGGTGTGCTTATTGCAACATTTCAGTGAATGGATGTGATAACTTGAGAGATGGCATAGATGGTCTCATCCAGAGTGGCCTGCTTCAAATCACAACATCAATACCTACCAATCCAGCAATCTCCTTAACAACAGTTCCCGAGTCTTCTACAACTGCAACAACCATTGTTCCAAATAACTCTTCAATCTCATCAACGAATGTTTCATCTGTTGCTTCAACGGACCAAATATCAGCAAACATCCCTTCTACAACTTCAGCACCCCTTCATTCATAATCTCCTACAACAACAACACCCATCCAGTCATCAATGTCTCCTACAACATCAACAACAAACAATGAAGATGTCTCAACTGTTACAATTTATTATGATACTGAAAATGATTCTGCCTACAACTCACAAAGCGCCACTCCTATCAGAGCACCAGTCACAATATACTATGATCCACAGACTATCATGGTCCCTTCTGCAGCTGCAATCAGTCCAGTCACTATCACAGTGCCTGGGCCAGTACCTTATGAAAGCAGTAATGCCATCCTTTGGCATTACGGCTCTGACCTATACTGCGAAGGACAGAAAATCACTCTCGAATCATCAACTTCTTCACCACAAATAGACAATGTGGGAGGAGGCAGAGGCTTCACTCAGAGCGGACGTCTCTTTGCCCCGCAAATTCTAAGACCCAGTGCCGAAGCAGAAGCTGCTGCCAAGGCAAAAGGGAAGAGCCTGGTGCAAGAAGAACAAATTGCTAAAGAAACTTTGAAAACACCTTTTGATCAAGAGGTTGATGAATTCATGAGAATCATCAAGAAAAGTGATTACAAAATAGTGGACCAGCTTCACCAGACGCCTTCCAAGATCTCCATTTTATCACTGCTAATGTGCTCCGAAGCTCATCGGAACGCACTACTAAAAGTCTTGCACGCAGCTTATGTGCCGGAAGAGATCACCGTCAATCAGTTGGAAGCTGTGGTTGGGAATGTTAATGCTAGTAATGGACTAGGATTTACCAACACTGATTTGACTACGGAAGGCCGCAACCATAACAAGGCTTTGCACATTACCATGGAGTGTAAGGGCGCAGTTCTTTCCCATTTGCTGGTAGACACAGGATCATCCCTCAATGTCTTACCTAAAAAAGCCCTTGTGAAGCTAGAGTATGAAGGATTGGCATTACGTCCCAGTAACTTGGTAGTGAGAGCCTTTGACGGTTCTAAGAGATCAGTTCTGGGGGAAATTGAGTTGCCTATAACGATTGGCCCACAAACTTTCAAAACGACCTTCTACGTGATGGACATTCAGCCTGCCTACAGCTGTTTGTTGGGTAGACCATGGATTCATGCCGCTGGCGCAGTTACGTCTACCCTTCACCAGAAGTTAAAATTCGAGTGGGAGGGCCAAGTCGTTACTATTTGTGGAGAGGAAGATATTTTTGTTAGCCATCTGGCTACCTACAAATACATTGAGATGGATGAGGAGATCCATGAAACGATGAGTCAAGGGTTTGAGGCCTTGAACATAAATGAAACATCTGCTGTACCTGGAACCTCAATGACATCTTATCAACAAGCCCGGAAGGTTGTTGAAGAAGGGACTGCCCAAGGCTGGGGCAAGTTGCTGCCCGTAGAGAAGAAGGAGGATAGATTTGGGTTGGGTTACAAACCAACTCAACAAGATCAAGCAGAGGCTGCTAAGAAGCCCGACTTTGTTAGTGGGGGGATGCTCACCCCTGATGCTGTCAACAACTTGGAAGACGAGGATGAAAGCGACCGCAACCTGGAAAGTTGGATACGTCCAAAGATCCCGGGGAGCAGTATCTCAAACTGGTCTTCCCAGGAAATTATAAGAGTTACTCCTGCAGAGTAATTATTATTTCCTGTATATTTTAAGCATGCATCAAGTCTTGCATCTTGCCCAAGATGACAAGACTCATTTTGTAATCGGGACATCTGTAATTTTTGTGCAACAAGATTAATCAATGAAATATCAGACATCTTTTGCAAATGAGTCTTTTCCTTTTCCGCTCACTGTTTTTCCATTTTTCTTTTTGTACAAAAAATAAATGGCAATGTTTTCAAAATGACAACTTTATTTCACTTTTCTAAACAAGATTAAAATCAATCACTAAAATGAACAAACTGAACCCTTGCAGAGAGTGCCTTCCAGACTGCACCGACAACAGCACAGCTATGACTTCGTATGACTTTGACAATCCAATCAATCAAGCTGATGAAGGGGTTGAAGAAGATTATGAGCTTCCTGAAGAGCTAGCCAGGTTGTTGAGACAAGAGGAAAGGGTTATCACTCCTCATCAGGAGGAGGTAGAGACGATCAATCTTGGTACAGATGAAGACGTGAAAGAAGTTAAAATCGGGGCCTGTTTACAAGACTCAGTGAAGAGACAACTGATTGACCTGCTTCAAGAGTATGTGGACGTGTTTTCTTGGTCTTACCAGGATATGCCAGGGTTGGACACCGATATTGTTATGCACAATCTGCCTTTAAGAGAAGACTGCCCACCGGTTAAACAGAAATTGCGCCGCACTCGCCCAGACATGGCAATGAAAATCAAAGAAGAGGTACAAAAGCAGTGGGACACCGGGTTCCTTGCTGTAACTAGCTATCCGCCGTGGGTTGCTAATATAGTACCTATGCCTAAGAAAGACGGCAAAGTAAGGATGTGTGTTGACTACCGGGATCTGAACAGAGCCAGCCCGAAAGATGATTTCCCATTACCTCACATTGATGTATTGGTGGATAATACGGCTCAGTTCTCGGTATTCTCCTTCATGGACGGATTTTCAGGATACAATCAGATCAAGATGTCACCTGAAGACATGGAGAAGACAACCTTCATCACACCCTGGGGCACGTTCTGTTACAAAGTGATGCCTTTCGGGCTGAAGAATGCCGGTGCAACATATCAACGGGCTATGGTAACATTATTCCACGATATGATCCATAAAGAAATCGAATGCTATGTGGATGACATGATTGCCAAGTCCCTCACTGAAGAAGACCACCTGGTAAATCTGCTAAAGCTATTCAAGCGCCTGAGGAAGTACCAACTGAAGTTGAACCCCAACAAGTGCACATTCGGGGTGCGATCTGGTAAGCTGCTGGGTTTTATTGTGAGCGAGAAAGGGATTGAGGTTGACCCTGATAAAGTCAAAGCTATTCAAGAGATGCCTGCACCGAAGTCTGAAAAAGAAGTTCGAGGGTTCTTAGGTCGATTAAACTACATCTCACGGTTCATATCTCACCTTACAGCAACCTGCGAACCCTTGTTCAAACTGCTAAGGAAAGAACAAACGGTCAGGTGGAATGAAGACTGCCAGAAGGCTTTTGACAAGATCAAGGAGTACTTACAAGAACCTCCAATCCTTATGCCTCCAGTTGAAGGAAGACCTCTAATTATGTACTTGACAGTATTAGAAGAGTCAATGGGGTGTGTGTTGGGCCAGCATGACGAGTCTGGTCGAAAAGAGTATGCAACATACTACCTAAGCAAAAAGTTTACCGACTGTGAACAACGTTATTCACTGCTCGAGAAAACTTGTTGTGCTTTAGCGTGGGCTGCTCGCCGACTGAGACAGTATATGTTGACCCACACCACTTTATTAATCTCCAAAATGGACCCAGTTAAGTACATATTTGAGAAGCCAGCACTTACCGGACGGGTTGCAAGATGGCAAATGATCCTCACAGAATATGATATTCAATACACATCTCAAAAAGCCATCAAGGGAAGTGTATTGTCTGAATATCTTGCTGAGCAGCCCATCGATGATTATAAGCCTATGAGATTTGACTTCCCTGATGAAGACATCATGTTCATAAAAGCAAAAGATCATGAAGAGCCTGTTCACACTGAAGGGCCTGACCCGGAGGAAGAATGGACTATGATGTTTGATGGGGCTGTTAATACGAATGGTCGTGGTGTTGGTGCAGTACTCATTACACCTAAAGGAGTTCACATGCCTTTCTCGGCAAAACTCACTTTCAACTGCACTAACAATGAAGCTGAATACGAAGCTTGCATTATGGGTCTTGAGGAAGCCATTGACCTCAGGATCAAGACATTGACCGTGTTCGGAGATTCAGCTCTGGTAATCAATCAAACCAACGGCAAATGGTACACCCACCAGGATCATCTGATACCTTACAGGGATTATACAAGGAGGTTATTGACTTTCTTTACAACGGTCAAGCTTGAGTATATCCCTCGGGACGAAAATCAGTTTGCAGATGCTCTGGCTACCATTTCATCCATGATCAAAGTTCAAGCTGCCAACTTTGTACCTCAAATTTCAGTGTCCAGACTTGACAGACCAGCATATGTGTTCGCGGCAGACGTTGTCAAGGATGATAAGCCTTGGTTCCATGACATTAAGTGCTTCTTGGAGGATCAAACATACCCACCTGGGGCATCTTCCAATGATAAGAAGACTTTGAGAAGGCTTGCTGGTAGTTTCTTTCTGAACACTGACGGCTCCCTGTACAAAAGAAACTTCGATATGGTACTTCTCAGATGCGTTGATCGGACAGAGGCGGACCTGCTAATGCGCGAAGTGCACGAAGGATCCTTTGGTACCCATGCGGGAGGGCATGCAATGGCTAAGAAGTTGCTAAGATCAGGTTATTATTGGATCACAATGGATGCCGACTGTTGTGCATACGCCAGAAAATGCCATAAATGCCAGATTTATGCGGATAAGGTGTATGTGCCTCCCAATCCTTTGAATGTGATGTCTTCACCCTGGCCCTTTGCTATGTGGGGCATTGATATGATTGGCAAGATCGAACCGACTGCTTCAAACGGCCACAGATTCATCCTGGTTGCTATTGACTATTTTACCAAGTGGGTTGAAACAGCTTCCTATGCAAATGTTACAAGGCAAGTGGTAGCCCGATTTCTGAAGAGAGATATCATCTGTCGATATGGAGTTCCCGAGCGAATCATTACTGATAATGGTTCCAACTTGAACAACAAAATGATGGCAGAACTGTGCCGGGACTTCAAGATCCAACACCACAATTCTTCTCCTTACCGGCCAAAGATGAACGGCGCTGTTGAGGCAGCTAATAAGAATATTAAGAAGATTGTGCAGAAGATGGTAGTCACATACAAAGACTGGCATGAAATGCTACCGTTTGCCTTGCATGGGTACTGCACGTCAATCAGAACATCCACTGGGGCAACACCATATCAGCTTATGTATGGTATGGAGGCAGTCCTACCTGTTGAAGTTGAATTACCCTCCCTACGGGTATTGATGGATGTTAAGCTGAACGAAGCAGAATGGGTCCGATCCCGATACGAACAACTGAGTCTGATTGAAGAGAAGAGATTGGCTGCAATCTGTCATGGGCAGCTGTATCAGAAAAGAATGAAGAAGGCCTTCGATCAGAAAGTTAGGCACCGAGAGTACCAAGTAGGGGATCTTGTGCTGAAAAGAATCCTCCCTCCGCATATAGACCACAGGGGCAAGTGGACTCCGAACTATGAAGGACCATTTGTAGTAAAGAAAGTTTTCTCCGGTGGAGCACTCATGCTCAGTACCATGGATGGTGAAGATTTCCCGTCCCCTGTGAATTCAGATGCAGTTAAAAAATACTTCGCATAAAAATGACCCGCTGGACACAGAAACAGAATATAAGTCCAGGCAAAAATAGGGCATCCCGGCGAGTCAAAAACAGAATAAAAGACTCGGGCAAAAATAAGGGAAAATAAACAAAAAAATGTACACCCGCTGAGTTGAAAAGCCGCATTGGACAGCTCAGGCAAAAATGGGTATCCCGATGGATTGAAAACCCGAAAGGGCGATCCATGCAAAATAAGGGGATAAGCGAACAACTGCATTCTGAATTCGTCTATATCACTTACGACTTGGTAGGCCTCGGAAGGATCAAGCTTCTGTCAGAATCAGCCTTCTTTAGAAAGCAAGACGAGAAGAACGTCAAATGTCATACGAGTCGTAGCAGGAGGGAAGCTCCTTGAAGCGTCGACAACATTGCCAGCATTTTGTTTCTCAATTTGTAACAATCTCCTCATTTCAGGGGATTTGTTTCTTTGACTGTATCTCGCCAATTCAGGGCACATGAATTAATAAAATCAGATTTTCAGTCATGTTTTCGTCTTGTACATTTATTTGCAAAAATGTCTGATGTCTTAAGAAAAACTGATTGCATGAATACAGATGCTTATCTTCAAAAATAATAATACATGCTTGCAGGGAATATATTTACTCCCGGGAGTGTCTGAACTCTCATAACGGGATCCAGTAAAAGATATCTCGGGATTACTTGTGTGTTTCCCTATCTTTGCAGGATTGCAGGTGTCCGAAGCGCAACATGGGGCATGTAAGCTTCACCCCAGCAAGCTGACAAATCAACACTTAGTCTTAGCACCCCAAAGTGTTTTCTCCCCAGCTGAGTTTCCACTTGCTATTTCTCCCCAGCTAAGGTGCCAATCATTCTTCCTCAGCTAAGTACAAAAGCCAGGGAATCGTCTCCCCACAGAGTTTCAGCCTCTATCCAAAAGAGCAACGCAGGAAGGAATCACAACAGAGTGACAAAAACTTCTACAAACCCCAGCTGGGTCTCCACATTACCAAGGATGGGTCTATCAGTGACCTATCTCCCCAAGCTAATACATCTCATCAGATCTACCAATGATATCATCCCCAGCTGGGATGTCTATTTCAACCAGATCAACCAGAGATCTCCGCAGCAACGGGATCTGAATCCCAAATTGGTATCCTTGCATAATCATGGCATTCGCATCATATTCACCCACAAAGCGTAGCATTCCGTCTAATACGGAGCATTACGGCAAAAATCAAACATATTGCATAATCATAAGCCATGTTCTGAATCAAACACTTGTGAATAATAACAATCCATCAGTATACAGAATACCCCCCAGATTCCCCAGCAAACACAGTTGCCTTACATTCCCAAACACCAGTATATACTCCTTGTGGCACCCATCCGTGTCATATCCCCAGCAGAAAGCCAAAGTATCCCCTTTGCACTCACAGATACATATATATACAATTCCTTGATATCCGTCCATGTCATTTTCCCCAGCACAGTAACATAAACACTTTGTATATCAGATATTTGTTCATATTATACTCTTTTCTTTTGACACTCGTCCGTGTCACTCTATCCAACAGTTAAATACTCATCTATACACCACTCATACTTATGCAGATACTCGTCCGTATCTTGTATACACCATTTATATCCCCGCAGATTCGACACTAGTCCATGTCCTTTGTTAACCAGTTGGTACTCGTCCGTATCATCATCTCAGAACATGTGTTAGGCGTTTGTTTCTACATGATACTCGTCCGTATCATAGTCTTAAGGATGCTCGTCCGCATCTTTAATCCATACACTGTGTCAAACACTCTTGTCTTCTTGAATATCGATACTCGTCTGTGTCTACTATTCCCTAGAAGAGTCCCCTCAGATTCAACACTCGTCCGTGTTCCTTGTTAACCAGTTGATACTCGTCCTTATCATCATCTCTGAACATGCGTCAAGTATTTGTTTCTACCCGATACTCATCCGTATCGTAGTTTTAGGGATGCTCGTCTGCATCTTTAATCTATACACAACATCTAAACACTTATACCTTTATTTCTTGGATGTAAACACTCGTCCGTGTTTACTATTCCCCAGTAAATCGCCAACAAAGCAATTTTCTTTTTATCTGACATTCGTCCTATGTCATGATAAACCCTGAGAGCAGCCGTCCCCTGCTAGGTGGTCGTCCTCCACCTCTTGATGATCGTCCTTCATCATGCTCATCCGATGGCCGTCCCCATCGTTGATTTTCTATCCGGCATTCGTCCTATGTCGTGATATTTAGCAGCCGTCCCCTGCTAGGTGGTCGTCCTCCACCTTTTGATGATCATCCTTCATCATTTTATCCAATGGCCGTCCCCATTGTCGATTTTGGTTATCTGGCATTCGTCCTATGTCATGACAAACCTTGAGAGCAGTCGTCCCCTGCTAGGTGGTCGTCCTCCACCTCTTGATGATCGTCCTTCATCATGCTCAGCCGATGGCCGTCCCCATCGTTGACCTTTTATCTGACATTCGTCCTATGTCGCGATACTTTCGGCAGCCGTACCCTGCCAGGTGATCGTCCTTCACCTTAGATGACCGTCCCTCATCTTATCCCCAACAGAGCAGCCGTCCCCTGCTAGGTGATCGTCCTTCACCTTTTATGACCGTACCTCATCATCTGTTTATTTCATTTATTCTTTAACCCGATGGCCGTCCCCGTCGTGGTCCCTTTTCCTTTTCCTGATGATCGTCCTTCATCAGTTTTAGCCCGATAGCCGTCCACATCGTTGGTTACTTTACTTTATGAACTTGATGGCCGTCCCCGTCATGTTTCATTAATCCCCAGAGAATTTTATAGCTTTATTTGATGGTCGTCCCCATCATAACCCCTTTTGTCCCCAGCATGTCGGCCGTCCCCGCCATTGCTTTATTTTCCGCACTTTTTCCAGCATGTCGGCCGTCCCCGTCATTGCTCTTTACCCAGCAGTCGTCCTCTGCTCGACGGTCGTCCTCCGTCGCCTATACTTTACAATATACTTTACTTTCTTTTACAATCTATATCCCTTTTCTTCTTCATTCTGTGAGTGCAAATTTTGGACTGTCTTTGGTATTCAACCACAAGTTATCTTGTTTGCCTGTTAAGTCGTCGCTTACATCCTGCACAGCTAACTCATGTTTGAATAGGGGCAGCTGTAAACACCCCAAATTTTCCCTCACCCATTCACACCATGGCTTGTGATCATTTCATATGCATATACTCAATCATAGCATCTCATATCACATTTTTTGATTCACTGCATTGGTTCTAAGTCATCTGCATCTAGGGTTTGTGATCTGAGCAATCCAAGAGCTTCTTGAGCCACTCCAAAGGTCATCAATCACTTCAAAGGGGTCCATGTGTGTTCAAGCATCATATTATATCCTCTCAAAGTCAAGAATGTCAAATAATCACAAGAACTGAAAATGGTGTGGAAGCAGAGCCAGGTTTAACTGCACAGATGACCTGAAATTAGGGTTTTGGTTTCAAAGGCCATAACTCCAAATTTTTTGGTCATTCTTGTTTCTATTGGTCTTTATAGGGTATAGGGAGTATGCATATCAATTTTCATGAAGAAATTCCATGGGGAAGTCATCTGATCAAGAGTTGACTTTTCAAGCAAGTCAGTGCAAAAACAGGGCATCTGAGGCCCCCAATGACCCAACCAAGGGTTGTTCTTCATCATTTTGATTGTATATGATCTTTATTTGATCATAGAAGAAGTTGTAAGTTCACAAAGTTGAAGAATTTCAAGTCTTTTGCAAAGTTGACTTTTTGGGCAAGTTTGACTTTTAATGAAATTGTCATTTTAGGCAACTTTTTCAACCCTTACTTTTTGATTCAAAAAAGCTTCAAATGGAAAAACTTTGGTCATGAAAGTTGTAGAATGGATCATTCCCTTTTCAAAAAGTACAAGAACATGACCTAATTCATTTTGGATCAAAAGTTATGGCTTGCCAAAGTTAGCAAAAATCACAAAATTTCAAGTTATGCACCAAAGAGGCAAAGTTGCAAATTCACTTCTCAAGGCAAATTAAGTCATCAAATGCATTTCTAAACTTCACAACATGATCATGCAAGACTTAAAAATCAGAATGGGCCAAGAAACTTCTCACTTTTGTGGCCTATGGATCAAGATTTTTCATAAGAATCAAAGGCAAGGCAAGTTGCAAAACTCATCATAAGACATAACCCACTTGCTTGCTAGCTTGCTGAACCATCCTAGGCCTTTCCCCACATCATGCTGCGCAGAACCCACTCTTTGTACTTGGCTAGAAAGTAGCCCATACCTCTCTTACACAACTTTGACATTTTGGCAAAAGCACCCATACCAATCAATAAAGCACACATCACATCTTCTGACCAATCACAGTTGTCTATACAAGCCAAAAGCAAGCCAAAGCAACAAGGGAGCAAGCCTGAAACACACCACAACTCAGCATTCTCATTTTCACTTTCATTTGCAAAAGCATTCGAAACTCATCATACAGGCCACAAACACACAAACAAACTTCACCAATCAACTCAACACACCTTCCTGATCACAAAGCACCCTTCACAACAACCTGAAAGCCATTGAATCAAAAACACGATTCCCACCTGCCATTGAACAGAACTCAAGCAAACTCTCAAACCAGCCATTGCAAACTTCAAACAAACCTTGCAAGCTTCTTAGGAGGATAAGTGGAGTAGATTTGAACCAAAGAAACAGCCTGAAAGCTCTGGAATCGAAAGCTCCATCTCAGGTATCATCCAAAAACATTTTTCTAGAACTTGTGTTTTGAGTTACAAACTGATTCTATGTGATGTGCTGATCATTTTAAGCTTTGAATCATTGAAAATGGTTGCGTGTGTAGGATGTATTTGATCTCTGAAATTTTTGTTTTGTTTTCCGTTTTGATTCGTGTCTCATGATTCAGTGGAAATGAATGGATTTTGGGGTGGGTTTAGGTTTAGTGATGATTAATGATTGTTTCTGGAGAGTTTGGCACGTTTTCATGGCATATTGAGAGAGATTGAAAGATGAGATAGCCGGAGAAGACGACCGGAACAGTGTTCCGGTCGCCTGAGAGTGATTAGGGCAAGATTAGGGCTTAATCATTTAATTAGCCAAGTTTGAATTTCCACCCTTGGATGTGGCGCCAGGTCTCTCCCCAGAATCAATCCTGGCTCTCCATTGCGTTTACTTTCTTTTTATTTTAATTTTAATTCATTTGTTTTGTATTTCTTTTGCCCATTTATTTTAAAATAGCAAAAATTATTCAAAAATTCTGAAAATTTTTATATAAACTTTTATTAATTTTCAGAAACCAAAAACATTTTTATTTTTATTTTTTGCATTAAAAAATATTTTTAAATCATTTAAAAGTTTATTTTTAATTAATTAATGAGAATTAATTAATTAAAAATACTTTTAGGTATTTAAAAATCACCAAAAAATTCATGAAACCTTCATAATCATTTAGAAACATTGTCCAACCCTCAAACCAAATTTCTTTTTTGATCTTGATGTCTTTTGAGAATTTTTCATGAAATTAAAATCATTTCAAGACATTATTTTGATCCAAACTTCAAAAAATCATTTCTGCCTAACCATTGAGAGTTGGACTTTGATTATTTTTGCATTGCATTTTGTTTAGCATGTAGTTTGTGAGATTAAATTGGCATGATTTGATCTTTCATTTTCAATTTGTTTGGCATTTTTCTTGTTAAGGTACCCTAAAACCCTAGAAATCTTAGGAAATTCATAACTTACATTAGGTTAAGAGTTAGAACCCCTCCTTTGGGCAGTAAGTTTGTGTAGGGTTAGGGTTACTTTGAATGCATTTTCAATTTTTTATCTTGATGTTTGCTTCTGATTTTGGTTTTTGTTTGATGCATTGATCATAAACCCTAATTTGGGCTTCCTTTTGCATTCATCTTGCATTTGCTTGCATACCATGACTTGCCATTGCATTTTATGCATCCATTTGATTCATTAGACATCTTAAGATATATGAGAAACATGTTTGATCATTGCATCATGTATTTGCCATGTTGTATGTCATTTACATCTCATAACTTTTCATGTGTGTTCATGGTTCTAAACTAGCTCCATTTGCATCCATTTGTTCATGTGATCATCCCCATGCCTTGTTTCATGTTTTCATCATTTCATAGCATCATTATCATCTCATATATGCTTCTGGTTTTGGTTTTCATCATGCCATTTCATCCCATTTTGCATTGCATTGCATTCCTTTCACTAACTTTTCAGGTGGTAAGCAACTTTGAGAAGTGAATTTGCCTTCACTTCTCACATTTCCTTTTCATCTCCTTTATGCATCATTGCTGCATTTTACTTTGTGTTTGAGATTGAGATTTCTCTTTCTTCTTCTTCTTACTTTCTTTCTTCAAGTGACTTGACTTCTTGAATGAAGCAAGTTACTTTGCTTCTCCTGATCCTTTCATCTGCTTCCTGGTGGTTCCATTGAAGACTTCTCTTGTTAACCTCACAAACCTTAGGAACAACCAAGCATGACAATGATTAGGGTTTTGTTTAGTCCCCCACTTAGTTTCACCTTTGTGTCTCTTTGAGTCTTCTCTTCTCACCTCATAATCAGGGACTAAACCCTAAAGGCTTTAAGGCTTTGTGATTAAGCTTATGCCTGCATCCTTCTATTAGGATGGAGTGTATAACTTTAATCCTAAGTGTTAAACCCTTAATGTGTTTAAATCCTTTAATCAATTCACTTAATAATTATCAAGACATCAATCTTGTAACTTGGGCCTTGCATTAGGGTTCTAACTCTTCCTTAATTGGTTAAGAAGGACTAACCCTAGTGTTAATGGACAAGTCCCCCTCAAGTTGTCTTACAAACCCTAAAACACACTTCATCATCTTATCATTAACTAAAATCCACTTAATAAAGGCTTTGTTTTGTCATGAGTTTAATCCCTAATCATGGATTAAGTTGAGGAGCTTTCCTCAGCTTAAACATTCTCATATATTATCCTTCTATTAGGATGGTGTAATGAGCCTGTTTAATCCCTGATTATGGCTTAATCTCATTACTCAACACTAAACAAAAACAACAAAAACATCTAATTAATCACAAGTAGGTTAATGATCTTAATCCTACACCAAGGTGTTTAAGTGTGAGAAGCTGACTTCACACTTAAGGTATTCTCATTACCCCTAATCAGAGGGAGGATGTGATGAGTTTACTAACCCATTGGTTTAGGCTTAAGCTCATTAACTTACGACAAACTTTCAAAAAAGCAATAAAAGACTGAAAATACAAAAACAAACAATAATCGTCTCCTTCGGGATTCTTTTCTCATCATCTTCATTCACAAACGAGAACTCGCTTCTTCCGTCTAATGCAAGACAGTTTGCACCTGAGCCAGACAGGTCATAAACTTGAGCATAGACTAGTAAGCAGTTCACAAGTCAATTCATCTTTCAGTCTCTTTGGGTCGAACTACGGTGTTCTGTCTTCCTCATTGCACGAGAGGATACGTAGGCATAACTTAACAGTTATCGAACAAAAGTCTCTGTATATTCCCCCTCTTCCAGTATCACTCTTTAAGCCTCATGATCTTGAGCATTTCATTCTTATTCTCACACTGACACTTCACTTATATACACTACACTTCTTTCACACAGACACCTGTACACCTTTTCCAGCTCTCTTTTATACACAAGTTGCACTGACACTACCCCTTTTAAAGCACAAATCTTTTAAGCGTGGATCCCGTCGAGTACGACGGACAATCTGGGTGCTAATACCTTCCCAGGTTGTAACCAACCCCCTTTCTCAGTCTCTCTGGTTCGCAACCGTCTTATCCATATCTTTCTAGGTCTATGCAGCATTACCTTTCCTCCGGGATAAAAATGCCTAGCTGGCGACTCTTTTCATCTCCTGTGAGTTCACTCCTGTGTGTTCTCGCACCCTCCTTTCGCCGACCGTTCGCGTCTGTACCCCATTTGACCCGGCTTCATCTGGTGGGAGCGACATCTCCCTCATAATAAACCTCCTGAATTAAAGTATTATATGCAAACTGTAGGTAATTCTGTAAGCTTTCCAAATAGTCCATAACCGCTTCAATCTGATTCACGGTTAAAGAGTTATACCACTTCTCGTGACAGCTGTTCCAAGGTTGCAAAAACCAGAATTTTGAGATTGATGAATATAAATTCCACCTCTCTATCTTACTTCCAAGTTCTACCAAAAAATCTTGCTCTACATCCAACTTCAAAAATTACTTGACTTTAATCCAACTACACTCAAGGCATAATGATCTACCGACATGATCCCTCAACTTGATCCATCAACTTTTCTTTGTATTTGGAATAAATCCTTCTTCCTTAAACAATCTCCATCCAAAATCCACGCACTGCTCAACCCGACCGATACAAATTCATGAATCCATGCCCTCGCCAGTCTGCAACAACATCTCTTCAACAACCTTGCACTCTTGCAATCAACATCAACTTTGAACCAACTTCGACTTTCCAACAACAGTCCGGGAGTCAAGCTTCTCCCCCACTTAATTCCAACAAACACCTGCAGACAATGACTAGAAACTAACAACAAGTACCAACAGTGTCTCACACACATGTCGCATACAAAGGAAATAACAACACTAGACAACATTGGCCGGACGGACCGACCTGCTCTGATACCACTAATGTAACACCCCAAATCTACCCGACGGAAAATCATAAATCAGAGTTTCAAAATTCAACAATAAAAAAGGATGCTACAACTTTTTCAACTTTAACAAGTTCATTTAATTTCATGAACATCGATATATAACACTTCAAATAGGATGAAACTATAATGTCAACTCTTATTCAATTCCTTGAAACAATACAACTTTTACAAATAGGCAGTGGATCCACAAAATATTCAACTGTGCATCAGTTAACAACATTTTCAACCTAACAACTTAGTAATAACATGTTTTTCATTGAGACAACTTAAAATAACAACAACTAAATATAACAACAAAACAATTAAGCGTTCATCCCCCCGAGTGTTACGTATTAGAGTGACAACACCGACTTTACTAAGAACGTAAGCAACGCTAATATGGAATACCTGCACGTTACCAATCAAGGTAACATTCAACAATAGAAAGGGGTGAGATATCGAACCATATAAACAAGAGTATGATAATTAATATGCTAGATAGAATTATACAATTTTCATACTATCCCACAACAACATCTTACCAATCACCCCAAACTATCAACATGTTTTATCATCTTAATTCACACATCAACATAATCAATTCCAACTATAAACTTAGCATGGACACCTTCCCCAACTTCGACGAACATATACAACATACTCAACTTCTTCAATATCAACATAATCTACTTTACGAACATAAACATATAAACAACTCAGGCAACATAATCATACATTCAACTAATTCAACATAATCACATAATTAACTTAGCAACATAGTCATATAATCAACTTAGAAACATAATCATATAATCAACTTATCCAACATCATCATATAATAAACTTATCCAGCATGAACCACTTACTCAACATAATCAACTTAAACCACATAATCCACTTAAATCTACATAAACAACTTATTCAACTTGAGCAACGTACACAACTTATCAATGTAAGCAACAAGAACAACTTTAACAGCTCGGCAACATAAACAACACAAACAACTTAATTAATGCGACACAAAATGTGACTCGACTATGCATATGCATGTGGTACAATTGGAGTAAAACTCCCAACTTAAAATATACCAGGTTATCGAGGTATCTGCAAGGCATAAGCCTTCAACTTAATAAATTTGCCAATCCAGGCCAACGTGGTGAGCATCCTCTCCAACTTAGAAATGCAGTGTATGCCATGATACAACGACTCAACACATCACAACAATCAACTCCAACAACATACAACAAACAACATCGCAACTTTTATTCAACACCGATTCAACTTTGGCCATAGGCCTACAACTTTCAACGTTGGTAATACGACTTACAACTTGAATATCAACATTGGTCTTACGACCTACAACTCAAATAATCAATATGGGTCCTTCGACCTTTAACTTAAAATGCTCCCAAACCGGGACAGAACAACATACGCAACTATAATAGAAAATACACACATTCAACACTAATTAACAAAGTACACTGACTAAAATCACTTATTTATTATTTCAAACAAACTTGCCAACATTCGTTAAATTCCGAACAACTAATTTTTCCGTTTAAATCGGCACTACTTAATTTTCTGCTCACATTACTGATAACTTCCACTTATTCTGTTAAATTCTAATTTACTAATATCTGCATTTCTCTTCTACTATCTCTTAACTGTTACCGACTTCAATTTTGCTGCAATGCCATTACCTGCTAAATTTCATATTCTGGTTAAACATGCTACTGTTTTCTGCTTAACTGCTTAATACGATGCTAATTTAAAACTGTTTTCATATGGTTCGTATTATATGTAAATAAATCCCAAACTTCATTACCAATCATATTTCTTTCTAAGTCTACTAAATATATACTTTAGTTTTAAGCATATAATTTACTAGGATTATTTATTAAAATTAATTCAGAGTTATTTGTAAGGCTAATAAAGAAATACTACAAAATAAAAGAAAAGTCCTTCCCAAAATGACAGGGTGGCTTGCGCCACCCCTGTCCCCACAATTGGTATGTCCTGTGCCATACTTGAGTGGTTTAGGCACATGGCCTGCGCCATCCTGTATGGCATGCGCCATGCATTTCTTTTCCACATGGTGGCCTGCGTCATACTTCCTTTGACAACGGGTGGTCTGCGCTACTCTCTACCTAGGGGTTCCGTCCCCAATTCTATTTTGATTCCAACAGCCGTTTAGACCACAACAAAATTAATGAATCGATTATAAAATCATTACAGTAACTTAATTTCTTTTCACGACAAATTCAAATCACCCAATCGACATCAACTCAACATTCAACAGCATAAAAATCACGTAATCCCAATCCCGCATAATAATTATCATAATCCCGAGTATAGAGTTTGAATCCCACCCTTACCTTAATCAATGACCGCTTCGAATCTCCGATTGAATTTCCAACCCCTTTGCATATGTGGCCCTTTTCCTCTCCTCTTTCATCCATGGAGATTAGAAATACGAACACGCTGCCATTGAGTTCCTATATTGACCAAAATTTAGCCATCATCACCATCAATCTCGTAACTACTATTTGACCAATTTCCAGCATGAACTTCCAAACTTCAAATGCGTTTTTATCCTGTTTAGTGGAAGTTGTACCGAATGTGCGAAAATTAAGATATGAACATGAATCCTTCTTTCTCCTTCTTTTCTCCCAAGCTGTTTTCTCTCCTATAAAACCTTTATTTTTCTCTAAGACTTTTTCCTCGTTTTCCCTAATTTCCACGATTCCCTTTTCTCAACTTCTACTGATTCCAACTTCTCCTCTTGACTAATTCTCCTCTTTATTTTTATTTTTATTATAATAATAATAATAATAATAATAATAATAATAATAATAATCCAATTATAACTAATGGGCCCAACCGCAACACCCCCTTAATTGCTATTTCCAACACGGTTTCAAGCCCACTAATTAAATCCATTACAGCAACGATAATATTAACTCCGATATTATTTCTACGGCTTCCGACTTATTTTTCTGACTTATCGACTTAATTCACCACAACACCAAAATTTAATTTAATAATTCACTATATAATTATTTTCTCCGGACTTAATTAGATTATCTTCCGATTATTAACCAAATGGTCCAACGACTTGATCGACATATCCCACAATAAACGAAGATACTTCATATCATCTATCACAACTTATATCAACTTAATTAATCAATTCAACTTGAACCAACTTATGAACATCAACAGAATATTCTGATATTTCAGAAATCAACTTAAATCAACTTCAAATACACAAAGCATCGCAAATCAACACAACACAATACACTTATATTTAATTAAATAATTAATTAAATAAACGGGCGTTACAATATCTACTTCTCTTGTGTGCTTAAAGTGTCCTTTATCGATCTTTGATAAAGACTTTAATGTTGATTTGGTGTGCTTACTATTGACTGGGATAGATGTAATTCTTGGTATGAACTTGTTAGAGTATAACTACGTTCATATAAACTGTTATCGTAAGTCGGTGAGGTTTTCTACTCCTGAAGAGGAGGGATTTGGATTGTTATCTTTTAAATAGCTACAACAATTGATGAAAGAGGAAACGCATATGCTTTCATTGATGGAAACGCTGTCTATTGAGAGTTAAGCTAAGATTAAGGAATTGTTGGTGGTGAAGGAATTCCCTAAAGTTTTCCCTGATAAAATTCTTGATGTGCCGCCAGAGAGAGAAGTTTAATTTGCAATTGATCTATTTCGATGGCACCATACAAAATGTCGGCATCCGAATTGTCTGAACTAAATAAGTAGTTGGAAGAATTACTTGAGAAGAAGCTTGTAAGACCAAGTGTATCGCCGTGGGGGAGCTCTAGTGCTTTTGATGAAGAAGAAAGATGGTAGTATGCGACTTTGTGTTGATTATAGACAGCTGAATAAAGTGACGATCAAGAACAAGTATCCACTTTCGAGAATAGATGATTTGATGGACCAGTTAGTGGGGGCTTGTGTGTTCAGTAAAATTGATTTGAGATCGGGTTATCATCAGATCAAAGTGAAGGATGAGGATATTCAGAAGACGGTGTTCAGAACACGTTATGGACATTATGATTATTCTGTGATACCTTTCGGTGTGACTAATGCGCCTGGAGTATTTATGGAATACTTGAATCATATTTTTCATACTTATCTGGATCATTTTCTAGTTGTATTCATTAATAATATTCTGATTTATTCTAAGTCAGAAGAAGAGCATAAGGAACATTTGAGAACAATGTTGGAAGTTTTGAAAGATAAGAAGTTGTATGTGAAGTTGTCCAAGTGCGAGTTTTGGTTAAAAGAAGTCATCTTTCTTGCTATGGATCCTTCAAAGGTAGATGATGTGTTGCAATGGGAAACTCCAAGGTCGGCTACTGAGATTAAAAGCTTTTTGGGGTCAGCTGGTTATTATAGAAGGTTTATTGAAGGATTTTCTAAGTTGACACTTTCGTTAACTAGATTAACTTGTAAAAGTAAAGCTTTTGTGTGGGATGTTCAGTGCGAAGAAAGTTTTACCAAATTGAAGAAGAGGTTGACGTTGGCTCCAGTTTTGACTTTACCGAATTGAAGAAGAGGTTGACGTCGGCTTCAGGTATGACTTTACCGAATCCAGAAGAATCATTTGTAGTTTATTGTGATGCTTTGTTGATGGGTTTAGGAGGTGTGCTTATGCAAAACAATAAGGCAATTGCTTATACATCACGACAGTTGAGAACTCATGAGAAGAACTATCATACGCATGATTTAGAACTTTCTACAGTTGTTTTTGTGCTGAAGATTTGGAGGCATTATCATTATGGTTCAAGATTTGAAGTTTATAGTGATCATAAGAGTCTTAAGTATTTGTTTGACCAGAAAGAGCTGAATATGAGACAACACAGATGGTTGGAGTTTCTAGATTATGATTTCGGTTTGAATTATCATCTAGGAAAAGATAATATTGTGGCCGATGCTTTAAGCCGAAAGACCTTGCATATGTCAACAATGATAATTAAGGAGTTGGAATTATTGAGCAGTTTTGAGATATGAGTTTGGTTTGTGATGTGACACCGCAAAGCGTTATGCTGGGCATGTTAAAGATTAATAATGAATTTCTAGATAGTATTCGAGAGGCTCAGAAGCTAGATGTGAAACTAGTGGACATCATGAATAGTAGTAGTCAATCAGAAAAGAGCGACTTTAAGATTGATGCAAGATGTGTGTTGAGACTGCATGATCAAATTTGTATTCCTGATGACACAGATATAAAAAAGAAGATTCCTGAAGAAGGTCATAGGAGTAATTTGAATATTAATCTGAGAGCTACTAAATGTATCAAGACTTAAAGAAAATATTTTGGTGGTCCGGAATGAAAGAAGATGTGGCACAATTTGTGTATGCGTGTTTGACTTGTCAGAATTCGAAAATTGAGCATCAGAAGCCTACAGGGTTGATGCAACCGTTGGAAGTTCTAGAATGGAAATAGGATAAAATTTCTATGGATTTTGTGACAGGGTTGACTATTACTCTAAGAGGGCATGATTCAATTTGGGTGATTGTTGATAGGCTTACGAAGTCGGCTCATTTCATACCTATTAACATCATATATCCAATTGCGAAATTGGTAGAGATTTATATCCGAGTAATTGTGAAGTTGCATGGTGTTCCTTTGTGCATTGTGTCAGATAGAGATCTGAGGTTTACGTCAGATTTTTTGAAGAGTCTGCAAGAGGAGTTGGGTTCTAAGTTGAGGTTGAGTTCGGCATATCATCCTCAGACAGATGGCCAAACTGAGAGAACTATTCAGTCGTTGGAGGACTTGTTGAGAGCTTTTATTCTCGAGCAGGGAGGTTTGTGGGATACTTATCTTCCATTGATCGAGTTCACTTATAATAATAGTTACCATTCTAGTATCAAAATGGCACCTTTTGAAGCGATGAATGGTCGGAGGTGTAGAACTCTGTTGTGTTGGCATGAATCTGGTGAAAGTGTGGTACTTAGACCAGAACTAGTTCAAGAAACTACCGAGAAAGTAAATTTGATCCGAGAGAAGATGAAGGCTTCTCAAAGTTGGCAGAAAAGTTACCATGATAAGTGAAAGAAGGATTTGGAATTCCAAGCTGGTGATCATGTGTTTTTAAGAGTCATGCATGTGACTGGTGTTGGGATAGATTTGAAGTCTAAGAAGCTCACTCTTCATTTTATCAGTCCGTATCCGATTTTGGACAAAGTTGGGAAAGTTTCTTATCGTATGGCATTGCCGCAAATCTTTTGAATTTGCATGATGTGTTCCATGTGTCGCAACTTCGGAAATACATTTCAGATCTGTCTCATGTTGTTAGTATGGACGATGTGCAAGTACTAGATAATCTCACGGTGGAGACAAAGCCTGTGGGGATTGAGGATCGTGAAACAAAGATTCTTCGAGGGAAAGAGATCGTGTTCGTGAAAGTTGTATGGTTGGGAGCTGCTGGAGAAAGCATGACCTGGGAATGGGAGAGCAAGATGTGAGACTCCTATCCCGAGTTGTTTGAATCAGGTAAATTTTCGAGGACGAAAATATTCTAAGTGTGGGAGAGTTGTAACAACCAAATATTTAATTATTTATTTTATCGAATATTTAATTATTTATTTGTGTTTATTCATTCGATTTTATGTTGTAGTTGATTAAGTCGTTAAGTCAGAAAGTCGTGGAAATAATATTAGAGGTAATATTATGGTTATTGAAGTGTGTAGTGAAGTGGGCTAGATTTTGTGTCTGAATTAGTAAATAGAGGGGTGCATTTGTTTAGGCCCATTAGTTAATTATTAGAATTATATTATCTGATAAAAAGAAAATAAAAGAATTAGAAATTAGGTTGTATCATTAAGTGGGATATCATAAGCATAGCACGATCGTGAGAGAAAGAGGTGAAAGTGAAACTGCAATCGGAAGCTATTTCCGGAATTCGGTCGTCTAGGGCTGCCTTCAATCCAATCCAAGGTAAGTGAAATTATGGTATAACAGACTCAGATGTCGAATATGATGTTGAGACATCTTATCTCTTATTAATAAACATGGAAAGGCATACACATCAGTATTTAAAAATTCTAATATATCGGATTCAAACATGCTTCAGAATGTTTCGACATCTAATAGGACATTCAGCTCATATACTGCACAAAACATAACACAGAAAAGCTGTAAAGAACACATTCAAATTGTTAACCCAGTTCAATGCTAACTCACCTACTCTGGGGGCTACCAAGTCAGGAAGGAAATCCACTATGTAGTATCAATTCAAAGACTTCTCAGCAAATACCTATAGTTTAAAGTATTCTCACTTAATCACTACTCGTGCAACTTCTACTTAGGGCCTCCTATATATGAGAAACCCATTCTCACTTCCAATCACCTCGGTGATGTCTCATAGTTCTCAACAATCAGTTGCTGATATTGATGGCTCTTTACCTACACAACAATCCAAAACATAAGTTACACTTCCATTAAAAAATCTTAACCTTTCTTAGCAGCTTCAGTTAAGTACACCACTTCTATTGCTTACAGGCTTCGAGAATCACAAGTGAAACAGCCACAACAGGGTTCCTTGTTGCGCACAGCTGCCACAAGAACACAACCCTAATTATGTTTACATTTTTGTTGGTTGGTTGGTTCTAAACTAGGTTACAAGGTTTCTTTTATAACCTATTCCCAACTGGATTTGGGCCTAAAGAATCACAACAATATCTGCTACAAAATATGCAGAAAAATCTGCTACAAATATGCAAAAAGATCTTAAAATTAAAAACTCCCTAAAATATCTCTAAATATAGAAACTCTATATTTTTCAATATTTGTCTTCAATGTAAATTTGAGCCTTCAAGATCTTTTACATCAGTGCCATTGGATTGATTTAAATCTTCAATAATATTATGTTTCTATTTAAACCTAACAAAATATTCAATCCATCTTCAACAGTTCATGATGTCGAATGAACTGTCTTGACATCTTCTTCTACATGTTGATCTAGATGTTGAAATATTTCAACATAACATGTTTGGGCGCACACAAAAAGATTATTTTCTTAATATATTCTTTCTTTTGCAAAGATCCTATACATACACACTACTGCTATATTTGTTTTACAAAATTAATGCCAATCCTTAAAATATAGAACTTAAAATCTCCCCCTTTGGCAAATTTTGGCTAAAACAAATATTACAAAATAAATAATAAAAACAGCAGCAACAGGAACCAAAAAAAAACACCATAAACCATGTTAGAACATGTTTCTTGACATCTTTCTCAGTGGTGCACAAGGAGTAGAAAGTCCTGAATTCTTTAACCATACCGATCCATTTCTACCTCCTTTGTATTATGGAGAAATACCTCCTGAACTTCGAGAAATACCTCCTAAACTCTAAGAAACACCTCTTGAGCTCTAAGAGACTCACTCCTTCAGAGAGGCCAATGTTGGCATACGAGAACAAGACACTCATTCTCTTATGCAACTCAGAACACAAGTCACAACTGTGTTCACAACTCATGACACAAGTCACAATGACTAAGCTACAGTTTCCATCTTGACATCCTGGCCTCCAAACATGTCACACACATTGAACATATCCAATACAGACATTGGAACACAAACTCCATCCTCAACACAACACCAGACACAACACCATGCTTTCTCTCCCCCTTTTTAGCCAAAAATTGGCAAAAACAACCCACACAGTTCCAAACCCAAGCATTACTCTCCCAGAAACACAAGAACCCCATCAGAAGGAAGAAAAAATAAAAACAAATAAAACTCACATGCTGGAGGAGGAGGAAATACGCTTCTATAAATAGGGAGCAAGGACATAGATAATAACGACCTATCCTTGAAAAATAAGCGTTCTTGGTACAAGATCTTTATGATAGGAGCAAAAACTTATGCACCATTCAATATGGAACAAAAAGACTGACCTTGACCAGCTGACTTGCTCTCCCAAAATAAACGCCCCAATAACAAACATGCTTGAAAAACCCGTGTTTCACATTTTTCTGCCAGCGCCGTCATTCCTCAATAGGAAACAAAACACACATTTTGTGAAACATGTTCTGACATCCAACCATATACTGTCTGCTAGAAGTGCAACAATATGGTTCACAACACCTTCAGAATCCAACGTAAACTGCAAAGAGCAGCTTTATACAATATAGCCTTCTGGACTCCTATGAAACTTCTGGATCACAAGGACATGCACACCACAACCACTAAGTAATAAAAATAATCAAGAAAACATACATAGTAGCACATGTCACAACATGATGTGTAACATCACAGAACCTGGTTAAGGTATTACTCTCCCTTAACTCCACAAAATCAGTTGCACATAATTGTAACAAACTCCCCCCTGTCTAGGATACTCCATGCTTCTCTGCACTATGATGAAAGGAAAACATAAGATGCATCTTCATGTCTTCAAGAGCTCACCCTCTGTTCAATTCCCAATTGAACGCATTCACTTCTTGTACCAAAGCACACTTGATCCCTTCTAAGCTTATTGTTACCACAAACTACACAAGCTGAACATCTTTTGTACACAGGTTCTTGACACTAGCCCAACATAATATCTTTACAGTCCTTTGGCCATGCAATCCATACAAAAAATCATTCAATCTAATTTTGAAATTAGAAAGAATGTCCACAAACAAACTTCCAAGCAATCAATACCTGATCTACTTCAGTCTACTCTACATGTTTCTTCCAATATAGACCATCTACTTCATCATTCTCCTATATGATTAGGTAGGCTAAAAATAGAAACCATGTAGAAAAACGCCCCAGATAATGTACTAACACCTATTTAGAACATTTACCACATTCTAAGACCTTATCACCATGATCCTAGATGTGCTCCAACAACTGGACTTATTATAGCATAGTAATCCAAGAACTGAAAATCTTCAACTGCACTGTGCCACCAGCTTGAATAAGAAATCCAGAAAGAGAGATAAACTCTCATCCACCTTCAAGAAGAACAAATCTCCTTGAGTCTTCAACTCATCACTCTTCTGCCTAAGAGAAATTTGTTCCAAGACAATCCCCAAGAACAAATAGCTGCCATACTCTGATTATCTTGATTCTTCAAATCCACTTTAGAGATCAACCAATAGCCACATTTTGATCACCTCCTTTATGAATCCTCATATGAAAAAGCCAATTTCCACACTTGTATTCTTCATGTTTATTAAAAATATTCCAAAGATATCATAATCAATAAAGTTGATCTTCAACAAGTTGTCAAGATAACGGTCCTTTTGAAGCGTTCAATCCATGTAGATCATTCTATCTTAAATTGATGTGCCACTCCACCAAATAGATTCTGATGTTGAACTAGATGTTTGAACATTGTTAGTCCATATCTAGTTGTTTAATTCAGTTCTTTCTTCTTCCACTTGAAAGAACCTCCTTCCTTTACAAAACAAGAGTTCCATGCTCTCATAGGCTTTATTCATCAACCAAGTTTGAGTAAAAAACCTCCATTCTGTTGGTTTTGTAGAAAATCCTACCAACAGAATCTATATAGTCATTCCTTGGCCAACATAATCTTGCCTAATTTTGATGTGATGTTCTATCATGGGATAAGATATCATTCCAAGGATCACACAGAGATCTGCAAACAAAAGATAGGTTTGTTTAAAACAATCTTCAGATGTCCAAACAACCACTTATCTTCACAGTGCCTTGAGTGGAGTTGAAAAAGAGTCTTCAAGTGTCATTAACACAGTTAACAGAAGCAGATAAACATATATCCCCAACATCATAAGATATATATCCATATAAGAGCAACCTTCTAAAACAAAAGGAGTTATCATATAAATAAGCAGCAAATACAAAACTCCTCAGAAGCTCCAAGTGTCAAAAATTAGCCCTTCCAATATCTCCAGATAAGCAGTAAAGTTGTTTTAATGTGTGAATGGTCCCTAGAATTGGAGCATGGAATGTTCTGAT
Organism: Lathyrus aphaca; assembly: GCA_963966055.1. Lineage (NCBI taxonomy): Eukaryota > Viridiplantae > Streptophyta > Magnoliopsida > Fabales > Fabaceae > Lathyrus > Lathyrus aphaca. The sequence goes on along the minus strand of OZ014519.1, from coordinate 31,416,757 downwards.
ATTGTAGCATGAGGTTGTGCTACTATAGGGGCTACCAAGCCAGGAACGAAATCCACTATGTAGTATCAATTCAAATACTTCTCAGCAAACACCTACAAATTATAGTCTTCTCACTTAATCACTACCCATGCAACTTCTACTTAGGAACTCCTAAATATGAGAAACCCATTCTTACTTCCAATCACCTCAGTAATGTCTCACAGTTCTCAACAGTCAGTTGCTGATATTGATGGCTCTTTACCTACACAACAATCCAAAACAGAAGCTACACTTCCATTACAAAACCTTAACCTTGCTTAGCAGCTTTAGTTAAGTACATCGCTTCTCTTACTTACAAGCTTCGAGAATCACAAGTGAAACAACCACAACAGGGTTCCCTGTTGCGCACGGCTGCCACAAGAACACAACTCTAATGATGTTTACATTTTCGTTGGTTGTTTGGTTCTAAACTAGGTTTCAAGGTTTCTTTTATAACCTATTCCCAACTGGATTTGGGCCTAAAAAATTACAGCGATAACTACAACAAAATATGCAAAAAAAATGCCACAAATATACAAAAAGATATTTAAATTAAAAACTACCTAAAATATATCTAAATATAGAAACTCTATATTTTTCAATATTTTTCTTCAATGTAAATTTGAGCCTTCAAGATCTTTTACATCAACACCATTTGATTGATTTAAATCTTCAATAATATTCTATTTCCATTGAAACCTAACAGAATATTTAATCCATCTTCAACAGTTCATGATGTCGAATGAACTATTTTGACATCTTCTTCGACATGTTGATCCAGATGTTGAAACATTTCAACATAACATGTTTGGACGCACACAAAAGGATTCTTTGCTTAATATATTCTTTCTTTTGCAAAGATCATGTACATACACACTGTTGCTATATTTGTTTTACAAATTAATGCCAATCCTAAAATGATAGAACTTACAGTAAGGGTGAGTTCAATCTTTATAACTGGGTATGATAATCGGTACTAGGACTGGGTAGTTGTATATTTATGTGGTTTGTTTGATGTTGATGTCAGTTTATGAAACCCTGATATTATGTTGCCGTGATAATAGTTTTGTGTAAAATTATTGATTGATTGATGATGATACGGTTGTTCATAAGTTGATTCTGTAAAATGTTGATTTTGGTATGTCCCTGCGAAGTAGTGAATTTTTGGAAAAATTTGAAATTTGGGGACGATGATCCTGTACCCGGTGTACCGGTGGCATAAGCCACCCAAAGTTGGAAATTGGCGAGGTGGCGAGGGCCACTAAGGGAGATGGAGGGACCCATGCTCCCATCAACTACATATGGCGCAAGCCATGTAGAATGTGGTGGGAGCCACATTTTAGTGGCAACCAGCATGGGATGTGGCACTGGCCACATTGTTTAAGACCAAGCGCCACCCTGTAAAAAGAGGGGGGGTCACTTAGTTACCTCATTTATAACTTAATTAATTAATCCACTTAAAATTGTTTTATATTTTTGTGATTCTAATTTCTAAATATACTAATTACATGAATAATGTTTTTGTTAAAGATCAAAATTAGTACTAAATTTTTAGAATCAAGAGCAGGGCATAAAAATCAGTAGCGAACAAAAAATAGTTTTGGTAGTAACACTGTGTTGGATTTTTTACAGTAAAACAATTTTTGGAATTTGACAAAAAACATATTTTTAAGCCTATGTGTTTATGACAGTAGAATTTATCAGAACACCGATTCTTGACAGAATTCCATAAAGAGTTGTATCAACCACAAAACATTAAAACAATATTGGTTTAGTTGGTTTAGCCAAATTAGGCGAAAAACTTAGTTGTTTGGAATTTAACGAAATTCGTCGGGGTAAGTCGGGTGGTTTAGTAGTTGACTTTTGTTGTATTGTTTTTGTTGAAATGTTGTTGGAAAGTTGAGTTGCAGGTACATGCTAAATTTGGTAAGTGGTTCCGGTTTACGGAGAAATTTTTGAGTTGTTCATGTTGGAGGCTTGATAAGCTAACGCTGATTTTAAGTTGTCCATGTCGTATAAGTTGTTTGTGCTTCTGATATTGCTATGTTGTTTGTGTAGTGAAGTCATGTATGTCATATAGTACATTTTTATATTATGTCGGAGTCGTTGCTCATACCATGTTGGCCTGGATTGGAAATAAGTTGAAAGTTGAAGGCTTATGCCTTGATGCCTCGATAATCTGGAAAGAATTTTAAGTTGGGAGTTTTACTCCGAATGGTACCACATGCATAATTTAGTCGAGTCGCATTATAGTTACACCTTTCGAGTTGTTGTTGATTGTTGTTTTGGTTGATGTTGTGAAGTGGTTATTTGTTTATGATACTTGTCTATGTATTAGTTATCATATATCGTTTATAACTTTCGATATCTCACCCCTTTTGTTTAAATGTTGTCCTTATGTTGGCAACATGCATGTAATCAAGAGGAGTAATCGGTTACCTTTAGTTAAGTCGGTGGTTGTTGCTCTGATACGTAGCACTCGAAGGGATGATGCATGTCTTATTTTGTTGAATTGTTTACATGCTGAATTTTGTTTTAGTTGGAGTATTTTAGACTACTTGTTGCTTATTTTAAAGTTGTTTTATGTTGGATAAAGATGCAACTACTTTGTTTAAGAATCCGCTACATAGTACTTTATAAATTTGAGTTATTTTGAGGATTATATGTTGGTTTTATGATTTTCCTTGGAATGTGTTATGTATCAAACATGGTTATCTTTTAAGTTGAGATTTTTGAAGTTGAAAAATGTGATATCCTGTTTATGTTGAAAATTTTATAACTCTGATTTTATTATTCTTTGGTTAGAAAATGGCATGTTACAGAAACGATTGGAACCGAGGAACATGTTGGATCTGGGGAACATGTTGGGGGTGTCTGTGGTCTTGGAAGAGGAGTCGACTTGAAACTAAATTTTGGACCATCACAACCAATTAACGAAGTAAACCATATGAGAGGAATTTAAGAGATAGTTACTAAAAAGATAGGGGAAATAATAAGACACAACCAGGAGAAATATAATCAAGAGTAATGGGAGGAGTGAGAAAGGGTGTTGCAGGAGGAGAGAGAGAGAGGGGGGAGGTTGGTTGCGGTTGAACGAGAGAAATGTACTCATGATTTGATTGAGGTATAAATATAATTTAAAATATTTGTGTGTTATGTTGTTTATTATTATTTGTGTATTTTAATTTTTATATTGTATTCGGTTCTTTTTATGATTCATAAATTGAATTCAATGGGTGTACTCAACCACCCAAATTCAAATCAGTTGGAGATGTTTGAGAAAGTAGTTGAAAAAGTTATTATGGGTGGTGCAAACACGAAAGATAGTTGTTCTGCCTCGGTTTACAATATTGAGACCACGTCACTTCAACTAGATAATATTCAGAGGCTATCTAATATGACAGACGAGATTCCACACATCTACATGTTTAAATTAGAAAATGAACCAACACAAGAATATATGTTTCATAAGAGTTATGTTTTGGAATTTTTTAGGGTTGATGATTGGCTAAACATACATGTAATACAATTGTGGTGCTCGTAAGTATAACTCTTACGGTGATTTATATTTATATTCATTGTTTTCATACTTTAACATAAAGTTTTGATATTTTCTTTAACTTTTAATTAGGGTCCTGCATCAGATGTATGTTAAAAGGAAATTGAAAAAGTATTGTTTCATAGATCCATTGAACATTCAATTTCAAGGTAACTTAACGAACACTATCATGATGCACTTATAAAACAAGTTGGTTAAGGAGAATAAAGATTGTTACATGGCAACATTCATCCATAAGTAAGTATATGCTTTAATTTGTGTTTTTATTTATAAAACAATTTCATACACATTATTAATTTTTTTAGTGTTTATATAGGGAACATTGATAACTAATTATGTTATGTTCGAAGCATAGTATTGTAGTTATGTTATGCTCGTTACATTATCATATAAATGAAGATATACATAAGATTTTTATCGGGTAAGTGGTATTATTTGTAGTACTCAAGTTTTACCTTTAGTTTTGAATAGTTTTTATTCATATTTAATTTTTTGCGACATGTAGAGTTATGGAGGATACACTTTTGTGAAGCGTAATCTACAAGATAAAAAGCCAAAGTTCATAGAACCACGTGTAAGTATTACTTTTGCTTTTTGACATTATTTTATTTTTGCTAATGTATTATTTATGCTTTGTGTGTATTAATTAGTTATTATATGAAAATCATTTGTAGTCGCATAGACAACCCAACGACTATGAATGTGGATACCATGTGATGAGACATGTGTTTAGTATTGTCTCTAGAGACATTATCAATTCATGGACTAAGGTATTAACGATTTATATTAATGAAATTTATGTATATTTGTTAAGTTAATGTTGTTGTTGTTAATTTAAATCTTATTTAAATTACAGGGGTTTAGCGATGAAATACCATTCTCACGAGAAAATATAGATGACACCTAATCCCGTTGGGCCGGTGCCTTCCTATCTTATCATGAATCTCATAAACATTGGTTTTTCTTGATTTACATCTATACACTAGTACTGTTTATATGTTTATTCATTATAGGTGTTTATATGTATAGGTCCAAATATGTATAATTTCTCTTGTTAGAGGTTTTATGTATATAAAATGTTATTATAAGTATTGTAAGCATTGTACATTTGGTTTTGTAAATAATGTAAATTTGGTATTCTATGTTATATTCTGGATAAAATGCAAATGATTTGATTCAGACACATTATTATGTAGGTTATGTGCAAAAAAATGATCGAGGTTCAGTGAAAATGGAATTTAAAACATAAAAATGGTTATACTCCTCACTTATTTACAAAATGAACGTAATTAGGTTCATATTTCCCCCGGTTATTAATAAAACCCAAGAGATATATGGCACTGCTACATTATTTTGAAAATAAAAAATGTTATTTTTGGGGATAGATCCAATGACCTTTTAACCTATACCCTTGGTTATTCAGAACCGAGGGGTAAGGTGGAGGTTTTCATGACACCCTTTGTTACCTCGCCTATGTAACTAAGGTAAACTCTCATTCACGTCCGAGGTAAACTGAGTATATTTGTAGTAGTGATATATATATATATATATATATATATATATATATATATATATATATATATATATATATATATATATATATATATATATATAATATTCCAACATTCTCTCATTTGGAAAAATATTAATAATTATTTCACAGTTTTTTAAGTGTGCATCTGAATGTTTATTTATATTTAGATTTAAACTTTATCATCTACTCCGCCTCATACATCAATAATGGGACTGTTGTGAATCAAATACCTTAGAAACAAAGTATAATTGGTTCTTTGATTAGTCAAGAAACCCACAAGGATTAAGATATATGGTAACCAAGGATAACAACAAGGATTGGTTATAAACTGTTATTCTTTCCTTTCTCTTAAAACAAGATTACAACTATACAGGAATAACAAATAACCCCTCTCACTTTTGAATTAGTGTTTTATCTTCCTTTTTTCCCTTATTATAGAATATGAGAGACTAGTATACTATTTATAATAAAACTAACATACTAACATAATGTAATTTTTAACAATTACACATTACAAGCTAACTTAGGGTACAAGCTAACTTAAACAATTGGATCCATAACACAAGGCCCGATTTGACAACAACATGTGAGCGGAATTCGACGACATGATAAACCTATAGTTCGTTCCAATATCTCACAAATCTCCACCTTGGAACAAACTCTATAACAACAAGAAACAAACTAGCTTTCTTCATGCAGCTTTATCAACTGCATACAGTGGAAAAACTTGCAACTAGGCAACGTCTTTTAAGCTGCCATTAACATAACATTTATGATTGTCTCTCCCTTCAATGCTTCCAAGCAACCCTACTGAACAAGTAGGGATTTCATCTTCAAGCGCCATAGACAAAAATTATTCACTCCGGTGAACTTTTCAATCTCATACTTTGTTGAAGACATCTTCTCCACGCTCACCGCACCAATTTGTTATGAATCAGATACCTTAGAAACAAAGTATAATTGGTTCCTTGATCAGTCAAGAAACCCACAAGGGTTAGGGTTTAAGGTAACCAAGGATAACAACAAGGATTGGTTATAAAATGATATTCTTTCCTTTCTCTTAAAACAAGATTACAGGTATACAAGAATAACAAATAACCTTTATCACTTTTGAATTAGGGTTTTATCTTCCTATTTTTACTTATAATAGAAGATGAGAGACCAGTATGCTATTTATATGAAAACTAACATACTAACATAATGAGCTTTTTATCAATTACCCATTACAAGCTAACTTAGGGTATAAGCTAACTTAAACAATTGGATCCATAACACAAGGCCCAATTTGACAACAGCATGTGAGCGGACTTCGATGGCATGTTAAACCTAGAGTTTGTTCCAATATATCACAGAGACTAACGTGGTTGTCGTCACTGACATATAATACGATGGAACCCCGATGACTACCAAATAAATGTATTTGATAACATAGACCGATATGGATGAGTGATATAGAAATTTCATGCAATGTGATATCTAAATCATGCATATTTCTAAATGGTCATAATGAATTCTTTATTGAGATCAAACTGAAGTTCCTTTGGTTTAATTCAAAATTAAAATATTTACACATAACATAAAAAATATAACATTTTTATAAAAATAATACCTCATAATTTTTTTTACTTTTGTAGAAAATCAAATATAACATTACGTTTATACTAAAATAAAACCAAACCATATAACATAGAAAATTAAGGAAAATACTTCCACTAATCTTAGGTCATCTCAAAGCCAAAACCATGTGAGCAACAAGCCCATGAAAGCCTTAGGTGTCAAACCTTTGGTTAGTGAATCACTTAGCATTAAGTTTGTCCATATATGTTATACCAAAATTTGTTTTGCTTTAACTATTTATTACATAACAAGATATTTGACATGATAAATTTTAACTTTGTAGAACTCATATTGTTGTTGGAATACATGGTCACTTTTGCCGAATATTAATTCTTTCCTCCGATTATCATGATAACTTTTTTGCATGCTCTGAGATGTTTTTATCTTTTCTTTGATCATATTAATTACTTTTGTAGTATGTTGCACAATTTCGAGTCCAAGTATGTCACTTTCACCGGACTCATACCAACATAAAGGCGGTATACACCTTTTACCATACAATGTTGTGAAAGGTGTCATTCCGATACTATAATGGTAGTTGTTATTATACGCGAACTCATTTAGTGGAAAATGAGTATCCCAAGCACAACCCTTTCCCAAAATACACACTCTCTACAAATCTTCTAATGATTAAATAGTCCTTTTTGATTGACCATCAATCTGCGGATGATAAGTAGAACTCAATCTCAATATAGAACCCAAAGCTTCCTGCAAGCTCGTCCAAATTATGAAGTAAACCTCAGATCTCTATCTGGCACTATACTCGACAGAACTCCGTGCAACTTCACAATTACCCTGATATAAATCTCAACCAATTTTGCCAACCAAAAACTGATGTTAATTGGTATAAAATGTGCAGATTTCATAAGTCGATCCACAACTACCCAAGTAGCATCAAATCATCTTGCCGTATTCGACAATCCCATAAAAAAGTCCATAGTAATACTACCCCACTTCCATTCTAGAATCTCTAAAAGTTGCATCAACCTTGAAGGTTTCTGATGCTCTACCTTTGACTTCTGGCACGTTAAACAGGCATACATAAACTGAGCTATGTCTCTCTTCATACCAGTCCACCAAAACAATTTCTTAAGGTCTTGATACATTTTTATAGCATTAGGATAAATGCTTAAGCTAACTCCATGGCTCTCTTCCAAGATCATCTTCTTCAACTTCAGATTATTCGGCATACAAATTCTGACCCGAAACCTCAACACATCAAATTCATCTATCTTAAAGTCACTATCAGGATTATTTCCACCTTCAGGCATCAAATCAACCAGTTTCACGTCATATTTCTGAATCTCCTTAATCGCCTCAAGAAAATCATTATTCACCTTAAGCATACCCAATATGTCATTTCCTGGTGTCAACTCGTAAACCATACTCAAGTCTCTGAATTGTTCAATTAAATCCAATTATTCCATCATTAAGGTGGACATATGAATAGTCTTCCTACTCAAAGCATCTACTACAACATTTGCTTTTCCCGGATGGTAACTCAAGCTAAGGTCATAGTCCTTCAAGAAATCCAACCACCTTCTCTACCTCATGTCCAATTCCTTCTTATCAAATAAGTATTTAAGACTCTTATGATCGCTAAATACTTCAAATCTCGATCCATATAAATAATGCCTCCAGATTTTCAACACAAAAACAACCGCAGCTAATTCAAGGTCATGAGTCGGATAGTTCCTCTCGCGCACCCTCAATTTTTGTGAAGCATAAGCCATAAATTTTCCATCTTGCATCAATACTCCACCTAATTCCATCTTAGACGCATCATAATACACCACAAAAGGTTCACTTGGACTTGGTAACACTAACACTAGCGCTGTAGTCAATTTCTTCTTCAGCTCTCTGAAACATTCTTCACACATCACATCCCAAACAAAAGCTTGACCCTTTCTCATCAACTGAGTTAATGGCAACGCCAAATTAGAAAATCCCTCAACGATTCTTCTATAATAACCTGTTAAGCCCAAGAAACTCCTAATCTTTGCCACTGTCTTCGGAGGTTCCCACTGAAGCACTGCACTCACTTTTGAAGAGTCCACTGCTATACCATCACCAGAAATAACATGTCTCAAAAATCTCACGGTTTGCAACCAAATTCACACTTTGAAAGCTTCGCAAACAACTGATTATCTTTCAACACCCACAAGGAAATCCTAAGATGTTCTGCATGATCTTCTTCCGACTTGGAATAGATCAAACTATCATCTATAAATACCACCACAAACTGATCTAGATACTCATAGAAGATACGATTCATGTAATCCATGAACACACCCAGTGCATTAGACACCCTGAAAGGCATCACTACATATTTTTAATGTCTGTAACGAGTTCAAAAATTCATTTTCTGAATATCATCGTCCTTCACCCGAATCTGATGATAACCTGAACTCAAATCATTCTTACTGAAAACACGAGCCCTTACAAGTTGATCCATTCAATCATCAATCCTCGGAAGCGAATACTTATTCTTAATGGTTACTTTATTTAGTTGATGGTAATCAATACACAGATGCATACTACCATCCTTCTTCTTAACTAATAACACTAGAGTTCCCCACAATGACACACTTGGATAAATAAACTTCATATCAAGTAACTCGCTAATCCGAGATTTTAGTTCTGCTAACTCTACTGCAAACATCCTATATATCGCCATAAATATAGGCCTAGTACCAGGAGCAAGATCAATAGTAAATTCAACTTCTCTCCTCTTAGATAATTCTGTAATGTCATTGCGAAATACTTCATGAAACTCTCTCACCACTGGTAACTCATTAACTGATGTCTTGCCCTGCATGGATAATGAAGCAAACACCGCAAACATCATCGCCTCCCCTTCTAACAAGGTTCTCAATTCCTTAGTAGATAAAATAAATTAGCCAATGCCTCATTCTCTGGAGTAAGAAACAATAGTGTCTTCCTAAAGCAATCAATATACATTCGATTGTACTCTAACCAATTAATTCCCAAAATAATGTCTAGATTACTGAGTGGCAAACAAATTAAGTCCACTCCGAAATCCCTACCAAAAATGGTCAACAAATAATTCAAACACACCAAAGAAGTGGTCACGGAACCGATAGATGGAGTATCAATCACCATCCCCCGACTCAAGGTAGATGACACAGGTCTTAATCTCTTCACACAATCAACAGAAATGAACGAGTAGGTTGCACCCATGTCAATTGTAACAACCTAAATAATCCCCCACGTAAATGTAAATAAAATTAGAGTATGAAACTACAAAACCTTGTTTATGATGTCACAAGCAACAAAAACCTGCTCTTCTATATGATATGCAACATATTACTTTTAAAATTATTTAACAACTCCGATGATAATAAAAGATTTCTAAACTTAACTTTTATTAAAACAACAAAAACATCAACACTTGTTCATTACAATGTAAGCATAATATTCAATTAAATAAATAACTAAAATTAAGAGATATCTAAAATCTCAAGCAAACATAGCCTAAGAAAACATAACGTTCCATGACCCCAGTGTTACATATCAGAGAAGACACCGACACAAAGGCATAAACGGAAGACTCCATCTTCCACTCACATCATATCTCCTACAGTGGATTATCTGCACATTATTCATGTGGCGGCAACATTCAAACAGAAGGAGTGAGATTTTCAAATCAATAAAAGAAATAGATGATATAAATATGAAATTATAAACTCGTCAAGCATTTCAACCTTCATCACAACTTTCATTAATTTGAACACAAACAAATAATCAAACATTTCATAATTCAACACAACACAAATATTATGCAATGAGGCACCAACTTGACTCAATGCATGTGGTACCAATTTTGATCCCTTTTTCTTGATCACAATTCTCGTCGGAATTTCTCTATAGGTCATTCAGACCCCACACGGGCACAAAATATCCGTGATTGCTCACACCCCATACAGGAAGATAATCACCTCAACAACTACATCAACAAGATTCCCTTATGAAGAATCCGGATAAACACTCACACCCCACATGGCACACATATTATCCCACAACTCATGCAATATGTTATGCATCTCAAACAACAACATACAACAATGAAACAATGCATAAGATTAGTATATCACCCGTACATTACCTCACAATTGTCCAACATACATTATACACATGTTCAAACATGCAAACATTGCAATCCACAACAACAACATGCATATTATCCAACTCATCAAGTTAAAATCATAAACGATAAAACAACATCACAACAACACAACACCATGGTTTCATATTTCACCAAGCATATTATCACAACACATAATTGAGTTTAACAAATCATTATAACCAACATACAAACATCTCCACCTTAACACAACCCCAATTACAACCCCTATTTATTATATAAGTAGTATACAAACTCGACATTTAAATGAACATAGTACACCTTAGGGAAATTCATTGTTAATACACATCATAAGCAACACAACACAAAAGTACATGCCATTTTACACAACCACACATTAATTAATTCACCTACTGCCAACAAAACTATTTTTATTGAAAATAATATCTACAATACCCTAATTTTTTACCCTAATATTTTTCACATCTCATATGCTTCTTGCAGACAAAAAAGATCACGCACGGGTTTGTCTATCCTTTTAGGTTGCAAGTTTATACCTCATAGGGGATCACCATTGCTTCTGTTTGCCCTTTTATTTGTTAATATTCACTAACCATTAAATAAAATCCAAAAAAATTTTGTTTTCATTTATTAACATTTTCAAGGGAAGAACAGGTCAAAAATACCAAAAATAGCAGACCCACAACTCGAATGAATTTCATCTGAACAAAGTCGAAGTTGATCTGCAAACAATTCAAATTTATTTGATCAAGGACTTTCCAAGCTTTAATTTATTTATTCAAATATTTCCAAGGTTCATGTGTTTATTTCCATGCCTTCTTTGACGCGCAAAAGAATCAAGCTCAAAGCCAACACAATCCAGTCAACAAGGCATTTTCAGGATTTTACACTGTGCAATCAATTGCACTGATTGTCTAATCGATTGCACCTTGCAAATTTTTGCCTGTGTAATCGATTGCATTGTTATACAAATCGATTGCCCGAAGACAAACTTGGCCAAAATCAGCATTTTTCAAGTTTTGAGGCATTTGGCACCAATTTTTATTATTTGAGAATATTCTAGACCATATCCATTTAATTCCCCTACATCATTAAAATTAATTCCCACCATATACCTTCACTAATCACCACTCTCTTTTATAATTCCCTCCAAATTTGAATTTCCAAGCCTAATTTTGATTTTCCAAAGCAAGCTCCATTCCACCAAATTTACATACCTAAACTCTTTAAATAAAGGTCTTTTCTCATTCATTTCTCAAGCTTTTGATAGCCAAAACATCCCTTGCAAAATATCTTCCCAAACTACAAATTCACCAAAGCTCTTCTTCTTCTTTTGAAAGTTATCAAGAATTCACATTGAATTCTTGATTAACTTTGAGCTAAACCTTCATCCTTTTCATTTTTCTTCAACAATTTTAGTAGATCAAGCTTGCTAGTGGAATAATTTGAAATTTGTTCTTGGTAATTCATCTTCCTTCATTGTTACACCTTCATCCTCATCATAAAAAATGTAGATCTTGGTTGATTCTTGTTGCTTGATCTTTGGATCTTGCAATTGTGTTTTTATTGGTGTTATTTGCTGTTGATTTAGTGGAAAATTTGTGCTAAGTTGAATCCATGGTCATAAGGTGTTTGATGGATTGTTAGAACATTGATTTTGCCATTTAAATGCTGATTTTTGAAAATTGAATTGCGTGCAATCGATTTGTATCTTGTGTGTAATACCCCAAATTTGCCCTCTCCTGTTTAACATCATCATCATATCATATTCATCATATCCTTAGCATATTTCATAGAAAAATGAGGCATATCACTCGCACATTCCAGCATAAGGCACATTATCAATCATCAGGGAAATTCGAAGTTCACAAGGCAGCTTGCAAGGTTGATATCAGGGTCAAAGCCTAAAGAAAAGATTGAAGATCAAAATCAGATCAAAACGGTTGGCACCAGATTATCTTTGAAGGTTCCCACCAAAAGGAGGGAAATTCAAAATTCACTGGCGTAAACCGGTTAACGGATTGGTTAACCGGTTAACGGCCACGAATTTTGAATTTCCAGCAGCAATTCAGCATGTGTGATTTTTGCTCCAATTTCCATTTTTCTGATTTTTATTCATTTTGAATTAATTGGAAAATAAAAAGAAGGATCTAGAGCACTTATCCAAGCCTAATCCCATTGCTACATCCTAATCACACTACCAAACCTTAATTTTGGATCCCAAGCCTAATTTTTGGGCCCCAAACCTAAACCATATTTAATCATTTCTCTCCAAACCAAAGGGACTCTCCCTTATTTTTCACTCTCATTTCTGAATTTTCACTCTTCTCACTCACAATTCTCTCACTTTTTTCTCCCAATTTTCCAAATCACTCAAAGTTCCTTTTTGAAGATCACATAACCTTGCCTTGAGGTGTGTAGATCTTGGAACTAGACCTCCATCCATAGCTTCATTGCATCTTTTTTCTGGTTTAAGTGGTGATTCAGATCTGGTTTGGGATCTAGAAGTGCTTTTGGATCCAAAATTCTGCATTAAGAGCTTGTTCTTGCCTTTATTTTGCACGGAGAGTGAAGCGTAGCACCGGATCTTCAAAGCTTTGCGCGAGATCTATCGTTTTCAGCTCGATCAATAATTACCAAAGCATACCTCAGCTTTGTAGGTTGGTTAATTTCAGATCTAGATCTGTTTTAGCTTATTTGCATGCTTGCGCTTTAGATCCGCCATGTGCTTGCGTATTTGCTTGTGTTGATTGAATTGATTGATTGATTTATGACCGGATCCATGTATTAATGTTCATAAGCTTGATGATGCCTTTTAATGTGAATTAATGCATTATTTTCATGTTCATATGCTTGCTGGTCTGGTATAAGTTTGTTTGGAAGAGCTGGTTGTAAGCTGATTTTTGCAGGATTTGCTGATGTCTTAACAGCGTTAACCGGTTAATGGATTGGTTAACCGGTTAACGCACCTGAATTGTGTTGTGTTTATGCAGGTTTTGACATGGTTAACCGGTTAACGATTTGGTTAACCGGTTAACACTGAGGCAGTGAGCCATTTTTGCATTATTTCAAGCATGTTTGATCCCCTTAATTGTTCTAAATGCCATGGATCATTATATGATCATTGAATATGATTGCTTGGGTGATTTTCTTTCAAATTGATGCATGCTTCCGTGTTCTCGACACGTAAATGCTTGTTTTGTGCTATGTTTGGCATTATTGTTTGATCTTGGTTTGATGTGAACTTTGAGCATGTCATTGCCATGATTTTATTGATGAGCATGTGCTGGATTTTGCTAAGAATGGCAGGGGCTCATGGTAAGAGAAGTGTGGATATTCATCCACATTTCAAATCTTCATCCTTTTCTCTTTTTAAGTGCTTTCCCCTTGTGCTTTTTGATGTGCCTTATGCCATCATGTAATTCAATTATTTTCTTCCCCCTCTAGGAGCAACTTATCTCCTTTAGAGGAGTAAGTTGCTTGCTAGCTATTGCTTCTTATTCTTCTTGCTCCTCTTGGTTTCTTTCTTTCTTTCTTTTCTCTTAGGATAGTTGAAACCTCACTAACCTTAGGACCACTTTTGCATGCTAATATTAGGTTTAGTCTTCCCCCATTTTAGATTTTACCTTTTTGCTCCTTTGGTTTCTTTCTCTTCTCACCTCAAAACAAAAACCTAAAAAACATTAATAAGGAAAGAAGTAACTTCTTGTGTAAGAGCCTTATTCCATGGGGCATATGTATTCATTCCATCTTGGAATAGTGCATTTGTCTAGCATGATGCACAAGTCGGATCATGAAGTTATATTCATCAAGAAAAAACCCTAAAAAACACTTCTTCATCTTTAATCACTAAAACACTTAATAAATTCAACAAGTCAATGAAATTAGGCCCTTGCCTTTGTAAACAAGTCTTGGATACGTTCTCCTTGCTTGGTGTGATTTTTCTATTATTCCATATTGGAATGTAGTACAAGTCCACATTCCATGGAAAAGAGCTTGAGTTCATTCTCTTGTGCCACACCAATAAAAAGCTTTAAAAAACACAAATAAACCATAATCGTCTTTCCTTCGGGAATGCTTTTCTCATCTCCTTCGCTCTGTCCGCGAACTTGCTTCTTCTTGTCATTTTGCAAGACGGTTACGCACTCGTTGTCCGAGCCTGCAACACCTGAGCATTGACATAGGCAGTTCAAGCCTTAATTCACAAGCAACCTTTTCTACCCCTAGTTAGGGGAACTACGGCGTCTCTGATCCTCATTTTCCCGATGAGGTACGTAGGCAGCGGGGTAGGGTCCGTTCGAGCACAATCTTTATTTTCCCTACATTTTCCTTTCTTTTTCAATCCCCTTTTATTTTTTCTTTTTATCCAGTTCAGTGCCTTTTCTTTGCAGCAGCTTTCATCCCTTCAGCTTTGGAAACAGTTTCTTTGCAAGCGTGTATCCCGTCGAGTACGACGGACGATCTGGGATGCTAATACCTTCCCAGGTCGTAACCGACTCTCGATCTCAGTTTCTTTGGTTCGTAGGACCCGTGTCCTTCCTTTTCTTTTCTTCTGGTTTGTGCAGCATTACCATTCCCGTTCCTTTGGGATAAAAATTCCCGGCTGGCGACTCTTTTCTTTTCCGCGCCACTTTTGCGTTTGTACCAGGATGGAAATCTAGGGAGCGACAACTGGCGACTCTGCTGGGGACTTCCTAACCAGAGTATCTCTGGTTCCCTTGAGAGTCAATCCTAGCGCTTGCGTGTTTCTGTTTCTTTGGGTGTTGATTGTTTGTTGTTGTGTGCTTATTTTACTGTTGTTTATTTACAGCTTTATTTACAGCTTTATTTACTGCTTTCAGTATTTATTTTCATGCATCATTATACTGGACTGTCTGGCTGTGCTGGTTTCCTTTTTCTGTGGGATTGGGAACTGTCACTGAGAGATGAGCTCGTAACCGGGGCTCGAGTGCACCCTAGGACTTAGAGTGGATAGTCACTTTGGCTTCATGGCATCTTTCTATGTTGGTAGTAGTGAGTTCCACACCCAGACTTGCGACCGTCTTGGAAATGTATTATGCCAGAATTTTTCTGGGGTAATACACAACCTCGATAGTTATGTGCATCTGGGGACCGATCATTGAGGACCTTTGTGGAAACATCCCTCTCCAATGGTGACAGTGGCAGACTACATTTTGTGGAAAACCCATTCGCACCCGAGGGCCCACTTTGGAACTCGCATAGGATTGCCTGGTTCTTTTATAGGAACTCAGTCAAAGCATTTGGTCGTATGACGATAGTATTGTACCCTTCGGGATGAATGTACTATTGTTTCTCGATTCCAACGCTTGAAGCTGGGAACTTATAAAGGATGCTTGTTTTTCCCAAACTCACGCTGAGGCCTCCCTGAGTAGTGCATAATGCCAAACCAATTCCCTGATTTGGTCATGAGCCATTTCTCGGAAATGGTGGACGTATTATTGTTATTCGGCTTTGAGAGTCCGTGATGTTTGACCCGGAGCACACCTGTGAGATTGGGAGGGGTTTACAGGTTTGCAGGAACCCTCGACCTCATCATACCTCATTGCCAGTACAGTTCTATGATGTGATAAGGCTACATGGATTTGGATCTTTGGTTTTGGGGCTTATTTGAGACTAAATTCTTGTTCATGGGGTTTTATTCAGAGGATCTTGGTTCTTGGTCACTTAGATCTCGTGTTCCGTATCCAGACAGTCCCAGTGGTTGATCATGTGCCTGCATTGCATTTGCATCGCATCATACTTGCATTAACTGTTTGTGTTTCCATTACAGGTTATCCTTCATCTCAGTACCCAGTTATGGTATTCGTTGTTCCTCCAGATGACAGAAATCCAAGAGATACCCAGAAAAAGGAATGTTCATTACACTTTCCCGCAACCAGAAATTGAAAGTATTCAGAAACTGGTAGACTTGATGAGTGACAAGGTTTCAGATGATTTCAGAAGCCGGTATGGGAAGATTTTGGGTTACATGAACAAACCTACTGTCGATCAGAGAGATAGTCTTCATTCTTTGTTGCAGTTTTATGACCCTCAGTTGAGAATTTTCGTGTTTGCTGATTTCGTCTTGGCTCCCACCATGGAAGAGATTTCTGACATCCTGAAGATTCCTATCAAGAATGGTATTCCCTATTATGCTACGGAGAGGTGTCCCCCGTACAAAGATATTGCAGGTGCTTGTCATTTGAGTATGCTTAGGGTGAAGATGGAGTTAGAAGCCAGTAAAGGGAAGAGATTTAATTTGAATTTTCTTATCACAGAAGCTCATATGTTTGCTTTGGGAGGGAAATGGTTGGAGTTCAGTGTGCTGTTAGCATTAATGGTCTACGGGATAAGTCTATTCCCAGGAGAGAGAGGATGGGTAAGCTTGGAGGTTATCACCCTTTTCATAAAAAGAAACCTGGTACCTACGTTGTTGGGAGACTTTTACTTCGGTGTCCATCACAGAAACGAGAAGAGAAAGGGGTACGTGAATTGTTGTGCTCCCGTGTTTGTCGAGTGGTTTGCTAAGAAGCTTCCAAAGTCGGGACCGTTCAAAGATCTTAAGCAAGATTGGAAGTGGGCTAGAAGATTGATGGGGTTAACATCTGATGACATAGCTTGGGGATGTAGCAAAAGCTTGGTGGGGAAAGAGTTTATCACGAGGTGTGGAGAGTTTTCTTATGTGTCGTTGTTAGGTAGAAAAGGAGTGATAAGTCATAACCCTGTGCTGTCCAGAAAGCAATTTGGTTATCCACTGAAGGATCCTCCATCAGATGAGGAAATAGCTAAGACTTTGTATTTTCCAGCTGAAGATAATGAGTTGTTGGTTATCCAAACATCCGAAGCTTGGGAAACGAAAGTTAGGGAAGGTAAGAAAGAATTCGGAAAGGTAGACCCTAAGACTTATCCCTCTTTTGCTGCTTGGATACAAGGTAGGGTTGATACCTTCTTCCTTCCGTTTTTGGTTGAGGCTCCACTATATCCAAAGGAGGTACCAGTGCGAACCACTATTTCTCTTGAAGATTACAAGAAGTTGGAAGCTCAGTTGCACGAGGTTCGGGTAGAGAATTCTGAAATGGCTAGTTTGTATCACCGTGCCAACCATGCTAAGCAAGAAGCAGAAGAAAAGCTACAGAAGATGCAGGCTACCTTAGAAGCTAAAGAAAAGGAGCTTGCTGGGAAAGAAGCTCATTTCTATAGATTGGGTTTAACAAAGTCCAAGAGAGAAGCGGAGCACAAGAAGATTGTGAAGACTCTTAGAGAAGCTTGTCAATCCGTTGCTTGGTTACAGAGCCAAAGAGAACAAGAGCATAAGTAGTACAAAGAAAAGGAAGAGTTCTTTGAGGCGCAGATGGAACTCAAGAAAGAAGAGGTCGAACAAGCCCACAAGATACGAAAGGAAAAGACTCAGCAATTGGAACAGAGCCAGCGGGCCTTGGAGGAAGCAATGAAAGAGATTGCAGATCTTAAGTTGAGAGCATGCGTCTAGAAGAGCCGGACAGAGGTGGTGACTCCGGGAGAGGATCTTGGATCTTCCTTCAGCCTAGGGTTTTAGTTTAATGTTATTTGCGTTTAGACTACCTACAGGCTTGTTGTAGGAGTCTTGCTTTATCTTCTTGTCTTTTGTATCGAATTCTAACCCTGCGGGGAATGCTGTTTTTATCTATAACTCTGATTGTTGGTTTGTTCATGATATGCAATGATACTTTCCAATTACCGTTTATGAATGAGCAAAGTTGTTCGTCCTAGGATGCTAGGGTCTGAATACTCCTCAGAAGAGTTTGAAAAGTCAGTTTCCAAAAGGTCATCTGGAGTATTTTCCGTCAAAATACCAGAACTGGGGCATATTAATGCCAGGAAATGGAAACATGAATAGTAACATTGCATGCATATAACGTGTTTGCTATTTTGAAGGTATTTCTCCAGTGTTCTAATGTTCATGTCACTTTCAGGCACTATAGCTCCCGAGAAGGTTTAGAGACAGCCAACGGTGCACAGATACCCTACAAAGGTGAACAGAGAAAGAGCAATGGAGCAGATGCAAGCAGATCTGGCTGACTTGAGGACGAGAATGGATAACTTCACGACCCTCATGGCGGGGATGGGTCAGACTCAAGAGAGTTTACGTGAGATGGTAGAGAACAATCAAGTCAGGAACAATGGGACAGTAGATGGAGGTAATCGTAATGGGGCTGGCGCCCGTCATGTTGAGATCCCTGTGGTGCAACCAGGGGTCACTATTATCAATGATGGAGTGAAAAATCTGCAGATGGATGGGCAAGACGAGCAGTTCACATTGCTATATGAGGCGGAAGGCCAAGGGGTTGAGATGAATAGAAGGTTCGAAGAAATGGCTGAGCAGATTCGTGCCATTCAATCTCAGAGTTCTCTAGGGTTTGACATCACTAATTTGGGCTTGGTGCCAGGTGTGAGGATTCCCTACAAATTCAAGGTCCCTACTTTTGACAAGTACAACGGCACAACGTGCCCTAAAACTCATCTTCAGTCGTTTGTGGGAAGGATTGATGCGCATACAGATGATGAGAAGCTGTGGATGTATTACTTCCAGGATAGTCTCGTAGGAGCTTCCTTGGAATGGTATATGAAGCTTAGCAGGCTCAACATCCGAAGCTGGAAGGATTTGACTGAGGTATTCATGAAGCAGTATCGGTATAATTTGGATATGGCTCCAAATCGTACTCAGTTGCAGACAATGTCTCAGAATGCTACAGAAGGGTTCAAAGAGTATGCCCAGAGGTGGCGTCAGCTTGCTGCTCGAGTGCAACCGCCATTGTTGGAGAATGAAATGGCAGACATGTTTATGGGAATGTTGCAGGGGTGTTTATGGAGAGACTGGCGTCATGTTCAGCGATGAAGTTCAACGACATCGTGATAGCAGGAGAGAGGGTTGAGACTCTTCTGAAGATGGGAAAGATTCAAGACACTAGTGCAAGTAGCTCAAGTGGTGTGAGAAAGGCTTTCAGTGGATCTCCAAGAAGAAGGGAGGGTGAGACTAATGTTGTGTACGGTCGAGGTCGGGGCCACGGATACAGAGGATCTTATGAGCAGGTGGTAGCTGTCACCATCCCCGCAGGTCCTGTGCAACAATATGTCGCTCCTACCAAATGACACAGGGCCAGAAGGGGTACAGACGCGAACGGTCGGCGAGAGAGAGAGAGAATGAAGATGAACTGAAAAGAGTCGCCAGCTAGGCATTTTTATCCCGAAGGAAAGGTAATGCGGCATAAACCTGGAAAGATATGGATAAGACGGTTGCGAACCAGAGAAACTGAGAAAGGGGGTTGGTTACAATCTGGGAAGGTATTAGCACCCAGATTTTCCGTCGTACTCGACGGGATCCATGCTTGAAAGTTTGTGTTTAAAGGGGTAGTGTCAGTGCTATCTGTGTGCAAAAAGCTGGAAGAGAATACAAGTGTCAATGCTGGAAAGAAGTGTGAAGTGAAATAAAGGAGTTTCAGTGTAAGGAAAGAGTACAAAGCTCAAGAAAATGAGGCTTAAAAGAATAATGCTAGAAGAGGGGGAATATACAGAGACTTTTGTTCGATAACAGTTAAGTTATGCCTACGTATCCTCTCGTGCAATGAGGAAGTCAGAACACCGTAGTTCGACTCAAAGAGACTGAAAGATAAATTGACTGATGAACTGCTTGCTTGTCTATGCTCAAGTGTATGACCTGTCTGGCTCAGGTGCAAACTGTCTTGCATTAAACGGAAGAAGCAAGTTCTCGTTTATGAGTGAATGAGGTGAGAAAAGAATCCCGGAGGAGACGATTATTGTTTGTTTTTGGTATTTCAATCTTTTATTGCTTTTTGTGTTTGTCATAAGAAAATGAGCTTAAGCCTAAACCAAGGGTTAGTAAACTCATCACATCCTCCCTCTGATTACGGGTAATGAGAATACCTTAAGTATGAAGTAAGCACCTCACCCTTAATGACCATGATGTAGGATTAAGATCATTAACCTACTTGCCATTATTTAGATGTTTTTGGAGTTTTTGTTTAGTGTTAAGTAATGAGTTTAAGCCATATTCAAGGATTTAATGGACTCATTACACCATCCTAATAGAAGGATAATAGATGAGAACATTTAAGCTGAGGAAGATACCTCAACTTAATCCATGATTAGGGATTAACCTCATGACAAAACAAAGCCTTTATTAAGGTGGATTTTAGTTAATGGTAAGATTACGAAGTGAATTTTATGGTTTGTAAGACAACTTGAGGGGGACTTGTCCATTAACACTAGGGTTAGTCCTTCTTAACCAATTAAGGAAGAATTAGAACCCTAATGCAAGGCCCAAGTTACAAGCTTTTTGTCTTAGTGTTTATTAGATGGATTGATTAAGAGATTTAAACACATCAAGGGTTTAAAACTTAGGATTAAATTTATACACTCCATCCTAAGAGAAGGATGCAGGCATAATCTTAATCACAAATCCTTAAAACCTTAAAGGTTTAGTCCCTGATTATGAGATGAGAAGAGAAGACACAAATGATGACACAAAGGTAAAACTAATGGGGGGACTAATCAAACCCTAATTGTGATCATGCTTGGGTGTTCCTAGGGTTTATGAGGCTTGCAAGAGATCTTCAAGAAGAGCCACCAAGGAAGAAGCAGATGAAAGGAGGAGAAGCAGAAGAAACAAGTCAACTTACTTCACTTAAGAAGATAAGTTGTTTGAAGAAAGAAGGTGAAGAAGGAACATGAATGAGCAAGATCACTCTAATACAAATACAAAATGCAGCAATGAATGCATAAGAGATATGAGAAGAGATTGTGAGAAGTGAAGGCAAATTCACTTCCCAAAGTAACTTACCACCAGAAAAGTTAGTAAAAGGAAATGAAATGAAAATAAAATGAATGCAAGGATACAAACCAAAACCAGAAGCATATTCATGATGCAAATGATGCTAAGAGATGGTACAAATGTATGTCAAGGGATGTGAATGATCATACAAGTAATGAGGATGCAAATGAAGCATGAAAGTTCATGAATGCACATGAAATGAAATGAATGCATAACATGACAAATGGATGATGCAATGGTCAAACATGATTCTAATGTGTCCTATGATGTCTTAGAAGTCATGTGGATGCAAGAAATGTCATGGCAAGCTCATGAATGTAAGCATATGCAAGAGGTATGCAAATGAAGATGAGAAATTAGGGTTTTCATGCAACACGAGATGCAAAACTAAAAAAAAGAAGCAAATGGCAAGATAAAAAATTGAAAATGCAATCAAGAGAACCCTAACCCCATATGATTTCACACCCCAAAGGAGGAGACCTAACTCTTAACCCTAAGGGACTTATGATTTTTCTAAGTTATCTAGGGTTTTAAGGTACCTAAAGGGAAAAAATGACAATCAATTCAAAAAGGCAGAAGAAATTCATGAAAATATTATGTTAGAAACTACATGTCAAATGAAGATCAATGCAAAAAGAACCATTGTCATACCATTCTTGGTTAGGCAGAAAATAATTCTTGAAGTTAGGGTTCTAAAATGTGAATTTCATGAACCCTAAATTCAAAGAAAAATGTCAAAATGATTCAAAACCAAAAAGAAATTCATGTGGAGGGTATGACAATGTCTCTAAATGTTTAAAGATGCAATATGAATTTTTTGGGATTTTTTAGAAACCTAAATGATATTTTAATTAATTAATTTTCATTAATTAATTAAAATAAACAATAAAATGTCTAAAAAATGAGTTTTTTAATGAAAAAAAAAATATATTTGGGTTGAGAAAATTATTTGGAGTTAAAATGCTGAATAAAAATATTTTTGAGATTTTCTAACTATTTTAAATAATTCGTGCAAAATAAATAAGAAAAATGAATTAAAAATAAAATAAATGAGAAGTATGCAGAATGGATGGCCTGGATTGATTCTGGGTTTAAAGGGATTGACCTGGCGCGCTATCTAACGGTCAGAATTCAAATTTCACTAAACTCAATTAATTAAATATTTAATCCATAATTAAAACTAATGAAATGATCTGGGGCATCCATCACACGCGGGAACTGAAAATCCAAGGGTCCACGTTCAAACCTAGCCCTAACCCTAATTAACCCATTAATGACTTTCAGGTGGCCGAAGAAGACCTCCGGTCATCTTCTTCGGCCAGACCCTCACCTGAAAGTTGTTAACTTCTTCCCTAGGCACTTTCTGGAGCTCTAAAGCTCCAGATTCACTCCTCCCACTCCCCTAAGATCAAATCCACCCTCAAAAACAATTTCTTTTCACTCAATCTCTTGATTCGAAGAAGAACATAAATATGTCAAAAATTTCAGACAAGCAATACATTCTCATTTCTTCATCATTTTCAAAAATAACAAGTTCAGTGTACTCAGGGGAACATGCTTAATCATTTAGTAACATAAAATAAAGGTTCTGGAAAAATTAATTCGAATGGCTACCTGAGATGGAGCTTCTTACTTTGGAGCTTTCTGACTGCTTCCTTGGTGCAAAATGCCTCCAATGACCTCCCTGAAGAAGCTTTGATGCTTGGAGAGCTTTGAGGAAGGCTGGTTTGTGAGTTTGTGCTCCACTGGTCAGAAAATCGTGTTTTGTTTGTGGTGTGTTCTTGGCTATTTTGATGGGTGGTTTTGGGTCAGTGAATGATTTGGAAATGAATGGTGGTGTTTGTTTGAAGAATGAGCAAGTGTGCTGTGTGTTTCGAAGGAAAATGCAAGAGGGATGATTTTTGGTAACTAGAGAATGCTGAGGTTTTAGGCTGTGTTCTTGTGTGTTATGGATTGCATAAAGTCCACATATCAAGTTGTGATAGGTCTGTGGAGTTGGTGCGGGCTATGCTGATTGGTATGGGGTGATTTGCAAAATGTCAAAAGTTCTTGTCCTTGAGGTATGTGCTGGTTCAGAGGTGGTACAATTGGGGTGTCTGGTTCAGCAAGGAACAAGGAGGTCCATGGAATTCACTTTGAGGCAATTCAGCATGTGGGAAATAAGTTATGGGGTGTTTTGCAATTTTGATAAGGTTTGGCCCCTTTGAGATTTCTTCATGGGCATGGCATGAAAATTTGAGATTCTTTGGGAAATTCTGAGTTTTAGACATTGCACAATGTTTGTATGATGCTTAGAAGTGTGTTTGAAGTCACAAAATAACTTGGCAAGAGGTTTTGCAAAAATCCCTCTTTGGTACATTCTTGAAATTTATGTGATTTTTGCCAACTTTGACAAGCCATAACTTGAGTTCCAAAATGAATTAGATCTTGTTCTTGTACTTTTTGAAAAGGGAATGATCCAATCTACAACTTTCATGACCAATAATTTTCATTTGAAGCATTTTTGGTTGAGAAAGAGGATGTTGAAAAACTTTCCCAAAATGGAAAGTTTACATTACAAGTCATTTCCATTTTTGGCAACTTTTGGTTTAGCTCACTTTTCTTCAATTTTGTGAATTTCTAAAAACTTCAATGATCAAATAAAGATCATATGACTTCAATTTGATGAAAAATCCACTTTGGTTCCATGGATGGGGGCCTCAGATGCCCTGATTTTGCTCTGACTTGCTCAAGAAGTTACCCAGTGAACAGATGACTTCCACAATGAATTTCTTCATCAAACTTGATATGCATGATCCTTATATCATATTGAGACCAATAGAAACAAGAATGGCCAAAAAATTTGGAGTTATGGCCTCTGAAACATAAACCCTGATTTCAGGTCATCTATGCAGTTAAACCCTAGCTCAGCTTCCATGCTTTGCCAGTTCTTGTGATTCTTTGAATTCCTTGATCTTTGGAGGATAAAATATGATGATTGAACATACATGGACCCTCTTGGGATGATTGAAGACCTTTGGAGTGGCTCGGATGGATCTTGGATGGCTCAGATCACAAACCCTAGATGCAGATGAACTTGAACCAATGCGGTGAAGCAAAAATGCAACATGATATGATATGATTGAACTAATGCAAATATGAAAGATCACAAGCCATTGTGTGAATTTAGTGAGGGCAAATTTGGGGTGTTTACAGCTGCCCCTTGTTGTACCCCAAAATTTGCCCTCTATTTTAACTCTAACCGACTTTTTGTTTCGCATTCATTTGCATCATCTTCATGGGATAACATGTATTTCGTCTTAATATTAGCCGGAATAATTTCTCGAAATTTATAGACGGACTGGTCAAATTAATTTTAAATTGTGCCTAAAACCAGTAAACGGAAAATGTCGCATTTAAATTTGCAAACATCAATAATATTAATCTACGATTCATGTAGATTAACCTGACATGCTAAAAATATTTTTACGACTATTTTTGGTCATATGTTGATCAGTCTGAGCAGTTTAAACGGTCATAATTTTTATTTCAAAATCCGACCAAACGCTGTATTTTTCCGAGTCATTTATTTCGCGCTGATTATTTTGATGTGTTCATTTTATTTTTTCGAGCACTTTGGCATCCGACTTTTATTTTTTGAGTCTATTTATTTTTATATAGGGTCTAGAATAAATAAATAGGATTATTAGTTATTATTTTTATTTTAACTATTTTAATTATTAAACTTTATTTAGTTTTAAATTAACATTTTATTGGGTCTAGAATAAATAAATAAAATTGTTAGTTTTTATTTTAATTTTAACTATTTTAATTATTAAACTTTATTTAGTTTTAAATTAATATTTTATTGGGTCTCAAAATAAATAATTAAGCCCATTATTATTAACCCTAAATTAGTCCTATATATACTTACTAGTAGAGAGACCAAGAAGAGGAGACCGGAAAAAAGGGAGGGAAAAAATTCAGAAAAAAAGCTATCCCCATCATCATCATTATCAAGTTCATACAAAAATGCATGAACTGAATTGAAATTTTGAAGCTTTCTTTAGTTTTTTTTAATTCCGTTTATTCTTGATATTTTAATCAATTTTGTTTATCTAACGTTGTTTGTCTCATGTTATAGAAGCTTTCTGGGTTGATTATTCGAAGCTTCATGACCAAAACGGAATCCTACCATAGTTAGGGTTTCAAGCTCAAATTTGGGGTTTTTACAAATTTTGCAGGAAATTTCAGAGGTCAAGAGGTTTATTCATGAGGATTGTGCATAGCCTAGTGGCTAAGGTTGGAAACTGGAAGGTCAAGGGCGTGAGTTCAATTCCCACTCACAACATTTTGGGCAAAAACCTGCTTTTCTTTCATATTTTCCTTTAATTTCTCTAATTAACACATTTTCTAATTGATTTATCCTTTTAACCATGATTAACCTCAAAAATTTTCTCTAAAGTAAATATTTTCCTAATTTCACTCGTTTTTATGTTATTCTTTATCCGCCTTATCATATAATATATGTTTTCCATGTTTAGTAACACAGGCACGCATGACCCAATGGTAAAGGTTCTCTAGATTTTGGAATTAAAAGGGCTTGAGACACAACATTTTGACAAAGAAACATGAGTTTTTCATCATTTTCTTTTTTTACCCTTAATTTATCTTTTAAACATGGTTAACCTATTATTTTTAATTAACTTTTTTTAACAAATCTTTTTTTTATGAAATTTAGGTTAGCATTTTTTATTAGTATTATTACTTTTATATTTAGGTTTATTAAAACCTCAAACTTTTTTTTTATAAAAACCTTAATCAACCTTTAAATGTTTTTTAATTTAATTAATTCTCATAATTCATTTTTCTTAGATTTATTTAATTGTTAGGCTATTTTAATATAAACTGGTTATATATTTTCTTTTGTAAAACTCAACCTTGGGACATTTTGTTTTACTAACATGTTTTTTTCATTTTTATTATATAATAGGTATTTGTTACACTTATTCATATGCAGGCCCATAACCTAGTGGCAAGGAACTGAGGTTTGGAGCATTTTGATGAAGAAACATGGGTGTATGTAACACGGTGGGAGAACTGACTTTAGTTATGTTGCGGATAGCAAGAGTCGCCACCGACTTTTATTTTATCCAAAGGAAAGGCATAAAAGAACAGGAAAGACCTTTTAAAAGATTTTTGGGTCCGGGGGGTAGGTTATGTAAAGGGAAGGTGTTAGCACCCTTTACATCCATGGTTATCCATGGGCTCTTAGTTACTTAGCTCACTTTAAATTGTTTTCGAAATGTAAAAGTGTGTGAATAGAAATTTTCTTAAGAGTTTATAATGGCCCATGTATGGATGCGTATAAACCTTTGTTTTGAAAATTTTTGTTTGAAATTGTGAAGTGTTTGAAAAGTTTTTGAATAGTGAGCCAGTAACTACGAGGAACCTACCCTAAAGTTTAAGTCTTTCTGTTCTTGAATCTTTTAAATGGTAAGACTATCCCTATTATTAAGGAATAGGTAGTCATTACCTTGGATGTGAGGGACAAGTGAAGGGACATCTGTTTAATGAAGGCAATTGTAGGGTGTATTAAGCATTTTTGGAGGGACTGTCATCATTATTCGAAAGGGACAAGATCATTACGAAGGCAACTGTTTAAGGGACTTGATCTTTTATTGTTAAGGGACTAGATGACTTTATTTTGAGGGACTTTTTGCTTTATACACCCTACTTGACCTTTTGATTAGGCAACAATGAGAGGTATCCCTAAGGAAGTGAGATGGCGATCAAAGATCGACTTACGTGTGTGAGTGTTCAATTTAATATTTATTTTTTGAATTAAGTGATCTAAATTAATTTTAAATTACAAGTATATTTGCACTCCCTATTTTTACTAACCATGACATAAAATAATTTAAACATTTAAAAATATTACATCCAGGAGCAATTACAATAATAAAAAGCAATTTAAATAAATAGCAAAATAATAAATAAGCAAGAATAAATAAATAATTATAATAGGGTTAGTAGAAAATAATAATAATAATAACAATTTAAAAAAATAAATGGGGTTAGTAATAATCATATAAACATAATTAATAATAACAATCAAAATATTAAAATAATTAAAAGATCAAATTTTTATATGAACAATTATTTAAGATTAATAAGAAAAATATAAACAATTGTATTAATTATAAAGTTTTAAGTTATTTGTAAATTATATAGAAAAATAAGTTAATGATAAACATATTATAGAAATAAATATAATTACAAAATTAATTTAACAATTTTTTAATTATTCCTAAGTATATATGCAAAATTAAAATATAAACAATTTAGGTCATATTTAAAAAATAGGATTAATTATGATTATATTTACAAAATTTAATTATATTAAACAAAATATATACATGATTAAAAAATGATCATACAATTATATTTATAAATTTAAAGATTATAATAAAATTTATTCACTAATTACAATATAAACAAGAATTATAATTAGGGTTTTTTAGGAAATTATTAAGATTAATTAGGATTTAATAAAAAAAATTAGGATTTTATATACAAAAATATTAGGTTTTTTTTTAATATACAATATTAATTATATACATATGAATATATTAAAAACATAATATAAGTTTTATAAAAGAAAAATAATTTATATACATTGTTTTAGAAAAATGTTTAAATTTATTTTAGAAAATGATATAAAGAAATAATAAGAAAATAAAACAAGAAAAAATAAAAACCAAAAAAAACAGGACCTGGGATTTGAACCCAGGTCCTTTACCTGGACAAGCAAGAACAAGACCACAGGGCTATGTGCGCTGACTGGTAGTTTTCCATCTCCAACTTGTTTTGTTCTCTTCCTGGAAAATATCAAAAAAACAAATAAAACACACAAAAGGCCTGGGGGAATCGAACCCAGGACCTTTCAAGCAATACACAAACACGTTACCATTCCTGCTGGGTGAGCGCATCTGGCAATGTAATGGCAATAAAACATAATATATAATGTCTAATGAATAAACTGGAAAATAAGAAAAAAACATTGGGAAGCCAGGATTCAAACCCAAGCCCCTGCCTTCCTGCGCGTATGCTTTCACCACTGGGACACATGTTCATGTGTGATAAAGAGACAAAATAATAACATAATATTTAAAATAGAAGTTTGAATTCGTTTTTCGCGCGCGGACCACTTCATCTTCTTCCTTGAATTCGTAGGATTTCCTGCGAATTTTTATGGGAAGTTTCCTACGACTTCTCCTGCGCTCAAAAACCCGTGTTTTTCAAACCATATACAAACAGCACGATTTCATCAAATTAAAGGCATTTTTAAACTCCTTGTGACCTGTACAACTCAATCATGGCATCAAAATTAATTTATATGTTCTAAATTAGAAAACCCTAAAAACTTGGGTCAAACCCTAGCTATGGCAGACGCGACTTCAGTCCATGAAATTCTAAGGGAATTGTCCAGAAAGCTTCCATACAGAGAAACAAACACAATTAATCAATCATAATCAATCAAAAACTCTTGGAACCATGAAATCGAAAAAATTCAAATGTTGAATGAATATGGATTCGGTTTGACCAATTCTTGGACTTTTGGATGCATATAGTTATTGATATATGCTCAATGATATGCAAGGAAGAGATTGGCATACTCCATTCACCTAAAAAACCACAAATTAGAGGAATCCGAATTTAAGAAAATTGATGAAATTTTGAAAGTGCACACTTATCCTTTGGGGCTGAATTTCGTGCCCTTGTGTTAGGGTTACATTGTATACTTATAGAGCAATGCATTAGGTCAGAAAAATTGGATATTTGTGTGGAAGATTTGATCTAAAAATATTCAAAAAGATAGCCTTTGAAAATCAAATATTTTTGTATAAACACTTGCTATTTTAGGCCAATCAATATGATCTTCTTACTACTTTGATGCCAATCATCTTAATGAATTTCTAGAAGCTCAATCATATTTAAATCTTTGATTTTTATATTTTATTTTAATTTAAAATGATTTTTAATGAATTAAATCAAAATAAATATAAATAAAATGATAAAAAATCTGATTTTTGTTGACTTGGGTCGTGCATGAGGTTATAGTATGGATTGGGTCATCATATGGCAAGCCCATTTGGAAGAAATTGGTTTTAGACCTTCATTTTCTTCATAAGCCAACCAAAATTTCCCAACTTTGCAAGGGCACATATCCTTCAATTTTAATGGTATGAGGGTGTTCTTGGACATTTTGGAAAGCTTGAAGAGTCCTCTAACCAACCCCACTGGTTTCATGTCCATATCATTTACCATTCTCAAGTTATGCCCTTTTGACGTTGTTGACTTTTTGTTGACTTTTAAAGGACCTATAATGTCTTAGCTCATACCTTCCAAATGAAGCATTTTTGGGCTTGGCTTGTGAGACACAAAGTTGTAAAGAATTCAATTTCCTTCAAAATTAGCTTTGGATGGAGACTTGGTGATGAAGAATGTGAAAGTTATGGCTGGTCAAAGTTCAGTTGACTTTTACTGAGGAAACCCTAATTTAGAAACTCCTGATTCTTGATGATCTGAAATCTCCTTGATGAATCATGATCAAACCTTGATCAAATGATGAATTTTACTTCATATACTTGATGTTGGCAAAAACTCATGAAGTTTGACTTTGGTTTGACCTCAGTTTGACTTTTTAACTGCTTTGACTGATTTTGACTTATCTGATCATCTGACTGAGCAAACTTTTGAGAAAAGTCTTGAAACTTGTCATGGGGGTTCTTACACACATATGAGATGTTATGAAGCTCACTTGAAGTCTTGGAAGTTCATTTAGCATGATTAAAGTCAAAACCCTAGTTTTGGATACACTGCTTAGGAGGTGCATTGTCTGAGGGAATTGTCAACTCTTCTGACCAATTGTGAACTTTGTGAACCTTGTGAACCATCATAAGATGTCTTGTGAACCTCATGGGAGGGCTTGTGAACCTTGTGAACCTCATAAAGTGACTTGTTGACTTCATGAACCTTATGAAAGGTTTTGTAAGCATTGTGAATCTTGTGAACCTTGTGAACCTCATAAAGTGACTTGTAGACTTCATGAACCTCATGAAAGGTCTTGTAAGTATTGTGAATCTTGTGAACCTTGTGAACCTCATAAAGTGACTTGTAGACTTCATGAACCTCATGAAAGGTCTTGTAAGTATTGTGAACCTTGTGAACCTCATGGGAGGGCTTGTGAACCTTGTGAACCTCATAAAGTGACTTGTTGACTTCATGAACCTCATGAAAGGTTTTGTAAGCATTGTGAATCTTGTGAACCTTGTGAACCTCATAAAGTGACTTGTAGACTTCATGAACCTCATGAAAGGTCTTGTAAGTATTGTGAATCTTGTGAACCTTGTGAACCTCATAAAGTGACTTGTAGACTTCATGAACCTCATGAAAGGTCTTGTAAGTATTGTGAATCTTGTGAACCTTGTGAACCTTATTAGCACACAAAGTCTTGTATTTGTGAGGGAAAATTTTGGGGTGCAACAGCTGCCCCTGTTCAATTTTCTGAAACCTGAGGGGTTAGATTGGTATGTTTGCCAGTCGTGACCTGGAAGGTCGAAGGGGATTGAACATAAAAGCCCAAAAATTTGCGCTCACCGGTGCGTAAACTGATATTGATGGTTGGTTGTATATGCTTGAGTGGGCTTAAAGATGCCACTTGGAGGAAAATTCTTCAGATACACTTCTTGGGGGATAAAGCAGTCCAAAATATGGAGGTATAATGATAGCTTTCAGGAAGATAAACAACGTCCCGAGGTAGTAATATGCTTTCAGGAGGATAAAGCAGTCCTGAGGTAATGATATGCTTTCAGAAAGATAAACAACGTTCTGAAGTAGGGGTGATAGCTTTCAGGAAGATAAACAACGTCCCGAGGAGATAATATGCTTTCAGGAGGATAACAACGTCCTGAGGAATTGGTGACCTTTGGGAAGATAACAACGGCCCAAAGTAATAATATGCTTTCAGGAGGATAACAACGTCCTGAGGAAGTGATGACCTTTGGGAAGATAACAACGGCCCAAAGTAATAATATGCTTTCAGGAGGATAACAACGTCCTGAGGAAGTGATGATCTTTGGGAAGATAACAACGGCCCAAAGTAATGATATGCTTTCAGGAGGATAACAACGTCCTGAGGAAGTGATGATACGCTTTCAGAAAGATGAACAACGTTCTGAGGTATGAATATGCTTTCAGGAGGATAAAGCAGTCCTGAGGGATTGATAGCTTTCGGGAGGATAACAACGTCCTGAGGATGTAATATGCTTTCAGAAAGATGAACAACGTTCTGAGGTATAAGAAACTTTCAGGAGGATAAAGCAGTCCTGAGGAAATGATAACCTTCAGGAGGATAAAGCAGTCCTGATAGTCACAAGTGGTTGATGAAGTCTGTTTGCTGGAGAATTAACCTGAAAACAAGGTAGCATTCTATGTGGTAATGTTAGTTTATGTATTATGTATGCATGTATAATATGATGCAATGTATTATGTATCTATGGATATGTATATTATGGTATGATGTAAATGATGTATGTATGATATGATATTGCCGGAAGCATCTGGATATCTTCGTATGACAACTGCTGGCCAGGGAAAATAAATCCCAGTTTGTTGCTGAAGAATATGAGGAACTTGTTCCCGTCTTGTTTTATAATAAGGCATATATAACCTCCTGTCTGCTGGGGATAATAAGGTATATATAACATCCCATCCTCGTTCGATAGTAGAGTATATATAACCTCCCATCTGCTGGGGATAGTAAGGTATACATAACCTTCATCTTCGTTTGATAGTAGGGTAGATATAACCTCCCGTCTTCGTTCGTCGTACTCTTATTGGAAAGTAAATTCCCGAATATCCGTATGAGGATAAAATAGATGGATATAAATTCCAGGGGAGATGTGACTTTATGAAGATGGATTTGTCCTACTGAGGGTTTGTAGCTGTTTTGTTAAAGATGAACCGGCAAAGCTTTGTTGAAATCCTTCCCTCGTTCGTCCTTAGTAAATACTATTACTGCATTTTCATGCATTTCTGGTAAACATCAATCATATTAAGCATACATGCATTTCTGGTAAACATCAATCATATTCAAAAGCATACATACATTCAAACACAACCAATGGACGTTTCGCTTATGTAAATAGGGTAAAAGTAAATCTGGATTCAGAAATGAAATTTTATTTATATCAAAGAGTGACCCATACATGGGTAAGTTTGTACAAGGAGACATAAATCCTAGTAAGAGGAATTTGTCATAAAGTTTTTACAAAACCAAGAAAATCAGCTATGTGGGAAATAATCCTATTGAGTTTCAATTCTACTATTGCCATTATTTTCAAGTATCTCATCTTCTGCTGTTGAGACGGAAACGATTGAATTGAGCTTTATCTGTTCGAGCTTGAGTAAGTATCACAACTGGTTGCAGTTTCATGGGTGATCCAAACGAGACATAGTCATACGCTTTAATCCCTAACTTTTGCCTGGATTGCCCTTTCAGGTTTTCAATCCACCGGGATACCCTTTTTTGCGAAACCTGGTCAAGCACCTTCTACACCACCAGGCTATCAAAAGGCTTCCATAGCTGCTCCTAACGTTCCTAGGAAGTCCAACCTTGAATTAATGATAGAAAACTTCATAGCCATCCAAACTCAAAGAAACAAAGACTTCCAAAATCAAAACATACACACTAGCGAGAAAATAAGCAATTAGCAAACAAATTAGACGCTTTAGCCACCCACAACAAAATGCTTGAAACATAAATTTCACAAGTGGCACAACAACAAGCACATATTGTTGCTCCTACTAACAAATTTAGTGGATAGCCACAACCTAATCTGAAAGTACATAAAAATGTTGTTATATTGAGAAGTGGGAAAAGAATTAGAAGGACCTATTGATCCAAGACTTCAGAATCCTGCCATGTACCAAAACCTGATAAAATAACAACTGAGAAGGAAAGTAAACCAAAGGAAAAGGAAGATAATGACCAAGAGGTTGTATATAAAGAAAAACCTTATGTGCCTCCACCACCATATAAACAACTTATTATGCATCCTCAAAGATTTGAAAATTCTAAAAATTCGGGACAATTTAAGAAATTTGTTGAACTTCTGAAGCAATTGGATATCACAATACCTTTTACAGAAGCTATAACTCAAATGCCCTCATATGCTAAGTTCCTTAAAGAAATATTATCCAATAAGAAAAAGATCGAGGATAACGAAACACTTACCCTTACTGATGAGTTTAGCGCAAAAATTCAAAACAACATGCCTCATAAGCTGAAAGACCCAAGTAGTTTCTCCATACCCTGTGTAATTGGAAAGTTTGTCATAGAAAAAGCTCTATGTGACTTAGGAGTCAATATCAGTGTATTGCCCTTGTCCAT
Source organism: Lathyrus aphaca (assembly GCA_963966055.1). Lineage (NCBI taxonomy): Eukaryota > Viridiplantae > Streptophyta > Magnoliopsida > Fabales > Fabaceae > Lathyrus > Lathyrus aphaca. The sequence goes on along the minus strand of OZ014519.1, from coordinate 31,382,639 downwards.
ATGCGAAAGGCTTGATATGGGAGAATTAAGACCAACTAAGATGTTTGTTTAACTAGCTAACCACTCTATTAATATCATGTGGGTAAACTAGAAATTTTTCCAGTACTTATAGGTCAATTCTATATCCCTACTGATTTCATAATCACGGATATTAAAGAAGACTCCACTGCTCATATCATATTAAGAAGACCATTCTTAGCTACCACCAAAGCCACTATAAATGTGAAGAGAGGTAAGCTAACTTTTGAAGTTGGTGAAGAGAAGGTTGAATTTATTTTGACACAATTCTTTTAAGCACACTATAGACGACATATGTTATCTATTAGATGTCATAGATGAGTGTGTAAGAGAAATGGAGATGGAACAAACCACATATTCAGATATTATAAAAATTCTAATACCTTCGATTTTTGAATATGATAATTGGTGCGAACCTTACCAAGGTGATAGTCTAAGCGAATGTTTAGCACTTACACCTAATCATCTGCCTTGCCCAAAGAAACCAACTTTAGAACTAAAAACACTACCCAATAACCTAAGTTACGAATTCCAAGACATAGAAATCGAACGACCAGTGATAGTCAATACAGACTTAGGACATATCAAAATTAAAAAACTATTAGGTGTCTTAAGAAAATATCCAACTGCTTTAGGCTACAACATCGCCGACCTAAAAGGAATAAAACCTTCTATCTGTATGCATCGTATTATACTAGAAGAAGAATGTAAGTCCTCTAGAGAACACCAGAGAATGATCAATCTAATCTTAAGTACTATAGTAAAGGATGAAGTGCAAAAGCTTTTAGAAGAAGGAATTATATACCATATCTTAGATAGTCAATGGGTTAGCTCAGTACACGTTGTACCAAAGAAGGGAGGTGTTACAGTTGTTAAGAACTCAAAAGGAGAATCTATAACACAAAGAGTTGTAACTGGAAGTAGAATGTGCATCAGTTATAGAAAATTGAACAAAGCTACTCGAAAGGATCATTTCTCATTGGCATTCATTGATCAAATGTTGGAAAGATTGGCTAAACATTCTCACTTCTTCTATTTAGATGGTTATTCAGGATTCTTTCAAATCCCTATTCATCCTGACGACAAAGAAAATACCACCTTCAAATGTCCTTATGGAGCATTTGCTTATCAAGAATGTTGTTTGGACTATCTAACGCTCCTGTAACATTCTAGAGATGCATGATGTCAATTTTCATTGATTTTATATGAAGGTTCTTGGTTTGGCTGCATATGTAGAAAAACATTATCATTTTCCTTGATGTCTTTTAAGATGTCCTTGACATGCTTGAAGATCTTCTGGTGTGCAGTGCTTTTGTGATGTCAGAACAAATGTTGTAACATTTGTCTTGATAGTTCTGGGACTTTCTAAATAAAAAAAATTTTGATTTAATTTTTGTATAATTTTTAGCAGGTTTTTGGTATTTTGTTTTGCTCTAGGATGTGCGAAAATCAAGGGAGTGTTATTGTCAAAATAGCAGCTGATGTGCGTTAGTTTTTGGAGATTATTGAAGATCTTTTCTTGCTTGATTCATGTGATCATTTTGAGGAAGTTTCTGATCAGATCTAGGCTCATTCAAAATTATATATTATCGATGTTTAACCTAATTTCTCTATACAAAATATTATATTGTAAAGCAGAGTGCTTTTGGGTGTTAGGGTTTTTCTTTGTGCGTGATTTCTATCTATGAGCCATTTGTACATCACCTAGATGTTTGAATTGGACTGATTTTTGAGTTGTAATTCTGTTCATTCTAAGCTTTGAAGCATGATTGTTTGTTCTTGATCAAATATTTTAAGCAAGATCAAGGTGTTGTGTTTTGGAAGAGTGATCTTTTGTTCTTTAAATTGGTTGTTTATCACAGTGTGTGATTGAGGGGGAGTGAGATGGTGATTTCTCATATCTAGATGTTGATTTCTAGGTAGAAGTTGCACTGGGTAGGTTCAAGTGAGAAGTTTTAAACTGGGACTGTTTAAGCTTTGAATTGTTCTACTAATAGTGGATTTCCTACCTGGCTTGGTAGCCCCTAGAGTAGGTGTGTTTGTACCGAACTCGGTTAACAATTCTGTGTGTTTTTAATGCTGTTAATACTCAGATATTAATGTCATGACATCGACTTCAACATCACATATATAATACCATAATTTTATTATAGACGTCATCATGGAAGTATTTATGGAAAAAAAATGTTTGTGGGCAGAGTTTTGAAGGATGTCTATCGAACCTAAAAATGGTACTCGAAAGATGCGTAAAAGTGAATCTCGTATTAAATTGGGAGAAATAATATTTCATGGTCCAACAAGGAATCATGCTTAGACACATAGTATCTGATAAAGGGATTGAAGTAGACAAAGCTAAGATAGAAATTATAGAAAACCTTCAACCTCCGAAAACCGTATGAGAAATACGAAGGTTCTTAGGACACGCCGGTTTTCGCTCCCACTAAATGAAGCCGGGTCAAATAGGGTACAGACGCGAACGGTCGGCGAGAGGAGGGTGTGAGAACACACAGGAGTGAACTCACAGGGAATGAAAAGAGTCGCCAGCTAGGCATTTTTATCCCGGAGGAAAGGTAATGCTGCATAAACCTAGAAAGATATGGATAAGACGGTTGCGAACCAGAGAGACTGAGAAAGGGGGTTGGTTACAACCTGGGAAGGTATTAGCACCCAGATTGTCCGCCGTACTCGACGGGATCCACGCTTAAAAGATTTGTGTTTTAAAGGGGTAGTGTCAGTGCAATTTGTGTATAAAAGAGCTGGAAAGGGATGTACAGGTGTCAGTGTAAAAGAAGTGTGAAGTGTATAAATGAAGTGTCAGTGTAAGAACAAAGATGAAATGCTCATGATAATGAGGCTTAAAGAATAAGGCTGGACAGAGGGGGAATATACAGAGACTTTTGTTCGATAACTGTTAAGTTATGCCTACGTATCCTCTCGTGCAATGAGGAAGTCAGAACACCGTAGTTCGACCCAAAGAGACTGAAAGATGAATTGACTTGTGAACTGCTTACTTTCCTATGCTCAAGTGTATGATCTGTCTGGCACAGATGCAAACTGTCTTGCATTAGACGGAAGAAGCAAGTTCTCGTTTATGAGTGAGTGAGATGAGAAAAGAATCCCGGAGGAGACGATTATTGTTTGTTTTTGAGTTTTCAGTCTTTTATTTCTTTTTGAAGTTTGTCATAAGTTAATGAGCTTAAGCCTAAACCAATGGATTTAGTAAACTCATCACATCTTCCCTCTGATTAGGGGTAATGAGAATACCTTAAGTGTGAAGTCAGCTTCTCACACTTAATCACCATGATGTAGGATTAAGATCATTAACCTACTTGTGATTATTTAGATGTTTTTGTTGTTTTTGTTTAGTGTTGAGTAATGAGGTTAAGCCATAATCAGGGATTAAACAGACTCATTACACCATCCTAATAGAAGGATAATAGATGAGAATGTTTAAGCTGAGGAAAGCTCCTCAACTTAATCCATGATTAGGGATTAAACTCATGACAAAACAAAGCCTTTATTAAGTGGATTTTAGTTAATGGTAAGATGATGAAGTGAGTTTTAGGGTTTGTAAGACAACTTGAGGGGGACTTGTCCATTAACACTAGGGTTAGACCTTCTTAACCAATTAAGGAAGAATTAGAACCCTAGTGCAAGGCCCAAGTTACAAGCTTGATGTCTTGATGATTATTAGATGGATTGATTAAAGGATTTAAACACATTAAGGGTTTAACACTTAGGATTAAAGTTATACACTCCATCCTAATAGAAGGATGCAGGCATAAGCTTAATCACAAAGCCCTAAAGCCTTTAGGGTTTAGTCCCTGATTATGAGGTGAGAAGAGAAAACTCAAAGGGACACAAAGGTAAAACTAAGTTGGGAGACTAATCAAAACCCTAATCATTGTCATGCTTGGTTGTTCCTAAGGTTTGTGAGGTTTACAAGAAAGATCTTCAGAGGAACCACCAGGAAGCAGATGAAAGGAGCAAAGAGAAGCAAAGTAACTTGCTTCATTTAAGAAGACAAGTCACTTGAAGAAAGAAAGTAAGATAAAGAAGAATGAGCAAGCTCAATCTCAAACACATAACAAAATGCAGCAAGGATGCAAAAAGAGATGACAAGAAGTTGTGAGAAGTGAAGGCAAATTCACTTCTCAAAGTAACTTACCACCTGAAATGTTAGTGAAAGAAATGCAATGCAATGTAAAATGAGATGAAATGGCATGATGCAAACCAAAACCAGAAGCATATGTATGATGTAAATGATGTCAAGAGATGATGCAAACATGAGGCAAGGCATGGGGATGATCATATGAACATGTGGATGCAAATGAAACATGCTTAGAACCATGAACATACATGAAAAGTTATGAAATGCAAATGACATACAAAGTGGCAAATGAAAGATGCAATGATCAAACATACTTCTAACATGTCTTGAGATGTCTAATGGATCAAATGAATGCATAAAATGTCATGGCAAGTCCAGGTATGCAAGCAAATGCAAAATGAATGCAAAAGGAAGCCCAAATTAGGGTTTATGATCAATGCATCAAACAAAAACCAAAATCAGAAGCAAACATCAAGATAAAAAATTTAAAATGCATTCAAAGGAACCCTAATCCTATACAAACTCACTGCCCAAAGGAGGGGTTCTAACTCTTAACCTAATTAGGGTTATGAATTTCCTAAGTTTTCTAGGGTTTTAGGGTACCTTGACAAGAAAAATGCCAAACAAATGGAAAATGAAAGATCAAATCATGCCAATTTAATCTCACAAACTACATGTTATGCAAGACACAATACAAAAAGAATCAAAGTCCAACTCTCAATGGTTAGGCAGAAATGAATTTTCAAAGATTGGATCAAAATAATGCTTTGAAATTGAATTAATTCCATGGAAAATTGTCAAAATGCATCAAGATCAAAAAAAGAAATTTGGTTTGAGGGTTGGACAATGTTTCTAAATGATTTTAAAGGTTTCATGAATTTTTTGGTAATTTTTAAATACCTAAAAGTATTTTTAATTAATTAATTCTCATTAATTAATTAAAAATAAACTTTTAAATGATTTAAAAATATTTTTTAATGCAAAAAATAGAAATAAAAATGTTTTTGGTTTCTGAAATTAAATAAAAGTTTGTACAAAAAATTTCAGAATTTTTAAAATTGTTTTGCTATTTTAAATTAAATGGACAAATTAAATGAATAAAAATGAAAATAAAACTAATTAAATGAGAAGTATGCAGGATGGAAGGCTCAGATTGAAACTGGGGAAGGGCCTGTTGACTTGGCGCGTAATCCAATGGTCACAATTCAAATCTGGTTAATTAACTAATTAAACCTAATTAATTAAGTTAAATGGAAATTATGAGTTAATGATATGATCTAAGCCATTGGTCCACACGCGGGAAACATAATCCTAGGGTCCAGATTCAAAACACACTAATTACTCAGCTAAACCCTAATTAGGGCAAACTAACCTCAGGCGGCCGGAACAGTGGTTCCGGTCGTCTTCTCCGGCGGGTCAAAAACCCTAGAACATGCTACAGGCCACCATTCATCAAATTGAAACCAGGGAAATGATCCTCTACCCAAACCCCATTCAAATCACCCTTCAAACAACATTTATCATCCAAAAACAGAGAGAATCGAATCAAACAAGTTTCACGGGTGAAGTTTCAGAGAGCCATGAAATGATCATTTCATCACTATTTTCAATTCCAAGGACATCATTATGATCAGCACAACATACACTTTCATTTTATAACAATAAAAACAAGTTCTATGAGAAAGTGTTCTTGGCCATACCTGAGCTGGAAAGCTTCAATGGTGAGCTTCCAGAACCTCCCACTTGTGCAAATGAACTCCCTTGGCCCTTCTGAACTCAATGGAATGCCTCAAAACTCTTGTTGATGGCTGATTTGTGAAGGTGAGTTCTGGTGTAGCAGATTTCACAGTTGTGTTCTAGAGGGTTTCAAGCTGTTTTAATGGTGGATTCTGGTTCTTTGGGGGATGTATGATTTATTGGTGAAGGAAAAAAGAAGGTTTGATGGCTGTATAGAGAGATTCGAAGAAGAGGAGTTTTTGACAGTTTTTGGAGTGTGTTGTGTTGTGTGTGTTTCAGGCTTGCTTCCCTCTTGTTTTATGACCCTTAGGCAATCTATAAACAATCCCAGCAATCTAGGAGGGCAGGTGTGCACTGTGGGATTGGTATGGGAGGATTGGCCAAAAAGTCAAGTTGATTTGTACTTGCAGCATGGGCTATGGCAGCAGCAGTCTAAAGGCTTGTCTTGCCTCAGCTTGAGTCAAGGATGACCCTTGGATGGCTCATGAAAGTCTGCTGCATTTGGATCATGAGCTAGAGAGGTTTTTGCAACTTGCCCACTTGTGTTATTTCATGATTTTGGCCATGTGAATGTGAGAACCCTTGCTGGATTTTTGATGTGGGATGCCTCATTTGGTCATGGCAATGTGTTAGAACCAACTAGTGATCATACAATTCATGGGGGAATGATTTTGCCAAGAATCCCTCTTTGCACCTTTATGAAAAATGACTTATGGATACTTGAAAATCAAGGCACAAAATGAGAGATCCTTTGGGCCAATTCTGATTTTAAGTCATGATACATGCTTGTATGAAGATTAGAAGTCATTTTGAAGTCAATAGAATGCTTGGCTTGTGAATTTGCAACTTTGCCTCTTTGGTAGAAACTTTGAAATTTTGTGATTTTTGCCAACTTTGACAAACCATAACTTTTGATCCAAAATGAATTAGGTCATGTCCTTGTACTTTTTGAAAAGGGAATGATCCAATCTACAACTTTCATGACCAAAATTTTTCCATTTGAAGCATTTTTGAATCAAAAAGCAAGGGTTGAAAAAGTTTCCTAAAATGGCAATTTCATTAAAGGTCAAACTTCCCCAAAAGTCAACTTTGCAAAAGACTTGAAATTCTTCAAATTTGTGAACTTATAACATCTTCCATGATCAAATAAATATCATATACAATCAAAATGATGAAGAACACCCTTTGGTTGGGTCATTGGGGGCCTCAGATGCCCTGATTTTACACTGACTTGCTTGAAAAGTCAACTCTTGATCAGATGACTTCCCCATGGAATTTCTTCATGAAAATTGATATGCATACTCCCTATACCATATAGAGACCAATAGAAACAAGAATGACCAAAAAAATTGGAGTTATGGCCTCTGAAACCAAAACCCTAATTTTAGGTCATTTGTGCAGTCAAACCTGGCTCTGCTTCCATACCATTTCCAGTTCTTGTGATTTTTTGACATTCTTGACTTTGAGAGGATATAATATGATGCTTGAACATACATGGACCCCTTTGAAGTGATTGATGACCTTTGGAGTGGCTCAATAAGCTCTTGGATTGCTCAGATCACAAACCCTAGATGCATATGACTTTGAATCTATGCAGTGAATCAAAAATGTGATATGAGATACTATGATTGAGTTTATGCATATGAAATGATCACAAGCCATGGTGTGAATGGGTGAGGGCAAATTTGGGGTGTTTACACCGGTTTCTACCAACGATTCATAAAATATTTCTCAAAAATCTCCAAACTACTGACCGGTTTATTAATGTAGACGCTGAATATATTTTCGATGAGAAATGACTAAAAGCGTTTGAACAATTGAAAACGGCTCCCATTACCGCGCCTATCATGCAACCACCTGATTGGAGGCTACCATTTAAAATCATGTATGTTGTGAGGGATTATGTTGTAGGTGCAATCATAGGACAAAGAAATGATAAAAAGCTCCATGCAATCTATTATGCAAGTAGAGCCTTAGATCCTGCCCAAATGAACGACGCCACCATGAAAAAGGAACTTCTAGTTGTTGTGTTTGCTCTGGAAAAATTTTGTTCTTACTTGGTAGGAGCGAAAATAATTATCTACATAGATCATGCTGCTATGAGATACCTATTAAGTATAAAGAATGCCAATCCAAGACTTTTAAGATGGATCATACTCTTACAAGAATTTGATTTAAAGATCAAAGATAAGAAAGGCATTGAAAACGTAGTTGCGGACCACTTATCAAGAATAGAAGGAATTACGCCAGACCAAGTTCCTATCAATTATGATTTCCCTTATGAACGACTCATAGCCCAATTGGAAACTAATATGTCTGAACTGACCTTAAATGATACCGAAGCAAAATAATCAGTGGAAGAAATTCAAACGAATATCACATTACCATGGTATGCTGACTTTGTCAACTACTTAGTTACCGAAGTACTTCCACCCGATCTAACTTACCAACAAAAGAAAAAATTCTTTCATGATCTTAAACACTATTGTTGGGATGAGCCTCTTCTTTTTAAGATAGGTGTCAATGGTATTTTTCGTCGATGTGTCCCCGAAGATGAAATAGAAAACATAATATCTCATTGTCATTCTGCTCCTTATGGTGGACATGAAAGCACTTCAAAGACTTGCACTAAGATCTTACAATTTTTCCTCTTCTGGCCTAATCTATGATAATATGTCCATATCAAGATATTAAACTACGACCGGTGCCAACGCATTGGCAACATCTCTAGACGCGATGAGATGCCACAAAAGGGAATTTTAGAAGTAGAAGTCTTTGATGTGTGGGGAATTGATTTCATGGGGCCATTCCTATATTCTTTCGGTAATAAATATATACTTGTCGTTGTTGATTACGTTTCAAAATGAATCGAGGTTGTAGTCTCTCCAACAAATGACATATGAGTAGTAATTAATCTTTTCAAGAACATAATCTTCCCTAGATTCGGTGTGCCAATACTTGTCATTAGTGACGATGGCTCCCATTTTATATCAAATATCTTTGAAAAACTTCAACTAAAGTATGGAGTCCGACACCGTGTAGAAACACCCTATCATCCACATACCAGTGGGAAAGTCAAAGTCTCGAACGGAGAAATTAAACAAATATTAGAAAATACTATTGCAACCACTAGGAAAGATTGGTCATCAAAATTACACGAAGCTCTGTGGGTATATAGGATAGCCTATGAGACCCAAATAGGAACCACCCCATTTAAGTTGGTTTACGGTAAATCATGTCATTTTCCTGTAGAATTAGAGCATAATGCCCATTTACCCATTAAGACCCTTAATTTAGACCATACGGCCATAAGCGAGAAAATAATCTTAGACATTCATAAACTAGAAGAACTTAGACTAGACGCGTACGAGAATGCTAGGATATATAAAGAAAGAACAAAAAAATGGCATGACAATTGTATCTCCCAGAAAGAGTTTAATGAAGTCAACATAGTACTCTTGTTTAATTCCCGACTTAAACCTTTCCCAGGAAAACGTAGATCTAGATGGTCAGGTCCCTTTATAATAACTAAAGTCTTTCCAAGTGGTGTCGTAGAAATAAAGAGTAAACCTAGTCAACCATTTATCGTCAATATACAACGTTTAAAACATTACCATTGTGTAGACAATATATACTACTCATCTAGTCTAAAGCTTGTAGAGCTGCCCGTTCATTCTGAAAACTGAGATTGCACTAGAACTATGTCAGACTTATGACATTAAATACAACGCTTGGTGGGAGGCAACCCACGTATTTTTAGTATTTTAATTTTATTTTTCTATTTTTATTCCTTAATTATTTCTTACCTTTAATTTCATTTTTAGTTTTCTCTCCTTCATCTCCATTCTTAATGCCACAATTTACATGTTCCATACTAACTTTGCATTATTGTCTACTCACCTACAGGCTAACTTAAGTTAGTTAATTACTAACATTCACGATGCAACAAGTAGACTATATGGATATTATTTTCAGAGGCAGAGCTCAGAGAAGGAGTTTTGAAGCTTTAGTTCGGAAAGATATGGCACTGACTATTTACTATAATGGACCCACCATGACTAAGCTAGGTATCCGGGATAGTGTTATATTTTTGTTTATCCAGTTGGGTTAGGAAAATGTTGCTATCAAAAGAAGTTTTACTTCCTATCCTAAGCTCACCCTTGAGTTCTTAAGCTCCCTTGCTTACCTGCCTAACCATGGTTTGGGATTCAATAGAGGGTTGATTACTTTTAGGTTATTTGGTAATGACTATAGTTATAATCATAGAGAAATGGCTGAACTCCTAGGATTCCCTAGTGGCCCTAATGTGTTTACCATCATCCAGGAAGAACTACTCATGGACCTTGAACTGAATTGTTTTTGGGGTAGCATCATTGTAATAACGATCCTAAACCTTATGACATGTTTTCTGAGAACATCCACAACCCTACAATCCATTACTTTCACAAGATTCTAGCCCATACCGTATTCGGAAAAGAGGAAACCAATACCTCAGTGTCCAGAGATGAACTCTTCATCTTGTACTATGCTTCCCAAAGTCGTCCCGTCAATGCTACTACCTTTATGATAGATAATTTTTTTCGTATTGCATAACACACTCATGCACCAATCCTAATAGGAGGCTTAGTGACAATGATAGCAAATTCCATAGGACTGAGACAACCACTTAACAGGCTTAACCCTTTTGGTACCATCCGACCCATGAACATTGATTTCTGTTTCAACCGACGCATCATAGGAAACCTTGGACCAAATAACTTTGACTACTTAATTAATAATGAGGTCGTCTGTCTGTTCACTTTACCGAACCATGAGCGAACTAATGTTCATAACAAATATAATTGGCTATATGATTTGAAAGAACCACAAAATGCTCCATCATCACCTCCTTAGAAACCACCAATTTATGATCATTATGATGACTATATATATGATGCTGACTCGAGCACACCTACTATAGCTGGCGCTCCGCCTATTGATTTCACTTCTCCCATTAATTCACTAGAGACAAGAATTACTAACTTACATGGTGATATCAACATTTTGCGCACTGCTTTCTACGGATTTAGGGATGTAGTGATGAAGCAGTTGGACCAATTCCATTAGCAACTCTATTCTGTCGGACTTGCTAACAACACTAATCAACGTGGCTGAGAAATTGGATTTTATCGCATTCCAACTCTGACACTTTAACAGTGAAGACACTGTCAATTTTAAGTGTGGGGGAATGAAGAATTAATTAGGACTTTATGTTTTTCTAATTAGGAGAATTTTATTGTTTTTCGCATTTTACCGTTTTCGCATTTTAAATTCCTACTGTCATTTATCAGTTTCTATACATTTTTTTCCTTTGGAATGTTTGTTCCAACTTTAAATTCTGTTTCAATGTAATTCATTTCAATTTTTTATTATTCAATTTAGTTTTAGTCGTTCTAGTTTTTAAAATTTTAATTTTCTGCTAACTGACATATACTGGTATATACTGATACTACTATTTTACTGATATTTTCATTACTACTTCAGTACTACCATTGCACTTATATCAGCATTTAATTTTGTTTCCATCTGTTAATTTATTTTTGCATTCATTAGTATTAATAGTTACTGATTATTTAAGTTAGTACTTAGTTTTTATTTTATTTAATTCATAAGATTCCAAAGTTATGCTCATGCTTGGTCAAATCACATAGTAAAAGAAAAAATAATTTGGTCCAGTAAAAACACATGCAAATTAAAGTGATAAGAAGAGTAATCTTGCACCTATAACAACGTGGCTTGCTTCACCTATGCTATGTGGCTCTCGCCACTCTTTACACACATGTGGAAATGGTTGTCGCCAATTTATGCATGTGGCTCCCGCCACCTTTGAATTTGGCTCGTGCCACCCCCTCTTTCTCATGTGCATGTGGGACATTTGTCTCTCCTATATAATTTTCTTTGATCAAACCAACAACCCCAACTACCAGCTGTAACACGGTGGGAGAACTGACTTTAGTTATGTTGCGGATAGCAAGAGTCGCCACCGACTTTTATTTTATCCAAAAGGAAAGGGTATAAAAGAACAGGAAAGACCTTAAGAGATATTTTTGGGTCCGGGGGGTAGGTTATGTAAAGGGAAGGTGTTAGCACCCTTTACATCCATGGTTATCCATGGGCTCTTAGTTACTTAGCTCACTTTTGAATTGTTTTTGAAAGTGTAGTGTGTGAATAGAAAATTTTTCATAATAGTTGATAATGATCCATGTACGGATGCGTAAAAACTTGTGTTTGAAAATTTGTTTGAAATTGTGGAAAGTTTGAAAAGTTTTGAATGAAGTGAGCAAGTACATAAGAGGAACCTACCCTAAAGTTTAAGTCTTTTCTGTTCTTTATCCTTTAAGTGGTAAGACTATCCCTATTATTAAGGAATAGGTAGTCATTACCTTGGATGTAAGGGACATGTGAGGGACATCTGTTTATGAAGGCAACTGTGGGGTGTATTAAGCATTTAGGAGGGACTATCATCATTATTCGAAAAGGGACTTGATCGTTAAAGGCAACCATTAGGGACTTGATGATTTTTTCTTTTAAGGGACTTACTTTATACACCCACTTGACCTTATGATTAGGCAACAATGAGGGATAACCTTAGAAATGAGAGATGACGATTAAAAATCGACTTACGTGTGTGAGTGTTCAATATTATTTATCTTTAATTAAAGTGATCTAAATTAATTTTAAATAGAATACATATTTGCACTCCCTAAATTACTAACCATAGCATAAAAATTAAATATTACAAAATTTACACCAAGGAGCAATTACAAAATAATTATAAGCAATTAAAATAAATAGCAAAAATAAATATATGAGCAAAATATAAATAAATAAGCAAAAATAATAAATAAGCAATAAATAAATAAATAAGGGTTAGTAATAATAATAATTAAAAATAAAAAATTAAGTAATGTTAGTGAAATTATAATAATAATAAAAAAAAAATATAAGATTAGTGAAGCAAAAATAATAAATAATAATATAGTTAGTAACAATAATTAAAATAAATAGAACTAATAAAAATAATATTATAATAACATGATAAGAATAAAATTATATTTTTAATATAGATATTTATTTATGTACAAATTATTAAATTATTTATAATTTACAAAATTAAATTATTATAGGTTTAATTGTTTCTACACACATATTAACAATTATTTAAATAACAAATTAAAAAAATATTTACATGTTATACATAAGAAAATAAGTTATAATTATGTTTAAATATTATATTTACAAAAATTAATTTTATTAAATAAACATGTACATGATAACTATGTCAAAAATTACAAAATAAACAATTAAGTTTTTAATAAGTATTTAGAAAAATAAATTAAGGTTTCTAAGATTAGGGTTTTATTAGAAAAATATTTAGGGTTTAATTTAATAACTATAATTTATTTAAATAATACATACATCTATTTTACATTTGAAATTTATAATAATGAAAACTAATTTTTTAATTTTACAAAATAAATTTTTAGAAACTAGAAAACATATTATACATATTTTATAATGTAGAAAAATAATAAAATTTATTTATTTGAATTTATGCAATATAACTTAAATTACAAGAAATAATAAAAAAAAATGAAAAAAACAAAACCTGATGGGGCTGGGGTTTGAACCCAGTCCCCTATGCCTGCCAACAGCTGCCTATACCACTGGGCCATCCACACGCGCGTGTCATCATAGGGAGAGGAAATAGTTTTGTGTTTTGCCTGGAAAAACCAAGAAAAATCAAGAAGCAAAAAGGCCTGGGGTGGTGTTGAACCCAGGACCTCATAGCTATACATACGCGCGCATTACCACCTGGCTGGGAGAGCCTACCTGATATCAATCCAGCAAACAATAATAATATGTAATACTCAACGCATTAATGGAAAAAACCAAAAAACATTTGCCGTGGCCAGGATTCGAACTCATGTCATCAGGTCACACGCGCGTTCCTCCTACCACTGGACCAAGCATGCTTTGGTGATTAAGAATGGAAACAACATAACAAAATATTATAATCAACTTTTGAATCTCCAGCAGCGCGCGAACTGCTTCTTCTTTAACCTATTTCCTGCGAAATTACCTTCCTTTTTTCTTGCGAATTTAGCTGCGAGTTCTTCATTGTTTAAACCTACGAAAAATGGAACTCATACAAAACAGCACCGATTCATGAAATTAGTTAGTGATTTATGATCCTCACAGTTCATACAACAATTCTACGTTTCCAGAATTCATTTATATTCATTAAAACGAGAAACCCTAATTTTGAGGTTATGAACCCTAACATGGCATCTTTCGATTCGGCTATGTTTTCTTCAATCCAATTGTCCAGAAACGATCTATACAATGTCACAAACAAGATTATGTAAACAAAATTCAATGAAAAACAACAAATCAATGGAATCGAAAAAAATATTTTCAAGGATAAAGTGAGCTCGGGTTAAGCATCATGGCATGTATGGGATGCATATGAGCATTGGTTTTGCTTCATGGATGATCAAGGAACATGTCTATGTTCTTGTTTTACCTTAAAACACCTTGTATGAAGGAATCCGAATGGAGGTTTTGAATGGTTTTTTTTGATTTGTGAACTTACACTTAGAGGCAGCAAATTCGTCTCTTGATGATGGCATTAGGTTTAGTACTTATAGGAGATGGAATTTAGGTCATAACATTGATTGATCATGTGGAAATTTTGATTTGAAAATATTGAAATTGATCATGTCTTAAAATTCAAATATTTGTGCATGAAGGCTTGCTATTTTTGGATCAATCTCATGATTTCCTTCCCTTTCAACTTCAATCAATATTTAAGATGTTCTAGAAACCAAATCTCCATTAAATAATATATTTTCATATTTTATATTTATTTAAAATGATTTTTTATGAATTAAATCAAAATAAATAAAAATAAAATAATAAAAATTCTGATTTTTAATCATTTGGGTCGTGCATGATGATAGTGTATGGATTGGATCACAATTTGGCCAGCCCATTTGGAAAGAATTGGTTCTAGACCTCCATTTTCATCATAAACCATCACAAAATTTCCCAACTTTGCAAGGGCACATCTCCCTCAATTTTAATGCTATGAGGGTGTTCTTAGACATTTTGGAAAGCTTGAAAGAGTCCTCTAAACAACCCCATTGGTTTCATGTCCATATCATTTACCAATCTCAAGTTATGCCCTTTTGAAGTTGTTGACTTTTTGTTGACTTTTGAAATGACCTATAATGTCTTAGCTCATACCTTCCAAATGAAGCATTTTTTGGCTTGGCTTGTGAGACACAAAGTTGTAGAGAATTAAATTTCCTTCAAAATGAGATTTGAGTGGAGACTTGGTGATGAAGTATGTGAAAGTTATGGCTGGTCAAAGTTCAGTTGACTTTTACTAAGAAAACCCTAATTTAGAAACTCCTGATTATTGATGATCTGGAATCTCCTTGATGAATCATGATCAACCCTTGATCAAATGATGAATTTTACTTCATATACTTGATGTTGGCAAAAAATCATGAAGTTTGACTTTGGTTTGACCACAGTTGACCTCAGTTTGACTTTTTAACTGCTTTGAGTGATTTTGACTTATCTGATCATCTGACTGAGCAAACCTTTGAGAAAAGTCTTGAAACTTGTCATGGGGTTTTTTACACACATATAAGATGTTATGAAGCTCACTTGAAGTCTTGGAAGTTCATTTAGCCTGATTAAAGTCAAAACCCTAGTTTTGGATGCATTGCTTAGGAGGTGCATTGTCTGAGGGAATTGTCAACTCTTCTGACCAATTGTGAACTTTGTGAACCTTGTGAACCATCATAAAATTTCTTGTGAACCTCATGGGAGGTATTGTGAAGCTTGTGAACCTTGTGAACCTCATAAAGTGACTTTGTAGACCTCATGAACCTCAGGAAAGTTTTGTAATCATTGTGAATCTTGTGAACCTTGTGAACCTTCAAGAAGTAGCTTGTAGACTTCATGAAACTCATGAAAGGTATTGAAACATTGAGAAACTTGTGAACCTTGTGAACCTTCTTAGGACACAAAGTCTTGTATTGTGAGGGCAAATTTTGGGGTGCAACAGCTGCCCCTGTTCAATTTTCTGAAACCTGAGGGGTTAGATTGGTATATTTGCCAGTCGTGACCTGGAAGGTTGAAGGGGATTGAACACAAAAGCCCAAAAATTTGCACTCACCGATGCATAAAGTGATACAGATGGCTAGTTGAATATGATTGAGTGGGCTTAAAGATGCCACTTGGAGAAAAGTTCTTAGATACATTTCTTGGAGGATAAAGCAGTCCAAAGTATGAAGGTATAATGATAACTTTCAGGAGGATAAAGCAGTCCTGAAGTAATGATGATAGCTGTCAGGAGGATGGAGCAGTCCTGAGGTATTGATAATAGCTATCAGGAGAATAAAGCAATCCTGATGTAGTAATAATCTTCCAGGAGGATGAAGCAATCCTGGGGTGATAGTATGCTTTCAGGAGGATAAAGCAATCCTGATGTAGTAATATGCTTTCAAGAGGATGAAACAGTCTTGAGAGATTTGCTAATATGCTTTCAGGAGGATAAAGCAGTCCTGATGTAGTGATGATAGCTGTCAGGAGGATAAAGCAGCCCTGAGGTAATAATAAACAGTCAGGAGGGTGGAGCAATCCTGAGGTATTTTAATAAGCT
Source organism: Lathyrus aphaca (assembly GCA_963966055.1). Lineage (NCBI taxonomy): Eukaryota > Viridiplantae > Streptophyta > Magnoliopsida > Fabales > Fabaceae > Lathyrus > Lathyrus aphaca. Next base: position 31,366,056 of record OZ014519.1, on the reverse strand, counting down.
GTCAGGAGGATGGAGCGATCCTGAGGTAATGATATGATTTCAGGAGGATGAAGCAATCCTGATGTAATAAAAGCTGTCAGGAGGATGGAGCAATCCTGAGGTAATAATATGATTTCAAGAGGATAGAGCAGTCTTGAGAGATTGATGATATGCTTTCAGGAGACTGGAGTAATCCTGATGTAACAGCATGTCTTCAGGAGGATAGAGCAGTCCTGATGAGATTGATGATATGCTTTCAGGAGACTGGAGTAATCCTGATGTAACAGCATGTCTTCAGGAGGATAGAGCAGTCCTGATGATCATAAGTTTCTTTGTTGGATAATTAACCTGAACACAAGGTGACATTCCGTATAATAATATTAGTTTATGCATTATGTATGCATGTATAACATGATGCACCTAAGTAATGCATTATGCACTCATGTATATGTATGTTATGGTATGATGTAAATGATGTATGTATGATATGATACTGCCGGAAGCGCCTGGATATCTTCGTATAACAACTGCTGGCCAGGGAAAATAAATCCCGATTCGTTGTTGAGGAATATATTATACATAACCTTCTGTATGCTGGGGATAGCAAGGTATATATAACCTCCCGTCTGCTGGGGATAGCAAGGTATATATAACCTCCCGTCTTCGTTCGTCGTGCCCTTATTGGAAAGTAAATTCCCGAATATCCGTATGAGGATAAAAGAGATGGATATAAATTCCAGGGGAGATAAGACTTTGTGAAGATGGATTCGTCCTACTGAGGGTTTTGTAGTTTTCTTGTAAAGAGGAACCGGCGAAGCTTTGTTGAAATCCTTCCCTCGTTCGTCCTTAGTAAATACTGTTACTGCATTTTTATGCATTTCTGGTAAACATCAATCATATTAAGCATACATGCATTTCTGGTAAACATCAATCATATTCAAAAGCATACATACATTCAAACACAACCAATGGACGTTTCGCTTATGTAAATAGGGTAAAAGTAAATCTGGATTCAAAAGATGGAATTTATTTATATCAAAAAGTGTCCCATACACGGGTAAGTTTGTACAAGGAGACATAAACCCTAGTAAGAGGATTTTGTTATAAAGTTTTTACAAAACAAGGAAAATCAGCTATGTGGGAAATAATCCTATTGAGTTTCAATTCTACTATTGCCATTATCTTCAAGTATCTCATCTTTTGCTGTTGAGACGGAAACGATTGGATTGAGCTTTATCTGTTCAAACTTGAGTAAGTAACACAACTAGTTGCAGTTTCATGGGTGATCCAAACGAGACATAGTCATACGCTTTAATCCCTAACTTTTGCCTGGATTGCCTTTTCAGGTTTTCAATCCACCGGGATACCCTTTTTTGCCCAAGCCGCCTTTTCAGGTTTTCGACTTGCCGGGTGTACATCTTTTTATATATATCCCTAATTTTTGCCCAAACCCTTTTGGTTTGCCGGGATGCCCTTATTTTTTCCTAGGCCTGTCAACCTAGCGGGTCTCTTTTCATGCGTAGTATTTTTTAACTATGTCTGCGTTTACAGGCTGTGGGAAGTCTTCACCATCCATAGTAGTAAGTATCATGGCACCACCTGAAAACACTGTCTTGACTACAAATGGTCCTTCATATGTAGGAGTCCACTTGCCCTTAGGATCACCCTGTGGTAATATGATACGCTTGATTACCAAATCACCAGCCTGATATACCTTTGGCTTAACCTTCTTGTTAAAAGCCTTGATCATTCGTTTCTGGTACATCTGGCCATGACAAACTGCTGCTAACCTCTTCTCATCAATCAAATTTAACTGGTCCAGTCGAGTCTGAATCCACTCATCTTCATTCAAGCCTGCATCCTTCATAATTCTCAAGGAGGGAATCTGAACTTCAATGGGCAGAACTGCCTCCATACCATAGACTAAGGAGAATGGGGTTGCCCCTGTTGAAGTACGTATTGTAGTACGATAACCATGAAGAGCAAATGGTAACATTTCATGCCAATCCTTGTAAGTAACAGTCATCTTCTGTACAATCTTCTTAATGTTCTTATTAGCAGCTTCAACTGCCCCATTCATCTTTGGACGATACGGAGAAGAGTTGTGATGCTTAATCTTGAACTGCGTGCAGAGATCAGTAATCATAGTATTGTTCAGATTAGAGCCATTGTCAGTGATAATCCTTTCAGGGATGCCATACCTACATATGAGATTATTCTTAATGAACCGAGCCACAACATTCTTAGTAACAGATGCAAATGAAGCTGCCTCTACCCACTTTGTGAAGTAATCAATAGCAACCAGAATGAAACGATGCCCATTAGAAGCAGTAGGCTTGATTTCACCAATCATATCAATGCCCCACATGGCAAAAGGCCAAGGAGCAGTCAACACATTCAATGGTGATGGAGGTACATGGACTTTATCAGCATAGATTTGACACTTGTGACAAGTTCTGGAGTGTTGATAGCAATCAGCTTCCATGGTAGACCAATAGTAACCTGCTCTCAATATCTTCTTTGCCATAGTATGACCACTAGAATGAGTGCCAAAGATCCCATCATGCATGTCTTCCATAATCTCAGTTGCTTCCTTCTTATCCACACAACGAAGCAAAGTTGAATCATGACTGCGTTTATACAGAATGCCATTACTCAAAAAGAACTTAGCAGAAAACCTTCTCAGAAACTTCCTATCTTTGATAGATGCCCCTTCAGGGAACTCCTGAGCTTCAAGATATCTTTTTACTTCATAGAACCAAGGCTTCTCCTCTGCTCCTTCTGTGTCAATTTCATTGCAGTATGCAGGCTTTTCAAATCTATCAATAGTAATCTTGGGAGCTTCATCATCCCAGCTGATCTCAAACATGGATGCCATGGTGGCTAATGCATCTGCCAACTGATTCTCTCTTCATGGAATGTGTCCAAAGGTAATCTCTTTGAAATGTGGGATCAAAGACAACACATGCTCTCTATAAGGAATGAGGTTATCATGTTTGGTATCCCAATCTCCTTTAATCTGACTAACTACCAGGGCTGAATCTCCGTACACATCAAGGAACTGAATCTTCATATCAATAGCAGCTTTAATACCCAGGATACATGCCTCATACTCAGCCATGTTATTGGTACAATGGAAACAAAGTCTGGCAGTAATCGGGGTATGACAACCTTCAGGGGAACTAATCACAACACCAACACCATTACCAAGTGCATTAGAGGCACCATCAAAAACCATAGTCCATCGGGATCCTTGTTCAGGTCCGTCATATTGTCCAAGTTCTTTGGTAATAATCATAATGTCTTCATCAGGAAACTCAAAATTCATTGACTGATAATCATCCACTGCTTGATGAGCCAAATGATCAGCAACAACACTTCCTTTGATGGCCTTCTGAGTAGTGTACTGTATGTCATATTCTGTCAAGATCATTTGCCATCTTGCAATTCTTCCGGAGAGAGCAGGTTTCTCAAATATGTACTTGATTGGATCCATCTTTGAAATCAACAAGGTAGTATGGGTCAACATATACTGTCTTAGTCGGCGAGCAGCCCATGCCAAAGCGCAGCAAGTTTTCTCGAGCAGTGAGTATCTTGTTTCACAGTCGGTAAACTTTTTGCTAAGGTAGTATATTGCCTGCTCTTTTCGACCAGACTCGTCATGTTGCCCCAATACACACCCCATTGAGTTGTCTAACACTATTAAGTACATAATCAAGGGTCTTCCATCAACTGGTGGCATCAAAATCGGTGGTTCCAGCAGATATCTCTTAATTTCATCAAAGGCAGTCTGGCACTCATCATTCCATTCCATCACCTGATCTTTCTTCAATAACTTGAAGATTGGCTCACAGATGGCAGTCAATTGGGAAATAAATCTTGCAATGTAGTTCAATCGTCCCAAGAAACCTGTAACCTCCTTCTCAGTACGGGGAGCTGGCATTTCTCGTATAGCTTTCACTTTTGCAGGATCCGCTTCAATACCTTTTCCACTGACAATGAAACCCAGGAGCTTTCCAGATCTAACCCCAAAAGTACACTTGTTTGGGTTCAACCTCAACTTGTATTTCTTCAACCTCTCAAACAACTTGTGCAGATGATCAAGATGTTGCTCTTCATTCCGAGACCTGGCTATCATATCATCTACATATACCTCTATCTCATGATGAATCATATTATGAAACAAAGCCACCATAGCACGCTGATATGTTGCCCCTGCATTCTTCAAACCAAATGGCATTACCTTATAGCAAAAGGTGCCCCACTGTGTCACAAATGTTGTCTTCTCCATATCTTCAGGTGCCATCTTGATTTGATTGTAACCAGAGAAACCATCCATAAAAGAGAATACCTTATGCTGAGCAGTGTTGTCTACCAGAATATCAATATGAGGAAGTGGAAAGTCATCTTTGGGGCTAGCCTTGTTCAAATCTCTGTAGTCTACGCACATACGTACCTTACCATCTTTCTTAGGAACTGGTACCACATTTGCAACCCACTGAGGATAAGAAGTTACTGCTAAGAACCCTGCATTGAACTGTTTCATTACCTCTGCCTTGATCTTTTCTGACATTTCAGGACGCATACGACGAACCTTCTGCTTCTTTGGACGACAATCTTCCTTCACTGGAAAACGGTGAACCACAATGTCTGTATCCAACCCTGGCATATCTTCATAAGACCAAGCAAAGATCTCCACATAGTCACGTAACATCTGAATCAACCTGCTCTTGACACTGTCTTCTAAATCAGCCCCTATCTTGACCTCTTTTCTGTTTTCTTCAGTTCCCAGATTCACAACTTCGACTGGCTCTTCATGTGGCTGTATAACTTTCTCTTCTTGTTGTAACAACCTAGCAAGCTCTACAGGTATTTCACAATCGTCCTCATTTCCGTCTTCAGTTTGATAGATCGGATTCTCGAAATTATAATTGGCAATAGTAGAACTGTTATCAACAGGATCCAGAGTGGATGAGGATCTGCATTTTAGTGATGTGGGTGTGTGTAAGAACACATAGCTGATAAAACAAAAATAAAAGAAAAGAAAGACAAGGAACACAATATTTACGAAAACGAAACGTCCACTGATTTTATTGAATGAAGTATGCAAATGAAATGACAGCCCGTAACAAGCACACCATTGTGCCCCGGGTAAGGCACACGGCTTGAAAGTTTTATTGTTCAAGAAATTACAAATTTAAAATATAACAACACAGTAATAGTATTTACTCCTGACTAAAGGAGATAGGGATAACATCTTCAGCTTTCCAATTATTGAGTCCAGCACCCACAGTAGGAAAAATCCATGCATCCAAGTTGTAGTCTTCATCTTGATCTCCCACAACATTAATCTGGTCCTTCACAACCCCTTGATTAGTGATACGAGCAGCACGAGCACGACGAACAGCTTTCTGGGACTCTGCAGTGAAACCCAAACCAAACTTGTCAGACTTGTATGGAATATCAGGAAGCTGACCCCAAATAGTACAACCACCTTCATCCACCACAGCTCTAGCATCATTGAGGGAAGCCATTGCCATTGTTGGAGGCTTTCTGGTGACCACAGGAACCTTCTTTGCAACAGGAGGAGCTACATAATTATTAACAACCCAGGGAACCACTTCAAACGTCTGACACGGAGTTTCAATGTATTCACCTTCCATTTCCAGATACTTGAAAGTATTCACATGGCTGACAAAGTATTCTTCTTCTCCATAGACAGTAACAACCTTTCCATCCACCGGATATCTCAACTTTTGGTGCAATGTAGAGGTTACAACACCTGCCCCATGGATCCAGGGACGACCAAGCAGACAAGAGTACGAAGGACGAATATCCATCACAAAAAATGTAGCAGTAAACACCTGGGAGCCAACTTTGATTGGAAGATCAATTTCCCCATGCACTACTCTTCTAGAACCATCAAAAGCCTTCACCACAATGTTACTGGGCTTCAGCACAGCATCTTCAGGACTCAGCTTGTTCAGGACTTCCTTAGGCAACACATTCAAAGAGGAACCATTGTCTATCAGTACATGTGACAGGGTAGTGCCCCTGCATTCAATTGAGATATGCAAGGCCCTGTTATGATCCCTCTTGGTAGGGGTCAAATCAGCATCAGAAAATCCTAACCCATTGTCATAGGTCAGGTGGGCAACACAGTTCTCAAATTGGTCAACAGAAATTGCACTGGGTACATGAGCAGTCTTCAGAAACTTGATCAAGGACTTGGCATGAGCCTCAGAACATAACAACAAGGACAGCATAGAAATCTTCGAGGGAGTATGCCCCAACTGATCAACAATGTCATAATCACTCTTGCGAATGATTTTCAATACTTCTTCCATCTGCTTAGAGAGATCATCAGCAGCTGGCACATCATTAGATACAGGTTCAATAACAGGACCCTTGCCCCGAGCATCAGTGGTGGAAGTAGCAGCAGGAGTAACTGCATTCTTAGAAGCAACTGGAGGAGAGAAGACTCTTCCACTACGAGTGATCTTGCTAGATCCAGCAATATTATCAATGTCAACCGGTACATCAGCTACAGGCTCTTGCTTAACACCATGGATGTAAACATCAGACCCATAGTGCCAAGGTACAGCTTTGTCAGACGTATATGGGATAGGACCAGGAGTAGTAATGACCACATGAGCTACTCTGGCTTCAGCAACAACTTTTACAGGACCTTCAGCAGTAATCTTGATTGGACCCTGATGAGTGATTTTAATAGGTCTCTTTGAAGTGATTCTTACTGGTACTTTGTCAACCATATCAACCTCTTCAATCTTCCTACCCTGAGTCAGATGATCCACCATACTTTCTACAGACGACGGAGTCCTCTCAAACACTATAGTATACTTATCCATGAGACGTTGAATTCCATATCTCAATATGAAGCAACTATCCGACTTATAGGTACAATACAAACAATCTTCACGACAACCTGGAAAGATCCCAGCTTGTACTAACCTCTTTTTGATAACAGACAGTGGTGTGTTCAACTCCATAACTGAATAGACATGTAGATCTTCATCAATGGTGTAGATGTTTAAGAATTGGCAGAATTTTTGACCAAACAAGAAATGTTAAATTCAGTTCAGAATGTCCTATCAGATGTTGGGACATTATCAAACAGAGTATATGAACTTATTTCAGGATGTCCTACCAGATGTTGGGACATTGTGTAAATGACTTAAGTTCAGTTTTTCAGGATGTCCCAACAGATGTTGAGACATCTCAAACCTGCTTCTAGAATTAATTATTGATTAACAGATCAGAGAATTTTAAGGAGAGTTATCTGGAATTAATTAATGATGGATAAAAACAGAACAAGGCGCATCTGTAGGGAGTTTTATATTGAAGATTCAGTTTAAAACAGAAGACCTAAAAGCACCTAGAATCTAGGAGGTAACAAACCCTAATTCAAGGTGGAAGATGCTGCGCATTAGGGCTGGATCATTCTACAGAAAGCCCAAAATTCAGATACCTATTTAATTAACAGAAACTCATAGAATTGAGCACGAATTTCAGAAGACCAAATAGGGTGTCTAGTGTTTTAATAGCAGGTTGTATTTTATATGTACCACTTTATGAGCTTTTAAGCAAAAGTGCATTTGTGACTTGATTGAAACTGTGAAGTAAGATCAAGCTGTATTGTTTGAAGGATGTCTTCAATTTCTGTAAACTTGTAAACTTGATCACTATGCGATTGAGGGGGAGTGAGTAGGGTACTCTTATCTAAGGTGTGTCTTAGGTAGAAATTGCATTGGGTAGTTATTAAGTGATAGATTAAACAGGGTGGTTTAAGTCTAGAATTAATATTACTTATAGTGGATTTCCTCCTGGCTTGGTAGCCTCCAGATGTAAGTGTGGTTATACACTGAACTGGGTTAACAAACTTCTGTGTTGCTTACTTTTCTTGCTATTTAAGTTTTGGTTAAATTTGTCAAGTGTCCTATCAAGTGTTGGGACATCTCTTAGGACATCTCATACCTGATCACAGAATTTCAATTGGCATCAGAGCAGGCACCCTGCCTGTTTATACTGGGTGAGATCTAGGGAAAACAAATTCTGTAACATGGACAGAGATATAGGGTCAGTAAATAGACCACCTATACTGGATGGATCTAATTATGACTACTGGAAGCCAAGAATGATTGCATTCTTAAGATCACTTGACAACAGGGCATGGAGAGCAGTAAATGTTGGATGGGATCATCCTGTCCAAGACACCAAAGATGGATCAAAAATGCTGAAACCTGAAGAAGAATCGAGTAAGGAGGAAGAAGATTCAGCACTAGGCAACTCAAAAGCCTTAAATGCCTTATTCAATGGCATTGATAGGAACATTTTCAGACTTGTGCATCATTGTGAACTGGCCAAAGATGTTTGGGACACTCTCAAAACAACTCATGAAGGAACATCAAAAGTAAAAATGTCAAGACTTCAACTTCTCACCACCAAGTTTGAAAACTTGAGGATGAAGGAAGATGAATCAATTCATGAGTTCTACATGAACATCTTGGATATAGCCAATACTTCTGGAGCTTTGGGAGAAAAGATGACTGATGAAAAGCTGGTAAGAAAGATTCTCAGATCTTTGCCAAAAAGATTTGACATGAAAGTCACAGCAATAGAAGAAGCTCAAGACATATGTTCCATGAAAGTTGAAGAACTCATTGGCTCCCTTCAAACTTTTGAGATGGGAATGAATGACACAAATGTTAAAAAGAATAAAAGCATAGCATTGGTGTCAAATACTGATGAAGAAGAAGATGATGAATCAGAAAATGGTAAAAGCTTATCAGAAAACCTAGCTATGCTTGGAAGACAATTCAAACAGATTCTCAGAGGAATGGATGGCAAATCCAAATCCAGTGGAAAATACACAAACTCTTCTGAGAACAGGAGACCTTATGATGCTAATAAAAAGTCAAATTATGCTGAAAAGACCAGTCAAGAAGGAATCAAGTGCCATGGATGTGAAGGATATGGACACATCAAGAAGGAATGTCCTACCTTCTTAAAAAGACAAAAGAAGGGACTATCTGTAACCTGGTCTGATGAAGACTCAGGAGGAGATTCAGAAGAAGAATCAGCTAAGCATATTACTGCTTTAGCTGGACTGTGTGAATATGATAGTGATTCCAGTTGTGGAGAGCTTACTTATGAAGAACTTGAGCAAGCATTCAAAGATCTATAAAAAAGAAGCTCTGAAATATGCAGTGAGGTTATAAAGCTAAAGAAGCAGAATGAGACATTAGAAGATGAAAAAGCAAATGATCAAGAAATCATTGACACCTTGAAAAGTGAAGTAAGTCTTCTCAACTCCAAGTTGGAACATATGTCCAAATCTGTTAGAATGTTGAACAGCAGCTCAAATACACTGGATGTGATTCTCAACAACAATAAGCACTCAGGGGATAAAAGTGGACTGGGATTTAACAGAGCAAATAAAGATGAAGCTAGCTCTAGCAAAACAGCTTCAAAATCCATACAGTCTAACAAGATGTCCCAACAGATGCTTCAACATCATGAAAGAAACACAAAGTCAAACATAATGTTCCAACAGATGTCTCAACATTCTGAAAAGAACAAAATGAAGAAGAAGTATCAAAGATGGAGATGCCATCACTGTGGAAGATTTGGACATATCAAACCTCATTGTTATAAGTTGCATGGATATCCAAATCAGATGTATCAGCAACCTTCCAAGAAGAAAATAGAAGTTACCAAGAAAGTGTTGCATAAACATCAAAGATATCAGCAACCTCCTAAGCAGAAGACAGAAAACATCAAGAAGGTATGGAAACCAAAAGCTAGCACTGAAGCTGATCAAAGCTACAAGAACAAGGTCAACAATCAAGCTTGGAGTTCATCTGATAAACAACACACAGGGCAGAGGCATCAAAAGAAATCTTAACTCATCTGGTCAAAGAAAAGTACTGCATACATAGCACATACATCACTGAGAGTATCAGCTAAAGAAGACTGGTACTTTTACAGTGGATGTTCAAGACACATGACTGGATTGAAGAATTTGCTAGTAAACTTAAAATCACATTCATCCAGGTATGTGACCTTTGGAGATGGAGCTAAAGGAGAAATCAAGGGAGTTGGAACCTTGGATTGTCAAGATGTTCCAAGACTAGATGATGTGCTGCTAGTTAAAGGTTTAACTGCTAACCTGATCAGCATAAGTCAATTATGTGATCAAGGATACAGTGTAAACTTTACCAAAACTGAATGCATAGTGACTAACAAAGAACAAGAGGTTGTCATGAAAGGAGCCAGATCTAAAGACAACTGTTACATGTGGGAATCCCAAAATCTCAGTCTCACTTCATCTTGCTCTTTAGCTAAAGAAGAAGAAGTGAAACTATGGCACCAAAGACTAGGTCATCTTCATTTCAGAGGCATAAAGAAGATAATATCCATGGATGTTGTAAGAGGTATTCCTAAACTGAAGATTGATGATGGCAAAATATATGGTGAATGTCAAATAGGCAAGCAAACCAAGATGTCCCATCCAAAGCTCCAACATCTGACAACTTCCAAAGTTTTGGAACTTTTGCATATGGATCTGATGGGACCTATGCAGGTTGAAAGTCTTGGTGGTAAGAGGTATGCCTATGTTGTGGTTGATGACTTTTCAAGATATACATGGATAAATTTCATCAAAGAAAAGTCTGATGTATTTGATGTATTCAAAGAATTATGTCAAAGATTACAAAGGGAAAAATCCAGCTGTGTGATTAGAATTAGAAGTGATCATGGAAAAGAATTTGAGAATCAAAAGTTCTTAGATTTCTGCTCTTCAGAAGGAATCAATCATGAATATTCTTCACCAATCACTCCTCAACAGAATGGGATTGTTGAGAGGAAGAATAGAACTATTCAAGAATCTGCAAGAGCTATGATCCATGCTAAAAAGTTACCTCTGTATTTCTGGGCTGAAGCTATGAACACTGCCTGCTACATCCATAACATAGTTACCTTGAGAAAAGGAACTTTGTCCACAATATATGAAGTCTGGAAGGGCAGAAAACCCACTGTTAAGTACTTTCATGTGTTTGGAAGTAAATGCTATATTCTGGCAGATAGGGAGCAAAGGAGAAAAATGGATCCTAAAAGTGATGAAGGGATTTTCCTTGGATACTCTATAAACAGCAGAGCATATAGAGTATTTAATTCTAGAACCAAGGTTATCATGGAGTCCATAAATGTGATAATTGATGATGATTCTACAGATGTCCCAGAAGATGTTGGAACATCTGCTGATATCAAGATTGAAGCTGAAGAAAAGATTGATCAATATAACTTCACTCAAACTGATACAAGGACAGAAGAATCAAGCAAACCTCCCTCCATCAGAATACAGAAGGATCATCCCAAAGATTTGATAATTGGTGATCCCAACAGAGGTGTGAGCACTAGATCAAGAGAAGTGATTTCAGGTTCTTGTTTTGTTTCCAAAATAGAACCTAAAAATATCAAGGAAGCTCTCACTGATGAATACTGGATTTGTGCTATGCAAGATGAATTAGGTCAATTCACAAGGAATGAAGTGTGGAATCTTGTTCCTAGACCTGATGACATAAATGTGATTGGAACAAAATGGGTGTATAAGAACAAGTCAAATGAACAAGGAGTTGTTACAAAGAACAAAGCCAGACTTGTAGCTCAAGGATACACTCAAATTGAAGGGGTAGACTTTGATGAAACCTTTGCACCAGTAGCAAGGCTTGAATCAATAAGACTACTGTTGGGAATTGCTTGTATCTTAAAGTTCAAGCTATTTCAAATGGATGTGAAAAGTGCCTTTTTAAATGGCTATCTTAATGAAGAAGTATATGTAGAATAGCCTAAAGGATTTGTTGATCCAAGCTGTCCAAATCATGTATACAAATTAAAGAAGGCACTTTATGGTTTGAAGCAAGCTCCAAGGGCATGGTATGAAAGACTGACCACATTTCTCATCAAGCAAGGGTATAGAAAAGGTGGAATTGACAAAACCTTGTTTGTTAAAGATGAAGAAGGAAATATCATAATTGCTCAAATATATGTTGATGATATTGTCTTTGGTGGGATGTCTGATAAGATGGTCAAACATTTTGTCAAGCAGATGGAATCTGAATTTGAAATGAGCCTAGTAGGTGAGTTAACCTACTTTCTTGGTCTGCAAATAAAGCAAATGGAAGACTCAATGTTTATCTCTCAAAGCAAGTATACCAAGAACATAGTCAAGAAATTTGGAATGGAAAATGCTACTCATAAGAGAACTCCTGCCCCCACACATTTGAAGCTGACTAAAGATGAAAAGGGTGAGAGTGTAGATCAAAGCTTATACAGAAGCATGATTGGAAGCTTGTTATACTTAACTGCTAGCAGACCTGACATAGCATTTGCAGTAGGTATATGTGCAAGATATCAAGCTGATCCAAAAGTCAGTCATCTCAATCAAGTCAAGAGAATTATTAAATATGTTAATGGTACTTGTGACTATGGCATAATGTACTTTCATGGCTGCAAACCAATTCTCACTGGCTTCTGTGATGCTGATTGGGCTGGAAGTGCAGATGACAGAAAAAGCACTTCAGGAGGGTGTTTCTTTCTAGGAAACAACTTGATTTCCTGGTTCAGTAAGAAACAAAATTGTGTATCCTTATCTACAGCTGAAGCAGAATACATAGCAGCTGGAAGCAGTTGTTCTCAGTTGGTTTGGATGAAGCAAATGCTCACTGAGTACAATGTCCCACAGGATGTCATGACATTGTACTGTGACAACTTAAGTGCAATCAACATATCAAAGAATCCTATCCAACATAGCAGGACCAAGCATATTGATATCAGACATCATTTCATCAGAGATCTTGTAGAAGAAAAGGTGATTTCATTGGAGCATGTAGCTACAGATCTGCAATTAGCTGATATCTTTACCAAAGCATTGGATGCTACACAATTTGAGAACTTAAGGGGCAAACTTGGAATCTGTTTATGTGATATTTAGCAGTTAATGAGATGTGCCAACATGTCATATGACATTGTATGGCATAAGTTCCAGATGGCAAAACCAGTCTGGACAAGATCATTGGGAATTCCATTCCTAATCATTTGCACTGTAACGGCTACTTATTTAGTAACTATTTATAAGCAGCTATCAAGATTCTCATCATACTATCACAAGCGAATCACATTAACTAGCTATCCTTCTGAAATCATAAACCCTAAAGCTGTTCATCCATCTTCCTCAACAATGTCTCAAAACCCTAACACAACTGAGGAAGTTCTCAATAAGGAAGACGTAGTTCATGCCACTCCCATCTCTGTAGTACCAATGCAATCAACTCCATTGGACGAACTCAGGGGAAGCATTTCTCACACTAAAAAGGCAAGAACTCCAAAGAGAGCTAAAGATCAAGTACGAAGCAAAGCCAAAGGCATTCCCTCTCCTGCTAACATGCCCTCAAAATCTTCACACTATGTGGATGATTCCATCAAGGAGATTGTCAACCAAATTCTCTTTGAACAAAGAGTGGTGAGTGGGATCTCTGTTCCTCTAAACACCATGCCTGCACCTCAAGAAGAACAAGCTCAAGCTGCAGAAGAACAAGATGTCCCAACAGATGTTGGAACATCTGAAGATAAGAGAAAGAACTCATCTGATGTTGAGTTGGAACAAACTGAGGACCAGAATAAGGCCTCAAATGAAAATGATGAAGAAATCTCTGAGGATCAGACCAAAGCCTCAAATGAAGGTCAAATCCCTGCTGATCAACAAGCTGAAGAGGAGACTGCTCAATCTCCTCCAGTGGTCAACCTGGAGCAGGACTCTGATACAGAGATCATAGCCTCTGTTAAACCTAGCATTGCCAAAAGGCTCAGGTCCAGGAAAGGCAAGATGCAAGCTGAAGCAGCAATTCCTGAAAAGAAGAAAGCCTCTCCAAAGAAAGGCAAAGCTAAAGCCACTTTTGGGCCATCAAAACAATGGAGTAAAGTTCAAACTCAGAAAAGGAAAGTTGTCACCCCATCTGACTCAGATGTTGAATCAGATGTCCCAACATCTCCTCCCAAGAAGAGACCAGCCCCATCTAGGGCTTCAACAGCTGTTCCAGAAGCTCCATTAGACAACATATCTTTCCACCATGTCTCTAGTGTGAACAAGTGGAAGTTTGTGTACCAAAGAAGAGTTGCCCTAGAAAGAGAACTGAGCAGCAATGCACTTGAGTGCACTGAACTGATTGACCTCATCTCTGCTGCAGGACTATTCAAGATAGTCTCAGATTTCTCTCCCTGCTATGAACTTCTTGTCAAAGAGTTCATTGTGAATCTTCAGGAGGATTGTTCAAATGGTAAGTCCTCTGAGTTCAGAAAAGTGTTTGTGAGAGGTAAGTGTGTTAAGTTCTCTCCTCAAATCATAAATCAATACCTAGGAAGAGAAACAGATGGACCCAATGAGCTAGGTAAGACAAATAATCAAGTCTGTAAGGTGATCACAGCAAACCAGGTCAAGGCATGGCCTGTGAAGGGAAAGCTCTCAGTGAGCATGATTACCAGAAAGTATGCCATGCTGAACAGGATTGGTACTGCTAACTGGGTGCCTACCAACCACACTTCTTCAATCTCAACTGGTCTGGCCAGATTCATCTATGCTGTGGGAACTCAAACCAAGATGGACTATGGAGATTTCATTTTTGATCAAACCATGAAGCATGCCAGCTCCTCTGCAACAAAGCTACCAATAGCTTTTCCTTCATTGCTATGTGGTATAATATTAAGCCAATATCCTGGGATTTTAACTGAGAAGGACACAGTCTGCAAGAGAGAAAGCCCCCTGGCTTTTCACTACAAGTTATTTCTCAGTCATCATGCTGCAGATGTTGAAGCTCCTTCTGGGACATCTGCAGGATCCTCCACTGCTAAGACTCCAATCTCCAAGAAGGCTTTAATTACTGAACTTAAAATCACATGCAAGGAACTTGAAGCAAGGAAGCTGAAACTTGAAGACATCATCAAAAGGCTGGAGAGTGAAGAAGATCAAAATGCTGCCTCTGATGAAGACAGTGAAGCTGATGAAGACAGTGAAGCTGATGAAGAAACAGAAGCTGATGAAGAAACTGAGAGTGATGAATCTGAGTGATCAATGTATGTGAGGCATATGTAATGACAGCAATGTATTTCTGGAATAGTGTCTTTGGCCCCTAATTTTGTGTCTACCAAGGGGGAGAACAACAACAAATTGTATTGCTGTTTAATTATGAATGAAAAATTTTGTTTGTTTGCTTCTGAACTGAATAAGTTTTTCTGTTGGAACAAGACTGGATAAGACTGGATACATATATGTTTGAGGGGGAGTAATCTCAAATAAGAATCAACAGAAAAGTAATGCTATACTCTGATAAAAGGAACTTCTGCTGCACCCTGATAACCAGAAAAGATGTTAGCCAAAAATTAGCCAAAGGGGGAGTTTGTAGATGTTTAAGAATTGGCAGAATTTTTGACCAAACAAGAAATGTTAAATTCAGTTCAGAATGTCCTATCAGATGTTGGGACATTATCAAACAGAGTATATGAACTTATTTCAGGATGTCCTACCAGATGTTGGGACATTGTGTAAATGACTTAAGTTCAGTTTTTCAGGATGTCCCAACAGATGTTGAGACATCTCAAACCTGCTTCCAGAATTAATTATTGATTAACAGATCAGAGAATTTTAAGGAGAGTTATCTAGAATTAATTAATGATGGATAAAAACAGAACAAGGCTCATCTGTAGGGAGTTTTATATTGAAGATTCAGTTTAAAACAGAAGACCTAAAAGCACCTAGAATCTAGGAGGTAACAAACCCTAATTCAAGGTGGAAGCTGTTGCGCATTAGGGCTGGATCATTCTACAGAAAGCCCAAAATTCAGATACCTATTTAATTAACAGAAACTCATAGAATTGAGCACGAATTTCAGAAGACCAAATAGGGTGTCTAGTGTTTTAATAGCAGGTTGTATTTTATATGTACCACTTTATGAGCTTTTAAGCAAAAGTGCATTTGTGACTTGATTGAAACTGTGAAGTAAGATCAAGCTGTATTGTTTGAAGGATGTCTTCAATTTCTGTAAACTTGTAAACTTGATCACTGTGTGATTGAGGGGGAGTGAGTAGGGTACTCTTATCTAAGGTGTGTCTTAGGTAGAAATTGCATTGGGTAGTTATTAAGTGATAGATTAAACAGGGTGGTTTAAGTCTAGAATTAATATTACTTATAGTGGATTTCCTCCTGGCTTGGTAGCCTCCAGATGTAAGTGTGGTTATACACTGAACTGGGTTAACAAACTTCTGTGTTGCTTACTTTTCTTGCTATTTAAGTTTTGGTTAAATTTGTCAAGTGTCCTATCAAGTGTTGGGACATCTCTTAGGACATCTCATACCTGATCACAGAATTTCAAATGGCACTAACAGTCTTCTCGTGATTCGGCATTGGAGCAGTAATCACATTTGGGGTGCCCGGAGGATCAAACTCAATTTCTCCAGCATCAATCATATCTTGAATTTTGTTCTTCAAGATCCAGCAGTTATTAGTATCATGTCCCTGACAGTTTGAATGATATGCACATTGTGCATTGGGATTGTACCTGGGAGAGGTAACATTAGGGTTCTGAGGAGCCTCTTTCAAGGTAATGAGTTCAGCCTTCAACAAGTGTTGCAATGCCTAAGCCATTGACATGTTGATCTTCGTGAACTGCCTTCTAGCCCTCTGTTGGTTGCCCTGTGGCTGCTCTGTTGTTGCAAGAGTTGGATTTGAAATATGAACTGCACTAACAGACTGATGCCTTCTGTTACGATCAGGTTGACCATAAACAGCATTGGATTCTTTCTTCCCAGTGGGAGGCTTCTTTGCAGCACCTGATGAGGAAGCACCCACTTGGATCTTACCATTCTTTATACCATTCTCTACTCGCTCTCCTGTCATGATCAACTCCGTGAAGCCAGATGATGAGCTTCCAATGAGATGACTGTAGAACGGACCATTCAGCGTGCACATGAACATATCAACCAATTCCCTGTCAGTCAAAGGGGGTTGAACTCTTCCAGCTAAATCTCTCCACTTCTGAGCATACTCTTTAAAACTTTCTTTGGCGCCCATAGACATGCTCTGAAGCTGCATGCGAGTGGGGGCTAAGTCAGCATTGTATTGGTACTACTTATAGAAAGCTTCAGCAAGATCATTCCAGTCTCTGATGTTGACACTCTCCAACTGATAATACCACTCCAGCTGAGCTCCAGATAAGCTCTCTTGAAAAAAGTGGATCCACAACTTCTTGTCAGCAGTGTGGGGTTGAATTCTTCTGACATAAGACCTCAAATGCAGTTTGGGACAAGAGACCCCATCATAGACAACAAATGTAGGAACTTTGAACCCAATGGGTATGACTACCCCAGATATCAAACTCAAATCCTCAAAATCCAGCCCAGATGATTTCTGCAACTCCATAGCATCCATCCTATCCACCAGCATCTTGAATTTGTCTTCATTAGGCTCATGGTAGTAATTAGCCTCAGAATCAGAGTCCCCCAGAGTGTTGTGGAGACTGCCTCCCTCTTTTTCAGATTCCTCAGATTCATATTCTTCAACCTGCTCTTTGGTCTTGACAGGACCTTTGAACCTTCTTCCCATGTTGAGCAAACCAGCAGACCTTCTAGTCTTCTTAGTCTTCTTGGCCAGCAGTGCCTTCAATTCATCTTGCCCCTTGGACAGGTTCAAGATCAGCTCTTGGAACTGTGCATTTTGTTCCTGAAGATCCTTAACTGATTGTTCAAGAGCCATTGCTGAAATAAACAGCGAGAAGATGAGAAACCTGTGCACAACTATAAACCTGCGATGTAATGAAATGGTATGGGAATGCATATGCAATGTTTTCAAGGACCGCAGGATTTAAATTTGCTTAGACAAACAAAAGGTAAACTTTTATTAGTAATAAATTTGTTTTGCCTCTTGGGCTTACAGAAAATGAAATGAAATAAATACAAAAGATGGGGTTTTAAGTCTCCCATGGATGCTTCCTCTTTGTATTGAGGTATGAGTTGAGGTTTCGTTCCTCGTGAAGTTGCTTTGTTAGTTCTAGGACTCTTTCTTGGCTTGCTTTGTAATGAGCCTCGAAAGTATCCCTTTGCTCCTTCAGTTGGATCCATGATCTCTGCAAGTCTTCCATATCGGTAGGCATGTCTGGGTGAAGGATGGTATAAGTTGTGTCTCCTTCAGCAACAGGTTCCATGATAACTGGTAGGACGGCAGGATATGGCATCATGAGTGTCTGAGCACGAGATCGTACCCATCTGAGATAAGCCTCCATAGGAATAGTGTACTTAGGCTCCAGTGTCTTGCTGTCAACCCTGTTTACCTTTCCCCATGCTCGTATGAATCTCTGATGGTAACCCTGAAGATCGTTGTCGTAATCAAACACAATGCCCTGAATCAACATGTCATATGGGCCATCGCTCCGAGCATAACCAAACTGTCGTAAAGCTAGAGAGGGGTTGTAGGTGATGCCTCCTCTTATGCCTAGAAGTGGCACATTAGGAAACTCCCCACAACGGTCAATGATGGTGACATTCTCCATAGATCTGGAGCACCAATGGATATCTGAGTGAGAAAGTGACATGATCCTCTTGGACCATTTGAACCCTTGCTCATTCTTCATTATTGAGCGAGGAAGGTGAGAAATAAACCACCTAGAAAGCAAAGGTATGCAACGCATCAAAGTTCCTCTTGCCCTTGTGGTACGGGTGTGAAGAGAATGCAAGATGTCTCCAAGCAATGTAGGCACTGGATTGTGACTCAGGAAAATGTTGATGGCATGAACATCTATGAACTGATCTGGATTGGGGAACAATACTAAGCCATATATCAGCAAGGCTAAGATCTCCTCAAAAGCATCATAGCTCATGGCCTTCAAGAACACTTGAGCTTTATCCATTAGCACCTTGGCAAGAATACCCTTGACTCCACTTCTCGTTTCTAGAACAATATCAGACTTCTTCAGATGTAGAGCTGCAGCAATAACCTCTGGTTTAAGCTCCTTCTCCAAGCCTGTGAAAGGTCTTTGATCCAGAACAGGTATACCCAGAAGTTTAGAGAACTCCTCCATGGTTGGAACTAGCTGATAGTCGGGGAATGTAAAGCAATGGTGCTTAGGGTCAAAGAACTGAAACAGCACACTCATCATGTCTTCATTGAACCCTGATGTGACTAGATCCAATAGGTGACCATGTCTCTTGATGAACTGGGAATGATCAGACACTTGAGAAACCAACTCTTTAAGCTTAGCAGGTATGCCCACAAAGTTGATCCTGATGGTGTTTCTACGAGCAGAAGCCATGACCTGCAACAAAGAACAAAGATAAATCCTTTGGTCCTTGAAATGGTTAGTGAAAATGCTATGCTTATGATGCATGATGATGTCATGATGTTATGTCCAATCACAAACATGTGGCACACACAAACAAGTCACACCATAGCCCTAGGTTTAAAGGCTTGCATGAGGTATAAGGTGAGTACCCTCCCCTGAAGTTAGATGGTTCATCCTGTCCTACAAAAGTAACCGGGTTCTAAGGGATCTCAATATCATTGATCCTTTCACAAGGGTGGTTGTTCAGAAGGCAACTTACTTGCCAACCAAAACCCTCCAAGTTTAAGATCTCAATGAGCGTAGTATCGAGTGTCAACCAACTTCAGTCTGCACCAAAGCCGGTTACCTCACTACTTTCTAAAGGCCAAGATGGGATACTTAGGGTTCTAAAAGTTAGTTAGTGCATTGACAACATATGGCAGCCTCATATTATCCTCAACTTGACTTAAGGAACATAAGCACCAACCAAGAAGTCGCACTAACTATGGCCACCAGATCAACCGTATCGATATACGTCGTACAGTTTCCTTGGTCTATTGCCATTTACCTAAGGTACACTAGATCCGGGTTAGGACCTTTCACACATAAGATGAAGGTACAGACGCGAACGGTCGGCGAAGGGAACAATGAGAACACACATCCGTGAACTCACTGGAGATGAAAAGAGTCGCCAGCTAGGCATTTTTATCCCGGAGGAAAGGCAATGCTGCATAGGCCTAGAAAAAGATGGATAAGACGGTTGCGAACCAGAGAGACTGAGAAAGGGGGTTGGTTACAACCTGGGAAGGTATTAGCACCCAGATTGTCCGTCGTACTCGACGGGATCCACGCTTGAAAGATTTGCGTTTTAAAGGGGTAGTGTCAGTGCAATTTGTGTATAAAGGAGCTGGAAAAGAATGTACGGGTGTCAGTGTAAAGAAATGTGATGTGTATAAATGTACAGTGTCAGTGTGAGATCAGGAATGAAATGCTCATGACCATGAGGCTTAGAGAATATAGCTGGAAGGAGGGGGAATATACAGAGACTTTTGTTCGATAACTGTTAAGTTATGCCTACGTATCCTCTCGTGCAATGAGGAAGTCAGAACACCGTAGTTCGACCCAAAGAGACTGAAAGATGAATTGACTTGTGAACTGCTTACTTGTCAATGCTCAAGTGTATGACCTGTCTGGCTCAGGTGCAAACTGTCTTGCATTAGACGGAAGAAGCAAGTTCCCGTTTATGAGTGAAGGTGATGAGAAAAGAATCCCGAAGGAGACGATTATTGTTTGTTTTTGTGTTTTCAGTCTTTTATTGCTTTTGAAAGTTTGTCATAAGTTAATGAGCTTAAGCCTAAACCAATGGGCTAGTAAACTCATCACATCTTCCCTCTGATTAGGGGTAATGAGAGTACCTTAAGTGTGAAGTCAGATTCTCACACTTAATCACCTTTGGTGTAGGATTAAGATCATTAACCTACTTGTGATTATTTAGATGTTTTTGTTGTTTTTGTTTAGTGTTGAGTAATGAGGTTAAGCCATAATCAAGGATTAAACAGACTCATTACACCATCCTAATAGAAGGATGATAGATGAGAATGTTTAAGCTGAGGAAAGCTCCTCAACCTAATCCATGATTAGGGATTAAACTCATGACAAAACAAGCCTTTATTAGATGGATTTTAGTTAATGATATGATGATGAAGTGAATTTTATGATTTGTAAGACAACTTGAGGGGGACTTGTCCATTAACACTAGGGTTAGTCCTTCTTAACCAATTAAGGAAGAATTAGAACCCTAATGCAAGGCCCAAGTTACAAGTGTGATGTCTTGATATTTATTAAGTGGATTGATTAAGAGATTTAAACACATTAAGGGTTTAATACTTAGGATTAAAGTTATACACTCCATCCTAAAAGAAGGATGCAGGCATAAGCTTAATCACAAAGTCTTAAAGCCTTTAGGGTTTAGTCCCTGATTATGAGATGAGAAGAGAAGACTCAAAGAGAGACACAAAGGTAAAAAACTATGAGGGGAGACTAATCAAAACCCTAATTCATTATCATGCTTGGTTGACCCTAAGGTTTGTGAGGTTTGCAAGAAGAGTCTTCAAAAGAGCCACCAGGAAGCAGATGAACAAGATCAAGAGAAGCAAAGTGACTTGCTTCATTCAAGAAGTCAAGTCACTTGAAGAAAGAAAGTAGGAAGAAGAAGAATGAGCAAGCTCAAACTCAAACACATATAGGAATGCAGCAATGGATGCAAGAGAGATGAAAAGAAAAGTTATGAAAAGTGAAGGCAAATTCACTTCCCAAGTTTACTTACCACCTGAAATGTTAGAAAGAAATGCAATGCAATGCAAGATCAAATCATGGCCATTTTATCTTAGAAACTATATGCTAAACACAAAACAATGCAAAAAGAATCAATGTCTCAACCTTCTCCAATAGGCAGAAATGAATTTTTGAACTTAGGATCAAATTAATGCACAAAATATGATTTAATTCAATGAAAAATTCTTAAAATGCATCAAGATCAAAAAAAGAAATTTGGTTTGAAGGTTGGACAATGTTTCTAAATGTCTAAGATCATTTCATGAATTTTTTTGTAATTTTTAAATACCTAAAAGTATTTTTAATTAATTAATTCCCATTAATCAATTAAAAATAATCTTTTAAATATTTAAAAATACTTTTTTAATGATAAAAAATAAAATAAAAATATTTTTGGGTCTTAAGAATTAATAAAACTTTTAAGAAAAAGTTTCATAATTTTTAAGATATTTTTGCTATTTTAAATTAAATGTGCAAATTAATTGAAATAAATATAAAAATAAATGAAATAAATCTGATTTAGTGAAAAGTATTCAAATCCTAGGGTGGAGGTTCAAACTGGCCAGCGCGCGAATTGACTGCCCGCCACATCTCACGGCTCAGATTCAAACTTGCTAATTACACTGATTAAACCCTAATTGTGCCCTAATGACATTCAGGCGACCGGAACAGTGTTCCGGTCGTCTTCTCCGGCCATCCCCAAAATCAATCTCTCTCCCTAGGCCAATTTAAGAGCTCTAACTCTCCAGAAATCATCTTCCACTCACCCTAAACACGAATCCAGCATCAAATCACATTTAAACTCACGCACAAACAAGAATCGAAGCAATGAAATTTTTAGGTCAAACTTTCAGAAGACCATTACATGCTCATTTCTGGCTTATTTCCAAAAGTAAAGAGATCCCAATGATCAGTGTAACATGCACAACAAGATTTTAACAAGAGAAATGAGTTCTGGGAAAAAAGTTCATGGTGTCACCTGAGATGGAGCTCTTGATTCAGGAGCTCTTTGGATGATTCTTTGGCTCAATCTGGTCCCAATGGTCCACCTTTGAAGCTTTGGATGCTTAGTTGGAGTTTAAACAACCTCCTGAGTGGGTTTGCAGCAGCTCTGGCCAAGGGAGGATGAAAATCGTATTTGAGATATAGGGTGTTTCAGGTCAAAACAAAGGGTGGTTTCTGGTCAGTGAGGTGAGTGGAGATTGTTGGTGGAGTTTGTTCTTGTGTTTGAGGTTTGTGGAAGGAGATTCGATGGAAAATGCAGGCTGAGGTGAAGAATGGCAATGGGGTATTCTTGCTCAGATCAAGCCTGGCTCTTGGTGCTTTCTACTCAATGGATCATGGTGATTTCAAGTATGGAAATGGTTGGGATGTTTTGTGGCTGGGCAGAGGGATTCGAAGCAAAATGCAGCTTGGTGTGTTTTTGTGAATGTGATGAATGAGGATGTTTCAGCCTTGCCTTGTGTTATGTTTAGCTTGCAAATTGTCCACATAACTCTCTCTCATTGGTCAGTTGACAAGACATGCCCTTTATTGATTGGCAAGTTACCTTTTGCAAAAAGTCAAATAATGTGTAAGAGAAGCATGGCTCAAGGTATAGGCAAGTACATGGCATGGGCTGGCGCAGCAAGGATGAGGGAGAGGCCTAGCAAAGCTCAGCATCCAAGGCTGCAAGTTGTAGGGAGCATGATCATGAGTTTTGCAACTTGTTGTAACCTTGGTTCACATGTGATTTTCTTGTTCCAAAAGTCATGAAACATGAGCAATGCCTAGTTCATTCTGAATTTTAGGACTTACATGATGTTTATGTGAAGGTTTGATACCAATTAAAAGTTGCAATTTGACTTAGTACATGATTTTGCAATTTTCACACTTGGTGCATATCTTGAAAATAAGTGATTTTTGGCAACTTTGACACACCATAACTTTTGATTCAAGAAGAGTTTGATCATGTTCTTGTACTTTTTGAAAAGGGAAAAATGAGATCTACAACTTTCATGACCAAAGTTTTTCCATTTGAAGCCTTTTTGGATCAAGAATCAAAGCTTGAAAAATGACCTAAAATGATGCATTCTTGAAAAGTCAACTATGCCCAAAAAGTCAACCTTTGCAAAAACCCTAAATTCTTGATTTTTATGAACTTCAACCTTCTTCCATGATCAAATAAAGATCATATACACTCAAAATGATGAAGATCGACCATTGGTTGGGTCATTGGGGGCCTCAGATGCCCTGATTTTGCACTGACTTGTCTGAAAAGTCAACCCTTGATCAGATGACTTCCCCATGGAATTTCTTCATGAAAATGGATATGCATACTCCCTATACCATATAGAGACCAATGGAAACAAGAATGACCAAAAAATTTGGAGTTATGGCCTCTGAAACCAAAACCCTAATTTTCAGTCAACTGTGCAGTTTAGCCTGGCTCTGCATCCACTCAAACCCTAGTTCTTGTGATTCATTTGCATTTTTGACTTTGAGGAGATGGAATATGATATAAGAACACACATGGACCCCTTTGAGTTGATTAGTGGCCTTTGGAATGGCTCAAGATGCTTTTGGGATTGCTCAGATCACAAACCCTAGGTGCAGATGCCTTAGAAACTATGCAGTGAATCAAAAATGAGATATGAGATGATATGTTTGTATTTATGCATATGAGGATGATCACAAGCCATGGTGAATGGGTGAGGGCAAATTTGGGGTGTTTACAGCTGCCCCTATTCAAACATGAGTTAGCTGTGCAGGTTGTAAGCGACGGCTTAACAGGCAAACAAGATAACTTGTGGTTGAATACCAAAGACAGTCCAAAATTTGCACTCACAGAAAGAAGAAGAAAAAGGGATATAGATTGTAAAAGGAAAATAAAGTATATTGCAAAGTGCAGAAAACAAAGCGATGACGGGGACGGCCGACATGCTGGGGATAGAAGGTAAAGCCAAGACGGGGACGGCCGACTAGCTGGGGAAATAAAATCATGATGGGGACGGCCATCAAGATAAAGCTGTAAAATTCTCTGGGGATTAATGAAACATGACGGGGACGGCCATAAAGTTCATAAAGGTAAAGTAACCAACGATGGGGACGGCCATCGGGCTAAAGAATAAATGAAATAAACAGATGATGGGGTACGGCCATCAAAGGTGAAGGACGATCACCTAGCAGGGGACGGCTGCTCTGTTGGGGATAAAAGGAATATGATGGGGACGGCCATCAAAGGTGGAGGACGACCACCTGGCAGGGTACGGCTGCCGAAGATATCAACGATGGGGACGGCCATCGGATAGAAAAGGTCAACGATGGGGACGGCCATCGGACGAGCATGATGGAGGACGACCATCAAGAAGTGGAGGACGACCACTCAGCAGGGGACGGCTGCTCTCAGGGTTTCTCATGACATAGGACGAATGCCAGATAACCAAAATCAACAATGGGGACGGCCATTGGATAAAATGATGAAGGACGATCATCAAAAGGTGGAGGACGACCACCTAGCAGGGGACGGCTGCTAAAAATATCAACGATGGGGACGGCCATCGGATGAGCATGATGGAGGACGACCATCAAGAAGTGGAGGACGACCACTCAGCAGGGTACGGCTGCTCTCGAGGTTTCTCATGACATAGGACGAATGCCAGATAACCAAAATCAACAATGGGGACGGCCATTGGATAAAATGATGAAGGACGATCATCAAAAGGTGGAGGACGACCACCTAGCAGGGGACGGCTGCTAAAAATATCAACGATGGGGACGGCCATCGGATGAGCATGATGGAGGACGACCATCAAGAAGTGGAGGACGACCACTCAGCAGGGTACGGCTGCTCTCGAGGTTTCTCATGACACAGGACGAGTGTCAGATAAAAGAAAATTCGTTGGTGATCTACTGGGGATATAGTAAACACGGACGAGCGTTTACATCCAAGAAACAGAAGGTATAAGTGTTTGGTATTGTGTATAGATTAAAGATGCGGACGAGCATCCTTAAGACTATGATACGGACGAGTATCACGTAGAAACAAACTGACACATGTTCAGAGATGATGATACGGACGAGTATCAACGGGTTAACAAGGAACACGGACGAGTGTTGAATCTGAAGGGACTCTTCTGGGGAATAGTAGACACAGACGAGTATCTATGTTCAAGAAGACACAAGTGTTTGACACAGTGTATGGATTAAAGATGCGGACGAGCATCCTTAAGACCTATGATACGGACGAGCATCATGTAGAAACAAACACTAGACGCACTGTTCTGAGATGATGGTACGGACGAGTACCAACTGGTTAACAAAGAACAAGGACTACTGTCGAATCTGTGGGGATATGAGTGGTGTATACAAGATACGGATGAGTATCTGTATAAGTGTACCAATGAGTAATGAGTATATATATAAGTGTTTATCTGCTGGGGAGAATGGCACGGACGAGTGCCAAGAGAGAAAAGTGTATAATATCAAGTATATGGGTGATAAAGGTGTAAGCGACTGCGCTGGGGATATGACACGGACGGGTGTCGAGAAAGTGTATATATAAGTATATGTGAGTGCCAAGAGGATGTCTTTGGCTTTCTGCTGGTGATTTGACACGGACGGGTGTCAGGAAGTATCTGTAGTACGGGTGATTTTGTTTGTAAAGTGTATTCAGGCAACCTGTTTGGGGAAGTAATGACACGGACGGGTGTCAGAAATATATACTGGTGTTTGGTGATTGGAGAGGCAACTGCTTTTGCTGGGACTCTGGTGGGGATTTTTGTATAATGATGATGAACGGTTTGTTATTCACAAGTGTTACTTCAGAACATGGCTTATGATTATGCTATGCGTTTGATTTTTGCCGTAATGCTCCGTATTAGACGGAATGCTACGCTCTGAGGGGATAGTATGATGCGAATGCTATGATTATGCAAAGAGGCACAGATCCGGGATTCGGATCCCGTTGCTGCAAAGGTCTCTGGTTGATCTGCTTGAAGTGAACATCCCAGCTGGGGATGAGATCATTGGTAGATCCAATAAGATGAGATGATATTTGCTTGGGGATACATGTCACTGGTTGGCATATCCTTATAATATGGGACCCAGCTGGGGTTTGTAGAAGCTTTCTTCACTCTGTTGTGATCTTCTATGCGCTGCTCTTCTGGATTGAGGCTGAAGATTCTGTGGGGAGATGATTTCCTGACTCCCGTACTCAACTGAGGATGAAATGGCAGCTCGGTTGGGGAAGTATGAGAGGCAACTCAGCTGGGGATAGCAACAAGAGGCAACTCAGCTGGGGATAGAGTATTTCGGATGCCGAGATTGAGCGTATGTTGATTTGGCAACTTTGCTGGGGGAAGTGGGCACTCTCCAGTGCCACGTGGAAGATAGACCGAGTTGATAATGATTCGCCTGCTTGCTGAAACGTGACTTGCATGCCCCAGGTTGCGTTCTGGATACCTGCAATCCTGCAAAGATAAGGAGACGCACAAAAGGTCCCGAGGTATCCCTCATTGAATTCCGTCAAAGGAGTTAAGCATTCTCACGAGTAAGTATATTCCCTGCAAGCATGTGCTCCATTTTCTTTCTTTTTAGTGAAAAACATCTGTACTTATGCAATTAGTTTTTCAGAGACATCAGACATTCTTTGCAAATAAAATGTGCAAAACGAGACATGACTAAAATTCTGATTTTATTAATTCATATGCCCTGAATTGGCGAGATACAGTCAAAGAAACAAATCCCCTGGAATGAGGAGATTGCTACAAATTGAGAAACAAAATGCTGGCGGTGTTGGCGACGCTTTGAGGAGCTTCCTCTCCTGCTATGACTCGTATGACAATGACGTTCTTCTCGTCTTGCTTTCTGAAGAAGGCTGATTCTGATTGAAGCTTGATCGTTTCAAGGCTTTCCAAGTTGTGACAATACAGACGAATTCAGAATGCAGTTGTTCGCTTATTCCCTTATTTTGCATGGATCGCCCTTTCGGGTTTTCAATCCATCGGGATACCCATTTTTGCCTGAGTTGTCCAATGCGGCTTTTCAACTCAGCGGGTGTACATCTTTTCATTTATTTCCCTTATTTTTGCCCGAGTCTTTTATTCTGTTTTTGACTCGCCGGGATGCCCTATTTTTGCCTGGACTTACATTCTGTTTTTTATGTCCAGCGGGTCATTTTATGCGAAGTATTTTTTAACTGCATCTGAATTCACAGGGGACGGGAAATCTTCACCATCCATGGTGCTGAGCATCAGTGCTCCACCAGAGAAAACTTTCTTTACCACGAATGGTCCTTCATAGTTTGGAGTCCATTTTCCCCTGTGGTCTGTATGAGGAGGGAGGATTCTCTTCAGCACAAGATCCCCTACTTGGTACTCTCGGTGCCTGACTTTCTGATCGAAGGCTTTCTTCATTCTCTTCTGATACAATTGCCTATGACAGATTGCAGCCAATCTCTTCTCTTCAATCAGACTCAGTTGCTCGTATCGGGACCTAACCCATTCTGCTTCACTCAGTTTAACATCCATTAATACTCGTAACGAGGGTAGTTCAACTTCAACAGGTAGGACTGCTTCCATACCATATACAAGCTGATACGGTGTTGCCCCAGTGGATGTCCTGATTGATGTGCGGTACCCATGCAAGGCAAACGGTAGCATTTCATGCCAGTCTTTGTAGGTGACTACCATCTTCTGCACAATCTTCTTGATATTCTTATTTGCCGCCTCAACAGCACCATTCATCTTTGGCCTGTAAGGAGAAGAATTGTGATGTTGGATCTTGAAGTCCCGGCACAGCTCTGCCATCATTTTGTTGTTTAAATTGGAACCATTATCAGTAATGATTCGCTCGGGCACTCCATACCGACAGATGATATCTCTCTTCAGAAATCGGGCTACCACTTGTCTTGTAACATTTGCATATGAGGCTGCTTCAACCCACTTGGTGAAATAGTCAATGGCGACCAGGATGAATCTGTGGCCGTTTGAAGCAGTTGGCTCGATCTTGCCAATCATATCAATGCCCCACATAGCAAAGGGCCACGGTGAAGACATGATGTTCAAAGGATTGGGAGGCACATGCACTTTATCTGCGTAAATCTGGCATTTGTGACATTTTCTGGCGTAAGCACAACAGTCTGCATCCATTGTGATCCAGTAATAGCCTGATCTTAACAACTTTTTAGCCATGGCATGCCCTCCAGCATGGGTACCAAAAGATCCTTCGTGCACTTCATGCATCAACAAATCTGCTTCTGTCTTGTCAACACATCTGAGGAGTACCATATCAAAGTTCCTTTTGTATAAAGACCCATCAGTGTTCAGAAAGAAACTTCCAGCAAGCCTTCTCAAAGTCTTCTTATCATTGGAAGATGCCCCAGGTGGGTATGTTTGATCCTCTAAGAAGCACTTAATGTCATGGAACCAAGGCTTATCATCTTTTACAACATCCGCTGCAAATACATATGCTGGTCTATCAAGTCTTGATACTGAAATCTGAGGTACGAAGTTAGCAGCTTGAACTTTGATCATAGATGAAATGGTAGCAAGAGCATCTGCAAACTGATTCTCGTCCCGAGGGATATACTCAAGCTTGACTGTTGTGAAGAAAGTCAATAACCTCCTTGTATAATCCCTGTAAGGTATCAGATGATCTTGGTGGGTGTACCATTTCCCGTTGGTTTGATTGACTACCAAAGCTGAATCTCCGAATACGGTCAATGTCTTGATCCTGAGGTCAATGGCTTCCTCAAGACCCATAATGCAAGCTTCGTATTCAGCTTCGTTGTTAGTGCAGTTGAAAGTGAGTTTTGCCGAGAAAGGCATGTGAACTCCTTTAGGTGTAATGAGTACTGCACCAACACCACGGCCATTCATGTTAACAGCCCCATCAAACATCATAGTCCATTCTTCCTCCGGGTCAGGCCCTTCAGTGTGAATAGGCTCTTCGTGATCTTTTGCTTTAATGAACATGATGTCTTCATCAGGGAAGTCAAACCTCATAGGTTGGTAGTCATCAATGGGTTGCTCAGCAAGATATTCAGATAGCACACTGCCTTTGATGGCTTTCTGAGAAGTGTACTGTATGTCGTATTCCGTGAGAATCATCTGCCATCTTGCAACCCGTCCGGTAAGAGCTGGCTTCTCGAAAATGTACTTAACTGGATCCATCTTTGAGATCAATAAGGTAGTGTGGGTCAACATATACTGTCTCAGTCGGCGAGCAGCCCACGCTAAAGCACAGCAAGTTTTCTCGAGCAGTGAATAACGCTGTTCACAGTCGGTAAAATTTTTGCTTAGGTAGTATATTGCATACTCTTTTCGACCAGACTCGTCATGCTGGCCCAACACACACCCCATTGACTCTTCTAATACTGTCAAGTACATTATCAGAGGTCTTCCTTCAACTGGAGGCATAAGGATTGGAGGTTCTTGTAAATATTCCTTGATCTTGTCAAAAGCTTTTTGGCAGTCTTCGTTCCACCTGACTGTTTGTTCCTTTCTCAGCAGCTTGAACAAGGGTTCACAGGTTGCTGTAAGGTGAGATATGAACCGTGAGATGTAGTTCAATCGACCTAAGAACCCTCGAACTTCTTTTTCTGTTTTCGGCGCAGGCATTTCTTGAATAGCTTTGACTTTATCAGGGTCAACTTCAATCCCTTTCTCGCTTACAATAAAGCCCAGCAGCTTATCGGATCGCACCCCGAATGTGCATTTGTTGGGGTTCAGCTTTAGTTGATACTTCCTCAGGCGCTTGAACAACTTCAGTAGATTCACCAGGTGATCTTCCTCTGTAAGGGACTTGGCGATCATATCATCCACATAACATTCTATTTCTTTGTGGATCATATCGTGGAATAATGTCACCATAGCCCGTTGGTATGTGGCACCAGCATTCTTCAGTCCGAATGGCATCACTTTGTAACAGAACGTGCCCCAAGGTGTGATGAATGTTGTCTTCTCCATGTCTTCAGGTGACATCTTGATCTGATTATACCCTGAAAATCCATCCATGAAGGAGAATACCGAGAACTGAGCCGTGTTATCCACCAATACGTCAATGTGAGGTAATGGGAAGTCATCTTTCGGGCTGGCTCTGTTCAGATCCCGGTAGTCAACACACATTCTTACTTTGCCGTCTTTCTTGGGCACAGGTACTATGTTAGCAACCCACGGCGGATAGCTAGTCACAGCAAGGAACCCGGCGTCCCATTGCTTTTGTACCTCTTCCTTAATTTTCATAGCCATGTCTGGGCGAGTTCGGCGCAGCTTCTGTTTAACTGGTGGGCATTCTTCCCTCAAAGGCAGCTTATGCACAACAATGTCGGTATCCAACCCTGGCATATCTTGATACGACCAAGCAAACACATCAACATACTCTTGAAGCAGATCTATCAGTTGTCTCTTCACTGAGTCTTGCAGGCAGGCCCCGATTTTTACTTCCTTCACGTCTTCCTCCGTACCAAGGTTAATCACTTCAATCTCCTCCTGGTGAGGAGTAATAACCTTTTCCTCCTGTCTCAACAACTTGGCTAGCTCTTCAGGAAGCTCATATTCTTCATCAACCCCTTCATCAGCTTGATTGATTGGATTGTCAAAGTCATACGATGTCATAGCCGTGCTGTTGTCGGTGCTGTCAGGAAGGCACTCTCTGCAAGGGTTAAGTTCGTTCATTTTAGTGATTGATTTTAATCTTGCCTTAGAAAAAAGTGAAATGAAGTTATCATTTTGAAAACACCGCCATTTATTTTTTGTACAAAAAGAAAAATGGAAAAACAGTGAGCAGAAAAGAAAAAGACTTGTTTGCAAAAAGATGTCTGATATTTCATTAATTTAATCTTGTTTGCACAAAAGTACAGATGGCCCTGATTACAAAATGAGTCTTGTCATCTTGGGCAAGATGCAAGACTTTGATGCATGCTATAAAAAAATACAGGAAATAATAATTACTCTGCATGAGTAACCCTTATAATTTCCTGGGAAGACCAGTTTGAGACACTGCTCCCCGGGATCTTTGGACGAATCCAATTCTCCAGATTGCGCTCCTCTTCCAGCTCGTCTTCCAGATTGTTGATAGCATCAGGGGTAAGCATTCCCCCACTGACAAATCCAGGCTTCTCAGCAGCCTTTGCTTGATGTTGAGTTGGTTTGTAACCCAACCCAAACTTGTCCTTCTTCTCCTCCACAGCTAAAACCTTGCCCCAGCCTAGGGCAGTTCCTTCTTCAACAACCTTCCGGGCTTGTTGATAAGACGACATTGGAGTACCAGATACAGCAGATGCTTCATTGACATTCAAGGCTTCAAAACCTTGGCTCATTGTTTCATGGATCTCCCCATCCATCTCAATGTATTTATAGGTAGCCAGATGGCTAACGAAAATATCCTCTTCCCCACAGATTGTGACAACTTGACCTTCCCACTCAAATTTTAACTTTTGGTGAAGGGTAGACGTTATTGCGCCGGCGGCGTGAATCCAGGGTCTACCCAACAAACAGCTGTAGGCGGGCTGAATGTCCATCACATAAAAGATAGTTTTAAAGGTTTGCGGGCCAATTGTCACGGGCAGCTCAATCTCTCCCAGAACCGATCTCTTCGAACCATCAAAGGCTCGTACCACCAGGTTGCTGGGTCTCAATGCCAATCCATCATATTCTAACTTCACCAGAGCCTTCTTTGGTAAGACATTCAGGGAAGATCCTGTGTCCACCAGCACATGAGAAAGGACAGCTCCTTTGCATTCCATGGTTATGTGCAAGGCTTTGTTGTGGTTGCGGCCATCCACTGTCAAGTCAGAATTGGTAAACCCTAGCCCATTGCTAGCAGTAACATTCCCAACCACGGTTTCCAACTGGTTGACAGTAATCTCCTCAGGCACGTAAGCTGCGTGCAAGACTTTAAGTAGTGCATTCCGATGGGCCTCGGAGCACATAAGCAGTGAGAGGATAGAGATTTTGGATGGCGTCTGGTGAAGCTGATCCACAACTTTATAATCACTCTTTTTGATGATTCGCATAAACTCATCAACTTCCTGATCAAATGGAGTCTTCAGGGTTTCTTTGGCAACTGGATCTTCCTGCACCGGGCCTTTTCCTTTTGCCTTGGCAGCAGCTTCTGCTTCGGCAGTGGGTCTTTGAACTTGTGAAGCAAAGAGATGTCCGCTTCGAGTGAAGCCTCCGCCTCCCCCCACATTATCTACTTGTGGCGCAGGTGTTGATGTTTCAAGAGTGATTCTTTTTCCTTCGCAATACACGTCAGAGCCATAGTGCCAAGGGATGGCCCTATTGCTTTCATATGGTACTGGTCCAGGCACCGTGACAGTGACTGGACTGATTGCTGCTGCTGAAGGGACTGTTATTGTTTGTGGATCATAAAAGATTGTAACTGGTGCTCTAGCGGGAGCAGCACCTTCTGAATGGTAGGCGGAGTTATTTTCAGGATCGTAGAATATGGTAACAGTGGAGACATCTTCATGATTGATTGCTGGTGTTGTAGGAGGTTCTGGAACCGTTGCTGATGAAGTTGTTGGGTTTGCCGGGAATGATGTAGTGATCTGGAGCAGGCCACTCTGAATAAGGCTGTCAATGCCATTCCTCAGGTCCTCACACCCGTTCCATGAAATATTGCAATAGGGACACCCTAGTTCACACCCCGGAAATATTTGGCTTTCACGGAGTTGAGCTTTGATTTCCACCAATGGTGTCCTGATCTGATCCACACTGGTTATTAAATAAGACGGTCTGTCTTCTTCAATAGCGTTAATTCGAGGACCACCATGGTTTGGCATAGGGTTTTTATTGACATTGGGCGGCGGTGCAAAATTCAGAGCCTTGAAGTCTACCAAGTCTTGTACCTTCATATGCAGAGCCCTGCATTTTTCTGTACTGTGACCAGGTGCGTTCGAATGAAAAGCACACCTAGCATTGGAGTCATAGTTCCTTGGTAGACTGTTGGGATCCGGAGGTGCCAACGTTCTTAGCTCAACTAGGTTGAGTTTCAGAAGTTGTGGCAGCAAGGCAGCATACGGCATTGGGATCGGGTCGATCACTCGGTTAGCTTGGGATGGCCTCTGTTGGAATGGCCTCTGTTGATTGTTGTTGTTGTTGTTGTTGTTGAAGTTCCTTGGAGGATACTGATTCTGATGATACTGAGGTTGTTGTTGGAAGTTTTGTTGAGGAGGTTGATAGACTGGCTGTGGATGAGCTGGAGCAGGAATGGTGACTGCTGCTATTGTCCTTTGAACATATTGGGGCCTACCCCTGTTGGTGTGAATGGCATTGGTCTCACCAGCTCTTCTCGGGCCTGCAAAAGGCTTTCTTGTACTGCTGGACGAACTGGCACCATTATCGGAAATTTTGCCCATTTTCAACAGGCTTTCAATTCTCTCCCCAGCTATGACAACATCTGCGAAGCTGGTAGAAGAGAAAGCAGCCAACCTGTCAATATACGTTCCCTGGAGGGTGTTCATAAACATGTCTGCCATTTCTCTCTCAGACATAGGCGGTTGAACGGCAGCAGCCAATTGCCTCCATCTCTGGGCATATTCTCGGAAACTTTCCCTTGACGACTGTGACATTCCCATTAGGAGAGTCCTGTTGGGTGCCATGTCTAGATTATACTGGTACTGTCTGATGAAGGCCTCTGCCAGGTCCTTCCAGCATCTAATTGTTGCTCTTGTTAGATGGGAATACCACTCCCTCGAAGCTCCAGTCAAGCTATCTTCAAAATAGAACATCCACAATTTCTCATCCATTGTATAGGCCTTCAGCCTTCCCAGAAATGATTGTAGATGAGTCCGGGGGCATGAAGTCCCATTATACTTTTCGAAACAAGGTGGCTTGAACTTATGGGGGATCCTGACCCCTTCTACCAAACCCATGTCCATGACGTCGAAGCCCAAAGAGTTTTGAGATTCTAAGGACCTCAACTTCTCAGCTATCTCTTCCAATCGTCTATCATAAGTTTCCTCTCCAGCACCCATTACTGTAAATTGGTCCTCCTGAGGGTCTTCTTGAAGTACCCTGGCCGCAGTGGCTGTCCCTTGAACATTTGCAGGAATGTTAATCTCAGGATGTAGATGTGGGCCAAACACAGGAGGGTTAACATGGGGTTGCACCCGTTCATTGTTACTTGTGCCGGCAGTCCCCACATGGGGCTCCTCTTGATTCCTCCCTTCTACCAAAGCTCTGAGCCTCTCCTGGCTTTGAGCTAAATTGTTCATTACTTCCATGAACTGTGTTATCTGGGTTCTCATCTCCAACCTTTCGTTGGCCATCTGGTTTCTGACCTCTGTAAGGTCCTGCTGCATCTGATCCATCTGGATTCCCGGAAGGTTGTTTCTAGTTGGGTACCTGTGTGGCCTGTTGAGGGGAAATACCCGACGGCGAGCAATAATTCCTGAATATCACAACAGAGGTTAGCAACAACAAAACAAAAACCTACAAAACAAACAAAGGGGTTAGTATGCAATGCAGTTATGCTTATTTGCTCTCAAGGTATCCGGTTTGGCTTTCAGTTTTGACCCTTCCAGACCCTTGAAGATGATGCTGTTGAAGTTGCTTTCGAAATAAACCCAGATGGAAACTAACACAAATATATTACAAAAGGTGAAGTAATACAATTTGTTCATTTTACAACACCAGCCCTCTAAGGGGTCAAAATACATCACAAAAAAACAAAAGTACATGGAATATGAATAACAACAAGCAAATGATCAAACCCCAAGGCCAAACTCATCCTCACGAACTTCCTTAAGAAGTGCTTCGGTCACAGGATCAGCCGGACGCTCCGTGAGACCTCTGATGAGAAGGTTTCTTGTTGCAACAGCTGCAGTCAACTTCTTGTTCTGACTTTGGTCTTTGGACTTCTTCACTCCAGCTCTGATTTCTAACTCTGATATTTCCTTCTGGGCTGCTGCCAGGGCTTTTTCCATCTGCTCCATCTTGTCCTGAACTCTCTTGTCTTCTAGAGTACGGGCCTCAGTGATCCGGACCCACCTGGCCTGACTCTCTTTCAAATACAAGTCTGTTCTTGCTCTCTGGAACTGGGCTTCTTTACAAGCATTCTTCAGAATCTGCTCACCAGCTTTAGACTTGTTGATATAATCTCCAGACTTCTCAATTTTAGTCAAGTGTTCCACTCTCAATTTCTCCAATCTTTCAATCTCCCTCACACCCTCACTCCTCTCCCGGAGGGTCTTCTGCAAAGCCTGGGTTAGCTTCTCATTTCTTTCCTTCAAGCTCTCAAACTCCTCCAAACTGATAGTGGCAGGGGGTGGTGCTGAAGATGACTCAGGCATGTCTTCTATGGTGAAGGGCATTCCAGAGAATTGGGCCCTGGCATGGGACCACTCATAATATTGCGCTGATGCCACATTATTACACTTCCCTAGAATGGTGACTCCCTTGGTTTGAACATTATCCCAGGCCCAGGCAGCCTGCCTAACAACAGCCAAACTAATCTTGTTCTCACAGTAGAGGGTCTCAACCAAGTCTTGCTCCCTGGGAGTATGGACCAGTGCATAGCCTAATTGCCTCCTGAACAGCAGAGGGTTGTAATTGATACTTCCCTTAACTCCTATTAAGGGCACATTGGGAAAGTGACCACAGCTGGTGATTATATCTCTGCCCTTGGTGCTTTGAGTACACCATCTGATGTCTGCTGAAGTGAGAGTAGTGAGCCTCTTAGCCCAGTTGCTTTGATGATGAGGATTGAGAAATGCATCTGTCTTGGGTAGATGCTTTAGAAGCCAAGCATGGAATAATGGAGCACAACACCTCACTAGCCTTCCCCTCTGCTTCTCATTCTTCTGGTGCACTGAGTAATAGAGATCTCCTAGCAAAGTTGGCACTGGGTTCTTCAGGATGAACAAATGGATTGCATTCTTGCTGATGAATCGAGGCTCATCTGCAAACAACACAATTCCATATACACTTAAGGCCAACAGAGCACAAACAGCTCTCCAATCCCCCAGGGAGGCCTTCAGACTAGCTTGGGAAATCAGGAAATCAAGATGAAAACCAGGGATCCCAGCTTTAGAGGTCATATGCTGCTCAATCAAAGCAGGTTCCAGGTGCAAAGCTTTTGCTATCTCTCCATTGCTGGGAAAGACCATTTCAGGGTTGAAAGGGATTTCCCTCTTGATAGGCAAACCAACCAAAGATGAGTATTCTTCTAAAAGAGGCCCCAACTGAAAGTCTTGAAAGGTGAAACATCTCAATGGGGGGTCATAAAACTGAATGCAGGTGTGGATCAAACTCCTCTGAGATGGGTCCAGATCCATGACCAAGTCAAGTATATCCCCATAATACTCCCTGAACAAAGGTATGTGCTCTGGAGTGATTAGGGCTTGGATCTTCCTGATGTCTGATAAGTCTGGTTGGAAGAAATGATAAGTGATGTTGCTTTTCTTTGGAGCCATGATGCTGAAGACTGAGTAGAGTGCTGATGAAGATGCTGAGGAGTGGGCCACTGGCTGGCTAGTGCAAGTAACTGAAGTATAGGGCTGACAAGCTGAAGCAAGTACTGGTGGAGATAGGTCAGTAATACAGATGGGGTCAAAACCAAAACCAGATGAAAATGGATACCCTGGAACACAAATAAGCAAATGTTAATATGATGC
Organism: Lathyrus aphaca; assembly: GCA_963966055.1. Lineage (NCBI taxonomy): Eukaryota > Viridiplantae > Streptophyta > Magnoliopsida > Fabales > Fabaceae > Lathyrus > Lathyrus aphaca. Next base: position 31,328,760 of record OZ014519.1, on the reverse strand, counting down.
AATGGTTATGTATGCAAATGATATGCAAAGGGTGTGTGACTGAGCTGGATCTGATCAAAATGCCCTGATATAAGTCCATGTGTGTTCAAGAATCCCAGATGGAGGTCTAAAAATCCAGTAACCAGGGTGGGGGGCTCAAATAAAGAGCCACAAGTCCAAGGTTTTAGAATCACAAGAACTATCCAACATGGAGTATTCTTAACAAAGTCAAAGTAACAGGGTATTCTGAGGTCAAGGTACCTGCAAACCTGTAAACAGCCCAACCCCCTCACAGGTGGTGATCTAGAACAAGGATCCTCAGACTTGGATCAGTTATGAGAAGTGTAAACACTTCTAACCCGGAGGTACAGTGTTTACAATAACCATAAAAGTTCCTCCTCTAATTCACCTCAGTTTCTGAAGGTCAATACTAAAAGGTCATCCAGACTTAGCAGGCTTCCCAGATAGCCCTAGCATTGCAGGAAATCTGCAACACAGAGTTCTCAAGAAGAAACCCATATCTGAACCGTGTTTCATATTCCCGCACCAGACCGAAATGGAATGGGAAAGAATATGATTCACTCTAGCCTAGGTGTCACTCAGGTCCCAGGTATAGGACCTTAACTCTCAATGAATCACCCACCCACCAAGGCAAACAACCAGATCCAGCCAGCAGCAATGACAGTATGATATATATAAATGCAATAAAGAAAGCAGTGAAGTAACTGTACATAAAGCAATAAACAAAAATAAATACAAGCACAAACAAGCACATAACACCCCAGTAAACACAAATCAATCAAGCGCTAGGAGGAACCCACAAAAAGAACCAGAAGCCCTGGTTGCAGTATAAGGGTCCCCAGCAGAGTCGCCAAGCTGTCGCTCCCGACAAATGAAAATGGATCAGATGAAGGTACAGACGCGAACGGTCGGCAAAGGGAACAATGAGAACACACATCCGTGAACTCACTGGAGATGAAAAGAGTCGCCAGCTAGGCATTTTTATCCCGGAGGAAAGGCAATGCTGCATAGGCCTAGAAAAAGATGGATAAGACGGTTGCGAACCAGAGAGACTGAGAAAGGGGGTTGGTTACAACCTGGGAAGGTATTAGCACCCAGATTGTCCGTCGTACTCGACGGGATCCACGCTTGAAAGATTTGCGTTTTAAAGGGGTAGTGTCAGTGCAATTTGTGTATAAAGGAGCTGGAAAAGAATGTACGGGTGTCAGTGTAAAGAAATGTGATGTGTATAAATGTACAGTGTCAGTGTGAGATCAGGAATGAAATGCTCATGACCATGAGGCTTAGAGAATATAGCTGGAAGGAGGGGGAATATACAGAGACTTTTGTTCGATAACTGTTAAGTTATGCCTACGTATCCTCTCGTGCAATGAGGAAGTCAGAACACCGTAGTTCGACCCAAAGAGACTGAAAGATGAATTGACTTGTGAACTGCTTACTTGTCAATGCTCAAGTGTATGACCTGTCTGGCTCAGGTGCAAACTGTCTTGCATTAGACGGAAGAAGCAAGTTCCCGTTTATGAGTGAAGGTGATGAGAAAAGAATCCCGAAGGAGACGATTATTGTTTGTTTTTGTGTTTTCAGTCTTTTATTGCTTTTGAAAGTTTGTCATAAGTTAATGAGCTTAAGCCTAAACCAATGGGCTAGTAAACTCATCACATCTTCCCTCTGATTAGGGGTAATGAGAGTACCTTAAGTGTGAAGTCAGATTCTCACACTTAATCACCTTTGGTGTAGGATTAAGATCATTAACCTACTTGTGATTATTTAGATGTTTTTGTTGTTTTTGTTTAGTGTTGAGTAATGAGGTTAAGCCATAATCAAGGATTAAACAGACTCATTACACCATCCTAATAGAAGGATGATAGATGAGAATGTTTAAGCTGAGGAAAGCTCCTCAACCTAATCCATGATTAGGGATTAAACTCATGACAAAACAAGCCTTTATTAGATGGATTTTAGTTAATGATATGATGATGAAGTGAATTTTATGATTTGTAAGACAACTTGAGGGGGACTTGTCCATTAACACTAGGGTTAGTCCTTCTTAACCAATTAAGGAAGAATTAGAACCCTAATGCAAGGCCCAAGTTACAAGTGTGATGTCTTGATATTTATTAAGTGGATTGATTAAGAGATTTAAACACATTAAGGGTTTAATACTTAGGATTAAAGTTATACACTCCATCCTAAAAGAAGGATGCAGGCATAAGCTTAATCACAAAGTCTTAAAGCCTTTAGGGTTTAGTCCCTGATTATGAGATGAGAAGAGAAGACTCAAAGAGAGACACAAAGGTAAAAAACTATGAGGGGAGACTAATCAAAACCCTAATTCATTATCATGCTTGGTTGACCCTAAGGTTTGTGAGGTTTGCAAGAAGAGTCTTCAAAAGAGCCACCAGGAAGCAGATGAACAAGATCAAGAGAAGCAAAGTGACTTGCTTCATTCAAGAAGTCAAGTCACTTGAAGAAAGAAAGTAGGAAGAAGAAGAATGAGCAAGCTCAAACTCAAACACATATAGGAATGCAGCAATGGATGCAAGAGAGATGAAAAGAAAAGTTATGAAAGTGAAGGCAAATTCACTTCCCAAGTTTACTTACCACCTGAAATGTTAGAAAGAAATGCAATGCAATGCAAGATCAAATCATGGCCATTTTATCTTAGAAACTATATGCTAAACACAAAACAATGCAAAAAGAATCAATGTCTCAACCTTCTCCAATAGGCAGAAATGAATTTTTGAACTTAGGATCAAATTAATGCACAAAATATGATTTAATTCAATGAAAAATTCTTAAAATGCATCAAGATCAAAAAAAGAAATTTGGTTTGAAGGTTGGACAATGTTTCTAAATGTCTAAGATCATTTCATGAATTTTTTTGTAATTTTTAAATACCTAAAAGTATTTTTAATTAATTAATTCCCATTAATCAATTAAAAATAATCTTTTAAATATTTAAAAATACTTTTTTAATGATAAAAAATAAAATAAAAATATTTTTGGGTCTTAAGAATTAATAAAACTTTTAAGAAAAAGTTTCATAATTTTTAAGATATTTTTGCTATTTTAAATTAAATGTGCAAATTAATTGAAATAAATATAAAAATAAATGAAATAAATCTGATTTAGTGAAAAGTATTCAAATCCTAGGGTGGAGGTTCAAACTGGCCAGCGCGCGAATTGACTGCCCGCCACATCTCACGGCTCAGATTCAAACTTGCTAATTACACTGATTAAACCCTAATTGTGCCCTAATGACATTCAGGCGACCGGAACAGTGTTCCGGTCGTCTTCTCCGGCCATCCCCAAAATCAATCTCTCTCCCTAGGCCAATTTAAGAGCTCTAACTCTCCAGAAATCATCTTCCACTCACCCTAAACACGAATCCAGCATCAAATCACATTTAAACTCACGCACAAACAAGAATCGAAGCAATGAAATTTTTAGGTCAAACTTTCAGAAGACCATTACATGCTCATTTCTGGCTTATTTCCAAAAGTAAAGAGATCCCAATGATCAGTGTAACATGCACAACAAGATTTTAACAAGAGAAATGAGTTCTGGGAAAAAAGTTCATGGTGTCACCTGAGATGGAGCTCTTGATTCAGGAGCTCTTTGGATGATTCTTTGGCTCAATCTGGTCCCAATGGTCCACCTTTGAAGCTTTGGATGCTTAGTTGGAGTTTAAACAACCTCCTGAGTGGGTTTGCAGCAGCTCTGGCCAAGGGAGGATGAAAATCGTATTTGAGATATAGGGTGTTTCAGGTCAAAACAAAGGGTGGTTTCTGGTCAGTGAGGTGAGTGGAGATTGTTGGTGGAGTTTGTTCTTGTGTTTGAGGTTTGTGGAAGGAGATTCGATGGAAAATGCAGGCTGAGGTGAAGAATGGCAATGGGGTATTCTTGCTCAGATCAAGCCTGGCTCTTGGTGCTTTCTACTCAATGGATCATGGTGATTTCAAGTATGGAAATGGTTGGGATGTTTTGTGGCTGGGCAGAGGGATTCGAAGCAAAATGCAGCTTGGTGTGTTTTTGTGAATGTGATGAATGAGGATGTTTCAGCCTTGCCTTGTGTTATGTTTAGCTTGCAAATTGTCCACATAACTCTCTCTCATTGGTCAGTTGACAAGACATGCCCTTTATTGATTGGCAAGTTACCTTTTGCAAAAAGTCAAATAATGTGTAAGAGAAGCATGGCTCAAGGTATAGGCAAGTACATGGCATGGGCTGGCGCAGCAAGGATGAGGGAGAGGCCTAGCAAAGCTCAGCATCCAAGGCTGCAAGTTGTAGGGAGCATGATCATGAGTTTTGCAACTTGTTGTAACCTTGGTTCACATGTGATTTTCTTGTTCCAAAAGTCATGAAACATGAGCAATGCCTAGTTCATTCTGAATTTTAGGACTTACATGATGTTTATGTGAAGGTTTGATACCAATTAGAAGTTGCAATTTGACTTAGTACATGATTTTGCAATTTTCACACTTGGTGCATATCTTGAAAATAAGTGATTTTTGGCAACTTTGACACACCATAACTTTTGATTCAAGAAGAGTTTGATCATGTTCTTGTACTTTTTGAAAAGGGAAAAATGAGATCTACAACTTTCATGACCAAAGTTTTTCCATTTGAAGCCTTTTTGGATCAAGAATCAAAGCTTGAAAAATGACCTAAAATGATGCATTCTTGAAAAGTCAACTATGCCCAAAAAGTTAACCTTTGCAAAAACCCTAAATTCTTGATTTTTATGAACTTCAACCTTCTTCCATGATCAAATAAAGATCATATACACTCAAAATAATGAAGATCAACCATTGGTTGGGTCATTGGGGGCCTCAGATGCCCTGATTTTGCACTGACTTGTCTGAAAAGTCAACCCTTGATCAGATGACTTCCCCATGGAATTTCTTCATGAAAATGGATATGCATACTCCCTATACCATATAGAGACCAATGGAAACAAGAATGACCAAAAAATTTGGAGTTATGGCCTCTGAAACCAAAACCCTAATTTTCAGTCAACTGTGCAGTTTAGCCTGGCTCTGCATCCACTCAAACCCTAGTTCTTGTGATTCCTTTGCATTTTTGACTTTGAGGAGATGGAATATGATATAAGAACACACATGGACCCCTTTGAGTTGATTAGTGGCCTTTGGAATGGCTCAAGATGCTTTTGGGATTGCTCAGATCACAAACCCTAGGTGCAGATGCCTTAGAAACTATGCAGTGAATCAAAAATGAGATATGAGATGATATGTTTGTATTTATGCATATGAGGATGATCACAAGCCATGGTGAATGGGTGAGGGCAAATTTGGGGTGTTTACACCATTTACCTAAGGTACACTAGATCCGGGTTAGGACCTTTCACACATAAGAGCCCAACAAGTAATATAAAGCAAACAAGGCAAACAATTTAAGTGATCTTAATTCCTAAGGGTACCCCTCTTAAATTTAGGTCCCCAGCAGAGTCGCCAGTTCTGTAACACGGTGGGAGAACTGACTTTAGTTATGTTGCGGATAGCAAGAGTCGCCACCGACTTTTATTTTATCCAAAAGGAAAGGGTATAAAAGAACAGGAAAGACCTTAAGAGATATTTTTGGGTCCGGGGGGTAGGTTATGTAAAGGGAAGGTGTTAGCACCCTTTACATCCATGGTTATCCATGGGCTCTTAGTTACTTAGCTCACTTTTGAATTGTTTTTGAAAGTGTAGTGTGTGAATAGAAAAATTTTCATAATAGTTGATAATGATCCATGTACGGATGCGTAAAAACTTGTGTTTGAAAATTTGTTTGAAATTGTGGAAAGTTTGAAAAGTTTTGAATGAAGTGAGCAAGTACATAAGAGGAACCTACCCTAAAGTTTAAGTCTTTTATGTTCTTTATCCTTTAAGTGGTAAGACTATCCCTATTATTAAGGAATAGGTAGTCATTACCTTGGATGTAAGGGACATGTGAGGGACATCTGTTTATGAAGGCAACTGTGGGGTGTATTAAGCATTTAGGAGGGACTATCATCATTATTCGAAAAGGGACTTGATCGTTAAAGGCAACCATTAGGGACTTGATGATTTTTTCTTTTAAGGGACTTACTTTATACACCCCACTTGACCTTATGATTAGGCAACAATGAGGGATAACCTTAGAAATGTGAGATGGCGATTAAAAATCGACTTACGTGTGTGAGTGTTCAATATTATTTATCTTTAATTAAAGTGATCTAAATTAATTTTAAATAGAATACATATTTGCACTCCCTAAATTACTAACCATAGCATAAAAATTAAATATTACAAAATTTACACCAAGGAGCAATTACAAAATAATTATAAGCAATTAAAATAAATAGCAAAAATAAATATATGAGCAAAATATAAATAAATAAGCAAAAATAATAAATAAGCAATAAATAAATAAATAAGGGTTAGTAATAATAATAATTAAAAATAAAAAATTAAGTAATGTTAGTGAAATTATAATAATAATAAAAAAAATATATAAGATTAGTGAAGCAAAAATAATAAATAATAATATAGTTAGTAACAATAATTAAAATAAATAGAACTAATAAAAATAATATTATAATAACATGATAAGAATAAAATTATATTTTTAATATAGATATTTATTTATGTACAAATTATTAAATTATTTATAATTTACAAAATTAAATTATTATAGGTTTAATTGTTTCTACACACATATTAACAATTATTTAAATAACAAATTAAAAAAATATTTACATGTTATATATAAGAAAATAAGTTATAATTATGTTTAAATATTATATTTACAAAAATTAATTTTATTAAATAAACATGTACATGATAACTATGTCAAAAATTACAAAATAAACAATTAAGTTTTTAATAAGTATTTAGAAAAATAAATTAAGGTTTCTAAGATTAGGGTTTTATTAGAAAAATATTTAGGGTTTAATTTAATAACTATAATTTATTTAAATAATACATACATCTATTTTACATTTGAAATTTATAATAATGAAAACTAATTTTTTAATTTTACAAAATAAATTTTTAGAAACTAGAAAACATATTATACATATTTTATAATGTAGAAAAATAATAAAATTTATTTATTTGAATTTATGCAATATAACTTAAATTACAAGAAATAATAAAAAAAAATGAAAAAAACAAAACCTGATGGGGCTGGGGTTTGAACCCAGTCCCCTATGCCTGCCAACAGCTGCCTATACCACTGGGCCATCCACACGCGCGTGTCATCATAGGGGGAGGAAATAGTTTTGTGTTTTGCCTGGAAAAACCAAGAAAAATCAAGAAGCAAAAAGGCCTGGGGTGGTGTTGAACCCAGGACCTCATAGCTATACATACGCGCGCATTACCACCTGGCTGGGAGAGCCTACCTGATATCAATCCAGCAAACAATAATAATATGTAATACTCAACGCATTAATGGAAAAAACCAAAAAACATTTGCCGTGGCCAGGATTCGAACTCATGTCATCAGGTCACACGCGCGTTCCTCCTACCACTGGACCAAGCATGCTTTGGTGATTAAGAATGGAAACAACATAACAAAATATTATAATCAACTTTTGAATCTCCAGCAGCGCGCGAACTGCTTCTTCTTCAACCTATTTCCTGCGAAATTACCTTCCTTTTTTCTTGCGAATTTAGCTGCGAGTTCTTCATTGTTTAAACCTACGAAAAATGGAACTCATACAAAACAGCACCGATTCATGAAATTAGTTAGTGATTTATGATCCTCACAGTTCATACAACAATTCTACGTTTCCAGAATTCATTTATATTCATTAAAACGAGAAACCCTAATTTTGAGGTTATGAACCCTAACATGGCATCTTTCGATTCGGCTATGTTTTCTTCAATCCAATTGTCCAGAAACGATCTATACAATGTCACAAACAAGATTATGTAAACAAAATTCAATGAAAAACAACAAATCAATGGAATCGAAAAAAATATTTTCAAGGATAAAGTGAGCTCGGGTTAAGCATCATGGCATGTATGGGATGCATATGAGCATTGGTTTTGCTTCATGGATGATCAAGGAACATGTCTATGTTCTTGTTTTACCTTAAAACACCTTGTATGAAGGAATCCGAATGGAGGTTTTGAATGGTTTTTTTTTATTTGTGAACTTACACTTAGAGGCAGCAAATTCGTCTCTTGATGATGGCATTAGGTTTAGTACTTATAGGAGATGGAATTTAGGTCATAACATTGATTGATCATGTGGAAATTTTGATTTGAAAATATTGAAATTGATCATGTCTTAAAATTCAAATATTTGTGCATGAAGGCTTGCTATTTTTGGATCAATCTCATGATTTCCTTCCCTTTCAACTTCAATCAATATTTAAGATGTTCTAGAAACCAAATCTCCATTAAATAATATATTTTCATATTTTATATTTATTTAAAATGATTTTTTATGAATTAAATCAAAATAAATAAAAATAAAATAATAAAAATTCTGATTTTTAATCATTTGGGTCGTGCATGATGATAGTGTATGGATTGGATCACAATTTGGCCAGCCCATTTGGAAAGAATTGGTTCTAGACCTCCATTTTCATCATAAACCATCACAAAATTTCCCAACTTTGCAAGGGCACATATCCCTCAATTTTAATGCTATGAGGGTGTTCTTGGACATTTTGGAAAGCTTGAAGAGTCCTCTAAACAACCCCATTGGTTTCATGTCCATATCATTTACCAATCTCAAGTTATGCCCTTTTGAAGTTGTTGACTTTTTGTTGACTTTTGAAATGACCTATAATGTCTTAGCTCATACCTTCCAAATGAAGCATTTTTGGGCTTGGCTTGTGAGACACAAAGTTGTAGAGAATTAAATTTCCTTCAAAATGAGATTTGAGTGGAGACTTGGTGATGAAGTATGTGAAAGTTATGGCTGGTCAAAGTTCAGTTGACTTTTACTGAGAAAACCCTAATTTAGAAACTCCTGATTATTGATGATCTGGAATCTCCTTGATGAATCATGATCAACCCTTGATCAAATGATGAATTTTACTTCATATACTTGATGTTGGAAAAAAATCATGAAGTTTGACTTTGGTTTGACCACAGTTGACCTCAGTTTGACTTTTTAACTGCTTTGACTGATTTTGACTTATCTGATCATCTGACTGAGCAAACCTTTGAGAAAAGTCTTGAAACTTGTCATGGGGTTTTTTACACACATATAAGATGTTATGAAGCTCACTTGAAGTCTTGGAAGTTCATTTAGCCTGACTAAAGTCAAAACCCTAGTTTTGGATGCATTGCTTAGGAGGTGCATTGTCTGAGGGAATTGTCAACTCTTCTGACCAATTGTGAACTTTGTGAACCTTGTGAACCATCATAAAATGTCTTGTAAACCTCATGGGAGGTATTGTGAAGCTTGTGAACCTTGTGAACCTCATAAAGTGACTTTGTAGACCTCATGAACCTCAGGAAAGTTTTGTAATCATTGTGAATCTTGTGAACCTTCAAGAAGTAGCTTGTAGACTTCATGAACCTCATGAAAGGTATTGAAACATTGAGAAACTTGTGAACCTTGTGAACCTTCTTAGGACACAAAGTCTTGTATTGTGAGGGCAAATTTTGGGGTGCAACACCAGCATTAAATTTTCTCTATAAAAACTAGTAACACTATACTCACACTCACATATTCATATCTACTTCATGTTATCACACTAAAATATTTTGTGAGTATTAGTACTACCGTTGAAATAATTATGGAACCATCTCAAGGAAACCAGATCATATTTAGAGACCTAGATCAAGCCAATGTTTTCAGAAGCCTGCTAGAACGAGAAATCGAGCTGATAAGGTATTATGATATAACTTGTTTAGAAACATTAGGACTTAAGGACAATGTAGAGTATTTGTAAGAAAAAATAAATTTAAAATAATTTTTGTCTTATATAGACACTGTCTATGTTCAACTCACATTAGAATTTCTAATTTCAACGATTTTTGATCCCGAAGAAGAAACAGTCAGATTTAGAATGTTTAACAAAGATTATAAGATCAATTTTTATCAACTTGCTTCTTTAATCAAATTTCCTTTCGAAGAGGGAGTACATTATAATATCTCGAGTGGACCTATGTGGTTACATGCTTATAAATGTCTTTGGAAGGGAATAACAGGAACACTCACGACTAGTTGCGAAGGCAACAGAGCCATTCTCATTCACAACCCAACAATTAGATATTTTCACCAACTATTGGCTACAACAATTTTTGGCCGGTCAAATTCCAACAAAGTGAGTGAGAAGGAGCTCTTCTATATAGTTTCCTCTTTTTTGACAAACCAAATTAACCACGTCCCATTTTTGTTACATATATGTGCATAATAATCGTCTCAAACAAGGGTGCTATCTCTTTTGGCGGTTTGCTAACCACGGTAGCTCGAGCCCTTAAGCTCGAAGCAAATTTCTCATATATGTCCCCACTTCCTTCTAGTACTATTAATCTAAAAATGACTACATATAAAATTAGAAAAGAAAACGCAAGATGGTACATACGATTTAATGATTAACAATCAATTTTTTCCGGACTTCACTTCCAAACCCAAATCGCACAACTGTTCACAGTGATCAAAACTTTTTTACGTTGATAATCCATGCTCTATGCATATTCCTGGTAATTTTTCTACTGGAGGGTGTCGCTCCCGGGATTTTCATCCTAGTACAAACGCGAAACTGGCGCGGAAAGGTTAGAGTCGCCAGCCAGACATTTTTACCCCGAATAAATGGGAAAGGTAATGTTGCACAAACCTGAGGAAGAAAGAAAGGACAAGGTCCTGCGAACCAAAGAGACTGAGCTCGGGAGTCGGTTACGACCTGGGAAGGGATTAGCACCCAGATCGTCCGCCGTACCCGACGGGATCCACGCTTGCAAAGATAACTATTTCAAAGGGTGAGGGTATGAAAGCTGCAGCAAACAAATGAAAATGAAAAGAAACTGGAACTGGAAAAGAAGTGAATAAGAAAGCAAAAGGAAAAATGTAGGGAAAATAAAGATTGTGCTCGAACGGGCCCTACCCCGCTGCCTACGTACCTCATTAGGATAATGAGGATCAGAGACGCCGTAGTTCCCCTAACTAGGGGTAGAAAAGAATTTGCTTGCGAATTAAGGCTTGAACTGCCTATGCCATTGCTCAGGTGTTGCAGACTCGGACGACGAGTGCGTTACCGTCTTGCAAAGCGACAAGTAGGAGCAAGTTCGCGTACAGAGCGAATGAGATGAGAAAAGAATTCCCGAAGGAAAGACGCTTATTGTTTGTTTGTGTTTTTTAGAAGTTTTTATGAATGTGTCACAAGGAAGTGAACTCAAGCTCTTTTCCATGGAATGTACACTTGTCGCTACATTCCAAGATGGAATAATAGAACAAGCACACTCAAGTAAGGAGAAGATCCCCCAAACTTGAACCCAAAGATTAGGGCTTAGGCTCACTAACTTGTTTACTTATTAAGTGTTTTGGTTATTTACATGAAGAAGTGTTTTTTATGCTTTTCTTTATGAAGCAGATACCTTGATCAGACTTGTGCCTCACAAGGTAAACATGTACTATCCCAAGATGGGAAGACTACAAGCATACCTCATGGGATAAGGTTATGGATCAAGACATCACTCCACATTTATTTAAGTATCTTTTAAGAGTTATGAGATGAGAAGAGATGAAAGAAACCAAAAGATCTCAAAGGGAAAAATTCTAAAGGGGGACTAAAATAATCCTAAGTATTCACATGCATAGATGTCCTAGGTTAGTAAGGTTTCTATCCTAAAAAGAAGATCTCAAGAGAAGAAGAAGAATATAAGAGGAGAGATGAGAAAGGCCTAAGCCCAACAAGAAGATGTTAGTCCATATAAACAAAATGAGAAGAGATGAGAGATGGAGATGTGGAACTCAATTCCCACATCTCACACTTACCATAGCCCCTGCAAGGTTAGTGTAACAACATAAAACCAAGGCATGAACCAACAAGTCAGAAGCTACACAAGCATATAGGCATGACAAATAATTCACAAGATAATAAGCAAAGCAACACAAGATCACATTGAGATGATTAGGAGTGAAACAAGTGCAAAGAAGGCATGCATAACACTTAAGGAAATAAGGCACATAAAATAGACCCAACACCAAGACTCAAGGAGACTCGAACCCTATCCTAAGACCAGGAACAACTCTAGACCTCTAAAGGACCCCAAAAGATGAGGAGAAGTTGGCACAAGTGCCCTTCTAAACTTAAAAGAGCTTATAAGACTCAAAGTATGCAAAACAAGGCAAGGTGAGGAAGAAAATACCCAAGAAAAAGATCCAAGCATCTAAAAAATCTACCCAACCAGCAAAGTACTCTCCAAACACAAAGAAATGAGAATCCAAAAGGGTTTGCAAAAATACAGCACCAAACTAGGTCAATGAAGCTCAAGGATGCAAGGTATCACCATTTAGGGTTTTGAAAATTAAGGCACAAGTAACTCAAGCAAAGTCCAGCAAGGAAATTTGTGAAAAATCCAAGATAAATCATGAAGATAGTAGAGTGTCTTAGGATTTGAATGCAAAAAGAATGGGGTTCATAGCTTAAAGGATGAGGAAAACAGAAATTGGACAAGGCAGATTGGTCCATGAGAGTTCACAAGAAAGCAATGCCTAATGTTGGATTTATTTGGCCACGTGGGATGAAAGTAAAAATCTGAAAAAAATATGATAAAAAAACTAGATGAACCAAGGAATACACATGAATTTTTTTGATATTTGGAAGTATTTTTAATGAATCAAAATGAAAGAAGTAAGGAAAAGAAAATAATAAAAATAGTAAAATGAGGGGGGAGTGTGAAGTGCAAGGCTAATCAGTTCAGCTGGCCACTTGGGCCCAACAGGGGGGTGCGAGTAGCACCCCGGACCTAAGCCCACACGAAAAAAAACAAAAAAACAAACCAGGTCTTATAATATTTGACATGCTTCAAAGAATAAAACAAATAAAAGGAACAAAAATCATGTAAACAAATATCAACCGGCCACTAGGGTTTAAGTCACAAAAGACAAAAACAAAAACCCAGCCAATCCACGCATTCCAACTAATCGTCTTCAACCTCTATCAAAACTGAAAACGCAGCAAGGGCATGAACACAGCCTCCATGCTTCAAATGCAGAGCAACACAAATCCTTCATTTCTCCATGGAATTTCACAAATCAAGCATCAAAATGAACCTTGGACTAAGCACATCATGAATCAAGCATCAAAAACATACACATTAACACACACAGCATGAACAGAAGCAAGACAGTTTGGATCTAAAAACTTCGAAACCTCACACTAGCTTCAATCTAGCACCATTTTTTGAAACTGAAGTGATCTATGTGTTCAGTGCAACAAGCAGATCATGATATACACAACAAAAACCATTTACAGATCCCAAAATTTAGAGCATACCTGAGATTGCACAGTTCCAAAATCCACCAAGAAAAACCAATATCCAGCTCAAGATGTCCCTCTTGCAACCTCTTCTCACAAAATAAATGTGAAAGAGGCCTCAAAACCAGCTCAATCTTGCTCTGTGAAAGGTTCTGGTCTGAACTGAACTGGTGCAAGAATCTTCTTCTAGCTCAAAATGAGGGTTGATCCATGATCAGTGAAGCTCTAAGAACAAGAATATGAGGCTTGTTTGGTGAATGGAGCAGTGGATGATGAGCTATGAGGGAAAATGCAGCAAGAGCCAAAACTTGAGATTGATGAAATTCTCCTCCTAGAGTCTGATTCAAAGAGAGACACCACTTATATATGATGTGTGTTTTCAGTGGTTAGGGTTTGCAAGCAAAGGCACGTGAGAACAGTGTGCATGAGGTGATTTTGCAAAATGGCATGAGGTGTGTGATGAAATGATTCACTCGTGCTCTCCCTCACTCCTTTGCACATGCTGACCTCTTATGATCCATTAATTCAGAAATGGAAGAAACCTGGCCCTTGGATCAATGCATCATGCTTTTCTTATCATTTTGCCACAATGCACCTCATTAAATATCTCTCATTCCATGCACGGGTTTTGCACCCTTTTTGGGCCAAGCCCTTCTCACACCATGCATTATGATGTAGTGATCCCAAATTGTACACAAATGGGCCTGCAATTACATTCCATGGCAACTTGCTATTTGGTAAAAATTTAAAAATCTCATGTGACAACATAAATCTCATGTGACCATGTACTTGCATTTTGTGAAATGTGCCAAATTCCCTGCCTGAATCCTCCAATTTCTCTTGAGCTAAAAACTTTATATGTCATGAATAAAAGGATGGTGGCCTCACCTTGCACTTGGAATTGGAATACATGAGCCTTTTTTGAGATTTTGCATAATTTGCAAAAGTGTGAGATAAGCTCACCAACCTCACTCTTTGCTTGGCCTCTTAGCACATGTGCAAGCCTTTTCCAATCCTTGATCAAAACACAAACAACTCTGACCCTTAGAACTAGCCATTACATACTTCTCATGATTTGGCTAAGTTTGCATTTTTGAGGCCACTTCTTTGCTTGGCACAAAAATGTAAATTTCTCTTGAGCAAAATCATCTAAATGCCTTGCATTGTAACTTAGTACCCTCACTTGATCCATTCCAACACTTGGAAATGAGTTTTGAGCACTCTTGCATTTGGTGTGTACATGGAAATGTGATTTTGCCCTAAAATGCATGAAATTTTCGAAGGCCTTATCTCTCAAACCATAAATCCCATGAAAATGTACTTGTACTTTTTGAAAATGGCAAGCTTTAGTCTTCAACTTTCATGTTTGGGTTGGGTTCATTTGAAGAATTTTTGATCATGCTAAGCTCACTTGAAAATTAGGGCAAAAGTTGCTAAATTTGGAAAATCTCAAAAACCAATTTTGTATCATTTTTACAAAACCCTTCAAATATCCATGATTCTTGATCTTCAATCATCCAAAACATCTTATAACATTGTAAAGACCCCCCTTGGCAAGAAAAAGTGGCTTGGACCCCTTGAAATCAGACAGTTGACTTATTACAGGCACAGTTGACCAATTACTTCATCTGCAAGCAACTAAGGCAATGACTGACTTCCATTTGGAATTTTTCCATGAAAATTGACATGTAGGAACCTCTTATCATATAGAAAACATTGCCCAAAAGAGTTGGCCAAAATTATGAGGTTAAGGCTCTTAAAGTCAAAACCCTAATTTGGTTGCACTGCTTAGGAGCCTTGCATTGTCTTAAAACTTGTGATGATTAAGCAATCTTCTGAGCTTTTGCAAGTGAACTTGGCCTTGCCAAAGGAGTCTAGACTCATCATAGGGCTCACACAAATCCATTGGAACCCTTGTCTTGGCTTAGATGGCCCTCAACACCCCCCCAGATGGCCATATGCCTCATGCTAGGGCTTGATGCTTGTCATGCTTTATTTTCCTATGCTATAATGCTATATATATGATATGCTTATGATGCAAATGGTGTATTATGATGCTTAAAATTAAGAGAGAAAATTTGAGGTTCTACAGCTGCCCCTATTCAAGCAACTGTTGATCTGAAAAGGACGATTGCTTCCGCTTTCGACCGTTCAAGATCAACTGTGGTTGAATACCCAAGACAACGGAAATTTGCGCTCTGATGCAGAAAACAAGAAATGGGAAATAAACCCAATCCAATGACGTTGCAACTGAGCTGAGAGATGAGCGGACGAGCTCCTTCCAATGAAACCCAAGGTTCTGATGAAACATGAAACAGACGAGTCTTCTTGTGACCTGTGACGCCAGGTGCAGAAAGCGGACAAGTCCTTAAGAATCTTCAAAGTAACCTGAGATAGACGAATCTCCTTCACTAATCCTTACGCAGATGAGCGGCATAAGACGGACGAGCCTTCTTCGGATAACCCTTACGCAGGTTCCGGGAATGCATATAAGTCTTTGGGATAGACATGCAGCTAGGATGGACGAATCCTCTTCGCGAATCCTTACGCAGATAAGCGGAATAAGACGGACGAGTCTTCTTCGGATAACCCTTACGCAGGCTCCGGAAATGGTTTTGACGCTTTGATCCCACCGTCAGGATTTTCAACCTCTTCAATGCGGACGAGCATTGGAATGATCATCAAAGAAACACAGACGGGTGCTATAAGTCAACGATACGGACGGGTACCGGATGATGATCCAAGAAACACGGACGAGTGCTTCTGATATTTGATACGGACGAGTATCAGCTTATTCCATACGATCTTCAAAAGAAAATACCAACCACGGACGAGTGTCGGGGCGTGCAGACGAGCACTAGATAAGTAGCAGACACAGACGAGTGTCGAAGGATGCGGGCGAGCAATCCTCAAAGGAGTAACAAGCACGTACGAGTGCTAAGAGATGTGGTCGAGCATCAAATAAAGATGCTAGTACGGACGAATACTGGCGACTTTCTTAGGGATATGCCTCAAATAAAAAGGAATCGAAAAATGCACGGACGAGTGCTGCAGGGATGCGGTCGAGCATCAAATAAAGATGCGAGTACGGACGAGTACTGGCAACTCCACTGGGGAAAACTTCAAAGAACTAATAACCACGGACGAGTGCCGAGAGCTGCGGACGACCATCAAATAAAGATGCTAGCACGGACGAGTGCTCAAATAAAGAGGAATCCTGCTGAGGAAAAGGCACGGACGAGTGCTGAAAGAGGAGGAGCATCAAATAAAGATGCGAGCACAGACGAGTGCTAGTAGATATAGACTCTATTGGGGAAAGTGCACAGACGAGTGCCACCAGGTGCTAATTCTTCTTGAGACTACGGATGAGCAAACTTAATCATCAGATAAGTGCCTAAGAGTGCGAACACTAAAAGAGTATCAATTATGTTGGGAAAGCAAACAACTTCGCTCTGGCTGAGAAATGAAGTCCTGGCGGCCTGTGAGAGAAGATTCCGGCAACCTGCTGGGGACTCAAAGCTTTTAACTCTGCTTTGAACATCTGCTGAGGATCTGATCATCCTGCTCTGACCCCACTGGGGAGAATTTCTTCTTGCTCTGCTAGGGAAATCCCTTGGGAATGATAATCCCGATGACTCTGTGGGGAAATGAAGTTATCTGCAACTCTGTTGGGTAAGGAGAACTTCTAGCGATTCCGTTGTAGATAATAAACTTCTGATAACTCCACTGAGGATGGGAGACTTCTGCTAACTCCTGCCGGGGATTGACCCGACCCCTGGGAGTGCAGGTGTTCGGATACATGCTGAGAATAAGTCACTTGAAAACAGGCGCTCTACCAGGGAAATACCTCTACTTGGAGAATAACCCCCTGTTGCTTGGGGATACGGTGATAACCTGCAAATCCTGCAATAACAGAATACACACATATGCACCAAGATTGGTACGGCCAGATCCATTCATCCGCCGTCACCTGACACTCAAAGCGATGTTAAGTGTCTCTGCAATGTCATTTTTATCAGTTTGAAAAGCAACATGTTTCACATGCAATGTTATTTGTCAAAGATTCAGGACATTTTTGCAAACAAAATAAACATAACACGGTGTTTGACTGAATATTCTTTTTATTGATTGACCTCTGAATAGGCAAAATTTTACATTAGGAAGTAACCACCTGGAAAGAGGTAGCTACTATAAAAATTGAGAAAAGAAACTATCCTAATGGCAATGGCACGACATTCCAAAGAGTTTCCTTCCTGCTATGACTGGCATATCCTCAAGACTTTCCGTTCCATCTTCGGCCTTCTGAAGGGAATGAGGGGAGCTGATCTCTACCCTTCTGATATGGTCAAGCTGTTTGAAGTGGTGACGTGGTTCAGATAAACTGGAGCGCAGTTGTTCGCTTATTCCCTGATTTTGCGTGGATCGCCCTTTCGGGTTTTCAATCCACCGGGTTACCCTTTTTTGCCTGAGTTGTCCGATGTGGCTTTTCAACTCAGCGGGTGTACATTTTTTTAAATTTTTCCCCTAATTTTTGCCCGAGCTTTTATTCTGTTTTTAGCTCGCCGGGATGCCCCTTTTTTGCCTGGACCATAATTCTGTTTTTGTGTCCAGCGGGTCTCTTATGCGAAGTATTTTTTAACTGCGTCCGAGTTAACAGGGTATTGGAAGTCTTCGCCATCCATAGTGGCGAGCATCAGTGCTCCGCCTGAGAATAATTTCTTCACTATGAATGGTCCTTCATAATTTGGGGTCCACTTGCCCCTGTGATCTGAACTGGGAGGAATGATCCTCTTGAGTACAAGCTCGCCTACTTGGTACTCCCGAGTACGTACTCGCTGATCGAAGGCTCGCTTCATTCTCCTTTGATAAAGTTGGCTATGACAGATAGCTGCTAATCTCTTTTCCTCAATTAGACATAGCTGATCGTATCGAGCACGTACCCACTCAGCCTCATCAAGCTTGACATCCATCAGCACCCGCAGTGAAGGGATTTCCACTTCAACAGGCAAGACTGCCTCCATGCCGTAGACTAAAGAGAAGGGGGTTTCCCCAGTCGACGTCCTGACTGACGTTCGGTACCCATGCAATGCAAACGGTAGCATCTCATGCCAATCTTTGTAGGTAATGACCATTTTCTGAACAATCCTCTTGATGTTCTTGTTAGCTGCCTCTACTGCTCCATTCATCTTTGGTCGGTAAGGAGAGGAATTGTGATGTTGGATTTTGAAGTCCCGGCACAGTTCTGCCATCATCTTATTGTTCAGATTAGAACCATTATCAGTAATGATTCGCTCGGGCACTCCATATCTGCATATGATATCTCTTTTCAGGAATTTTGATACCACCTGGCGAGTAACATTGGCATAAGACGCAGCTTCTACCCATTTGGTGAAATAATCAATCGCGACCAAGATGAAGCGATGTCCGTTTGACGCCGTTGGTTCAATCTTGCCAATCATATCAATGCCCCACATGGCAAAGGGTCAGGGTGAAGACATCACATTCAGAGGACTTGGAGGCACATGCACTTTATCCGCATAAATCTGGCATTTATGACATTTTCTGGCATAGGCGCAACAGTCTGCATCCATGGTGATCCATTAATAGCCTGATCTTAGCAACTTTTTAGCCATTGCATGCCCTCCAGCATGGGTACCAAAGGAACCTTCATGCACCTCGTGCATCAGCAAGTCTGCTTCCGCCCTATCAACGCATCTGAGAAGTATCATATCGAAGTTTCTCTTATACAGGGAACCATCAGTGTTCAGGAAGAAACTACCAGCTAGCCTTCTTAATGTCTTCTTATCATTGGAAGATGCCCCAGGTGGGTATGTTTGATCCTCCAAGAAGCATTTGATATCATGGTACCAGGGCTTATCATCTTTGACAATGTCTGTTGAGCACACATATGCTGGCCTGTCAAGTCTGGATACTGCAATTTGAGGTACAAAATTGGCAGCTTGCACTTTGATCATGGATGAAATGGTAGCTAGAGCATCTGCAAACTGATTTTCGTCTCGAGGGATATACTCAAGCTTGACTGTTGTGAAGAAAGTCAACAACCTCCTTGTGTAGTCCCGATAAGGTATCAGATGATCTTGGTGCGTGTACCATTTGCCATTGGTTTGATTAATTACCAGAGCTGAATCTCCGAACACAGTCAAAGTCTTGATCCTGAGGTCAATGGCTTCCTCAAGACCCATAATACAAGCTTCGTATTCAGCTTCGTTGTTAGTGCAGTTAAAGGTGAGTTTTGCCGAGAAAGGCATGTGAACTCCCTTAGGTGTAATAAGTACTGCACCAACACCACGACCATTCATGTTAACAGCCCCATCAAACATCATAGTCCATTCTTTTTCTGGGTCAGGCCCTTCAGTGTGAATAGGCTCTTCATGATCTTTTGCTTTTATGAACATGATGTCTTCATCAGGGAAGTCGAATCTCATAGGCTGGTAATCATCAATGGGTTGCTCAGCTAGATAATCAGACAATACACTGCCTTTGATAGCTTTTTGGGATGTGTATTGAATATCATACTCTGTGAGAATCATTTTCCATCTTGCAACCCGTCCAGTAAGTGCTGGTTTCTCAAATATATACTTGACTGGATCCATCTTGGAGATCAGCACGGTAGTGTGGGTCAACATGTACTTCCTTAGTCGGCGAGCAGCCCACGCTAAAGCACAGCAAGTTTTCTCGAGCAGTGAATAACGTTGTTCACAGTCGGTAAACTTTTTGCTTAGGTAGTATATTGCATACTCTTTTCGACCAGACTCGTCATGCTGGCCCAACACACACCCCATTGACTTTTCTAATACCGTCAAGTACATGATCAGAGGTCTTCCTTCAACTGGAGGCATAAGGATCGGAGGCTCCTGTAAGTATTCCTTGATTTTGTCAAAAGCCCTCTGACAGTCTTCATTCCACCTGACTGTCTGTTCTTTTCTTAATAGCTTGAACAAGGGCTCGCAGGTTGCTGTAAGATGAGATATGAACCTTGAAATGTAGTTCAATCTACCTAGGAACCCTCGAACTTCTTTCTCAGTTTTTGGTGCAGGCATTTCTTGAATGGCCTTAACTTTGTCAGGGTCAACTTCAATCCCTTTCTCACTTACAATAAATCCCAGCAGCTTACCGGATCGTACCCCGAATGTGCATTTGTTGGGGTTTAGCTTCAATTGGTACTTCCTCAGACGCTTGAATAACTTCAACAGATTTACCAGGTGGTCTTCTTCTGTGAGGGACTTGGCAATCATGTCATCCACATAACATTCAATTTCTTTGTGGATCATGTCATGGAATAATGTTACCATAGCCCGTTGGTAAGTGGCACCAGCATTCTTCAGGCCGAATGGCATCACCTTATAACAGAATGTGCCCCAGGGCGTGATGAAAGTTGTCTTCTCCATGTCTTCAGGTGACATTTTGATCTGATTGTATCCTGAAAATCCATCCATGAAGGAGAACAACGAGAACTGAGCCGTATTGTCGACCAATACATCAATGTGAGGTAAAGGGAAATCATCTTTCGGGCTGGCTCTGTTCAGGTCCCGGTAATCTACACACATCCTCACCTTGCCATCTTTCTTTGGCACTGGAACGATGTTAGCTACCCAAGGCGGGTAACTAGTCACGGCAAGGAACCCGGCGTCCCACTGCTTCTGTACTTCCTCTTTGATCTTCATCGCCATGTCAGGGCGAGTTCTTCTCAGTTTTTGCTTAACAGGAGGACAGTTTTCTTTTAACGGTAGTCGATGCACAACTATGTCTGTATCCAACCCTGGCATGTCCTGATATGACCAGGCAAAGATGTCAACATATTCACGCAACATTTCAATCAACCCCTTCTTAACTTCAGTCTTCAAGCTGGCACCTATCTTGATTTCCTTCTTAACCTCTTTTGTGCCGATGTTGATAACCTCGATTTCCTCCTGATGAGGCTGAATAACTCTTTCCTCTTGCTTCAACAACCTGACCAGTTCTTCAGGGAGTTCGTAATCTTCCTCAACCTCTTCATCAGCTTGGTAGACTGGATTGTCGAAGTTATGCTCAGTCATAGCAGGAGAGTTGTCAATGGAATCCGGTTGATCGACACTGCACAAGTGATGTGCTCATTCAGAATCTGTTTAGAGAAAACACACACCAAAAGCAAGAAAGAAAAACACATTGCCATTTTCTTTATTTGTGCAAAAATTAAAATTGAAAGAAAAGGAACGATTTGATTGAAAAATGTCCTTTATTTATGACAAATAAATGCTTTCAAAACATGGAGGCCCATACAATGGATCCTTGTACCTTGGGCAGAGTACAGGATTTGACATGCAATATGTAAAAAAAAATGACAAATAAACAATTACTTTGTGATCCAGGTGACTTCGACGATGTCTTCCGTGGACCAATTGGGCAGCTCCTCTCCTGGTGCACACGGGCGGATCCAATTATCTAGATCGAACTCGCTATCTCCGTCTTCACTGGTAGCATAGATATGATTGCGGTCCAATAACCTAGCACTAGTAAAGGTAATGGTCTTGTTGTCTGATGAATGGACGAGCCCATCAGGCTGATACCCAAGCCCGAACTTGTCTTCCTTCTTTTCCAGCTCCAACAGTCTGCCCCAGCCCTGGGCACTACCTGATTGCACAACTTCCTTGGCCTGCTTGTAGGAGGTAATAGACGTACCTTCTCTATCCTCAGCCTTACTCAAAGGAGACAAGGAACTAACATTCACTGCTTCGAATGCCTGACACAGAGTTTCATGAATTTCACCATCCATCTCCACATATTTGAATGTAGATAGATGGCTCACAAATATGTCCTCTTCACTGCACACAGTCACAACTTGACCATCCGCTACGTACTTGAGCTTCTGGTGCAAGGTCGACGTCACAGCCCCTGCGGCATGAATCCAGGGTCGACCAAGCAGACAGCTATAAGCAGGTTGGATGTCCATCACGTAGAACGTGCTTTTAAACACTTGCGACCCAACCTTGATTGGCAACACAACCTCTCCAAAGACAGACCTCCGAGAACCGTCGAAAGCCTTCACCACCAAATCACTTGGCCTCAAAACAACCCCTTCCACATTGAGTTTCATTAACGCCTTCTTCGGCAAAACATTAAGAGATGAACCAGTATCAACCAGGACATGAGACAGCACAGCCCCTTTGCATTCAATTGTGATGTGGAGAGCCTTGTTATGATTCTTCCCTTCAGTAGTAAGGTCCCTATCAGTAAAGCCCAGACCATGGCTCGCATTTACACTTCCCACCACAGCCTCTAACTGATTCACGGTAATCTCCTGAGGAACATACGCCATCTGCAACACCTTCATAAGGGCTTCTCTATGAGCTGGTGAACACATCAGCAGTGACAAGATAGAGATTTTGGAGGGAGTTTGATTTAGCTGCTCGACTACCTTGTAGTCGCTCCTCTTAATAATCCTCATGAACTCCTCCATTTCCTTCTCGAAAGTACTTTGACCAGTGGCGGGAATGGCATTGTCTTCAATTGCTACTTGCTTCCCTTTGGCTTTAGCAGAAGCCTCAGCATCAGTGTCTCCTCTCAAAGTCTGGGGAGCGAATAGGCGACCACTCCTCGTGAAACCTCCACTTCCCCCAACATTCACCACAGCTGGGTCCATGGTTACTGCCTTATTTTCCACTTTCTGTCCTCCGACATACACTTCTGATCCGTAATGCCATGGGATAGCCTTCTCATCTGAATATGGAATAGGCCCAGGCACCGTGATGGTGACGGGGCTTACTTCCGGGACATGAATAGTAACCGGCTCTCTTTGCGCTGGCATTTCAGCAGGATCATAGTATATGGTCACCGTTGACACTTCATCAGTCCTCTTATCGACCCTGTCGAACTGTAACAGCCCATCATCCATCAGTCTCTGTAAACCAGTCTTCAATCTGTCACACCCATTCTTCGACTCAACACAGTCTTCGCAACCAAGCCCACAACCCGGGAAAACCTGACCCTTCACCAACCTCTCCTTGACCAGCAACAAGGAGGTCTTCACTTCTTCAACCTTCTCCACCAAGTTCAACCTCTCCCCGATCTCAATAGCATTAACCTTGTCTCCCCCATGATTAGGGATAGGGTTATTCGTGACATTCGGAGGTGGCGCAAAATTGATTGCCTTGGAGTCGATCAAATCCTGAACTTTATAGTGCAAAGCCCTGCACTTCTCTGTTGAGTGCCCGGGTGCCCCAGAATGGAAAGCGCACCGAACATTGGCGTCGTAACCTGGAGGAAGAGTTCCAGTAGGTGGAGCCAAGGTCCTCAGTTGAATTAAGTTCAATTCCAACAATCTCTGGAGTAAAGCTGTGTATGTCATTGGGATCACATCAAGAACCCTATCAGCTTGGCGTGGCTGCCTCTGCTGATACGGTCTCTGTTGATAGTTGCGCTGCTGTTGTTGCTGAGGCTGTTGTAGAGCCTGTTGAGCTGGTTGAATTGGTGTAGTGGGAATTGTGACTGCGGCTATCTGATTGTATTCTCGTCTATAACCTCTGCCTATGCCTCGGCCATATACTGCGTTAGCTTCCCCTTCTCTTCTTCTAGGAGGTCCGCCGAAGGCTCTCCTCGCTCCCCCAGAGCTACCAGCAGTATTAGGGTCTTGAATCTTCCCTGTATTTAGTAGAGTCTCAACTCTCTCTCCAGCAATCACTATATCATTGAACTTGGTGGCCGAGCTAGATGCCAACCTCTCTAGAAAAACACCTTGGAGAGTGCCCATAAACATGTCGGCCATTTCATCCTCTAAGAGAGGTGGTTGCACCCTGGAAGCTAACTGGCGCCACCTCTGGGCATATTCTTTGAAACTTTCTTTTGCCGTCTGGGTCATATGTTGCAACTGCGTGCGCTTCGGAGCCATGTCCATGTTATATTGATACTGCCTCACAAAGGCCTCGGCCAAATCCTTCCAGCTCTTGATATTGACCCTATTGAGCTTCATGTACCATTCAAGAGAAGCTCCTACCAAGCTATCCTGAAAATAATACATCCACAGCTTCTCATCGTCTGTATGAGCGGCAATTCTCCCAACAAACGATTGCAGATGGGTTTTCGGGCAAGTAGTGCCGTCATACTTCTCGAAAGTAGGAACTTTGAACTTATACGGAATCCTGACTCCCGGAACCAAGCCCAAGTCTGTTATGTCGAATCCCAAAGAACTCTGGGACTGAATAACCTTGATTTGCTCAGCCATCTCCTCAAACCTCTTGTTCATCTCTGCTCCTTGTCCTTCAGCCTCATCAAGCAGGGTGAACTGGTCGTCTTGATGGTCCACCTGAATGTTGTGTAACCCATTGTTGATTATTGTCGTTCCTGGCTGCGTAACAGGAGGTTCGACCTGACGTGCGCCCGCACCGGTACGATTGTCAGCAGTAGCAGCCGCCGCAGTGTTCCTATTCTGGTTCTCTACCATCTCTCGCAGGCGCTCTTGGGTCTGCCCCATACCGACCATTAGTGTCATAAAATTATCCGTCCTTTGTCTCAAATCAGTCAAGTCTGCCTGTAACTGGTCCATGACTCGCTCTCTATTAATCTTGGTCGGATATCTGTGTACTGTTGATTGCCCCCGAACTTTTCGAGGAGCTATAGTGCCTGAAACACAAAACACGTTAGTAGCTGATGCAACACCTGCAAAACAGACAAACAGGTTATATGCAATGCAATGTAACTGTTCATGTTCCCAATTTTAAGCATTTGACATGCCCCAGTTCTGGCATCTATCTCAAAAAACTGCTTTCAGTGTTTGGCTTTCAAACTTTCTCTTTGATAAGTGTTCAGACATTAGCAGTATCCAGACAAACGAGTCTTGCACATTCAAAACGATAACTTGCACGTTACTACTGAATATGGACAAACCACTATAGGCTAAAAGTCAGAATACATCCAAGAATATTCCCCGAAGGGTTACAAATTAGCACCAAAAAGACAAAAGAAATAAAAACAAGACTCCTACAACAAGCCTGTAGGTAGTCTGAAAATAAATTAAGCTAGGGACCCCGGCTCTGCCACCTCTGCCCTGCTCTTCTTGACACCTGCTCTCAGCTTGAGCTCTTCAATCTCTTTCCTGGCTTCCTCCAGAGCTGATTGGCTTTGGGCTAACTGTTGGGTCTTCTCCCTCCGGATAGCGTGGGCTTGCTCCACTTCCTCCTTCTTGAAAGCCATCTGAACTTCAAAAAAATCTTCCTTCTCTTTGAATTTCTTTTGCTCTTCATCCCTTTGGCCTTTCAACCAAACAATGGACTGTCGAGCATTCCTGAGAGTCTTTAAAGTCTCCTTGTGCTTAGCTTCTCTTTGAGCTTCCATCATACCCAATCTGTGGAAATGGGCTTCTCTTCCAGCAAAATCCTTCTCTTTGCTTTCTAAAGAGGCTTGGAGCTTCTGCAGCTTGTCTTCAGCTTCCTTCTTGGCTCTATTGGCCTGGTGGTATAGGCTCACCATCTCAACGTTCTCTACTCTGACCTCATGCAGCTGAGCTTCTAGCTTCTTGTACTCCTCCAAGGAAACCGTATTGTTCGGACTTGGTACCTCTCGGGGATAAAGTGGAGCCTCGACTAAAAAAGGCATGAGAACTGATTCAATATGTCTTTGCAACCATTCAGCATATGGTGGATATGTCTTGGGATCAACTCGGCCGAAGTCTTTCTTCCCTTTCCTTTTCCTGTGATCCCAAGATTGAACTGCTTGTTGGACTAGCTCTCTGTTTCCGTCAGCAGGAAAATACAAAGATTCAGCAAACATTTCTATCTGAGGAGGATCCTTCAAAGGGTAGCCAAACTGCCTTCTGGCTAATGTTGGGTAGTAACTGATGACACCTTTCCTTCCCAGCAAAGGTACTCCAGCAAACCTTCCGCAGCTAACCATCACCTCTTTTCCTAGCAAATCCCTGTCATAACCCCAAGCAATGTCTTCTTCAGTCAGTCCCATCAATCTTCTGTACCATCTCCATTCGCCTCGTATATCCTTGAAGGCACCCGACTTAGGCAACTGTCTGGCAAACCATTCAGCAAACAAAGGAGCACAACAGACCACTGGACCACCTCTACCTTTCTCGTTTCTGTAATGGACACTAAAATAAAAGTCACCCAATAAAGTAGGCACTGGATTGCCTTTTGCAAAGATTAAAATCACTTCTAAGCTGACAAACTCTTTCTCTCCGGGAAACAAGCTAGACCCATATACCATCAATGCCAGCAAAGCCCCAAAGTCGTTCCACTTAGCTTCTGTAGCATACTTCTCAGCCTCTGGAATAAGCACACTCCATGGTAGACCTCTGCCTTTACTCTCTTGCAAAGCTTTTCTGACTGAAACAATTGGCAACCTACAAAATTTGGCTATGTCTTCGTCTCTGAGCACAACCTCTGACCCGTAGAACGGCAATGTCTCTCTGATCGGAACACTCAGCATGCTGGAGATCTCCTCCAATGTCGGAGCTAAGATGTAACCTGAAAGAACAAAACAACGCAACAGGGGATCATAAAATTGCAACAAGGTATGCAAGCTGTCCTTTTGGTCTGTAGTAGGCTTGTCCACAAACTTCAGTATCTGGCCATATCTTTTCTTGAAATTACCTAAGACTTGATCGTTCATCAAACCTGCTAACCTCTGAACACTTTTAACTTTCGGCTGAAGAAAGGTATAATGCACATTCTTTTTCCTAGGATCGCTTCTGATTTCTGCCATAAGAATACCAGAACTGGGAACAAATGTGATCAATGACCTGAAAAATGGGAAACATAAACAGTTAATGCAAAGAATGATGCAAATGTGATGCAATACAAGCATATGACCAACTAGGACCATCTGGACTGGAACACTGACAAGGGCCCCTCTGAATAGCTGGCCAACCCAAAAGTTTACTGAGTCACACCCTCTGATAATCACAACCCTCTGATAGAAGATATCAGAATCACAGTATCGAGAAATCCAGAATTCCAGAACCATAACCTTGGAACCATAGAATCATAGAACCACAGATCATAATCAAAGGATCAAGAACCACTGAACAGATGAGTGTATGTTGAGGTCATGGGTTCCTGCACACCTGTAAACACCCTCTCATCTCACGGGTAAAAGACTCCGGGTCAGACATCACGGACTCTCAAAGCCACGTAGCAATAATACTGTCACCATCTCCGAGAAATGGCTCATGACCAAATCAGGGAATTGGTTTGGCATTATATACTACGCAGGGAGGCCTCAGCTGAGTCCGGGAAAAACAAGCATCCCTTATAAGTCCCCAGCTTCAAGTGCTGAAATCGAGAAACAATAGTACATTTAGCCCGTAGGATACAGTACTACTGTCATACGACCAAATGCTTTGACTGAGTTCCTATAAGAGAACCAGACCATCCTATGCGATCCCCAGGTGGGCCCTCGGATGCGAATGGGTTTTCCACGAAACGTGGGATGCCATTGTCATCACTAAAGAGGGATGTTTCCACAAGGTTCTCAATGATCAGTCCCCAGCTGCACATAACTGCCAGGGTTATGTAATGAAAGAGGAAGATCCCCAAATCAAAACATTTCCAAGACAATCGCAACCTGGGTGTGGAACTCACTACTACCCCCATGACAAGATCTCATGAGGCCAAAGTGGAACCAATCTAAATCCTATGGTGCACTCGAGCCGGGTACTTGGCTCATATCTCTCAATAACAAGTAACACCCATCCCACCAAAGAAAACCAATCCAGACAGTCCAGTATGATATATATGATGCAGAAAATAAATACTGAAAACTGTAAATAAAGCTGTAAATAAACAACAATAACATACAACAAGCCAAAACAAGCAAAACATCACCCAATGAAACAGAAACAAACAAGCGCTAGGAGAGACTCACAGGGGAACCAGAGATTCTGGGTTCTGTCCCCAGCAGAGTCGCCAGCTGTCGCTCCCGGGATTTTCATCCTAGTACAAACGCGAAAGTGGCGCGGAAAGGTTAGAGTCGCCAGCCAGACATTTTTACCCCGAATAAATGGGAAAGGTAATGTTGCAAAAACCTGAGGAAGAAAGAAAGGACAAGGTCCTGCGAACCAAAGAGACTGAGCTCGGGAGTCGGTTACGACCTGGGAAGGGATTAGCACCCAGATCGTCCGCCGTACCCGACGGGATCCACGCTTGCAAAGATAACTATTTCAAAGGGTGAGGGTATGAAAGCTGCAGCAAAGAAATGAAAATGAAAAGAAACTGGAACTGGAAAAGAAGTGAATAAGAAAGCAAAAGGAAAAATGTAGGGAAAATAAAGATTGTGCTCGAACGGGCCCTACCCCGCTGCCTACGTACCTCATTAGGATAATGAGGATCAGAGACGCCGTAGTTCCCCTAACTAGGGGTAGAAAAGAAATTGCTTGCGAATTAAGGCTTGAACTGCCTATGCCATTGCTCAAGTGTTGCAGACTCGGACGACGAGTGCGTTACCGTCTTGCAAAGCGACAAGTAGGAGCAAGTTCGCGTACAGAGCGAATGAGATGAGAAAAGAATTCCCGAAGGAAAGACGCTTATTATTTGTTTGTGTTTTTTAGAAGCTTTTATGAATGTGTCACAAGGAAGTGAACTCAAGCTCTTTTCCATGGAATGTACACTTGTCGCTACATTCCAAGATGGAATAATAGAACAAGCACACTCAAGTAAGGAGAAGATCCCCAAAACTTGAACCCAAAGATTAGGGCTTAGGCTCACTAACTTGTTTACTTATTAAGTGTTTTGGTTATTTACATGAAGAAGTGTTTTTTATGCTTTTCTTTATGAAGCAGATACCTTGATCAGACTTGTGCCTCACAAGGTAAACATGTACTATCCCAAGATGGGAAGACTACAAGCATACCTAATGGGATAAGGTTATGGATCAAGACATCACTCCACATTTATTTAAGTATCTTTTAAGAGTTATGAGATGAGAAGAGATGAAAGAAACCAAAAGATCTCAAAGGGAAAAATTCTAAAGGGGGACTAAAATAATCCTAAGTATTCACATGCATAGATGTCCTAGGTTAGTAAGGTTTCTATCCTAAAAAGAAGATCTCAAGAGAAGAAGAAGAATATAAGAGGAGAGATGAGAAAGGCCTAAGCCCAACAAGAAGATGTTAGTCCATATAAACAAAATGAGAAGAGATGAGAGATGGAGATGTGGAACTCAATTCCCACATCTCACACTTACCATAGCCCCTGCAAGGTTAGTGTAACAACATAAAACCAAGGCATGAACCAACAAGTCAGAAGCTACACAAGCATATAGGCATGACAAAGAATTCACAAGATGATAAGCAAAGCAACACAAGATCACATTGAGATGATTAGGAGTGAAACAAGTGCAAAGAAGGCATGCATAACACTTAAGGAAATAAGGCACATAAAATAGACCCAACACCAAGACTCAAGGAGACTCGAACCCTATCCTAAGACCAGGAACAACTCTAGACCTCTAAAGGACCCCAAAAGATGAGGAGAAGTTGGCACAAGTGCCCTTCTAAACTTAAAAGAGCTTATAAGACTCAAAGTATGCAAAACAAGGCAAGGTGAGGAAGAAAATACCCAAGAAATAGATCCAAGCATCTAAAAAATCTACCCAACCAGAAAAGTACTCTCCAAACACAAAGAAATGAGAATCCAAAAGGGTTTGCAAAAATACAGCACCAAACTAGGTCAATGAAGCTCAAGGATGCAAGGTATCACCATTTAGGGTTTTGAAAATTAAGGCACAAGTAACTCAAGCAAAGTCCAGCAAGGAAATTTGTGAAAAATCCAAGATAAATCATGAAGATAGTAGAGTGTCTTAGGATTTGAATGCAAAAAGAATGGGGTTCATAGCTTAAAGGATGAGGAAAACAGAAATTGGACAAGGCAGATTGGTCCATGAGAGTTCACAAGAAAGCAATGCCTAATGTTGGATTTATTTGGCCACGTGGGATGAAAGTAAAAATCTGAAAAAAATATGATAAAAAAACTAGATGAACCAAGGAATACACATGAATTTTTTTGGATTTTTTTGATATTTGGAAGTATTTTTAATGAATCAAAATGAAAGAAGTAAGGAAAAGAAAATAATAAAAATAGTAAAATGAGGGGGGAGTGTGAAGTGCAAGGCTAATCAGTTCAGCTGGCCACTTGGGCCCAACAGGGGGGTGCGAGTAGCACCCCGGACCTAAGCCCACACGAAAAAAAACAAAAAAACAAACCAGGTCTTATAATATTTGACATGCTTCAAAGAATAAAACAAATAAAAGGAACAAAAATCATGTAAACAAATATCAACCGGACACTAGGGTTTAAGTCACAAAAGACAAAAACAAAAACCCAGCCAATCCACGCATTCCAACTCATCGTCTTCAACCTCTATCAAAACTGAAAACGCAGCAAGGGCATGAACACAGCCTCCATGCTTCAAATGCAGAGCAACACAAATCCTTCATTTCTCCATGGAATTTCACAAATCAAGCATCAAAATGAACCTTGGACTAAGCACATCATGAATCAAGCATCAAAAACATACACATTAACACACACAGCATGAACAGAAGCAAGACAGTTTGGATCTAAAAACTTCGAAACCTCACACTAGCTTCAATCTAGCACCATTTTTTGAAACTGAAGTGATCTATGTGTTCAGTGCAACAAGCAGATCATGATATACACAACAAAAACCATTTACAGATCCCAAAATTTAGAGCATACCTGAGATTGCACAGTTCCAAAATCCACCAAGAAAAACCAATATCCAGCTCAAGATGTCCCTCTTGCAACCTCTTCTCACAAAATAAATGTGAAAGAGGCCTCAAAACCAGCTCAATCTTGCTCTGTGAAAGGTTCTGGTCTGAACTGAACTGGTGCAAGAATCTTCTTCTAGCTCAAAATGAGGGTTGATCCATGATCAGTGAAGCTCCAAGAACAAGAATATGAGGTTTGTTTGGTGAATGGAGCAGTGGATGATGAGCTATGAGGGAAAATGCAGCAAGAGCCAAAACTTGAGATTGATGAAATTCTCCTCCTAGAGTCTGATTCAAAGAGAGACACCACTTATATATGATGTGTGTTTTCAGTGGTTAGGGTTTGCAAGCAAAGGCACGTGAGAACAGTGTGCATGAGGTGATTTTGCAAAATGGCATGAGGTGTGTGATGAAATGATTCACTCGTGCTCTCCCTCACTCCTTTGCACATGCTGACCTCTTATGATCCATTAATTCAGAAATGGAAGAAACCTGGCCCTTGGATCAATGCATCATGCTTTTCTTATCATTTTGCCACAATGCACCTCATGAAATATCTCTCATTCCATGCACGGGTTTTGCACCCTTTTTGGGCCAAGCCCTTCTCACACCATGCATTATGATGTAGTGATCCCAAATTGTACACAAATGGGCCTGCAATTACATTCCATGGCAACTTGCTATTTGGTAAAAATTTAAAAATCTCATGTGACAACATAAATCTCATGTGACCATGTACTTGCATTTTGTGAAATGTGCCAAATTCCCTGCCTGAATCCTCCAATTTCTCTTGAGCTAAAAACTTTATATGTCATGAATAAAAGGATGGTGGCCTCACCTTGCACTTGGAATTGGAATACATGAGCCTTTTTTGAGATTTTGCATAATTTGCAAAAGTGTGAGATAAGCTCACCAACCTCACTCTTTTCTTGGCCTCTTAGCACATGTGCAAGCCTTTTCCAATCCTTGATCAAAACACAAACAACTCTGACCCTTAGAACTAGCCATTACATACTTCTCATGATTTGGCTAAGTTTGCATTTTTGAGGCCACTTCTTTGCTTGGCACAAAAATGTAAATTTCTCTTGAGCAAAATCATCTAAATGCCTTGCATTGTAACTTAGTACCCTCACTTGATCCATTCCAACACTTGGAAATGAGTTTTGAGCACTCTTGCATTTGGTGTGTACATGGAAATGTGATTTTGCCCTAAAATGCATGAAATTTTCGAAGGCCTTATCTCTCAAACCATAAATCCCATGAAAATGTACTTGTACTTTTTGAAAATGGTAAGCTTTAGTCTTCAACTTTCATGTTTGGGTTGGGTTCATTTGAAGAATTTTTGATCATGCTAAGCTCACTTGAAAATTAGGGCAAAAGTTGCTAAATTTGGAAAATCTCAAAAACCAATTTTGTATCATTTTTACAAAACCCTTCAAATATCCATGATTCTTGATCTTCAATCATCCCAAACATCTTATAACATTGTAAATACCCCCCTTGGCAAGAAAAAGTGGCTTGGACCCCTTGAAATCAGACAGTTGACTTATTACAGGCACAGTTGACCAATTACTTCATCTGCAAGCAACTAAGGCAATGACTGACTTCCATTTGGAATTTTTCCATGAAAATTGACATGTAGGAACCTCTTATCATATAGAAAACATTGCCCAAAAGAGTTGACCAAAATTATGAGGTTAAGGCTCTTAAAGTCAAAACCCTAATTTGGTTGCACTGCTTAGGAGCCTTGCATTGTCTTAAAACTTGTGATGATTAAGCAATCTTCTGAGCTTTTGCAAGTGAACTTGGCCTTGCCAAAGGAGTCTAGACTCATCATAGGGCTCACACAAATCCATTGGAACCCTTGTCTTGGCTTAGATGGCCCTCAACACCCCCCAGATGGCCATATGCCTCATGCTAGGGCTTGATGCTTGTCATGCTTTATTTTCCTATGCTATAATGCTATATATATGATATGCTTATGATGAAAATGGTGTATTATGATGCTTAAAATTAAGAGAGCAAATTTGAGGTTCTACAGAGGGGACAGTGCTGACACACATACACACACCACACCATCCTTTTCTGAATTTGTTGCAGGTACCTCATCCAGGCGTATGCCTAGAAGAAGAGAGGAAGAGTCATTTAAGGCTATTGACAACATTTAAGCTAAGATGATGAGACAAAGCGAAAAAAAACACTCTATGGGACCATAGAATCCAAAGCATCACAACTCAACAAGCTCAAATGATGACACAGTGAAACCAGATGTACACTTAACAAAACAAGATGTTGCATATCCTTCAACAAATGCAGCAAGGCTAAGATAACATGGCAGAACTTATCCAAGGGATGGTCGGTATGTCCTTTCAAGCGCAAGATCAATATCCAGATCTAGGTACTTTAGACCAATAACCCGGAATTGTTAGGCGACTATGAACTCGAGGAAGAGGCCGCCAGTAGCCTGACGTTTCAGGTTTCTCCTTCCTTTTCTACCTTTTGTTGTTTTATTGGGGACAACGCTCAATTTAATTGTGGGGGAGGAATTTTTAATGCTTTCATTTAATTTTCTTTATTTATTTAATGTTTTATAGGTAGATTTAATTTGTTTTGCTTATTTCCTTAGTATGTTTTCTGTTTAGTATCAATAAATAAAAAAATTCATGTATGGTCGAGTCTCTACATATAGTTTCTTCTATTATTTAGATTCTCCCAACTTTCTTGAGCCATAACAAAAAAATTATTTTGCTTTGATACATGACACAATGTTTGAAAAAGTTTATTTAGGTTAAGTTAGAAAGACTTTGGAAAGTGTTAATAATATTGGTACCTTCTTGACACCTTGAACCCCTTGATTATGCAAATGAATTTGAATACTTATTATGCCAAGACCAACCTCTTAATTAGTTTATACTAGCAGTCAACACCATCCTGAGGCCCAACCTAAGTAATAAGTGTAACACCTCAAAATGTGTCCTCTTATTTATTACCAGTTTCAAGTAGCTTATGCTTCTTTTCCATATCATTTAGCATATCCTTTCATACATTGCATTATCTTCAAATCATAAATCATAATAAAAATAATAAAATAAAGCATACATCATCGATTAAAGCATATGGCATGTGGTTAGGTGTTTTTCTAGTTGCAATATCAATTATCAGAACTCAAGATCAAGACAGGGTCAGAACGGATGACACAAGTATATTTCCAAGGTTTCCCACCAAAAGGAGGGAAAATTCAAAATTTTCTTGTGTTAACCGGTTAACACATTGGTTAACCGATTAACGCATGTGTTTTTGGCCAAAAATTTCAATTTTTAACATGGAGGGAGTTTTCACATCTTTTTTACTTCAATTTTGCACATCATTATAGCTTTTCCAAGGGAATGTTCTAGAACAATCCACCACTTTCCAAGGGAAGGTTCTAGAAGTTTTCTTAACCAACCCCTATAACCATATTTCCAAACCTCACTCCTAAGCTAATATCCTAACCTCACTCCTAACCCAAACTACATTCCAAGCCTAGGAGGTATATAAGCACTTTTTGCTCCAAACCTCAAAGACACGCTTCATTTTTCACAATTTCTCTCATCAATCTCAATTTTCTATCATTTTCAAAAACCTCACACAAAGCTTCATCTTCCAAAATTCTTCAAGTTTTGAATTGAAACTTGAAGAATTTGAAACTAAACCTCCATCATTGCATTGGTTTCATGGATTATTGAAGGATTTGCTACTATTTTGGTGTTGAATTCACATCTTAGAAGTGATATTTGAAAGAGTTCATTAAGGTTTTTGTCAAATCACATTTATTTTGCGTATTCTTGCGGAAGAGCTTCGGATCTATGGATTTCTCGTCAATAGCGTGTAGATTTCTCTTTGCAACAATTACCAAAGCAAACCTCAGCTTTGTAGGTTGGTGAAAATCATAATCACTTCTGGTTTAAGTTATTTCACATTTTCTCGACATGTGTGTTCATTGTGTTTTATTGATTGTTGATGCGTTAATTAATTGGACCATTAGGTTTTAGGATCTTGATATGTTTGTGGTTCCAATTGATGATGTATTGGTGCATTTAGGTGTAAATGTTGTGCTCATTTGATAGGGATTGTAGTAGGAAC
Source organism: Lathyrus aphaca (assembly GCA_963966055.1). Classification (NCBI taxonomy): domain Eukaryota; kingdom Viridiplantae; phylum Streptophyta; class Magnoliopsida; order Fabales; family Fabaceae; genus Lathyrus; species Lathyrus aphaca. Next base: position 31,293,481 of record OZ014519.1, on the reverse strand, counting down.
TTATAGAAATAAGTTGTTGCTGGAAGTGCTTTTTTATGCATGTATTTTTGCTACTGGTTTAATGTTAACTAGTTAATACATTGGTTAACCATTTAACACAGTGTAATTTGGTGTAATTCTGTAGATTCTGGGTCCGTTAACCGGTTAAGGCTAACCAGTTAACATTGAGTCAGATTGTTTTTTAGCTTGTATGTGTTTGCATGCCATTCCATACTTAATCATCATGGACCATTAGGATATCATTTTAGGGAATTATTAGGAGTTGTTTTGGTGCAGGTTCATGTATCTTCGACATTTTTCCACATGCATGTTGCTCATTTCCGATTTTTGGCATAATTGTGTATTTGTGTTCATTGTGTGTTGTGAATGTTGTTCCCATGTTTGAACCTCATTGTTGGCATGATAATAATTGATTGAAGTGCTTTTTGTGATGCTTTCATGTTCGATGCACGTTTTGGACACTCATGTGCAGAATTGAAAATGTGGCATATTGCTTGATAAAGGTGCATAATCCATGTATGCATGCATATATTCTTGATTCATGATTTCTCTATATTCTCATTTTGGTGTTAATGTTTACATTAGTTAGAATGTATTGTGATGCACATTCATACTTTGTTGCTTTCTTGTTTTCATTAAATGTTCACCTCTTGAAAATGCACATTACTTTTTTTTTGTGAAAATCCATTGAAGCAAAGTGGTTGAAATGTTTGCATTTACATATGTCCATGTTCATATTAATCATGATACATTCTTTGATATTGTTATTTGGTGCATATCCATGTGTTGTTACACATGCATTTACATGTTAAAAGACTTAATTCTTCCATGCATTTCACTACTGCATTTCTGAACAATAGTTGTTAAATGTATGCTGCCATGCCCTGTTTTTGCACTTTTAACACCTGCTGCCATGTTGTTATATAGTTGTAATAAGTTGTTGTATACCATTTGCATGCGATAATTGATTATGTGCTAAAGCGTTGTTGTAGCTACTGACTTTGGAATTTATCTAACCTTTAGGTACCCTTAGCTTTAGGTTTAAGTCTAGTTTGAACCCTAATTACATTTTAGGAGATATTGGATGCCTAATTGTCTTCTTTTTTTATCATTTTGATTTCATATATCATTGATTTTACTAACCTTTTCAGGGGCTAATGGTAAGTTGAAAATGTGGGTGTGCATCCACATTCCAACTTCTTCCCCCCTCTTTTAAGCTTTCAATTTATGTGATTGCGACAAGCATTTTATGCTTCTTTTACATTTCATTTCTCTTCATCCCCTTTGAGTTCTTATCTCATCTTCAATCCTTGAAGTGAGTTAGAACTTGATCTTATCTCTTCTTTTAGGATTAGAATACCACACTTAACCCTTAGGATCTCCAAGCATGATAACACTAGGGTGAGTCTTAGTTTCCCATTTAATTTTACCTTTGTTTCCTTGAGTCTTCTCTTCTCATCTCAAAATAAATCCAAAAAGCATTTAATGAAGGTTGATAAATTTTCATGTTCCAAGAGCCTTATGCCATGGGGTTCTTGCATTCATCCCATCTCGGGGTGAGTTATAAGTCATCTAGCATGTTAAACAAATCTTTAGCATGAATTTGTATCGCAAACAAAATAAAAAACACTTCTTCATTCTAAAACAACAAAATATCTAATAAAGGAAGTAGGTGATTGTGCTTAAGCCTTAAAACTTGGAAATAAGTTTGAGGATCTCCCTCATACTTAAGGTGCTTCATTGTCATTCCATCTCGGGGTGATGTATGAGGTACACACTCCATGGTAAGAGACTTCAGTACACTCTCTTACACGAAGCATTTCCAATAAAACACTCTTAAAAGACAACAAAAAGACAGCATGTCTTCTTTTCTCATCTCATGTTGCTTTCAGACGCTTTGACTTGTTACTTCAATTCAATAATAAGATGGTAACACACTCGATTCAGCGAGCCTACAACACCTGAGTTAGAACTTTGGCAACGTCATCGTAAAAAACACAAAACAAACAAATTTCATCCCTAGTTAGGATAACTACGTCGACTCTGATTCTCATTCCCGATGAGATACATAGGTTGTGGGGTAGGGCCTATTCGAGCACAACTTTTTCTTTTCCATACATTTTTTCATTCCCTTTCGTTCTCATTCTTTCTCCAGTTATAGTTTAGCAGCAGATGAAGCAGATTACAACACCCTTTGAGTAGTGCAAGCAAGCGTGGATCCCGTCGAGTACGACGAACATGAAGGGGTGCTAATACCTTCCCTTCACGTAACCGACTCCTTTACCGGTTTTCTCCGGGTCGCAAAACCTCGTTCTTTCCTTTTTCCCCTGGTTTGTGTAGCATTACCTTTCCCTTTCCTTGGGATAAAAATGTTTGGATGGAGACTTTTCTTCTTTTTCGCGCCAATTTCGCATTTGTACTTGGATGAAAATCCCGGGAGCGACAATAAGTCGATGCAAATATGTGCTTGATCTCTAAAAGTGAATTTAATGAATTTAATGCCAAAAGCGAACTAAAGATATGTTCCTTCTTAGTTAGGTGGTCTTTATATGACCATTTAGCCCAACGGATCGGACTCTTAAAATTCGAAATTAAAAGAAAAAGAAAAAATGAAAAAGAGATTTGAAAAATGAGATCATCAAACACTAACAGGTTTATTTACCATGGGTGTGCGGGGATAATGGGCCATGAATAAATGCAAATATCTGCATTTATTTATGTTTTTCAGGTACTTGAGTCGGGTCGGAATTTATCGAAAAGAGAAGATTTAATGATGAATTAATGAAGACTTGAAGAAAATTTAAAATAAAAGAAATAAGTTATAAAATAATGAAAGAAAGAATATTGAAGGAAAAGAAGAAAAGAAAATGAAAAAAAAATAAAAATAAAACGGGGTAAGGCCCACCACTCTCACACACATGTGGAGCAAGCCACATGGGAGGTGGCGCCCACCACCTTTACTATGTGGCACCGGCCACTTAGCGAAAGAGAGAGGGGAGGTGGTGCAAGCCACCTATTCCCCAAGAGATTTATTCTCCAACTCTCCTATTTTCTCTCCATGAAACCCACGTTCACTCAGCGTAATCAGTCTTCAATGAAATCATTTTTCACGCCACTAAAGTCAAATCTTCTGCATCCAATTCAATTATAAATACAATCGAAGACTTCCATTAAAGGGGGTCATAGATTTTTAGCCAGAGCTTTTGTATTTTCCAGTTTACAGTTTTTATATTTTTCCAACAAACACTATTACTTTTCTGCATTTTTATTTCTTATCATCGTATTGTAATCGATCAAGCTTGTCGGAATCATCCTTCAAGTTTCTGTAACTGGATCTATTCAAAGTTAATTTCAATTCTAGGTTTTCATTTACATACTTTTTATTTATTGTTTTTATTGTTAGTATGTTTAGTAATATCATTTTCTACTGTGTTAGCATGTTTAGTCACCAAACCATGTTCGGTTGGATTAGTTGATGTCAGTATGTAAACAAATTGTTCGGAAGGAATTAAATAATAATCAGTGTTGACTTTCAATAATTTTTTTAGGCGTTGGTTTCTTGTTTTTAAATTAATTAACTTTTGTTACGAGACTAAAAAGGTAACTAAGGTTAAAGTCAAGATAAACGAGAGTTTGAGAGTTTAACCGGATAACTGAAACTAGGCATTAATTCTAAACACAACAACATCACTTTAGAATCAATTAGGACTTATTTATTTTCAAAAATTATTTTTTAATACAAATGATACAACGAGAGCGCTCATTCTAATTTAACGGTATAGTCTGCATCAATAAACACGAGAGTGTGAGATAAGGTCTTTTAAATAAGTATTTTCTACTTAAAAGTATTTTGGCACTTAAACCTACATTGATAACTTATTAAATTCCCGACAATTGATTTGTTACATATTGATATCTCATTATTAATTATTCTTATTAAAAGTTTAGCATTCTTAGATTTAATTTTTTGTCGCTCATAACCTCCATAAAATATATTAGCCTTAGATTTACATAGTAACATTGGATTACGATAAGTTCGATTTTTAGTCTCTATGGGTTCGATAATCTTTTAACACTACGTGATACAACTGTGCACTTGCAGTCAAAATCATTTAGACATACCAGTCACGCGATCAATCATCTAAAATATATTTATCGTTTAGAAACTAGAAAAGTTAGTCTAAAAACATGTTTGATTTGGTTTTATTAAACTAGTTTTTAGTCTCTAAAATTAGAAAATAATAAAAGTTATTTGATGGTTTAATTTTACAAAATTATTTTGAAAATTATTATCTATTTAACATTTATAAAAATTAAGAAACTAAAATATTTTATCAAAAAAAAAAGAAACTAAAATAGATTTTATAGATTTTGATTTTTACTTTTGAAAATCCAGAAGAAATTAAAAAAAAAAAAATCTTTCTTTAATGACAAATTTATTTTATGGTGCAATTTGAAAATAATTTTCAAAATTAAAATTATCAAGCTTAATTTATTTACTTTTAAATTAATTTACAAAATATTTTTTAAAAACTTAAAAGTAAAACTCATTCAAACAAATCCTAAATAAACAAATTTATATATTTTGAATTCAACAACAAAGAAAATTGTAAATTCAAAATACGTTAAATGTTTGATTTAAAATAAAATAAAAAACTTTAAATATTTGAATTTAATTATTCATATCTAATACAATCCTATTTTCGAAAACTTTTGTATGTAATTTTTTACTCGTCACACCCCAATTTTGTTAATCGATCAATAAATTGGTACTTTTATCATGATGTTCGCATCATCTGCATGACATATCACACATTTCATCTTGCATAATACCTAAAATGTAAACCAGAATAAATTGTCGGATCTACAGACATGCCAGTTGAATCAATTTTCAAATGTATGTGAAATTAGAGGGCGAAAAGTTTTGAAATCGAGCTTGTAGATGTTAGTTTTATTGATCCACTGTTCGCCCGGTTTAACCTTGTGTGCTTGTATTTTTTTTATGCTCCTTTTTCGGTCGCATCTTGAACAGCCTGAGCCTGTTTAACCGATCATTTCTTACTTCAAAGTTTGATCAAAACATGTATGTTTTCTTAAAGTTTATTTCGCGAGTCATTCTATTTTTGCATTCATTTTAATTTTTCTAACTAACATTCTGCTAAGGAAAAGACATCAAGATATTCTTATAATACTTGACTTTAGCTGAGGAATGTGAACACTGTTTGTATTACCTTGTCACACTGGCCAAAAATAAATTGGCGACCTCACTGAGGATATTTCAATGATGGTTGTGTCCCAATCATGAAACTTTATGGGGAAATAAAGATCATCTGACTCGGCTGGGAAGATGCTTGGTCAAATAACCTTGTTGGGGAGATAATTCTGACAATTCTAACTCTGGGGAATCATGCATTCAGCTGCTTGCCGCGAATAGCCCACTATGATATAATGACTCCGCTCGGAGGTGAGAATTGTTCAACTTACTTGAAGTTCAGCTAGAGATACCACCCTTAGATGGGGAAGGTTCCATCTTAGACTTTACTGGGGATGATACAAGAATCAAACCCTTTCTGTTGGAGATAAGAATTGTAAAACGTCTCTCGCCGGAGAGATCAAGCTGCTTGGGGAATATATTTTGGTAACATCTTTCTTCATGTACTAGTTGATTGTTTAAATACCAACCCAAGAGGATTTTACAGAAGACCTGGCATCCTAAATGCGCCAGCGTCTTCAAACTCTTGGAGAGATTCGTCGAATCTTAAAATAATTTCCCCAGACCTCCAGGTCTACGAAGGAATTTGATTTAGAAAAATTCATGCAAGAATCTGCATCATCGTGAGATATTCTGCCCCAGCATCCTGCACCAAGGATAAGCTGAATAATTGCCTACAGAGAATGACTTCATATGCTCTTGAGAGTGACCTGCCCCAGTATGGGCCATAAAACAATTTCCTTAGATTAAGTGTGCTCTGAACGAATGCTCAGACTAATTTCTCTTTGAGATACTTAAATCTCGAAATCACTTCCCTGGACTGGCTGAACTTTGGGAGCTTTGCTCAACGTGATTGCCCCGGATTGGCTGCATTAGTATAATTGGTTGGAAAAACCTCTACTCAAAAGAGTTTTCTTGGAAAAATGCACTTCGACATGATTGTCCCTTAGAAATTTCAAACTTCTCAACTTGGCAAGATTAAGCTTCTGGACTGAAATTCCACATGCGAACTTCTTTGATGCCAAACTAATGTATGCAAGCAGAAAATGTTTTATTCTGAGAATGAAAATTCTAATGCAATACACCTGTTAATCTTGAAGTTTTTTATTGAAAAGATGTTGCAAACCTTTGTGAGCGACTCACTAATTAAGATGCAACACTGATTTTTTATGAAAGAAAACAATGCATATGCAATACCAACAAAGGTCTTTTAACACAACCCATAGGAGTCAGGAACGCCATCTCGTGGTAGTACACTCTCGAATTAACCCTGTTTCAATTAGGACTTTCAACGGTTATATCGTGGCCTAGTTCACGGTTTTATACACAAGGATTAAGGCTAGAAGTTTATTTGGGCCCACCCCTCTTTGTGATGTACTTCCATTCCTATGTTCAATTAGCTTTCACAAGCGCTCGCTTTTCCTAAGGGTTTCGTGTTGGTTGAGGAACCATACCACTAACAGTTTAAGCACCACTGAGGTTGTTGTTGGGAGTCAGTCACCCCTTTTGGTCTTTTGAGTCTGTATCACACGACTTGTTTTTATTTGTGGATCTTTCTTGTGTAATCCTTTTCATCTTCCACTTTTTTGCTTTCTTTTGTTTATCCCTAACTTTTTCCTGGACTGATTCTTTTGAATCTTTTGTAATTGGAGTCCAGTGGGATGCCATAATTTTTGCCTAAATCTCTTGTTTTCAAGTTTCGACTTAGCGGGCTTTTTTTATTCTTTTTTTTTTAACAAAATGTGTGACACTGTTTGTCTTGATCGCTTTGAAAGGGTCGTGATTGTCTCACTTTTGAGTTGATGAGGGATAACTGTTGTGGTTTCCGGTCTTTGGACCTCTTGATTTGGTATAAACATTGTGGTTTCTGGTCTTTGGACTTCTTTCCATTCTGGAATGAAAGCTAATGGATCCTCAAATACATTGCTTTGTTAAAGTCTGAATGCTCGGCCCAACTAGCTGACACCTACCCTGACCCGGGTTTAATGTATTAGGGTTTTTTCATGTAAAAAGAAACTCCTACTTCAAGGCTCAAAGGGGTTAACAAGGGTTTATCTCCCTTATATCTCCAACATTTGGGATTTGAAGCAAAGCATGTACATCATCAATAGGGTCTTATTCAAGAGCACACAATTAAAGACTTCTGTGTTTTCATTCGTCATCCTCCATCACAGAGTTTAAGGACGACAATTGGTATTGCAATGCACATACACAAAATTATAAGTAAAATACGAATGAATTACTTTAAGAAAACATGTGCATTTAATTATGATTAGCGTTCAAAGACAAACAATTTTCATGCATGCATACAAACATTTAACAAACAGATAAAAACTACAAATATGAATGCAGTAAAGAAGCTGAACATTGCCATCATTGAGGAGACTTGACTCCGTCTGGACTTATCAATCTTGAATACTTTCATTGATCGGTAGCCTTTCCATGAACTTGCAAATTTCAATCAAATGGCTACATGCCAGCACCATACTTCATTCCCAATTATTCTGACCTCAAGCCTCTGTAGTTGAACGTTGACACGAGACGTCTGAAGAGAAGAGTAAAACTGAGAGATGAAATTGACGCCTAAGGTTGCTCGCAAAGACCTGACGATCTTCTTCCGACGTATCTCCATTGACCCAAGACCAATTAAGAATCAGAGCGACGTTGTTCCCCTCAATAAGGAGGAAATGCAATGAAGAAAACAATTGATTGTGAGTACTGGAGTACTTTTGGCCTTATTGTCTTAGTCCTTTTCTGATAGACTCTAGTAAGAAGACTTCAAGTTAAAAGTATCCCATCTGGCGTAATGACCTGGGCGTCAATCAAACTTTGTACCCCGTGTTCGAACTCCATACAATGGTCAATCATAAGCCCTAATGTTCCTGAGTTGAACTCACACCTGGCAGTCATGTTGTAGTCTGGAGGAAAAGGATGTGGTATTGGCAAAGCATGACCTAGCTTAATAAAATAACCTTGGAGAATGTGAGCAAGCTGTTGACTTCGAGAAAGTGTACCTTGAGTAGAAACTCCTTCAGTTGCCTTAGGCTCTCGTCTCTATTGTTGAAAGTTCTGATTAGGGCATCCAAATTTCCCTTGTACCCTTCTTCCCCAATTGGGAACTGGTTTTTGATGTAAAGCCCTGGAAACCTTAAAATGAGGAGCATACCCATGACTTTGGGTTATTCCGGGAGACATGGGAGCACTACTACCTTCTCTGGAAGCCCCTACAACAAATTTACCAATTACATTCACACCAGTTAGACCAAACTCGATTACTCTCGCGTCAATCAAGTCTTGCACTCTATGCTGAAATGATTTGCACCCTTCAATATCAAGACCTGGTGCCCCTGAATGAAAGTCATAATGGGCCTTAGCATCCCATCCTTTTGGGAGATCAACAGGAAGTGGAGACAGCTTGCGAAGCTTGATCACTCTCAAATGTAGCAGGCGCTGAAGCAGATTAGCAGGAGACATTGGCAAAGGGTCAAAAACTCTTTCCCGCTTTTTTGGATGCTGAGGTGGTGCAATAAAGGGAGTCTCAGTCATAATCTGTTAGTGCGGCAACTTCATAACCCAAGGCTTACGAACTACAGATGATCCCTGACCCACGTGGGACACATCTTTCCCTTTTGCAGCAAGTGAGGGAACATTTCTTTGCTTAGCCTCCTGGACAGGTGTGAACCAAATTGTTCCGGAATCAATGAACTCTTGAACCTTTAGCTTAAGCATCTTACAATTCTCTACATTGTAACCAAATGCTCTAGAGTTAAATTCGCACCTGGCCTTAAGATTAGTACCCATAAGGTACCTGGTGTGTTGAGGTCCTACATCCATCAACTTGATCATTTTCAATTCCAATAGAAGTGGAAGCAACTGCGTATACGACATAGGAATATGATCCAAATTCTTCTCATACCTTTCTGTCTTGATATCTTCATGAGATAGCGTCTTGTGCGAATATTTTGTCAATGGAAATTTGGGAAAATACCCTTGATCCTTCACAAGTTCCCTAGACATGGGAAAAGTCAGCACTTCAGTTGCAGCAGCAAGCAACTGACCATCTCCTTTCTTCAGTAAAGCTTTCAGCATGTCTGCAATCTGGTTCATCTGAGCCTTCAACTCATTAACGTCCTCCCTTAACAGTTCATGATCTTGGTACAACGCTCGAATGTCCACCCTAAAATACCCCAACTGGGTCTTCATTGAAGTCACTTATGCCTGGAGTTGTTCCATGATATGGGTTATGATTTCTTTGTTTATCTATAACGCCTAAAAATATAAAGAAGTCAGAAACTGTAACATGTGCCTGCAAAACAAGAAGAAGGGTGATATTTATGCAATGCAACTATTTGTGTTCCCATAATCAGGCATTTTGTGTCCCAGTTCCGGCATTCGTTACAGAAGAATCCAAATGGCTTTTAGAGACTGATTTTTTGCAAAGGATTCATTGCAAGGTATTTAGATTCTGATGACCATGGACGAGCAGGTTTTAGTGCATTCAGAAAGAACAAGGAGCTGAACAAAAGGAAATATAACATAAAGCAAAGCCTTCAAGGAAAAAGTAACAAGATTTCCCCGTAAGGTTACAAGTTTTGCAAATCAAAAGAAATAAAATGCAAGAATATAGAGAAAGATTCCTACAACAAGTCTATAGGTAATCTGAATACAAAAGAAAGCAAACTAAAACCTAAAGTTGCAAAGGGACTTCAGTGCCCTCCCCACTAGGTCCCGAATCCGACCTAGCCTTCTTAACTCCAGCCATCAACTTGAGATCTGCAACTTCCTTGAGTGCTTCCTTTAGCGTCTACTGGCTCTGCTCCAACTGCAGAGATTTCTCTGACGACTTATGTGAGTTGACTCTAACTCTTCTTTTTGGTATTCAATTTGTAGCTCGTAGTCCTTCTCTTTTTCTTTATGTTCCTTCTGGATTTGATTCCACTTGTCCAGCCATAAGGTGATATCTTGGTTAGCTTCCCTTATAGACTTTTTGGTCTTCCTATATTCATCCTCTCTCTTGATGTTCATTAAGCCTCTTCTTCTGAAATAAGTTTATCTACCAGCAAACTCCTTCTCTTTGACCTTTCTCTTTTGCTGCATCGTGTGCATCTTCTCTTCTAAAACCTGGTTAGCATGAGCCATTCGATGATACAAGCTGGTGACTTCAGAATTCTCTACTCGTACCTGTTGCACCCCAAAATTTGCCCTCACAATACAAGACTTTGTGTGCTAAGAGGTTCATCAAGATTCACAAGACACCTTATGAGGTTCACAAGGTTCACAAGACACCTTATGAGGTTCACAAGGTTCACAAGACCTTTCATGAGGTTCACAAGGTTCACAAGACACCTTATGAGGTTCACAAAGTTCACAAGACCTTTCATGAGGTTCATGAAGTTCACAAGACACCTTATGAGGTTCACAAGGTTCACAAGACACCTTATGAGGTTCACAAAGTTCACAAGACCTTTCATGAGGTTCACAAGGTTCACAAGACACCTTATGAGGTTCACAAAGTTCACAAGACCTTTTATGAGGTTCATGAAGTTCACAAGACATCTTATTAGGTTCACAAGGTTCACAAAGTTCACAATTAGTCAGAAGATTTGACATTTCCCTCAGACAATGCATCCTCTTAAGCAATGCATCCCAAACTAGGGTTTTGACTTTAATCAAGCTAAATAAACTTCCAAGACTTCAAGTGAGTTTCATAACATCTTATATGTGTTTAAGAATCCCCATGACAAGTTTCAAGACTTTTCTCAAAGGTTTGCTCAGTCAGATGATCAGATAAGTCAAAATCAGTCAAAGCAGTTAAAAAGTCAAATTGAGGTCAACTGTGGTCAAACCAAAGTCAAACTTCATGATTTTTTACCAACATCAAGTATATGAAGTAAAATTCATCATTTGATCAAGGGTTGATCATGATTCATCAAGGAGATTTCAGATCATCAAGAATCAGGAGTTTCTAAATTAGGGTTTCCTCATGAAAAGTCAACTGAACTTTGACCAGCCATAACTTTCACATTCTTCATCAAATTTTTCCCATCCAAAGCTCATTTTGAAGGAAATTTAATTCTCTACAACTTTGTGTCTCACAAGCCAAGCCCAAAAATGCTTCATTTGGAAGGTAGGAGCTAAGACATTATAGGTCCTTTTGAAAGTCAACAAAAAGTCAACAACTTCAAAAGGGCATAACTTGAGAATGGTAAATGATATGGACATCAAACCAATGGTTTTGGTTAGAGGACTCTTCAAGCTTTCCAAAATGTCCAAGAACACCCTCATATCATTAAAATTGAAGGATATGTGCCCTTGCAAAGTTGGGAAATTTTTGGGTGGTTTATGAAGAAAATAGGGTCTTAAAGCCAAATTCTTCTAAATGGGCTGAACTTTTTGTGACCCAAGGTGTTCCATGACATCATTCACGAAATTTATTTGATATTTTCATAATTTTATTTTATTTATTTTATTTATTATGATTTTTATATTAAAAATCATTTTAAATTTAAATAAAATATCAAATATGAAAATTTAAAATATATTTTGGTTCTAGAAGGTCATTAACATGAATTGGATTGAATTGATATACAATTGATGATGATTGGCTTGAAATAGAAAGGTCTCATTCAAAAATATATGAAATTTAAGTCATAATCTTTTTCAATCTCCAAAAATCAAAAAGTCCAAACAATGATCCAATCTTTTGACCTAGCTTCACTCTACTATAAGTATACAAACTATCACAATGCATAGGGGACGAATCTTCTGTCTCAAGAGTAAGTTTTGACATTCAAAAAAATCACCAAAAACTTGAATTCGGATTTCACAATTCAGGCTCTTTCAAGGCAATTTGAAGGTTGATACATGTTCTATGGACATCATTGAACCTATTCCAATCATTAAAAGCATCAAAAACATGACATAGTGCATAACCCGAATCAAACTTTTCATGTCTTGATGATTTTTTCGTTTTCTCATATTTGTGTATTATAAATAAGATTTGATCATTGTTTCATGTTTGTATTGAGTTGTTGATTGTTTCTGGATGGTTTAATTGAAGTTTCACTACAGGTTTAAGGAATTGCCATGGCTAGGGTTTCGGCCAAGCAATTAGGGTTTCACACTAAACCTAATATAAATGAATTTGGAAAACATAGGATGATTGTGTAAGCTCTGGGGATCACAACGCCCTAATTAATTGAAGAAAATTGTACTGTTTGCTTGCTTGTTGAGTTTCGCAGGTCCTGTAGGTGTTTGAAATCGCAGGAAATTTCATAGGGAAATTCGCTGCAAAAAACGCAAGGCCAGAGGAGGAAGATGAAGTTCCTGGCGCGCATTCTGGAATTCAAATATTGTTTTAATATTTTATTATGTTATTGTTAATTTATTTCACAGATGCGCGTCTGGCCCAGTGGTGAGGGATGTGTGTGTTATGCTTGAAGGCCTTGGTTCGATCCTTGGATGCAGCAATCTTTTTCTTATTTTTCCTTTTAATCACAAGACTTAATATATTATAACATGTTATGGATTATACATCAGATGCGCCCTTCTGGCTGGATGGTAAGTGTGCTTGCTTGTTGTGTGAAGGTCCTGGGTTCGAATCCCTCCCCAGGCCTTTTTGTGCTATTTCTTTTTGTTTTGTCATGGTTTTTTCCAGGATAACAACAAAACCCCATGGAGTGAATTGCTATCACTGGCGCGCGCGCAGCCCAGTGGCTGGCTTATTGGTCCTAGAGGATGCATTGCTCAGGGGCTGGGTTCGAATCCCAGCCCAGGTAAGTTCTTTTTCACTTTATTTTGTTTTCTCTATTTAATTTGTTTATATTATAATTAAATAAGTTTAAATAATAAAATAAAATGTTAATAGCCTTATTTTCTTTTCTATAATTTGAAATTCATCTTTTCAAAAATTAAATTTTATTAATCAAAATTATTTATCTTATAGTATTAATATTACATAATTTTGTATAATTAGTTTATAATTAGATAATTAACACTAATATTTTCTAAAACCCTAAAATATTTTTATAAATCCTAATTATAAATATTAATTTATTTGTTAATTATAACTTTTAATTTATTCATTTATAAACTTTAATTATGTGTATATTTTTATAATTTGTTTATAATTATTATTTAATATAATTCTTGCATGTGAATAATTTTAGATTATGCTTAAAATAATTAAAAACTCCTAATTTAATTTTGTAAATATAATTTATTTTTATAATATGTTTATTTAATCATAATTAACCATTATTTTTCATAACATGTATATAAATTTAAATTTTTTATAATAATTAGTATATAGCATGAATTATTTATTTTTCTTCTTAAAAAATCTAAAAATAATCATTTATTAAAAATTGAACTTTTAATTTATTATTCATTGTTATGCAAATTTCTTTATTGTTATTATTATTACTAACCCCATTTATATGTATATTGTGATTTTTTATTATTATTGTTACTAACCCAATTATTTATTATTATTATTTGCTTATTTAATTTATTTTAATTATTATTATTATGTAATTGTATCCCTTATGTAATATTTGTAGTAGTAATTTTTGTTATTTATTTTAAATGCTATGGTTAGTAAAATAGGGAGTGAAATATGTTTGTATTTAAAAATTAATTTAGCTCATTAAATTTAAAGATAAATATTTAAATTGGTACACTCACACACGTAAGTCGATCTTTGATCGCCATCTCACTTCTTAAGGGTTACCTCTCAAGTTGCCTAAACAAAAGGTCAAGTAGGGTGTATAAAGTAAAGTCTCTCATCTCACATCATCTAGTCCCTAAACAGATAAAAAGATCAAGTCCCTTCGAATGTTGCCTTCGTAATGATCTTGTCCCTTTCGAATAAAGATGATAAGTCCCATTCGAATTGCTTATACACCCCACAGTTGCCTAAATAACAGATGTCCCTTCACTTGTCCCATACATCCAAGGTAATGACTACCTATTCCTTAATAATAGGGATAGTCTTACCATTTAAAGGATTCAAGAACAGAAAAGACTTAATTTAGGGTAGGCTCCTCTTATGTACTTGCTCACTTTCCAAAAACATTTCAAACACTTCATATTTTCAAACAAATTTTCAAAACAAAGGTTTTATATATATCCGTACATGGATCATTATAAAACACTTAAGAAAATTTCTATTCACACACTTCACATTTCAAAAACATTTTTAAAGTGAGCTAAGTAACTAAAAGCCCATGGATAACCATGGATGTAAAGGGTGCTAACACCTTCCCTTTACATAACCTACCCCCCGGACCCAAAAAAATCTTTTAAAAGGTCTTTCCTGTTCTTTTATGCCTTTCCTTTGGATAAAATAAAAGTTGGTGGCGACTCTTGCTATCCGCAACATAACTAAAGTCAGTTCTCCCACCGTGTTACAGAACTGGCGACTCTGCTGGGGATTTAATAAAAGAGGGGTACCCTTAGGAATTAGATCACTTTAAAATTGTTTGTCTTGTTTGCTTTATACTTATCTGTTGGGCTCTTATGTGTGAAAGATCCTAACCCGGATCTAGTGTACCTTAGGTAAATGGCAATAGACCAAGGAAATTGTACGGCGTATACCGATATGGTTGATCTGGTGGCCATAGTTAGTGTGACTTCTTGGTTGGTGCTTATGTTCCTTAAGTAAGTTGAGGATAATATGAGGCTGCCATATGTTGTCAATACACTAACTAACTTTTAGAACCCTAGTTATCTCATGTTGGCCTTTAGAAAAGTAGTGAGATAACCGGCTTTGGTGAAAACTGAAGTTGGTTGATACTCGATACTACGCTCATTGAGATTCTAAACTTGGAAGGTTTTGGTTGGCAAGTGAGTTGCCTACTGAACAACCACCCTTGTGAAGGATCAATGATATTGAGATCCCTTAGAACATGGTTACTTTTATAGGACATGATGAACCATCTAAACTTCAGGGGAGGGTACTTACCTTTAAACCTCATGCAAGCCTTTAAACCTATGGCTATTGTGTGACTTGTTTGTGTGTGCCACATATTTGTGATTGAGCATAACATCATGACATCATCATGCATCATAAGCATAGCATTCTCACTAACCATTTCAAGGACCAAACGGTTTATCTTTGTTCTTTGTTGCAGGTCATGGCTTCTTCACGTAGAAACATGTCGCTCCCGACAAGTGACACCAGGTCAGATGAAGGTACAGACGCGGACGGTCGGCGAGAGGGACAATGAGAACACACAGCTGTGAACTCACTGGAGATGAATAGAGTCGCCGGCTAGGCATTTTTATCCCGGAGGAAAGGCAATGCTGCATAGGCCTAGAAAAAGATGGATAAGACGGTTTGCGAACCAGAGAGACTGAGAAAGGGGGTTGGTTACAACCTGGGAAGGTATTAGCACCCAGATTGTCCGCCGTACTCGACGGGATCCACGCTTAAAAGATTTGTGTTTTAAAGGGGTAGTGTCAGTGCAATTTGTGTGTAAATGAGCTGGAAAAGGATGTACAGGTGTCAGTGTAAAGTGTATAAGTGATATGAAGTATGAAAGTGTCAGTGTAAGAACAGGAGTGAAATGCTCAAGATCATGAGGCTATAAGAATAATGCTGAAAGAGGGGGAATATACAGAGACTTTTGTTCGATAACTGTTAAGTTATGCCTACGTATCCTCTCGTGCAATGAGGAAGTCAGAACACCGTAGTTCGACCCAAAGAGACTGAAAGATGAGTTGACTGGTGAACTGCTTACTTGTCTATGCTCAAGTGTATGACCTGTCTGGCTCAGGTGCTGACTGTCTTGCATTAGACGGAAGAAGCAAGTTCTCGTTTGTGAGTGAAGGTGATGAGAAAAGAATCCCGAAGGAGACGATTATTGTTTGTTTTTGAGTTTTCAGTCTTTTATTGCTTTTGAAAGTTTGTCATAAGATAATGAGCTTAAGCCTAAACCAATGGGTTAGTAAACTCATCACATCTTCCCTCTGATTAGGGGTAATGAGAATACCTTAAGCGTGAAGTCAGATTCTCACACTTAATCACCTTTGGTGTAGGATTAAGATCATTAACCTACTTGTGATTAATTATATGTTTTTGGTGTTTTTGTTTAGTGTTGAGTAATGAGGTTAAGCCATAATCAGGGATTAAACAGACTCATTACACCATCCTAAAAGAAGGATGATAGATGAGAATGTTTAAGCTGAGGAAAGCTCCTCTACTTAATTCATGATTAGGGATTAAACTCATGACAAAACAAGCTTTTGATTAAGTGGATTTTATTTAATGGTATGATTATGAAGTGGTTTTTATGATTTGTAAGACAACTTGAGGGGGACTTGTCCATTAACACTAGGGTTAGTCCTTCTTAACCACTTAAGGAAGAATTAGAACCCTAATGCAAGGCCCAAGTTACAAGTGTGATGTCTTGGTATTTATTAAGTGGATTGATTAAGAGACTTAAACACATTAAGGGTTTAATACTTAGGATTAAAGTTATACACTCCATCCTAAAAGAAGGATGCAGGCATAAGCTTAATCACAAAGTCTTAAAGCCTTTAGGGTTTGGTCCCTGATTATGAGATGAGGAGAGAGAACTCAAAGAGAGAAACAAAGGTAAAAACTATGAGGGGGACTAATCAAAACCCTAATTCATTATCATGCGTGGTTGTTCCTAAGGTTTGTGAGGTTTGCAAGAACAAATCTTCAAAGGAGCCACCAGGAAGCAGATGAACAAGATCAAGAGAAGCAAAGTGACTTGCTTCATTCAAGAAGTCAAGTCACTTGAAGAAAGAAAGTGGGAAGAACAAGAATGAGCAAGCTCAATCTCAAACACATATAGGAATGCAGCAATGTATGCAAGAGAGATGAGAAGAAAAGTTATGGGAAGTGAAGGCAAATTCACTTCCCATGTTTACTTACCACCTGAAATGTTAGAAAGAAATGCAATGCAATGCAAGATGAGATGAAATGGTATGATGCAAAGCAAAACCAGAAGCATGTTGATGATGATTATGATGTTATGAAGTGCTGCAAACATGAGGCAAGACATGGAGATGCTCATACAAGATCATGGATGCAAATGATGCAAGTTAAGGAGCATGAACAAGCATGAAAAAGTTATGAAGCATACAAGACAAATGACATGGCAAATATGCAATGCAATGATCAAACATGCTTTCTATATGTCTTAAGATGTCAAATGAGTCACAAGAATGCACAAAATGCAAAGACAAGTCATGTTATGCAAGAGAATGCAAGAAAGATGCAAGAGAAAGCCCAAATTAGGGTTTATGGATCAAACATCAAACAAAAAACCAAAAAACAGAAGCAAACCTCAAGATCAAAAATGGAAAATGGCATCCAAAGAAACCCTAAACCTATAATAAACCACTGCCCAAAGGGGAACTCTCAACTCTTAACCAATCTCAAGATATGATTTTTCTAAGTTATTAGGGTTTTTTAGGGTTCTTAACAAAAGAAATGCCAAACAATTGGAAAATGCAAGATCAAATCATGACCATTTTACCCTAGAAACTACATGCCAAATACAACACAATGCAAGAAGAATAAATGTCTCAACCTTCTCCAATAGGCAGAAATGAATTTTTGAACTTAGGATCAAATTAATGCACAAAATATGATTTAATTCAATGAAAAATTCTTAAAATGCATCAAGATCAAAAAAGAAATTTGGTTTGAAGGTTGGACAATGTTTCTAAATGTCTTAGAACATTTCATGAATTTTTTTGTAATTTTTAAATACCTAAAAGTATTTTTAATTAATTAATTCCCATTAATCAACTAAAAATAATCTTTTAAATATTTAAAAATACTTTTTTGATGATAAAATTAAAATAAAAAATATTTTTGGGTCTTAAAAATTAATAAAACTTTTAAGAAAAAGTTTCATAATTTTTAAGATATTTTTGCTATTTTAAATTAAATGTGCAAATTAATTGAAAAGAAAATGAATAAAAATTAAATAAAATGGGAAGTAATCAGGATGGAGGGCCAGGATGCAGCCTGAGTTTGAAAACATTGACTGCGCGCGCCATCTGATGGCTCAGATTCAAACAGATTTAATTTTGATTAATTAAATAAATAATGCTGATTAGGGTTTAATGACTACATCCTAGCCATCCACGCGCGCGCGAAGTCAACCTTTTCAACGCATCTGATGGCTCAAATTCAAATGGCATTTAATCACGTAATTAGGGCATAATCACATTCAGGCTGCCGGAGAAGACTTCCGGTCGTCTTCTCCGGCCAGCATGTCACCTGAGAAATCCCCAAACCTCTCAAATCGTATCAAAAATGAAAACTAAGAAAAGGGAAATGATCTCCAACCTCTCACGAATCAAACCCCTCTCCTAAAACAAATTTCTTCTTCCTAAACAAGCTGAATCGAAGAGAACAAGTTCTAGGGCACGCAGGTTTCAGAGACAAATTAAACTCTCAAATCAAAGCCATTTTCAAAACCAATGATACCAGGATGATCAGTGAAGCACATAGAACAAGTTTGTAACAAGAAAAACAATTTCTGGAAAAATAATTTTCAGGCTACCTGAGATTCGAAGCTTTCAGTTTGAGGACTTTCTGGCCACTTCCTTCAGTGCAAACTACTCCACTTGGTCCCCAGAAGATGTTTGAATACTCAAAGAGAATTTAAGTTGGCTGGATAGTGAGTTTCGAAAGCTCCTGCTTCAGCTCAGTCAGAAATGGCAATGGAGTTTCTGGAGGTTTCAGGCCATGGTGAGGGATTGTTTGTGATCCTGAGGGTGAATGGAGAAGGTCTGGAGTGTTTGTTTGGATGTTTGTGAGCTATGGTGAGAGTTTCGAATGAAACTGCAAAATGAAGTGAGAAATGGCAGTGAGATGTTCAGGCTGTTTCAGGCTTGTGTTCTTGGTGCTTTGTGGTCTATGGAGCAAGGTGAGTTGAATGGTGAAGTTGGCTTGGGTGTTTTGTGGCTGTGGAGGCAGATTCGAAGGAAGTTGCAACTTGGTAGGTTTTTGTGAATGTGTTCAATGAGAGAGCTTCAGCCTTGCTTAGTACTTGGAATGGCTTGCAAATGGATAGTATAAACTAATCCAATTGGTCAGAGGATGTGACTTGTGCTTTATGGATAGGTGTAGCCACTTTTGCAAATATGTCAACTTCTTGTAAGATAGGGCATGGGCAACTTCTAGCCAAGTACAAAGGGCATGGTCTGTGCAGCATGATGAGTGTTTGAGGCTAGCTTGATTCAAGGACCAATGCAGCAAGTTGGTGAAGAGAAATGAGTGGTTTTGCAACTTGTTACTTTATGGTTCTCATGTGAAAATCTTGTTCCAAAAGTCATGAAACATGAGCAATGCCTAGTTCATTCTGAATTTTAGGACTTACATGATGTTTATGTGAAGGTTTGATACCAATTAGAAGTTGCAATTTGACTTAGTACATGATTTTGCAATTTTCACACTTGGTGCATATCTTGAAAATAAGTGGTTTTTGGCAACTTTGTCACACCATAACTTTTGATTCAAGAAGAGTTTGATCATGTTCTTGTACTTTTTGAAAAGGGAAAAATGAGATCTACAACTTTCATGACCAAAGTTTTTCCATTTGAAGCATTTTTGGATCAAGAATCATGGCTTGAAAAATGACCTAAAATGATGCATTCTTGAAAAGTCAACTATGCCCAAAAAGTCAACATTTGCAAAAACCCTAAATTCTTGATTTCTATGAACTTCAACCTTCTTATATGATCAAATAAAGATCATATACACTCAAAATGATGAAGATCACCCATTGGTTGGGTCATTGGGGGCCTCAGATGCCCTGATTTTGCACTGACTTGTCTGAAAAGTCAACCTTTGACCAGATGACTTCCCCATGGAATTTCTTCATGAAAATTGATATGCATACTCCCTATACCATATAGAGAGCAATGGAAACAAGAATGACCAAAAAATTTGGAGTTATGGCCTCTGAAACCAAAACCCTAATTTTAGGTCAACTGTGCAGTTCATCCTGGCTCTGCATCCACTCAAACCCTAGTTCTTGTGATTCCTCTGCATTTTTTACTTTGAAGAGATGGAAAATGACATAAGTACACACATGGACCCCTTTGAGTTGATTAGTGGCCTTTGGAATGGCTCAAGATGCTTTTGGGATTGCTCAGATCACAAACCCTAGGTGCAGATGCCTTAGAAACTATGTAGTGAACCAAAATGAGATATGAGATGATATTATTGTGCTTATGCATATGAGGATGATCACAAGCCATGGTGTGAATGGGTGAGGGCAAATTTGGGGTGTTTACAAAACACTATCAGGATCAACTTTGTAAGCATACCTCCTAAGCTTAAGGAGTTGGTTTCTCAAATATCTGAAAACTCCCAGTTCATCAAGAGACATGGTCACCTATTGGATCTAGTCACTTCAGGGTTCAATGAAGACATGATGAGTGTTCTGTTTCAGTTCTTTAATCCTAAACATCATTGCTTCACATTCCCCGACTATCAGCTGGTTCCTACAATGGAAGAGTTCTCTAAACTTCTGGGTATACCTGTCCTTGATCAGAAACCATTCACAGGTTTGGAAAAGGAGCCTAAACCTGAGGTTATTGCTGCAACTCTACATTTGAAGAAGTCAGACATTGTTCTAGAAACGAGAAGCGGAGTTAAGGGTATTCTTGCTAAGGTGTTGATAGAGAAGGCTCAAGTGTTCTTGAAAGCTATGAGCTATGATTCTTTTGAGGAGATCTTAGCCTTGTTGGTTTATGGCTTAGTGTTGTTCCCCAATCCAGATCAGTTCATAGACATTCACGCCATCAACATATTTCTGAGTCGCAATCCAGTGCCTACATTGCTTGGGGACATCCTGCATTCTCTTCATACTCGTACTACGAAGGCACGAGGAACTCTGATGTGTTGCATACCTTTGCTATCTAGGTGGTTTATTTCTCACCTTCCTCACTCAGTGATGAAGAATGAACAAGGGTTCAGGTGGTCCAAAAGGATTATGTCACTCTCGTATTCAGATATTCATTGGTGCTCCAGATCTATGGAGAATGTCACTATCATTGACCAGTGTGGGGAGTTTCCTAATGTGCCACTTCTAGGCATAAGAGGAGGCATCACTTACAACCCTTCCTTAGCTTTACGACAGTTTGGTTACGCCCGGAGTGATGGTCCTCATGACATGTTGATTCAGGGTATTGTGTTTGACTACGATAACGATCTTCTAGGTTACCGTCAGAGATTCATACGAGCATGGGGAAAAGTGAAGAAGGTTGACAGCAAGACTCTGGAGCCCAAGTACACCATTCCTATGGAAGCTTACCTCAGATGGGTGCAATCTCGTGCTCAGACTCTTATGATGCCATATCCTGCTATCCTGCCAGTTACCATGGAACCTGTTGCTGAAGGAGATACTTCTTATACCATCCTTCACCCAGACATGCCTACTGACATGGAAGATTTACAGAGGTCCTGGATCCAGTTGAAGGAGCAAAGGGATACCTTCGAGGCTCATTACAAAGCAAGCCAAGAAAGAATCCTGGAACTAACAAAGCAACTTCACGAGGAACGGAATCTCAACTCATACCTCAACACAAAGAGGAAACGTCCATGGGAGACTTAAAACCCCATCTCTTGTATTTATTTCATTTCATGTTGTAAGCCCAAAGGGCAAACAAATTTATTACTAATAAAAGTTTACTTTCTTGTTTGTTTAAGCAAATTTAAATCCTGCGGTCCTTGAAAACATTGCATATGCATTTACATACCATATCACTGCATCACAGGTTTATTGTGCACAGGTTTCTTATCTTCTCGCTGTTTATTTCAGCAATGGCTCTTGAACAAACAGTCAAAGATCTCCAGGCACAAAATGCACAGTTCCAAGAGTTGATCCTGAACTTGTCCAAAGGGCAGGATGAATTGAAGACACTGCTGGCCAAGAAGACTAAGAAGACTAGAAGGTCAGGTGGCCTGATTAACATGGGAAGAAGGTTCAGAGGTCCTGTCAAGACCAAAGAACAGGTTGAAGATTATGAGTCTGGAGAGTCTGAGAAAGAGGGAGGCAGTCTCCATAATACAATGGAGGACTCTGATTCTGAAGCTAACTACTATCATGAGCCTAATGAAGATAAGTTCAAGATGCTGGTGGATAGAATGGATGCTATGGAATTGAAAAAGTCTTCTGGGCTGGATTTTGAAGACCTGAGTTTGATATCTGGGGTAGTTATACCCATTGGTTTCAAGGTTCCTACTTTTGTTGTTTATGATGGTGTCTCTTGTCCCAAGCTGCATCTGAGGTCTTACGTCCGGAGAATCCAACCCCATACTGCTGATAAGAAGTTGTGGATCCATTTCTTCCAAGAGAGCTTATCTGGAGCTCAATTGGAATGGTACTATCAGTTGGAGAGTATCAACATCCGTGATTGGAATGATCTTGCTGAAGCCTTATATAAGCAATATCAATACAATGCTGATTTAGCCCCTACTCGCATGCAACTGCAAAGCATGTTTATGGGTGCTAAAGAAAATTTCAAGGAATATGCCCAGAAGTGGAGAGACTTAGCTGGAAGTGTGCAACCCCCTCTAACTGACAGGGAGTTAGTTGATATGTTCATGTGTACATTGAGTGGTCCTTTTTACAGTCATCTCATTGGAAGCTCATCATCTGGCTTCACTGAGTTGATAATGACAGGAGAGCGCGTAGAAAGTGGTATAAGGAGTGGCAAGATTCAAGTGGGTGTTTCTTCATCAGGTGCTGCAAAGAAGCCTCCCAGTGGGAAGAAAGAGTCAAATGTTGTTTATGGTCAACCTGATCGTAATAGAAGGCATCAGTCTGTGAGTGCAGTTCATATCTCTAATCCAACTGCTGCAACAACATAGCCACCCCAGGGAAATCAACAGAGGGCTAGAAGGCAGTTCACTAAGATCAATATGTCAATGGCCCAAGCCTTGCAACACTTGTTGAAGGCTGAACTTATCACTCTGAAAGATCCTCCTCAGAATCCTAATGTTACCTCTCCCAGGTATAATCCTAATGCACGATGTGCATATCATTCGAATTGTCAGGGACATGATACCAATAGTTCCTGGGTATTGAAGAACAAAATTCAAGATATGATTGATGCTGGAGAGATTGAGTTTGACCCTCCGGGTACTCCAAATGTGATTACTGCTCCCATGCCAAATCATGAGAAGACTGTCAATGCAATTGATGAAGATTCACATATTTCCTCAGTTGCAGATTTGACTACACCATTGTCTGTTATCAAGAAGAAGCTAGTACAAGCTGGGTTCTTTCCAGGTTGTCGTGAAGATTGTTTATATTGTACCTATAAGCCGGATAGCTGCTGGAGGTTGAGAGATGGAATTCAACGCCTCATGAATAATTACACCATAGTGTTTGAGAGGACTCCACCTTCTGTGGAAAGTATGGTTGATCATATAACTAAAGGTGCGAAGGTTGAAGAGGTGGATATGGTTGATAAAGTGCCGGTGAGGATTACTAACAAGGGTCCTGTCAAAATCACTCATAAGGGTCCAATTAAGATTACTTCTGAAGGCCCTGTGAAGATTGTTGTTGAAGCTAGAGTGGCTCCTATGATCATTACCACTCCTGGTCCTATTCCGTATACTTCTGATAAAGTTGTGCCTTGGCATTATGGGTCCGATGTTTATATCCATGGTGTTAAGCAGGAACCCTTAGCTGATATGCCTGTTGTTGATGCGAACCTTGATGTTGATAATATTGCTGGATCTAGTAAGATCACACGAAGTGGAAGAGTTTTCTCTCCTCCAGTTACCTCCAAGAATACAGTTACTCCAGCTACTACCTCCACTGCTGATGCTCGGGGCAAAGGTCCTGTTATTGAACCTATACCAACTGATGTGCCAGCTGCTAATGATCTTTCTAAGCAGATGGAAGAAGTATTGAAAATCATTCGCAAGAGTGATTATGACATTGTTGATCAATTGGGGCATACTCCCTCCAAGATTTCTATGCTGTCTTTATTGTTGTGCTCTGAGGCTCATGCCAAGGCCTTGATTAAATTTCTGAAGACTGCTCATGTACCCAATGAGATTTCTGTAGACCAGTTTGAAAATTGTGTTGCACACTTGACCTATGATAATGGGTTAGGTTTCTCCGATGCTGATTTGACTCCTGCTAAGAGGGATCATAATAGGGCTCTACATATCTCTATTGAATGTATGGGCACTACCCTGTCACATGTATTAATAGACAATGGTTCCTCTTTGAATGTATTGCCCAGAGAGGTTCTGAATAAGCTTAGTCCTGAAGATGCTGTGTTGAAACCCAGTAATATAGTGGTGAAGGCTTTTGATGGCTCGAGAAGAGTGGTGCATGGAGAAATTGATCTCCCAATCAAAGTTGGTTCTCAGGTTTTCAAAGCTACATTTTATGTGATGGATATTCGTCCTTCGTACTCTTGTTTGCTTGGTCGTCCCTGGATCCATGGGGCAGGTGCTGTAACCTCTACCTTACATCAAAAGCTGAGATATCCAGTATAGGGGAAGTTTGTTACTGTTTACGGAGAGGAAGGGTATATGATTAGCCATGTGAACACCTTTAAATATCTTGAAGTGGAAGGTGAATATGTTGAAACTCCGTGTCAGACATTTGAAGTGGTCCCCTGGATTGTTAATGATTATGAAGCTCCTCCTGTTGTTAAGAAAGTTCCTGTGGTCACCAGAGTACCTCCTACAATGGCCTCCCTTAAAGATGCTAGAGCTGTGGTGGATGAAGGTGGTTGTACTATTTGGGGTCAGCTTCCTGACATTCCGTACAAATCTGACAAATTTGGTTTGGGTTTCACTGCAGAGTCCCAGAAGGCTGTTCTTCGTGCTCGTGCTGTTCGTGTCACCAATCAGGGGATTATGAAGAACCAGATAAATGTTGTGGGTGACTATGATGAAGACTACAACTTGGATGCTTGGATTTTTCCTACTGTGGGTGCGGGACTCAATAACTGGAAGGCTGAAGATGTTATTCCTATCTCCTTTAGTCAGGAGTAAATACTATTACTGTGTTGTTACTTTTAAAGTTTGTAATTTTTGAACAATTAAAACTCTTAAACCTTGTGCCTTACCCGGGGCACAATGGTGTGCTTGTTACGGGATGTCATTTCATTTGCATACTCCATTCAATAAAAATCAGTGGACGTTTCGTTTTCGTAAATATTGTGTTCCTTGTCTTTCTTTTCCTTTATTTTTATTTTATCAGCTATGTGTTCTTACACACACCCACATCACTAAAATGCAGATTCTTATCCACTCTGGATCCTGTTGATAACAGTTCCACTATTGCCAATTATAATTTTGAGAATCCGATCTATCAAGCTGAAGACGGAAATGAGGACGATTGTGAAGTACCTGTAGAGCTTGCTAGGTTGTTACAACAAGAAGAGAAAGCTATACAGCCACATGAAGAGCCAGTCGAAGTTGTGAATCTGGGAACTGAAGAAAACAGGAAAGAAGTCAGGATAGGGGCTGAATTAAAGGATAGTGTCAAGAGCAGATTGATTCAGATGTTACATGATTATGTGGAGATCTTCGCTTGGTCCTATGAAGATATGCCAGGGTTGGATACAGACATTGTGGTTCACCGTTTACCGGTAAAAGAAGATTGTCGTCCAAAGAAGAAGAAGGTTCGTCGCATGCATCTTGAAATGTCAGAGAAGATTAAGGCAGAGGTGATGAAACAGTTTGATGCAGGGTTCTTAGCTGTGACTTCTTATCCTCAGTGGGTTGCAAATGTGGTACTGGTACCTAAGAAAGATGGTAAGGTGCGTATGTGTGTAGACTACAGAGATTTGAACAAGGCCAGCCCCAAAGATGACTTTCCACTTCCTCATATTGATGTTCTGGTAGACAACACTGCTCAGCATAAGGTATTCTCTTTTATGGATGGTTTCTCTGGTTACAATCAAATCAAGATGGCACCTGAAGATATGGAGAAGACAACATTTGTTACACAGTGGGGCACCTTTTGCTATAAAGTGATTCCATTTGGTTTAAAGAATGCAGGGGCAACATATCAGCGTGCTATGGTGGCTTTGTTTCATGATATGATTCATCATGAGATAGAGGTATATGTGGATGATAAGATAGCCAGGTCCCAGAATGAAGAGAAACATCTTGATCATTTGCATAAGTTGTTTGAGAGGTTGAAGAAATACAAGTTGAGATTGAACCCAAACAAGTGTACTTTTGGAGTTAGATCTGGTAAACTCCTGGGTTTCATTGTCAGTGGAAAAGGTATTGAAGTAGATCCTGCAAAAGTGAAAGCTATACGAGAGATGCCAGCTCCCCGTACTGAGAAGGAAGTTAGAGGTTTCTTGGGACGATTGAATTATATTGCAAGATTTATTTCACAATTAACAGCTACCTGTGAGCCAATCTTCAAGTTGTTGAAGAAAGATCAGGTAATGGAGTGGAATGATGAGTGCCAAACTGCATTTGATGAAATTAAGAAATATCTGCTAGAACCTCCAATTTTGATGCCACCGGTTGATGGAATACCCTTGATTATGTACTTAAAAGTATTAGACAACTCAATGGGGTGTGTGTTGGGGCAACATGACGAGTTTGGTCGAAAAGAGCAGGCAATATACTACCTTAGCAAAAAGTTTACCGACTGTGAAACAAGATACTCACTGCTCGAGAAAACTTGCTGCGCTTTGGCATGGGCTGCTCGCTGACTAAGACAGTATATGTTGACCCATACTACCTTGTTGATTTCGAATATGGATCCAATCAAGTACATATTCGAGAAACCTGCTCTCTCCGGAAGAATAGCAAGATGGAAAATGATCTTGACAGAATATGATATACAATGTACTACTCAGAAAGCCATTAAAGGAAGTGTTGTGGCTGATCATTTGGCTCATCAAGCAGTGGATGATTATCAGTCAATGAGTTTTGAGTTCCCTGATGAAGATATTATGATTATTACCAAAAAACCTGGACAATATGACGGACCTGAACAATGATCCCGATGGACTATGGTTTTTGATGGTGCTTCTAATGCACTTGGTAATGGTGTTGGTGTTGTGATCAGTTCCCCTGAAGGTTGTCATACCCCCATTACTTCCAGACTTTGTTTCTATTGTACCAATAACATGGTTGAGTATGAGGCATGTATCATGGGTATTAAAGCTGCCATTGATATGAAGATTCAGTTCCTAAACGTATATGGAGATTCAGCCCTGGTAGTAAGTCAGATCAAAGGAGATTGGGATACCAAGCATGATAACCTCATTCCTTACAGAGAGCATGTGTTGTCTTTGATCCCACATTTTAAAGAGATTACCTTTGGACATATTCCACGAAGAGAGAATCAGTTGGCAGACGCTTTAGCCACCATGGCATCCATGTTTGAGATCAGTTGGGATGATGAAGCTCCCAAGATTACTATTGATAGATTTGAGAAGCCTGCATACTGCAATGAGATTGGCACTAAAGAAGCAGAAGAAAAGCCTTGGTTCTATGAAGTGAAAAGACATCTTGAAACTCAGGAGTTCCCTGAAGGGGCATCTGTCAAAGATAGGAAGTTTCTAAGAAGGTTTTCTGCTAAGTTCTTTCTAAGTAATGGAATTTTGTACAAACGCAATCATGATTCAACTTTGCTTCGTTGTGTGGACAAGAAGGAAGCAACTGAAATTATGGAAGACATGCATGATGGGATCTTTGGCACTCATTCTAGTGGTCATACTATGGCAAAGAAGATATTGAGAGCAGGTTACTATTGGTCTACCATGGAAGCTGATTGCTATCAACACTCCAGAACATGTCACAAGTGTCAAATTTATGCTGATAAAGTCCATATACCTTCATCACCATTGAATGTGTTGACTGCTCCTTGGCCTTTTGCCATGTGGGGCATTGATATGATTGGTGAGATCAAACCTACTGCTTCTAATGGGCATCGTTTCATCCTGGTTGCTATTGATTACATTACAAAGTGGGTAGAGGCAGCTTCATTTGCATCTGTTACCAAGAATGTTGTGGCTCGATTCATTAAGAATAATCTCATATGTAGGTATGGCATCCCTGAAAGGATTATTACTGACAATGCCTCTAATCTGAACAACAATATGATTATTGATCTCTGCACGCAATTCAAGATTAAGCATCACAACTCTTCTCCGTATCGTCCAAAGATGAATGGGGCAGTTGAAGCTGCTAACAAGAATATCAAGAAGATTATACAGAAGATGACTGTCACTTACAAGGATTGGCATGAGATGTTACCGTTTTCTCTTCATGGTTATCGTACTACAATACGTACTTCAACAGGGGCAACTCCATTCTCCTTGGTCTATGGTATGGAAGCAGTTCTGCCCATTGAAGTTCAGATCCCCTCCTTAAGAATCATGAAGGATGCAGGCTTGGATAAAGATGAGTGGATTCAGACTCGACTTGACCAGATAAATTTGATTGATGAGAAGAGGTTAGCAGCAGTTTGTCATGGCCAGATGTATTAGAAACGAATGATCAAAGCTTTCAATAAGAAGGTTAAACCAAAGGTATATCAGGCTGGTGACTTGGTAATCAAGCGTATCATATTACCACAGGGTGATCCCAGGGGAAAGTGGACTCCTACATATGAAGGACCATTTGTAGTCAAGACAGTATTCTCAGGAGGTGCCATGATACTCACTACTATGGACGGTGAATACTTCCCACATCCTGTAAACGCGGACATAGTTAAAAAATACTACGCATAAAAAGAGACCCGCTAGGTTGACTGGCCTAGGCAAAAATAAGGGCATCCCGGCGAACCAAAAGGGTTCGGGCAAAAATTAGGGATATATATATATATATATATATATATATATATATATATATATATATATATATATATATATATATATATATATATATATATATATATATAAAAGATGTACACCCGGCAAGTCGAAAACCTGAAAAGGCGGCTTGGGCAAAAAAGGGTATCCCGGTGGATTGAAAACCTGAAAGGGCAATCCAGGCAAAAGTTAGGGATTAAAGCGTATAACTATGTCTCGTTTGGATCACCCATGAAACTACAACCAGTTGTGCTACTTAATCAAGCTCGGACAGATAAAGCTCAATCCAATCATTTCCGTCTCAACAGTAGAAAATGAGATACTTGAAGATAATGGCAATAGTAGAATTGAAACTCAATAGGATTATTTCCCACATAGTTGATGTTCTTTTGTTTTGTAAAATTTTTATGACAAACTCCTCTTACTAGGATTTCTGTCTCCTTGTAAAAATCTACCTATGTATAGGTCACTTATGATATAAATAAAATTCCATCTTTGAATCCAGATTTACTTTTACCCTATTTACATAAGCGAAACGTCCATTGGTTGTGTTTGAATGTATGTATGCTTTTGAATATGATTGATGTTTACCAGAAATGCATAAATGCTTAATATGATTGATGTTTACCAGAAATGCATGAAAATGCAGTAATAGTATTTACTAAGGACGAACGAGGGAAGGATTTCAACGAAGCTTCACCGGTTCATCCCTACAAGACAGCTACAAATCCCCAGTAGGACAAATCCATAAATACTTCGAGTCACATCTCCCCTGGAATTTATATCCATCTCTTTTATCCTCATACAGATAGTTGGGAATTTATTTTTCCAATAGGAGTACTATCGAACGAAGACGGGAGGTTATGTATACCCTACTATCGAACGAAGACGGGAGGATATGGATACCTTTGTCGCTCCCGAAAGATGAGACCGGGCTCAAATGGGGTACAGACGCGAACGATCGGCGAAAGAGGACAATGAGAACACACAGCAGTGAACTCACTGGAAAAGAAAAGAGTCGCCAGCTAGGCATTTTTATCCCGGAGGAAAGGCAATGCTGCATAAACCTAGAAAGATATGGATAAGACGGTCGCGAACCAGAGAGACTGAGAAAGGGGGTTGGTTACAACCTGGGAAGGTATTAGCACCCAGATTGTCCGCCGTACTCGACGGGATCCACGCTTAAAAGATTTGTGTTTTAAAGGGGTAGTGTCAGTGCAATCTGTGTATAAAGAGCTGGAAGGATGTACAGGTGTCAGTGTCAAAGAAAAGTGAGGTGTATAAGTGAAGTGTCAGTGTAAGGAAAGAGAATAAAATGCTCATGAATATGAGGCTAAAAGAATGAGGCTGGAAATAGGGGGAATGTACAGAGACTTTTGTTCGATAACTGTTAAGTTATGCCTACGTATCCTCTCGTGCAATGAGGAAGTCAGAACACCGTAGTTCGACCCAAAGAGACTGAAAGATGAATTGACTTGTGAACTGCTTGCATGTCAATGCTCAAGTGTATGATCTGTCTGGTACAGATGCAAACTGTCTTGCATTAGACAGAAGAAGCGAGTTCTCGTTTGTGAGTGAAGATGATGAGAAAAGAATCCCGAAGGAGACGATTATTGTTTGTTTTTGAGTTTTCAGTCTTTTATTGCTTTTGGAAGTTTGTCATAAGTTAATGAGCTTAAGCCTATAACCAATGGGTTAGTAAACTCATCACATCTTCCCTCTGATTAGGGGTAATGAGAATACCTTAAGTGTCAAGTCAGATTCTCACACTTAATCACCTTTGGTGTAGGATTAAGATCATTAACCTACTTGTGATTACTTAGATGTTTTTGGTTTTTTTGTTTAGTGTTAAGTAATGAGATTAAACCATAATCAGGGATTAAACAGACTCATTACACCATCCTAATAGAAGGATAATAGATGAGAATGTTTAAGCTGAGGAAAGCTCCTCAACTTAATCCATGATTAGGGATTAAACTCATGACAGAACAAGCCCTTATTAAGTGGATTTTATTTAATGATATGATGATGAAGTGGTTTTTATGATTTGTAAGACAACTTGAGGGGGACTTGTCCATTAACACTAGGGTTAGTCCTTCTTAACCAATTAAGGAAGAATTAGAACCCTAATGCAAGGCCCAAGTTACAAGTGTGATGTCTTGATGATTATTAGATGAATTGATTAAGAGATTTAAACACATTAAGGGTTTAACACTTAGGATTAAAGTTATACACTCCATCCTAATAGAAGGATGCAGGCATAAGCTTAATCACAAAGCCTTAAAGCCTTTAGGGTTTAGTCTCTGATTATGAGGTGAGAAGAGAGGACTCAAAAGAGACACAAAGGTAAAACTAAGTGGGGGACTAATCAAAACCCTAATCATTGTCATGCTTGGTTGTTCCTAAGGTTTGTGAGGTTTACAAGAAAAATCTTCAGAGGAACCACCAGGAAGCAGATGAAAGGAGCAAAGAGAAGCAAAGTAACTTGCTTCATTTAAGAAGACAAGTCACTTGAAGAAAGAAAGTAAGAAGAGGAAGAATGAGTAAGCTCAATCTCAAACACATACAAAAATGCAGCAAAGATGCATAAAAGAGATGAAGAGAAATTATGAGAAGTGAAGGCAAATTCACTTCTCAAAGTCACTTACCACCTGAAAAGTTAGAAAAGAAATGCAATGCAATGCAAAATGAGATGGAATGGCATGATGAGAAACAAAACCAGAAGCACATACATGAAGATAATGATGCTATGAGATGCTTCAAACATGGATCAAGACATGGGGATGATCATACAAGCTTATGGATGCAAATGGAGCAAGTTAAGAACCATGAACATACATGAAAAGTTATGAAATGCAAATGGCATACAACATGGCAAATGCAAGATGCAATGATCAAACATGCTTTTGATATGTCTTAAGATGTTCAATGAATCAAAAGAATGCATAAAATGCTATGGCAAGTCAAGGTATGAATGCAAATGCAAGATGGATGCATATGGAAGCCCAAATTAGGGTTTATGATCAAAGCATCAAACACAAACCAAAATCAGAAGCAAACATCAATAAAAAAAATTGAAAATGCACTCAAAGGATCCCTAAACCTATACTAACTCACTGCCCAAAGGAGAAGTTCCAACTCTTAACCTAATTCAAGTTATGATTTTCCTAAGTTAACTAGGGTTTTAGGGTTCCTTAACAAGAAAAATGCCAAACAAATGGAAAATGAAAGATCAAATCATGGCCATTTAATCTCACAAACTACATGATATGCTAAACACAATGCAAAAAGAATCAAAGTCCAACTCTCAATGGTTAGGCAGAAATGATTTTTGGAAGTTTGGATCAAAATAATGCATCAAAATGATTTTAATTCCATGAAAATTTCTCAAAATGCATCAAGATCAAAAAAGAAATTTGGTTTGAGGGTTGTACAATGTTTCTAAATGTTTTTAAATGTTTCATGAATTTTTTGGTGATTTTTAAATACCTAAAAGTATTTTTAATTAATTAATTCTCATTAATTAATTAAAAATAAGCTTTTAAATATTTAAAAATATTTTTTGAATGCAAAAAATAAAAATAAAAATATTTTTTTGTCCTAAAAAATAATAAAAACCTTGACAAAAATTTTCATAATTTTTAAACATTTTTTGCTATTTTAAATAAATTGGAGAAAAGAAATGAAATAAAATGGAATAAAATTGAATTAATTGAAAAGTAAACCAATCCAACGCATGAGATTCAAAGCTGGGGGTCATAGGTTGACTTGGCGCGTGAATCAAAGGTCAGGATCCTTTCTGGCTAAATCAGGTTTTACAAATTAATTAATTGGGATTAATTAGGTTAAGTGAGATTAGGGCAAAATGGATGCATCTGGGCCACACAAACACGCGCCAAGTCAACCAAGTCAATGGATCCAACGCTTGAGATTCAAACTACACTTAATGACAGGATTAAACCCTAATCATTTTCAGGTGGCCGGAGAAGACCTCCGGTCGTCTTCTCCGGTGGGAACCCCACCTGAAAATCCCTAAAACCTTTAAAACGTAACTAAAATGGAATCTAAAAGAACAGAAATCCTTCCCAAACCTCACTGAATCAAAACCCTAACCCAAAATTCATTTATATTTCATCAATCACACGAATCGAAAGAAAACATTTCTAGGTCAGAAAGTTTCAGAACATGATTAAACCCTCATTTCTCCACCATTTTTAAAACCAAAGACATCAGAGTAATCAGTGAATCATGAAGAACAACTTAGGAACTTAAAAAATCATTTCTGGAAAAAATGTTCATGAAGCTACCATAGTTTTGAAGCTTTCAGTTTGCAACTTTCAGGCTTCTTCTCTTTGTGCAATCAACTCCTTTTATGCTCCTGATGAGCTCTTGATGCTTAGAGAAGGTTTGTGTTGGCTGGTTTGAGAGTTTGAACAGGTTCTGTTCAAGGTCAGGTGAGGATCGTGTTTATGATTCAAGCAGTTTAAGGCAAGGATGAGGGGTGCTTTGTGACCAGGATGATGAGTTGAGTTGATCTATGAGGTTTGTTTAAGTGTTTGTGGCTTGTATGCTGAGTTTCGAAAGCTTTTGCTTTTGAGAGTGAAAATGAGAGTGTGATGCTATGGCTTGTTTCAGGCTTGCTGGTTATTGTGTTTGGCTTGCAATTTGTTTGTATAAACAATTGCTATTGGTCAGAAGATGTGACATGGCCTTTTGTGATAGGTATGGTTACTTTTGCAAATTGTCAACTTTTGTGTAAGAGAAGCATGGGTCATGTTCTAGGATAGTACATGGAGAGTGTGCTGCGCAGCATGGTGAGGGGAAAGGCTAGGGTTGATCAGCAAAGTAGCTAGCAAGTGGATGAGATGTAATCATGAGTTTTTTGCAACTTGACTTTGCCTTTGGTTTTCATGAAAGAAACTTGATCCATGGGCCATGAAACATGTAATTCTTTGCCCTATTCTGATTTTTGAATGTTGTGTGATCATGTTGAGTGAATTAGAAGCCCATTTGTTGACTTATTTGGCCTTGAGAAGTGAATTTGCAACTTTGCCTCTTTGGTGCATGACTTGAAATTTAGTGATTTTTGCCAACTTTGACAAGCCATAACTTTTGATCCAAAATGAATTAGGTCATGTTCTTGTACTTTTTGAAAAGGGGAAGATCTATTCTACAACTTTCATGACCAAAGTTTTTCCATTTGAAGCATTTTTGAATCAAAAAGTAAGGGTTGAAAAAGTTGCATAAAATGACATTTTCATTAAAAGTCAAACTTGCCCAAAAAGTCAACTTTGCAAAAGCTTTGAAATTCCTCAATTTTGTAAACTTCCAACTTCTTCCATGATCAAATAAAGATCACATACACTCAAAATGATGGAGATCACCCCTTGGTTGGGTCATTGGGGGCCTCAGATGCCCTGATATTGCACTGACTTGTCCAGAAAGTCAACCTTTGATCAGATGACTTCCCCATGGAATTTCTTCATGAAAATTGATATGCATACTCCCTATACCATATAGAGACCAATAGAAACAAGAATGACCAAAAAATTTGGAGTTATGGCCTCTGAAACCAAAACCCTAATTCTAGGTCATCCGTGCAGTCAAACCTGGCCCTGCTTCCATACCAATCCCAGTTCTTGTGATTTTTTGACATTCTTGACTTTGAGAGGATATAATATGATGCTTGAACACACATAGGCCTCTTTGAAGTGATTGCTGACCTTTGGAGTGGCTCAAGAAGCTCTTGGATTACTCAGATCACAAACCCTAGATGTAGATGACTTTGAATCTATGCAGTGAATCAAAAATGTGATATGAGATGGTATGATTGAGTTTATGCATATGAAATGATCACAAGCCATGGTGTGAATGGGTGAGGGCAAATTTGGGGTGTTTACAGCTGCCCCTATTCAAACATGAGTTAGCTGTGCAGGATGTAAGCAACGGCTTAACAGGCCAACAAGATAACTTGTGGTTGAATACCAAAGACAGTCCAAAATTTGCACTCACAGAATGAAGAAGAAAAGGGATATAGATTGTAAAAGGAAAATAAAGTATACTGTAAAGTGTGAGCGACGGAGGACGACCGTCGAGCAGAGGACGACTGCTGGGTAAAGAGCAATGACGGGGACGGCCGACATGCTGGGAAAAGTGCGGAAACTAAAGCAATGACGGGGACGGCCGACATGCTGGGGATAAAAAGGGATCATGATGGGGACGGCCATCAAGTAAAGCTATGATATTCTTTGGGTATCTAATGAAAAATGACGCGGACGGCCATCAGGTTCATAAAGTAAAGTAACCAACGATGGGGACGGCCATCGGGCTAAACTGATGAAGGACGATCACCAGGAAAGAAAAAGGGACCACGACGGGGACGGCCATCGGGTTAAAGAATAAATGAAATAAACAGATGATGAGGTATGGTCATCAAAGGTGAAGGACGATCACCTAGCAGGGGACGGCTGCTCTGTTGGGGATAAGATGAGGGACGGTCATCTAAGGTGAAGGACGATCACCTGGCAGGGTACGGCTGCCGAAAATATCGCGACATAGGACGAATGCCGGATAAAAGGTCAACGATGGGGACGACCATCGGACGAGCATGATGAAGGACGATCATCAAGAGGTGGAGGACGACCACCTAGCAGGGGACGGCTGCTCTCAAGGTTTGTCATGACATAGGACGAATGCCAGATAACCAAAATCATCAATGGGGACGGCCATTGGATAAAATGATGGAGGACGACCATCAAAAAGGTGAAGGACGATCACCTAGCAGGGGACGGGTGCTAAATATCACGACATAGGACGAATGTCAGATAGAAAATCAACGATGGGGACGGCCATCGGATGAGCATGATGGAGGACGACCATCAAGAGGTGGAGGAAGACCACCTAGTAGGGCACGACTACTCTCAGGGTTTATCATGACATAGGACGAATGTCAGATAAAAGAAAACTTGCTTTGTTAGCGATCTACTGGGGAATAGTAAACACGGACGAGTGTTTATATCCAAGAAACAAAAGGTATAAGTGTTTAGATGTTTGTGTATAGATTAAAGATGCGGACGAGCATCCCTAAGACTATGATACGGACGAGTATCGGGTAGAAGCAAATACTGACACGTGTTCAAAGATGATGATACGGGCGAGTATCAACTGGTTAACGGAGAACACGGACGAGTGTTGAATCTGAAGAGACTCTTCTGGGGAATAGTAGACACAGACGAGTGCCTATATTCAAGAAGACAAGAGTGTCTGACACAGTGTATGGATTAAAGGTGCGGACGAGCATCCTTAAGACTATGATACGGACGAGTATCATGTAGAAACAAACTCTTGACACATGTTCTGAGCTGATGGTACGGACGAGTACCAACTGGTTAACAAAGAACAAGGACTAGTGTCGAATCTGTGGGGATATACATGGTGTACATAAGATACGGACGAGTATCTGTATGAGTAGTAAGTGGTGTATGGATGAGTGTTTTAATCTGCTGGGGAGAATGACACGAACAAGTGTCTAAAGGAGAAGAGTAGTATAAACAAGTATAAACAAGCATCTGTTGTACAAAGTGTTTATGTCACTGCTGGGGAAAGTGACATGGACGGATGTTGAGGAAATGTATATATATATTTGTGAGTGCAAAGGGGATGTCTTTGGCTTTCTGCTGGGGTATGACACGGACGGGTGTCAAAAAGTATCTGTAATACAAGTGGTACTGTTTGCACAGAGTGTTCAGGCGACTTTACTGGGGAATATTGACACGGAAGGGTGCCAAAGAGAGTATATACTGGTGTTTGTGAATGTAAGACAACTGTTTTTGCTGGGGGAATCTCCGCTGGGGATTTTGGGGGAGTTTTCTGTATGTTGATGGATTGTCATTATTCACAAGTGTTTGATTCAGGACACGGC
Source organism: Lathyrus aphaca (assembly GCA_963966055.1). Lineage (NCBI taxonomy): Eukaryota > Viridiplantae > Streptophyta > Magnoliopsida > Fabales > Fabaceae > Lathyrus > Lathyrus aphaca. The sequence continues at coordinate 31,256,534 of OZ014519.1, read as the reverse complement.
TTATGATTATGCAATATGTTGGATTTCTGCCGTAATGCTCCATTTTAGACGGAATGCTACGCTTTGTGGGTGAATATGATGTAAATGCTATGATCATGCAAAGATACCAAACCGGGATTCGGATCCCGTTGCCGAAGATCTCTGGCCGATCTTGTTTAAAAGGGACATCCCAGCTGGGGATGAGATCATTGGTAGATCTTATGAGATAATATCTGCTTGGGTATATGGGTCAATGATAGACCTATCTCGGTAATGAGGGGACCCAGCTGGGGTTTGTAGAAGCTTTCGTCACTCTGTTGTGATTCTTTCACGCGTTGCTCTTCTAGATAGAGGCTGAAGCTTTGTGGGGAGATGGTTCCCTGACTTTTGTATTTTGGCTAAGGATGAAATGGCAGCTCGGCTGGGGAGAAAAAGAGATCACTGAAAGATCTTCTTAGAGATTCTGTTGAGGAGGGTTTTTGACTCAGCCGGGGATATGGGCGCCTTCTGGTACTGTTCTGTTGGAAAAGTGATGCCTGGAAACTTTGATGGGGAGAAGTAATAAGTGGCAAATTAGTTGGGGACCAGGCACTTTGGGTGCTAAGGCTGAGTGTCGATTTGTCAGCTTGCTGAAGTGAAGCTTTCATGCCCCAAGTTGCATTCTGGATACCTGCAATCCTGCAAAGATATAGGAACGCACAAATGATCCCGAGGTATCCCTTACCGGGTTCCGTCATAGGAGTTTAGACACTTCTGAGAGTAAGTATATTTCCTGCAAGCATGTGATTTTATTATATCTTTTGAAGATGGGCATCCGTATTTATGCAATCAGTTTTTTCTTAAGACATCAGACATTTTTTGCAAATAAAAAATGTTCAAAACGAAACATGACTGAAAATCTGATTTTATTAATTCATATGCCCTGAGTTGGCAAGATACAGTCAAAGGAACAGATCTCCTGAAATGAGGAGATTGTTACAAATTGAGAAACAAAATGCTGGCAATGTTGTCAACGCTTTAAGGGGCTTCTCCTTTCACCATGACTCGTATGACTTTTGACGTTCTTCTCGTCTTGCTTTCTGAAGAAGGCTGATTCTGATTGAAGCTTGATCCTTTCGAAACTTACCAAGTTGTAAATGATACAGACAAATTCAGAGTGCAGTTGTTCGCTTATTCCCTTATTTTGCACGGATCGCCCTTTCAGGTTTTCAATCCATCGGGATACCCATTTTTGCCTGAGTTGTCCAATGCGGCTTTTCAACTCAGCGGGTGTACACATTTTTCTGTTCATTTTCCCTTATTTTTGCCCGACTCTTTTATTCTGTTTTTGACTCGCCGGGATGCCCTATTTTCTCCTGGACTTACATTCTGTTTTTATGTCCAGCGGGTCATTTTATGCGAAGTATTTTTTAACTGCATCTGAATTAACAAGGGATGGGAAATCTTCACCGTCCATGGTGCTGAGCATCAGTGCTCCACCAGAGAAAACTTTCTTTACTACGAATGGTCCTTCATAATTTGGAGTCCATTTGCCCCTGTGGTCTGTATGAGGAGGGAGGATTCTCTTCAGCACAAGATCTCCTACTTGGTACTCTCGGTGCCTGACTTTCTGATCGAAGGCTCTCTTCATTCTTTTCTGATACAACTGCCCATGACAGATTGCAGCCAATCTTTTCTCTTCAATCAGACTCAGTTGTTCGTATCGGGACCTGACCCATTCTGCTTCGTTCAGCTTAACATCCGTCAATACCCGTAGAGAGGGTAATTCAACTTCAACAGGTAGGACTGCTTCCATACCATACACAAGTTGATATGGTGTTGCCCCAGTGGATGTTCTGATCGACGTGCGGTACCTGTGCAAGGCAAATGGTAGCATTTCATGCCAATCTTTGTAAGTGACTACCATCTTCTGCACAATCTTCTTGATATTCTTATTTGCTGCCTCAACAGCGCCGTTCATCTTTGGCCTGTAAGGAGAAGAATTGTGATGTTGAATTTTGAAGTCTCGGCATAGCTCTGCCATCATTTTGTTGTTCAAGTTGGAACCATTATCAGTAATGATTCGCTCGGGTACTCCGTATCGACAGATGATATCTCTCTTCAGAAATCTGGCTACCACTTATTTTGTAACATTTGCATAGGAAGCTGCTTCAACCCACTTGGTAAAATAGTCAATAGCAACCAAGATGAATCTGTGGTCGTTTGAAGCAGTTGGTTCAATCTTGCCAATCATGTCAATGCCCCACATAGCAAAGGGCCAGGGTGAAGACATCACATTCAGAGGATTGGGAGGCACATGCACCTTATCCGCATAAATCTGGCATTTATGGCATTTCCTGGCATAGGTACAACAGTCGGCATCCATTGTGATCCAATAATAACCAGATCGTAGCAATTTCTTAGCCATCGCATGTCCTCCAGCATGGGTTCCAAAGGATCCTTCGTGCACTTCATGCATTAACAAGTCTGCTTCTGTTTTGTCAACGCATCTGAGGAGTACCATATCAAAATTTCTTTTATACAAGGAACCATCAGTGTTCAAGAAGAAACTACCAGCCAGCCTTCTCAGAGTCTTCTTATCATTGGAAGATGCCCCAGGTGGGTATGTTTGATCCTCCAAGAAGCACTTAATGTCATGGAACCAAGGCTTATCATCTTTGACAATGTCTGCTGCGAATACGTATGCTGGTCTGTTAAGTCTGGATACTGAAATTTGAGGTACGAAGTTGGCAGCTTGAACTTTGATCATTGATGAAATGGTAGCCAGAGCATCTGCAAATTGATTCTCGTCCCGAGGGATATGCTCAAGCTTGACCGTTGTAAAGAAAGTCAATAGCCTCCTTGTATAATCCCTGTAAGGTATCAGATGATCCTGGTGAGTGTACCATTTGCCGTTGGTTTGATTGATTACCAGAGCTGAATCTCCGAATACAATCAATGTTTTGATCCTGAGGTCAATGGCTTCCTCAAGACCCATAATGCAAGCTTCGTATTCAGCTTCGTTGTTAGTGCAGTTGAAAGTGAGTTTTGCCGAGAAAGGCATGTGAACTCCTTTAGGTGTAATGAGTACTGCACCAACACCACGACCATTCATATTAACAGCCCCATCAAACATCATGGTCCATTCTTCTTCCGAGTCAGGCCCTTCAGTATGAATAGGCTCTTCATGATCTTTTGCTTTTATGAACATGATGTCTTCATCAAGGAAGTCAAATCTCATTGGCTGGTAATCATCAATAGGTTGCTCAGCAAGATATTCAGACAATACACTGCCTTTGATGGCTTTCTGAGAAGTGTACTGAATGTCATACTCTGTAAGGATCATTTGCCATCTTGCAACCCGTCCGGTAAGTGCTGGCTTCTCAAATATGTACTTAACTGGGTCCATTTTTGAGATCAACAAAGTTGTGTGGGTCAACATATACTGTCTCAGTCGGCGAGCAGCCCACGCTAAAGCACAGCAAGTTTTCTCGAGCAGTGAATAACGTTGTTCACAGTCGGTAAACTTTTTGCTCAGGTAGTATATTGCATACTCTTTTCGACCAGACTCGTCATGCTGGCCCAGCACACACCCCATTGACTCTTCTAATACTGTCAAGTACATGATTAGAGGTCTTCCTTCGACTGGAGGCATAAGTATTGGAGGCTCTTGTAAGTATTCCTTGATCTTGTCAAAAGCCTTCTGGCAGTCTTCATTCCACCTGACCGTTTGTTCTTTTCTCAACAGCTTGAACAAGGGCTCACAGGTTGCTGTAAGGTGAGATATGAACCTGGAAATGTAGTTCAATCGACCTAAGAACCCTCGAACCTCTTTTTCGGTTTTTGGTGCAGGAATCTCTAGAATAGCTTTGACTTTATCAGGGTCAACTTCAATCCCTTTCTCGCTTACAATGAATCCCAGCAGCTTACCAGATCGCACCCCGAATGTGCACTTGTTGGGGTTCAACTTCAGTTGGTACTTCCTCAGACGCTTGAATAGTTTTAGCAGATTTACCAGGTGGTCTTCTTCAGTGAGGGACTTGGCAATCATGTCATCCACATAACACTCGATTTCTTTATGGATCATATCGTGGAATAATGTTACCATAGCCCGTTGATATGTTGCACCGGCATTCTTGAGCCCAAATGGCATTACCTTGTAGCAGAATGTGCCCCAGGGTGTGATGAAGGTTGTCTTCTCCATGTCCTCAGGTGACATTTTAATCTGATTGTATCCTGAAAATCCGTCCATGAAGGAGAATACCGAGAACTGAGCCGTATTATCCACCAATACGTCAATGTGAGGTAATGGGAAGTCATCTTTCGGGCTGGCTCTGTTCAGATCCCGGTAGTCAACACACATTCTTACTTTGCCGTCTTTCTTAGGCACAGGCACAATATTAGCAACCCACGGTGGGTAGCTAGTTACAGCAAGGAACCCGGCGTCCCATTGCTTTTGTACCTCTTCTTTGATTTTCATTGCCATGTCTGGGCGAGTACGGCGTAGCTTCTGCTTAACCGGTGGGCATTCTTCTCTTAAAGGCAGCTTGTGCACAACAATATCGGTGTCCAACCCTGGCATATCTTAATAAGACCACGCACACACATCCACATACTCTTGAAGCAGGTCAATCAGTTGTCTCTTTACTGAGTCTTGTAGGCAGGCCCCGATTTTAACTTCCTTCACGTCTTCATCTGTACCAAGATTAATTGTCTCGACCTCCTCCTGATGAGGAGTGATAACCTTTTCCTCTTGTCTTAACAACCTGGCTAGCTCTTCAGGAAGCTCATATTCTTCTTCAACCCCTTCATCAGCTTGATTGATCAGATTGTCAAAGTCATACGAAGTCATAGCCGTGCTGTTGTCGGTGCTGTCTGGAAGGCACTCTCTGCAAGGGTTCAGTTTGTTTATTTTAGTGATTTGATTTTAATCTTGTTTAGAAAAGTGAAATAAAGCTGTCATTTTGAAAACACTGCCATTTATTTTTTGTACAAAAAGAAAAATGGAAAAACAGTGAGCGGAAAAGAAAAAGACTCATTTGCAAAAGATGTCTGATATTTCATTGATTAATCTTGTTGAACAAAAATTACAGATGGCCCGATTACAAAATGAGTCTTGTCATCTTGGGCAAGATGCAAGACTTGATGCATGCTAAAAATATACAGGAAATAATAATTACTCTGCAGGAGTAACTCTTATAATTTCCTGGGAAGACCAGTTTGAGATACTGCTCCCCGGGACCTTTGGACGAATCCAATTCTCTAGGTTGCAGTCGCTTTCATCCTCGTCTTCCAAATTGTTGACAGCATCAGGGGTGAGCATCCCCCCACTAACAAAGCTGGGCTCCTTAGCAGCCTCTGCTTGATCTTGTTGAGTTGGTTTGTAACCCAACCCAAATCTATCCTCTTTCTTCTCCACAGGTAACAGCTTGCCCCAGCCTTGGGCAGTCCCTTCTTCAACAACCTTTCGGGCTTGTTGATAAGATGTCATTGAGGTTCCAGGTACAGCAGATGTTTCATTTATGTTCAAGGCCTCAAACCCTTGACTCATCGTTTCGTGGATCTCCCCATCCATCTCAATGTATTTGTATGTAGCCAGATGGCTGACAAAGATATCTTCCTCTCCACAAATAGTAACGACTTGGCTCTCCCACTCGAATTTTAACTTCTGGTGAAGGGTAGACGTAACTGCGCCAGCGGCATGAATCCATGGTCTACCCAACAAACAGCTGTAGGCAGGCTGGATGTCCATCACGTAGAAGGTCGTTTTGAAAGTTTGTGGGCCAATCGTTATAGGCAACTCAATTTCTCCCAGAACCGATCTCTTAGAACCATCAAAGGTTCTTACTACCTGGTTGCTGGGCCGTAATGCCAATCCGTCATACTCTAGCTTCACAAGGGCTTTTTTAGGTAAGACATTGAGGGATGACCCTGTGTCTACCAGAACATGGGAAAGAACTGCACCTTTACATTCCATGGTAATGTGCAAAGCCTTGTTATGATTGCGGCCTTCCGTAGTCAAGTCAGTGTTGGTGAACCCTAGTCCATGACTAGCATTAACATTTCCAACCACAGCTTCCAACTGATTGACTGTGATCTCTTCTGGCACATAAGTTGCGTGCAAGACTTTTAGTAGTGCGTTCCGATGAGCCTCGGAGCACATAAGCAATGATAGGATTGAGATCTTGGAAGGCGTCTGGTGAAGCTGATCCACTATTTTGTAATCACTTTTCTTGATGATTCTCATGAATTCATCAACTTCTTGATCAAAAGGTGTTTTTAAAGCCTCTTTATCAATTTGCTCTTCTTGCACCAAGCTCTTACCTTTTGCCTTGGCAGCAGCTTCTGCTTCGGCAGTGGGTCTTTGAATTTGTGGAGCAAAGAGACGTCCGCTTCGGGTGAAGCCTCCGCCTCCTCCCACACTGTCTACTTGTGGTGCAGGTGTTGATGATTCAAAGGTGATTTTCTGTCCTTCGCAGTATAGATCAGAGCCGTAATGCCAAGGGATGGCATTACTGCTTTCATAAGGTACTGGCCCAGGCACTGTGACAGTGACTGGACTGATGGCAGCTGCAGAAGGGACCATGATAGTCTGTGGATCATAGTATATTGTGACTGGTGCTCTGATAGGAGTGGCACTTTGTGAGTTGTAAGAAGAATCATTTTCAGGATCATAATAAATTGTAACCGTTGAGACATTTGCCGCTGAAGTTGTAGGAGACATTGTTAGAAGGATGGGTGTTGTCGTTGTAGGAGTTTCTGAATGAAGTGGTGCTGAAGTTGTATAAGGGATGTTCGCTGATATTTGGTCCGTTGAAAGAACAGATGAAGCACTTGTTGATGAGATTGAAGAGTTGTCTGGAACAATGGTTGTTGCAGTTGTAGAAGACTCTGGAACTGTTGTTAATGAGATTGCTGGATTTGTTGGAATTGATGTTGTAATCTGAAGCAGGCCACTCTGGATGAGACCATTTATGCCATCTCTCAAATCATCACATCCATTCACTGAAATGTTGCAGTAGGCACACCCTAGCTCACATCCCGGGAATATTCGACATTCAAGGAGTTGAGCTTTAATCTCCACCAACGGTGTCCGAATCTGACCCACACTGGTTATTAAGTAAGACGGCTTGTCTTCTTCAATAGCATTGATTCTGGGACCTCCGTGGTTTGGCATAGGGTTCTTATTAACATTTGGTGGTGGTGCAAAATTCAGAGCCTTAGAGTCTACCAAGTCCTGTACCTTCATGTGCAAAGCTCTGCACTTTTCTGTACTATGGCCAGGTGCATTTGAATGAAAAGCACATCTGGCGTTGGAGTCGTAGTTTCTGGGTAGACTGGTGGGATCTGGAGGTGCCAACGTCCTTAGCTCGACCAGGTTGAGTTTCAGGAGTTGTGGCAGTAATGTGGCATATGGCATAGGGATCGGATCAATCACCCTATTGGCCTGAGAAGGTCTCTGTTGGAACGGTCTTTGCTGATTGTTGTTGTTGATGTTGTTGTAGTTTCTTTGAGGAGGATACTGATTTTGTTGCTGATAATTTTGTTGCTGTGGTTGATAAACTGGTTGTGGATGAATTGGAGTGGGAATGGTGACTACTGCCACAGACCTATGAACATATTGGGGTCTGCCCCTGTTGGTGTGGATAGCATTGGTCTCACCAGTTCTTCTTGGGCCCGCAAAAGGCTTCCTTGTGTTGCTGGATGAGCTGGCACCGTTGTCAGAAATTTTGCCCATTTTTAACAGGCTCTCAATTCTCTCTCCAGCTATAACGACATCTGCAAAGCTGGTAGAGGAGAAAGCAGCCAGCCTGTCAATGTATGTTCCTTGGAGGGTGTTCATAAACATATCTGCCATCTCCCTCTCTGACATAGGTGGCTGGACAGCAGCAGCCAGTTGCCTCCATCTCTGGGCGTACTCCCGGAAGCTTTCTCTAGATGATTGTGACATTCCCATTAGGAGGGTCCTGTTGGGTGCCATATCCAAGTTATACTGGTATTGTCTAATGAAGGCCTCTGCCAAGTCTTTCTAACACCTGATGGTTGCTCTAGTCAGATGGGAGTACCATTCCCTTGAAGCTCCCGTTAAGCTATCCTCAAAATAAAACATCCATAGCTTCTCGTCCATAGTATATGCTTTCAACCTCACCAGAAAGGATTGTAAGTGGGTCCGTGGGCAAGAAGTCCCGTTATACTTCTCAAAACAAGGAGGCTTAAACTTATGGGGAATCCTGACCCCGTCCACTAAGCCCATATCCATAACATCAAAGCCCAAAGAGTTTTGAGACTCCAAGGACCTTAATTTTTCAGCAATTTCATCTAGCCTTCTGTCATAGGCCTCCTCCCCAGCACCCATTACTGTGAACTGATCCTCCTGGGGGGTCTTCTTGCAGCACTCTGCCTGCAGTGGCAGTCCCTTGGACATTAGCAGGAATGTTGATCTCTGGGTGAAGGTGGGGTCCAAATACAGGGGGATTGACATGAGGTTGGACCCTCTCATTGTTGCTTGTCCCAGCAGTCCCTATATGGGGGTCTTCCTGATTCTGCCTTTCTACCATTGCTCTCAATCTTTCTTGGCTCTGAGCCATGTTGTTCATCACTTCCATAAACTGCGTCATCTGAGTCCTCATTTCCAATCTTTCATTGGCCATTTGGTTCCTGACCTCTGCAAGGTCCTGCTGTACCTGGTCCATCTGTATTCCCGGAAGGTTGTTACGGGTTGGATATCTGTGTGGACAGTTGAGTGGAAATACCCGACGTCGAGCAATAGTTCCTGAATATCACAACAGGGTTAGCAACAATAACAAAATAAACCTACAAAACAAACAAAGGGTTAGCATGCAATGCAGTATGCTTATTTGTTTCCAAGGTATCCGGCTTGGCACTTGGTTTTGACCCTTCCAGACCCTTGAAGATACTGTTGATGTTGCTTTTGAAGTAAACTCAAATGGAACAAACTGATACATATATTACAAAAGGCAAATGATACATAGTTCATTCTTTACAAAACATGCCCTCTGAGGGGTCAAAATACATCATAAGAAAATAAAAGTACATGAAATGAAAGCAACAACAAACAAAAGTCAAACACCAAGACCAAACTCATCCTCCTGAACTTCCTTGAGAAGTGCTTCAGTCACAGGATCAGCTGGACGCTCCGTGAGATTCCTGATAAGGAGATTCCGGGTAGTAACAGCTGCAGTTAGCTTCTTGTGTTGACTCTGGTCCTTTGACCTCTTCACTCCAGCTCTGATCTTCAGCTCTGAGATCTCCCTCTGGGCTGCTGTCAGGGATTCCTGCTGCTCTTTGGCACTAGCTTCCAGCTGCTCGATCTTGTCCTGAGTCCTCTTATCTTCCAGAGTACGAGCTTCGGTGATCCTGACCCACCTAGCTTGACTCTCCTTCAGATACAAGTCAGTCCTGGCTTTCTGGAACTGGGCTTCCTTGCAAGCATTCTTTAAGATCTGCTCTCCAGCCCTAGACTTCTTGATGTAATCCTCAGACCTCTCAATTTTAGCCAGATGCTCCACCTTCAACTTTTCCAATCTTTCAATATCCAACCTACCATCACTCCTCTCCCAGAGGGTCTTCTGTAAAGCCTGAGTCAACTTCTCATTTCTTTCTTTCAAACTCTCAAACTCCTCTAAGCTGACAGTGACAGGAGGTGGTGCTGAGGATGGCCCAGGTATATCCTCCATGGTGAAGGGCATCCCAGAAAATTGAGCCCTGGCATGGGACCACTCATAGTATTGTGCTGATGCCACATTGTTGCACTTCCCCAGAACGGTTACTCCTTTAGTATGAACATTGTCCCAGGCCCAGGCTGCCTGCCTGACAATAGCCAGATTAGGCTTGTTCTCACAGTAAAGAGTCTCAGCCAAGTCTTGTGCCTTAGGAGTATGGACCAATGCAAAGCCCAGTTGTCTTTTGAATAGCAGGGGGTTGTAATTGATGCAACCCTTAACTCCTATCAGGGGTACATTGGGAAACTGCCCACAACTGGTAATGATATCCCTGCCCTTTGTGCTTTGAGTGCACCACCTGATATCAGCTGAAGTCAAAGCAGTGAGTCTTCTAGCCCAGTTTCTCTGCTGATGAGGATTCAAAAATGCATCTGTCTTGGGAAAATGCTTGAGAAGCCAAGTATGGAACAAAGGAGCACAGCACCTCACTAATCTTCCCCTCTGGTTTTCATTCCTCTGGTGTACTGAGTAGTAGAAATCCCCCAATAAAGTGGGCACTGGGTTCCTCAGAATGAAAAGGTGGATTGCATTCTTGATAATGAATCTAGGCTCATCTGCAAATAATATGATCCCATATATGCTCAGGACCAATAAAGCACAGACTGCTTTCCACTCTCCCACAGAAGCCTTCAGGGTAGCTTGAGAGATCAAGAAATCCAGATGCAGGCCATAGATTCCAGCCTTAGTAGTCATATGCTGCCCAATCAGAACTGGTTCCAGATGCAATGCCCTTGCTACTTCTTCATTACTAGGAAAGACCATCTCAGGGTTGAAGGGGACTCCACCCCTGATAGGTATACCAACCAATGATGAGTATTCTTCCAATAAAGGTCCCAACTGGAAATCCTGAAAAGTGAAACACCTCAGAGGGGGATCATAGAACTGCAGGCAAGTATGAATTAGGCTCCTCTGTGAAGGGTCCAAATCCATAACCACATCAAGTATGCTTCCATAGTATTCCCTGAACAGTGGTATATGGTCTGGAGTAATCAGGGTCTGAATCCTCCTGATGTCAGCTAGCTCAGGCTGAAAGAAGTGGTAGGAGATGTTACTCTTCTTAGGTGCCATGTTGTTGAGGAAGAGTTGAGACAGGTGCTGATGATAACACTGAAAAATGGGCCACTGACTGGCTGGTGCAGGTGACTGATAGCTGAAGAAGATACTGATGAAGATAGGTCTATACTGATGATGGGGTCAAAACCAAGCCAAAAAATAAAGGATGGATACCCTGAAAAACAAATAAGCAAATGTCAAAATGATACAATGATGATGTATGCAAATGATATGCAAGGGTTTGTGACTGAGATGGATCTGATCAAGTGCTCTGATATAAGCTCAGGTATGTTTAAGAAATCCAGATGGAGGTCTATAAGTCCAGTAACCAAGGTGGGGGACTCAAATAAAGAGTCACATGTCCAGGGTTTAGAATCACAAGAACTGTTCCAACATGGAGTATTCTTAATCAAATCAAAGTAACAGGGTATGCTGAGGTCAAGGGTACCTGCAAACCTGTAAACAACCCAACCCCCTCACAGGTGGTGTTCTAAAACAAGGATCCTCAGACTAGGATCAGTTATGAGAAGTGTAAACACTTCTAACCCGGAGGTACAATGTTTACAATAACCATAAAAGATCCTCCTCTAATTTACCTCAGTTTTTGAAGGTCAATACTAAAGGTCATCCAGACTTAGCAGGCTTCCCAGATAGCCCTAGCATTGCAGGAAATCTGCAACACAGAGTTCTCAAGAAGAAACCCATATCTGAACCGTGTTTCATATTCCCGCACCAGACCGAGATGGAATGGGAAAGAATATGAACCACTCTAGCCTAGGTGTCACTCAGGTCCCAGGTGTAGGACCTTAACTCTCAATAGAACACCCACCCACCAAAGCAAACAAACAGATCCAGCCAGCACAGTATGACAATATGATATAATGCAAAGCTATAAAGAAAGTAATAAACAAGCTGTACATAAAGCAATAAACAAAACAAATATACAAATGGCACATAACACCCCAGTAAACACAAATCAATCAAGCGCTAGGAGGAACCCACAAAAAGAACCAGAAGCCCTGGTTGCAGTATAAGGCTCCCCAGCAGAGTCGCCAAGCTGTCGCTCCCGAAAGATGAGACCGAGCTCAAATGGGGTACAGACGCGAACGGTCGGCGAAAGAGGACAATGAGAACACACAGCAGTGAACTCACTGGAAAAGAAAAGAGTCGCCAGCTAGGCATTTTTATCCCGGAGGAAAGGCAATGCTGCATAAACCTAGAAAGATATGGATAAGACGGTCGCGAACCAGAGAGACTGAGAAAGGGGGTTGGTTACAACCTGGGAAGGTATTAGCACCCAGATTGTCCGCCGTACTCGACGGGATCCACGCTTAAAAGATTTGTGTTTTAAAGGGGTAGTGTCAGTGCAATCTGTGTATAAAGAGCTGGAAGGATGTACAGGTGTCAGTGTCAAAGAAAAGTGAGGTGTATAAGTGAAGTGTCAGTGTAAGGAAAGAGAATAAAATGCTCATGAATATGAGGCTAAAAGAATGAGGCTGGAAAGAGGGGGAATGTACAGAGACTTTTGTTCGATAACTGTTAAGTTATGCCTACGTATCCTCTCGTGCAATGAGGAAGTCAGAACACCGTAGTTCGACCCAAAGAGACTGAAAGATGAATTGACTTGTGAACTGATTGCATGTCAATGCTCAAGTGTATGATCTGTCTGGCACAGATGCAAACTGTCTTGCATTAGACGGAAGAAGCGAGTTCTCGTTTGTGAGTGAAGATGATGAGAAAAGAATCCCGAAGGAGACGATTATTGTTTGTTTTTGAGTTTTCAGTCTTTTATTGCTTTTGGAAGTTTGTCATAAGTTAATGAGCTTAAGCCTAAACCAACGGGTTAGTAAACTCATCACATCTTCCCTCTGATTAGGGGTAATGAGAATACCTTAAGTGTGAAGTCAGATTCTCACACTTAATCACCTTTGGTGTAGGATTAAGATCATTAACCTACTTGTGATTACTTAGATGTTTTTGGTTTTTTTGTTTAGTGTTAAGTAATGAGATTAAGCCATAATCAGCGATTAAACAGACTCATTACACCATCCTAATAGAAGGATAATAGATGAGAATGTTTAAGCTGAGGAAAGCTCCTCAACTTAATCCATGATTAGGGATTAAACTCATGACAGAACAAGCCCTTATTAAGTGGATTTTATTTAATGATATGATGATGAAGTGGTTTTTATGATTTGTAAGACAACTTGAGGGGGACTTGTCCATTAACACTAGGGTTAGTCCTTCTTAACCAATTAAGGAAGAATTAGAACCCTAATGCAAGGCCCAAGTTACAAGTGTGATGTCTTGATGATTATTAGATGAATTGATTAAGAGATTTAAACACATTAAGGGTTTAACACTTAGGATTAAAGTTATACACTCCATCCTAATAGAAGGATGCAGGCATAAGCTTAATCACAAAGCCTTAAAGCCTTTAGGGTTTAGTCTCTGATTATGAGGTGAGAAGAGAGGACTCAAAAGAGACACAAAGGTAAAACTAAGTGGGGGACTAATCAAAACCCTAATCATTGTCATGCTTGGTTGTTCCTAAGGTTTGTGAGGTTTACAAGAAAAATCTTCAGAGGAACCACCAGGAAGCAGATGAAAGGAGCAAAGAGAAGCAAAGTAACTTGCTTCATTTAAGAAGACAAGTCACTTGAAGAAATAAAGTAAGAAGAGGAAGAATGAGCAAGCTCAATCTCAAACACATAAAAAAATGCAGCAAAGATGCATAAAAGAGATGAAGAGAAATTATGAGAAGTGAAGGAAAATTCACTTCTCAAAGTCACTTACCACCTGAAAAGTTAGAAAAGAAATGCAATGCAATGCAAAATGAGATGGAATGGCATGATGAGAAACAAAACCATAAGCACATACATGATGATAATGATGCTATGAGATGCTGCAAACATGGATCAAGACATGGGGATGATCATACAAGCTTATGGATGCAAATGAAGCAAGTTAAGAACCATGAACATACATGAAAAGTTATGAAATGCAAATGGCATACAACATGGCAAATGCAAGATGCAATGATCAAACATGCTTTTGATATGTCTTAAGATGTTCAATGAATCAAAAGAATGCATAAAATGCTATGGCAAGTCAAGGTATGAATGCAAATGCAAGATGGATGCATATGGAAGCCCAAATTAGGGTTTATGATCAAAGCATCAAACACAAACCAAAATCAGAAGCAAACATCAATACAAAAAATTGAAAATGCACTCAAAGGATCCCTAAACCTATACTAACTCACTGCCCAAAGGAGAAGTTCCAACTCTTAACCTAATTCAAGTTATGATTTTCCTAAGTTAACTAGGGTTTTAGGGTTCCTTAACAAGAAAAATGCCAAACAAATGGAAAATGAAAGATCAAATCATGGCCATTTAATTTCACAAACTACATGATATGCTAAACACAATGCAAAAAGAATCAAAGTCCAACTCTCAATGGTTAGGCAGAAATGATTTTTGGAAGTTTGGATCAAAATAATGCATCAAAATGATTTTAATTCCATGAAAATTTCTCAAAATGCATCAAGATCAAAAAAGAAATTTGGTTTGAGGGTTGGACAATGTTTCTAAATGTTTTTAAATGTTTCATGAATTTTTTGGTGATTTTTAAATACCTAAAAGTATTTTTAATTAATTAATTCTCATTAATTAATTAAAAATAAGCTTTTAAATATTTAAAAATATTTTTTGAATGCAAAAAATAAAAATAAAAATATTTTTGTGTCCTAAAAAATAATGAAAACCTTGACAAAAATTTTCATAATTTTTAAACATTTTTTGCTATTTTAAATAAATTGGAGAAAAGAAATGAAATAAAATGGAATAAAATTGAATTAATTGAAAAGTAAACCAATCCAACGCATGAGATTCAAAGCTGGGGGTCAGAGGTTGACTTGGCGCGTGAATCAAAGGTCAGGATCCTTTCTGGCTAAATCAGGTTTTACAAATTAATTAATTGGGATTAATTAGGTTAAGTGAGATTAGGGCAAAATGGATGCATCTGGGCCACACAAACACGCGCCAAGTTAACCAAGTCAATGGATCCAACGCTTGAGATTCAAACTACACTTAATGACAGGATTAAACCCTAATCATTTTCAGATGGCCGGAGAAGACCTCTGGTCGTCTTCTCCGGTGGGAACCCCACCTGAAAATCCCTAAAACCTTCAAAACGTAACTAAAATGGAATCTAAAAGAACAGAAATCCTTCCCAAACCTCACTGAATCAAAACCCTAACCCAAAATTCATTTATATTTCATCAATCACACGAATCGAAAGAAAACATTTCTAGGTCAGAAAGTTTCAGAACATGATTAAACCCTCATTTCTCCACCATTTTTAAAACCAAAGACATCAGAGTAATCAGTGAATCATGAAGAACAACTTAGGAACTTAAAAAATCATTTCTGGAAAAATGTTCATGAAGCTACCTGAGTTTTGAAGCTTTCAGTTTGCAACTTTCAGGCTTCTTCTCTTTGTGTAATCAACTCCTTTTATGCTCCTGATGAGCTCTTGATGCTTAGAGAAGGTTTGTGTTGGCTGGTTTGAGAGTTTGAACAGGTTCTGTTCAAGGTCAGGTGAGGATCGTGTTTATGATTCAAGCAGTTTAAGGCAAGGATGAGGGGTGCTTTGTGACCAGGATGATGAGTTGAGTTGATCTATGAGGTTTGTTTAAGTGTTTGTGGCTTGTATGCTGAGTTTCGAAAGCTTTTGCTTTTGAGAGTGAAAATGAGAGTGTGATGCTATGGCTTGTTTCAGGCTTGCTGGTTATTGTGTTTGGCTTGCAATTTGTTTGTATAAACAATTGCTATTGGTCAGAAGATGTGACATGGCCTTTTGTGATAGGTATGGTTACTTTTGCAAATTGTCAACTTTTGTGTAAGAGAAGCATGGGTCATGTTCTAGGCTAGTACATGGAGAGTATGCTGCGCAGCATGGTGAGGGGAAAGGCTAGGGTTGATCAGCAAAGTAGCTAGCAAGTGGATGAGATGTAATCATGAGTTTTTTGCAACTTGACTTTGCCTTTGGTTTTCATGAAGAAACTTGATCCATGGGCCATGAAACATGTAATTCTTTGCCCTATTCTGATTTTTGAATGTTGTGTGATCATGTTGAGTGAATTAGAAGCCCATTTGTTGACTTATTTGGCCTTGAGAAGTGAATTTGCAACTTTGCCTCTTTGGTGCATGACTTGAAATTTAGTGATTTTTGCCAACTTTGACAAGCCATAACTTTTGATCCAAAATGAATTAGGTCATGTTCTTGTACTTTTTGAAAAGGGGAAGATCTATTCTACAACTTTCATGACCAAAGTTTTTCCATTTGAAGCATTTTTGAATCAAAAAGTAAGGGTTGAAAAAGTTGCATAAAATGACATTTTCATTAAAAGTCAAACTTGCCCAAAAAGTCAACTTTGCAAAAGCTTTGAAATTCCTCAATTTTGTAAACTTCCAACTTCCAACTTCTCCAGCAGACAAACTTCATCAACAACTTGTGACCTTGGGCCGTTGTTTATCTTCCCAAAGGTTACTTCATACCTCAGGACGTTGTTTATCCTCCTGAAAGCTATCATGACTATTGGGCCGTTGTTTATCTTCCCAAAAGTTATACTTATACCTCAGGACGTTGTTTATCCTCCTGAAAGCAATCATGACCTTGGGCCGTTGTTTATCTTCCCAAAGGTTACCTCATTATCATGGGACGTCGTTTATCTTCCCGAAGGTTATTTTGAGACGTCGTTTATCTTCTCAAAAGCCATATCATGACTACTGGGCCGTTGTTTATCCTCCCAAAAGTTATACTTATACCTCAGGACGTTGTCTATCCTCCTGAAAGCTATCATTTCTTTGGGTCGTTGTTTATCCTCCCAAAAGTTATACTTATACCTCAGGACGTTGTTTATCCTCCTGAAGGTTATACCTTTACCTTGGGCCGTTGTTTATCTTCCCAAAGGTTATCTCACTATGTTGGGATGTTGTTTATCTTCCCAAAAAGCTATATCGTCATATTTTGGAATGCTTTATCCTCCAAGAGACATATTTGAAGAAATTTTCTCCAAGTGGCATCTTTAAGCCCACTCAAAGCATATACAACAAGTCATCAGTATCACTCTACGCACCGGTGAGTGCAAATTTTTGGGCTTTTGTGTTCAATCCCCTTCAACCTTCCAGGTCACGACTGGAAAATATACCAATCTAACCCCTCAGGTTTCAGAAAATTGAACAGGGGCAGTTGTTGCACCACAAAATTTTCCCTCACAATACAAGACTTTGTATGCTAAGAGGTTCATCAAGATTCACAAGACACCTTATGAGGTTCACAAGGTTCACTAGACACCTTATGAGGTTCACAAGGTTCACAAGACCTTTCATGAGGTTCACAAGGTTCACAAGACACCTTATGAGGTTCACAAAGTTCACAAGACCTTTCATGAGGTTCATGAAGTTCACAAGACACCTTATGAGGTTCACAAGGTTCACAAGACACCTTATGAGGTTCACAAAGTTCACAAGACCTTTCATGAGGTTCACAAGGTTCACAAGACACCTTATGAGGTTCACAAAGTTCACAAGACCTTTCATGAGGTTCATGAAGTTCACAAGACATCTTATGAGGTTCACAAGGTTCACAATACATCTTATGAGGTTCACAAGGTTCACAAAGTTCACAATTAGTCAGAAGATTTGACATTTCCCTTAGACAATGCATCCTCTTAAGCAATGCATCCCAAACTAGGGTTTTGACTTTAATCAGGCTAAATCAACTTCCAAGACTTAAAGTGAGTTTCATAACATCTTATATGTGTTTAAGAATCCCAATGACAAGTTTCAAGACTTTTCTCAAAGGTTTGCTCAGTCAGATGATCAGATAAGTCAAAATCAGTCAAAGCAGTTAAAAAGTCAAACTGAGGTCAACTGTGGTCAAACCAAAGTCAAACTTCATGATTTTTTACCAACATCAAGTATATGAAGTAAAATTAATCATTTGATCAAGGGTTGATCATGATTCATCAAGGAGATTTCAGATCATCAAGAATCAGGAGTTTTTAAATTAGGGTTTCCTCATGAAAAGTCAACTGAACTTTGACCAGCCATAACTTTCACATGCTTCATCAAATTTTTCCCATCCAAATCTCATTTTGAAGGAAATTGAATTCTCTACAACTTTGTGTCTCACAAGTCAAGCCCAAAAATTCTTCATTTGGAAGGTAGGAGCTAAGACATTATAGGTCCTTTTGAAAGTCAACAAAAAGTCAACAACTTCAAAAGGGCATAACTTGAGAATGGTAAATGATACGGACATGAAACCAATGGGGTTGGTTAGAGGACTCTTCAAGATTTCCAAAATGTCCAAGAACACCCTCATATCATTAAAATTGAAGGATATGTGCCCTTGCAAAGTTGGGAAATGTTTGGGTGGTTTATGAAGAAAATAGGGTCTTAAAGCCAAATTCTTCTAAATGGGCTGAACTTTTTGTGACCCAAGGTGTTCCGTGACATCATGCACGAAATTTATTTGATATTTTCATAATTTTATTTTATTTATTTTATTTATTATGATTTTTTATATTAAAAATCATTTTAAATTTAAATAAAATATCAAATATGAAAATTTAAAATATATTTTGGTTCTAGAAGGTCATTAACATGAATTGGATTGAATTGATATACAATTGATGATGATTGGCTTGAAATAGAAAGGTCTCATTCAAAAATATATGAAATTTAAGTCATAATCTTTTTCAATCTCCAAAAATCAAAAAGTCCAAACAATGATCCAATCTTTTGACCTAGCTTCACTCTACTATAAGTATACAAACTATCACAATGCATAGGGGACGAATCTTCTGCCTCAAGAGTAAGTTTTGACATTCAAAAAAATCACCAAAAACTTGAATTCGGATTTCACAATTCAGGCTCTTTCAAGGCAATTTGAAGGTTGATACATGTTCTATGGACATCATTGAACCTATTCCAATCATTAAAAGCATCAAAAACATGACATAGTGCATAACCCGAATCAAACTTTTCATGTCTTGATGATTTTTTCGTTTTCTCATATTTGTGTATTATAAATAAGATTTGATCATTGTTTCATGTTTGTATTGAGTTGTTGATTGTTTCTGGATGGTTTAATTGAAGTTTCACTACAGGTTTAAGGAATTGCCATGGCTAGGGTTTCGGCCAAGCAATTAGGGTTTCACTCTAAACCTAATATAAATGAATTTGGAAAACATAGGATGATTGTGTAAGCTCTGGGGATCACAACGCCCTAATTAATTGAAGAAAATTGTACTGTTTGCTTGCTTGTTGAGTTTCGCAGGTCCTGTAGGTGTTTGAAATCGCAGGAATTTCATAGGGAAATTCGCAGCAAAAAACGCAATGCCAGAGGAGGAAGATGAAGTTCCTGGCGCGCATTCTGGAATTCAAATATTGTTTTAATATTTTATTATGTTATTGTTAATTTATTTCACAGATGCGCGTCTGGCCCAGTGGTGAGGGATGTGTGTGTTATGCTTGAAGGCCTTGGTTCGATCCTTGGATGCAGCAATCTTTTTCTTATTTTTCCATTTAATCACAGGACTTAATATATTATAACATGATATGGATTATACATCAGATGCGCCCTTCTGGCTGGATGGTAAGTGTGCTTGCTTGTTGTGTGAAGGTCCTGGGTTCGAATCCCTCCCCAGGCCTTTTTGTGCTATTTCTTTTTGTTTTGTCATGGTTTTTTCCAGGATATCAACAAAACCCCATGGAGTGCATTGCTATCACTGGCGCGCGCGCAACCCAGTGGCTGGCTTATTGGTCCTGGAGGATGCATTGCTCAGGGGCTGGGTTCGAATCCCAACCCAAGTAAGTTCTTTTTCACTTTTTTTTGTTTTCTCTATTTAATTTGTTTATATTATAATTAAATAAGTTTAAATAATAAAATAAAATGTTTATAGCCTTATTTTCTTTTCTATAATTTGAAATTCATCTTTTCAAAAATTAAATTTTATTAATCAAAATTATTTATCTTATAGTATTAATATTACATAATTTTGTATAATTAGTTTATAATTAGATAATTAACACTAATATTTTCTAAAACCCTAAAATATTTTTATAAATCCTAATTATAAATATTAATTTATTTGTTAATTATAACTTTTAATTTATTCATTTATAAACTTTAATTATGTGTATATTTTTATAATTTGTTTATAATTATTATTTAATATAATTCTTGCATGTAAATAATTTTAGATTATGCTTAAAATAATTAAAAACTCCTAATTTAATTTTGTAAATATAATTTATTTTTATAATATGTTTATTTAATCATAATTAACCATTATTTTTCATAACATGTATATAAATTTAAATTTTTTATAATAATTAGTATATAGCATGAATTATTTATTTTTCTTCTTAAAAAATCTAAAAATAATCATTTATTAAAAATTGAACTTTTAATTTATTATTCATTGTTATGCAAATTTCTTTATTGTTATTATTATTACTAACCCCATTTATATGTATATTGTGATTTTTTATTATTATTGTTACTAACCCAATTATTTATTATTATTATTTGCTTATTTAATTTATTTTAATTATTATTATTATGTAATTGTATCCCTTATGTAATATTTGTAGTAGTAATTTTTGTTATTTATTTTAAATGCTATGGTTAGTAAAATAGGGAGTGAAATATGTTTGTATTTAAAAATTAATTTAGCTCATTAAATTTAAAGATAAATATTTAAATTGGTACACTCACACACGTAAGTCGATCTTTGATCGCCATCTCACTTCTTAAGGGTTACCTCTCAAGTTGCCTAAACAAAAGGTCAAGTAGGGTGTATAAAGCAAAGTCCCTCATCTCACATCATCTAGTCCCTAAACAGATAAAAAGATCAAGTCCCTTCGAATGTTGCCTTCGTAATGATCTTGTCCCTTTCGAATAAAGATGATAAGTCCCATTCGAATTGCTTATACACCCCACAGTTGCCTAAATAACAGATGTCCCTTCACTTGTCCCATACATCCAAGGTAATGACTACCTATTCCTTAATAATAGGGATAGTCTTACCATTTAAAGGATTCAAGAACAGAAAAGACTTAATTTAGGGTAGGCTCCTCTTATGTACTTGCTCACTTTCCAAAAACATTTCAAACACTTCATATTTTCAAACAAATTTTCAAAACAAAGGTTTTATATATATCCGTACATGGATCATTATAAAACACTTAAGAAAATTTCTATTCACACACTTCACATTTCAAAAACATTTTTAAAGTGAGCTAAGTAACTAAGAGCCCATGGATAACCATGGATGTAAAGGGTGCTAACACCTTCCCTTTACATAACCTACCCCCCGGACCCAAAAAAATCTTTTAAAAGGTCTTTCCTGTTCTTTTATGCCTTTCCTTTGGATAAAATAAAAGTCGGTGGCGACTCTTGCTATCCGCAACATAACTAAAGTCAGTTCTCCCACCGTGTTACAGAACTGGCGACTTTGCTGGGGATTTAATAAAAGAGGGGTACCCTTAGGAATTAGATCACTTTAAAATTGTTTGTCTTGTTTGCTTTATACTTATCTGTTGGGCTCTTATGTGTGAAAGATCCTAACCCGGATCTAGTGTACCTTAGGTAAATGGCAATAGACCAAGGAAACTGTACGGCGTATACCGATATGGTTGATCTGGTGGCCATAGTTAGTGTGACTTCTTGGTTGGTGCTTATGTTCCTTATGTTCCTCTTCTTGTTCCTGTAATGCACGTTGTAGTATAAATCTCCCAATAAAGTAGGCATTGGGTTCCTCTGGGAAAAGATGGAAATGGACTCCATGTTGATCAACCCTTTTTCTCCTAGAAACAAACTTATCCCATATACCATCAGGAATAGCAATGCACTAAACTCTACCCACTTGTTTCCTAAGGCAAAACATATGAGCTTTTGTGACAAGAAAATCCAAGGAAATCTCTTTACCCTTGTTGGCCTCTAAACCCATCTTGACTCTAAGCATAATTAAATGACAATCACTAGCTATGTCTTTAAACGAAGAAGCCCTCCCTAAAGCATAGTAAGGGATACCCTCTCTGATAGGAATCTTCAAGATGTTGGAAATCTCTTCTAAAGTGGGAGTCAAAATGTAATCTGGAAACACGAAAACTCGCAGTTGAGGATCATAGAACTGCAACAATGAGTGAAGGTTATCTCTCTGATCCACTGTGGGCTTATTCACATAACTTAGGATCTTCCCATACTCTTTTCTGAAGTCATCCAAAACCTTGTCATTCATTAAACCAATCAGTTTATGAATACTCTCGACTTCTGGTTGCGGAAAGATATAATGAACATTCCTCTTTCTAGGAGCTTCTCTGATTTCTGCCATCTGGATAAGAAACAATTACCGGAACTGGATGCAAGATGCAAGTAGCAACCTGAGAAAATGAAAACACAAATGGTTAATGTTAGTATGATACAATGCAGGCATATGATCAGTCTAGAACTGTCTGGATATAGAATACTGAGAGCCAAGGACCAAGTGATCAGAAACTCAAACTGTCTTTTGAATAGCAACCCTCAAATAAGAAATCTAGAGCCGGATAGTCAAGAATCCCCAGAACCATAATAACCGTACCATAACATAATATCACACTGATGATAAAGGGTATGTTGAGGTTAAGAGTTCCTGCAAACATGTAAACCCCTCCCAATTTCACGGGTGTACTCCGGCTGAAACATCATGGACTCTCAAAACCGAATAGAAATAATACATTCACCATCTCCGAGGAATGGCTCATGACCAAACCAGGAAATTTATTTAGCATTATGTACTACTTAGGGAGGTCTCAGTGTGAGTCCGGGAAAAACAAGCATCCCTTATAAGTCCCCAGCTTCGAGCGTTGAAATCGAGAAACAATAGTACATTCAGCCTATAGGATACAGTATTATTGCCATACGACTAGATGCTTTAACTGAGTCCCTATAAGAGAACCATACCATCATATGCGAGTTCCCATTGGGCCCTCGGGTGCAAATGGGTTTGCCACAAAATATGGTCTGCCACTGTCACCACTAGAGAGGGATGTTTCCAGAAAGGTCCTCAATGATCGGTCCCTAGATGCACATAACAATCGAGGTCGTGTAATGATCCAAGAAAGATACATGTATTAATACATTTCCAAGACGGTCGCAAGTCTGGGCGTGGAACTCACTAATACTAACATAGACAGATGCCATGAAGCCAAAGTGGAACCACTCTAAGTCCTAGGGTGAACTCGAGCCCCAGTTACGAGCTCATCTCACAGTAACAATCCCCAACCCACTAAAAGAAAACCAGTACAACCAGACATTCCAGTATATACATATGATGCATGAAAATAAATACTGAAAGAAGTAAATAAAGTATTAAATAAAACTGTAAATAAACAACAGTAAAATAAACATGCAACAACAAACATTAAACACCTAGTTAAACTGAAACACGCAAGCGTTAGGAGAGACTCTCAAGGGGAAACCAGAGATTCTGGGTTTGATCCTCTGCAGAGTCTCCAGTTGTCGCTCCCTGGATTTCCATCCTGGTACAAACACGAAAGTGGCACGGAAAAGGGTAGAGTCGTCAGCCAGGCAATTTTATCCCAAAGGAACGGAAAAGGTAATGCTGCACAAACCAGAGAAAAGAAAAGGAAGGACAAAGGTCCTACGAACCAAGGAACTGGGTTCGGGAGTCGGTTATGACTTGGAAAGGTATAAGTACCCCAGATCGTCCGCCGTACCTGACGGGATCCACTTTTGCAAAGAAACTGTTTCAAAGGGTAAAAGAATGAAGTTGCTGCAAAAGAAAAGGGACTGGATCTGGATAAGAAAAGAAAAGAAAGGGGGGAAAATGTAGGGAAAATAAAAGAGTGCTCGAACGGGCCCTACCCCACTACCTACGTACCTCATCTGGACATGAGGATCAGAGTCGCCATAGTTCCCCTAACTAGGGAGGAAGATGGCTCGTGTTTTAAAAGCTTGAACTGCTTATATCAATGCTCAGGTGTTGCGGGCTCGTCTGGCATGAGTGTGTTACCGTCTTGTAAAGAGACAATTAGGAGAAAATTCTTATGTTATGAGTGAAGGTGATGAGAAAAGAAGCCCCGAAGGAGAGACGAGTATTGTTTGTTTGTTTTTGACTTTTAGAAGCTTTTATTTGTGTGTCACAAGAAAGTGAATTCAAGCTCATTTCCATGGAATGTGTACTTACTACTACATTCCAAGATGGAATAATAGAACAAGCACACCCAAATAAAGATGGAATAAAATTGAATGAAGGTCGGGGAGGGTGAAAAAAGAAAATCAGTCACGTTTGATTCAGTTTGGGCTTTAAAAATGGAGGTGCAATTAGCAATACAAGGCCCAGGTCTAACACACAGGATCCACCAAGTTATCATGGAATTCATAAAATCTCATAGTCAATAATAAGCACAAGATTTATCAAACGGATATGATGAGTCAACAAATTAAACAAGTCAGCGCATCACACATATCTCCATGCACGCACATGGTAACAACCCTAGACAAGCACACATCAAGCATTATTGTGAAACATAAAACATGTGACCAACACGCACAATTTTTAATGTGGTGTCACATTCTGGTGCGTAGGATTAAAATAATGGATGAAAGAGATCATTTCTTCCACCTTGGTCCTCCTCTCTACCTGCAAATCAACATATCCAGAATCCGGTGACGGAGCCCTAGCTTCGGTCACTGGAAAATGCATACGAAGAACACAACCTCACAGAAGTTGATAAAATTCTCCAGATCTACTCATTTTGGTGTTGAACATGAATATGAAATAAAAAATAACAAACACTCAAAGATACGCACAGATAGAAGAGAAACATTTTGCACATCAAAACTATATATCCATCATACATGCTCAAATCTCAACCAAATTCAAAACCAATCACATCAGGATAATTAGTGGAGCACATAGATCACAATGCATACATTTAAAACAAGATCCAGGAACATGAATTTGGAAGCTAACATGAAGTTGAAGTTTCTCAAATCCTTCAAGAAAACCCTCAGCCAAGTGCAGATCTCCTCATTAGCTTCTCTATTTGCAAAATAAATGCAAATAGAGCTTCAGATCTACTTGAATTGTGAGTTTCGAACCAGCTTGCTCACCAAAATGACACTATGTGAAATCCTTGCTTTCAGGCCAAATTGATGGTTGATTTGTGATCCTTACACTCTAAGGATGAATAATATATGAAGAGTTGAAGCAATGAGTGTGTGATGTGAGATATTCAAATGGAAATGAAATTGAGCAAGAAAGCTTGGAAGTGTGAAATGAGAGAGGCTGAAGCTATGAAATTCATGTGGTTCCTTTATATGTGATATGTTTTTTATGCTGATTAGGGTTTAAGAGTGAGTGGAAGCATGAGAAGTGTGATAGGGAGTGTTTTTCCATTTTGCATGAAAGTTCAACATGGGGTGATTTATGCGTGCATCCTTGAGTTTTTGTGCATGTTCAGCTTCATTTTGATTCACTTACCACCTTTAGATCAATCATAAGGCTTATAATGCTTCGGTTTTTTAGTTTTGAAATAATATGCAAAATGACCAAGTGTGAAATATCTCATGCATCAAGTCACAATTTCCATGCATTTTATGGGAAAATTACTTGTTATGCAATGTACTTGAATATAATAACCAGCATTGTGTCGCTCCCGGGATTTTCATCCTAGTACAAACGCGAAAGTAGTGTAGAAAAGGTAGAGTCACCAGCCATGCATTTTTATCCCGAATGAATGGGAAAGGTAATGTTGTACAAGCTGAGGAGAAAAGGAAAGGACGAGGTCCTGCGAACCAAAGATCTGGGTTCGGAAGTCGGTTACGACATGGGAAGGTATTAGTACCCCCAGATCGTCTGTCGTACCCGACGATATCCATGCTTGTTAGTCTGTTTCAAAAGGTGAGAAATAAGATAATGTTGAACGAATGAATTGCTAACTGGAGCTGGAACTGAAATGAGAAAGGGAACTGGAAAAGAAAATGGAAAGAAAGGGGGAAATGTAGGGAAAATAAAGAATGTGCTCGAACGGACCCTACCCCGCTACCTACGTACCTCATCGGGAAAATGAGGATCAGAGTCGACGTAGTTTGCCTAACTAATGAGGGAACTTGTTTGTGTTTTTTAGGATGATGTTGCCATAGTTCTAACTCAAGTGTTTGCAGGCTCGTTGAATCGAGTGCGTTACGTTCTTGTTGTCGAAATGTTGAGACAAATCATGATCGTATGCAAAGAATGGGAGATGAGAAAAAAAGACGTGATGTCTTTGTTTATTGTCTTTTAAAAGAAGTGTTTTGATTTTGATGTTTACTGTATTTACAACACTAAAGACTATGATACAGGAGCGAATACTTTCCAAGGTCGCCCCCAATGGGACGTTTGAAAAGTATTCTAGAAGAGTGGAGGAGACCTACAATAATCGTTTCCCATATGGCTTAAGTCTCGTGGCATATTGTACACACTTTCTTCTCGGGAGGGCTAAGACTTGGAGTAAACACTCACTCGGGCTGCTTGAGTCTGAGTCTCCCCTGTTGTTGATAACTCTGTTGCTGAGATGAATTCGAACATCCAAATTCCTCCTTCACTTTCTTTCCCATGTTTGATCGGTAAATGGGCAGAGGTTGCTGGCATGGTGACTTTACGACCCAAAGTGGAGGGACACACCCTTGATTTGAGATGACCCTTGTGGAAGGAAAAATAGGACTCCCTTCTTTTGCAACCATTGATATGAGATCCCTTGACACATTCCCGTTGATTGGTGTGAACTCAATCATCTTTGAGTCAATGAGCTCTTGGACCCGATATTTGAACCTCTTACAGTTTTCCACATTGTGACTAGATGCACCAGAATGGAAATCACACCTAGCATTGGCGTCAAAGTCTGGAGGAAGCTTTGCAGGAAGGGCTACAAAAGTGATGAGTTCAACCAATTTGAGTTCGAGCAAGCAAGGAAGCAACTGCGCATACGTCATTGGAATCAAATCAAACTTAACCTCAGGCTTCTTTCGCCTTTGTTCACAATTTTTGCCCTTGAACTTCCTTTGGGGAACTGGAAGCAACCGCAAGATGAGAGGTTTAGGAGTCCGAAGTTGTGGAGAATATCCGTGAAACATTTCCTGGTCTCGGGAACACCCCACTGAACGGGGAGAAGTAACAAGAAGCAGCAATGAGAACATAGTAACATTCTTTTAATACTGCCTCTGGAACCTCCATGGTCTGGTTCTCCTGCTTCTTTAATTGGTTAACTTTTTCTCTCAATAGATCATGACCATGAAACAAGGCCTGCATGTCCACCATGAATTGTCCCATTCAGATCTTCATTTTAGCCACCTCCGCTCGGAGTTGCTCCATGTACATCTCTTGATGATTGTGATTCAAATTGGCAATTGTCTGTAGAGAAATTAAGTCAGGATGAGAATATGTCCCCGAACACCTGTCATGAGGATGTATGCAAAATGTCATGTTCGGTTATTTCCAAGGAAGTAAAATCTAGGTGTGAGATTCTCGGAAATAACTGAACATGAATGTTGAAATGTTATGATGTCATGTATGTATTTGGCATGTGATCACCGTTGCATATACTGAGCATTGATGTACTGTCTTTTGATTTTCCTGAATATCATCTGTCAAGAATACCAGATCACAACTATATGTCAACAGAAAACCCAAGTATCAGGAGAAAGTTAGGTTGAAGGTAAATTTCCCTACAAACCTGTAAATAGTGCCCCCACCTCACTGGTATGCTCCGGGTCGACATCACGGACTCTCAAATCCGAACAGCAATAATACTTTTACCATCTCTGAGAAATTTCTCATGACAAAATCAGGGAATCGGTTTGGCATTATGTACTACTCAGGGAGGTCTCAGATGAGTCCGGGAAGAATAAGCATCCCTCATAAGTTCCCGGCTTCAAGCACTGAAGTAGAGAAACAATAGTACATTCATCGCGAAGGATACATTACTACCTTCATACGACCAGTTGCTTTAACTGGGTTCCTATGGGAGAACATGGTCATCCTATGCGACTTCCCAGTGGGCCCTAGGGTGCGAATGGGTTTGCTGCAAAATATGGTCTGCCATTGTCACCACTGGAGAGGTTTGTTTCCACTAAGGACCTCGGTGATCGGTTCCTAGTGTTAGTAGCTCAGGTGGGAACATTATATGGTCTTCCTAGGCAGTATAGAACATATCCCAAGAGAGCCTGATTTGGGTGTGGAACTCGTGAAAACTACATGTGCTCAAGACCACGCAAGCCACATGACTGCCCACTCTAAATCCTATGGGTATTCTCAAGCTGAGTAGTTGGATTATCTCACAATAATCCCATCCTTCCAAAGAAAACTAGAACAACCAGTACATGTCAGTATATGCAATAGTAATGTGAATGCGGAAAGCTGTTAATAGAGTAAAGCAGTAAACTGTAAATAAAACAGTAAAGCTAAACTAAAGTGCGTAACAACAAGAGAATAAACAACCAAAGAAAATAGAAACAGACAAGCGCTAGGATTGAATCTCAAAGGGGAAACCATAGATTATGGGTTCGATCCCCTACAGAGTCGCCAGTTGTCGCTCCCGGGATTTTCATCCTAGTACAAACGCGAAAGTGGTGTGGAAAAAGTAGAGTCGCCAGCCAGACATTTTTATCCTGAATGAATGGGAAAGGTAATGTTGCACAAACCGATGAGAAAAGGAAAAGATGAGGTCCTGCGAACCAAAGATCTGGGTTCGGAAGTCGGTTACGACTTGGGAAGGGATTAGCACCCCAGATCGTCTGTCGTACCCAACGATATCACTACGGGAAAACAGGGCATTAATAGCGCTTTTTTACCTTAGAGAGCACTTTAAAGCGCTGTAAAAGGTTGCGCTGTCTTAGGTAAAGACAACGTTTTTTTAAAGGAAAAAGCGCTTTAAAAGGCCCCAAATAGAGAGCGCTTTTTAAGAAAAAGCGCTTTCTAAAGTAGGCCTTATAAAGCGCTTTTCCTTAAAAAGCGCTCTCTAAGTTATGCCATTAGACAACGCTTTTAAAGAGCTTTATATTGTATACGTTGAAAATTTTAATAATTATTTGTACATTACTTTAGAGAGCGCTTTTATGAAAAAAGCGCTTTCTTTGGTCCCTCATTAGAGAGCCCTTTTGAAAAGCGCTTTCTAAAGGCTACCTATAATTTTTATTTTATTTTTTGTATCACTTTAGAGTGCGCTTTTAGGAGAAAGCGATGTCTATTGTGGACCTTAGAGAGTGCTTTTAAGAGATAGCGCTCTCTAAAGTGTACCTATAATTTTAATGATCTTTTTCAAAACATCTCATTTTTCCATTTTAAACGCAGAACCTGTAAATGCCTTTTTTAGGCAGTATACTAGTATAAACCAATTCTACCAGTATAATTCACATTCACATTATTATAAACCATTCCAAACGATATTTTCAAACCATTTCATCATTTAAATAAACCAATTCATTTCAAACTAATATAAACAATCTCAATATTATCGGTATTTATCACCAAAAACTATATATATACGTTAAACCAATTCATTTCTATCCATTCCATACCAATTCATTTACACCATAAGTCATGTACATATATACCACAATATTAACCTATTTATACCTTAAATTATCTGTTTTTCTATAATAAATTCACTCAATTCTTCCATAATTTCACCAATTTTTGAGGCCGTATAATGAGGACACGTGAATTCTTCAAAGTACTACATAACAAAACAAAATATGCATTCATTAGTTAATATTCGATAATATGCATAATATACGATATTAAAATAAATCCTAAGTTATAAATCTATGCATACCTGATTAGGAATCTCTAATTGATCCAATTGAATGATTTCTCTCATGAACCTCAAAACGTAGTACCCGCAGTCTATGCCAGTTTTCTGTCGAGGACACTACACATAGACAAACAAATTTGTGTTATCAAGTAGCATCACTAATAAGTAACATTGTGAAAATTAAATTAATTACCTACACATGGATCCATGGAATAGTGTTTTCTTTAGCCCGTGCAACTCGATAATCTCTTTGTGCTCGGTACACTAGTATAGATCTATAAAAGAAAAACGTAAATTTAGAACAATCTCACAGAAATAATTAAATATACAAATACACGAATTTTTTGAACAATCTCACTTACGTATCAACCATTTCCTTCATACTCGGATATGTTGACCAATCATGCTCCATTGAATTCAAATAATAGACCACTTCTCTTGTAGGATTAATGGCAACCAACAACCAGTGTCCACTGTAAAATATAACAAAAGTTTAGATGGATAACTTATACGCAAAAGATACAAAGATTAGCATGAAATTAGAATGACAATATTACTTGTGTCCAGTATTATATGGTAAAACAAAACAAAGTCTTTGTATTGGATGCCATGTATCTGTCAACTAAGTATTGTCTTACTGTATCCGCATTCAAACCAATTGCCGTACAGTTGACACTAGTGGAAGCAAGGAAACAAAATCGGTTTAACAATTCTAACTTGTGCATGAGTTTGACATACAAGTACCTTAAATAAAAACAAATAATAGACATTAGACTATTTTCATTGAAATGTTCCAATAAATTGTTCAAGTAAATAAATAATAGATTGATCGAAGTACCAGATGTAGGCATGCATAATACCAATGCCTAACGTTTGATGCTTGAGAATCTGCTCAATGTCCTCTATTCCGATTATCTCTGAATGAGGAAAACTAAAAACACCTTCGTCCAAGTCTATTTGACGAATACAACCTTGCATCACATCTGATACTGACACAGGTGTATCAAGACACAACCGAAAGCAAGTTGCAGCAGTTCTTCTTGTAGGAACCTTTTTCTTACTCTCGACCAATTGTGAAGCTTGAGCAGGAGGAACTTTTGAAGCTTGAGCAGGAGGAACTTATGAAGCTTGAGCAGGAGGAACTTGTGAAGCTTAAGCAGAAGGAACTTGTGAAGCTTGAGCAGAAGGAACCTAACAATCATATAAGTTAGGTAAAGTAGAAAATCATAAAACTTTTGAATCTAGATCATAGAATAACACTTTAAATGTACCTCTCTTTTTTGTGATGCAACAAATTTTTTTTCCGGAAAAAGCCTTTTAGATGGGGGTTTTGTAGGAGTCTAAAATTGCCATATTGCAAAAAAAATGTATGTAAGGTTCAAAATGATTTTCATAATGGTTCAGAATTGACATTTGAATTCTAAGAGATTCATAATGATTTTAACCTTACCTCATCATATATAATAATAAGGTATGACGGCCATGCAACAAACGAGCCTAAAGCCTCTCCCAACGATGTTATCTCTGCAACCGTGTCAGATATAGGTAGTGCCGCACCCATATCTACAACAATATCAACTGACCCTTTCAGACATCCATGAGGGAGCGGATTATGGTGAAGTAACTCTCCCGCTCTGTTATACACTTTTCCTTTGCCAACTATGCGATAAGTCGGTAACGACAAATACAGATGACAAGAGGAAATGCCCTGAAGCAATAGTGAAAGTATAATTGTTAATGTGTGTAAAGGTTAATTAAATTAAAAGTGTTAATTTAATTAAGATAAATATGTGCTATAATTACCTCAGGAATTTTATTTTCACAATTGATACTAGCTTTTTCACTAGTATCTTTCAACCCGGAACTGCACTTAGACGCCTCATACATCTCTTTATCCTTTTGCAATGCACTGACTTGCGCCTTAAGTTCCTCCAATGTTTTCATCACTTCTTCATTGCTAGTATTTTTTCTTTTTGGTTGCTTATACAAGGAAGAGGGCGTCACACCAAATCCTTTACCCCTCACTCGACCGGAATACTCAGGAACATTTAGTACTCGACTAAGAATGCTCCTGCAATCCTGATCCTCGCCTGTGGTTAAGGATTTAGATAGACTCTCCTGAAATTCATCGACAAATAGAAAATTATTAGTGGGGATTAAAGACATAATGTTATACTTAATTTTATACTTACACATTTCTCATAAACTTGATGAATGTCTTCACTAGGAACTCCACTCTTTCCCACACGAGCAGCCTTCCACAAAACATGTTCTGGAAGAGATTTTTCTGCACTTTTCTCCTCTTCTAACTACAAATTGAGAAAAATAATAAGATAGTCAATTATAAAATATTGAGACAATTAATAAGATCATATCATTTATATATATATACCATTTGTTGTTGTAATCGTGCATATCCCTTTCAACCTTTTTTGTATGGATATGCGGGTTTTGAGGCTCTTTTGCGATTAGTGGCACTCAAATCCTGGATAAACAAGTTTAAGGCATATCAGAACAAACTAATGCAAAGATAAACAAGTATATAATACAATTAATAGACATGAAATTAAAAGATAAATAAATTTACATTGAATTTTGCGCTTTTCCGTTTGGCTACAAAAGCTTTCCATTCTTCCGGTGTAATCAAATCCGCATACAATGGTGGAAGTTCTACATCAACAAATTTTTTTTTATCATCCCTCAGATATTTGTTTGATAATAAGGCTCGAAATCCCCCATGTCTCTTTCCGGCCAATTGGAGACAATACGTTTTGCGGCTTTCATCAATATTAAAGGACCTCTACAAAAAACACATACACATATAAACATAAAATGTGTTAGTATAAGTGTGCTAGTATAAGTCAAAAGAAATCTAATAACACATCAATCATTTTTGGTAATCAAGTACCTCTATCTCACTCCATATCTTATCTTTACCAGCTTCCAACATTGAATTCCTCCAATCATCACTGGTAATTGGAATGTGTTGGCGGACAAGTGAACCAATGTACGAAGCCAACATTGAACCGTTAGGCTCAATTAGTTGGTCCTCATCGCTCCAATGTACATCAAATTTCACCCTTTTATCTCTAGCACGGTGAATTGACCTCATAATTGTTATTCCATGTTTTATTTCACTTTCTACATTCAAAGCTTTTTCTTGAGTTTCGTTTGCATCATGTGTCTCGTGTGTCTCGGGTGTCTCGTGTGTCTCGTGTGTCCCGTGTGCGTCTTCCTCATTACTAGCCATTATACCTGTAAGAAAGAAAAAACAAAAATTAAATGACAAATTATAATGACAAATCTAAAATTCAACATGTCAAATCTAAAATCCATAATCTATAATCCATCGAATGATATAACATGTCAAATTATAATGACAAATCTAAAATTCAACATGTCAAATCTAAAATCCATAATCCATCGAATGATATAACATGTCAAATTATAATGACAAATCTAAAATCCAACATGTCAAATCTAAAATCCATAATCTATAATTCATCGAATGATATAACATGTCAAATTATAATGACAAATCTAAAATCCAAAAATTAAATGACAAATCTAAATTCATAATCTATGATCAATTACTAGCCATTAGTACCTTTTTTAGACACGTCTCTTTCTTTTCTTGGTTGGAATATGTTCTACCCGTCTCTTAACAACATAGACGGTTGGATTGATCCAAATACCCTTATTATGATCATTTCTAGTAAATGATTCAATATCACCATAAATATCACCTTGATCGTTTCTAGTCAATGATTCAATATCTACATCAATATCACCTTGATCTCCAATGTTATCATCAAGTACTTTGTTCGATAAAAGCACTATAGACCACTTTGTACTTGTCGGATCATTAACATAGAACACTTGTTTAGCTTGAGAGGCAAGAATAAAAGGCTCATCTTTGTATCCCACCCTATTAAGATCCACTTGCAAAAATCCCAACTTATCCATTCGTACACCATTATTGTTTTCAACCCACTTGCAACGAAATATAGGAATCTGAAACTTCTCATAATCAAAACCCCAAATGCGCTCGATAACCCCAAAATATGACAGATTTGCAAATTTGGGGTTTAAGTCTTTCACACTTGAAATGTGCATTGCTTCAGCTACCATAGTGACACCACTATTTTGCATTGTACTTTTATCATCTTGTTCTTTGGTATAAAATGTGTATCCATTAATTGCATATGCACTATAAGAAAACGCAACCAAACTTTGACCATATGCTAAACATCTCAATCTTTCTGTTATTGAAGCGGGATCTGAATAATACCTTTCGAAAATGTGACTCTTAAACTAAGGTCTGAAACTTCGATTGTGCTCTCGTACTATCCAATTCTCATTTCTATTCGTATTTAAACCTCAGAGAACATCTTTGTGCATTTCAACATACGGCTCAACTTCATTCTCATTGTACAGAACATACAAATGCACTTGATCCCGTTCGACCCTTGATATTGTCACAACTTCATTCCCAATTAGCTTTTTTCCTGCTTTTTTTCCGACAACATTAGATTTGGGGAGTCCAATTGATTGTACATTGGACAAATATTCAGTACAAAACTCAATCGCTTCTTCAATAATGTATCGTTTGGCAATACAATCCTCTGGTCGACTTCGGTTTTTCACATACCCTTTTAATATTTTCATATAACATTCAGCAGGGTACATCCATCTCATATAAGCCAGTCCATACAATTATGTCTCTTTCACCAGATGAACAACAAGATGAACCATTATGTCAAAAAAAGGAGGGAGGAAAATACATTTCAAGATCACACAGTAATAACTATTTCGTTTTGCAATGTTGGTAAAATCGCAGGATCGGTCATCTTACTGTAAATTGACTTAAAGAAAAAACACAATTTAGTTATTGCACTTCTTACTTTTTGAGGTAGAATAGAACGTATACCTATTGGTAGAAAATGTTCCATTATAACATGACAGTCATGCGTATTCAAACTCTTTAACCTGAGGTCTTTAAAGGACACAAGTCTTCTAATATCTGAAGAGTATCCTTATGGAACTTTAACTTCACTTAGAAACTTACACAATATATTTTTCTCCTTTCTAGATAGAGTATATGCAGCAGGTGGTAGATATTTTCGGTTTCCTTTCTTCACGGGCCCTAATTCAGTTCTTATCCCCATCGCTACCAAGTCCTTTCTTGCTTTAAGGCCATCCTTAGACTTTCCAGGTATATTGAGTAACGTACCAATAACACTGTCAAACACATTTTTTTCAATATGCATAACATCGAGAAAATGTCTTATATACAAAGACTTCCAATATGACAGTTCAAAAAAAAATTGACCTCTTCTTCCACCCTTTCTTGACAAGTGTATGTGCAAAAGGCTTGCCAAACCGAGTATTCATATCTTTTACCTTTTCAAAAATTTGATCACCTGTCAATATAGGTGGAGCTCTACTTTATTTTGTGTCTCCATTAAAGGTTTTTCTCCACCCACGGTAGTGATGTCTCGAATGTAAGAATCTATGATGACCGAGAAAGACATTCTTTTGACCAAACTCCAATCGCGTCCAATCTGTTTTATATTCACAAATAGGACACACACATTGACCTTTTATGATGTACCCTGATAGATTTTCGTATGCTGGAAAATCATTAATTGTGCCAAAAAACATTGCCCTCAAGTTGAAATTTTCTTTCCTATATCCATCATAAACCTCCACACCGTTCTCCCACAAAAACATTAAATCTTCGATTAAGGGTGCCAAGTAAACGTCTATGTCATTCCCTGGTTGTCTAGGCCTAGAAATTAACATAGATAACATCATGTACTTACACTTCATACATAGCCATGGAGGTAGGTTATAAATCATTAAAATCACAGGCCAAGTGCTATGTGAGATACTTTGAAGACCGTGTGGGTTCATTCCATCAGTAGATAATGCCAAACGAAGGTTTCTTGCTACTTTTCCAAATTCAGGATATTCATCATAAATTTTCATCCACTGTGGTGAATCTGCCGGATGTCGAACTTTCCATCAATAATTCTTTCATTTGCATGCCAAGTCAAGTGTCTTGAATCGGTTTCACTATGAAACATGCGTCTGAATCTCAGAATTATAGGAAAATACCATAAGACTTTTGCCGGAGACAACTTCTTCTTATATCGAGAGACACCACATTTCGGACACTCATTTAATGATGCATACTCGTTTCGAAACAAGACGCAATCGTTTGGACAAGCATGTATCTTATCATAGCTCATGCCAATAGAGTACAACATCGTTTTGGCCTCATATGTTCGATTGGGAAGAACATTATCCTCTGGAAGCATATCTTTCATAAGGGCCAATAAGACTGAGAAACTTTTATCCGACCATCCATTGCCCGCCTTTAAGTTGTACAACTTTAATACCGCATACAAACTTGTGAATTTAGTGCAACCATTATACAAGGGTTTCTCTGCATCGCTTACCAACCTATCAAACATTTCAGGACAATCCTTAAGATCATCTTCAAGTGCTTCTATAATCTCTTCAACTTGATCATAATCGTACGTATCTGTGCCATTATCGTTTGAAGCATAGGTCGTATTATCCCCTGATTCAACATTCCCATTACTTTTCTCACCATGCAAATCCCAACATGTATAACTTCGATCAATTCCATGCCTCGGTAAATGCGATAACAGCTGACTCGCATTAACCCGACCCACAAAACAACAATCCAAGCACGGACATTTCATTCGACTAGGGTCTTCGACGTGCGCAACAACAAACTTAACAAATTCCTTGACCCCATTCTCGTACTCTTTCGTCAATCGATTTGAAAACATCCATTTCTTATCCATAGTTGCACTAATTAAACTAAACAAAAACAAAAATAAAAATAAAAAAAAGCAAATATACCTGTAGAGATGTAAACAACTTCTAAACCTCACCTCAAAATCTAGATGTAAACAACTTCTAGACCTCACCTCAAAATCTACCTTCAATTTGCATACAAAAATGAAGATTATTAGAATTTGATACGGTCTCTTAATATAAAAATCAATCATCAAGAACACAACAACAACAATATCATCAAGAACGATAAGATAGTGGTTCCTAAACTTATCATTCTAACATGTTAAAAGAATGATAAATCATAATCAATTTGAGAAATCTTCATTGATACCATGAATGAAAAATGTATACTTCTCATTTAATGAAATAATGAGTTAGAGAAAATATTTATGTTTTATGTTTGTAACAACTATTTTTGTATCAATGGCTATAATAGGTTACTTGATGTTTGGTTCAAAAGTTAAATCACAAATAACCTTAAGCTCACCATTAAACAAAATTAGTTCAAAAATCGCGATATACACAACCTTGGTGAATCCAATGTCTAAGTTTTCTTTTATGATATTACCAGCCACTTTTTATAAATGAAGAAGGTCTCGATTGTATTGATGGTTTAAGCATTAGAAGTCAATAGTTTTGGTACTTTATCGAATTATATATTAATAATAAATGGCTATAACATAAATGGTATCATCAACAACAAAACTGTATCATCAACAACAAAATTGTATCAACACAACATCAGCAATAGTCAGGAAAATCAACACAACATCAGCAATGAGCAACATCAACAATATCATCAACACAATAACAAACACAACATCATCAACACAATATCATCAAGAACGGACGACGACAACAACAATGTACAACATAAATATCATCAAGAACAGACGACGACAACAACAATAATGTACAACATCATCAACACAATATCATCAAGAATGGACGAACGAATAATGTACGTACCTCAGCAACAAACAGACGAACAATGAGAAAGCGATTATCGTTTTAAGACCTTCAACAATATTAACGAACTTCAGCAACGAACTTCAGCAATGATCAATATAGTTTTAAGAACGAACAATGAGAAAGCGATTATGGTTTCTGAAAAGGGTTTAAGAGCGAAAGTTATTCTGGTTTCTGAAAAAGGAAATGATTAGAAACGTTTTATATTTTAATAAATGATTGACATTAGAGAGCGCTTTTTAGAAAGAGCGCTTTCTAAGGTCTTTTGACAGATTAACCTTAAAGGATGCTTTTTGTTAAAAGCGCTTTCTAAGATCTCTGAAATAAAATAATATAAAATATTTTAATAAATAACCATAGAGGGCGCTTTCACTGGAAAGCGCTTTCTAAAGTTGAAAATATAAAAATAAAAATAAAAATGAGTCCGAGGCAAGGGGGATTCGAACTCCAGATCCATAGCATTCACATAAACCTCCTTAACCAGCGGTACTACGCTCTCATCCATTAATTATATTCACATTAAATATATATAACATAAGTATTCATATATATTTTAAATTATATATTAATATTATTTGTATATATTAATTAATATATTTTAAATTATATATTAATATAATTTGAATATATTAATTAATATATTTTATTAAATAACCTTAGAGAGCGCTTTCTTTAGAAAGCGCTAAAATGAGTCTGGGGCGAGGGGGATTCAAACCCCAGACTCATAGCATTCACATAAACCTCCTTGACCAATGGTACTACGCCCTCATCCATTAATTATATTCACATTAAATATATATATATAATATAAGTTTACATATATATTTAATTAATAGAATTTCTATATATTAATTAGTATATTTTAAATTATATATTAATATAATTTCTATATATCAATTAATATATTTTGAGATATATATTAATATAATTTCAATATATTAACTAATATATTTTAAATTATATATTAATATAATTTCTATATATTAATTAATGTATTTTAAATTACATATTAATATAATTTCTATATATTAATTAATATATATTAAATTATATATTAATATAATTTGTATATATTAATTAATATATATTAAATTATATATTAATATAATTTGAATATATTAATTAATATATTTTATTAAATAACCTTAGAGAGCGCTTTCTAAAGAAAGCGCTTTCTTAGGTCTTTTGTTAGTTTTAACTTAGAGGGTGATTTTTAATAAAAGCGCTTT
The DNA here is from genome assembly GCA_963966055.1 of Lathyrus aphaca. Classification (NCBI taxonomy): domain Eukaryota; kingdom Viridiplantae; phylum Streptophyta; class Magnoliopsida; order Fabales; family Fabaceae; genus Lathyrus; species Lathyrus aphaca. Next base: position 31,217,876 of record OZ014519.1, on the reverse strand, counting down.
CTAAGGTAGAAAATATAAAAATAATTAAAATGAGTCTGGGGCGAGGAGGATTTGAACCCCAGACCCAAAACATTAAGATAAACCTCCTTGACCAGTGGTACTACGACCTCATCCGTTTATTAAATTCACATTAAATATATATAATTTAAGTTTACATATATATTTAATTAATATAATTTCTATATATTAATTAGTATATTTTAAATTATATATTAATATAATTTCTATATATCAATTAATATATTTTGAGATATATATTAATATAATTTCTATATATTAACTGATATATTTTAAATTATATATTAATATAATTTCTATATATTAATTAATAAATTTTAAATTATATATTAATCTAATTTCTATATATTAATTAATATATTTTAAATTATATATTAATATAATTTCTATATATCAATTGATATATTTTAAAATATATATTAATTATTTAAATATATTATTTGAATATACTAATATAATTTTAAATATATTAATTATATTTTGATAAATTAATAAAATTTTATATATTAATTAATATATTTTATATATTTAAATATATTAATGAATACATTATTTAAATATATCATTTGAATATATTAAAAAAAATATTTGTATATATTTGAATATATTATTTAAATACATTATTTGAATATATTAAAAAAATATTTGAATATATTATTTGAATATATTATTTGAATATAATTTATATATATTTGAATATATTATTTAAATATATTATTTGAATATATTAAAAAAAATTACATATTAATATAATTTTAAATACATGAATTATATTTTGATATATTAATATAATTTTAAATATATTTTAAATTATATATTAATATAGTTTTAATATATTTAAATATAATTTTAATAAATTAAAATGTTTGTATTTAAAACATATATTTGTATAATTATAAATATAATTTAAAATAAATTAAATTAAATTTAATATGATTTAAATATATTAAATATAATTTGATATATTAATATAATTTAAAATTCCTTTCCCTACCTAAAGGGCATGACTTCGATACCCCATTTTGACATATTTTGCGATACTTTACATGGTTCAGTATATTTGTATCAAAAACAAAAAACAACGTTTTTGTAACAAAGCGCTCTTATAGGTCTTTTGTAAAATAATTTAAAATAAAGTGCTTTCTTAAGTTACGCTTTAGAAAGCGCTTAAGGTGAAAGCGCTCTCTAAAGCGGTCATCTTAGAAAACGCTTTTAGAAAGCGTTGTCTAATGTGCCCTTTAGAGAGCGCTTTTTTTGAGCGAATTTTCAATTGACCTATAGCAGCGCTTTGCATTAAAAGCTCTTTCTTTTGTGCGCTGCGAAATGCCATTTTTAGCGTAGTGTATCCACGCTTGTTAGTTTGTTTCAAAGGGTGAGAAATAAGATGTTGTTGAACGAAAGAATTGCTAACTGGAGCTGGAACTTAAATGAGAAAGGGAACTGGAAAATAAAATGAAAAGAAAGGGGGAAATGTAGGGAAAATAAAGAATATGCTCGAACGGGCCCTACCTTGCTGCCTACATACCTCATCGGGAAAATGAGGATCATAGTCGACGTAGTTCGCCTAACTAAGGTGGGAACTTGTTTGTGATTTTTAGGATGATGTTGCCATAGTTCTAACTCAGGTGTTTGCAGGCTCGCTGAATCGAGTCATTACTGTCTTGTTGTCGAACTGTTGAGACAAGTCATGATCGTCCGCAAAGAATGAGAGATGAGAAAAGAAGACGCGGTGTCTTTGTTTATTGTCTTTTAAAAGAAATGATTTGATTTTGATGTTTATTGTATGTACAACACTAAAGACTATGATACAGGAGCGAATACTTTCCAAGGTCGCCCCCAATGGGACGTTTGTAAAGTATTCTAGAAGAGTGGAGGGGACCTCCACTAATCATTTCCCATACAGCTTAAGGCTCGTGGAATATTGTACACACTTTCCTTATTAAATGTTTTGATTTTTCTTTGAAGGTGAGAAGTGAGACTCAAGTTACAAAAGGAAAAATCTAAGGGAACTAGACTTACCTTAAATGATTATGTTCAATGGTGAACCCTATGATTAGTGAAGTTTGAAAGGAACACTACCTAAGCGGATATTAGACTAAAATTCGAGTATTAAAATAATATTGGATAATACGACCCTCCTATGTCATGGTGGGTGAAAACGTATCATAAGTCGCAAAAAGATGGAATAGTGATCGGGTGGGTCGATTGCGCGGTGCTGAGACACGCGACTTATAGTTCATGACATACAAGGTTTATGCTTTGGTTTGTTAGAATGGACTGATGGTGTAATTGAGGAAGCCCTAATGTCACATGAAACTTATTCATTTATTTTTGAAATTATTCGACGTTGGATCGAATATCTCTTTTTCTTCATTTTTGAAACCTTGTTATCTAAACGCTTCATTTTATCTTTTTCTATCCTAATTATAGGCATCAAGCATGAAAGTATTCTAACGATTACATCACAAAGCATAAAACCATAAAAAATGCAATCAAAGCATAATGGAAAAATATCTGAATCTGTGAGCATGTCCCTCGAATAATACCTTGCACAACAAAAAATTGTTAGTGAATGAAATTAAGATGAATATGCAAAAATATGAATAAAATGGATTAATGTGTAAACATGTAAGAATTATTAAAAATACATAAAGCATAAAATCGAAATAAATGCCAAAATAATCGAAAAAAGGAATTAAAAATACAATCTATTTTTTTATTTGGCTAAAAAATGTTACTTTTTATTTTCTGAAAATTTTAGACTAAGAAAACTATTTTTTTAATATCGATTTTTTAAAGGTAATATAAAAGAAATATAAAAATTAAAGAAAACAGTCAAGGGGTGTGGCCAAAGCAATTTTGTGTTAAGAAACCACTTGGGCTTGTGTTTGGGGGCACAGATAGGAATCGGATAAGCCCATTAACGCATAAGCTTGGGGGGTATACCATACTCTTCAGTCAACTCTGTGGACTTGATCCAGTCCGTTGGATTTGATGACTTGCGCATGATGATAAGACGAAGACCTGAGATGCTAGGTATTACGGTAGGGGTCATTCGCGCAAGTGAACTCTGGTGGTCCTACCGGACGGTCACACTTGTCACCGCCGGAATGGACCACAAAGAGGGATCTTATCCTCTAGAATTCAAAATGGACAGTGGATTTACGATTTTAATGAGCTTTCAATTATTTTAACGGTGCATTCAATTTGCTTTTTATGAATTCTATTTTTCAATTAACACCTTAATGAGTTTTTATGAGTATTACTTTCCAATTAACATAAATTAAACTAAAAACTAAAATCAGAACCAATACCTCATAGTCTCAAACTCTCTCTCACGCGTGTTCTTTCTTCTTCTTCAACAACGTCTTCCACTTCCCTTAACCCTAGTGTCGTCGCGACTCACCACCACCACTCTCAACCATAAAAAAACGAAAACAAACTCCACCTCATTTCTACTCCTCATCTCAAATTCGGAAACTGATTTCCTAAAACCTCCTAAATCCACAGATAGAACCATTTCATAAGTGAGGTAGAGAAAAGAATTAAGGACCTCGTACCTTCAATTGAAACGGTATACGTCGACGTTCGAAGATCTGAGGTCGTTTGCGACGAGGATGACGACGACAATTGGAGACGCAAAGTTGCATGTTCTCCACCTTCACGTTACGATCCTCTTTGTTGCGTTTCAGATTCTTCGATTTGCTTATTGATCCGATTACGCTTGCATGGTCCTTGCAGGTTGCTTTGTTGATACCACACGATGAAGACGAAGGAAGCGATGAAGACGACGATAGAGAAATGTGGCAGCGTGAAGCTTCATTGATGAGTTGTTTCTCGTCGGCGCCTCGCGTTTGAAATCAGAACCTTGCGATGAAGATGATGCAGATGAAGATTGTGATGCACTTTGAAGCGATGCGACACATCGATTCTCTCCGTCGTGGTTGCGAGCGTGTTCGGTCTGAAATTGGTAACTGACAAAGGTACGAACGTCTATCTCAGAGTTGTTCTTATCTTGCTCTTTATTCTCGAATCTTCGTGGCCTTTATGTGATTCCTCGGTACGTATGGGAAATGTTACGAAATCGCAATTGATTTTGAAGTTGATTTTGAATCGTGTCAATGATGTTGAATCCCTAATTTTCCATAGCTGAATTGTTTGTTCGAATTTCCCTCAGATACGGTTGACGCTGCGAAGAGGACGGTAGCGTTGAATGTGACGATGAAGGCTTGTTCTTGTTGATCGTTGTTCGTGTGAATTAAGGAAGTTTCTGCTGCAATTGTTATTGATACATTTTGTTGATCGATTTTGTAGGTTGCAGGTGAAGGCGATAGAGGCGTTGTTGATGATTGATGGAGTTTGATTGAGGTATGAGAAGATAAGGTGTGGAAGATTGAGGATGGATTGCAAAATATCCACAATGGAGGAATGGTGGAGAGTGAAAAGTTGAGTGAAGGTTAAAGATGAATGAATAAGAGAGAAAATGGAGTGTGAGAGATGAAGATTAATGGAGAGTTATCGTACCCCGAAAAATACGACCTCACGCGATCCGAATGGACGCAGTCACGCGCCGGACGGATTGAAGAGTCGCCACCTAATTCTATTTATTCCCGAAATGGGAAAGGGAAGATATAGATACAACCCGGGAAAAAAAGATGAGGACAAAGGTCAACGGAACCATTGCCCGGGTTCGTGAGTCGGTTATGCAGGGGGAAGGTATTAGCACCCCCTACATCCATCGTACTCGATGGGAACCATCTAAGTTAACGCGCGCGAAAGGATGTCTATGCTTAAACTAATTGCTTGCTAGAGGGAAATGAGTTGAATTATAAGTTAGATTGAACCTAGGTGCTCAGCAAGGATTGAGATCCTCGGGCCTACGTACTCCCGTGTGCAATGGGAAAGTCAGAGCCTCGTAGTTCGGCCTACTAAGGGTAATGGTTATTCGATTTTATTACCTTTCGTCGATGAAAGGGTTTGGGAGTTGAAATGTACTAAAGACTATGGATAGTTTATCTCGCCCAACAAGACGAGTGTCCTGCGTCGAAAATAATCGGAGCGAGTAACGAGAGCTCGTTATCCTCCTTTCTACCGCTTAAGGCTCGTGGCATACAGATCTTCTCGCATTTGTTAAAGTGTTTTTATTTCCTAAATCCGCTTGACGTTGGATCAAGGGTTTGGATCTAATCGAAACGTTTTGGTTTTTTGAGGTTAAAAGGGTGCATGCAAATGGAGTTTGATTTTTGTGGTTTGTTAGCGAGGCACAGTGCGCTCGGCTCGCAAAGAAAGGTGGATCCTAAACGAAACGATAACTGAAAAATAAAGTGCAAGTGTGCAAGTGAGATCGCTTGGCGTTGGACCAAGGATTCGGAATTAAATAAAATACGGAAAATAAAATACGTACAAAGTAATGGGAGGGGGATACAAAATAAATACGGGGGATTGCGAGAAATAAAGAGGTCTCGTTGTAATTAGCCCAAGAGAAAGCGTGTGTGCAGTATTTTTGAACTGTTCGAAGGCGTTCGACCTTTTTAATCAGAAACAACTATTCGAAGGCGTTGGACCTTTTCGGGACGCGACGAAATTTGGTTCGTTTACTGCCTTAGAGCCGATTTAATGAAATCGTTCTATGAGGAGTCGAATCGTAATTTAAAATGCGAATTAAATGAATAATTTGAATTAAATTGCGAGAATTAAATTAAGATAGAATAATGAATTAAATAATTAAATGAAATAAATAATATTAAGAATAAATTAAATTAATGTTTGTTTATCGAAATAATAAAATAATGAAAAATTAATTACAAGGAGGGCCTCATATTGACCAAAAATCACCGATTAAAATCGGGCGAAAAATTGGCCTTTTATGATATCATTGGCCCCAATAAAAGAAATTATTAACGCATATATATATATATATATATATATATATATATATATATATATATATATATATATATATATATATATATATATATATATATATTTTAAAAAGACTTTTCTAAACAAAGTAATTAATTAAACAATAAAGATTAGAAAAAAAATGATTATAGAATTAAAATAAAAACAAGACAATAATAAACAAAAACTAAATAAAATAGAGAGGGGTACAGTGTGTGATATGAGTGTGAGTAGCAGTAAGTGATATGCGCCTAATCCATGATTTAAAACACACACACAAAAAAGAAATAGGGAGTGCATCGAATCAGAGAATGTGAATGGAAAAACAAATGGACCAAGCAATGGCCCGACATCAACAACAAGTCTGCTGGATAAAATAAAAAACGAATAAATAATAAAATAAATAAAAAAAAGAGTAAAGGTAGGTGAATACTTTTTTTCAGAAAATTGATGGAAAAGTTCAAAACAAGGAAACTCAACCCACGATTTAAAAGAAGAAATAGAGGAAAACGAGATACCGACACCCACCCTCAAGAACTTTTCTCAGTGCAGCTCAGCCCTCACGAAAAGGTTTCATTCATGGTGGAGGTTCTCAGTCTATGGCTCGCTCTATCGCAGTCGTGTTGTGCGGTTCGGATCGAGTTTCTCGCGGTGCGTTTCACTCACCAATGGCGGCTTGGATTCTCGGCTGTTTCGATTGGCTTCGTGTGGTTGGCGTGTTCGGCGAGTGTTTGGGTGATGTGCGGCGAGGACGAGATGGTTTTTGGATCTGCTTTGGACTTGTTTTCATTCCGGATTTGGCTTGGTTTCACGGTGAAGAAGGGTTTGCGGGTGGTGTTTCGTCAAGGAGGTTGTGCGTTTGGTTCAAATCTGGTTGCTGCGTTTTTCAGTTCGTGAAAACAGTGGTGATTCGTGATGGTGTTTCCTCAGCAGTTTGGTTATCAAGCGGCGAGGTTACGTTTTTTGGTTTTGGTGAGGTTCTGTTCTTGCGTGGTCTAAGGTGGTGGTAACGGAAGGGGTTGGTTTGAGAAGCAGCAGATTCGGATTTGTGTGTGAAGAGTGGAGGATGTTTTTGAAGGTGAGAGCTGAGAGTGTTTTTGATGGTCTGAGGAGGTGAGTTGAAGGAATGTGCGTAGTGCGTGGTTTTTTGAATTGGAATCAAGAGTTTTCTTTTTTCAGAGTGGAAGAGTGAAGAAAATGAATTTATGCATAGCCAATTGTAGTGAGGTGTTGGAGTACGTTATTGGTGTGGTTACAGCTTGCAGAATCAAATTTGTTATGGTGTGTAGGTTGCGGAAATACAGGTTGTTGTGCGGTGCTTGCGTACGGAATATACTTGCTGGTAGTGGACAGGTTGCATTTGGAATAAAATGGTTGAGGAACGAAAAAAAATCATCACGTGAGGGTCCTGGTGATTCATGAAAACATGCTTTGAATAATAATAATAACAATAAAACAAAAAATAATAATAAATTAAATAGTAATAATAAAAATAATAATAATAACAGAAATAACATTAATAATAATAATAAAAATAAAAATAGAAATAATAATAAGTCAATAGTAATGATAAATAGATAATAAAAACAATGGTTGTGATAAAAATAACAAAAATTTTAAAATTGAAACATGGTGACATGAGAAATAAAATGAAACAAAAAATAATAATAATAACAAAGATATAATTTTTTTGATTTTTGATTTTCTTAAAAAAAACTTTAGAAAAAAGGATAATGAGCTAATGGGCTTGAAAAATTTTTTTTTACATAAAATAACTTTGATAGAATTAATAATAGAATTTTTTTGTAATTTTCTAATATTGATTAAAAAACTAAAATGTATGATAATATAAAATAAAATAAATAAAATAATAAAAAAATGACCGCACTTCTTGATTTTTTGGATAACAGACAGAGGAATAAAGTAATACGCATTTTTGATTGATTTTTTTTTTAGAAACAAAGGTTAGACAGTAAAATAAACTGATGCGGGTAGGACAAATTTGGGGTATGACAGATGCCCCTATCGAATTGGCTTAGACCGAGTAAGATGAACTGGCTCGCGTTCGGTCTTTCAAGGTATAAGATAATTAGATATTAACAGACTCCAAATTTGTCCGACAAAGAGAGAAATTGTGAAAATAACGGATGATTAAAACTGGAAATAATGGGTAACACAACAAGAAACAAATTGTCAAAATAAGTCACTTATTACCAGAGGATGATAAGGAAAATAACTGAAATTAAAATCACTTATCAACAGAGGATGATAAGGCAATAGACAGAAAAAATAAACTCACTTATCAACAGAGGATGATAAGGCAAATAAACAGAAAAAATAAACTCACTTATCAACAGAGGATGAAAAGGCAAATAACTGAAATTAAAATCACTTATCAACAGAGGATGATAAGGCAATAAACTGAAAATAAAATCACTTATCACCAGAGGATGATAAGGCAATAAACTGAAAATAAAATCACTTATCACCAGAGGATGATAAGGCAATAAACTGAAAATAAACTCACTTATCAACAGAGGATGATAAGGCAATAGACAGAAAAAATAAACTCACTTATCAACAGAGGATGATAAGGCAAATAACTAAAAATAAACTCACTTATCAACAGAGGATGATAAGGCAATTAACTGAAATTAAAATCACTTATCACCAGAGGATGATAAGGCAAATGGACTGAAATTTATACACGGCTATTGAATCCGCCAAGAGGATGCCTGGAATCTTCGATTTGACATGATCTTCCGTTGGGGAAAGGACCGAAAACTTGTGTTGATCCTGGATCCTGAATTATGCAACTATGCTTGATTGTTTTTTGAAATGGTATTCCATAAAGGTGGAAATACGATGCAAATGTTTATGCATTGAGATGTAAGTTGAAAATGTTGGTGAAAATAAAAGGGTCTGTTTTTGTTTTAGGTATGCACATGATGCACATGCTGTACATGATTGATGTAAATGATGCGTATGACGTTGATGATGCATAATGATGCATATGAGCGATTGAAAGGTGCCAGCTTGGTGGACTTTTGGTCTGGTAGTTGCCAATGGTGATTGGACTTTGGGTGGGTGGAGGGCTTGATTCCCCGACACTCGATCTTCGACGATGCACGATCAGAAGATGGATCTGAAAGTTCCAAGCTTGGTTATCTGCTGATGAGCGAAGCGACTTAATTGACACATGAAGACTGATTTGCTTTGAATGGTTACCAACGTCTAGCAAGGACTGCCTGATTAGCTGGGGAGAAGATAAAGGAAGGTTTGCTCCTTGTTTGCTTGCCCCTGCCTGCAAAGTATCTGAAATAAATTTGATGGGGAAGCTTCGGCAGTGGCCATGACATGACCTGCCCCTGATTAAGCCTTTGAAGGTGACTTGCCCCTGATTGAGCTGATTTTGAAATAAATTGCCCCTGATTGGGCTGTTTTTGAAGAAGTATTGAGTCAAATTCCTTTTTGATCGTCCCTTGTTGGGATTGCACTGATGTCAAGCACTAAATTGCAATTAAATTGTTCACACACAAATGGAAGTATTAATGTAAAGTTCATGTAAGTTTTGAAAGAGTCGATTTATTTGAATGTTGTGATAGTGTGACGAATGGACCGTTAGTCCAAACGAAGTGCTGATTTAGAAAGTGCATAAAATATGCAGCAAGAATAATGTGCAATCGAGATTGAGATTGATGGAAAAGTTCAAAACAAGGAAACTCAACCCACGATTTAAAAGAAGAAATAGAGGAAAACGAGATACCGACACCCACCCTCAAGAACTTTTCTCAGTGCAGCTCAGCCCTCACAAAAAGGTTTCATTCATGGTGGAGGTTCTTAGTCTATGGCTCGCTCTATCGCGGTCGTGTTGTGCGGTTCAGATCGAGTTTCTCGCGGTGCGTTTCACTCAACAATGGTGGCTTGGATTCTCGGCTGTTTCGATTGGCTTCGCGTGGTTGGCGTGTTCGGCGAGTGTTTGGGTGATGCGCAGCGAGGACGAGATGGATTTTGGATCTGCTTTGGACTTGTTTTCATTCCGGATTTGGCTTGGTTTCACGGTGAAGAAGGGTTTGCGGGTGGTGTTTCGTGAAGGAGGTTGTGCATTTGGTTCAAATCTGGTTGCTGCGTTTTTCAGTTCGTGAAAACAGTGGTGATTCGTGATGGTGTTTCCTCAGCAGTTTGGTTCTCAAGAGGCGAGGTTACGTTTTTTGGTTTTGGTGAGGTTCTGTTCTTGCGTGGTCTAAGGTGGTGGTAGCGGAAGGGGTTGGTTTGAGAAGCAGCAGATTCGGATTTGTGTGTGAAGAGTGGAGGAAGTTTTTGAAGGTGAGAGCTGAGAGTGTTTTTGATGGTCTGAGGAGGTGAGTTGAAGGAATGTGCGTAGTGCGTGGTTTTTTGAATTGGAATCGAGAGTTTTCTTTTTTCAGAGTGGGAGAGTGAAGAAAATGAATTTATGCATAGCCAATTGTAGTGAGGTGTTGGAGTACGTTATTGGTGTGGTTACAACTTGCAGAATCAAATTTGTTATGGTGTGTAGGTTGCGGAAATACAGGTTGTTGTGCGGTGCTTGCGTACGGAATATACTTGCTGGTAGTGGACAGGCTGCATTTGGAATAAAATGGTTGAGGAACGAAAAAAAATCATCACGTGAGGGTCCTGGTGATTCATGAAAACATGCTTTGAATAATAATAATAACAATAAAACAAAAAATAATAATAAATTAAATAGTAATAATAAAAATAATAATAATAACAGAAATAACATTAATAATAATAATAATAAAAATAAAAATAGAAATAATAATAAGTCAATAGTAATGATAAATAGATAATAAAAACAATGGTTATGATAAAAATAACAAAAATTTTAAAATTGAAACATGGTGACATGAGAAATAAAATGAAACAAAAAATAATAATAATAACAAAGATATAATTTTTTTGATTTTTGATTTTCTTAAAAAAAACTTTAGAAAAAAGGATAATGAGCTAATGGGCTTGAAAATTTTTTTTTTTACATAAAATAACTTTGATAGAATTAATAATAGATTTTTTTTGTAATTTTCTGATATTGATTAAAAAAATAAAATGCATGATAATATAAAATAAAATAAATAAAATAATAAAAAAATGACCGCACTTCTTGATTTTTCGGATAACAGACAGAGGAATAAAGTAATACGCATTTTTGATTGATTTTTTTTTAGAAACAAAGGTTAGACAGTAAAATAAACTGTTGCGGGTAGGACAAATTTGGGGTATGACAAGAGTGAATCCAGAATTTGCAGTAAAACTCTTCTTTTATAGAAGAGGAATGAAAGGCTACAATGGGGATTCCAGGTATAATTGTGTTATGAATTCGATTACAAATTTCTAACTGAATTCTTCTGTCATTGCCCTTCTGAGTTTAGGGAGTTTCTTCTTGTGATTTTTCGGTTAACAAGAATGTTATATGGATGGGTTTAGGGAGACAAACACGACTCTCATTTATTTTGGCTATTTTTGGATGTAAGTTGATAAGAAAAGGATTCGGATATTTGAAAGCAAAATAAAATACTAGATTTCAAAATGGTTTAAAAATGGAAAATGAAATGGGATTTAATCGGATTTTGAATTAAATGGATATTAAGAAAGATGTTCTCAATGAATGATAAATTTGGATAGAAAAAAACAATGGAATTAAGTGACAAATGGGTTTGAATGGGACACAGCTAATGGGATTTATAAGTGATTGTTTGAACCTGAAATATTGTATTGGATTGGCATATGAAACAGATTGAACCAGGCCTCCTTTGAAGATGACCATGAACATGAACTTTGAATCTTGAATAAAGCCATGATTGACTATATAAAAGATAGTATTTCAGTGAATAAAGTGCCACGTGCTATCTTGACCAAAACCTTGTCTCAAATGATGAACACAACATGAAGAGACAACTTGATCCATAAACCTTGGTTGAAACCTTGAGATTTGTCTGATGAATGATCATATAGGGAACCCTTCTTAGAAGTCGACCCAATTAGGAGAATAAACCTTAATTAACTTGTATTTAGTGAATGATGTTGAAAGAGTGACCCTGAGAAATTGGACTATCAAAAACCTAGCCCAATAACACTCATAGCTAAATCAATGAACCCTATGCACCTAATGCCTTTGAGAAATATTGAAGAATGTGGCATTGTGTCTAGATGGAACTTTGATAATAAGATGTTCATGATGATGGGGTGCTCATCTTTTGTCTTAACCTTAAGTTTAATGGTCACATACAAGCCTTAGAAATGCCATACAAGGCTTTTTGCATTTGGTGTAAGTTTTGAAAATATGGTAAACCCTAAAAATCCACCAACTTCAAATGGCCATAACTTCCAAACCACACATTCTATGAACAAGTTCTTTGACTTTTTGGAAAGGGGGGAGAATGATCTACAAGTTTCATGTTTGAAGAAAATCCATTTGGAGCCATCTTAGTCATGTAAGAATGAATTGAAAATTAGGGCAAAATATCCAAAAATAGAAACTTTCATTACAAGTCACTTTCTATTTTTGGCAATTTTCTCCCAAACCCTTGATTCTTGATTCTTGTGATCACAAAAACCATTATTTGCCCTCAAGAAAGTCCATTAGCTTGAAAATTATGATTGAAGCCCTTGAAAACCATTGGTTGACTTTTCTTCTACTCAGTTGATATCTTTCTTTATTTACAAGTAACTGGTCCAATACCTGACTTCCTCAATTAATATTTGCATCAAACTTCATCCATAGACCTTATATATCATATGAAAGCCTTTGACCACAAGAATTGGTCAAATCTATACGAATTTCTTGATCTAAGCCAAAACCCTAATTGGGGTTTTCTCTACATAGGAGAAAGTTGCACCTCTGAACTTCTGATGAAATTTCCCTCTTCTAGGGCTTTGTGGATGACTTTGAACTTGTATAGGATATGAGGATCCCTTGTATTCTTCTTTCAAGACCACTTGGCGCTCAACTTAACTTTGAAGAATCATAACTTATTGGATGACTGATCACATGCCCTATGCTTGTAACTATGAATGTCATGCCTCATTTTTCTATGCAAAATGCCAAGATATGTATGATTTATGCTATGTTATATGGTATGAAACAAAGAGGGAAATTTTGGGGTGACAAAATGCAACAGACATAGTAAGCATATATACTGGAAAAATGTGAGAAACCTTTGAAGCATTGGATCATTTAGAAGGATACGACCCAAAAAAGTCATAAGGTTGGTTGTTCATGGAGTATGGAATGAGCATGTTTTTTCCAAATGGAAATTTTGTTGTTATCAAAATAAGGTTCAGGAATGAATCCTTCACCTCTTCGCTTTCATATGGGGAATGACAAATGCCAAGGGATTGTTACTGTGAGTGCTACCTACAAACTATATATGGTTTTGGTTTTGTATGATGTCAAACAAGGTACTATAGCGTATCGTTTTTGTATATTAGACAATATCAACCTACATTTAGATGGTCCATTGTCCTTTTAGCCTTAGAATGTATAAGAAGAGTCTTTGAACAAGTTTGATGGGTCATATGCATGTTACAACATCAAAATCCATGTTTTGGGTGCCAACAGAATTGCATAGGCCGACCCATACTAGTTTAGGTCGACCTATGGAAGCCTTTTCTTTAGTACAGGTCAGGACATGCATATTTCAGGTCGGCTCCCATGCTCCAAGAATGAAGCTTGTAGGCTCTGGTCACAGGTCGCCTCATAGGCCGACCTGAACACCTTCATAGGCCGACCTATAGCTTTTATAAGCCGACCTATGCAAGTTCAAACTTGAAAAATTACTTTTGCATCTTATTTTTCTTGCATCCTCTTTACTTATTTCCACACACACACACACACACACACAGATATATATATATATATATATATATATATATATATATATATATATATACACACTTATACATGCACCTCATTCTAGTTTAAGAGTTGTCTAGAGATTAAAACCTAACGAAACCAGATTACAAAGTTGCTCATCATCTTCAACCTCTCTTCTATGCATACACACAATTGAAATATACATAATCATATTTCGATTGGGTAACCATCTAGATTGGGGTTGATAACATCCAATTAGGTTTAGTGTAACCGAGAATATTGGGTTGAGAACTTTTTGTGTTTCAAATAAGAAAATCAAGGTGGGGGTTTCCTTCAAGATCGGTGTAATTTGAAGGTTTTAGACAAGATCACGTCAATATAGATTGAATTGAGTGAAATAAATAGGATAAGGTAGTTTCCTTACAGGGTAGTAGGGCGGGACGGTGAATTGTGTTATGGAATCTTGGGTTCAACAAGTTGAGTGCTCGGGATAATCAGAGGATTGTAGCCGTATTATTAGTCACTTGATCAAGCTTTTGATCAAGGGGTTAGAGGTGGAAGAATCAACACAAAATAATAGGATTTTAGAGTTTGAGTTCTTGACCTCTTGTATAAACTATTTTGCAAAGAAAATGTTAATTATAAGTATCTCAATTCAAATTCGAACTAAGGGCATTTGTACCCAGAGTGAGGCCAATTGGAGAGCTTCCTAAACAAATATTGGCATCTCTCTTTTAACTCTTTATCGCTTTAATTGTTCTTTTTGCAATTTAACAAATTCAACATTGTTTGATCAATTCAACATGAAATTGTTTTTCAATTATATTTATATGTGTTTTTGTTGATATAAATGTTGGTGTAATCCCTAGAGGCCAATACTTTTGGTACTTGTATCAAATTATTTATTAATAATAAAAGGCATTCCTTATTTATGTTTGTTTTTCCAAAATGATAAAGTCCCTAAAAAATCTGGTTCTTTTAATGAAATATTAAGTGTGACTTAATCATGAGACTCCATTAAACATAAGGACATTATTCTTAAATCATCCATTGTAGAGCTTTAATGTGAAATGGGATAGCCTTAAAGCATTAAGACTATTATGTACATAGAGTGATGATCACATCTCATGTATCATGGATAAGAATTTATCAAGTCTTGACATAAGTATGAATATTAGGAGTAATATTTATACTGGATTGACCCACTATGAGAGTACTACATAGAATGTTATGCAAAGTAGCATAAGTTACTCTCATGGTAATAGTGGTGTATACCACCTTTCGACCTGAAACTACTATGGACCCTAGATATAGAGTCAAGTACTTTATTGTTGATCAAATGTTGTTCGTAAATGGATGATCATAAAGACAGTTGATGGGTACTACATAAAGCATGTTGAGGGACATGAGTAGCCTAGATGGAATTTGTCCATCCTGCATAACAGGATAAATATCTAAGGGCCCAATATTGAACTGGACAAGGATGACACAGTATATGCCTTGTGTTCAATATAGACATGAGGTAAAAAGGGTAATTGTACACATAAATACTATCACAAAAGGTTTTGTCATATCACATGACAATTTTGTGACTTGGGTAGCAGTGGTGTATTGCTAGATATCGCTCACTGTTTATTATGTTAAATACATGATTTAATATAATTGTCAACGTCGCAAAATCCTATAGGGTCACACACATAAGGACAACTAGAGAAAATGTGGAATAAATAAGGTACGCCGTAAGGTATGGTGCACTAGAATGGAATACGGAATATGGTAAGGTACCATATGATATAATAATAATATTTATTATTAATTTTATATTAGTTATAAAATATAATAATAATAAAATTATGGTTATTATAATAATAATAATAATTATAATAATAGTTATTATAATAATATAATAATAGCTATTATAATAATATAATAATATTATTATTATTGAGTTGGACTTTTAGGTTAAAGCCGACACAATTAGTTCTATAAATAGAACCCTTGTGAAGAAGCTCATAAGGTTTTTTTTAAAACCCTGACCGTATTCTTTTTTTCCTTTCCTTTCAATCTAAACCTTCATTCGTAACCAGCTAGCACTGTGATCGAAGGAAGTTGTTCGTGTGGACTGAGTAGAGGTGTTGTTCATCGTACAACGCTCGTGATGAAATCAGAATCAAAGGCTTCAAGCACCACAAGTGGTAAATATTTTATCACAGATCATGCCCTTTCGTAAGGATCTCTAAAGGGAATTTTTTGTTTTCCGCTGCATTTTTATTGGCAATTTCCCTTCAGTGGTATCAGAGCCACTTACGAAACTATGAATCAGGTAATTGTTTACTTCCTGTCAATTTTGTTTTAATTGGATTAAAACACGTAAAATTGTAAATTTTGTTTTAATTGGATTAAAACACGTAAAATTGTAAATTTTGTTTTAATTGGATTAAAACACATAAAAAAAATTAAATCAAATCCGGATATTAAATTTTGGCATCAGATTGTGAATGGTTTGGATGGTTGATATTGACTATGCTTCGATATCCGACAATAGTATGGTGAAACAGCGATATGTTAATCATCCATAAGTTACACATATATGATCGCTCTAATTCATATATGATATGAATAACTTTGATGCAAAGATGGTATATTGGATATACTATTTTATTTCATCAGTTCAATTAGAGTAATGATTATCATTTGGTTGTGCGATTTGTGGTTATATGCTTTGGAATCTGACTTTAGTATGGTGAAGCAATAATATATGGATCAATCATATTGAATTGTTGATCATGTTGCATTGACGGTATGAAATTTTGCATTAGAGAGTGACGACATAAGGGTTGCTCCATTTGCAATTAAAAACACGATGTGACGGTCACCATTGAGAACGTGACGGTCGTCACGCAAGGTGAGACGGTCGTCACGCAAGGTGAGACGGTTGTCACAAGGTTTGAGAACGTGACGGTCTCCATGCATGGTGTGACGGTCATCACATGAATAACGGTCGTGATGTGGAGCGCAAGGGTTGAGAAAAATTCTGCAATAATAATAAAAGGGTTTATTATTATTTTTGCTGAAATTTAATTTGATTTGTTTTATTAACCAAACTTAAATTAATAATAATAATAAAATTATTTTATTAATTTTGTGTGTGGTGATCAGTTATGGCCTTAGTTTATATTGTGTTTTGTTTTTTGGATTTTATAAATATGACCTGCGTGTCGTGCCTCTCTCTTATTCTTTTCATGTAATTTATTTTCTCATGTCACTCCCTCGTATGTAAGACGAGTTTCTTTGATGTACTGAATTATTATGAAGAAAGAGAATACTACAAAATAAAGAAGGACAACCTTGGAGATCTTGCTTGGTGAAGTGAAGATCGTTATTAGGTTTAGCTTAGTTATCTCATTGGCTTGGGAGAACAATTGTGCTAGGGGCCATAATTATTTCATTTGTTTGTATGTTGATATAAATATTATATGTATGTTAAGGCATGTGTGTAGAACGATTTATATGATAAATAAGCCATGAGATCAAATTAATTAAAAATCCCTCATAACTAAATATTAAGTTTTTGCTTTCCAAATTTTAGAACTCATCAAGACTAGTATCGAATTATGTAGGTTTCACCTAACGCGAGGTGCATATTCTATATTGGTAAGGTGCGATGGGATAAATGTAATATCCAATTTCTAAAATAATGGGTCAAACTTAACTAAACAAAATATAATAAGATTATATACGTTTAAAAGCAAGAGTTGGGAATAATTCATATGATGGGTTGGAAATAAGAAGATATTCACCCAACTGAAATATTCGAGAATTGTATTGGATGAAATTGGAAGGAGTTCCTACCTAAATAGCTGAGATTTGTGTAATCGGCCTAACGTTGACTTAAAACAAAGCGAAATATGGATCTCGATCCACTAGAAAAGCTTCCAAGGGGATTTTCCAAATCAAATGATGAGGGTCATTTGTTTTGAGTAAACTAGTGGGAGCATATTTAATTAAAGGCCTAATTGAATATGTTTAATGATACAAATATCTCCATCATCTTTTAATGTAGATTACCATGACAAACAACACATCTAATAACATTTTGTGAACAATCCTGGATAAGGAAAAATTGTCTGGGATAATTTTTTTAGATTGGCACCGAAATATGAGGATTATCCTCAAACATGACAAAAAGTTGTATGTCTTAGAGACACCTGTTCCTGATGAGGAAGCTCCTAGTTCTGCTTCTAAGGCTGAAAAAGATGCTTATAAGAAGCATGTCGATGATGCCAATGAAACTGCTTGCCTCATGCTGCTACCATGAACTCTAAATTGAAAAAGCAACATGAAAACATGGTAGTGTTCGATATGATCGAACATATGAAGATGCTTTATCAAGAGTAGGCAAGGCATGAGAGGTTTGAAGTTTATAAAGCCCTTTTCCAAGCTAAGCTAGCTGAGGGAAGCCCAGTAGGTCCCCATGTACTTAAGATGATTGGGTATGTGGAGAATCTTGAAAGATTGGGATTTCCCCTCATGAAGGAGCTTGTAACTGATTTGATCCTATAATCGTTGTCGAATAACTTTGGTCAATTTATCCTTAATTTTAATATGAATGATATGGATAAATCTCTTCTTGAATTTCTAAGCTTGTTAAGAACTGCTGAGAAAAATCTGAAGTCAAAAGGGAAATTCATTCTGATGGTCAGTAATGGAAAGAAACAGAACAAAAGGCCAACCAAGCAGGGTGGTAAATGGAAAGGCAAGGAAGTTTCCAAACCCAAACATATTTAACCTTTTTTGAAGCCTAGTGGAGGCATAGCTAAGGAGGACACTTGTTTCTATTGCGGTAAGACCGAACATTGGAAGAGAAACTGCCCAAAGTACCTGGAAGATAAGAAGAATGGAGTGGAGACTTCAACTTCAGGTATTTTTGTTATAGAAATTTAATTTATCTACTTCTGCATCATGGGTATTAGATACTGGATGTGGTTTTCACATTTCTACCAATGTACAGGGACTAAAAAGAAGTAGAGATTTGGCAAAAGGTGAAGTTGACCTACGATTTGGCAATGGAGCAAAGGTTGCTGCTTTAGTTGTAGGAATTTATGATTTGACTTTACCTAGTGGTTTAATAATTCAGTTAGAGAACTGTTATTATATACCTGCAACTAGCAGGAATATTATTTTTGTTTCTTGTTTGGACAAGTTTGGTTTTTCATTTTTAATAAAGAACAATTGTTGCTCTATTTATTTAAATGATATATTCTATGCTACTGCACAAATGAACAATGGATTGTATATCCTTGATCTTGAAATGCCAATTTATAACATTAATACTAAAAGGATGAAACCTAATTAGTTAAATCCAAGTTACCTTTGGCATTGTCGCTTAGGCCATATAAATGAGAAACACATTTCCAAACCTCATAAAGATGGACTATTGGACTCTTTTGATTATGAATCATATGATACATGCAGATCTTGTTTAATTGGAAAGATGACAAAGACCCCATTCACAGGAAAAGGTGAAAGGGCAAATGATCTTTTGACCCTCATACTTATTGATGTATGTGGACCACTGAACATACCAGCCAGAGGAGGTTTTCAATACTTCATCACATTTACTGATGATTTTAGTAGATATGGTTATGTGTATTTAATGAAACACAAATCTGAATCCTTTGAAAAGTTCAAGGAGTTCAATAATGAAGTATAAAACCAATTAGATAAGAATATTAAAACTCTTTGATCATATCGAGGCAGTGAATATTTAAGCCTAGTGTTTGATGACCATCTAAAAGATTGTGAGATTTTATCCCAACTCACTCCTCCTGGAACACCACAATGGAATGGTGTGTCTGAGATAAGAATTTGAACGTTGTTAGACATAGTCCGATCCATGATGAGTCACGCCGATCTTCCAAACTCTTTTTGGGGACATGCACTACTGACAGCAGCTTAAACACTTAACTGTGTTCCATCCAAAATGGTAGAAAAAACACCATATGAGATATGAAGTGGTAATAAACCACATATGTCTTACATGAAGGTTTGGGGTTGTGAAGTTTATGTAAAACTACAAGTTTCAACTAAGCTTGAGCCCAAATATGACAAATGCTTATTTGTAGGATATCCTAAAGAAACAAGAGGATATTACTTCTACAATCCTTCTGAGGGAAAAGTGTTTGTCGCTCGAACTGGAGTCTTCTTGGAAAAGGATTTTATTTCCAAAGGAATCAGTGGGAGGAAAGTAGAGCTTGAAGAAATTCAAGAATCATAGAGCATTGATACACCTATGGAGGAATTAGAGCAGGAATCACAAACAGATGTGGAAGAGCAATCTGCTCAAATAGAACAAAACCAACGTAGGTCAAGTAGGATACATCATCAACTAGAGAGATATGGATATCTCATAACTGATCAAGGTGATGTATTACTCATGGATCAAGATAGGCATGTAACCTATCAAGAGACCATAATTGGTCCTGAGTCTGAGAAGTGGCTAGAAGCCATGAAATCTAAAATGGATTCCATGCACACAAACCAAGTTTGAACCTTGGTAGAACCTCCTGTAGAAGTTAATCCTATAGGATGCAAGTGGGTCTTCAAAAAAAAGACTGGCATGGATGGTAAAGTACATACCTATAAGGCAAGACTGGTTGCTAAAGGTTATAAACAAATCCATGGGATAGACTATGATGAAACCTTTTCACCAGTTGCAATGCTTAAATCTGTTTGGATTTTACTTGCTATCACTGCATATCATGATTATAAAATATGGTAGATGGATGTTAAGATTGCTTTCCCTAATGGAAATCTTCTTGAGGATGTGTACATGACACAACCTGAAGGATTTGACATACCTGCAGAAGGCCATAAGATATGCAAGTTACAGCGATCAATATATGGACTGAAGCAAGCTTCCATAAGCTGGAATCTTTGTTTTGATGAAATTGTAAAACAATATGGATTCATGAAGAATGAAGATGAGACTTGTGTCTACAAGAAGGTTAGTGGAAGCATGATCATTTTCCTGGTAATATATGTAGATGACATATTACTTATCTGAAACGATATCCCTACCTTGCAATAAGTAAAAGCTTGGTTAGGGAAATGCTTTTCTATGAAGGACCTTGGTGAAGCAGCCTATATATTAGGAATCGGGATCTATAGAGATAGATCACAAAAACTTCTTGGCCTAAGTCAGAGTAGATACATAGACAAAGTGTTGAGATGCTTTAATATGCATGATTCCAAGAAAGGATTCATACATATGCAACATGGCTTGTGTCTATCAAAAACACAATCCCCTTCAACTAAGGAAGAAAGGGATCACATGAATAAGATTCCATATGCATCTGCAATAGGATCTATCGTGTATGCCAGGTTATGTACTCGACCAGTGTCTCGTATGCTTTAAGTGCAACGAGTAGGTACCAATCTGATCCCGGTGATGCTCACTGGGTAGCTGTCAAGAATATCCTTAAGTACTTGAAAAGGACTAAGGATACATTCTTGATATATGGAGGTCAGGAAAAGCTCGCGGTAATTGGTTACACCGATGCTAGCTTCCAAACAGATAAGGATGACTTCAGATCACAATCTGGTTATGTGTTTTTCCTAAATGGTGGCACGGTAAGCTGGAAGAGTTCAAAGTAAGAGACAATTTTTGATTCTACAACCGAGGCCGAGTATATTACTGCCTCAAATGCAACAAAGGAAGTTGTTTGGATCAAGAAGTTCATCAGTAAACTTGGAATAATCCCTAACATTGTGGATCCCATTGATCTTTATTGTGATAACAATGGTGCCATCGCACAAGATAAGGAGCCTAGATCTCACTAACGATCCAAGCACATACTTAGGTATTATCATCTCATTCGAGAGATAATAGATCGGGGAGATGTGAAGATATGTAAAGTACCTACACTTGAAAATATTGCAGACCCACAAACAAAGCCTCGTGCACAGCAGAAGCATGATGGTCATACTAGATATATGGGAATTAAGGGTATGCCTGATTGACTCTAGTGCTAGTGGGAGATTGTTGGTGTAAGCCCTAGAGGCCAATACTTTTGGTACTTGTATCGAATTATTTATTAATAATAAAAGGCATTTTTTTATTATGTTTGTTTTTCCAAAATGATAAAGTCCCTAGAATAGCTAGTTCATTTAATGAAATATTAAGTGTGACTTAATCATGAGACTCCATTAAACATAAGGAAACTATTCTTAAAGCATCCATAGTCGAGCTTTAATGTGAAATGGGATAGCCTTAAAGCATTTAGACTATTATGTAGATAGACTGATGATCACATCTCATGGATCATGGATAAGGAGTTATCAAGTATTGACATAAGTATGAATATTAGGAGTAATATTTATACTGGATTGACCCACTATGAGAATACTACATAGAATGTTATGCAAAGTGTCATAAGTTACTCTCATGGTGCTAGTGGTGTATACCACCCTTCGAGCTGAAACTACTATGAACCCTAGATGTAAAGTCAAGTACTTTATTGCTGATCAAACGTTGTTCGTAACTGGATAATCATAAAGACAATTGATGGGTACTTCACAAAGCATTCTGAGGGACATGAGTATCCTAGATGGAATTTGTCCATCCTGTATAACAGGATAAATGTCTAAGGACCCAATATTGAACTGGACAAGGATGACACGGTATATGCCTTGTGCTCAATATAAACATGAGGGCAAAAGGGTAATTATACACATAAATACTATGACAAAAGGTTTTGTCAGATCACATGACAATTTTGTGACTTAGGTAGCAGTGATGTGTTGCTAGATACCGCTCACTGTTTATTATGTTAAATACATGATTTAATATAATTGCCAACATCGTAAAATTCTACAGGGTCAAACACATAAGGGCGGTTAGAGAAAATGTGGAATAAATAAGGTATACCATAAGGTATGATGCAATACAATGGAATACAAAATGTGGTAAGGTACCATATGATATAATAATATTTATTATTAATTTAATAATAGTTATAAAATATAATAATAATAATAATAATAATAATAAAATTATGGTTATTATAATAATAGTTATTATAATAATATAATTATAATATTATTATTGAGTTGGGCTTTTAGGTTAAAGCCCACACAATTAGTTCTATAAATAGAACCCTTGTGAAGAAGCTCATAAGTTTTTTTTTAAAACTCTGGTCGTATTCTTTTTTCCTCTCATTTCACTATAAACCTTCATTCGTAACCAGCTAGCACTGTGATTGAAAGAAGTTATTTGTGTGGACTGAGTAGAGGCGTTGTTCGTCGTACAACACTCGTGATCAAATCGGTATCAAAGGTTTCAAGCGCCAGAAGAGGTAAATATTTTATCATAGATCGTGCCCTTTCGTAAGGATCTCTAAAGGGAAATTTTTGTTTTCCGCTGCAATTTTATCGACAATTTCCCTTCAATAACCATAATCACTTTGATTGTGATTGTTTTTTTTAAAAACAACTTGAATTTCTAATTTATATCGATTGCACACCAAATGCTTGATAAATTGTTTGTGCATATTTTAATTGTGTTTTGGTTCATTAGATATATGAGTTACGAATAACATTGCATTTAAATAGTTTGATCTTTGTTTAACATTTACGTTCATTATCATTCTTTTTAGTTTGAGATACATATATTTCTTAGTAGGTTCAATTAGACGATTCGATCCGGGTTGTTTTTCGCTGCACCATATTTTTTAAAATAATTTTTTGCCAAAGTTTTTTGTTATAAAATTTGTGATCTATTCACCCCTTATAGATCGAAGTCTATAATTTAAAAATTATCAGTGGAAGGTTTGAAGTAAACTTTGCTTTTAATCATGGTAAAGAATGCGATTTCTGGAACGAAAATATCAAAATAAGGTTTGGAGTTTTTCTGCTAAGAAGAGAGGATGCAACAAGACGAAGTGTAGAAAAGAAAGCAAATAGTTGAGGGAAACTATTTATAGGCTTCGGTGCATGTATGGAATCCAACACTTGGCAATGGCATGGGAGTGATTGAAGAGATTACGGGGGGGGGGGGGGATTCAATGTATGCATTAATGAGGAGTGGGAGAAGTTACTGCAAACGTGAAAACCCACGTCTTCTTAGGAAGTAGGAGCGATGATGAGATTTTGAGTGAATCTTTTAAAAGTAACAAGGTGTTGTAAAAAGGGAATGATGAAGACGACGTCAACAAAAGTGAAACGGTGTTGAAAAGTTGTGATAAAAAGGTCACGTCTCTCTTATTTGATGCAAATTGAAACATGGCCTTTTGAGGGGAAATTTGTTACACTTGATTTTTTCGACTTGACTATAAATGACAAGTATTCATGAGACTATCCATAAACATGCCATGTGTAAAAAAAGGATGGGTCAACATGATCAATATGACTTAATATCGGAATTCACATAAAGTAATATTGGTTGAAGGTAGTATGGTCGAAGGACATGGTGAAAAGCGTGTGGACTTAGTGAAATTGAGTACTATGTTATATTGGCCACTTAGTGAAATTGAATACTATGCCATATTGGCTAAGGTTGGATTCCATTTTACAATGGAATACCATTCCATGTTGACTAATATTGGAGTCCATCATTACAATGGAAGTAAAATCGACTCAGTTCCCACATGTGGAGTACATCACAATAGTGGAAAAAAATGTTGACTTGGGTGCTACATATGGAGTTCACCATTATAATGGACAACATGTCGAAACATGTTACCTTAACATGATCGACGTCGAAGTTTTCAATGATGGTATTTAGTTCTTGGCACCAACAAAGAAGTTGATAGATTCAAATGATATCACAAGGTGGAAACTACTACATCAGCATCGACGATTATTAGAGAATGTGGTACACGTTGGGGAAAACAGCTATACGACTTAGGACGTTGTACCATGGGAGTATTTTATCATACTTATACAATTATTTTTTACTTGTATATATAGACACTTAGTTTTATTTTGTAAAGGGTCCGTAAATTGTACACATTTTTGCTACACACAAAGTACTTGTGTTGTGAGAAACGAGTGAGGAAAATATATGTATGTGTTCCATAAATTTAATTCATTCCAATATTTTATCTTAAAAGTCTTTTCTTTTATACATTAAAGCTTTTTTCCTTCGACATCCTTTACCTTTTCATGCAACTTTACATTTTCTGCATTTTACTTTCAAGTCTCTTTTATCTTCAAGCCTTTTCCTTTACCTTTCGACGTAAACGTCTCTTTACTTTACCTTGCATTTTATTTACAATCACCCTGTTTTTTAATTACTTCCTTTATTTTCAAAGCAATCACAAACGTTTTCAAATGTCTTCCAGAAGTTTAGGTTAACTTTGACAGCCACACCGACTTTCAAAAAACAAAATTGCACAAAAATATGTCAGGGAAATTTTTGAGTTTGATCCCTTAAGTTTTAATATAAACTTGTATTTTGTTTACCAAATTTCATAGTAAACATTGACCTAGATCATTTTGGTATTTGATCTCCAAATGGATCATAGAGCCTACGACCTCAAGTGTCGGAATGAATGATCCCCCAAGAATTTCATTGTTTCACGAGGAACCACGAGGAAAAGCATGTTTACAACTCTCATATTCTTCCTTTCTTTTCAAAGTAAATCGATAGGTATAATGCTCCACATGGCCGGGTTGATGGTCCAGTGAATGCTAGGAAGCCTCTTCCTTCACATGGTTTTAAATCTTGCTTGTGTAACCCTAATTTCTTAAAGATTTTGATATACATTATTTCTCACGAACTTTCATCACCAATGAGGTTACCTGACACATAATGATAGGTTATGGTGGCGGTTATGACCAGTGGAAGTGTCGTGTTAGGTGTTTCGTCCACCTTCTTGTGGTCTCAAAACCCTAACATCGACATACTTCCATCGCTTCTCAATCTGCTTACTACTTTATGGAGAAGGTATTTTCTCTCTAGGAAGCTTCTGGACAATCGAATTGTCAATGAAGATTGAAGATGATCTGAAGTGAGAAAGATCTAAGGTGATTTGGGAAGCAGGATTGAGTGTTTCTTTCTTCATCTTAGCGTGACTACTACAACAATCATGACTTGAATCAGACGAATGTAACTGTAAAAGTTTGTAGAGAGCAAAAGTCGATTCCCCACAGATGATGTCACTATTCCGTTCAAAACTAGAAATGATCGATGAAATGACGAGGTAATATTTTGCTACAATGGATTTGTGCTTCCAGTGCACTAGAGAAGGGCGTGACCTACAATATTAACTCTTAAATGCCAAAGTTAATGAAGGAATGAGAAATAAAGTGAGAGTGATAGTGAATTTAATTAATTAATACCTTTTCATTCAAGCAAAATACCTTATATATGAGAGTTGATTGAAATATTCAAATCAAAGATCTATGTGGTTTTATTTTATCGAACCTTTAGCCGACTCAAAGTAAATAATATTCAAAATTAAATTTAAACATTTGAATATTCTTTTTTTTTCATCTTAATGGGTGAACTCCCGACAAATATAATTCAAAGTTAATAAAAGTAAAGCATAATACTTTGACAAAAACAAATAAAAGAAGTGATGCATGTTGCACATAGTAACATTTAATGTAAGACAATTTTGTCAGATCTCCAACTAGACATGACAACAGGACCCAGATCCGCCCGGACACGACCTGAAATTAACGGGGGAAACTCGGTTTTTAACTACGGGTGCGGGAAGACATTAAGACCCGCCCGCACCCACCCCCGTCCCGCCCCCGGATACTTCAATTTACTATAGTAACCTTATGTTACTTATTATAATATTTTTTTAATATTCTCAAATATACCTTTTGAAATTAAATCAATTAAAATAGACTGAAACAAATTATATACCCTTTCATTTCTCCCATCTTCGTAAACACTGTGAATTGAACCTTTCATTTCTCTCATTCTCATCTCAACACAGATTTCGTGGAGTTCTTGGAGTCTTGGTCATCGGAGAGTGAAGACACACACTTGTTACATTATTCGTCTATCTCTCATTGATTTCTCAAATCAACCACAATGTAATTTCTCTCTCTCTCTCTCTCTCTCTCTCTATATATATATATATATATATATATATATATATATATATATATATATATATATATATTTTATGTCTTTCAATAGATCTATTGTTCTATTCAGTTTTAGGTTTTCTGGATGCTTAAGTATTAATTGAAAATTATATATTTTGTTTGATGGGTATGTGTTTGATAAAATGTCCGACTGAGATTAAAGTTCTATTAAGTATCTAATAGTTGCTTGCCCATTGTTATCCATTGTAGCTCTTGATTTAGGTTCAATAACATATAGAGATCTAATAGTTGCTTGTCCATTGTTTTCCATTGTAGCTCTTGATTTAGGTTCACGCACTTGTGTTTGTTTTTATGTTTTAACTTTTATTTTTCAATACAGATGAGATGTTGATCAAGGTGCTACTTCTATTTCCAACTTTCGCCTTGAAGATGAAGATTATTGGAAAATTTGTGGTTTATTTAAAACCTTTTTTGTTATGATGATTTAGTATATTTTGTTCCATGTTGTTGGACTTTGATTAGTTCTTTTGCTGATGGTACTGTTTTACTTTTGTATTTGTACTTTGCATTTGTAGGTTATGATTGAAAAAATATTTGTAATGATGTTTAAATATTAAATCCTACAACTATTGTATTTTGATGTGTTTATTCATGTTATTAAAGTGATTTGTGAAATAAATAAAAAAGATATGTATATTTTTTTATAATATATATATATATATATATATATATATATATATATATATATATATATATATATATATATATATATATATATATATATATATATATATATATATATATATATATATATATATATATATATATAATTTTTTTTTTAATTTGCGAGTGGTGACGGATACGGATGCGGACAAATCTATTCATATTGGGGACGGATCTGGATGATAAATTTTCACCTTCGACTGAATTTGGGGCGGGGGCGGATCTACTATATGGATGCGAATGCGGGGCTAGTTAATTCCGCTCCGTCCCGTTGCCATGCTTATCCCCAACTCACTTGATGATGCAATGCAACTATGGGAATGGATAGTGATGTTAGACGATAGAGGTGTTACAACTGCTCCTAAGTCATACCTTACGTACCCTAGTACATCTACCACTTAGTGTAATGTTTGACTATTCCAACATGACTTGATATCTCTCTATTATTCAAACGAAATTGATGCTTGCATATACCACAACACAGAAAATAGACAAGCATAAATATTTGTTTTAAATAATTTAGAGTCATTTAAAGTGGTTGTTAATTATTTATTTATTTTTTTGTTTTAAACGTCAATTCAAAATTTTGAGTCATTTAAAGTGGTTGTTAATTTTTTATTTCTTTCTTGTTTTAAACATCAATTCAAAATATAAAATTTATCAGGTAAAACTAGTGTTGAGTTATTATTGCTATAATATTTTATTATTATTTTAACATTTTAATGTGAGTAAATATTTTTATAATTTATTTAATTAGTTATTTATCACTTATGAGACTTTTTAATTAGTAATTAAGATTAATTAAAATTTTAATTACATAATTAATTCTATATTTAATTAATTGATATTAATATGAGGAAAACTTTATCACATACACCCTAGGGGTGTGTTTAATTTACAAAATAAGAAATATTTGACAGAATAGTAGTAGACATTACACAAAAGTATAAGACAATTTTTTTGTATTCTATTTGATGATCGATGCATTGAACAATTTTTTATTTATTTAGTTTGATATATCTATACACTAAATAATATAATTTTGGGTTAAATATATTTTTAGTTATATGAATATCTCAATTTTCATTTTTAGTCTCTATTAAAAAATAATATATTTAAATCCCTACAAAATGTTATGTACGTAGTTTTAGTCCCTCCTGTTAAATCAATGTGTATTTTTAAATAATTATTTTGCAGACATCTTTAGAATGTTATAAATAAATTCTCGAAAAAAAAAACTCAAAATTTGATTTCTAAGTCGAGATTTTCATTATTTTTATCATTATATTTTGTAATTTAAAAAAATTATATTTAATTCTTCTCATTTAAAAAAAAATCTAAAATTGCATGCATACAAAATCTGAGAATGAGAAGAAAAATGACAAAGAGAAAAAAAATTTACTCAACATTATTTAATATGTTTATACATCAGAAAAAATAATTAATTTTATTATAATATTTTTTATTAATAAATAAAATATTTATACATAAAAATATTAAATAAAAAAATATTAAAAATTATCTTTTGATATTTTTTTGATAATTTATGTGTGGAACAAAAAATTGTCACATGATATAGTGAGAGATAATAATTCATGTTTTTGTCATATCTATTGCTATATAATTTTTCATGTCCCATAATAAATTTTTGTATATAAAAAAAAAATTATCATATTAATCCCTTATATTTTAACGAATCAAACTAATCCTTATATTATAGTTTTACTTTAAACCCTAAAATATTAGTAAATAAATTGTCAACGTTACACTTTTAACAATTTAACTATTTATTTTTTATTTCTCAAGTTCACTCCAAATCTTTTAGGATTTAGAGAGTTCTCACCTCCACATATCCACATGTGTTTTCTAATTTGTATAAGTGTTTCGGCAGGAAAATTCACCGGATTACTTCATTTTTTTTTTATATTATTCATTAGAAAATTTGAAATGAAATATTCAATTTTTTTAAAATTTTTATGTATTTAAGAATTTCTTTTAATATGATTTTTCGACTATATGATAAAAATCAATCATGTATACAAATCATAGATAATACATTCTCAATTATATAAAAGTTTGACACACGAAAATATGTAGTAATGTGGAATAGGGAGGTTGAAATCATAAAGTGATTGTCAAAATGATAAACACCATCTTCAATAGTTGCCTTAACAACAAAATATGAATCACTTAGGGATCAGGGGCATATATGTAATCACCTTTTCAAAAGGAATAATTTCCTTCCACTTCTTGGTTGGACACTTGTTGAGCATATTTTCTGCAGTGGCAACAACTTCTCCCCATAAGGTGTAAGGAAGTTTCTTCTCCTTTAGCATGCTCCTTATCAAATCAAGAAAAGTCTTATTTCGTCTTTAAGCAAGAACATTAGATTGCAGAGTATATGAAGCATACACCTCATGTTCAAATCCATTCTCTTCACAAAACCTTTTGAACTCTGATGAATCGTACTCACTTCCACCACCAGTTTGTGAACTTTCAGCTTATGACCACTTTATTTTTCAGCATTCACCTTGAACTTCTGAAACTCACAAAACACTTCATGCTTAAACTTGATGAGTGTTAACCATGTCATTCTTGTGAACTCATCCATAAATGATACAAAATACTTATTTCCTCCAAGTGAAGGTACTTCAAATGGTCCACATACATCATAATGATACTCCTAAAATATGTTTTTCTCTTGGAGCCATTTCTAATGTAAATGGAATTCTAGGTTGCTTGCCTTTCATGCATATATCACATGACTTCTCAGGATTCACAATCTTAAGAATGCCATGTACCAACTTCTTAGTACTCAGATGCCCTAAGCTTCTGAAATTTAGATGCCCAAATATCTTGTCATAACTCATTGTCACCTTTAGCACCTTCTGCACTAAGGCATTTAGTTTCATCTATTACCACATTCACTTTGAATGTTATGTTGCCTCCTTGTTCAGATTGCATAATCAACTTTTGATCAGAATCATAAAACTTCAAGAGATTATCCTTCATAGTAACTGAGAAACCTTTTTCAATTAGCTGACTGACATTCATCAGATTGTTCTTCATGCCAGAAACATACCAAAAATCCTTGATCAGGATAATTTTTCTATTCTTCAATATGACTTTGAAATATCCCTTTCCATCAGTATTAAGGTACTTATCATCAACACATATAATCATTGTCATATTTCTAGATTCAAAATCAATCACCATTGTTTGTTTCGAATTAGGTGATTTGATCAACCAATGTTCATATACCACCGGTCTATTAAATATCCATCATCAGATTCAAAAGCCATCAATAGCACAACCTTTGGATATTTTTACTTCTTTTGATTTCCTTTCCTTGTTTAACCAATAGTCAGCAACAAGTGGCCTAACTTCGTACAATAGTAGCAATGAACCTTCTACTTGTCAAACTTCTCTTTTCCCTTCTGATGTTTCTTCTTATGAGTTGAAGACTTTTGACTTCTTATAACTACCACCATGTCTCTTCTTCGCCTCTAACCAAAACTGCTTCTGATTCTTCTTAACAGAATATACTTTCATAGCATGCTCTACCTCTCTTTAAAACTTTCTCTTAGCCAGATGCAACTCTTATATCTCTAGACTACTTTGTAACTCTTCAATTCTGATGGTGTTAAGGTCCCGTTATTGATTAGATCAAGAACATCTTAAGCTCCAAACATCATACGCATCTTTATCATCCACCGATTCCAATTCTTTCCATCAAATACCTGTAAACACCCCAAATTTTCCCTCACTCATTTCACCATGGCTTGTGATTCTTTTCATTTGCATAAGTTCAATCATATCATCTCATATTACACTTTTGCTCCACTGCATTGGTTCAAAGTTATCTGCATCTGGGGTTTGTAATCTGAGCAATCCTTGAGCTATCTGAGCCACTCCAAGAGTCTCCAATCATCTTAAGAGGGTCCATGTATGTTCAAATATCATATTGTATCCTCCCAAGATCAAGAAAGTCAGAAAATCACAAGAACTGAGAAAGGCATGGAAGCAGAGCCAAGCTTAACTACACAAATGACCTAAAATTAGGGTTTTGGTTTCAGAGGCCATAACTACAAATTTTTTGGTTATTCTTGATTCTATTGGTCTCTATATGATATAAGGATCATGCATACCAATTTTCATGAAGAAATTCAATGGGGAAGGCATCTGATCAGTAGATGACTTCTTGAACAAGTCAGTGCAAAATCAGGGCATCTGAGGCCCCCAATCATCCAACCAAAGGGTCTTTTCCATCATTTTGGGTGTATATGATCTTTATTTGATCTTAGAAGAAGTTAGAAGTTCACAAAATTGAAGAATTTCAAGCCATTTGCAAAGTTGCCATTTTGGGAAAGTGACTTGTAATGCAAACTTGCCATTTTGGGAAAGTTTTTCAACCTCCTCTTTTTGATTCAAAAATGCTTCAAATGAAAAATTCTTGGTCATGAAAGTTGTAGATTGGATCATTCCCTTTTCAAAAAGTACAAGAACTTGATCTAATTCATCATAGAACTCAAGTTATGGCCTTGCAAAGTTGGGAAAAATCACAAAATTTCACTTATGTACCAAAGAGGGAAACTTGCAAAAACTCATACCAAGGCAATTTGTGACCTCTATTTGACTCCTAACCATCATACAAACATCATACATGACCTATAATTCAGAATTACCCAAAGAATTCTCAAGTTTCATGCTTTGATCATCAAGTATTTCAAAAGGGGCCAAAACCTTCACAAATTGCAAAATGCCCCAAATCTTGACATCCACTTGTGATAGCTACAAAATCTGAATTCCATGGACCTCCCTAAAGCCAGTTGCGCAGGACATGCCCTTGTCCTTGGCCTTCCATGAGCCCATACCTCCCATGACAACTTTCTTGACTTTTTGCAAAAGGGGCCATACCAATCAAACTGCTCCACAACAACTCTCTGACCTATCAAGGATTGATACATGGACCAAAAGCAACACAACACACACAACAACACAAGCTGAGTCCTCCTACAACTCAGCATTCATCACAAACTTCCCTTATGCATTTTTCTTCGAAACTCAGCACTCAAGCCACAAACCTCAAAACAAATTCCATAAAACAACTCACCATGATCCACTGATCATTTCCCACCCCTTGAAACAACCTGAAACACTCCAAATCAAAAACACGATTCTGGCCCCTCCTTGAACTGAACTTCAGCAAACTTCCAAAGGAGCCTACAAAAGCTTTATCCAAGCATCCCAGAAGCAAGAGGGAGTCAAAAGAGGGAGAAAAGCACAAAGGAAAGGTCCAGACATTGCCATTTTCGAAAGCTCCATTTTAGGTAACATCAAGAACAAATTTTCCAGAAATGATTTTTTAAGTTCTTAGATTGTTCTCCATGCTTCACTGATCACACTGCACCTTTTGGTTTTGAAAATGATTGAGTTTTAAGCATGTATGAAGATTCTGAATTTTCTGAGCAATTTTCCGTTTTGCTTCGAATCTGTTTGTTCATGTGAAATAAATGTTGTTTGATGGCTGAGTCTTGTTTAGAATAGGGTGGGGATCATTTCTGGAGAGTTTAGTGGTTTAATTTTACGATTTGAGTGAGTTAGCAAGAGAGGCTGGCCGGAGAAGATGACCGGAACACTGTTCCGGTCACCTGAGAGTGTTTAGGGCACAATTAGGGTTTAATCACGTGTTTAGCAAAGTTTGAATCTGAGCCCTTTGATCTGGGCTTCCCGCGCGTGTTGAATGGCCAAGATTAGCTCATTAGCCCTAATCTCATTTAATTAGGATTAATCAAAATTAATGAAATTCAAAAACTCAATTTGAATGTGGACCATAGGATAAGGCGCCTGTCAATTCCCGCGTCCCCAGTTTGAATCCTGGCCATTGGATCTGTTGACTTTCCATTAATTTCATTTTAATTCATATTTTTCTTATTTGTTTTGCATATTTATTTTAAAATAGCTAGAAGCTTTCAAAATTTTTTATTTTTTGCATCATGACTTTAAATATTTTTCTCATTCTGAAAATAATTTTTATTTTATTTTTTGCATTTTAAAAACATTTTAAAAACATTTTAAAAATAATTTAAATGTTATTTTAATTGATTAATGAAGATTAATTAATTAAAATAGCATTTAGGTTTCCAAAAATCACAAAAAAATTCAGAGAGCATTTTGAAAAATTTAGAAACATTTACAAGCTTACAAGATAAATTTCTTTTTGGTTTTGATCATACTTTGATAATTTTCATTTGAATTAAGGTTCTTTAATTTGAATATTTTTAACCCTAACTTCAAAAATTCATAACTTTTGATCCAAGTTGAGTTTGTGAATGGTTCTTTTTGCATTGTGTTAAGCATCCTTTCAAGCATCTAAAAACAATTTTGTTTCATTTTTACCTTGCATTTTCAATTTGTTTGGCATTTTCCCTTTAGGATCACCCTTAAAACCTTAGAAACTTAGAAAAATCATAAGTCCTGTAGGGTTTAGCTTATAACCTTCCCCTTTGGGCAGTGAACTTGTATAGGTTTAGGGTACCTTTGATTCCATTTTCAATTTTTTATCTTGTCATTTGCTTCTGATTTTGAATTTTGCATTGCATCTTGTACATAAACCCTAATTTTTGCCTTCATTTGCATCCATTCTTCATAAGCTTGCATACACAAACTTGCCATGACATTTTGTGCATCCACATGACATGTAAGACATCTTAGGACATATTTAAATCATGTTTGATCATTGCATCATCCATTTGCCATGTTATGCATCCATTGCATTTCATAAGTTTTCATGAACTTTCATGTCTCCTTTCATGTCTCATTTGCATCTTCATTACTTGTATGATCATCCACATCTCATGACATCCATTTGTATCATCTCTTAGCATCATTTACATCTTGATATGCTTCTGACTTTGGTTTCCATCTTTGCATTTCATTTCATTTTTATGTCATTTCATTTCTCTTTGCTAACTTTTCAGGTGGTAAGTGTTTGAGAAGTGAATTTGCCTTCACTTCTCATAATCTCTTCTCATCCCTCTTATGCATCATTGCTGCATTTTACTTGTGAATTAGAGTGAGCTTGCTCATTCATGTTCCCTCATCTCTTTCTTTCTTCAAGCAACTTATCTTCTTAAGTGAAGTAAATTGTCTTGCTTCTTCTGCTTCTCCTCCTTCCATTTGCTTCTTCTTTGGTGGCTCTCTTGAAGATCTTCTTGCAAGCCTCATAAACCCTAGGAACACCCAAGCATGATCACAATTAGGGTTTGATTAGTACTCCCATTAGTTTTACCTTTGTGTCATCTTTGAGTCTTCTCTTCTCATCTCTTAATCAAGGACTAAACCTTAAAGGTTTTAAGGCTTTGTGATTAGGGTTATGCCTGCATCCTTCTATTAGGATGGAGTGTATAACTTTAATCCTAAGTGTTAAACCCTTAATGTGTTTAAATCCTTTAATAAATTCACTTAATAATCATCTAGACATCAAGCTTGTAACTTGGGCCTTGCATTAGGGTTCTAATTCTTCCTTAATTGGTTAAGAAGGACTAACCCTAGTGTTAATGGACAAGTCTCCCTCAAGTTTTCTTACAAACCATAAAATTCACTTCTTAATCTTACCATTAACTAAAATCCACTCTAATAAAGGCTTTGTTTTGTCATGAGGTTAATCCCTAATCATGGATTAGGTTAAGGAGCCTTCCTCAGCTTAAATGTTCTCATTTATCATCCTTCTATTAGGATGGTGTAATGGGTCCATTAAATCTTTGATTATGGCTTAAACTCATTACTTAACACTAAACAAAAACTCCAAAAACATCTAAATAATTGCAAGTAGGTTAATGATCTTAATTCTACATCATGGTGGTTAAGTGTGAGGTGTTTACTTCATGCTTAAGGTATTCTCATTACCCCTAATCAGAGGGAGGATGTGATGAGTTTACTAACCCTTGGTTTAGGCTCAAGCTCATTAACTTATGACAAACCTCAAAAAGCAATAAAAGATTGAAAACACCAAAAAGAAACAATAATCGTCTCCTCCGGGATTCTTTTCTTATCTCATTCACTCATAAACGAGAACTCGCTTCTTCCGTCTAATGCAAGACAGTTAGCACCTGAGCCAGACAGGTCATAACACTTAAGCATAGACAAGTAAGCAGTTCACAAGTCAATTCATCTTTCAGTCTCTTTGAGTCGAACTACGGTGTTCTGACTTCCTCATTGCACGAGAGGATACGTAGGCATAACTTAACAGTTATCGAACAAAAAGTCTCTGTGTATTCCCCCCCTCTTCCAGTTTTATTCTTTAAGCCTCATAGTCTTGAGCTTTGCTTTCTTTCCTTACACTGACACCCTTTACTTCACTTCACATTCCTTTTACACTGACACTTGCATTCTTTTCTAGTTTTTACACACAGAATAGCACTGACACTACCCTTTTAAACACAAATCTTTCAAGCGTGGATCCCGTCGAGTACGGCGGACAATCTGGGTGCTAATACCTTCCCAGGTTGTAACCAACCCCCTTTCTCAGTTTCTCTGGTTCGCGACCGTCTTATCCATATCTTTCTAGGTTTATGCAGCATTACCTTTCCTTCGGGATAAAAATGCCTAGCTGACGACTCTTTTCAGTTCATCTTCATATTCTCTCTTTCGTCGATCGTTCGCGTCTGTACCCCTCTTGACCAGGTGTCATTTGGTGGAAGCGACAATACCATAAGCTTTGTGTTTAAGCTACAGTTTTCTTCGTTCATCTTCGATCTTGAGCAAATTCACTCAAAAACTCACCAACACTCGTGTTTTCCCTTTTCGCTCCTGACTCTGAACCAAAGCTCTATATACCAATTGTTGGAGCAGTTAAAGATGGAGAAGATGATGAAAAGAGAGAGAATTTGTAACTAATTTTTTGAATTAAAAATAAAATAAATAGTTACACAATGAATTATGATACAAACTGAGTTCAACATTTAAACTATTAAATAAAATTCAAATTAATCTAAATGTAACTTGAAATGAATGTGAATTTGGATTACACTTATATATATATATATATATATATATATATATATATATATATATATATATATATATATATATATATATATATATATATATATATATATATATATATATATACTTTACATTCAATACCTTACAACATTAACCAGAACACCAACAACATTTTAACAACGGAAAACTTACGACACAAAATCAAACTAGAATGATCAACCTTATTTTAAAGACTAACACGGTTGAAGAAAAAAATAGCCACAACAATAAAACTATGACATTTGTATCATTCGAATCATGGTTGAACCATTGGTGCTTCTCACTCTTATTCTTCTTTTCACTCTTCTTTTATGCTTCCCACCAAATATCATCACAAGCCATCTTGGTTTTTCAATCAAAAACACGCAATATCCAAGACCTATTCCAATTACAAATCCACATCCTTATCCAACTGCCACTGGTTTCCATCCAAATCCAAATTTCTCTTCATATCAAGAGTTGTTGGATGGAGGTGGATAAAGTTGTTCAGGTCCATATTTCTTTGACAATGGAAATCCACATAACCCCAAGTTTCCTTCATATGAATCATTTGAAAATGTGTTGAATTGTTTTCCTTGGGGCATTTCTCCCACAAGATGGTTATTAGAAAGATCCAAGAATTCAAAAAAAAAATCAAATTGGATAATTCTGCAGGAATAATACTGGTGAGCATTTTGATGAGAGATCCAAAGATTCTAAATTTGTCATGTTTCCCATGGATCGAGGAATAATACCATTGAGGCTGTTATGGGAAAGATTTAGTCCTATGAGTGCATGGAACTCTACAAAAACATTTGAAATTTCTCCTTCAAATTTATTTCTTGACATATCAATAGTTGCAAAGTTCCTTAAGATTTTCACCAGTGTGGAATTAATCACTTTTATCAATAGTTGCAAAGTTCCTTAAAATTTCCACCAATCCTATGAGTGCATGAAACTCTCCATGTAGTAAGTTAGAACTTAGATCAAGGTGATCGAGCAGGTAATTATTGCTGGAGATTTCTTCCATTGGCGTGAACAAGTTTTGAGAAAGGTTTAAAAATTCTAAAGGGACCCTTTCAAGTAACCAATTAGGTATTGTGCCAGTAATTTTATTATTAGACAAATCAAGATATTCCATCAACCTTGAAGGGTTTTCTGAAATTTTAGGAAGCGTAGTCAAATTCAAAGAAGACCATTCCAGTCTTCTTAGTTGAGAAAATTTGTAAATGACATTTGATTCAAAGTTTAGCGATAAATGATTGTTATAAGAAAGGGATCGAGAATTCAAATTTTGAAGTTTCAAAAATTGTTGGAAATCAACAATGTGTCGCTCCCAAAGATTTGCATCCAGGTACAAGCGCGAACGGTCGGCGAAAGGAACAGTGAGAACACACAGCCGTGAACTCACTGGAGATGAAAAGAGTCGCCAGCTAGGCATTTTTATCCCGGAGGAAAGGCAATGCTGCATAGGCCTAGAAAAAGATGGATAAGACGGTTTGCGAACCAGAGAGACTGAGAAAGGGGGTTGGTTACAACCTGGGAAGGTATTAGCACCCAGATTGTCCGTCGTACTCGACGGGATCCACGCTTAAAAGATTTGTGTTTTAAAGGGGTAGTGTCAGTGCAATCTGTGTGTAAAATAGCTGGAAAAGAATGTACAGGTGTCAGTGTAAAAGAATGTGAAGTGTAATAGATACAGTGTCAGTGTAGGAACAAAGATGAGATGCTCAAGAATATGAGGCTAAAGAATGAAGCTGGAAGGAGGGGGAATGGACAGAGACTTTTGTTCGATAACTGTTAAGTTATGCCTACGTATCCTCTCGTGCAATGAGGAAGTCAGAACACCGTAGTTCGACCCAAAGAGACTGAAAGATGAATCGACTTGTGAACTGCTTACTTGTCTATGCTCAAGTGTATGACCTGTCTGGCTCAGGTGCAAACTGTCTTGCATTAGACGGAAGAAGCAAGTTCTCGTTTGTGAGTGAAGGTGATGAGAAAAGAATCCCGAAGGAGACGATTATTGTTTGTTTTTGTGTTTTCAGTCTTTTATTGCTTGTGAAAGTTTGTCATAAGTTAATGAGCTTAAGTCTAAACCAATGGATTTAGTAAACTCATCACATCTTCCCTCTGATCAGGGGTAATGAGAATACCTTAAGTGTGAAGTCAGATTCTCACACTTAATCACCTTTGATGCAGGATTAAGATCATTAACCTACTTGTGATTATTTAGATGTTTTTGTGGTTTTGTTTAGTGTTAAGTAATGAGGTTAAGCCATAATCAAGGATTAAACAGACCCATTACACCATCCTAAAAGAAGGATAATAGATGAGAATGTTTAAGCTGAGGAAGACTCCTCAACTTAATCCATGATTAGGGATTAAACCCATGACAAAACAAGCCTTTGATTAAGTGGATTTTATTAATGATATGATGATGAAATGAGTTTTATGGTTTGTAAGACAACTTGAGGGGGACTTGTCCATTAACACTAGGGTTAGTCCTTCTTAACCAGTTAAGGAAGAATTAGAACCCTAATGCAAGGCCCAAGTTACAAGTGTGATGTCTTGATGATTATTAGATGAATTGATTAAGAGATTTAAACACCTTAAGGGTTTAATACTTAGGATTAAAGTTATACACTCCATCCTAAGAGAAGGATGCAGGCATAACCCTAAGCACAAAGTCTTAAAGCCTTTAGGGTTTAGTCCCTGATTATGAGATGAGAAGAGAAGACTCAAAGAGAGACACAAAGGTAAAACTATGAGGGGATACTAATCAAAACCCTAATTCATTATCATGCTTGGATGATCCTAAGGTTTGTGAGGTTTTCAAGAACAATCTTCAGAAGAACCATCAGGAAGCAGGTGAACAGGATCAAGAGGAGCAAAGTGATTTGCTTCATTCAAGAAGTCAAGTCACTTGAAGAAAGAAAGTGGGAGGAAGAAGAATGAGCAAGCTCAATCTCAAACACAAATAGAAATGCAGCAATGGATGCAAGAGAGATGTAAAGAAAAGTTATGAGAAGTGAAGGCAAATCCACTTCTCAAGTTTACTTACCACCTGAAATGTTAGAAGAAATGCAATGCAATGCAAGATGAGATGAAATGATATGATGCTAAGTAAAACCAGAAGCATGTTGATGATGATTATGATGTTATGAGGTGCTGCAAACATGAGGCAAAGCAATGGGGATGTTCATACAAGATTATGAATGCAAATGATGCAAGTTTAGAAGCATGAACAAGCATGAAATGTTATGAAGCATACAAGACAAATGACAAGGCAAATATGTAATGCAATGATCAATGATGCTTTCTATATGTCTTAAGATGCCAAGTGAATCATAAACATGCACAAAATGCAATGACAAGTCATGTTATGCAAGGAAATGTAAGAAGGATGCAAATGAAAGCCCAAATTAGGGTTTATGGATCAAACATCAAACACAAACCAAAAAAAGAAGCAAAACCCTAAAGTAAAAATGGAAAATGGTACCCAAAGAAACCCTAGACTTATAATAAACCACTGCCCAAAGGGGAGCTCTCAACTCTCAACCAAACTCAAGATATGAATTTTGCAAGTTTTTAGGGTTTTCTAGGGTTCTCATCAAAACAAATGCCAAACAATTTGGAAATGCAAGAACAATTCATGGCCTTTTTATCCTTGAAAATACATGTTAAACACAAGACAAAGCAAAAAGAATCAATGTCTCAACCTTCACCAAGAGGCAGAAATGAATTTTCAAACATGTGATCAAAATAATGCATAAAAAATGATTTAATTCAATGAAAAAATCTCAAAATGCATCAAGATCAAAAAAGAAATTTGGTTTGAAGGTTGGACAATGTTTCTAAATGTCTTAGAACATTTCATGAATTTTTTGTAATTTTTAAATACCTAAAAGTATTTTTAATTAATTAATTCCCATTAATCAATTAAAAATAATCTTTTAAACATTTAAAAATATTTTTTTTAATGATAAAAATAAAATAAAAATATTTTTGGGTCTTAAAAATTAATAAAACTTTAAAGAAAAAGTTTCATAATTTTTAAGAATTTTATGCTATTTTAAATTAATTATGCAATTTAAATGAAATAAAATGAAATAAAAAGTAAATAAAATGGAAAGTATTTCAATCTGATGGTGGAGATTTGAACTGGGGTGGAAACCATTGACCGCGCGCGTTTATGAAGGGTCCAGATTGCTTCTGACTTTAATTAAGTTTTATGAAATAATTAAATGAGTTAATGATGATTAGGGCACAGTGGACCCATCTGCACCACTCATCCACGCGCGAAGTCAAACAAAGTCAGATGATCCTACGCTCAA
Source organism: Lathyrus aphaca (assembly GCA_963966055.1). Classification (NCBI taxonomy): domain Eukaryota; kingdom Viridiplantae; phylum Streptophyta; class Magnoliopsida; order Fabales; family Fabaceae; genus Lathyrus; species Lathyrus aphaca. The sequence goes on along the minus strand of OZ014519.1, from coordinate 31,176,956 downwards.
GATTCAAAGTTGCTTAATTAACCAGGCTTAACCCTAATTACACTCAGGCGACCGGAGATGAGCTCCGGTCGTCTTCTCCGGCCATACCAAAACCCTAGTTTCTCATCCAGGCCACCCCATGTCAAATTAACTGCCCAGAAACATTCCCCACACTCCTTACAACCCAAATCCATGATCAAACATCATTTTACCAACAAGAACAACTTGAATCGAAGCAAAATAAAAATGGGGCCAAACTTTCAGACGCTCACCAAATGCTCATTTTCCCACCATTTTAAATTCTAAACACATCACAGTGATCCCCAGAGCATGTACTTTCAATTTGTAGCAAAAGAAACAAGCTTTAAAAGTTTGAAATTTGAGACTACCTGAGATGAAGAACTGGTGAATGTGAGCTCTTTTGGTCTTGCTTTGATGCAGAACAACTCCCCTGAACCCCTTGAAGCTAATGGAAAGCCTGGAATGAGCTTAGGCAAGCTGCTTTGAGAGATTCACTTCTGGTGTAGCAGGAAATGCACTTTGTGTACAGGCTGTTTCAGTTCAAAGAAAAGGGTGGTTTTGACTCCTTGTGGTATGCTTGACTTGTTGGTGAAGAAAAATGGAGTGTTTGATGGCTGTATAGTGAGATTCGAAGGGAACTGGTTTGAAAGGTGAGAAATGGTAGAGCTCAGGTCAGGCTTGTTTCAGGCTTGAGCTTTGGTGGTTTGAGGCCTATGGAGTGTGTTGAGTTGGTTGATGAAGAAAGTTTTAGTGTTTCTTGGCTGTGGAGGCAGATTCGAAAGTTTTTGCAATGTGTAGTGTTTTTGTGTATGTGTGTAATGTGATAGCTTCAACCTTGTGTGTCTTATGTTTTGGCCAGCATTTGGATAGTATAAACAATTGCAAGTGGCTGGGAGATGTGACATGTCCTTTATTGATTGGGATGTTTACTTTTGCAAAATGTCAACTTGGTTGTAAGAGAGGCATGGGCTCAAAGTCTAGGCAAGTACAAGGTTGGTTCTGGTGCAGCATGGTGAGAGAGAGGTCTAGCAAAGCTCAGCACTCAAGGCTGCAGGTTGGTGAGAGGTGATCATGAGCTTTTTGCAACTTGTTGCTTTTTGAACTTTCATGAGAAAAGTCAAGTCACATGAACTATAACCAAGGGCATTCTTGGTTCAATTCTGATTTTATGACTTAGAGAAATGTTTGTGTACTGGTTTGAGAGGAATTAGAAGTCACATAAGGCATTTGTTCATGACTTTGCAAAATTTCACACTTGGTGCATACCTTGAAAAACAATGATTTTTGGCAACTTTGCATGGTCATAACTTTTGATCCAAGAAGAGTTTGATCATGTTCTTGTACTTTTTGAAAAGGGAAAGATGAGATCTACAACTTTCATGACCAAAGTTTTTCCATTTGAAGCCTTTTTGGATCATGAATCAAGGCTTGAAAATTGACCTAAAATGAGGCATTCTTGAAAAGTCAACTATGCCCAAAAAGTCAACATTTGCAAAAACCCTAAATTCCTGATTTTTATGAACTTCAACCTTCTTCCATGATCAAATAAAGATCATATACACTCAAAATGATGAAGATCACCCATTGGTTGGGTCATTGGGGGCCTCAGATGCCCTGATTTTGCACTGACTTGTCTGAAAAGTCAACCCTTGATCAGATGACTTCCCCATGGAATTTCTTCATGAAAATTGATATGCATACTCCCTATACCATATAGAGACCAATGGAAACAAGAATGACCAAAAATTTTGGGGTTATGGCCTCTGAAACCAAAACCCTAATTTTCAGTCAACTGTGTAGTTCAAGCTGGCCCTGCATCCACTCAAACCCCAGTTCTTGTGATTCTTCTGCATTTTTGACTTTGAGGAGATGAAATATGATGTAAGAACACACATGGACCCCTTTGAGTTGATTGGTGACCTTTGGAATAGCTCAAGATGCTTTGGGATTGCTCAGATCACAAACCCTAGGTGCAGATGCCTTAGAAACTATGCAGTGAATCACAAAAAATGAGATGTGAGATGATATGATTGTATTTATGCATATGAGGATGATCACAAGCCATGGTGTGAATGGGTGAGGGCAAATTTGGGGTGTTTACAGCTGCCCCTATTCAAGCATGAGTTAGCTGTGCAGGATGTAAGCGACGGCTTAACAGGCCAAACAAGGTAACTTGTGGTTGAATACCAAAGACAGTCCAAAATTTGCACTCACAGAAATGAAAAAGAAAAGGGATATAGATTGTAAAAGCAAAATAAAGTATATTGTAAAGTACAGGCGACGGAGGACGACCGTCGAGCAGAGGACGACTGCTGGGTAAAGTGATATGTGAAGCAAAGCGATGACGGGGACGGCCGACATGCTGGTAAAGTACAGGAAATAAAGCGATGGCGGGGACGGCCGACATGCTGGGGATAAAAAGTAAAGCTAAGACGGGGACGGCCGACTGGCTGGGGAAAAACAAGTAAAGCTAAGACGGGGACGGCCGACTAGCTGGGGAAAATAGGATATTATGATGGGGACGGCCCTCAAGATAAAGCTGTAAAGTTCTCTGGGGATTAATGAAACATGACGGGGACGGCCATCAAGTTCATAAAGGTAACGCAACCCACGATGGGGACGGCCATCGGGTTAAAAAGGAAAAGGGACCACGACGGGGACGGCCATCGGGTTAAAGAATAAATGAAATAAACAGATGATGGGGTACGGCCATCAAAGGTGAAGGACGATCACCTAGCAGGGGACGGCTGCTCTGTTGGGGATAAAAGAAATATGATGGGGACGGCCATCAAAGGTGGAGGACGACCACCTGGCAGGGTACGGCTGCCGAAAATATCAACGATGGGGACGGTCATCGGATAAATAAGGTCAACGATGGGGACGGCCATCGGACGAGCAAGATGGAGGACGACCATCAAGAAGTGGAGGACGACCACTCAGCAGGGGACGGCTGCTCTCGGGGTTCATCATAACACAGGACGAATGTCAGATAACCAAAATCAACAATGGGGACGGCCATTGGATAAAGTTGATGAAGGACGGTCATCAAGAGGTGGAGGACGACCACCTAGCAGGGGACGGCTGCTAAAATCAACGATGGGGACGGCCATCGGATGAGCATGATGGAGGACGACCATCAAGAAGTGGAGGACGACCACTCAGCAGGGTACGGCTGCTCTCAAAGGTATCATAACACAGGACGAGTGTTAGAAAAGAAAATTTGTTGGTGATCTACTGGGGATAATGTAAATACAGACGAGCGTTTACACCCAAGAAGCAAAAGGTATAAGTGTTTGGTATTGTGTATAGATTAAAGATGCGGACGAGCATCCTTAAGACTATGATACGGACGAGTATCATGTAGAAACAAACTGACACATGTTCAGAGATGATGATACGGACGAGTATCAACTGGTTAACAAAGAACACGGACGAGTGCTGCATCTGAAAGGATTCTTCTGGGGGAATAATAGACACGGACGAGTATCTATATTCCAGAAGACATAAGTGTTTGACACGGTGTATGGATTAAAGATGCGGACGAGCATCCTTATGACTATGATACGGACGAGTATCATGTAGAAACAAACACTAGACGCAATGTTCTGAGATGATGGTACGGACGAGTACCAACTGGTTAACACAGAACAAGGACTACTGCCGAATCTGTGGGGTATGAGTGATGATGTATACAAGATACGGACGAGTATCTGTATAAGCGTATCATGAGTAGTGAGTATTGTATTGATGAGTATTTTAACTGCTGGGGGGAGTGACACGGACGAGTGTCAAGAGAGAAAAGTATAACAAGTGTATGGGTGATGATGGTGTAAGCGACTGCGCTGGGGATATGACACGGACGGGCGTCAAGAAAAGTGTACATAAGTATATGTGAGTGCAAAGAGGATGTATTTGGCTTTCGGCTGGTGATTTGACACGGACGAGTGTCATGAAGTGTCTGTAATGAGGGTGATTTGTTTGTAAAGGGTGTTCAGGCGACTTTACTGGGGAAAGATGACACGGACGGGCGCCAAAAGGTGTATATACCGATGTTTATGATTTGTGAGGCAGCTGCTTTTGCTGGGACTCTGGTGGGGACTCTTGGGGTAAGTAATCTGTATTCACAAGCGTTTAATTCACAACATGACTTATGATTATGCTATGCATTTAATTTTTGCCGTAATGCTCCGTATTAGACGGAATGCTACGCTCTGAGGGATAGCATGATGCGAATGCTATGATTAAGCAAAGAGACACCGATCCGGGATTCGGATCCCACTGCTGTGAAAATCTCTGGTCGATCTGCCTGAAATGGACCCCCCAGCTGGGGATGAGATCATTGGTAGATCAAATGATGCATCTGCTTGGGGATATAGGTCACTGATAGACATATCCTTATAAACGAGAAACCCAGCTGGGGTTCGTAGAAGCTTTCTTCACTCTGTTGTGACTTCTTCGTGCGTTGCTCTTCTGAATAGAGGCTGGGGGTATGTGGGGAGATGATTCCCTGACTCTGCATTCTGCTGAGGAAGAATGGCAACTCGGCTGGGGAATTGAGAGGCAACTCAGCTGGGGAGAGCAATGGGAAGCAACTCAGCTGGGGATAGAGCATTTCGGATGCTGAGATGGAGTGTATGTTGATTTGGCAGCTCCACTGGGGGAATGGGCATCTTCTAGTGCCATGTGGAAGATAGACCGAGTTGACAATGATTCGCCCACTTGCTGAGACGTAACCTGCATGCCCCAGGTTGCGTTCTGGATACCTGCAATCCTGCAAAGATAATGGAACGTACAAAAGGTCCCGAGGTGTCCCTCACTGGATTCCGTCATAGGAGTCAAGTACTTTCGAGAATAATTACATTCCCTGTAAGCATGTGTTTTTTTTTTTTTTTTTTTTAGAGAAAGGCATCTGTACTTATGCAATTGTATTTTTAGAGATATCAGACAACTCTTTGCAAAACATAAATGTAAAACGAAACATGACTGAAAATCTGATTTTATTAATTCATGTGCCCTGAATTGGCAAGATACAGTCAAGGAAACATATCTCCTGAAATGAAGAGATTGTTACAAATTGAGAAACAAAATGCTGGCGATGTTGACGACGCTTTCGAGGAGCTTCCTCTTCTGCTACGACTCGTATGACAATGACGTTCTTCTCGTCTTGCTTTCTGGAGAGAGTTGATTCTGATTGAAGCTTGATCCTTTGGAAGCTTACCAAGTTGCAGGTGATACAGACGAACTCAGAATGCAGTTGTTCGCTTATTCCCTTATTTTGCACGGATCGCCCTTTCGGGTTTTCAATCCATCGGGATACCCATTTTTTGCCTGAGCCGTCCGATGCGGCTTTTCAACTCAGCGGGTGTACATTTTTTTATTTATTTCCCTTACTTTTGCCCGAGTCTTTTATTCTGTTTTTGACTCGCCGGGATGCCCTATTTTTGCCTGGACTTACATTCTGTTTTTATGTCCAGCGGGTCATTTTATGCGAAGTATTTTTTAACTGCATCTGAATTCACAGGGGACGGGAAATCTTCACCATCCATGGTACTGAGCATCAGTGCCCCACCAGAGAAAACTTTCTTTACAACAAATGGTCCTTCATAATTTGGAGTCCATTTGCCCCTGTGGTCTGTATGAGGAGGGAGGATTCTTTTCAGCACAAGATCTCCCACTTGGTACTCTCGATGCCTGACTTTCTGATCGAAGGCCCTCTTCATTCTCTTCTGATATAACTGCCCATGGCAGATTGCAGCCAATCTCTTCTCTTCGATCAGACTCAGTTGCTCGTATCGGGACCGAACCCATTCTGCTTCACTCAGTTTGACATCCATTAATAACCGCAGCGAGGGTAATTCAACTTCAACTGGTAGGACCGCTTCCATACCATACACAAGCTGATACGGTGTTGCCCCAGTGGATGTCCTGATTGATGTGCGGTACCCATGCAAAGCAAACGGTAGCATTTCATGCCAGTCTTTGTATGTGACTACCATCTTCTGCACAATCTTCTTGATATTCTTATTCGCAGCCTCAACAGCGCCGTTCATCTTTGGCCTGTAAGGAGAAGAATTGTGATGTTGAATCTTGAAGTCCCGGCACAGCTCTGCCATCATTTTGTTGTTCAGGTTGGAACCATTATCAGTAATGATTCGCTCGGGCACTCCATATCTACAGATGATATCTCTCTTCAGAAACCTGGCTACCACTTGTCTAGTGACGTTTGCATATGAGGCTGCTTCAACCCACTTGGTGAAATAGTCAATGGCGACCAGGATGAATCTGTGGCCGTTTGAAGCAGTCGGCTCAATCTTGCCAATCATATCGATGCCCCACATGGCAAAGGGCCATGGTGAAGACATGATGTTCAGAGGATTGGGAGGCACATGCACCTTATCTGCATAGATCTGGCATTTATGGCATTTTCTGGCGTAGGCACAACAGTCTGCATCCATCGTGATCCAGTAATAGCCTGATCTTAACAATTTCTTAGCCATGGCATGCCCTCCAGCATGGGTACCAAAAGAGCCTTCATGCACTTCATGCATCAGTAGATCTGCTTCCGTCCTGTCAACACATCTGAGGAGTACCATATCAAAGTTCCTTTTGTATAAAGATCCATCAGTGTTCAGAAAGAAACTCCCAGCAAGCCTTCTTAAAGTCTTCTTATCATTGGAAGATGCCCCAGGTGGGTATGTTTGATCCTCCAAGAAGCACTTGATGTCATGGAACCAAGGCTTATCATCTTTAGCAATATCTGCTGCAAATACATATGCTGGTCTATCAAGTCTTGATACTGAAATCTGAGGTACAAAGTTAGTAGCTTGAACTTTGATCATGGACGAAATGGTAGCCAAGGCATCTGCAAACTGATTCTCGTCCCGAGGGATATACTCAAGTTTGACTGTTGTGAAGAAAGTCAGTAACCTTCTTGTATAATCCCTGTAAGGTATCAGGTGATCTTGGTGGGTGTACCATTTTCCGTTGGTCTGATTGATTACCAAAGCTGAATCTCCGAATACGGTCAATGTTTTGATCCTGAGGTCAATAGCTTCCTCAAGACCCATAATGCAAGCTTCGTATTCAGCTTCGTTGTTAGTGCAATTGAAAGTGAGTTTTGCCGAGAAAGGCATGTGAACTCCTTTGGGTGTAATGAGTACTGCACCAACACCACGGCCATTCATGTTAACAGCCCCGTCGAACATCATAGTCCACTCTTCTTCTGGGTCAGGCCCTTCAGTGTGAATAGGCTCTTCGTGATCTTTTGCTTTAATGAACATGATGTCTTCATCCGGGAAGTCAAACCTCATTGGCTGGTAATCATCAATGGGTTGCTCAGCAAGATATTCAGATAGTACACTGCCCTTGATGGCTTTCTGAGATGTGTACTGTATGTCGTATTCTGTGAGAATCATCTGCCATCTTGCAACCCGTCCGGTAAGAGCTGGCTTCTCGAAAATGTACTTAACTGGATCCATTTTTGAGATTAATAAGGTAGTGTGGGTCAACATATACTGTCTCAGTCGGCGAGCAGCCCACGCTAAAGCACAGCAAGTTTTCTCGAGCAGTGAATAACGGGATTCACAGTCGGTAAACTTTTTGCTTAGGTAGTATATTGCATACTCTTTTCGACCAGACTCGTCATGCTGGCCCAGCACACACCCCATTGACTCTTCTAATACTGTCAAGTACATAATCAGAGGTCTTCCTTCAACTGGAGGCATAAGGATTGGAGGTTCTTGTAAGTATTCTTTGATCTTGTCAAAAGCCTTCTGGCAATCTTCGTTCCACCTGACCGTTTGTTCCTTTCTTAACAGCTTGAACAAAGGTTCACAGGTTGCTGTAAGGTGAGATATGAACCTTGAAATGTAGTTCAATCGACCTAAGAACCCTCGAACTTCTTTCTCAGTTTTCGGTGCAGGCATTTCTTGAATGGCTTTGACTTTATCAGGGTCAACTTCAATCCCTTTCTCGCTTACAATAAAGCCCAGCAGCTTACCGGATCGCACCCCGAATGTGCACTTGTTGGGGTTCAGCTTTAGTTGGTACTTCCTCAGACGCTTGAACAATTTCAGTAGATTCACCAGGTGATCTTCCTCTGTAAGGGATTTGGCGATCATATCATCTACATAACACTCGATTTCCTTATGGATCATATCGTGGAATAATGTTACCATAGCCCGTTGATATGTGGCACCAGCATTCTTCAGTCCAAATGGCATCACTTTATAACAGAATGTGCCCCAAGGTGTAATGAATGTTGTCTTCTCCATGTCTTCAGGTGACATCTTGATCTGATTATATCCTGAAAATCCATCCATGAAGGAGAATACCGAGAACTGAGCCGTGTTATCCACCAATACATCAATGTGAGGTAATGGGAAGTCATCTTTCGGGCTGACTCTGTTCAGATCCCGGTAATCAACACACATTCTTACTTTGCCGTCCTTCTTAGGCACAGGTACTATGTTAGCAACCCACGGCGGGTAGCTAGTTACAGCGAGGAACCCGGCGTCCCATTGCTTTTGTACCTCTTCCTTGATTTTCATAGCCATGTCTGGACGAGTACGGCGCAGCTTCTGCTTGACCGGTGGGCATTCTTCTCTCAGAGGCAGCTTGTGCACGACAATGTCGGTATCCAACCCTGGCATATCTTGATACGACCAAGCAAACACATCAACATACTCTTGAAGTAGATCTATCAGTTGCTTCTTCACTGAGTCTTGCAGGCTGGCCCCGATTTTAACTTCTTTCACGTCTTCGTCTGTACCAAGATTAATCACTTCAATCTCCTCCTGGTGAGGAGTAATGACCTTTTCCTCTTGTCTCAACAACCTGGCTAGCTCTTCAGGAAGCTCATATTCTTCATCAACCCCTTCATCAGCTTGATTGATTGGATTGTCGAAGTCATACGATGTCATAGCCGTGCTGTTGTCGGTGCTGTCAGGAAGGCACTCTCTGCAAGGGTTAAGTTGTTCATTTTAGTGATTGATTTTAATCTTGCTTTAGAAAAAAGTGAAATGAAGTTATCATTTTGAAAACACCGCCATTTATTTTTGTACAAAGAGAAAAATGGAAAAACAGTGAGCATAAAAGAAAAAGACTCGTTTGCAAAAAGATTGTCTGATACTTCATTAATTTAATCTTGTTTGCACAAAAGTACAGATGGCCCTGGTTACAAAATGAGTCTTGTCATCTTGGGCAAGATGCAAGACTTGGATGCATGCTATATAAAAAATACAGGAAATAATAATTACTCTGCTTGAGTAACACTTATAATTCCCTGGGAAGACCAGTTCGAGACACTGCTCCCTGGGATCTTCGGACGAATCCAATTCTCCAGATTGCGCTCATCTTCCAGCTCGTCTTCCAGACAGTTGATAGCATCGGGGGTAAGCATCCCCCCACTGACAAAACCAGGCTCTCCAGCAGCCTTTGCTTGATGTTGAGTTGGTTTGTAACCCAACCCAAATTTGTCCTTCTTCTCCTCCACAGCTAAGACCTTGCCCCAGCCTCGGGCAGTTCCTTCTTCAACAACCTTCCGGGCTTGTTGGTAAGACGACATGGAGATCCCCGACACAGCAGATGCTTCATTGACATTCAAGGCTTCAAAACCTTGGCTCATCGTTTCATGGATCTCTCCGTCCATCTCAATGTATTTATAAGTAGCCAGATGGCTAACAAAAATGTCCTCTTCTCCACAGATTGTGACAACTTGACCCTCCCACTCAAATTTTAACTTTTGGTGAAGGGTAGACGTTATTGCGCCAGCGGCGTGGATCCAGGGTCTACCCAACAAACAGCTGTAGGCGGGCTGAATGTCCATCACGTAAAAGATAGTTTTAAAGGTCTGCGGGCCAATCGTCACGGGCAGCTCAATCTCTCCCAGAACCGATCTCTTCGAGCCATCAAAAGCTCTAACCACCAGGTTGCTGGGTCTCAATGCCAGTCCATCATATTCAAGCTTCACCAGAGCCTTCTTTGGTAAGACATTCAGGGATGATCCTGTGTCCACCAGCACATGTGAAAGGACAGCTCCTTTGCATTCCATGGTTATGTGCAAGGCTTTGTTGTGATTGCGGCCATCCACTGTCAGGTCAGAATTGGTAAACCCTAGCCCATTGCTAGCAGTAACATTTCCAACGACGGTTTCCAATTGGTTGACAGTAATCTCCTCGGGCACGTAAGCTGCGTGCAGTACTTTCAGTAGCGCATTCCGATGGGCTTCGGAGCACATAAGCAGAGAGAGGATGGAGATTTTGGATGGCGTCTGGTGAAGTTGATCCACAATTTTGTAATCACTCTTTTTGATGATCCTCATAAACTCATCAACTTCCTGATCGAATGGAGTCTTCAGGGTTTCTTTGGCAGCTGGATCTTCCTGCACCGGGCTTTTTCCTTTTGCCTTGGCAGCAGCTTCTGCTTCGGCAGTAGGTCTTTGGACTTGTGAAGCAAAGAGACGTCCGCTTCGGGTGAAGCCTCCGCCTCCGCCCACATTATCAATTTGTGGTGCAGGTGCTAATGTTTCAAGAGTGATTCTTTTTCCTTCGCAGTACACGTCAGAGCCATAGTGCCAAGGGATGGCCCTATCACTTTCATATGGTACAGGTCCAGGCACCGTGACAGTGACTGGACTGATTGCTGCTGCTGAAGGGATTGTTATTGTTTGTGGATCATAAAAGATTGTGACTGGTGCTCTGGTGGGAGCAGCACCTTCTGAATGGTAGGCGGAGTTATTTTCTGGATCGTAGAATATGGTAACTGTGGAGACATCTTCATGATTGTTTGCTGGAGTTGCAGGAGGTACCGCTGGAAGGACTGTTGTTGTTGTTGATGGAGAGTCGAAATGGAATGAAGCTGAAGTTGTAGCAGGAGGAACTGTTGAAAACTGATCATTCGGAAGGACAGGTGAAGTACTTGTTGATGGTGCTGATGAATTGTCGGGAACAATAGTTGCTGCAGTTGTAGGAGGTTCTGAAACCGTTGTTGATGAAGTTGCTTGAGTTGCCGGAAATGATGTAGTGATCTGTAGCAGGCCACTCTTAATAAGGCTGTCAATGCCATTCCTCAAGTCTTCACACCCATTCCAAGAAATATTGCAGTAGGGGCACCCTAGTTCACACCCCGGAAATATATTGTTTTCACGGAGTTGAGCTTTGATTTCCACCAATGGTGTCCTGATCTGATCCACACTGGTTATGAAATAAGACGGTGTGTCTTCTTCAATTGCGTTAATTCGAGGACCACCATGGTTTGGCATTGGGTTTTTGTTGACATTGGGCGGCGGTGCAAAATTCAGAGCCTTGGAGTCTACCAAGTCTTGTACCTTCATATGCAGAGCCCTGCATTTTTCTGTACTGTGACCAGGTGCGTTTGAATGGAAAGCACACCTAGCATTGGAGTCATAGTTTCTTGGTAAACTGTTGGGATCCGGAGGTGCCAACGTTCTTAGCTCAACTAGGTTGAGTTTCAGAAGCTGTGGCAGCAAAGCAGCATACGGCATTGGAATTGGGTCGATCACTCGGTTAGCTTGGGATGGCCTTTGTTGGAATGGCCTCTGTTGATTGTTGTTGTTGGAGTTGTTGTTGTTGTAGTTTCTTGGAGGATATTGATTCTGCTGATGATACTGAGGTTGTTGTTGGAAATTTTGTTGAGGAGGTTGATAGACCGGCTGAGGATGAGCTGGAGCAGGGATTGTGACTGCTGCTATTGTCCTTGGAACATATTGGGGCCTACCCCTGTTGGTGTGAATGGCATTGGTCTCGCCAGTTCTTCTCGGGCCTGCAAAAGGTTTTCTTGTACTGCTGGACGAACTTGCACCATTATCAGATATTTTGCCCATTTTCAACAGGCTTTCAATTCTCTCCCCAGCTATGACAACATCTGCGAAGCTGGTGGAAGAGAAAGCAGCCAACCTGTCAATATAGGTTCCCTGAAGAGTGTTCATAAACATGTCTGCCATTTCTCTCTCAGACATAGGGGGTTGAACAGCAGCAGCCAATTGCCTCCATCTTTGGGCGTATTCTCGGAAACTTTCCCTTGACGACTGTGACATTCCCATTAGGAGAGTCCTGTTGGGTGCCATGTCTAAGTTGTATTGATATTGTCGGATGAAGGCTTCTGCCAGGTCCTTCCAGCATCTTACAGTTGCCCTTGTCAAGTGGGAATACCATTCCCTCGACGCTTCAGTCAAGCTATCTTCAAAGTAGAACATCCAAAGTTTCTCATCCATTGTATAGGCCTTCAGCCTTCCCAGAAATGATTGCAGATGAGTCCGGGGGCATGAAGTCCCATTATACTTCTCGAAACATGGAGGCTTGAACTTGTGGGGAATCCTAACCCCGTCTACCAGCCCCATGTCCATGACGTCGAAGCCCAAAGAGTTCTGAGATTCTAGGGACCTTAACTTCTCAGCTATTTCATCCAATCTCCTATCATAAGCATCCTCTCCAGCGCCCATTACTGTAAATTGGTCCTCCTGAGGATCCTCTTGAAGTACTCTGGCTGCGGTGGCTGTTCCTTGAACGTTTGCAGGGATATTAATCTCAGGATGTAGGTGTGGACCAAACACCGGGGGATTCACATGTGGTTGCACCCTTTCATTATTACTGGTGCCTGCAGTCCCTACATGAGGCTCATCTTGGTTCTGCCTTTCCACCATAGCTCTCAGTCTCTCCTGGCTCTGAGCCATGTTGTTCATAACCTCCATGAACTGCGTCATCTGTGTTCTCATCTCCAATCTTTCATTGGCTAGCTGATTTCTGACATCAGCAAGATCTTGTTGAACTTGATCCATCTGAATTCCCGGAAGGTTGATTCTAGTTGGATACCTGTGTGGCCTGTTGAGAGGAAATACCCGGCGGCGAGCAATAATTCCTGAGATTCACAACAGAGGTTAGCAACAACAAAACAAAACCCTACAAAACAAATAAAAGATTAGCATGCAATGCAGTTATGCTTATTTGCTATCAAGGTATCCGGTTTGGTCTTCAGTTTTGACCCTTCCAGACCCTTGAATGATGATGCTGTTGAAGTTGCTTTTGATGTGAACCCCAATACAAATATATTACAAAGGTGAAATAATTTTGTTCATTTTACAACACAAACCCTCAAAGGGGCCAAAATACATCACAAAAAGCAAAAGTACATGGAAAAGGAACAACAACAAGCAAATGATCAAACTCCAAGGCCAAACTCATCCTCACGAACTTCCTTGAGAAGTGCTTCGGTCACAGGATCAGCCGGACGCTCCGTGAGACCTCTGATGAGAAGGTTTCTTGTTGCAACAGCTGCAGTCAACTTCTTGCTCTGACTTTGGTCCTTAGACCTCTTCAATCCTGCTTTGATTTTCAGCTCTGATATCTCCTCCTGGGCTGCTGCCAGGGCTTTTTCCATCTGCTCCATCTTGTCTTGAGCTCTCTTGTCTTCTAGAGTACGGGCCTCAGTGATCCGGACCCACCTGGCCTGACTCTCTTTCAAATACAAGTCTGTTCTTGCTCTTTGGAACTGGGCTTCTTTACAAGCATTCTTCAGAATCTGCTCACCAGCTTTAGACTTGTTGATATACTCCCCAGACTTCTCTATCTTGGTCAAGTGTTCCACCCTCAATTTCTCCAATCTCTCAATCTCCCTCACACCTTCACTCCTCTCCCTGAGGGTCTTCTGCAAGGCTTGAGTTAACTTCTCATTCCTTTCCTTCAGGCTTTCAAACTCCTCCAGACTGATAGTGGCAGGGGGTGGTGCTGAAGATGACTCAGGCATATCTTCTACGGTGAAAGGCATTCCAGAGAATTGGGCCCTAGCATGGGACCACTCATAATATTGGACTGATGCCACATTATTGCACTTCCCCAGAATGGTGATTCCCTTGGTTTGAACATGATCCCAGGCCCAGGCAGCCTGCCTAACAACAGTCAAACTGATCTTGTTCTCACAGTAGAGGGTCTCCACCAAATCTTGTTCCCTAGGAGTATGAACCAGTGCATAGCCCAATTGTCTCCTGAACAGCATAGGGTTGTAGTTGATACTTCCCTTAACTCCTATCAGAGGCACATTGGGAAAGTGCCCACAGCTGGTGATCATATCTCTGCCCTTGGTGCTTTGAGTGCACCATCTGATGTCTGCTGAAGTGAGAGTAGTGAGCCTCTTAGCCCAGTTGCTTTGCTGATGAGGGTTTAGAAATGCATCTGTCCTGGGTAGATGCCTGAGGAGCCAAGCATGGAATAATGGAGCACAAATCCTCACTAATCTTCCCCTTTGCTTCTCATTTCTCTGATGTACTGAGTAATAGAGATCACCCAGTAAAGTTGGCACTGGGTTCTTCAGGATGAACAGATGGATTGCATTTTTGCTAATGAATCGAGGCTCATCTGCAAACAACACAATTCCATATACACTTAAGGCCAACAGAGCACAAACTGCTTTCCACTCCCCCAAGGAGGCCTTCAAACTAGCTTGAGAAATCAGGAAGTCCAGATGAAATCCAAGCATCCCAGCTTTAGAGGTCAAGTGTTGTTCAATCAACAGAGGTTCCAGGTGCAAAGCTTTTGCTATCTCTCCATTGCCGGGAAAGACCATTTCAGGGTTGAAAGGGATTTCTCTCTTGATAGGCAAACCAACCAAATATGAGTATTCTTCCAAAAGAGGACCCAACTGAAAGTCCTGAAAGGTGAAACATCTCAATGGAGGATCATAAAACTGAATGCAGGTGTGGATGAGGCTCCTCTGAGAAGGGTCCAGATCCATAACCATGTCCAGTATATCTCCATAACTCTCCCTGAACAAAGGAATGTGATCTGGAGTGATCAGGGTTTGGATCCTCCTGATGTCTGATAAGTCTGGTTGGAAGAAATGATAGGTGATGTTGCTTTTCTTTGGAGCCATGATGCTGAAAACTGAGTAGAGTGCTGATGAAGATGCTGAAAGAGTGAACCACTGATTGGCTGGTGCTAGTAACTGAAGTATATGGCTGACAAACTGAAGCAAGTGCTGGTGGAGACAGGTCAATGATGCAGATGGGGTCAAAACCAAAACCAAAGATGAAGGTGGATACCCTGAAACACAAATAAGCAAATGTTAATATGATGCAATGAGTATGTATGCAAAATGAAATGCAAGGGTTTGTGACTGAGCTGGATCTGATTAACTGCCTTGGTATAGATCCATGTGTGTTCAAGAAATCCAGGTGGAGGTCTATAAATCCAGTAACCAGGGTGGGGGACTCAAATAAAGAGCCACAAGTCCAGGGTTTTAGAATCACAAGAACTATCCAACATGGAGTATTCTTAACAAAGTCAAAGTAACAGGGTATTCTGAGGTCAAGGTACCTGCAAACCTGTAAACAGCCCAACCCCCTCACAGGTGGTGATCTAGAACAAGGATCCTCAGACTTGGATCAGTTATGAGAAGTGTAAACACTTCTAACCCGGAGGTACAGTGTTTACAATAACCATAACAATTCCTCCTCTAATTCACCTCAATTTCTGAAGGTCAATACTAAAAGGTCATCCAGACTTAGCAGGCTTCCCAGATAGCCCTAGCATTGCAGGAAATCCGCAACACAGAGTTCTCAAGAAGAAACCCATATCTGAACCGTGTTTCATATTCCCGCACCAGACCGAAATGGAATGGGAAAGAATATGATTCACTCTAGCCTAGGTGTCACTCAGATCCCAGGTATAGGATCTTAACTCTCAATGAATCACCCACCCACCAAAACAAAAAACCAGATCCAGCCAGCAACATGACAGTATGATATATGAAAAGCAGTAAAGAAAGCAGATAAAGCAACTGTACATAAAGCAAAAATAAAACATATACAAACACAAATAAACACATAACACCCCAGTAAACACAAATCAATCAAGCGCTAGGAGGAACCCACAAAAAGAACCAGAAGCCCTGGTTGCAGTCATCATCTCCCCAGCAGAGTCGCCAAGCTGTCGCTCCCAAAGATTTGCATCCAGGTACAAGCGCGAACGGTCGGCGAAAGGAACAGTGAGAACACACAGCCGTGAACTCACTGGAGATGAAAAGAGTCGCCAGCTAGGCATTTTTATCCCGGAGGAAAGGCAATGCTGCATAGGCCTAGAAAAAGATGGATAAGACGGTTTGCGAACCAGAGAGACTGAGAAAGGGGGTTGGTTACAACCTGGGAAGGTATTAGCACCCAGATTGTCCGTCGTACTCGACGGGATCCACGCTTAAAAGATTTGTGTTTTAAAGGGGTAGTGTCAGTGCAATCTGTGTGTAAAATAGCTGGAAAAGAATGTACAGGTGTCAGTGTAAAAGAATGTGAAGTGTAATAGATACAGTGTCAGTGTAGGAACAAAGATGAGATGCTCAAGAATATGAGGCTAAAGAATGAAGCTGGAAGGAGGGGGAATGGACAGAGACTTTTGTTCGATAACTGTTAAGTTATGCCTACGTATCCTCTCGTGCAATGAGGAAGTCAGAACACCGTAGTTCGACCCAAAGAGACTGAAAGATGAATCGACTTGTGAACTGCTTACTTGTCTATGCTCAAGTGTATGACCTGTCTGGCTCAGGTGCAAACTGTCTTGCATTAGACGGAAGAAGCAAGTTCTCGTTTGTGAGTGAAGGTGATGAGAAAAGAATCCCGAAGGAGACGATTATTGTTTGTTTTTGTGTTTTCAGTCTTTTATTGCTTGTGAAAGTTTGTCATAAGTTAATGAGCTTAAGTCTAAACCAATGGATTTAGTAAACTCATCACATCTTCCCTCTGATCAGGGGTAATGAGAATACCTTAAGTGTGAAGTCAGATTCTCACACTTAATCACCTTTGATGCAGGATTAAGATCATTAACCTACTTGTGATTATTTAGATGTTTTTGTGGTTTTGTTTAGTGTTAAGTAATGAGGTTAAGCCATAATCAAGGATTAAACAGACCCATTACACCATCCTAAAAGAAGGATAATAGATGAGAATGTTTAAGCTGAGGAAGACTCCTCAACTTAATCCATGATTAGGGATTAAACCCATGACAAAACAAGCCTTTGATTAAGTGGATTTTATTAATGATATGATGATGAAATGAGTTTTATGGTTTGTAAGACAACTTGAGGGGGACTTGTCCATTAACACTAGGGTTAGTCCTTCTTAACCAGTTAAGGAAGAATTAGAACCCTAATGCAAGGCCCAAGTTACAAGTGTGATGTCTTGATGATTATTAGATGAATTGATTAAGAGATTTAAACACCTTAAGGGTTTAATACTTAGGATTAAAGTTATACACTCCATCCTAAGAGAAGGATGCAGGCATAACCCTAAGCACAAAGTCTTAAAGCCTTTAGGGTTTAGTCCCTGATTATGAGATGAGAAGAGAAGACTCAAAGAGAGACACAAAGGTAAAACTATGAGGGGATACTAATCAAAACCCTAATTCATTATCATGCTTGGATGATCCTAAGGTTTGTGAGGTTTTCAAGAACAATCTTCAGAAGAACCATCAGGAAGCAGGTGAACAGGATCAAGAGGAGCAAAGTGATTTGCTTCATTCAAGAAGTCAAGTCACTTGAAGAAAGAAAGTGGGAGGAAGAAGAATGAGCAAGCTCAATCTCAAACACAAATAGAAATGCAGCAATGGATGCAAGAGAGATGTAAAGAAAAGTTATGAGAAGTGAAGGCAAATCCACTTCTCAAGTTTACTTACCACCTGAAATGTTAGAAGAAATGCAATGCAATGCAAGATGAGATGAAATGATATGATGCTAAGTAAAACCAGAAGCATGTTGATGATGATTATGATGTTATGAGGTGCTGCAAACATGAGGCAAAGCAATGGGGATGTTCATACAAGATTATGAATGCAAATGATGCAAGTTTAGAAGCATGAACAAGCATGAAATGTTATGAAGCATACAAGACAAATGACAAGGCAAATATGTAATGCAATGATCAATGATGCTTTCTATATGTCTTAAGATGCCAAGTGAATCATAAACATGCACAAAATGCAATGACAAGTCATGTTATGCAAGGAAATGTAAGAAGGATGCAAATGAAAGCCCAAATTAGGGTTTATGGATCAAACATCAAACACAAACCAAAAAAAGAAGCAAAACCCTAAAGTAAAAATGGAAAATGGTACCCAAAGAAACCCTAGACTTATAATAAACCACTGCCCAAAGGGGAGCTCTCAACTCTCAACCAAACTCAAGATATGAATTTTGCAAGTTTTTAGGGTTTTCTAGGGTTCTCATCAAAACAAATGCCAAACAATTTGGAAATGCAAGAACAATTCATGGCCTTTTTATCCTTGAAAATACATGTTAAACACAAGACAAAGCAAAAAGAATCAATGTCTCAACCTTCACCAAGAGGCAGAAATGAATTTTCAAACATGTGATCAAAATAATGCATAAAAAATGATTTAATTCAATGAAAAAATCTCAAAATGCATCAAGATCAAAAAAGAAATTTGGTTTGAAGGTTGGACAATGTTTCTAAATGTCTTAGAACATTTCATGAATTTTTTGTAATTTTTAAATACCTAAAAGTATTTTTAATTAATTAATTCCCATTAATCAATTAAAAATAATCTTTTAAACATTTAAAAATATTTTTTTTAATGATAAAAATAAAATAAAAATATTTTTGGGTCTTAAAAATTAATAAAACTTTAAAGAAAAAGTTTCATAATTTTTAAGAATTTTATGCTATTTTAAATTAATTATGCAATTTAAATGAAATAAAATGAAATAAAAAGTAAATAAAATGGAAAGTATTTCAATCTGATGGTGGAGATTTGAACTGGGGTGGAAACCATTGACCGCGCGCGTTTATGAAGGGTCCAGATTGCTTCTGACTTTAATTAAGTTTTATGAAATAATTAAATGAGTTAATGATGATTAGGGCACAGTGGACCCATCTGCACCACTCATCCACGCGCGAAGTCAAACAAAGTCAGATGATCCTACGCTCAAGATTCAAAGTTGCTTAATTAACCAGGCTTAACCCTAATTACACTCAGGCGACCGGAGATGAGCTCCGGTCGTCTTCTCCGGCCATACCAAAACCCTAGTTTCTCATCCAGGCCACCCCATGTCAAATTAACTGCCCAGAAACATTCCCCACACTCCTTACAACCCAAATCCATGATCAAACATCATTTTACCAACAAGAACAACTTGAATCGAAGCAAAATAAAAATGGGGCCAAACTTTCAGACGCTCACCAAATGCTCATTTTCCCACCATTTTAAATTCTAAACACATCACAGTGATCCCCAGAGCATGTACTTTCAATTTGTAGCAAAAGAAACAAGCTTTAAAAGTTTGAAATTTGAGACTACCTGAGATGAAGAACTGGTGAATGTGAGCTCTTTTGGTCTTGCTTTGATGCAGAACAACTCCCCTGAACCCCTTGAAGCTAATGGAAAGCCTGGAATGAGCTTAGGCAAGCTGCTTTGAGAGATTCACTTCTGGTGTAGCAGGAAATGCACTTTGTGTACAGGCTGTTTCAGTTCAAAGAAAAGGGTGGTTTTGACTCCTTGTGGTATGCTTGACTTGTTGGTGAAGAAAAATGGAGTGTTTGATGGCTGTATAGTGAGATTCGAAGGGAACTGGTTTGAAAGGTGAGAAATGGTAGAGCTCAGGTCAGGCTTGTTTCAGGCTTGAGCTTTGGTGGTTTGAGGCCTATGGAGTGTGTTGAGTTGGTTGATGAAGAAAGTTTTAGTGTTTCTTGGCTGTGGAGGCAGATTCGAAAGTTTTTGCAATGTGTAGTGTTTTTGTGTATGTGTGTAATGTGATAGCTTCAACCTTGTGTGTCTTATGTTTTGGCCAGCATTTGGATAGTATAAACAATTGCAAGTGGCTGGGAGATGTGACATGTCCTTTATTGATTGGGATGTTTACTTTTGCAAAATGTCAACTTGGTTGTAAGAGAGGCATGGGCTCAAAGTCTAGGCAAGTACAAGGTTGGTTCTGGTGCAGCATGGTGAGAGAGAGGTCTAGCAAAGCTCAGCACTCAAGGCTGCAGGTTGGTGAGAGGTGATCATGAGCTTTTTGCAACTTGTTGCTTTTTGAACTTTCATGAGAAAAGTCAAGTCACATGAACTATAACCAAGGGCATTCTTGGTTCAATTCTGATTTTATGACTTAGAGAAATGTTTGTGTACTGGTTTGAGAGGAATTAGAAGTCACATAAGGCATTTGTTCATGACTTTGCAAAATTTCACACTTGGTGCATACCTTGAAAAACAATGATTTTTGGCAACTTTGCATGGTCATAACTTTTGATCCAAGAAGAGTTTGATCATGTTCTTGTACTTTTTGAAAAGGGAAAGATGAGATCTACAACTTTCATGACCAAAGTTTTTCCATTTGAAGCCTTTTTGGATCATGAATCAAGGCTTGAAAATTGACCTAAAATGAGGCATTCTTGAAAAGTCAACTATGCCCAAAAAGTCAACATTTGCAAAAACCCTAAATTCCTGATTTTTATGAACTTCAACCTTCTTCCATGATCAAATAAAGATCATATACACTCAAAATGATGAAGATCACCCATTGGTTGGGTCATTGGGGGCCTCAGATGCCCTGATTTTGCACTGACTTGTCTGAAAAGTCAACCCTTGATCAGATGACTTCCCCATGGAATTTCTTCATGAAAATTGATATGCATACTCCCTATACCATATAGAGACCAATGGAAACAAGAATGACCAAAAATTTTGGGGTTATGGCCTCTGAAACCAAAACCCTAATTTTCAGTCAACTGTGTAGTTCAAGCTGGCCCTGCATCCACTCAAACCCCAGTTCTTGTGATTCTTCTGCATTTTTGACTTTGAGGAGATGAAATATGATGTAAGAACACACATGGACCCCTTTGAGTTGATTGGTGACCTTTGGAATAGCTCAAGATGCTTTGGGATTGCTCAGATCACAAACCCTAGGTGCAGATGCCTTAGAAACTATGCAGTGAATCACAAAAAATGAGATGTGAGATGATATGATTGTATTTATGCATATGAGGATGATCACAAGCCATGGTGTGAATGGGTGAGGGCAAATTTGGGGTGTTTACACAATGCAACTCAAATTGTTTGATGATAGACATAATATATTTAGGTTTGCAAGGTCAAACGTTGATTTTAGAATATTTCCTTGTAGCTTGTTACCGCATAGAGATATCTCCTCTAACAAATGTGTGATGAGATTGCCCAATATGTCCTGTGAATCGATTATTTGATAGATCTAAATCTATCAATGAAGGCAAAGATAACAACCAAAAAGGAAATGATCCATTTAGAAAGTTGTGACTTAACCTCAAATGAATTAGCTTTTGAAACCCTATAATTTTGTTGGGAAATGAGCCCTCTAATTTCTTATAAGAACAGTCTAATTTAGTAAGTTTTGTCATGTTAAATAAAGAAGATGGAATTTGTCCTTCAAAATAGTTAGAACGAATGTTGAGTTTGTGTAGTGTGGAATATTAGAACAAATCTTAGTACGAATAGCGTGTCGTCGAAGTCTGCTCACATGTTATTGTTTAATTGAGCCTTGTGTTATGGATCCAATTGTTTAAGTTAATGTGTACCCTAAGTTAGGTTGTAATGGGTAATTGTTAAAAATCTCATTAGGTTAGGTTGTTAGTTTTATTATAAATAACATACTAGTCTCTCATATTTTGAATAAGGGAAAATAGGAAGATAAAACCATAATTCAACAGTGAGAGAGGTTATTTTTTATTCTTGAATACTTGTAATCTTGTTTTAAGAGAAATGAAAAAATAGCAGTTTATAACCAATCCTTGTTGTTATCTTTAGTAACCCTAAACCCTAAACCTTGTGGGTTTCTTGAGAAACCAATTATACTTTATTTCTAAGGTATCCAATTCACAACAAATTAGTGTGATGAGCGTGGAGAAGATGCATTCAACAAAGTATGAGATTGAAAAGTTCACCGGAGTGAACGATTTCGGTCTGTGGTGCTTGAAGATGAAAGCCCTACTTGTTCAACAGGGTTGTTTGGAATCGTTGAAGGGAAAGACAACCTTGAATCTTGCATTGACAGCAGCTGAAAAGACGGCCATGATTGAGAAAGCACATAGCGCAATATTGTTGAGCCTTGGTGATAAGGTTCTTCGACATGTATCAAAGGAGACAATGGCGTCAAGGTTATGGTTGAAACTTGAAGGTTTGTACATGACCAAATCGTTGGTGAATCGACTCTACCTGAAGCAAGCCTTGTATTCATTTAAGATGAGTGAAGACAAAGTGTTGGCTAAGCGGTTGGATATGTTCAACAAGCTGATTCTTGATCTTGAAAATATTGATGTGAAGATCGATGACGAAGATCAAGCGTTGTTGTTGTTATGCGCTTTGCCCATAACACATGCTCACTTCAAAGAAACCCTCTTGTATGGAAGAGAGTCCCTGACCTTTGAAGATGTTCAATCTGCCTTGTACTCTAAGGCCTTGAATGAACGAAAGGAGCATAAACCTTCGACGATTGGTGAAGGTTTGGCCATTAAAGCGAAATTCTTGCGAAAGGATGGTAAGTTTGAAAAGAAGAAGGACAAAAGTTAGCAGAAGTCTTATAGTGGTGAATCATCTGGTGTTCGATGCTATCATTGTAAGAATGAGGGTCACATTAGAAAAATGTGCCATGAACGCCTGAAAGATCATGGAGGTAAGGATAATGGCAATGCAACCATTGTTCTAGATGATTTTGAATCATCTAATGTTCTTATGGTTTCAAGCGGCGACTCAAGAAAAAAAGTGGATTATGGATTCAGTTTGTACTTGGCACATGACTCCAAACAAAGATTTGTTCGAGAAATTATGTTATCAAGATGGTAGATCAGTGCTGCTGGGAAACTACAAAGCTTGCAAAATTGCAGGTATTGGATCTATGAGATTCAAGCTCCATGATGAGTCAATAATGTTATTGACTGATAGGTATGTACCTGACTTGAAGAGAAATTTGATTTCTCTTGGTGAATTCGACAAAAAGGGATGTGTTTTTCAAGGAGAGAAAAGTATTATAAGAGTCATGAAGGGGTCGAAGGAAGTCTTGAGAGACATGAAGAAACAGGGCTTGTATACCCTTGAGGATGAAGTTGTAAGTGGTTCGACAAATGTTGCATCTACGAAACTGTTGTCAAAGACAAAATTATGGCACATGAGATTAGACCATGTCAGCGAGAGAGGCCTGGTCGAACTGGGGAAACAGAACCTGCTGGGTGGTGACAAAGTCGAGAAGTTGGAGTTTTGTGAACCTTGTGCATTTGGTAAATCCTGTAGGGTGAAGTTTAACAAAGGTAAACAAAGAACACATGGATCCCTTGATTACATTCATGCTGATCTTTGGGGTCCTCCAAGGAATCCTTCATATTCAGGTGCAATATATTTTCTATCCATAGTTGATGACTATTCCAGAAAGTTATGGGTATTCATTCAGAAGATGAAGGATGAAACTTTTGAGAATTTCAAGAGTTGGAAGGTTCTGATCGAAACTCAAATTGGCAGAAAGGTCAAGAGACTGAGAACTGATAATGGCCTTGAATTCTGCAATGAAGCTTTCGATAGTTACTGTGTCGAGTCTAGGATTTCAAGGAATAAGACTGTAGCAGGTACTCCTCAGCAAAATGATATAGCTAAGAGATTTAATCGAACAATCCTCGAAAGGGTTAGAAGCATGTTGGTTAGTGCTGGATTGAAGAAGGTGTTTTGGGTTAAGGTTGTTTCGACAACAACATATCTGATAAACAAATGTCCTTCGAATGCATTAGATATGAAGACACCTGAAGAAGTTTAGTCAGGACATCCACCAGATCTTGACAAACTGAGAGTATTTGGTTATGTAGCCTATGCTCACATTAGGCAAGACAAGATCGAACCTAGAGCTCTGAAATGCATGTTCATGGGATATCCTGAAGGAGTCAAAGCTTATAGGCTATGGTGCCTAGAGCCAGGTCACAAGAGGTGTATCACTAGTTGAGATGTAGTTTCAATGAAGCTGGGATGACTTTCAAGAAAACTGACGATGTTGTCGAAGAGCTAGAACATGGAGAAATTCCTGTTGAGGTGGAGCATAGTGATGCTGAATTGCATGACCCAGATGAAGTCGAAGAAGAAATAGAAGTTGTTGTCGATGATGAGAAGACTGATAATGACTATGTGCTGGCAAGAGACATGTCGAGAAGAGTCATCCAGCCACCTTAAAGACTTGGGTATGCAGATTTTATAGCTTATGCCTTAATCTCTGCAAGTGAGGTTCTGGACGAAGAACCTAGAGACTATAAGGAAGTTATGAGGAGTTGAAATAAGACTAAATGGATGAAGGTCATGGATGATGAGATGAAGTCTCTTCATGATAACAACACATGGGAACTGATTGAGAAACTTGCTGGAGCCAGGTTAGTCAGTTGTAAATGGATTTTCAAATTTAAGGAAGGAATCGAAGGAGTGGCATCGAAGAGATACAAGGAAAGGTTGGTTGCAAGGGGGTTCACTCTGAAAGAAGGTGTTGACTTCAATGATGTGTTATCTCCTGTTGTGAAGCACAGGTTCATTCGAATGTTGTTTGCCATGGTGGCACAGTTCGACCTTGAACTGGAACAGATGGATGTGAAGACTGCGTTCTTGTATGGTGATCTTGATGAAACAATCCTGATGAGGCAACCTGAAGGTTATGTCGAAGAGAGGAAGGAAGAGTATGTTTGCAAATTGAAGAGATCTTTATATGGGCTGAAACAATCTCCTCGACAGTGGAATAGGAGATTCGACAATTTCATAGCATGCATAAGTTTCATCAGAAGTCAGTTCGACCACTGTGTTTACTTCAGATTTCGACCTGGTAATTCATTTGTTATTTTGTTGTTTTATGTGGATGATATTCGAATAACAAGCAACAATGTTGAAAATGTAATGAGGGTGAAGGCTGAACTCAATAAGGAGTTCGATATGAAGGATCTGAGAGCTGCGTCCAGGATTCTTGGGATTGACATTCGGAGAGATAGAAAACAATCGAGATTATGCTTATCTCAAGAGGAATAATTGAAGAAGATTCTTGATAAGTTTGGTATGTTGAATTTAAAGTCTGTTGTGACTCCAACAAACCCTAAATTCAAGTTGAGTATAGATCAGTGTCCCAATACTGATGTCAAAAGAGCTTATATGAATAACATTCCATATGCTAATATAGTAGGTTCCTTGATGTATGTTATGGTATGTACTAGACCCGACATAGCATATGCAGTAAGTCTTGTAAGCAGGTACATGTCGAATCCTGGAAAGACTCACTGGCAAGCATTGAAGTGGATTCTAAGGTAAATAAATGGGTCTCTGAATAGAGTCTTAATTTATGGTGGAGCCTTGGGTGAAGATAGTAAAACAACAATCGAAGGATATGTCGACTCTGATTATGCAGGTTGTATGGATTCTAGAAAATCTATTTCTGGATATGTTTTCACTATGTTTGACACAACAATTAGTTAGAAAGCAACACTTCAGAAGGTTGTTGCCTTATCAACCATTGAAGCAGAATATATCGCCCTAACTGAAGCTGTAAAGGAAGCATTGTAGCTTGAAGGTTTTGCAAAGGAGCTGAAACTTCAAGGTCGAAGTATCACTGTTAAATGTGATAGTCAAAGTGCAATATACCTGTCGAAGAACTCAGCCTATCATGAGCGAACCAAGCACATTGATGTGAGGCTGTATTTCGTCAGAGGGGTAATCGAGCGTGGAGAAGTCCAAGTGCTGAAGGTTTCGACAGATCATAATGTTGTTGATATGATCACCAAGACGTTGCTCAATTGCAAGTTTTTCCACTGTATGCAGTTGATAAAGCTGCATGAAGAAAACTAGTCTATTTCTTGTTAGTATAGAGTGTGTTCCAAGGTGGAGATTTGTGGAATATTGGAACAAACCTTAGTACGAATAGCATGTCGTCGAAATCTGCTCACAAGTTAATGTTTAATTGAGTCTTGTGTTATGAATCCAATTGTTTAAGTTAGCTTGTATCCTAAGTTAGTTTGTAATGGGTAATTGTTAAAAAAATCTCATTAGGTTAGTGTGTTAGTTTTATTATAAATAACATATTAGTCTCTCATATTTTGAATAAGGAAAAATGGGAAGATAAAACTCTAATTCAACAGTGAGAGATGTTATTTGTTATTATTGTATACTTGTAATCTTGTTTTAAGAGAAAGGAAAGAATAATAGTTTATAACCAATCCTTGTTGTTATCTTTAGTAACCTTAAACCCTAACTCTTGTGGGTTTTTTGAGAAACCTATTATACTTTGTTTCTAAGGTATCCAATTCAAAACATGTAGTTTATTCATCCTACCAAACACATCAGGGATTTGACCACTAAGTAAATTCAATGAAAGATCTATGTGAACGAGAAGTTGAAAGTTTGAAAGTGATGTTGGAAGCTCACCTTCAATTTTGTTATGACTCAAATCTAATTCTTGAAATTTATTTGTCTGAGAAAATGCATTTGAGATGTGACCACTAAGATCATTTTTATTGAGATATAAAAATGTAAGACGGGGAAGGTTTAGAAGTGAGGAAGGGATGGAACCGTTAAGGTAGTACCCTGTGAGACTTGGGAAACTTGCCAAACTTAAAATAAAAAATGTGGCCAAATAAAGAATTTGAAGAAGGGTTAAGTGTTTGTAGGTGAGAAAGATGGTAAAGGGTACTGTTGGGATAGATCACACCTTCAAGGCCTTCACAACCAAGGTTTAGGCCAATCACATGACCAGATGTCATGTCACATCTGATGCCAAGCCATGAACAACAATCAGTTCCATTTTTCCATGTTAATGTTTTCATAAGAGATTGATCCCAACAAATATAACTAGTTTAAAAAGGGTAGGAACTAATTTGAAGCAAAGGAGAAGTGAATCGAAGTAAAGCAGAACTCTCATCATGATGACATAAGAAATCAAAAGAAGGAGAAGAAGAAGAAGAAGAGAAAGATGGAAAATGGAAGAGAAAAAGATGTAAACACAGAAGAAACCACCCCATGGAGAATTGATTTAGCTTGAAATCAATAATGGAGAGAAAACTGAAAGAAAAACAAGTGTGTGGAGAAAATTGCAAGGAATGTAAGATAAGTATTTATAGCCAAATTGTAAATACACCTAACTTTTGAATTAAATTTCCAAGGAAAGTTTTTGTTTTATAAAAGTGACAAATAATAATACTTTCATTTTCACTAAAATAATTAATGTTGATATTTCGATCGAAATTTAAACGCTGGAAAATGTCTATCCATAGAAACTATTTAAACTGAATGTATAACATACTTCAATTAATACTTAAAATTCATTATTAACTTTATTGTTTTAATAGATAATATTAATAAATTTAAATATGTAATGAGTCCATATATATATATATATATATATATATATATATATATATATATATATATATATATATATATATATATATATATATATATATATATATATATATATATATATATATATATATATATATATATATATATATATATATATAAATTTTGGAAAAATTAATTTATATTAGCTTTGAAATAAAAATGTTCATTTTAATTATCAAATAAATCTAAATTTTAAATAAATAAAAAATGTATAGATTTTGAAAGGTATACTTTTAAGAAAAACTTGACAATTTTAGCAAAATGTAATAACAATGAACCTAAAAAAATATTAAGAGACCAATTTGATACATGGGTCAAATTTAAAAGTACATTGGTATAATTTTAGAGAATTTCTTACGATATTGTACGTATTTCTATCGTATCATGTAAATTTTTATAAGTATTTCTTGTTTTTGGAGATTTATCTTCACGCATATTTAAATATAAGTTAATGTTAAAATATTTCAAAGATATATTTCCGTAATATTTTAAAACATTTAATTCATCCTACTCATAAACCATTTACATTTAAATTGTACTAGTGATTAAGGTTGTTTTTGGTCTGG
This sequence comes from Lathyrus aphaca, assembly GCA_963966055.1. Classification (NCBI taxonomy): domain Eukaryota; kingdom Viridiplantae; phylum Streptophyta; class Magnoliopsida; order Fabales; family Fabaceae; genus Lathyrus; species Lathyrus aphaca. The sequence goes on along the minus strand of OZ014519.1, from coordinate 31,149,010 downwards.
ATCGGACCGGGTATCTGGGGTCCCGAAAATTGGACCGAAGACCTTATCGGATAAACCAGTACCGAACCAAAAAAGTGATGGATAATGTTTTAACCAAATCCGGTCCAGTTCGTTTGGGTCATCTAGAACTGAACCGGTTAAATGAATTTTTTAGTAAGGAGACCCGAACCGAACTGAAGATAAACAGTTCGGGTACTCGGTTTACCCGAATACTTGAATTATATTTTTTTAATGCAGAAATTATAAGTTAAATGGAAAAGCATATAAGTTATGTATATATTGAACAAAAATAGATCATAAGTAAAAGCTACTTACAATACTAGCAGTGCATCCCTTTTTAATTCCATATTTTTCCTTCACCCAATCACCCCCCACAAAGTATCATTTCAACCGTCTTAGTTTTCATAAAAGATCGTTTCGGATCAATAACCTTTTTACCAGTACTAAAGGTTGCTTCTAAAGCAACAGTTGTAACTGAAACAATTAGGATATATTTTGCTAGCTTACTAACAACAAGATATTTGGCTTCATTCCCCATCCACCATGTTAAAACATCAAACTCTGATGAAGGAGGAACTTTCAAAGGAGGCTCCTCAAGGTATAATTCAAGATCAGATTTTGAATTAGTGTTACCAACAACAGTTTCTAAAAACATCTCAAAACTCCTCCTTCCCAAACCAGAACTACATCCTACTTCAGATACAGGTATAATCTCATCATTAATTCCATATGTATCTTGATACAATTGGAAGAGTGATTTTAAGTTGGTTTCCAACTCTTGTTCATAGGTAGTGGCTTGAGTAACATTTGGATACAAGAAGGGATATACCCATTTGATGAAGATCATTTTATACCTTGGATCAAGAACTGCACCAATTGATATCAGTGTGTTAGACTATGACCAATACTTGTCATACTTCAACTTCATTTCATTAGAAAGAGCTTGCGGCTGGGGATTAATTGAGATGGTTGGGGGGTCATCAAGTAAAACCTTAACCCTGTAAAGCTCAATCGAAAACAAGTAAACAGTAAGGTAAGAGGTGCCACTAATAATGGATGTCACATCAGCAAAAACCTCCAAGAACTTACAAATATCACGAATATCTCCCAAATCATTTTCATCAAGCAAAAAATGGAGAAATGCACCATTTTCTTCAACATATGTGGGCCAGACTTCTTTGTAGTGGTATGTAGTGGACAATATCAACCAAGTTGAGTTCCACCCTGTCTTAGTATCCAACACTTGCATTCTGCCTTCAAGTTGCAACTCATCCACAATTTTTTTGAATGTCTTGCATCTTATTTCAGAATGTAGCAAGTACTTCACCCCATTCCTAATCTTATCAAAAGTCACCTTAATTATATCTAGACCATCCTGAACCAATAAATTTAAGATGTGTGCACAACATCTCACATGAAATAGTTTACCATTCAATGGTAGATTTCTCATTCCATAATAATCTCTTTTCAATCTAGCAATACAATTATCATTGGAACTAGCATTATCAACTAAAATTGACCATCTTATCCCTTATGCCCCAATCATCCATCACCTTAATCAATTCTATACACAAAATCTCACTAGAATATGGTGGTGGCACATTCTTAACAGATAAAACCATTTTGTGAAGCTGCCATTTTGAATCAATAAAATGACCAGTCAGAGTCATATAACCAATCTTTTGTTCACCAGACTTCCAAAGTTCAGTTATAAGATTGATTCTGTTAATCAAAGACATACTCTTTTTCATATTAACTCTTTCAGCCTCATAAAATGTCTCACAGTCAAACTTAACATGTTGTCTAGTAATCTCTTTATACCATGGATAATTTTTTTAAGAAACTCATTAAAGATAACACCTTCCATAACAGAAAAGGGAAATTCATGACTTAAAACCATATGAGTTGTAACTTCTCTAGGAGTACTATCAACACATATATTTAACCTAGACTACATAATATCTTTGTCAGTATTACCTCTCAACCTCGCTTTCTTTGAATGCAACTAAATGTTTTTTTTTACCATTAGAAGTACTTTTCCATTTGGCATCATAAGTGTAAAGCTTACCACACCATTTGCATTTCCATTTCTCGGCACCAGCTGTCATCTCAAAAAAGCACCATCTCAGTATGAATAGCAGACTTCTTGGGAAAATGAACCTTACCAAAGGCATTAATCTGGCTTTGTGAACTCTGAGTTGGGTCAATTGGAGGTGTTGGATCATTAACAAAAATTGTATTTTGAGTTGTAGTAGTATTTTGTGTGGTGGATGTATTTAAGTGGTTACATTAGTTGGAATTAGAACTAGAGCTCCCAAGTCAATCATCTCACCAATCTCTATATTACCTCCATCCATTGTCTCCTCTTACCTATCAAGAAACATGTTGATATCAATCAGATCATCCTTGGTTAGAGGAATCAATGAAGAATCTCGATAAGACATGACACAAAATATATATCAATCAAACAAAAATAAAAACTAAACAAAGTCAAAATCGAGTCACTTAATATAACCTCAGCAACAAAATTTATAAAAGGAACCCTTTAATCAAAACCCTAGGCCGAAAATACTACCTTAGCTCAACAATAAAATTTACAAAAGGAACCCTTTAATCAAAACATTTTAGGACAAAATCAAGTTATATTGAAGCCTTTAATCAAAACATTTTAGGTCAAAATATAGGAACCCATCAATCTATACCTTTTAGGTCAAAAGCAAAACCCTAGGTCAAAATTATGTTTTCAATCTACAATTTATAGATCGCTTTACTACCTCAAACATGCAAACTATGTACAGAAACAAAACAACATCACAAAAAACAAATTGAATAAAGATTGGAGACATTACAACGTTGTATTGAAGCTTTCCACGGTTCACAGATTCAAGGATGCTTGAATGATGATCACAGATTCACAGTTGAAGCCCTAGGAGAGAGACGAGACGAACGAAAGAGGAAAACATTTGAGGTGAGAGAGAAGAGAGAGAGAGAGAGAGAGAGAGAGAGAGAGAGAGAGAGAGAGTGTGTGTGTGTGTGTGTGTGTGTGTGCGTGTGTCTGAAAAAGAGGGGAAACTAAAATTTGAGAATTTATGTGCATAGTTACCTGATACTTATTGGATACTTGGATACGGGTGTTTCTGCTGGATACAGATACAATATGGATTTGTTAACATACCAAAGGCCATTATTGCCGGTCATTTGGGGTGTTTCTATCGGACCGATTCTCGGTTCTGAAGATCCAATTATAACCCTACCAGTGATGCATTTCCGTATATATATATATATATATATATATATATATATATATATATATATATATATATATATATATATATATATATATATATATATATATATATATATATATATATATATATATATATATATATATATATATAAAACTCAAATTGTAATTTATAAAAATAAATTATTTATAAATATTAGGATATATTACAGTTTTTGTTCCCCTGTTTTACCAAATTTACGGTTTTAGTCTCCCATTTTCTTTTTAAACAGTTTTGTTCCCTCATCCCAATTTTGGTCCAAAAAAAATACTGAGTGTTCATGTACTGTTTATGAATAGTGCATGATCCCGTACATGAATAGTGCATAAACAATACATGAACAGTGCATGAATAGTGGATCAAAATTGGGATGGAGGACCAAAATTGTTTTAAAGGAAAATAGAGAATTAAAAACGTGAGTTTGATAAAACATGAGAACCAAAACTATAATTTAACATAAATATTATTATATATTCTGTAAACTCACTCTTTTATTTCCACAATATTTAAAAATAAATCAGCTCATAAAAGTTTTGAGTTAAACTTTTTATTTAAAAATATTTTTAAATAGAGAACAAAATTGGAAATTTAAATCAAATAAAAATATTTCAATTTTTATTTTTAGTCTCTATTAAAAAAATAATAAATTTTAGTTCTTAAATATTTTCCGTGCATGCAATTTAGTCCTTGTTGTTTTCTAAAGTTTTGAAAATTGTTTAATTACCATTAAACTTTTAAATTTTTTAATAATTTTTTTCGTTTAGAATACTATAATATATTTTTTTACTAAATTTTAGAGTTTTTTAAAATGAGAAGAATTAGATATGATTTTTTTTTTAAATTTCAAAATATAATAATAAAAGTAATGAAAACTTTGACTTAGAAATCAAATTTTGAGATTTTTTCTTAGAAACTTTTTATAACATTCTAAAGACGTCTGCAAAATAATCATTTAACAATACACATTAATTTAATATGAGGGACTAAAACTACGTGCATAATAATTTTTTAAAGATTAAAATATCGTATTTTTTTAATAGAGACTAAAAATAAAAATTGAGATATTTATAGGGACTAAAAACATATTTAACTCTTTATTATGATGTCAATAAAGTTTATTATAGTTGGATGTAACTATTATATTGTAAAAACATTTATTCAACAAAAATCTTAATAAAAAGGATTAAAATTATGGATATGTTATTGGATTTTACTTTCAGGATATAATACTTCAATTCATATGAAACCTTCATACTTTATCATTTTATCATGGTCCTCTAACAACCATCTTTTTTAATAGCTAGCAAAGCTCAAAAATATATATTAATAAAAGTAAAAAAAGTGCAAAGATAAAAACAAAAATATCAACGATGTATTAAACTAAAATTAGTCACTTGAGCAGGTCCCTTTTACAGTCAGTTAAACAAATAAGCAACAAAACTCGAAGCATGAATCTGAACCCACTTCCATGTCAAGTTTATAATTAAAGAAATTTAGAGATTAATAGTCAAGAGTTACCTAAAAATAACCTTATTCTTCATACTCCAAATAGCTGAAACCACAAAATTCTTGAACGACGAGATCAGACCTACAGACGACAACATCCTCTAAACCTAAAAATAACTTAAACACCCTTAAGACTGACCTCGGAAAAGACCCTGACCACCTCACCCAACTAAACACTGTAAACACCCCAAATTTTCCCTCACTTTTTCACACCATGGCTTGTGATCATTCATTTTTGCATTACATAAGCATACCATCCCACTGCATAGTTTCATTTCATCTGCATCTAGGGTTTGTGATCTGAGCAATCCAAGAAGTGATCTGAGCCATCCCAAAGGTCTTGAAGCTTACCAAGAGGGTCCATGTGTGTTTCATGATCATAATATTCTCCCCAAAGTTCATAAAAGTCAAGGGATCACAAGGCATGGCAAAGGCATAGAGGCAGACTGAAGATTTCCTTCACATATGGCCCAAAATTATGGTTTTGGTTTCAGAGGCCTTAATCCCAAATTTTTTGGTCATTCTTGTTTCTAATGGTATTAATATGTTATAAGGATCATGTGTACCAAATTTTATGAAGAAATTCACTATGGAAGTCATTTGATCATTGAGTAACTTCTTGAGCAAGTAAAGTCAAAATCAGGGCATCTGAGGCCTCTATCAAGGGTACCAAATGGTCATCATCATCATCATTTTGAGTTTCTATGATCTTTATTTGATCTTATAAGTGGTTAGAAGTTCACAAGATTGAAGGATTTCAAGCCAAATGCAAACTTTCTATTTTTGGAAAGGACTTGTAATGGAAACTTTCCATTTTGGGAAAGATATTCAACCTATTCTTTCATGACCAAAAATGCTTCAAATGAAAAATTCTTGGACATAAAAGTTGTAGATTATGTCTTCCCAATTTCAAAAAGTACAAGAACATGTCTTGATTCATCCTAGAACTCAAGATATGGCCTTTCAAAGTTGGCAAAAATCCTATAATCAACTTGCCAAGCCATTTCATGACCTCTAATCAACTTCTAAACATCATACCAACATAGTGAAACACATTTGGATCAGAATCATGCCTTGCATCACAAGTTTTCATGGCCAATTTCTCAAGAAATTTCAAAGTTGTCAAAATGCATAAAGCTTGCAAAAAACACTTGATCAAGGCCATCCAGCTACACTTTATTGATCCAAAGGCCATCCATGAACTCAGCTGAGGCCAAGACACCCCTTGAAACATCTTTGAACCATGCCCATACCTCAAGTACACAATGTTGACATTTTTGCAACTTGGCCCATACCAATCACACTATGCCACCACCCACTTTCTGATCACTCTCAATGGCCTATACTAACATTATGCAAGTCATTCCATAACACACACAAGCCTGAATCCTCACACAACTCAGATTGCTCAAAAATCCCCAAAATCTTCATTCCTTCGAAACTCACTCCTCAGCCACTCAAACTCAAAACTTTCTTCACCAATCATCTCCACATAACCTATAAAACACAAACCAACCATTGGAATGGCCTAAAAAACCCTCAATCACAAACACGATTTCTGCCTTAGCAGAACTGAAACACACAAACCAAGCCATACAAACTTGTTTCAAGCCTTTCAGAAGCTCAAGGGGGACCATTTGAGTGGTTTTGCATCAAAGGAAGGGTCAGAAAGCTCAAAGTCAGAAAGCTTCATCTCAGGTAGTCACCTTCAAACATTTTTCCAGAACTCTTGTTTTAAGTTCTAGAATGATTATATGTGCTCCCCTGATCATGGGGATGTGATTATTTTTGAAAATGGTTGAGAAACCAGGATGTATACTTGCTCTGAAACTTTTTGACCTAAACATATTTTCCTTCGATTCTCCATTTTTGTGCATGATAAATGAATTTTGATGATGGATTCTTGTTCTATGTTGTTTGATGATCCATTCTGGAGATTTTGGTGAGTTTTCATGGCGTTTTGAGGGATTCAGGTGAGGGAGCTGGCCGGAGAAGATGACCGGAGGTCTTCTCCGGCCACCTGAGAGTCATTAGGTATTAATCCGTAATTAATTAGTCAGTTTGAATATTGGCCATTGGATTCTGTTTACCGCGTGTTTGAAGGGCCATGATGCATCCACTTAAACCCTAGTCCAATTAATTAAATTAATTAAGATTAATTAGCCAGATTTGATCTGAACCCTTATATTACACACACAGTCAATCCATTCCCCTTATGTTTGAATCTGAGCCACTGGATCATCATATTTTTCATTTAATTCATTTTAATTTCATTTTTATTCCATTTCTTTCATATAATTTTTAAAAATAGTAAAAACCATCAAAAAAATCTCAAACTTTGCATTTCTGTTTCAAATATTTTTCTTTACCTTAAAACATTTTTTATTTTATTTTTTGCATTAAAAAAGTATTTTTAGAATATTTAAATGTTTTATTTAATTAATTAAATATGCATTTAGGTTTCTAAAAATCACAAAAAAAATCATGAAGCATTCCAATACATTTAGAAACATTTTCAAACTCATCATACAAATTTATTTTTAGGTTTGATCACATTTTCACAATTTTATTTGAATTAGGGTTCTTAAATTTCACATTTTTTTAACCCTAACTTGAAAAATTCATTTCTGCCTAACCATGATGAGTTTGAACTTGGTTCTTCTTGCATTGTTTCACATGTTGCATATAGTTTCTATGTTATTTATATCATATTTTTATCTTGCATATTCAATTTGATTTGAATTTTCCCTTTAGAAGCACCCAAAAACCCTAGTTAACTTAGAAATTTCATAACTTTCACTAGGATTAGCTTCTGACCTTCTCCTTTGGGGCGTGATCTTGTATGGGATTAGGGTTTGTTTGAGCTCAATTTCAAATTTTTATCATGATGTATGCTTCTGTTTTGGTCATATGCATCATGCTTGTTCATAAAACCCTAATTTTGCATCTTCATTTACATTCTTCTTTGCATATCATGAACTTGTGAACTTGTCATGTCATTCCATTCTTTTGTATGTCATCTTAGACATCTTAGGACATGTTTGAAACATTGCTTGATCATTGTTGCATCATTTTGGCATGCTTTGCATCCATTTCATTTCATGAACATCCATGTGTTTTCATGCTTCTAAACATGTTTCCATTGCATCTCATCCTTGTATGACCATTCATATGCATCTTGTATGACTTTGTATCATCTCATAACACATTTGCATTGCATAATCACTTCTGACTTTGGTCTTTGCACCCTCATTTGTCTTATTTCTTTTCATTTCATGTCTTATGCATTCATACTAACATTTCAGGAACCTTTGGTAAGTTATCTGGGAGGTGGATTTGCCTTCACCTCCCACTTCTTCTTCCCTTTTCATATGCATTCTTATTTGTCTTTGAAGTGAACTTGCTTCACTTATGTGCCTCTTGCTCCTTTCTTTCCCTCCTAATTACTTATCTTCTTCAGAAAGTAAGTAACTTATTCTTCTTTCTTCTTCTCTTTTCATATGTTTCTTCCATGGTGGCCTTCTTGATGATCTTTTCTCTTAAGCCTCATAAACCATAGGATATCCAAGCATGATAATTTTTAGGGTTGTGTATAGTCTCCCCTAGATTTTTAACTTTGAGTCTCCTTGAGTATCTCTTCTCATCTCTTAATCAGAGGCTAAACTTTTAATGCTTTAGGACTTTGGAATTTGGGTTATGCATGCATCCTTATCTTAGGATGGAGTGTATAACTTTAATCCTTAGTGTTAAACCTTTAATTTGTTTACACCTCTTAATCAAAACACATTAATAATCACTAAGACTTTATCTTGTAACTTGGGCCTTACATTAGGGTTCTATCTCTTCCTTATGGTTAAGAGGGACTAACCCTAGTGCTTAATGGACAAGTCCCCATCAAGTTGTCTTACAAACCATAAAATCCGCTTCTTAATCTCATCCTTTAATTAAAATCCACTTAATAAAGGCTTGTTATATAATGAATTTAATCCCTAACCCTGGATTAAGTTGAGGTATCTTCCTCAGCTTAAGTGTCCTCATCTATCATCCTTCTATTAGGATGGTGTAATGAGTTCACTAATCTGTGATTAGAGATTAAACACATTACTTAACAATAAACAAAAAACCAAAAACATATAAATAATCACAAGTAGGTTAATGATCTTAATCCTACATCATCATGGTAATTAAATTGAGATGCTTATCTCATACTTAAGTAGGCTCGTTATCCCTAATCAGGGAGGATATAATGAGTTTGCAACCCCTTGATTTAGGCTTAAGCTCATAATCCTATGCAAAACACCAAAAACAATAAAAAACTGAAAACACAAAAAACAAACAATAATCGTCTCCTTCGGGATTCTTTTCTCATCACACTCATTCACAAACGAGAACTTTCTTCTTCCGTCTGATGCGAGACAGTTAGCACTCGAGCCAGACGAGTCATACACTTGAGCATAGACAAGCAAGCAGTTCACAGTCAATTTATTTATAGTCTCTTTGAGTCGAACTACGGTGTTCTGACTTCCTCATTGCACGAGAGGATACGTAGGCATAAATTAACGGTTATCGAACAAAAGTCTCTTTGTCATCCCCCACTTTCAGAATTCTTTCTAAAGCCTTAGTTCCTGAGCAATTCATCCTTTTTCATTGACACCTATACTTTCTTTCCCTAGTTTTTGCACACAGATATCACATACACCTACCCCTTTAAACACAATCTTGTAAGCACGGATCCCGTCGAGTACGACGGAAGATCTGGGTGCTAATACCTTCCCAGGTCGTAACCAACCCCTTTCTCAGTTTCTCTGGTTCGCAACCGTCTTATCCATCTCTTTCCAGGTTTAAGCAGCATTACCTTTCCTTCGGGATAAAAATGCCTAGTTGGCGACTCTATTCAACCCTTTCTCTTTCACCGACCGTTCGCGTTTGCACTGCGGGACATAATGTCTTTTCCGGGAGCGACAAACACCATATACAAATGGTTGATGCAACCTCACACCCCACAAAAAGATGGTCAATCGAATCCACCTAACTGTTACACAAGGCATACCCCACATCACCACCACTCGACATAATCTGAGGCATAATAAGATTATACATAGTCAAAAACATAATGATGAATCCTCTGCTAGAGTTTGTCTCGCAGAAAAGCATAGGGAAAAGTGTGGCTGAGAGAGATTTACAAGAAATGAGTACCAATAAGATTAAAGAAAACATGGTGCAAGAAGTGAAGGAAACTGACATCACAACTTTTTGATTTAGCAAATCATATCGAGAAATGGTGTCAGTTTAATCTGATAATACTGAAGTTAGTATGCAGGATAGAGAATAGAGTCTAGCAGGTGATCAAGTGGAGGATGAAGAAGCATTGAAGATTATCGAAGACAAGGTTGGGGAGTATGAATGTCCAACCTTTGTCCTTTTAAAGATAGAAGAGAAAAATACCCATCGTCCTTGGAGAAAATGAGTGATCGTAAGGCGTTTGGGGAGGAAGATTGGGTACGAGGCGCTTGAGACAAGGCTGAAGCAGATGTGGGTGAAAAATGGGGTGATTAGAATCACTGATATGAGTAATGACTATTACCTAATTACTATTACTTATGAGGATGATAAAAGAATAGAAATGGTGAATAACATGTGGTTCATCTATGATCACTATTTGACGGTGAAGGAGAGGAGTCCGAACTTTCAGCCAGAGAAGGATTCCATATATGAAATTGGAGTATGGATTATAATTGCAGGATTACCAATATAATACTATGACACTAGAGTTCTAACTTATATTGGTAATAGGGTTGGTCATGCGATTAAAGTGGATAATAATACTATGCAACACGAGAGGGGGAAATATGCGACAATTTGTGTTCAATTTGTTATATCAAAACCCCTTCTGGAACTATTTAGCATAAAAGATCGAAATTATCGTATTGAATATGAAGGTTTATACCTCATTTTTTTAAGTTGTGGAAGGTATGATCACTACAAAGAAGGGTGTAGATTCCGTGTGCAAGGAAAGCTTCCTGAGCATATTGGTCATGGAGGAAAGCATAAGGTTGTAGAAGGAACCTTTAAGATGAGGGAAATGAATAAGAACAATATAGAAGATGTTTCATGGAAAGTCGTGCAAAATCAAAGGAAAGGTCGGAAACAGGCGGAAGGGGGGAAAACATGTCTCTGGTGAAAGTTAATAAGGAGATATCCTTGTTTGGATCGAGATTTTCTACATTCAACAATAATAAATATGTGGATATTGACATAAGTGGAAATGACGCGGTTAAAAATAATGGAAATAAGTCTATTGGCATATCCATAAAGTTAGAAGATTATAATTATAAGGAATCGCAGAAAATTAAACATGATTCTATCATTAATGAGAATAAAAAAGTTAGTGATACGACAGGATGCAACATGACCAAGGAAATCATTGGAGCAATAAATGTAGAGAAAAATCAAGATGTAAAAATGGCAAATTTCGGAATTTTGCACTGTCCTGCCACACTTTTAGAAAATAAATACCAAATTACCATTGTTTTCAGTCAATATACCAAAATGTCATCTTTTCAAAAAAAATTGGTTATTGGTAGGAAAGTGTTGCCCTTTTAATAGGCGGCAGTGTACATGAATTATTTTTTTATACTTTTTATTTATTATTTATTTTAAATCTAGAAATGAATTATTAAATAATTTAAATTATAAAATATTAATTAAAATAATTAATTAAATTTTAAAATTTTAAATATAAAAATGAATTATTAAATAATAAAATTATAAATATTAATAAATAATTATAAAATTAAATAAGTAATAATTAAAAGGAATATTTATTGATTGATGAAATAAAAGTACATTAAAACCATATCTATCCTCGATTTCGACTCGATCGACGATGGCGTTGGTGGGTTCCAAAGCCAGGAGGTTGTCCTATTCGGGTAGTACTTCTAAGATTTTCATCAACATTTGTTGGTTGAGTAGAAGGTCCTGCTTCATTTGGAGGATTAATAAATTGGGAGATCACATTATTACTAAAGACGCCTGGTATTGTCGCCGCACTGCCATTATCTAATCTTGTTCCCTCGTTACTCCAATTTGGTTGGGTAGTAGGTGCATTGAGGTATGCATGTAAGGGGTGTATGGATGTTGGTCTTGGGATGAATTAAAGGTGAAAGTTTGTGAGGGATAAAATGGTATTTGTAGTTGGGGTGTTTTGTAGTTGTGTTCTTGTGGGGTAGGTTGTGAGAATAAATGTTGGTTATATTGGATGTTAGGTGGTGTTTATTGTTGTGTGTATGATGATAAGGGTAAAATTTAGGCTTTGTTGGGTGTTGAAGGGGGTTAGGTTAAGTGATGGGTTTGGTTGATTGTAGTGTTGGCTTGGGGTATAAGGTAGTTGTGTTGGGTTAAAAGGTTGTTGGGTGTTAGATGTAGGTTAGCTGGTATTAAATGTTTGTTATTGGGTGGTAAAAATTTGTGGTTTAGTGTTAAATGTTTGTTGTTGGTTGGAATTAAATATGGGTTGGATATGAGGGTCAAATAGGTATTTATTTACTGATAGATACAAATTGGTCACAGATCTATACCAATTCATGTATTCCCTACTGGGTTTACATTTGATATGCATGATATCTCCTTGTAAGATGGTGCGGTGACAATTTATCCATTCTTGACGTTCTTCTTTATTGTGCTATTTCCAATCATCGAATTTCCACCGTTCGTTCATTACACTTTTATGGTATTTTTTTCATGCACCTAGGTGGACCAGGAATTTCTTGTTGAATTCCAAATTGGAGTTTAACCCTATCCGAATGATGCATTTCAACATAAGTGAAACAAAATATAAATATTGTTGCACTCCACATATGAATTTCACTCAGGTCCTCATCTTCAAGTCCAAGATATGGCCTCCATAGAAACTGTGACGTAGTTGAGAAAAGGATTAGTTAAAGTGATTATAAATACATTTTAATGTTAACTAGTATAATTATTAGAGATAATACAACATTCGTCTCTAAATGATCGAAGAATGTCTGATATCCAGGAGCACAGTGAAGGGGGTATTTTCGTAATTCATCCCATAGGAGGACCACCTAAAAAATAAATAGAGTATAAAAAATAGAGCGTAAAAATATTAAATTAAATAAATAGTTAGTAGAAAAAATTATACGTACTTTGTTGCATATGGAAAATGGTATGGATTGTTGTTGATTGGTGTCAGACTAGGCATTGTGGACCAACACCATGCTTCAAATAATACTCCACAACCAGCAAAATTGTGAGCGTTATTTTTTAGCGCATCAACATAAATTTCTATATAGATATGCTAAAGTAGCAGCGCCCAACTATAGCTACCTATTTATTTTATATCTTGTAATAATGGTAAAAAAATGAAGATGTATGTTATTACCATTAGTATCAGAAAATAAAAAACATGCAAAAAGTAATAGAATATATATTCTAGTTGTCATGATTTTAGTTCCTCGGGGGGTCGTCGACTAAATGCAAAGCATTGTAATGTTGCTTTATCCATGTTATTTTCAAAGACTGTCCTCTTCTTTCACGATGATCCAAGGACATACCCAATAGTTTCTCAACCAAGTTGTACGAAATAGTTGTGCAACCAATCACTGCTAAGTCGTTCACACGCAAACCTAACAACATGTGGACATCCTCCAAAGTGACTTTACTTTCACCGCTTGGGAAATGGAATGCATGGGTTTCTGGTCTCCATCTCTCGCATAAGGCGAGAATAAATTTTTGATCAACTCCATATGAATCAATGTTGATAACGTGACTGCAACCCGCTTGAATCAAATAAGGAAGGATATACTCATCGATCTTGGTGTGTTTATGTGTATGTGGTTTCAATTTGGGTTCATCCTATAAAGAAATAATACATAAAATATAATGTAATGTATAGAAAATATATTGATGATGAAATCATATATAAAATATAATGTAATGTCTATAAATTTTTAACACTTACATATTCAGCAATATTTGTAGGTGTTCCTCGATGTTCTTATCCTAGTGTTAACAAAGAATTATTTTAAAAAGAGTGATAGAGTTGAATGTTTGAAGAGTGTATTAGATATGTGTTGGTAGAGATGAATTTGTAATAAATATATGTTGATATTTATAGAATGTTAGTGTGATAAATATGAATAATGATGGAATATTATGTTGGTAGAGCTGGATGAAAGTTGGTGGAATGTGTTAAATGCATGCAATTAACGTGTCCTGGTTCTGCATGGCAGCTAAATTAAATTTGTTGACTACCACCCTTTCATTGTGTGACACATTTATTTATTATCTAACTATTGCCCTTTCAATATGCGGTATTGTTTACTTTTGTAACTGTCGTTAACTGAATAGGCAAAAAAGTTAATGCGTGTCTGATGCATGCAGCATTCCCGTTTCTTCAATGGGCGGAAGAGTTAATGTTCTCTGACCATTTGACCATAAATGAATGCATGCATAGTGAAGAAAAAGACAAAAATCATATCCTATAAAACTATCAGTTGGTCTTGCAATTTCTACACCAACTCAAAACAATTTTCATTCTTTTCAAAGCATTCAAATGTCTCAAATTCCAAAATATATTGTTAATACACATTACATTGGTAATGTTATTACATATGGTGAGGTGGGTTTTAGCTTCGAAAATATGGAATTATGTCATTTCAGTATTAATAGAAGGTCGTCATTCCAACATTTTAAAGAAAGAATGGAGATGAAGCTTCAAGTAGGATCTATTTCTTAGATAACTTACAAAAATGTTATCCATTTTGGGAATAATATTTTTAAATTTATTCCATTGAAAGTTCGTAACAACAAAGATGTTGAATCCATGTTCTCGAATCATGAATGTTATGGGATTCCATACATTGAGTTATATTTAATGTTCTGGACTGACCTAATGACTAGGCATGGCCCAATCCACTCTTGCATCCAAAGCAACCCAATAGCCCAATGTCAAAGGGACCCACTAGCTTTGTGCCCCTCAGCCGATGAGGCCTCGTCGACCAAGGTTACCCTTGGTCGGTCTCCTCTTCCCCTTCCAGACTTCTGCTCGACACTTAGGAGAAGTCATCCAGATTCAGCCATAGACAGTTCATGTTCGGTTCACCTTTTTCCCGGTTGGCACCACATCCGAGCAGGCCTGCTCGTCCCAACGACTAGTTTCTGACAGTTATCTATTTTCGAAGGATCCATGATCCAGGACCAAGATAGGGACCAATAGCCAAGCGCTGAGGGGCCTAAATAAACCCACTCACACGATAGGGCCAGGTATCCAATATTCACTCTCATAACTCACTTTCTCGTACTTTTTCATTATTCTGCCCTATCTTACTTTGGCATCAGAGTGTTTTACAGGTACACCCACATTCTCTCCTTAACAACCGAGCATCATCCCCTACTTTCGTGGCCCACCTCAGATTCTGATCTCCAGGAACTATCATATAAGATTTGAACAATGTCAACAAAACCAGATGTCACAGGTTATCAATGAATTTGAAGAAGACACACCAGCCATGATACCACACGAAGATGTTGAAGAAAATAATGAGGAAGAGGTTGATGACTTATACACAACTTTATTTGAGGAAGGAGGCAATGTTTAAGATGGAAACTCTACCCATGTAAACAGAGGAAGGAACAATTGTTGAAGGGAAACACGTCTTCCATCGACTATTCTGGGCATTCAAACCATGCATTAGAGGTTTTGCATATTGTAAGCCTATACTACAAATTGATGGAACCTGGTTATATGGTAGGTACAAAGGGACACTACTTATGGCTGTTGCACAGGATGGCAATAATAATATTTTCCCAATTGCTTTTGCACTTGTGGAAGGTGAAATCGCTGAAGGTTGAGGGTTCTTTTTAAGGAACTTGAGAAGACATGTTGCTCCTCAACCTGACCTATGTTTAATTTCATAAAGGAATGCAATAATCTAGACAATGGTTGGCATGATCCTCCATCAGTACATGTCTATTGTATCAGACATATTGCTCAAAATTTCATGAAAGAAATTAAGGACATGAACCTCTGGAAAAAAAAGTCCTTAACATCGGTAATAACTTTTTTTTAATTATATCTTTTTCAATTATATCTTTTCTAACATTATATCTTTGTCAATTATATTATTACATTAACCATTTTTTAAATATATATGGTATGCTTTAAACCAACCAACGTTTCAGTATTACCAGGATAAAATAACTATGGGTAATGGCAATGCTTTAGGTAGCTCAACAATAATTCAATTGTAAAATGGACGAGGGCATTTGACGGGGGTCGATGTTGGTGTCACATGACAATTAACCTTGTTGAATCAATGAATTTAGTCTTTAAAGGCACTTGTAATTTACCCATTACAACATCGGTTAGTGCAACATATTATATATTGGAATCATTATTTGCTGAGACGGGTGCAAAGTGGAATGCAGTGTTGAATTCAAGACAAACATTTACAGACAATTGCGTAAAGATGATGAAAGAAGAAATAGTGAAATCCAACACACATCAAGTGAGAGTTTTTGACTATGATAACAATATTTTTAGTGTGCGGGAAACAATTAACCACAATGAGAGGAAGCCTATGGGCCATTACAAGGTTAACATCATAGATGGTTGGTGTGATTGTGGAAAGTTTCAGGCATACCATATCCCTTGTTCACATGTTATCGCTGCATGTTCTAGTGCACACCATGATTCCTATGCTCTTTTGTCTAGTGTTTACAGGGTTTCAAACCTATTTGGAGTATACAACACAAGCTTTCCGGTGTTGTTATACGATGAATATTGACCCGTTAATGATAGAGATCAAATTTTCCATAATCCAAGAATGTGAAGGAACAAGAAAGGTCACCCAGTTAGCACACGTATTAGAACAAAAATGGATATCCTTGATATAAGCTCGAGAGAAAATGTTCATTTGTCGTCAAACTGGTCACAACCAAACTCGGTGTCCAAATGTTGGAAATAGTAATAATTAGTGTTTTTATGTTGTTATCATGTATCATTTTCATATTGCAATCAAGCATCTCAATTTTCTTAATCATTAATCATTGAGATTCAGATAAATATAACAAGAACACATATACTTAACAACACAAATACATTTAACCTCAAATAAACAACACAACACATATAACTGATATCAAGACAAATAATTAAACTTAAACACAACAACACAACATTTAATACAACATTTCTAACTGATTAAAACAAGCATTTTGATTTCATTGATTTCAAATATCATTTCCCTTGCTTCCTTATCGCTCTTGATTCACACTCACCCAAGCCGAAAATCATACCTCTCAATACTTCTGATTTTTTCCCTTCTTCTATGTCTCCTTTTAACCAACAGTTTAACTCCCTTGTTAGTTGCTCTAAATTACAAATATTCCAGAAAAACATATCAATAGTCGGGTTTGCTCTCGAAAAAATGACTCCCCCAACGACAAAGATACATGTTAATACTGGTATAAGAAAATTAGAATGGTTGTGAAAAAAATGGTTCACACCACACCTCTATTTATATTAGATCCGAACTAGGGATGTCAACTTGCCCCATTAGTGGGGATCCCCATAGGGATTCTCTGTTTGGGACCCCTATCCTCCCGTAGGGATGGGGATGAGGAACAAAGTTCCCCCGAAGGCACTTTGAGGATGAGGATGACGAATATATCCCCTGCCCCATGGAGTCCCTACCCCACACTAGAATACCATAATATCGTAATTAATATATAATTTAACATTTCTATGTAGGTTTATTTGTCTTTTAAAATAACTTGTTTAATAAATAAATGTAAAACACATATGTAATGATAGTAAAAGAGAGATATCTAAATGATTATTTTAAATTTTTTTAAGTTTTAAAATTTGGTATTCATGAATCTCATGATTAAATATTGTTAAAACAATATATTTACCGTAGATGATTAGTTTATTAATTTATTGTGGTTAGTTTTTGAATTTTTTCTATTCATTTAGTTAAAAATAATAATAAAAATTTATGTTTACAAATCTCCGCAGAAAATGGCGGGGATCCTTGGGGACGGGGGAAAAAATCTCCATGTGGCGGGGACCCGAGACGGGGATGAAGAGTAAATTTGAGGACGGGGATTGAGATGAGAATGTATCCCCCGCCCCCGCTTTGCTCCATTGGCATCCCTAATCTGAACTGTAATTTAATAATATAATATTAGAAGATTTCATCTATTGAAAGTGTGACATTGTACTTAAATAATATAATATTAAAAGGTATCGTCCATTATAGTGGCAAAATTGTACTTATATAATAAAATATTAAAAAGGTTCTGCCCATTGTAGTGACAGAATTGTTTTCAAATTAAAAAATTTATTTAAAATTTTAAATATTTTAATAATTTTAGTTACAGAATTGTTTTCAAATTTAAAATTTTATTTAAAATTTTAAATATTTTAATAATTAAAATTAAAATTATTAATTAATATTAATATATATTAATCATTATAATTAATAATATAAATTAGTTATTATAATTAATTATATTAATTATTAATTAAAATATATTATTTAATATAATTTAATATTATTATATATTAATTATTAATAATATTAATTTATGTAATTTAATTTATAAAAAAAACGTTTAGCTTGTGTCGCCCTTTCAATGAGCAGTAATGTCTATTTGTTTGGGGTACCGCCCTTTCAATGGGCGACAACCTTATGCAGATGGTTTTTTTTTGTTTGAAAGTGTGACATTTTGGGATTTATTGTTGAATTCGGTGGCAATATGGAATTTAGTGGGAAAAAAGGTGGCATGTTGGTGAAATATTCGTGAATTCCTTGTGTGTGTTGACAACATAAATGGCAGACAAAATGACCATATTAATAAAATACCATTAGAGAATGTCAAAAACTTTAACTTTTGTTCTGACGTGGCTGGTAAAAAGTGGGGAAATAAAAAGAATAAGGATTTCAGGAGGGTGAATAAATTGGAAATATGTGGCATGGATGGTTTTAAAGAAAAAATTAGTGGGACCAGCAGGAACATTGGAATTGGAGGGGAGTTGGACTTTATACAATCAAACCAAGTTACTATTAAAAGAAAAGAAAAAAAAAGGCAGCAATGAGTAAAACAACTAGAGCAGAAAATAATGTGAATTCTAGCGAATTAAAAGGTGGAAATAAATAATGTGCAAAATCCTCTACATGCAAGAATCAAAACTGATAGAAACTTGTTGTGAATCAGATACCTTAGAAACAAATTATAATTGGTTCCTTGATCAGTTAGGAAACCCATAAGGGTTAGGGTTTAGGGTTACGAAAGATAACAACAAGGATTGGTTATAAACTGTTATTCTTTCCTTTCTCTTTTAACAAGATTACAAGTATATAAGAATAACAAATAACCTCTCTCACTATTGAATTAGGGTTTTATATTCCTATTTCCCTTATACAAAATATAAGAGACTAGTATGCTATTTATAATAAAACTAACACACTAACCTAATAAGATTTTTAATAATTACCCATTACAAGCTAACTTAGGGTACAGGCTAACTTAAACAATTGGATCCATAACATAAGGCCCAATTAAACTGCAGCATGTGAACGGACTCCGACGACATGCTAACCCAAGAATTTGTTCAAATATCTCACAAATATCCACCTTGGAAAAAACTCTATAACAACAAGAAAAGAATACTAGCTTTCTTCATACAACTTTATCAACTGCATACAGTGAAAAAACATGCAACTACGCAACGTCTTGGTGATCATATCTGATGCATTATGATCTGTTGAAACATTCACCATTTGGACTTCTCCATGCTCGATTACCCCTCTGACGAAATGAAGCCTCACATCAATGTGCTTGATTCGCTCATGATAGGCTGAATTCTTCGACAAATGTATTGCACTTTGACTATCACATTTAACATTAATACCTCGACCTTGAAGTTTCATCTCCTTTGCAAAACCTTCAAGCCACAATACTTCCTTTACAACTTTAGTTTGGGCGATATATTCTGCTTCAGTGTTTGATAAGGAAACAACCTTCTGAAGTGTTGCTTTCCAACTAATTGTTGTGCCAAACATAGTGAAAACATATCCAGAAATAGATTTTCTGGAATCCACACAACCTGCATAATCAGAGTTGACATATCCTTCAATTTCTGTTTTACTATCTTCACCCAAGGCTCCACCATAAATTAGGACTCTGCTCAGAGACTCATTTATATACCTTAGAATCCACTTCAATGCTTTCTAGTGAGTCTTTCCAGGATTCGACATGTACCTTCTTACAAGACTTACTACATATGCTATGTTAGGTCTAGTACAGGCCATAACATACATCAAAGAACCTACAATATTAGCATATGGAATTTTATTCATATAAGCTCTTTTGACATCAATATTGGGACACTGATCTATACTCAGCTTGAATTGAGGGTTTGTTGGAGTAACAACAGGCTTTGAATTCGACATACCAAAATTTTCGAGAATCTTTCGTAGGTATGCCTCTTGAGATAAGCATAATTTCAACTGATTTCTATCTCTCCGGATGTCAATCCCAAGAATCCTGGACACAGCTCCCTGATCCTTCATATTGAACTCCATATTGAGTTCATTCTTCACCCTCATATAATATTTTCGACATTGTTGCTTTCTATTAGAATATCATCCATATAAAACAACAAAATAACAAATGAATCAACCGGTCGAAATCTGAAATAAACACAGTAGTCGAATTGACTTTTGATGAAACTTATGTGTGCCATGAACTTGTCGAATCTCTTATTCCACTGTCGAGGAGATTATTTCAGCCCATATAAAGATCTCGTTAGTTTGTACACATACTTTTCTTTCCCCTCTTCGACATACCCTTTAGGTTGCCTCATTAGGATTGTTTCATCAAGATCACCATACAAGAAAGCAGTCTTCACATCCATCTGTTTCAATTCAAGTTCACACTGTGCCACCATGGCAAGCAACATTCGAATGGACCTGTACTTCACAACAGGAGAGAACACATCATTAAAGTCGACACCCTCTTTCTGATTGAACCCCTTGCAACCAACCATTCCTTGTATATCTTCGACGCCACTTCTTCGATTCCTTCCTTAACTTTGAAAATCCTTTATAGTTGACTAACCTGGCTCCAACAGATTTCTCGATCAGTTCCCGTGTATTGTTATCATGAATAAACTTCATCTCATCATCTATGGCCTTCATTCATTCAGTCTTATTTCGACTTCTCATAACTTCTTTATAGTCTATAGGTTCTTCATCTAGAACCTCACTTGCAGAGATTAAGGCATAAGTTATAAGATCTGCATACCCAGGTATTTGAGGTGACTTGATGACTCTTCTCGACTCGTCTCTTGCCAGCAGGTAGTAATTATCAGTCACCTTATCTCTGACAACAGCTTATGTTTCTTCTTCGACTCTATATGGGTCATGTAATTCAACATCACTATGCTCCAACTCCATAGGAATTTCTCCATGTTCCAGCTCTTTGACAACATCATCAGTTTTCTTCAAAACCACTTCAGCTTCAATGAAAACTACATCTCGACTGGTGATACACCTCCTGTGACCTGGCTCAAGGCACCATAGCCTATAAGCTTTGACTCCTTCAAGGTATCCCATGAACATGCATTTCAGAGCTCTAGGTTCGAATTTGTCTTGGCTAATGTGAGCATAGGCTACACAGCCAAATACTCTTAGTTTGTCGAGATCTGGTGGATGTCTCTACCAAACTTCTTCAAGTGTCTTCATATCTAATGCAGTTGAAGGACATTTTTTTATCAAATATGTTGTTATCGAAATAGCCTCAGCCCAAAACACCTTCTTCAATCTAGTAATAACCAACATGCATCTAACCCTTTCGAGGATTGTTCTATTAAATCTCTCAGCTAGACAATTTTGCTGAGGAGTACCTGCTACAATCTTATGTCTTGCAATCCTAGACTCGACATAGTAATTTTCGAAAGCTTCATTGCAGAATTCAAGGCCATTATCAGTTCTCAACCTCTTGACCTTTCTGTCAGTTTGAGTTTCGACCAGAACCTTCCAACTCTTAAAATTCTCAAAATTTTCATCCTTCGTCTTCTGAATGAATACCCATAATTTTCTGGAATAGCCATCAGCTATAGATAGAAAATATCTTGCACCTGAATGTGAAGGATTCCTTGCAGGCCCCCAAAGATCAGCGTAGATGTAATCAAGGGATCCATGTGTTCTTTGTTTACTTTTATTAAACTTCACCCTACATGATTTACCAAATACACAAGGTTCACAAAACTCCAACTTCTCAACTTTGTCACCACCTAGCAGGTTCTGTTTCCCCAGTTCGACCATGCATATCTCACTTACATGGGCTAATCTCATGTGCCATAATTTTGTCTTCGAAAATAGTTTCGTGGATGCAACATTTGTCGAACCACTTACAACTTCAGCCTCAAGGGTATACAAGCCTTGTTTCTTCATGCCTCTCAAGACTTCCTTCGACCCCTTCATGACTCTTATAATACTTTTCTCAACTTGAAAAACATATCCCTTCTTTTCAAATTTACCAAGAGAAATCAAATTCCTCTTCAACTCAGGTACATACCTAACTTCAGTCAATAACCTTATTGACTCATCATGGAGCTTGAATCTTACAGATCCAATAACTGAAATTTTGCAAGCTTTTTTGTTTCCCAGCAGCACTGATCCACCATCTTGATAACATAATTGCTCGAACAAATATTTGTTTGGAGTCATGTGCCAAGTGAAACCAGAATCCATAATCCACTCTTTTCTTCAGTCGCCACTTGAAACCACAAGAACATCATATGATTCAAAATCATCTTGGACAATGGCTGTGTTGTCATTATCCTTACCTCCATGATCTTTTGGCACTCAAGGCACACCTTTCGAATGTTATCCTCCTTCTTACAATGATAACATCGAACACCAGATGTTTCACCACTATAAGATTTCTGCTGACTTTTTCCCTTCTTCTTATCGAACTTTCCATCCTTTCGCAAGAATTTCGCCTTAACAACCAAAGCTTCACCAACCTTCGAAGTTTTATGCTCCTTTCGTTCATTCAAGTCCTTAGAGTACACGGCAGATTGAACATCTTCAAAGATCAGAGACTCTCTTCCATACAAGAGGGTTTCTTTGAAGTGAGCATGTGTTATGGGAAAAACGCATAACAGCAACAACGCTTGATCTTCATTATCGATCTTCACATTAATATTTTTCAAGATCAAGAATAAGCTTGTTGAACATATCCAACTGCTCATCCAACACTTTGTCTTCACTCGTCTTGAATGAATACAAGGCTTGCTTCAAGTAGAGTCAATTCACCAACGATTTGGTCATGTACAAACCTTCTACTTTCAAACATAACCCTGGCGTCGTCGTCTCCTTTGATACCTATCGAAGAACCTTATCACCAAGGCTCAACAATATTGCATTGTGTGTTTTCTCAATCATGACCGTCTTTTCAGCTGTCGTCAACGCATCATTCATGAACGTCTCTCCCTTCAACGCTTCCAAACAACTCTGCTGAACAAGTAGGAGTTTCATCTTCAAACGCCACAGACCAAAATCGTTCACTCTGGTGAACTTTTCAATCTCATACTTTGTTGAAGGCATCTTCTCCATGCTTACCGCACCAATTTGTTGTGAATCAGATACCTTAGAAACAAAGTATAATTGGTTCCTTGATCAGTTAGAAACCCACAAGGGTTAAGGTTTAGGGTTACCAAAATAAACAACAAGGATTGGTTATAAATTGCTATTATTTCCTTTCTCTTTCAACAAGATTACAAGTATGCAAGAATAATAAATAACCTCTCTCACTATTGAATTAAGGTTTTATCTTCCTATTTTACCTTATACAAAATATGAGAGAGTAGTATGTTATTTATAATAAAACTAACACACTGACCTAATGGACTTTTTAACAATTACCCATTACAAGCTAACTTAAATAATTGGATCCATATCACAAGGCCCAATTAAATTGAAGCATGTGAGCAGACGACATATTAACCATAGAATTCGTTCCAATATCTCATAAAACTTTTTCTTTATTAGACCTCCAGATGATAAGGAAAGTTATGCAGAAGAAAATTTGTATGGTGGAGAAAAATGGGAGGGGGATTGTAGTACCTTGGAGGCAGAAAAGCAAGGGCTTACTGTGGAACACAACATGGGTAGTGGGGAGGTCAAGGAAACTCAACAAACTCTTTGAGGTTTCCTGAGGCTTTGGTCCTTATCTTATTGAACTGTTATGATGATGAACATGAGTGACAAAATCCTTGAGTTGAATTGTCGTGGCGCGGCGAGCAGTGCATTCTATAGATACAGTAAAAGTTACATTGATACTTATATTCCCTCAATTTATATTGTGTTAGGAGATTAGGTGTGACCCTAATAAAATTAATAATATCATGATGATGCTAGGATTTGATGGATACATTACAATTGAAAATTAAGGTTATGCAGGAGGCATTGTTGTGGCTTGGAAGAAGAATCATTTAAATATCAATATTTGCAAACAAGCCATGCAATATATGCATCTCAACATTCTCAACCAAACAGGTTGTAGGTGGTTTCTTACTGCTGTATATGCTAGTCCTAATGACGGTATCAAAAGTGGTCTTTGGGAAGAGCTTAAGGGGATATCAAAAAGCATGACATGGTTATGGTTAATAGCATATGACTTTAACGACATTATGCGACCTGATGAAAAGAAAGGTGGGGCTACGGCCTCAGCTAGAAAGTGTATGTTGTTTCGAGATAGAGTGGAATTGTGCCAACTTATGGACCTTGGCTCGTATGGTCCAAAGTTTACATGGAAGGGTCCAATTTATCATGGAGGCCCACGTATTTATGAGAAACTGGATATAGCTTTGAGTAATAATGTTTGGAGAGAAATTTTCCCTGATGTACATGTTAAAGTTTTACCCAAGGTTGAATTTTCAGACCATTATCCAATACTTGTCATGCCTTTCTCGAGAATTCATAATACAACTCCCATGCAGCTCAAATTTGAAAGTGCATGGTTAGTGTTGAATAAACTTTAATGTTATAGTTAATGAGTTTTTACTATTAAGTTAATAGAGAGTTTAAGAGTCTGTTATAATTGGAAGGCCAAGAGATAGTGGGCAAATTAATAGTATTTACTAATTATTAAGTTTCCTAGAATAGCTAAAGATTGTGAGGAGTCTATATAAAGACCTTTTATGCTGTCATTTATATAAGTGCAAGTAAGAAAGCAGAGAAATAAGAAAAGGTAGTTTTTGAGTAAAACTTCCACCAGTAGAAGTATAGTAGAAAAAGTGTCCGAAAATATTTTAACTGCAGAATTTAGTTTCTTACAAATTGGTATCAGAGCTAATGGCAAACATGATGAATCAAATGTCGTTGCCACGGCTAACGAAGTTAAATTACGAAAACTGGAGTATCCAAATGAAAGCACTTCTCGGATCTCTAGACGCGTGGGAGGTGACCAAAGATGGGTTTGAAGAACCAACAGATATTGGGGGATATACGGCAGCTCAAAACAAGGCGTTGAAAGAGACGCGATCGAAGGATAAAACGGCATTATACATGCTGTTTAGGGCTGTTGATGAATCAGGCTTCGAAAAGATTGCCGGTTCGACTACGTCGAAAGAAGCGTGGGACACGCTAGAGAAAGTGTTCAAAGGAGCAGATCGAGTAAAGCAAGTTCGACTCCAAACTCTTCGTGGAGAATTGGAGAGGATGCAAATGAAGGAATCAGAAAATGTATCTGACTACATCACGCGTGTACAAAAGGTGGTGAACCAACTCACCAGAAAGGCGAAACAGTAACTGATGCACGAGTTGTCGAAAAGATTTTGAGATCTTTAACAGATAAATTTGAGAATATTGTGTGTGCAATAGAAGAGTCGAAGGACCTTTCGACACTCTCAGTCGAAGACCTCGCTGGTTCCCTCGAAGCACACGAACAACGAAAGGTGAAAAAGAAGGAAGAAGGAGTAGAGGACGCAAATCAAACCAAGGAGCAAATCAAAGACGAAAAGGTACTCTTTTCTCAAAATTTTCAAGGAAGAGGACGTGGTCGTGGAGGATGTGACAGTGGTCGAAGTGGTAGAGGCAGCAATTTCGGGAGAGGACAGTCGATCCAACAAAATTGGCGTGGCAGAGGACGTGGTCAAAGAGGTGGTAGGTCGAACCATTCAAACTTTGAATGCTACAAGTGTGGCAAGTATGGTCATTATGCGAAGGATTGCAACTCATTCAAATGCTATAACTGTGATAAAGTGGGACATATTGCAAAAGATTGTCGAATCGAAAAGAAGGTAGAAGAAACAACCAATCTAACTTTGGAAGCTGAAGCAAATGAAGGTTTTCTCTTGATGGCTCAAAATGAGATCAACATAAATGACAATGTTTGGTATCTTGACTCAGGAGCAAGTAACCATATGTGTGGTCACAAACACTTGTTCAAAGAAATGAGAAAGATTGAAGATGGAAATGTGTCTTTCGGAGATGCATCGAAAGTGAAAGTCGAAGGCAAGGGTAAAATCTGTTACTTGCAGAAGGATGGCTTGATTGGATCAATCGAGGATGTTTATTATGTACCAGATCTCAAGACCAACATCTTGAGTTTGGGACAACTTACAGAAAAAGGTTATTCGATACTTATGAAAGATCGGATAATGCATTTGAAGGACAAGCTAGGGCATCTGATTGCTCAAGTCGAGATGGGGAGAAATCGAATGTACAAACTAAATTTGAGAAGCGTTCGAGAAAAATGTTTGCAGGTCAATATCGAAGACAAAGCGTCGTTGTGGCATCTACGCTTTGGCATCTACATCATGCTGGTTTGAAAAGGTTGTCGAAAAAGAACATGGTGCACGGGCTACCAGACATGGACTATGAAGGAAAGTTTTGTGAAGAATGTGTGCTTAGCAAACAAACAAGAACCTCATTTCAAAAGAAGGCAGAATATCAAGCTAAACATATTCTTGAAGTGATTCATACTGACATATGTGGGCCAATCACTCCGGAATCTTTCAGTGGCAAAAGGTACTTCATTTCCTTTATCGACGATTTCTCACGAAAAACCTGGGTTTATTTCTTGAAAGAAAAATCTGAAGCATTCGAGGTGTTCAAAAAGTTCAAAGTAATGGTGGAGAAGGCAACTGACAGACACATCAAAGTTGTTCGATCTGACAGAGGTGGTGAGTATATTTCAACAGCTTTTATGAAGTATTGTGAAGAGCAGGGCATAAGGAGATTTCTAACTGCACCATATTCACCTCAACAAAACGGTGTGGCTGAAAGGAAAAATCGAACAGTCCTTGACATGGTTCGTTCAATGCTTAAAAGCAAGAACATGCCAAAGGAATTCTGGGCAGAAGCTGTACAATGTGCTATTTATGTTCAGAATCGATGTCCACATTCGAAGTTAGAAGATCAAACACCACAAGAAGTATGGAGCGGACAGAAGCCAACAGTTTCTCATCTCAAAGTATTTGGT
Organism: Lathyrus aphaca; assembly: GCA_963966055.1. Taxonomy (NCBI): domain Eukaryota; kingdom Viridiplantae; phylum Streptophyta; class Magnoliopsida; order Fabales; family Fabaceae; genus Lathyrus; species Lathyrus aphaca. The sequence goes on along the minus strand of OZ014519.1, from coordinate 31,121,699 downwards.
AGTGTGGCGTATGCACACGTACCAGATCAACGAAGAACGAAGCTTGAAGACAAAAGTCAGAAGTACATATTCATTGGGTATGATGAGAAAACAAAAGGGTACAAGCTATTTGATCCCATAAGAAGGAAGGTGATAGTGAGTAGAGACGTTCGAATAAACGAAGTAAGTAAGTGGGACTGGAACAGTTCGACAGAAGCTACTGTCGAAGTTGAAGAATCATCTATCGCTGTACCACCAAACATTTCGACAAACATTGAAGATTCTGACAACGAAGATGAACCTCTACAACCTAGAATGCGAAGTTTGCAAGATTTGTATGATTCGACAAGTGAAGTGCACCTTGTATGTCTCTTGGCAGACGCTGAAAACATTAGTTTTGAAGAAGCAATACGAGACAAGAAACGAAAAACTGCCATGGACGAAGAGATGAGGGCGATTAATCACAACAACACTTGGGAGCTAGTTGAATTGCCAAAAGGTAGTCAACCCATTGGTGTAAAGTGGGTATTCAAGAAAAAGATGAACGCTCAAGGAGAAATAGAACGATACAAAGCGAGACTTGTTGCGAAGGGATACAAACAGAAAGCAGGAGTTGATTATGACGAAGTATTTGCACCGGTCGCAAGAATGGAGACAATTCGACTACTCATATCTCAAGCTGCTCAGTTCAAATGGCCAATATTTCAAATGGATGTCAAAACAACTTTTCTGAATGGAATACTAGAAGAAGAAGTCTATGTTGAACAACCACTCGGATACATGAAAGCTGGAGAAGAGAAGAAGGTACTGAAATTAAAGAAAGCGCTATATGGGCTGAAGCAAGCACCGCGAGCATGGAACACACGTATCGACACATATTTCAAGGAGAACGACTTCGAGCAATGTCCGTACGAACATGCCCTCTATGTGAAGAAAAATGGAAGGGATGTATTACTTGTTGCTCTTTATGTCGATGATCTTATTTTTCTGGGAAGTAATGATCAGATGATAGAAGAATTCAAAAGCACAATGACACGTGAATTTGAAATGACAGACTTAGGCCTGATGAGATTTTTTCTTGGTCTGGAAGTTCGACAAGACGAAACAGGAATCTTCATCTCACAAGAAAAATATGCAAAAGAAATCTTGAAAAGATATAAGATGGAAAGCTGTAATCCGACTTCGATGCCAATGGAACCAGGAACAAAGTTGTCGAAATTTGATGGAGGAGAACGTGTCGAAGCAGGCAAATATCGAAGTTTGGTAGGAAGTCTTTGCTATCTCACATGTACAAGACCAGATCTCTCATTAAGTGTAGGTATTGTAAGTCGATTCATGGAGGAGCCAGTTTACACACATTGGAAGGCATTGAAGCGAATTTTGAGGTACATCCAAGGAACAATATCGCTTAGGATGTTCTACTCGAATTCAGACAAATACAAGTTGGTTGGTTACTCTGACAGTGATTGGTGCGGAGATATAGACGATCGAAAAAGCACTTCTGGATATGTGTTCTTCATGGGAAATACTGCATTCACTTGGCTTTCTAAGAAGCAGCCAATAGTAACACTTTCGACATGTGAAGCAGAATATGTAGCAGCATCCTGGTGTGTGTGTGTCATGCAATATGGCTCAGAAGATTGATGAGTAAAATGGAGCTAGAACAGAAAGGTGCAACAACGATACAAGTTGACAACAGGTCAGCAATTGAGTTAGCAAAGAATCCAGTAAATCATGAAAGGAGCAAACACATTGACGTTCGCTTCCACTTCATTCGAGAACACGTGAAGGAAGGAAATGTCGAATTGAAGCATGTAGCAAGTAAAGATCAAGCAGCAGACATTTTCACAAAACCACTATCAAAAGAAATCTTCGACAGAGGCAAGAAATTGATAGGCATGATGGATAGAAGAAACATTTAAGTTTACAGAGGAGTTTTGTTGAATAAACTTTAATGTTATAGTTAATGAGTTTTTACTATTAAGTTAATGGAGAGTTTAAGAGTCTGTTATAATTGGAAGGCCAAGAGATAGTGGGCAAATTAATAGTATTTACTAATTATTAAGTTTCCTAGAATAGCTAAAGATTGTGAGGAGTCTATATAAAGACCTTTTATGCTGTCATTTATATAAGTGCAAGTAAGAAAGCAGAGAAATAAGAAAAGGTAGTTTTTGAGTAAAACTTCCACCAGTAGAAGTATAGTAGAAAAAGTGTCCGAAAATATTTTAACTGCAGAATTTAGTTTCTTACAGTTAGTGGACGATTCTTATCAGGATATGTTAAGGAAAGCTTGGAGGAAAGATGTCGACGTGTACAAGAACTTGTATAGAACTAAGGTTGGCATCAAAAGTTGGAAATATAACTATTTTAAGCAAGTTTTGAGGAAGAAGAAAGAGTATTTGGCTAGAATAAATGGGGTCCAAGGCTGCATATAGAGGAGTGACAATTATGATGGAATGAGAACACTAGAAAAGAAGCTTCAATCTGAATTAAATGTGGTATCAGAGGTAACACAACGCAATGGTTAGTGGATAGCGATCGTAATACTAAGCATTATCATCTGAAAACTATCAACAAAAGGAGGAGAAATAGAATTAGCATGCTAAAGAATGATAGTGGTCATTGGATTGAAGACCCTAAACAATTTCAAACTATGATCAAAGATTACTTCACTAATCTATTTGATGCCAGATATTCATGGAAAGAATGGAAGCAGACTGATATATCTTTCCCTATGGTGAACGAGGTGGATCGTAGCAAGCTTAGTGTTCCTATAAGCGATGCAGAGATAAAACACGTTATGTTTGCTATGAAATCGTGGAAATCTCTTGGACCTGAAGGATTCTCTGTGGATTTTTTTCTTCAGAAATCTTGGGAAATTGTTGGCCAGGATGTGTTTAAATATGTGCATGAAGTTTGGAAGAATCTTGGAGAGATTACGACTATTAATCAAATAGACATTTGTTTCATTCCCAAAATCAATCATTCGCAACTTGTGACGCGCTTCCGCCCTATATCTTTATGTAACTCCATGTACAAGGTAATAAGCAAGATCATAGTGGAGAGGCTTAAAGGTTGCATTCCAAAGTTAGTTTCCCCTTACCAAACATGTTTTGTGCTCGTAAGATCCATTCATGAAAACATTATTATAGTAAAAGAAGTGTTGCAAATTATCTGAAGGAAGGTAAAAAAAAGTAGGGGTGAGAATTGAATTCATTCAATTCATCCTCCACATAAAAAGTAAATTAATGGATTACTAAATCCATCCATTTATATATATAGATTAATCTGATTCATCCAACATATTTTAATGATCTAATGAATTATTTTTATATCCATTATATCTATTTAAAAAATAATAATAATGAATTATTTAAAATTTTGATTTTTTTTCGGAAATACAAAAAATCAAATTTTTTTCAAATATATAAAAAAACTATTTTTTTAAATATCAAAAAATCGATTTTGTTTTCGAGAATATCAAAAGACCGATTTTTTTGAAAATATAAAAAAAAAACATTTTTTTGAAAATATCAAAAAACCGTTTTTTTCCGAAAATATCAAAAAACAAAATTTTCCGAAAAATATCAAAAAATCAATTTTTTTCGAAAATATTAAAAAACCGATTTTGTTTCTAAAATGTCAAAAAACCAATTTTTTTCGAAAATATCAAAAAACCGATTTTTTTCGGAAAAAAATTGATTTTTTTAAAAATATCCAAAAAAATCGATTTTTCAATAATATAAAAAAAACAATTTTTTTAGAAAATATAAAAAAAATTCATTTTTTTAAATATCAAAAAACATAATTTTTTTCCGAAAATACAAAAAACGATTTTTTTTCCGAAAATATCAAAAAACCGATTTTTTTTAAATATAAAAAGAATCAATGTTTTTTCAAAAATATCCAAAAAATTTATTTATTTTAAATATATTTTTTTTAAATATAAAAAGAATCAATGTTTTATCTGACACTCGTCCTGTGTCATGATAAACCTAAGAGCAGCCGTACCCTGCTAGGTGGTCGTCCTCCACCTCTTGATGGTCGTCCTCCATTATGCTCATCCGATGGCCGTCCCCATCATTGATATTTAGCAGCCGTCCCCTGCTAGGTGGTCGTCCTCCACCTTTTTGATGATTGTCCTTCATCAGTTTATCCAATGGCCGTCCCCATTGTTGATTTTTGGTTATCTGGCATTCGTCCTATGTCATGAGAAACCCTGAGAGCAGCCGTCCCCTGCTAGGTGGTCGTCCTCCACCTCCTGATGGTCGTCCTCCATCTTGCTCGTCCGATGGCCGTCCCCATCGTTGACCTTTTATCCGGCATTCGTCCTATGTCGCGATATTTTCGGCAGCCGTACCCTGCCTGGTGGTCGTCCTCCACCTTAGATGACCGTCCCTCATCTTAACCCCAACAGAGCAGCCGTCCCCTGCTAGGTGATCGTCCTTCACCTTTGATGACCGTACCTCATCATCTGTTTATTTCATTTATTCTTTAACCCGATGGCCGTCCCCGTCGTGGTCCCTTTTCTTTTTAGCCCGATGGCCGTCCCCATCGTCGGTTACTTTGCTTTATGAACTTGATGGCCGTCCCCATCATGTTTCATTAACTCCCAGAGAATCTTACAACTTTATCTTGATGGCCGTCCCCATCATAATCTTATTTTTCCCGGCTAGTCGGCCGTCCCCGTCTTGGCTTTACCTTTTATCCCCAGCATGTCGGCCGTCCCCGTCATTGCTTTACTTCACACACTTTTCTCAGCATGTCGGTCGTCCCCGTCATTGCTCTTTACCCAGCAGTTGTCCTCTGCTCGACGGTCGTCCTCCGTCGCCTATACTTTACAATATACCTTACTTTCTTTTACAATCTATATCCCTTTTCTTCTTCATTCTGTGAGTGCAAATTTTGGACTGTCTTTGGTATTCAACCACAAGTTATCTTGTTTGCCTGTTAAGCCGTTGCTTACAACCTGCACAGCTAACTCATGTTTGAATAGGGGCAGCTGTAAACACCCCAAATTTTCCCTCACCCATTCACACCATGGCTTGTGATCATTTCATATGCATAAACACAATCATATCATCTCATATCTCATTTTTGATTCACTGCATAGATTCAAAGTCATCTGCACCTAGGGTTTGTGACCTGAGCAATCCAAGAGCTTCTTGAGCCACTCCAAAGGCTACCAATCACTTCAAAGGGATCCATGTGTGTTATTATATCATATTACATCCACTCAAAGTCAAAAATGCCAAGGAATCACAAGAACTGGGATTGGTATGGAAGCAGAGCCAAATTTGACTGCACAGTTGACCTAAAATTAGGGTTTTGGTTTCAGAGGCCATAACTCCAATTTTTTTGGTCATTCTTGTTTCCATTGGTCTCTATATGGTATAGGGAGTATTCATATCAATTTTCATGAAGAAATTCCATGGGGAAGTCATCTGATCAAGAGTTGACTTTTCAGACAAGTCAGTGCAAAATCAGGGCATCTGGGGGCCCCAATGACCCAACCAAGGGGTGATCTTCATCATTTTGAGTGTATATGATCTTTATTTGATCATGGAAGAAGGTTGAAGTTCACAAAATTCAAGAATTTGAAGTTTTTGCGAAGTTGACTTTTTAGGGCATGGTTGACTTTTCAAGAATATGTCATTTTATGCCATTTTTCAAGCCTTGCTTTTTGATCCAAAAATGCTTCAAATGGAAAAACTTTGGTCATGAAAGTTGTAGAATACATTTTTCCCTTTTCAAAAAGTACAAGAACATGATCTAATTCTTCTTGGATCAAAAGTTATGGTGTGACAAAGTTGGCAAAAATCATTAATTTTCAAGATGTGCACCAAATGAGAAACTTGCAAGAACTTTGTACCAAGGCATTTGTGACTTCTAATTCATATCAAACTAATGTACAAACATCACATGTGACCTAAAAATCAGATTTGGACCAAGATTTCCCATGTTCATGGTTGGCAAGGCAAGGGATTTTTCATGAAGTTTCAAAAGTAAACAACTTGCAAAATCATCATCACACTTTCCCCCACTTGTTACATTGGATGCTGAACCATGCTAGCCTCCCTCACACACCTTGCTGCGCAGCCCATGCCTCTTGTACCAAGCTAGAACTTAGCCCATACCCTCCTTACAACAAAGTGGACTTTTTACAAAAGTGAACATCCCAATCACAGCAGGCCAGGTCACATCATCTGACCAATAGGAGTCTTTTATGCAAAGCAAATGCTAGCCATTTCATACATGAAGCAGGGCTGAAACACACAAGAACTCACCATTCACAAAAACACTCCCTCAAGCATTTCTCTTCGAATCTCTCTACACAACACACAAACACAAAAACCATTTTCATAGATCAACTCACCTTGTTTCACTGAGCCAAAACCAGCAAGACTTAGGCCTGAACCAGGCAAGAACACCATTCTTCCATTTTTCACTCTCAAAGCCAAAGCTTTCGAAACTCATTCCACAGGCCACAAACACTTGAACAAACTCCACAAACCTTCTCAAAACATCACCCTGATCACAAAGAACCACTCACATTGGCCTGAAACAGCCTGAATCACCATCACCATTTTCAACTGAGCTTGAGCAGAAGCTGTTCAAACTCCTTAACCAGCCAACATAAACTCCTCCTAAGCATTCAAGGATCATCAGGGGACCAAGTAAAGTGGATTGCATCAAAGGGAGAGGTCAGGAAGTTGCTGGAGTGAAAGCTTCGAAACTCAGGTAGCTCAAGAACTTTTTTTCCAGAAATGGATTTTTAAGTTCTAAAGTTGTTCTCCATGCTTCACTGATTGCTCTGATATCTTTAGTTTTGAAAATGGTGGAGAGATGAGAGTTTAATTTGTTTCTGAAAGTTTTGCCCTAAAATATTCTTGGTTTCGATTCATGAGTTTGGGGGAAAATAAATGGTTTCTAGCTTAGGGTTTTGATTCAGGGGAGTGTGGGAATCGTTTCCATGTTTTTAGATTTCATTTCAGTTGCGTTTTGAGAGTTCTAGGGATTTTCAGGTGGGGTTCCCACCGGAGAAGACGACCGGAGGTCTTCTCCGGCCACCTGAAAATCATTAGGGTTTAATCCTGCAATTAATGGGCGTTTGAATCTGGCACGTTGGATCAGTGGACTTCGTTGACTTGTCGCGCGTGTGAATGGTCCAGATGTGGTCATTAAACCCTAATCACCATTATTTATTTAATTAAATCAGAATTAAGAAGTTTGAATTCCAGCCCTTGATCTGCGCGCGCAGTCAACACAGCCTTCCCCAGAATGAATCCTGGCCCTCCACTCAGTTGACTTCAGTTCATTTTAATTTTTATTTCATTTCTTTTCTTTTAATTTGCATAATTTATTTAAAATAGCAGAATTGTTTCAAAAATTATGAAACTTTTTCTCAAGAGTTTCATTAATTTTTAAAACACAAAAATATTTTTATTTTCATTTTTAGCATTAAAAAAGTATTTTTAAATATTTAAAAGTTTATTTTTAATTGATTAATGGAAATTAATTTATTAAAAATACTTTTAGGTATTTAAAGATCACCAAAAAATTCATGAAATGTTCTAAGACATTTAGAAACATTGTCCAACCTTCAAACCAAATTTATTTTTTGATCTTGATGCATTTTGAGAATTTTTCATTGAATTAAAATCATTTTTATGCATTAATTTGATCCAAAGTTCTAAAAATCATTTCTGCCTATTCATGAGGAGTTGGACATTGATTCTTTTTGCATTGCATTGTGTTTAGCATGTAGTTTGTGGGATTAAATGGCCATGATTTGATCTTTCATTTTCAATTTGTTTGACATTTCTTTTGTTTGGAAACCCTAAAACCCTAGCAAACTTGTAAAAACCATAACTTGAACTTGGTTAAGAGTTGAAACCTCTCCTTTGGGCATTGGGTTAGTATAGGATTAGGGGTCCTTTGTGTGGCATTTTCAATTTTTTATAATGTTGTTTGCTTCTGATTTTGACTTTTGTTTGATGTATGGTTCATAAACCCTAATTTGGGCTTTCATATGCATCCATCTTGCATTCTCTTGCATAACATGACTTGCCATGACATTTCAAGCATCCATTTGATTCATTTGACATCATAAGACATATTGAAAGCATGTTTGATCATTGCATCATGTATTTGCCATGTTGTATGTCATGTGCACTTCATAACTTTCCATGTATGTTCTTGGTTCCTAACTTGCTTCATTTGCATTCATGAACTTGTATGATCATCTCCATGTGCTGCCTCATGTTTGTAGCATCTCATAGCATCATTAGCATCATGTATATGCTTCTGGTTTTGTTTCTCATCATGACATCTCATCCCATTTTGCATTGCATTGCATTTCTTTCCTAACCTTTCAGGTGGTAAGTGATTCTGAGAAGTGGATTTGCCTTCACTTCTCATACTTTCTTCTCATCTCTCTCTTGCATCCATGATGCATTTTTATAAGTGTTTGAGTTTGAGCTTGCTCATTCTTCCTCTTCCCACTTTCTTTCTCCAAGTGACTTGACTTCTTGAATGAAGCAAGTTGCTTTGCTTCTCTTGATCCTTTCATCTGCTTCCTGGTGGTTCCACTGAAGACTTCTCTTGCAAACCTCACAAACCTTAGGAACAACCAAGCATGACAATGATTAGGGTTTTGATTAGTCTCCCCTCTTAGTTTTACCTTTGTGTCTCTTTTGAGTCTTCTCTTCTCATCTCATAATCAGGGACTAAACCCTAAAGGCTTTAAGGCTTTGTGATTAAGCTTATGCCTGCATCCTTCTCTTAGGATGGAGTGTGTAACTTTAGTCCTAAGTGTTAAACCCTTAATGTGTTTAAATCCCTTAATCAATTCACTTAATAAGTATCAAGACATCACACTTGTAACTTGGGCCTTGCATTAGGGTTCTAATTCTTCCTCAATTGGTTAAGAAGGACTAACCCTAGTGTTAATGGACAAGTCCCCCTCAAGTTGTCTTACAAATCATAAAATACACTTCATAACCATACCATTAAATAAAATCCAATTAATCAAAGGCTTGTTTTGTCATGAGTTTAATCCCTAATCATGGATTAAGTTGAGGAGCTTTCCTCAGCTTAAACATTCTCATCTATTATCCTTCTATTAGGATGGTGTAATGAGTCTGTTTAATCCCTGATTATGGCTTAATCTCATTACTTAACACTAAACAAAAACAACAAAAACATCTAATTAATCACAAGTAGGTTAATGATCTTAATCCTACACCAAAGGTGTTTAAGTGTGAGAAGCTGACTTCACACTTAAGGTATTCTCATTACCCCTAATCAGAGGGAAGATGTGATGAGTTTACCAAATCCATTGGTTTAGACTTAAGCTCATTAACTTATGACAAAATCCAAAAACAATAAAAGACTGAAAACACAAAAACAAACAATAATCGTCTCCTCCGGGATTCTTTTCTCATCTCATTCACTCACAAACGAGAACTCGCTTCTTCCGTCTAATGCAAGACAGTTTGCATCTGTGCCAGATAGATCATACACTTGAGCATAGACAAGCAAGCAGTTCATCAGTCAATTCATCTTTCAGTCTCTTTGGGTCGAACTACGGTGTTCTGACTTCCTCATTGCACGAGAGGATACGTAGGCATAACTTAACAGTTATCGAACAAAAGTCTCTGTATATTTCCCCTCTTTCCAGCTTCATTCTTTAGCCTCATGATCTTAAGCATCTTACTCCTGTCCTTACACTAACACTGTATATATCATAATTCACTTTTCTTTACACTGACACCTGTACATCCTTTTCCAGCTCTTTTGCACACAAATTGCACTGACACTACCCCTTTAAAACACAAATCTTCTAAGCGTGGATCCCGTCGAGTACGACGGACAATCTGGGTGCTAATACCTTCCCAGGTTGTAACCGACCCCCTTTCTCAGTCTCTCTGGTTCGCAACCGTCTTATCCATCTCTTTCTAGGTCTATGCAGCATTGCCTTTCCTCCGGGATAAAAATGCCTAGCTGGCGACTCTATTCATCTCCAGTGAGTTCACGGCTGTGTGTTCTCATTGTCCCTCTCGCCGACCGTTCGCGTCTGTACCTTTATCTGGGCCATTCCCCATTTATCGGGAGCGACAGCTTGGCGACTCTGCTGGGGACCCTTATACTGTAACCAGGGCTTCTGGTTCTTTTTGTGGGTTCCTCCTAGCGCTTGATTGATTTGTGTTTACTGGGGTGTTATGTGCTATCTGTGTTTGTATATTTGTTTTATTTACTGCTTTATGCACAGTTTTGTTTATTACTTTCTTTATAGCTTTGTGCATATATATCATACTGTCATGCTGTCTGTGCTGGGTCTGTTTTGTTGCTTTGGTGGGTGGGGTTCTATTGAGAGATAAGGTCCTATACCTGGGACTTGAGTGACACCTAGGCTAGAGTGGTTCATATTCTTTCCCATTCCATCTCGGTCTGGTGCGGGAATATGAAACACGGTTCAGATATGGGTTTCTTCTTGAGAACTCTGTGTTGCAGATTTCCTGCAGTACTAGGGCTATCTGGGAAGCCTGCTAAGTCTGGATGACCTTTAGTATTGACCTTTAGAAACTGAGGTGAATTAGAGGAGGATTTTTTTATGGTTATTGTAAACACTGTACCTCCGGGTTAGAAGTGTTTACACTTCTCATAACTGATCCAAGTCTGAGGATCCTTGTTTTAGAACATCACCTGTGAGGGGGTTGGGCTGTTTACAGGTTTGCAGGTACCCTTGACCTCAGCATACCCTGTTACTTTGTTTGATTAAGGGTACTCCACTTTGGAACAGTTCTTGTGATTTTTAACCCTGGACATACGGCTCTTTATTTGAGTCCCCCACCTTGGTTACTGAACTTATGGACCTCCATCTGGATTTCTTACACACATGGACTTATATCAGAGCATTTGATCAGATCCAGCTCAGTCACAAACCCTTGCATATCATTTGCATACATAATCATTGCATCATATTGACATTTGCTTATTTGTGTTTCAGGGTATCCATCTTCATTTGGTTTTGGTTTTGACCCCATCTTCAGTATTGACCTATCTTCACCAGCACTTGCTTCAGCTATCAGCCATCTGCACCAGCCAATCAGTGGCCCATTCTTTAGTATCATCATCAGCACTTGTCTCTACTCAGTCTCAACATCATGGCACCTAAAAAGAGCAACATCACCTACCACTTCTTCCAGCCAGAGTTAGCTGACATCAGGAGGATTCAGACCCTGATCACTCCAGACCATATACCACTGTTCAGGGAACACCATGGAGATATACTTGATATGGTTATGGATCTGGACCCCTCACAGAGAAGCCTGATCCACACTTGCCTTCAGTTTTATGATCCCCCACTGAGATGTTTCACTTTTCAGGACTTTCAGTTGGGCCCTTTATTGGAAGAGTACTCCTCATTAGTGGGTATACCTATCAGGGGTGGAGTCCCCTTCAACCCTGAGATGGTCTTTCCTGGTAATGAAGAGGTAGCAAAGGCATTGCATCTGGAACCAGTCCTGATTGGGCAGCATATGACTTCTAAAGCTGGAATCCCAGGCCTGCATCTGGATTTCTTGATCTCTCAAGCTACCCTGAAAGCTTCTTTAGGAGAGTGGAAAGCTGTCTGTGCTTTGTTGGCCCTGAGTATATATGGGATTGTATTATTTGCAGATGAGCCTCGGTTCATTAGTAAGAATGCAATCCATCTGTTCATTCTAAAGAACCCAGTGCCAACTTTATTGGGTGATCTCTACTATTCAGTGCATCAGAGGAATGAAAAGCAGAGGGGAAGATTAGTGAGGTGCTGTGCTCCTTTGTTCCATACTTGGCTTCTCAGGCATTTGCCCAGGACAGATGCATTTTTGAATCCTCATCAGCAGAGAAACAGGGCTAAGAGACTCACTGCTCTAACTTCAGATGATATCAGATGGTGCACCCAAAGCACAAAAGGCAGGGATATCATCACCAGCTGTGGGCATTTTCCCAATGTGCCCCTGATAGGAGTTAAGGGTAGTATTAAATACAACCCTCTGCTGTTTAAGAGACAACTGGGCTATGCACTGGTCCACACTCCTAAGGCACGGGACTTGGTTGAGACTCTTTATTGTGAGAACAAGATTAATCTGGCTATTGTTAGGCAGGCAGCCTGGGCCTGGGACAATGTGCAGACTAAAGGGGTAACCATCCTGGGGAAGTGTAACAATGTGGCATCAGCACAATACTATGATTGGTCCCATGCCAGGGCTCAATTCTCTGGGATGCCCTTTACTATAGAAGATATGCCTGGACCTTCCACAACACCACCTCCAGCAACTGTCAGCTTAGAGGAGTTTGAGAAGTTGAAAGAGAGAAATGAGAAGCTGACTCAAGCTCTGCAGAAGACCCTCTGGGAGAGGAGTGATGGCAGACTGGATATTGAAAGGTTGGAGAAGTTGAAAGTGGAGCATCTGGCTAGAATTGAGAAGTCTGAAGATTACATTAAGAAGTCTAGGGCTGGAGAACAGATTTTGAAGAATGCTTGCAAAGAAGCTCAGTTCCAGAGAGCCAGGACAGACTTGTATCTAAAGGAGAGTCAGGCTAGGGGGGTCAGGATCACCGAGGCTCATACTTTGGAGGACAAGAGGGTCCAAGACAAGATAGAGCAACTGGAAGCTAGTGCAAAAGAGCAACAAGAAGCCCTGGCAGCAGCCCAGAGGGAGATATCAGAGCTGAAGATCAGAGCTGGAGTGAAGAGGTCAAAGGACCTAAGTCAGCACAGAAAGCTAACTGCAGCTGTTATTACCCGGAACCTTCTTATCAGGAATCTCACGGAGCGTCCAGCTGATCCTGTGACCGAAGCACTTCTCAAGGAAGTTCGGGAGGATGAGTTTGGTCTTGGTGTTTGACCATTTGTTTGTTGTTGCTTTCATTCCATGTACTTTTATTTTCTTGTAATGTATTTTGACCCCTCAGAGGGCTTGTATTTGTAAACAAACTATGTACCATTTGCCTTTTGTAATATATGTATTTAGTCTGTTCCATCCGGGTTTACTTTGAAAGCAACATCAACAGCATCATCTTCAAGGGCCTGGAAGGGTCAAAACTGAATGCCAAGCCAGATACCTTGAAAACAAATAAGCATACTGCATTGCATGCTAACCCTTTGTTTGTTTTGTAGGTTTTTGTTTTGTTGTTGCTAACTCTGTTGTGATGTTCAGGAATTATTGCTCGGCGCCGAGTATTTCCCCTCAACCGTCCGCACCGGTACCCCACCCGTAACAATCTTCCGGGCATACAGATGGATCAGATGCAGCAGGACCTTACCGAGGTCAGGAACCAAATGACCAACGAGAGGTTGGAAATGAGGAACCAAATGACACAGTTTATGGAAGTAATGAACAACATGGCTCAAAGTCAAGAGAGGCTCAGAGCACTGGTGGAAGGGAGAAATCAGGAAGATCATCAGCCAGGGACTGCTGGGACTAGCAACAATGAAAGAGTCCAACCTCATGTCAATCCCCCAGTCTTCGGACCCCACCTCCATCCAGAGGCCAACATCCCTGTCAATATACAAGGAACTGCCACAGCAGGGAGGGTACTGCAAGAAGATCCTCAAGAAGACCAGTTCACAGTAATGGGAGCCGGGGAAGAAGTTTATGATAGAAGGTTGGATGAGATAGCTGAGAAATTGAGATCCTTAGAGTCTCAAAACTCTTTGGGTTTTGATGTTATGGATATGGCCTTGGTAGACGGGGTCAGGATTCCCCACAAGTTTAAGCCCCCATGTTTTGAGAAATATAATGGGACTTCCTGTCCCCGAACCCATCTACAATCTTTTCTCGGGAGGCTGAAGGCCTATACCATGGACGAGAAGCTTTGGATGTTCTATTTCGAGGATAGCTTGACTGGAGCTTCGAGGGAATGGTATTCCCATCTGACAAGAGCAACTATTAGATGCTGGAAGGACCTGGCAGAGGCCTTCATCAGACAGTATTAGTATAATCTGGATATGGCACCCAACAGGACCCTCCTAATGGGAATGTCACAGTCATCTAGAGAGAGCTTCCGAGAGTATGCTCAAAGATGGAGACAGCTTGCTGCTGCTGTCCAGCCACCTATGTCAGAAAGGGAGATGGCTGATATGTTCATGAACACCCTCCAGGGGACTTACATTGACAGGCTAGCTGCCTTCTCATCTACCAGCTTTGCAGATGTAGTCATAGCCGGGGAGAGAATTTAAAGCCTATTGAAGATGGGTAAGATCTCAGACAACGGTGCAAGCTCATCCAGTAATGCAAGAAAGCCTTTTGCGGGCCCAAGAAGGACTGGTGAGACCAATGCCATTCACACCAACAGGGGCAGGCCCCAATATGTTCATAGATCCGTGGCAGCAGTCACCATTCCCGCTCCAGCTCATCCACAACCAGCCTATCAACCTCCGCAGCAAAACTATCAGCAACAACCTCAGTACCATCAACAAAATCAGTATCCTCCGAGAAATTACAACAACAGCAACACCAACAACAACAATCAGCAAAGGCCATATCAGCAGAGACCTTCTCAGGCCAATAGGGTGATCGACCCGATCCCTATGCCCTATGCAACATTACTGCCACAACTCCTGAAACTCAACCTAGTTGAGCTAAAGACGTTGGCACCTCCGGATCCTAATAGTCTACCCAGGAATTATGACTCCAACGCCAGATGTGCTTTTCATTCAAATGCACCTGGCCACAGTACAGAAAAGTGCAGAGCCTTGCACATGAAGGTACAAGACCTGGTAGATTCAAAAGCTCTGAACTTCGCACCACCACCCAATGTCAATAAGAACCCAATGCCAAACCACGGCGGTCCCAGAATTAACGCTATTGAAGAAGACAAGCCGTCTTATTTAATAACCAGTGTGGGTCAGATTCGGACACCGTTGGTAGAAATTAAGGCTCAGCTCCTCGAATGTCTCATGTTCCCGGGGTGTGAGTTGGGGTGTGCTTACTGCAATATCTCAGTAAATGGTTGTGATAACTTGAGGGATGGCATAGATGGTCTCATCCAGAGTGGTCTGCTTCAAATTACAACGTCAATTCCAACCAATCCAGCAATCTCATCAGCAACGATTCCTGTATCTCCTACAACTGCAACAACCGTTGTTCCCAACAACTCTTCAGCTTCATCAACAAGTATTTCATCTGTCATTTCAACTGACCAGATATCAACGAACGTTCCTTCTACAGCTTCAGCACCACTCCAATTTGAATCTCCTACAACAACAACATCCATCCTTCCGACAATGTCTCCTACAACTCCAGCAACGAATCATGAAGATGTCTCAACTGTCACCATATTTTATGATCCTGAAAACAACTCTGCCTACAATTCAGAAAGTGCTGCTCCCATCAGAGCACCAGTCACAATTTATTATGATCCGCAAACCATCACAGTCTCTTCAGCAGCTGCCATTAGTCCAGTCACTGTCACAGTGCCTGGACCAGTACCTTATGAAAGCAATAGGGCCATCCCTTGGCACTACGGCTCTGATGTGTACTGCGAAGGAAAGAAAATCACTCTTGAACCATCAACACCTGCACCACAAATAGATAATGTGGGAGGAGGCGGAGGCTTCACTCGAAGCGGACGTCTCTTTGCACCACCAATTCAGAGACCTACTGCCGAAGCAGAAGCTGCTGCCAAGGCAAAAGGAAAAAGCCCGGTGCAGGAAGATCAAGCCGTAAAGGAAGCTTTGAAAACACCATTCGATCAAGAAGTTGATGAGTTCATGAGAATCATCAAAAAGAGTGATTACAAAATAGTGGATCAGCTTCACCAGACGCCATCCAAGATCTCTATCCTATCATTGCTTATTGTCGCTCCCGATAGATTTGCATCTCGGTACAAGCGCGAACGGTCGGCGAAAGGAACAATGAGAACACACAGCCGTGAACTCACTGGAGATGAATAGAGTCGCCAGCTAGGCATTTTTATCCTGGAGGAAAGGTAATGCTGCATAGACCTAGAAAGACATGGATAAGACGGTTGCGAACTAGAGAGACTGAGAAAGGGGGTTGGTTACAACCTGGGAAGGTATTAGCACCCAGATTGTCCGTCGTACTCGACGGGATCCACGCTTGAAAGATTTGTGTTTTAAAGGGGTAGTGTCAGTGCAATTTGTGTGTAAAAGAGCTGGAAAACAAAATGTACAGGTGTCAGTGTAAGAGAAAAGTGAAGTATATAAGTGAAGTGTCAGTGTAAGAACAGGAGTGAAATGCTCAAGATCATGAGGCTAAAAGAATGAGGCTAGAAAGAGGGGGAATATACAGAGACTTTTGTTCGATAACTGTTAAGTTATGCCTACGTATCCTCTCATGCAATGAGGAAGTCAGAACACCGTAGTTCGACCCAAAGAGACTGAAAGATAAATTGACTGATGAACTGCTTGCTTGTCTATGCTCAAGTGTATGACCTATCTGGCTCAGGTGCAAACTGTCTTGCATTAGACGGAAGAAGCGAGTTCTCGTTTATGAGTGAAGATGATGAGAAAAGAATCCCGAAGGAGACGATTATTGTTTGTTTTTGTGTTTTCAGTCTTTTATTGCTTTTGAGAATGTGTCATAAGTTAATGAGCTTGAGCCTAAACCAATGGATTTAGTAAACTCATCACATCTTCCCTCTGATTAGGGGTAATGAGAATACCTTAAGTGTGAAGTCAGATTCTCACACTTAATCACCTTTGGTATAGGATTAAGATCATTAACCTACTTGTGATCATTTAGATGTTTTTGTGGTTTTTGTTTAGTGTTAAGTAATGAGGTTAAGCCATAATCAAGGATTAAACAGACTCATTACACCATCCTAATAGAAGGATAATAGATGAGAATGTTTAAGCTGAGGAAAGCTCCTCAACTTAATCCATGATTAGGGATTAAACTCATGACAAAACAAGCCTTTATTAGATGGATTGTATTTAATGGTATGATGATGAAATGATTTTTAGGGTTTTCAAGACAACTTGAGGGGGACTTGTCCATTAACACTAGGGTTAGTCCTTCTTAACCAATTAAGGAAGAATTAGAACCCTAATGCAAGGCCCAAGTTACAAGTGTGATGTCTTGATGATTATTAAGTGAATTGATTAAAGGAGTTAAACACATTAAGGGTTTAACACTTAGGATTAAAGTTATACACTCCATCCTAAGAGAAGGATGCAGGCATAAGCTTAATCACAAAGCCTTAAAGCCTTTAGGGTTTAGTCCCTGATTATGAGGTGAGAAGAGAAGACTCAAAGAAACACAAAGGTAAAACTAAGAGGGGAGACTAATCAAAACCCTAATCATTGTCATGCTTGGTTGTTCCTAAGGTTTGTGAGGTTTTCAAGAGAAATCTTCAATGGAACCACCAGGAAGCAGATGAAAGGATCAGGAGAAGCAAAGCAACTTGCTTCATTCAAGAAGTCAAGCCACTTGAGGAAAGAAAGTAGGAAGAAGAAGAATGAGCAAGCTCAAACTCAAACACAAACAAAAATGCAGCAATGGATGCAAGAGAGATGAAAAGAAAAGTTATGAGAAGTGAAGGCAAATTCACTTCTCAAAATCACTTACCACCTGAAAAGTTAGAAAAGAAAATGCAATGCAATGCAAAATGAGATGAAATGGTATGATGAAAAAAAACCAAACCAGAAGCATATACATGATGCTAATGATGCTATGAGATGTTACAAACATGAGGCAGCACATGGGAATGATCATACAAGTTCATGAATGCAAAGGGAGCAAGTTAGGAAGCATGGACATACATGAAAAGTTATGAAGTGCACATGGCATACAACATGGCAAATACATGATGCAATGATCAAACATGCTTTCAATATGTCTTATGATGTCAAATGAATCACATGGATGTTTGAAATGTCATGGCAAGTCATGCTATGCAAGAGAATGCAAGATGGATGCATATGGTAACCCAAATTAGGGTTCATGATCAATACATCAAACAAAAACCAAAATCAGAAGCAAACCCTAAGATAAAAAATTGAAAATTCCACTCAAAGGACCCCTAATCCTATACTAAACCAATGCCCAAAGGATAGGTTTCAACTCTTAACCAATTTCAAGTTATGGTTTTCTTAAGATTTCTAGGGTTTTAGGGTTCCTAAACAAAGAAATTATCAAACAAATTGAAAGTGAAAGATCAAATCATGGCCATTTAATCTCAAAAACTACATGCTAAGCACAATGCAATGCAAAAAGAATCAATGTCCAACTCTTCATGGATAGGCAGAAATGATTTTTGGAACTTTGGATCAAATTAATGCATAAAAATGATTTCAAATCAATGAAAAATTCTCAAAATGCATCAAGATCAAAAAATAAATTTGGTTTAAAGGTTGGACAATGTTTCTAAATGTCTTAGAACATTTCATGAATTTTTTGGTGATTTTTAAATACCTAAAAGTATTTTTAATAAATTAATTCTCATTAATCAATTAAAAATAAACTTTTAAATATTTAAAAATACTTTTTAAATGCTAAAAATGAAAATAAAAATATTTTTGTGTCATAAAAATTAATGAAACTCTTGAGAAAAAGTTTCATAATTTTTAAAACAATTTTGCTATTTTAAATAAATTGTACAAAACAAATATGAAATATATATGAAAATAAATGAATTTAAACTGAAATAAGTAAAAGTCAACAGATCCAACGCATGAGATTCAAACTGGCCAGCGCGCGCATTGACCTGGCGCCATATCCAAGGGCCAGCATTCAAACCTGGCTAATTAATGCTTAAACCCTAATCTCGCCGCTAATCACTTTCAGATGACCGGAACAGTGTTCCGGTCATCTTCTCCGTTCACCCCAAACCTCAAACTCCTTCAAAACGCATCTAAAACGAAATCTAAAAACACAGAAATGATTCCCACTCACTCACGAATCAAAACCCTAAATCAAAACAAATTTATTTTTCCAGGAATGGCTGAATCGAAGCAAACAAGAACTAGGGCAAAAGAGTTTCAGAGGCTGATTAAACTCTCATCTCTCAACCATTTTCAAAACTAATGACATCAGAGTGATCAGGAGAACATATAGAACAACTTAAGAACTTTAAAAATGATTTCTGGAAAAAACGTTCTTGAGCTACCTGAGTTTCGAAGCTTTCACTCCAGCAGCTTTCTGACCTCTCCCTTTGATGCAATCCACTTTACTTGGTCCCCTGATGATCCTTGAATGCTTAGGAGGAGTTTATGTTGGCTGGTTGAGGAGTTTGAACAGCTTCTGCTCAAGCTCAGTTGAAAATGGTAATGGTGATTCAGGTTGTTTCAGGCCAATGTGAGTGGTTCTTTGTGATCAAGATGATGAGTGGAGAAGGTTTGTGGAGTTTGTTTGGGTGTTTATGGCCTGTGGAGTGAGTTTCGAATGGTTTTGCTTCTGAGAGTGAAAATGGAGGAATGGTGTTCTTGCTTGATTCAGGCTTGTGTCTTGTTGGTTTTTGCTCAATGGAGCAAGGTGAGTTGATGTGTGGAATTGGTTTGAATGTTTGTGAGCTGTGCAGAGAGATTCGAAGGAAAATGCAAGTGAGGGTGAGTTTGTGTATGTTGTCTCCTTGTGTGTTTCAACCTTGCTTGTTATGTGTAATGGCCAGCATTTGATCCACATAAACCTCTCTCATTGGTCAGATGATGTGACCTGCCCTTTATTGATTGGTATGGCCACTTTTGCAAATTGTCAACTTTTGTGTAAGAGAGGTATGGGTTGTTTTCTAGGATGGTACAATGGCTATGGGCTGCGCAGCATGGTGTGTGAGTGATGCTAGGAAGGTTCAGCAGCCAAGACAACAAGTGGATGGAAGTGATCATGAGCTTTTGCAACTTGGTTCCTCTTTGGTTCACATGTGACTATCTTGCTACACAAGCCATGAAACATGAGAAGTTTTGGTTCAAATCTGATTTTTAGAAGTTGTGTGATCATGTTGGGTGAATTAGAAGCCCATATGATGACTGAATTGGCCTTGAAAGGAGAATTTGCAACTTTGCCTTTTGGTGCATATCTTGAATTTTAGTGATTTTTGCCAACTTTGTCACACCATAACTTTTGATCCAAAATGAATTAGATCATGTTCTTGTACTTTTTGAAAAGGGAAAAATGTGATCTACAACTTTCATGACCAAAGTTTTTCCATTTGAAGCATTTTTGGATCAAAAAGCAAGGCTTGAAAAATAGCATAAATTGACAAATTCCTTAAAAGTCAACTATGCCCTAAAAAGTCAACTTTGCAAAACTTGTAATTCTTGAATTTTGTGAACTTCAACCTTCTTCCATGATCAAATAAAGATCATATACACTCAAAATGATGAAGATCAACCCTTGGTTGGGTCATTGGGGGCCTCAGATGCCCTGATTTTACACTGACTTGTCTGAAAAGTCAACTCTTGATCAGATGACCTCCCTATGGAATTTCTTCATGAAAATTGATATGCATACTCCCTATACCATATAGAGACCAATGGAAACAAGAATGACCAAAAAATTTGGAGTTATGACCTCTGAAACCAAAACCCTAATTTTAGGTCAACTGTGCAGTCAAACTTGGCTTTGCATCCACACCAATCCCAGTTCTTGTGATTCTTTTGCATTTTTGACTTTGAAATGATGTAATAAGATATAAGAACACACATGAACCCCTTTGAAGTGATTGATGGCCTTTGGAGTGGCTCAGGAGGCTCTTGGATTGCTCAGATCACAAACCCTAGGTGCAGATGACTTTGAATCTATGCAGTGAATCAAAAATGAGATAGGAGATGCTATGATTGTGTTTATGCATATGAGATGATCACAAGCCATGGTGTGAATGTGTGAGGGCAAATTTGGGGTGTTTACAGCTGCCCCTATTCAAACATGAGTTAGCTGTGCAGGTTGTAAGCAACGGCTTAACAGGCAAACAAGATAACTTGTGGTTGAATACCAAAGACAGTCCAAAATTTGCACTCACAGAATGAAGAAGAAAAGGGATATAGATTGTAAAAGGGAAATAAAGTATATTGTAAAGTGTGGGCGACGGAGGACGACCGTCGAGCAGATCAGGACAACTGCTGGGTAAAGAGCAATGACGGGGACGGCCGACATGCCGAGAAAAGTGCGGAAAATAAAGCAATGACGGGGACGGCCGACATGCTGGGGATAAAAGGTAAAGCAAAGACGGGGACGGCCGACTAACTGGGAAAAATAAGATACTATGATGGGGACGGCCATCAAGATAAAGCTGTAAAATTCTCTGGGGATTAATGAAACATGACGGGGACGGCCATCAAGTTCACAAAGCAAGGTAACCGACGATGGGGACGGCCATCGGGCTAAAAGAAAAGGAAAAGGGACCACGACGGGGACGGCCATCGGGTTAAAGAATAAATGAAATAAACAGATGATGGGGTACGGCCATCAAAGGTGAAGGACGATCACCTAGCAGGGGACGGCTGCTCTGTTGGGGAATAAAGGAATTATGATGGGGACGGCCATCAAAGGTGGAGGACGACCACCAGGCAGGGCACGGCTGCCGAAAATATCAACGATGGGGACGGCCATCGGATGAGCATGATGGAGGACGACCATCAAGAGGTGGAGGACGACCACCTAGCAGGGGACGGCTGCTCTCGGGGTTTATCATGACATAGGACGAATGCCTAGATAACCAAAATCAACAATGGGGACGGCCATTGGATAAAATGATGAAGGACGATCATCAACGGGTGGAGGACGACCACCTAGCAGGGGACGGCTGCTAAAATCAACGATGGGGACGGCCATCGGATGAGCGTGATGGAGGACGACCATCAAGAGGTGGAGGACGACCACCTAGCAGGGTACGGCTGCTCTCAGGGTTTATCATAACACAGGACGAGTGTCAGATAAAGAAGAAAATTTGCTTTGTTGGAAATCTACTGGGGAATAGTAAACACGGACGGGTGTTTATATCCAAGAAACAAAAGGTATAAGTGTTTAGGTGTTGTGTATAGATTAAAGATGCGGACGAGCATCCTTAAGACTACGATACGGACGAGTATCGGGTAGAAACAAATACCGACGCGTGTTCAAAGATGATGATACGGACGAGTATCAACTGGTTAACAGAGAACACGGACGAGTGTTGAATCTGAGAGGATTCTTCTGGGGAATGACAGACACAGGCGAGTATCTATATTCAAGAAGACAAAAGTGTTTGACACAGTGTATGGATTAAAGATGCGGACGAGCATCCTTAAGACTATGATACGGACGAGTATCATGTAGAAACAAACGCTGGACGCATGTTCAGAGATGATGGTACGGACGAGTACCAACGGGTTAACAAAGAACAAGGACCAAAGTCGAATCTGTGGGGATATGAATGGTATATACAAGATACGGACGAGTATCTGTATGAGTGTAACATGAGTAACGAGTATGAGTATTGTATAGATGAGTGTTTAATTGCTGGGGAGGGTGACACGGACGAGTGTCAAGAGAGAAAAGTATAATAATATCAACAAGTATATGGGTTGTAAAAGTGTAGGCGACTGCGCTGGGGAAATGACACGGACGGGTGTCAAGGAATTGTGTATGTAAGTACATGTGAGTGCAAAGAGGATGTCTTTGGCTTTCTGCTGGGGTATGACACGGACGGGTGTCAGGAAATATCTGTAATACGGGTGATCTTGTTCGCAAGGAGTGTTCGGGCGACTTTACTGGGGAAAGATGGCACGGACGGGTGTCAAAATGAGTATGTACTGGTGTTTGTGGATTGTGAGGCAACTGCTTTTGCTGGGGACTCTGGTGGGGATTTTTCTGTACGTTGATGAACTGTCATTATTCACAAGTGTTTGATTCAAAACATGGCTTATTATTATGCTATGTGTTGGATTTTTTCCGTAATGCTCCGTGTTAGACGGAATGCTACGCTTTATGGGTGAATATGATGCAAATGCTATGATTATGCAAAGATACCCAACCGGGATTCAAATCCCGTTGCTGCGAAGATCTCTGGCCGATCTGCTTGAAATGGACATCCCAGCTGGGGATGAGATCATTGGTGGATCTAATAAGATGATATTTGCTTGGGGATACGGGTCACTGATAGACCTATCCTAATAAATGAAAGACCCAGCTGGGGATTGTAGAAGCTTTCTTCACTCCGTTGTGATCTCCTCTGTGCTGCTCTTCTGGATAGAGGCTGGAACTCTGTGGGGAGATAGCTCTCTGACTTTTGTGCTCGGCCGAGGGCGAGATGGAAACTCGGCTGGGGAGAAAGAGAGGAATCACTGAAAGACCTCCCTAGGGATTCTGTTGAAGAGGATCCTTGACTCAGCCGGGGATATAGGTGCCTTCTGTGATGCCTGGCAACTCTGATGGGGATAAGCAACAAGTGGCAACTCAGCTGGGGGAAGTCATGGGAGGCAACTCAGCTGGGGAGAAAGCACTTCGGGTGCTAAAATTGAGTGTTGATTCTCCAGCTTGCTGGGATGAAGCTTACATGCCCCAAGTTGCATTCTGGATACCTGCAATCCTGAAAAAGATAGAGAAACGCACAAGGTAATCCCGAGGTATCCCTTACTGGATTCCGTCATAGGAGTTTAGATACTTCTGAGAGTAAGCATATTTTCTGCAAGCATGTTTTTATTTGAAGATAAGCATCTGTATTCTTATGTAATCAGTTTTTTTCTTTTAGACATCAGACATTTTTTGCAAATAAAATGTACAAAACGAGACATGACTGAAAATCTGATTTTATTAATTCTTATGCCCTGAATTGGCGAGATACAGCCAAAGAAACAAATCCCCTGGAATGAGGGGATTGTTACAAATTGAGAAATAAAATGCTAGCAATGTTGATGACGCTTTAAGGAGCTTCCTCTTTACTATGACCCGTATGACTTTTGACGTTCTTCTCATCTGGATTTCTGAAGATTGTTGATTCTGATTGAAGCTTTATCCTTTCGAAGCTTACCAAGTTGTAAGTGATGCAGACGAATTCAGAGTGCAGTTGTTCGCTTATTCCCTTATTTTGCATGGATCGCCCTTTCGGGTTTTCAATCCATCGGGATACCCATTTTTGCCTGAGCTGTCCAATGCAGCTTTTCAACTCAGCGGGTGTACATTTTTATTTATTTTCCCTTATTTTTGCCCGAGTCTTTTATTCTGTTTTTTGACTCGCCGGGATGCCCTGTTTTTTGCCTGGACTTACATTCTGTTTTTATGTCCAGCAGGTCATTTTATGCGAAGTATTTTTTAACTGCATCTGAATTCACAGGGGACGGGAAATCTTCACCATCCATGGTACTGAGCATCAGTGCTCCACCGGAAAAAACTTTCTTTACCACAAATGGTCCTTCATAGTTTGGAGTCCATTTGCCCCTGTGGTCTGTATGAGGAGGGAGGATTCTTTTCAGCACAAGATCTCCCACTTGGTACTCTCGGTGCCTGACTTTCTGATCGAAGGCTTTCTTCATTCTTTTCTGATACAACTGCCCATGACAGATTGCAGCCAATCTCTTTTCTTCAATCAGACTCAGTTACTCGTATCGGGCCCTGACCCATTCTGCTTCGTTCAGCTTAACATCCATTAGTACCCGTAGGGAGGGTAATTCAACTTCGACAGGTAGGACTGCTTCCATACCATACACAAGTTGATACGGTGTTGCCCCAGTGGATGTTCTGATTGACGTGCGGTACCCATGCAAGGCAAACGGTAGCATTTCATGCCAGTCTTTGTAAGTGACTACCATCTTCTGCACAATCTTCTTGATATTTTTATTTGCTGCCTCAACAGCGCCATTCATCTTTGGCCTGTAAGGAGAAGAATTGTGATGTTGAATCTTGAAGTCCCGACACCGTTCTGCCATCATTTTGTTGTTTAGATTGGAACCATTATCAGTGATGATTCGCTCGGGCACTCCATACCGACAGATGATATCTCTTTTCAGAAATCTGGCTACCACTTGTCTTGTAACATTTGCATAAGATGCTGCTTCGACCCACTTGGTGAAATAGTCGATGGCGACCAGGATGAATCTGTGGCCATTTGAAGCAGTTGGCTCAATCTTGCCAATCATGTCGATGCCCCACATGGCAAAGGGCCATGGTGAAGACATTATGTTCAAAGGGTTGGGAGGCACATGCACCTTATCTGCATAAATCTGGCATTTATGGCATTTCCTGGCGTAGGCACAACAGTCAGCATCCATCGTGATCCAGTAATAACCTGATCTTAGCAACTTTTTAGCCATGGCATGCCCTCCCGCATGCCAACCAAATGATCCTTCGTGCACTTCATGTATCAACAAGTCTGCTTCTGTCTTATCAACACATCTGAGGAGTACCATATCAAAGTTCCTTTTGTATAAAGACCCATCAGTGTTCAGAATGAAACTACCAGCAAGCCTTCTCAAAGTCTTCTTATCATTGGAAGATGCCCCAGGTGGGTATGTTTGATCCTCTAAGAAGCACTTAATGTCATGGAACCAGGGCTTATCATTTTTAACAACATCTGTTGCGAACACATATGCTGGTCTGTCAAGTCTGGACACTGAAATCTGAGGTACAAAGCTGGCAGCCTGAACTTTGATCATGGATGAAATGGTAGCCAGGGCATCTGCAAACTGATTCTCGTCCCGAGGGATATACTCAAGCTTGACTGTTGCGAAGAAAGTCAATAACCTCCTTGTGTAATCCCTGTAAGGTATCAGATGATCCTGGTGTGTGTACCATTTGCCGTTGGTTTGATTGATTACCAAAGTTGAATCTCCGAATACGGTCAACGTCTTGATCCTGAGGTCAATGGCTTCCTCAAGACCCATAATGCAAGCTTCGTATTCAGCTTCGTTGTTAGTGCAGTTGAAAGTGAGTTTTGTCGAGAAAGGCATGTGAACTCCTTTAGGTGTAATGAGTACTGCACCAACACCACGACCATTCATGTTAACAGCCCCGTCAAACATCATAGTCCATTCTTCTTCCGGGTCAGGCCCTTCAGTGTGAACAGGCTCTTCATGATCTTTTGCTTTTATGAACATGATGTCTTCATCAGGGAAGTCAAATCTCATAGGCTGGTAATCATCGATAGGTTGCTCAGCAAGATATTCAGACAATACACTGCCCTTGATGGCTTTCTGAGATGTGTATTGAATGTCATATTCTGTGAGAATCATCTGCCATCTTGCAACTCGTCCGGTAAGAGCTGGCTTCTCGAAAATGTACTTGACTGGGTCCATTTTCGATATCAACAAAGTAGTGTGGGTCAACATATACTGCCTCAATCGGCGAGCAGCCCACGCTAAAGCACAGCAAGTTTTCTCGAGCAGTGAATAACGTTGTTCACAGTCGGTAAACTTTTTGCTTAGGTAGTATATTGCATACTCTTTTCGACCAGACTCGTCATGCTAGCCCAGCACACACCCCATTGACTCTTCTAATACTGTCAAGTACATTATCAGAGGTCTTCCTTCAACTGGAGGCATAAGGATTGGAGGTTCTTGTAAGTACTCCTTGATCTTGTCAAAAGCCCTTTGGCAGTCTTCATTCCACCTGACCGTTTGTTCTTTTCTCAACAGTTTGAACAAGGGTTCACAGGTTGCTGTAAGGTGAGATATGAACCGTGAAATGTAGTTCAATCGACCTAAGAACCCTCGAACTTCTTTCTCAGTTTTCGGTGCAGGCATCTCTTGGATGGCTTTGACTTTATCAGGGTCAACTTCAATCCCTTTCTCGCTTACAATAAATCCCAGCAGCTTACCAGATCTCACCCCGAATGTGCATTTGTTGGGGTTCAGCTTCAATTGGTACTTCCTCAGACGCTTGAATAACTTCAGCAGATTCACCAGGTGGTCTTCCTCTGTAAGGGACTTGGCAATCATGTCATCCACATAACATTCTATCTCTTTATGAATCATATCGTGGAATAATGTTACCATAGCCCGTTGATATGTTGCACCGGCATTCTTGAGTCCGAATGACATCACCTTGTAACAGAACGTGCCCCAGGGTGTGATGAATGTTGTCTTCTCCATGTCTTCAGGTGACATTTTAATCTGATTGTATCCTGAAAATCCGTCCATGAAGGAGAATACCGAGAACTGAGCCGTATTATCAACCAATACATCAATGTGAGGTAATGGGAAATCATCCTTCGGGCTAGCTCTGTTCAGATCCCGGTAGTCAACACACATTCTTACTTTGCCGTCTTTCTTAGGCACAGGTACTATGTTAGCGACCCACGGTGGATAGCTAGTTACAGCAAGGAACCCGGCGTCCCATTGCTTTTGTACCTCCTCCTTGATCTTCATTGCCATGTCTGGACGAGTTCGGCGCAGCTTCTGTTTAACCGGCGGGCATTCTTCTTTCAAAGGCAACTTGTGCACAACAATGTCGGTGTCCAACCCTGGCATATCTTGATAAGACCAAGCAAACACGTCCACATACTCTTGCAGCAGGTCGATCAGTTGTCTCTTCACTGAGTCTTGTAGGCAGGCCCCGATTTTAACCTCTTTCACGTCTTCATCTGTACCAAGATTAATCACTTCAACCTCCTCCTGGTGAGGAGTAATAACCTTTTCCTCTTGTCTCAACAACCTGGCTAGCTCTTCAGGAAGCCCATATTCTTCTTCAACCCCTTCATCAGCTTGATTGATCGGATTGTCAAAGTCATACGAAGTCATAGCCGTGTTGTTGTCGGTGCTGTCTGGAAGGCACACTCTGCAAGGGTTCAGTTTGTTCATTTTAGTGATTGATTTTAATCTTGTTTTAGAAAAGTGAAATAAAGTTGTCATTTTGAAAACACTGCCATTTATTTTTTGTACAAAAAGAAAAATGAAAAAAAAACGGTGAACGGAAAAGAAAAAAAGACTCATTTGCAAAAAGATGTCTGATATTTCATTGATTAATCTTGTTGCACAAAAAGTACAGATGGCCCGATTACAAAATGAGTCTTGTCATCTTGGGCAAGATGCAAGACTTTGATGCATGCTATAAAAATACAGGAAATAATAATTACTCTGCATGAGTAACTCTTATAATTTCCTGGGAAGACCAGTTTGAGATACTGCTCCCCGGGATCTTTGGACGGATCCAGCTTTCCAGGATGCGTTCTTCTTCCAGCTCGTCTTCCAAACAGTTGACAGCATCGGGGGTGAGCATCCCCCCACTAACAAAGTTGGGCTCCCTTGCAGCCTCTGCTTGATCTTGTTGAGTTGGTTTGTAACCCAACCCAAATCTGTCCTCTTTCTTCTCCACCGGTAGCAGTTTGCCCCAGCCTTGGGTAGTTCCTTCCTCAACAACCTTCCGGGCTTGTTGGTATGATGTCATTGAAGTTCCAGGTACAGCAGATGTTTCATTCACGTTCAAGGCTTCGAAACCTTGGCTCATTGTTTCATGGATCTCCCCATCCATCTCAATATACTTATAGGTAGCCAGGTGGCTGACAAAAATATCCTCCTCTCCACAGATTGTAACGATTTGACCCTCCCACTCATATTTTAACTTCTGGTGAAGGGTAGAGGTCACGGCGCCAGCGGCGTGAATCCATGGCCTACCCAATAGACAGCTGTAGGCAGGCTGTATATCCATCACGTAGAAGGTCGTTTTGAAGGTCTGCGGGCCAATCGTTATGGGCAACTCGATCTCTCCCAGAACCGATCTCTTTGAGCCATCAAAGGCTCTCACCACCAGGTTGCTGGGTCTTAACGCCAATCCGTCAAATTCTAGCTTCACCAGGGCCTTTTTAGGTAAGACATTGAGGGATGGCCCCGTGTCTACCAGCACATGGGAAAGGACAGCACCTTTACATTCCATGGTTATGTGCAAGGCCTTGTTATGGTTGCGACCTTCCGTGGTCAAATCAGTGTTGGTGAACCCTAGTCCATGACTAGCATTAACATTTCCAACTACGGCTTCCAGCTGATTGACAGTGATCTCTTCAGGCACGTAAGCTGCGTGCAAGACTTTGAGTAGTGCGTTCCGATGGGCTTCGGAGCACATAAGCAATGATAAGATTGAGATCTTGGAAGGCGTCTGATGAAGCTGATCCACTATTTTATAATCACTCTTCTTGATGATCCGCATGAACTCATCAACCTCTTGATCGAAGGGTGTTTTCAAGGCTTCTTTAATAGTCTGCTCTTCCTGCACCAAGCTTTTCCCTTTTGCCTTAGCAGCAGCTTCCGCTTCGGCAGTGGGTCTCTGAATTTGTGGAGCGAAAAGACGTCCGCTTCGAGTGAAGCCTCCGCCTCCTCCCACATTGTCAATTTGTGGTGCAGGGGTTGATGATTCAAAAGTGATTCTTTGTCCTTCGCAGTACAGGTCAGAGCCGTAATGCCAGGGGATGGCATTACTACTTTCATAAGGTACTGGTCCAGGCACCGTGATAGTGACTGGACTGGTTGCAGCTGCGGAAGGAATTGTGATAGTCTGTGGATCGTAATAAATTGTGACCGGTGCTCTGATGGGAGCAGCACCTTCTGAGTTGTAGGCAGAGTTGTTTTCAGGATCATAAAATATTGTGACAGTTGAGACGTCTTCCTGATTTGTTGCTGGTGTTGTAGAAGACATTGTTGGAAGAATGGATGTTGTTGTTGTAGGAGTTTCCAAATGGAGCGGTGCTGAAGTTGTAGCAGGAAAATTTGTTGATGGCTGATCAGTTGGGATGATAGATGAAGTACTTGTTGATGAAACCGAAGAATTGTCAGGTACAATGGTTGTCGTAGTTGTAGGAGGTTCTGGAGTTGTTGTTGATGAGATTGCTGGATTTGTTGGAAATGATGTGGTGATCAGAAGTTGGCCACTCTGAATGAGACCATCTATGCCATTCCTCAGGTTATCGCACCCATTTACTGAGATATTGCAGTAGGCACACCCTAACTCACACCCCGGGAACATTTGACATTCGAGGAGTTGAGCCTTAATTTCCACCAACGGTGTCCGGATCTGACCCACACTGGTTATTAAATAAGACGGTTTGTCTTCTTCAATAGCGTTAATTCTGGGACCCCCGTGGTTCGGCATAGGATTCTTATTGACATTAGGTGGTGGTGCGAAATTCAGAGCTTTTGAGTCTACCAGGTCTTGTACCTTCATGTGCAAAGCTCTGCACTTTTCTGTACTGTGGCCAGGTGCATTTGAATGGAAGGCACATCTGGCGTTGGAATCATAATTCCTGGGTAGACTGTTGGGATCTGGAGGTGCCAACGTCCTTAGCTCAACTAGGTTGAGTTTCAGGAGTTGTGGCAGCAATGTAGCATATGGCATAGGGATCGGATCGATTACCCTGTTGGCTTGAGAAGGCCTCTGTTGGAATGGCCTTTGCTGGTTATTGTTGTTGGTGTTGCTGTAATTCCTTGGAGGATACTGAGCTTGTTGATGGTACTGAGGTTGTTGCTAATAGTTGGGCTGCGGAGGTTGATAAACTGGTTGAGGATGGGTCGGAGCGGGAATGGTGACTGCTGCCACTGATCTGTGAACAAATGGAGGTCTGCCCCTGTTGGTGTGGATGGCATTGGTCTCGCCAGTTCTTCTTGGGCCTGCAAAAGGCTTCCTTGTACTACTGGACGAGCTGGCACCGTTGTCAGATATCTTACCCATTTTTAACAGGCTCTCAATTCTCTCTCCAGCTATGACAACATCTGCAAAGCTAGTGGAAGAGAAAGCAGCCAGCCTGTCAATATAAGTTCCCTGAAGGGTGTTCATAAACATATCTGCCATTTCCCTCTCAGACATAGGTGGCTGAACAGCAGCAGCCAATTGCCTCCATCTCTGGGCATATTCTCGGAAACTTTCCCTTGACGACTGTGACATTCCCATTAGGAGGGTCCTGTTGGGTGCCATATCTAAGTTGTACTGATACTGTCTGATGAAGGCCTCTGCCAGGTCCTTCCAACACCTGATAGTTGCTCTCGTCAGATGAGAGTACCATTCTCTTGAGGCTCCTGTCAAGCTGTCTTCGAAATAGAACATCCAGAGCTTCTCATCCATAGTATAGGCCTTCAGCCTCCCCAGAAATGATTGCAAATGAGTCCGGGGGCATGAAGTCCCGTTGTATTTTTCAAAACAAGGAGGCTTAAACTTATGGGGGATCCTGACCCCGTCCACCAAGCCCATGTCCATGACATCGAAACCCAGAGAATTTTGAGATTCTAGGGACCTCAATTTCTCAGCTATCTCATCCAGCCTTCTATCATAAGCTTCTTCCCCAGCACCCATTACTGTAAAC
Organism: Lathyrus aphaca; assembly: GCA_963966055.1. Lineage (NCBI taxonomy): Eukaryota > Viridiplantae > Streptophyta > Magnoliopsida > Fabales > Fabaceae > Lathyrus > Lathyrus aphaca. The sequence goes on along the minus strand of OZ014519.1, from coordinate 31,090,514 downwards.
TGATCCTCTTGGGGGTCTTCTTGAAGTACCCTGGCTGCAGTGGCAGTCCCTTGAACATTCACAGGAATATTGACCTCTGGATGAAGATGGGGGCCAAATACAGGGGGGTTAACATGAGGTTGGACCCTTTCATTGTTGCTGGTGCCGGCAGTCCCTATATGTGGATCTTCTTGATTTTCCCTTTCCACCATGGCCCTCAATCTTTCCTGGCTCTGAGCCATGTTGTTCATCACTTCCATAAACTGAGTCATCTGGTTCCTTATTTCCAACCTCTCGTTGGTCATTTGGTTCCTGACCTCAGTAAGGTTCTGCTGCATCTGATCCATTTGAATGCCCGGGAGGTTGTTACGGGTTGGATAACGGTGCGGACGGTTGAGGGGAAATACCCGGCGCCGAGCAATAGTTCCTGAACATCACAACAGAGTTAGTGGCAATAAATCAAAAACCTACAAAACAAACAAAAGGGTTAGCATGCAATGCAGTATGCTTATTTGTTCTCAAGGTATCCGGTTTGGCATTCAGTTTTGACCCTTCCAGACCCTTGAAGATGCTGTTGATGTTGCTTTCGAAGTAAACTTGGATGGAACAAACTAACACATATATTACAAAAGCAAAATGGTACATAGTTTGCTTACAAATACAAGCCCTCTGAGGGGTCAAAATACATTACAAGAAAAATGAAAAGTACACGGAATGAAAGCAACAACAAGCAAATGGTCAAACACCAAGACCAAACTCATCCTCACGAACTTCCTTGAGAAGTGCTTCGGTCACAGGATCAGCTGGACGCTCCGTGAGATTCCTGATGAGGAGGTTCCGGGTCGTAACAGCTGTTGTTAGCTTCTTGTGCTGACTTTGGTCCCTTGACCTCTTTACTCCAGCTTTGATCTTTAGCTCTGATATCTCCTTCTGGGCTGCTGCCAGGGCTTCTTGCTGTTCTTTGGCACTAGCTTCCAGTTGCTCCATCTTGTCTTGAACTCTCTTGTCCTCCAGAGTACGAGCCTCGGTGATCCTGACCCACCTAGCCTGACTCTCCTTTAGATACAAGTCTGTCCTTGCTCTCTGGAACTGGGCTTCCTTGCAAGCATTCTTCAGAATTTGTTCTCCAGCCTTAGACTTCTTGATATAATCCCCAGACTTCTCAATCTTAGTCAGATGCTCCACTCTCAACTTCTCTAGCCTCTCAATCTCCATCCTGCCATCATTCCTCTCCCGGAGAGTCTTCTGCAAAGCCTGAGTTAACTTCTCATTTCTGTCCTTCAAGCTCTCAAACTCCTCCAAACTGATAGTGGCAGGGGGTGGTGCTGAAGAAGATTCAGGCATATCTTCTATGGTAAAGGGCATCCCAGAGAATTGAGCCCTGGCACGGGACCATTCATAATATTGTGCTGATGCCACATTGCTGCACTTCCCCAGAATGGTTACTCCCTTGGTTTGAACATTATCCCAAGCCCAAGCAGCCTGCCTAACAACAGCCAAATTAGGCTTGTTCTCGCAATAAAGAGTTTCAACCAAGTCCTGTGCTTTAGGAGTGTGGACCAATGCATAGCCCAGTTGTCTTCTAAACAGCAGAGGGTTGTAATTAATACTACCCTTAACTCCTATTAGGGGCACATTGGGAAAATGCCCACAGCTGGTGATGATATCCCTGCCTTTTGTGCTTTGAGTGCACCATCTAATATCAGCTGAGGTTAGAGTAGTAAGTCTTCCAGCCCAGTTTCTCTGCTGATGAGGGTTCAAAAATGCATTTGTCCTGGGTAGATGCCTGAGAAGCCAAGTGTGGAACAATGGAGCACAACACCTCACTAATCTTCCCCTCTGCTTTTCATTCCTCTGATGCACTGAATAGTAGAGATCCCCCAATAAAGTGGGCACTGGGTTCTTCAAGATGAAAAGATGGATTGCATTCTTGCTAATGAATCGAGGCTCATCTGCAAACAATACAATTCCATATATGCTCAGGGCCAATAAAGCACAGACAACTTTCCACTCTCCTAAAGAGGCTTTCAGGGTAGCTTGAGAGATCAAGAAATCCAGATGAAAACCAGGGATTCCAGCTTTAGAAGTCATATGCTGCTCAATCAGGACAGGTTCCAGATGCAAAGCCTTTGCTACTTCTCCATTACCAGGAAAGACCATCTCAGGGTTGAAAGGGATTCCACCCCTGATAGGTATACCAACCAATGATGAGTATTCTTCCAATAGAGGGCCCAACTGAAAGTCTTGGAAAGTAAAACACCTCAATGGGGGATCATAAAACTGAAGGCAGGTGTGGATCAGGCTTCTCTGTGAAGGGTCCAGATCCATAACCATATCAAGTATATCCCCATAGTGTTCCCTGAACAATGGTATGTGATCTGGAGTGATCAGGGTCTGAATCCTCCTGATGTCAGATAGTGAAATTCTGTGATCAGGTATGAGATGTCCTAAGAGATGTCCCAACACTTGATAGGACACTTGACAAATTTAACCAAAACTTAAATAGCAAGAAAAGTAAACAACACAGAAGTTTGTTAACCCAGTTCAGTGTATAACCACACCTACATCTGGAGGCTACCAAGCCAGGAGGAAATCCACTATAAGTATTATTAATTCTAGACTTAAACCACCCTGTTTAATCTATCACTTAATAACTACCCAATGCAATTTCTACCTAAGACACACCTTAGATAAGAGTACCCTACTCACTCCCCCTCAATCACACAGTGATCAAGTTTACAAGTTTACAAAAATTGAAGACATCCTTCAAACAATACAGCTTGATCTTACTTAACAGTTTCAATCAAGTCACAAATGCACTTTTGCTTAAAAGCTCATAAAGTGGTACAATTAAACAACCTGCTATTAAAACACTAGACACCCTATTTGGTCTTCTGAAATTCGTACTCAATTCTATGAGTTTCTGTTGCTTAAATAGGTATCTGAATTTTGGGCTTACTGTAGAATGATCCAGCCCTAATGTGTAGCAGCTGTCACCTTGAATTTAGGGTTTGTTACCTCCTATATTCTAGGTGATTTAGGTCTTCTGTTTTAATCTGAATCTTCAATATAAAACATCCTACAGATGCGCCTTGTTCTGTTTTTATCCATCATTAATTAATTCCAGATAACTCTCCTTAAATATCTCTGATCTGTTAATCAATAATTAATTCTGGTAGCAGGTCTGAGATGTCTCAACATCTGTTGGGACATCCTGAAAAAACTGAACTAAGTTATTAACACAATGTCCCAACATCTGATGAGACATCCTGAAATAAGTTCATATACTCTGTTTGATAATGTCCCAACATCTGATAGGACATTCTGAACTGAATTGAACATTTCTTGTTTGGTCAAAAATTCTGCCAATTCTTAAACATCTACAAACTCCCCCTTTGGCTAATTTTTGGCTAACATCCTTTCTGGTTTTCAGAGTGCAGCAGAAGTTCTTTTTATCAGAGTATATCATTACTTTTCTGTTGATTCTTATTTGAGATTACTCCCCCTCAAACATATATGTATCCAATCTTGTTGCAACAGAAAAACACTATTCAGTTCAGAAGCAAACAAACAGATTTTTTTCATTCATACTTAAACAGCAATTACAATTTGATTTGATGATGTTCTCCCCCTTGGTAGACACAAAATTAGGGGCCAAAGAAATACATTGCTGTCATTACATTTGCCTCACATACATTGATCACTCAGATTCATCACTCTCAGTTTCTTCCTCAGCTTCTGTTTCTTCATCAGCTCCACTATCTTCATCAGCTTCACTTTCTTCATCAGAGGCAGCTTTCTGGTCTTCTTCATTTTCCAACCTTTGAATGATTTCTTCAAGTTTCAGCTTCCTTGCTTCAAGCTCCTTGCATGTGCACTTTAGCTCAGCAATTAACTCTTTCTTGGAGATTGAAGTCTTAGTAGTTGAGGGACCAGCAGATGTCCCAGAAGGTGCTTCAACATCTGCAGCATGGTGACTGAGGAATAATTTGTAGTGAAAAGCCAGGGGGCTCTCTCTCTTGCATACTGTGTCCTTCTCAGTTAAAATCCCAGGATATTGGCTTAATATTATACCATATAGCAATGAAGGAAAAGCTATTGGTAGTTTTGTTGCAGAGGAGCTGGCATGCTTCATGGTTTGATCAAAGATAAAAGCTCCATAGTCCATCTTGGTTTGAGTTCCCACAGCATAGATGAATATGGCCAGACCAGTTGAGATTGAAGAGGTGTGGTTGGTAGGCACCCAGTTAGCAGTTCCAATCCTGTTCAGCATGGCATACTTTCTGGTAAGCATGCTCACAGAGAGCTTTCCCTTCACAGGCCAAGCCTTGACCTGATTTGCAGTGATCACCTTACAGATTTGATTATCTGTTTTGCCTAGTTCATTTGGTCCATCTGTTTCTCTTCCTAGATACTCATTGATGATTTGAGGAGAAAACTGGACACATTTACCTCTAACAAAAACTTTTCTAAACTCAGAGGACTTACCATTTGAGCAATCCTCCTGAAGATTCACAATGAACTCTTTGACAAGAAGTTCATAGCAGGGAGAGAGGTCTGAGACTGTTTTGAAAAGTCCTGCAGCAGAGATGAGGTCAATCAGTTCTGTGCACTCAAGTGCATTGCTGCTCAGTTCTCTTTCTAGAGCAACCCTTCTTTGGTACACATATTTCCATCTGTTGACACTGGAGACATGATGGAATGAAATGTTGTCCAAGGGAGCTTCTGGAACAGTAGTTGAAGCTCTGGATGAAGCTGGTCTTTTCTTGGGAGGAGATGTTGGGACATCTGATCCAACATCTGAATCCGATGGTGTGACAGCTTTCCTTTTCTGAGTTTGGACTTTACTCCATTGTTTTGATGGCCCAAAAGTGGCTTTAGCTTTGCCTTTCTTTGGAAAGGTTTCTTCTTCTCAGGAATTGCTGTTTCAGCTTGCATCTTGCCTTTCCTGGACCTGAGCCTTTTGGCTATGCTAGGTTTAACAGAGGCTATGATCTCTGCATCAGAGTCCTGCTCCAGGTTCACCACTGGAGGAGATTGAGCAGTCTCCTCTTCAGCTTGTTGATCAGCAGGGATTTGACCTTCATTTGAGGCTTTGGTCTGATCCTCAGATATTTCTTCATCATTTTCATTTGAGGCCTTATTCTGGTCCTCAGTTTGTTCCAACTCAACATCAGATGAGTTCTTTCTCTCATCTTCAGATGTTCCAACATCTGTTGGGACATCTTGTTCTTCTGCAGCTTGAGCTTGTTCTTCTTGAGGTGCAGGCATGGTGTTCAGAGGAACAGAGATCCCACTCACCACTCTTTGTTCAAAGAGAATTTGGTTGACAATCTCCTTGATGGAATCATCAACATATTTTGAAGAGTTTGGGGGCCTGTTAGCAGGAGAGGGAATGCCTTTTGCTTTGCTGCGTACTTGATCTTTAGCTCTCTTTGGAGTTCTTGCCTTTTTAGTGTGAGAAACGCTTCCCCTGAGTTCGTCCAATGGGGTTGAATGCATTGGTACCACAGAAATGGGAGTGGCATGAACTACGTCTTCTTGATTGAGAACTTCTTCAGTTGAGTTAGGGTTTTGAGACATTGTTGAGGAAGATGGATAGAAAGCTTTAGGGTTTTTAATTTCTGGAGAATAGCTGGTTAATGTGATTCGCTTGTGATAGTATGATGGGAATCTTGATAGCTGATTATAAGCAGTTACTAAATAAGTAGCCGTTACTGTGCAAATGATTAGTGCTGGAATTCCCAAGGATCTTGTCCAGATTAGTTTTGCCATCTGGACCTTATGCCATACAATGTCATATGACATGTTGGCACATCTCATTAACTGCTAGATATCACATAAACAGATTCCAAGTTTGCCCCTTAAGTTCTCAAATTGTGTAGCATCCAATGCTTTGGTAAAGATATCAGCTAACTGCAGATCTGTAGCTACATGCTCCAATGAAATCACCTTTTCTTCTACAAGATCTCTGATGAAATGATGTCTGATATCAATATGCTTTGTCCTGCTATGTTGGATAGGATTCTTTGATATGTTGATTGCACTTAAGTTGTCACAGTACAATGTCATGACATCTTGTGGGACATTGTACTCAGTGAGCATCTGCTTCATCCAAACCAACTGAGAACAACTACTACCTGCTGCTATATACTCAGCTTCAGCTGTAGATAAGGATACACAATTCTGTTTCTTACTGAACCAAGAAATCAGATTGTTTCCTAGAAAGAAGCATCCTCCTGAAGTGCTTTTTCTGTCATCAGCACTTCCTGCCCAATCAGCATCACAGAAGCCAGTGAGAATTGGTTTGCAACCATGAAAGTACATTATGCCATAGTCACAAGTACCATTAACATATTTAAGGATTCTCTTGACTTGATTGAGATGACTGACTTTTGGATCAGCTTGATATCTTGCACAAACTCCTACTGCAAAAGCAATGTCTGGTCTGCTAGCAGTCAAGTATAGCAAGCTTCCAATCATGCTTCTGTATAAGCTTTGATCTACATTCTCACCCTTTTCATCTTTAGTCAGCTTTAAATGTGTGGGGGCAGGAGTTCTCTTGTGAGCAGCATTTTCCATTCCAAATTTCTTGACTATGTTCTTGGAATACTTGCTTTGTGAGATGAACATTGAGTCTTCCATTTGCTTTATTTGCAGACCAAGAAAGTAGGTTAATTCTCCTACTAGGCTCATTTCAAATTCAGATTCCATCTGCTTGACAAAATGTTTGACCATCCTGTCAGACATCCCACCAAAGACAATGTCATCAACATATATTTGTGCAATCATGACATTTCCTTCTTCATCTTTAACAAACAGGGTTTTATCAATTCCACCTTTTCTGTATCCTTGCTTGATAAGAAATGTGGTCAGTCTTTCATACCATGTGTCGCTCCCGGGATTTTCATCCTAGTACAAACGCGAAAGTGGCGCGGAAAGGTTAGAGTCGCCAGCTACACATTTTTATCCCGAAAGAATGGGAAAGGTAATGTTGCACAAACCTGAGGAAGAAGGAAAGGACAAGGTCCTGCGAACCAAAGATCTGAGTTCGGGAGTCGGTTACGACCTAGGAAGGTATTAGCACTCCAGATCGTCCGCCGTACCCGACGGGATCCACGCTTGCTTGCTTTGTTTCAAAGGGTGAGAAAAATATGCTGCTGGAATGAAATAACCGCTAACTGGAACTGGAATGGAAATGAGAAAAGAATAAGGAAAGAGAATGGAAAGAAAGAGGGAAATGTAGGGAAAATAAAGAGTGTGCTCGAACGGGCCCTACCCCGCTGCCTACGTACCTCATCGGGATAATGAGGATCAGAGTCGACGTAGTTCGCCTAACCTAGGCGGGAACTATTTGTTTGTGTTTTTTACAGCTGGAACTGCGTATGTCTATGCTCAGGTGTTGCAGGCTCGTCTGGTACGAGTGCGTTTACCGTCTTGCATGAAAAACAAGTCGTCGCGAGTTCGCGTTGTGAGTGAATGAGATGAGAAGAGAAGTTCCCACAGGATAGTCGTTTATTATTTGTTTTTTTGCTTTTATGAGTTTTGTATGAATTTGGCACAAGGAAGTGAATTCAAACTCTTTTCCATGGAATGTACACTTGACTCTACATTCCAAGATGGAATAATAGAACAAGCATACCCAGCAAGGAGAATTTATCCAAGACTGGTTTCCTAGGATTAGGGTTTAAGTTCACTAACTTGTTGAACTTTATTAAGTGTTTTTGTTGCTTTTGTGAAGAAGTATTTTTAAGCTTTTCTTTGTGAACAACTCCTTGATGAGACTTGTGCATCATGATAGTCAAGCTTACACCACTCCAAGATGGAATGAATGCAAGTGCTTCATGGAATAAGGCTATACACAAGGAATCATTTCATTTATTTGTTAAGTGTTTTTGGATTTTGTTTGAAGATAAGGAGAGAATGACTCCAATTGAAAAAGGATAAAATCTAATGGGGAACTAAGACTCAATCCTAAGTTATTTATATGCAAAAGGGAGGTCCTATGGTTAATGAGGTATTCTAATCCTAAGAAAGAGAAGGAAAAGAAGAAAAAAAGAGCTTAGAAATCAACTTACTTCCTAAGGAAGGTAAGTTGTTTCTAAAGAAAGGGAAAACCCATGAACAAAGCGCAAAGTGCTAAGGCAAAGACAATTAAAGTGCATAAGAGATAGGAATGAAGTAATGCTTACCTCAATCTTCCCCCCTACAAAACAAAAGTTAGCATGACAATGCATATTGAAAGTAAAATCGAAGCATGAAAGCGATTAAGTACCATAAACGTCCTAGAATGGAACTAGGGTTAAAAATAAGACCTAAGTCTAAAGGTGAAGGTACCTAAAGGTTACATGACTTCTAAAGTCAGTAGCTACATGCTATAGGTCCCTAAGTATTCTAGGATACCTCACAAATTCAAACTATGTCAAACTATGTACAAAAAGTTTACATAAATCCACCTAAATGCAAGTTAAGGCTCATGGATGAAGTATGAATGCATATGGCTTACAAACATGAATTAATACATGAAATGAACATAAAAGTCAGTAGTGAATGCTTATGAAGATGGGTGAATGAATATACAATCATGGATGCAATGGATTAGGCATATGGAGCAAGGAGAAGAAGATGTGAGATGAAATGGAACAAACATCGCATAAGATCGCAAATGATGCAAACTAAGGAAGAATAGCATGTGAATATGAATGAAATGATTATGGGTCAGTAGCATACAAGGTAGGAGATGCAATTAGAATGCATGAATAGGCATTAATGTTTTCCACATAATTCAAGTTATTATTTAGAGGAGAAGAGAAATGAATTTAGGTTGAAGTTAATTCACATAAGTATGCACTTTAAAGCACCAAAACAAACCAAATGAGTATGGTTCAAAAAATGACCTATGACTGGAATTAAAGACATACAAATGACCTATAATTAACTCCTAAAAGCTACCAAAAATCCCCACAAGAAAATGGCATGAATGCCTTCTTAACATTTAGGTTATGCGACACATAAACACATGAATCAACCTAGGATCTAGGTGACATGGAAAAATATCAAAAAGCCTTACAAAATTATGAAATTAAATCCCTGGAATAATAAAGTCATTATCTTACATTGTCCAAAAGGATTCCACAAAATTATGCACCAAAATGCCAAAACAATTACTTGACTAGCAAGGTAACAAAACATGATCACCAAAAACAACTCCACAAAGTGGATCAAAAAGGGAATCTAAAATTATGAAAAAAAATGCCTAAGGAGCATAAAAATGTCACAAATTACAGTGATTAATCACACACAAAAAATAGGTTTCACACCTATGGGGAAAAAACAATTTCGGTCCCTTATGCCAAAACACTCCCTTTTTGGGACAGCTTATGATCTAAAATCCAAATTAATTATTAAAACCACCCAAATCCGGAAACAAAAAATATGAAAAATTAATTAAGAGGATGAGGATCACTCATGAATTTTTCCAGAATTTTATCACACCTAAAACTATTTTTAATAATTGCGACGAAACGGGCAAAAAAGTGAATTTTAAGGGGAAGTGAAAGGAATCGATCCTAATGGTTCGTAACCTAATCCCTAAGTTCCGAAATCGATACATATCATCAAAAATCACAAATAAATCCAATGCCTCAGGTGGGAGGGCTCAATATGCACCTTAAGTTATATGATCCTAAGTCGCATACAACTAGAATGATGCATTAAAATAGAGAATCGAGATTACTTACTTGGTCGAAGTGCCGATTCTTTCACATAAAAGAAATCCAAAAAAAAAACTTCAAGCCAAGCCTTGTAATCTCCAATGAGCAAAATAAATGCTCATCTTCCATAATTGCTTTGTGAAGATCCCCCATAATCGAAACAAAAACAACGGCACAAAATATCATTTGAATCCAAAGGTATCCCACAAATAAAGTGGAATACCAACCAAACGATCGTCGTTAAGATCTTTGCAAGAACCTTGCATGAACTCAACAAACGCATTAGAAACCAAAAAGAGGTGCAACCGGAAGTTGCACCTATGCCTCACAACTCCAAATCAAGTAGAAATATGAATATACGAGTCATGGACATGCATTGAAATTTACGTTTCAAAACGGGGCAGCACTTATGCTCTAACATAAACAACATGCAAACTCAAACCGGAATCAAACAAATTTACATGCAATGAATGGCAAATGATCAACAAACATATATACAAGTCAAAACAAGACCAATGCATCAAAACCGCACCAAACCGAACATAAAAAGCCTTGAAACGGAAAAACGCGTCAAAAATCACCGACTCGGAATTGAACGAAAATCGCATGGTAACTTGCAAACGTGCCAACGGATTCAAATATGCAATCGGATTTTGAAAATTCCGCTCGGAAGTGATACTTTTTGGCCGATTTCGTCGGCTGGCAGTAGTGAAATAGTCGGAAAAAATTGTTCGAAATCGACTAAAAAGTTCACCAATGGCTCCGGAATAATCAACAAAGTCAATTTACACTATTCACATTCGCGAAAACGCGCTACGGTTAGGAAGTTACGACCAAAACATATTCTCGACACGCGATACATTAACAACATCAACAATTAAGCCTCAACCTATCCTATTTCAAATTTGCATATTGAAACAAGCAAGAATTTAAAAGTCAAGCACTTCAATCAATATCAAGTCACAATAATTAACTCTCTTAAGAATTTTATCAAACATCTAACATGCATCGATTAGTCTATGTCAATTTTAACAATCATTTCCAATCATGCACCACAACAATTATTAGGATAAATTAATCAAGAATCGATCAATAATCAAATCATGAATCAATGCACATAATCTCCACAAGATTAATTCAACTTCAAAATTCAATTCAAGAAACAATTCAACAATTATTCATGAATTAAAGTTTAAGAAGCTTACCGAATGAAGAATCGACGAAGAAATTGCGAATCCGAAGGAAGTGAGACGCGATCATGAACGGAGGAGAGGAGGAGAGGCCGCGCGGATGCCGGTGGCGGAAGATGGTGGTCTTACGGTGGTGAAGTTGACCGGAGGTGGTGGTTCGTGGCGGCTCGGCTACCGGAAGCTTGATCGGAATTGTTGCGTTCTTGAGTTCTTGATGAAGTTGTTGTTGTGTTCTTGAGAAAGAATTGTGAGAATGAACTTTGATCCTTTAGAGAGAGTTTGTGAGAGTTTTTTGGTGTTTGTAAATTATGATTGAAGTTATGAGACAAATTTTGGGTCAAAAGAATATATAGTGGAGTGTAAAATGAAAGGCAAAAGGTAGAATTTCGGCTTAAGTGAAAATAACAATATCTTCGGCAAGAAATTTCGACTCTAAACCTTCCACAACATCGTCCGCCTCTGAATTACGGTTGCAATGCAAAAATAACGAACGTCATACGATCAAAATCGAGTGCGATCGATACGTTTAAGCTGCAAGACGTCACTGAATAAGTTGTTTTTTCGGCTTATTTGGTGTCCGCTACTCGAAAATGTGACGAGGTCAACCTCTTCGGAGCATAATCTCGACTCGACTTTGTCAGAAAAGTTGTAGATCTATGAGTCAGTGACCTGGTGTTAAAATCTAAGCTCAACCGGACAAACGACGAGGGAGATATGAATTTTCTCGTGAAACCACTTTCAGCCTTTTTCTTCGGTTCAACACTTCAGTTTTGTGAAATAAACCAAAACGATAATCTTTGGAGCACCGTTCAAACTCGCATTTGTCTTTGAACTTGAAGAGGATAAAATTTTTGAACCAACGCTTCAAGAACGGGTGCAATCCGATGAAAATTGACCGAGTTATGAATTTTACAAAATCTGACAGACAATGTAGTGCATCAAAGAACCTTATTGGTAATTCGCATTTTGGAGATCCTTCCGCTTGGACCGAACCAAAACTGAATTCACATAATGAAGATAACATCTAAACGGAATTTTAGGCACCGAAACGACATCAATTCGATAAACGATCCAAGAGTTATGAATTTTTTAGTGTTCAAAACTCACCGGTTCAACACTGTTTTTCACTATGTCGACTCTAAAGACTCGCACATTCTGAGATCTTCTTCAAAGAATTAGTTCTCGGCCAAAACCCAAAAGTTGGAAAGGATATCAAAACGGAACTTTTGGCATATGAATCTCTCAGTCATGTTGACCCAATAAGAAGTTACAAACTCTTGAATACCACTAGCACAGTTAATCAGCGAAACCGAAATTTCAGAAACAAATAAATCCCGCCATTTTCCTTGATGAATTGGCCTCCGAGCCGAATACAAAAGTTGTAGAGAATAATGAAACGGTATAAACTATTGAGTTTCAAGCCAAAATGAGTTTCCGAGCATAAGTTACAACTTTTGCAAACTGCACCATAAAACTGATATTCAGCTTAAACTCCTCTGAATCAACCGAGAACTTTTGGCTTCTTCTGAGATTATTGTGCACGTGCCGCATGAAGAAATAAAGGCCAGTCGCAACCTGTGAAAGCTCAAATGGAGATGTATGTTCATGTATGTTTATGATGCAATTGTGATCTAAATGCAATGCAATGTATGAAAGGATATGCTAAATGGCATGAAAATGAGAGGGCAAATTTTGAGGTATTACACCATGCCCTTGGAGCTTGCTTCAAACCATAAAGTGCCTTCTTTAGTTTGTATACATGATTTGGACAGTTTGGATCAACAAATCCTTTAGGCTGTTCTACATACACTTCTTCATTAAGGTAGCCATTTAAAAAGGCACTTTTCACATCCATTTGAAATAGCCTGAACTTCAAGATACAAGCAATTCCCAACAGTAGTCTTATTGATTCAAGCCTTGCTACTGGTGCAAAGGTTTCATCAAAGTCTACCCCTTCAATTTGAGTGTATCCTTGAGCCACAAGTCTAGCTTTGTTCTTTGTAACAACTCCTTGTTCATTTGACTTATTCTTATACACCCATTTTGTACCAATCACATTTATGTCATCAGGTCTAGGAACAAGAATCCATACTTCATTCCTTGTGAATTGACCTAATTCCTCTTGCATAGCACAAATCCAGTATTCATCAGTGAGAGCTTCCTTGACATTTTTAGGTTCTATTTTGGAAACAAAACAAGAACCTGAAATCACTTCTCTTGATCTAGTGCTTACACCTCTGTTGGGATCACCAATTATTAAATCTTTGGGATGATCCTTTGGTATTCTGATGGAAGGAGGTTTGCTTGATTCTTCTGTCCTTGTATCAGTTTGAGTGAAGTTATATTGATCATTCTTTTCTTCAGCTTCAGTCTTAATATCAGCAGATGTTCCAACATCTTCTGGGACATCTGTAGGAGCATCATCAATGATCACATTTATGGATTCCATGATAACCTTGGTTCTAGAATTAAATACTCTATATGCTCTACTGTTTATGGAGTATCCAAGGAAAATCCCTTCATCACTTTTAGGATCCATTTTTCTTCTTTGCTCCCTATCTGCCAGAATATAACAGATACTTCCAAAAACATGGAAGTACTTAACTGTGGGTTTTCTGCCCTTCCAGACTTCATATATTGTGGACAAAGTTCCTTTCCTTAAAGTAACTCTGTTATGGATGTAACAGGCAGTGTTCATAGCTTCAGCCCAAAAGTATAGAGGTAATTTTTTAGCATGGATCATAGCTCTTGCTGATTCTTGAATGGTTCTATTCTTCCTTTCAACAATCCCATTCTGTTGAGGAGTGATAGGTGAAGAATACTCATGATTGATTCCTTCTGAAGAGCAGAAATCTAAGAACTTTTGATTCTCAAATTCTTTTCCATGATCACTTCTTATTCTGATCACACAGCTGGATTTTTCCCTTTGCAATCTTTGACATAATTCTTTGAATACATCAAATACATCTGACTTTTCTTTGATGAAGTTTATCCATGTATATCTTGAAAAATCATCAACCACAACATAGGCATACCTCTTACCACCAAGACTTTCAACCTGCATAGGTCCCATAAGATCCATATGTAGAAGTTCCAAAACTTTGGAAGTTGTCAGATGTTGGAGCTTTGGATGGGACATCTTGGTTTGCTTGCCTATTTGACATTCACCACATATTTTGCCATCATCAATCTTCAGTTTGGGAATACCTCTTACAGCATCCATAGATATGATCTTCTTTATGCCTCTGAAATGAAGATGACCTAGTCTTTGATGCCACAGTTTCACTTCTTCTTCTTTAGCTAGAGAGCAGGTTGAAGTGAGACTGAGATTTTGGGATTCCCACATGTAACAGTTGTCTTTAGATCTGGCTCCTTTCATGACAACCTCTTGTTCTTTGTTAGTCACTATACATTCAGATTTGGTAAAGTTTACACTGTATCCTTGATCACATAGTTGACTTATGCTGATCAGGTTAGCAGTTAAACCTTTAACTAGCAGCACATCATCTAATCTTGGAACATCTTGACAATCCAAGGTTCCAACTCCCTTGATTTCTCCTTTAGCTCCATCTCCAAAGGTAACATACCTGGATGAATGTGATTTTAAGTTTACTAGCAAATTCTTCAATCCAGTCATGTGTCTTGAGCATCCACTGTCAAAGTACCAGTCTTCTTTAGCTGATACTCTCAGAGATGTATGTGCTATGTATGCAGTACTTTTCTTTGACCAGATGAGTTGAGATTTCTTTTGATGCTTCTGCACTGTGTGTTGTTCAGCTGATCTCCAAGCTTGATTGTTGATCTTGTTCTTGGGTATGTGGCTTTGATCAGTCTGAATGTCAGCTTTTGGTCTCCAAACCTTCTCGATGACCTCTGTCTTCTGCTTAGGAGGTTGCTGATTTCTTTGATGTCTATGCAGCACTTTCTTGGTACCTTCTACATTCTGCTTGGAAGGTTGCTGATACATCTGATTTGGATATCCATGTAGCTTATAACAGTGAGGTTTGATATGCCCAAATCTTCCACAGTGATGGCATCTCCATCTTTGATACTTCTTCTTCATTTTGTTCTTTCCAGAATGTTGAGACATCTGTTGGGACATCTTGTTTGACTGTGTAGTTTTTGAAGTAGTTTTGCTAGAGCTGGCTTCATCTTTGTTATATCCCAGTCCACTTGTGTCCCCTGAATGTTTATTATTGCTGAGAATAACATCCAGTGTGTTTGAGCTGCTGTTCAACATTCTAACAGATTTGGACATATGTTCCAACTTAGAGTTGAGAAGGTTTACTTCACTTTTTAAGGTGTCAATGATCTCCTGATCATTTGCTTTGTCATCTTCTAATGCCTCATTCTGCTTCTTTAGCTTTATAACTTCACTGCATATTTCAGAGCTTCTTTTGTATAGATCTTTGAATGCTTGCTCAAGTTCTTCATAAGTAAGTTCTCCACAACTGGAATCACTATCATATTCACACAGTCCAGCTAGAGCAGTAATATGCTTAGCTGATTCTTCTTCTGAATCTCCCGAGTCTTCATCAGACCAGGTCACAGAGAGTCCTTTCTTTTGCCTCTTCAAGTAGGTAGGACATTCAATCTTGATGTGTCCATATCCTTCACATTCATGGCATTTGACCCCTTTATCTTGACTGGTCTTTTCAGCATACTTTAATCTTTTGTTAGCATCATAAGGTCTTCTGTTCTCAGAGTTTGTGTTTCTTCCACTAGGTTTGGATTTGCCTTCCATTCCTCTGAGAATCTGTTTGAATTGTCTTCCAAGCAAGGCAAGGTTTTCTGATAAGCTTTTATCATTTGCTGATTCATCATCCTCTTCTTCATCTGTATTTGACACCAAGGCTATGCTTTTGTTCTTTTTGACATTTGTGTCATTCATTCCCATCTCAAAAGTTTGAAGGGAACCAATGAGTTCTTCAACTTTCATGGAGCATATGTCTTGAGCTTCTTCTATTGCAGTGACTTTCATGTCAAATCTTTTTGGCAAAGATCTGAGAATCTTTCTTACTAGCTTTTCATCAGTCATCTTTTCTCCCAAAGCTCCAGAAGTATTGGCTATATCCAAGATGTTCATATAGAACTCATGAATTGATTCATCTTCCTTCATTCTCAAGTTTTCAAACTTGGTGGTGAGAAGTTGAAGTCTTGACATTTTTACTTTTGATGTTCCTTCATGAGTTGTTTTGAGAGTATCCCAAACATCTTTGGCCAGCTCACAATGATGCACAAGTCTGAAAATATTCCTATCAATGCCATTGAATAAAGCATTTAAGGCTTTTGAGTTGCCTAGTGCTGAGTCTTCTTCCTCCTTACTCCATTCTTCTTCAGGTTTCAGCACTTTTGATCCATCTTTGGTGTCTTGAACAGGATGATCCCATCCAACATTGACTGCTCTCCATGCCCTGTTGTCAAGTGACCTTAAGAATGCAATCATTCTTGGCTTCCAGTAGTCATAATTAGATCCATCCAGTATAGGTGGTCTATTTACTGACCCTAAATCTCTGTCCATGTTACAGAATTTGTATTCCCTAGATCTCACCCAGTATAAACAGGCAGGGTGCCTGCTCTGATGCCAATTGAAATTCTGTGATCAGGTATGAGATGTCCTAAGAGATGTCCCAACACTTGATAGGACACTTGACAAATTTAACCAAAACTTAAATAGCAAGAAAAGTAAACAACACAGAAGTTTGTTAACCCAGTTCAGTGTATAACCACACCTACATCTGGAGGCTACCAAGCCAGGAGGAAATCCACTATAAGTATTATTAATTCTAGACTTAAACCACCCTGTTTAATCTATCACTTAATAACTACCCAATGCAATTTCTACCTAAGACACACCTTAGATAAGAGTACCCTACTCACTCCCCCTCAATCACACAGTGATCAAGTTTACAAGTTTACAAAAATTGAAGACATCCTTCAAACAATACAGCTTGATCTTACTTAACAGTTTCAATCAAGTCACAAATGCACTTTTGCTTAAAAGCTCATAAAGTGGTACAATTAAACAACCTGCTATTAAAACACTAGACACCCTATTTGGTCTTCTGAAATTCGTACTCAATTCTATGAGTTTCTGTTGCTTAAATAGGTATCTGAATTTTGGGCTTACTGTAGAATGATCCAGCCCTAATGTGTAGCAGCTGTCACCTTGAATTTAGGGTTTGTTACCTCCTATATTCTAGGTGATTTAGGTCTTCTGTTTTAATCTGAATCTTCAATATAAAACATCCTACAGATGCGCCTTGTTCTGTTTTTATCCATCATTAATTAATTCCAGATAACTCTCCTTAAATATCTCTGATCTGTTAATCAATAATTAATTCTGGTAGCAGGTCTGAGATGTCTCAACATCTGTTGGGACATCCTGAAAAAACTGAACTAAGTTATTAACACAATGTCCCAACATCTGATGAGACATCCTGAAATAAGTTCATATACTCTGTTTGATAATGTCCCAACATCTGATAGGACATTCTGAACTGAATTGAACATTTCTTGTTTGGTCAAAAATTCTGCCAATTCTTAAACATCTACAGATAGCTCTGGCTGGAAGAAGTGGTAGGTGATGTTGCTCTTTTTAGGAGCCATGATGCTGAAGATGAGTAGAGACAGGTGCTGATGATAACACTGAAGAAATGGCCACTGATTGGCTGGTGCAGGTGATAGCTGAAGCAGATGCTGATGAAGATGGGTCAATGCTGAAGATGGGGTCAAAACCAAAACCAAAAGTGAAAGTGGATACCCTGAAACACAAATAAGCAAATGTCAATATGATGCAATGAGTATGTATGCAAATGATATGCAAGGGTTTGTGACTGAGCTGGATCTGATCAAGTGCCCTGGTATAGGTCCAAGTATGTTCAAGAATTCCAGATGGAGGTCTATAAATCCAGTAACCAAGGTGGGGGACTCAAATAAAGAGCCACATGTCCAGGGTTTTAGAATCACAAGAATTGTTCCAACATGGAGTATTCTTAATCAAATCAAAGTAACAGGGTATTCTGAGGTCAAGGTACCTGCAAACCTGTAAACAGCCCATCCCCCTCACAGGTGGTGTTCTAGAACAAGGATCCTCAGACTTGGATCAGTTATGAGAAGTGTAAACACTTCTAACCCGGAGGTACAGTGTTTACAATAACCATAAAAGTTCCTCCTCTAATTCACCTCAGCTTCTGAAGGTCAAAACTAAAAGGTCATCCAGACTTAGCAGGCTTCCCAGATAGCCCTAGCATTGCAGGAAATCTGCAACACAGAGTTCTGAAGAAGAAACCCATATCTGAACTGTGTCTCATATTCCTGCACCAGACCGAGATGGAATGGGAAAGAATATGATTCACTCTAGCCTAGGTGTCACTCAGGTCCCAGGTATAGGACCTTAACTCTCAATAGAACACCCACCCACCAAAGACAACAACAGATCCAGCCAGCAGCACAGTATGACAATATGATAATATATGCATAAAGCTATAAAGAAAGCAATAAACAAAACTGTACATAAAGCAAAAATAAATACAAATATACAAACACAAATAAGCACATAACACCCCAGTAAACACAAATCAAAAAAGCGCTAGGAGGAACCCACAAAAAGAACCAGAAGCCCTGGTTGCAAAATAAGGGTCCCCAGCAGAGTCGCCAAGCTGTCGCTCCCGATAGATTTGCATCCCGGTACAAGCGCGAACGGTCGGCGAAAGGAACAATGAGAACACACAGCCGTGAACTCACTGGAGATGAATAGAGTCGCCAGCTAGGCATTTTTATCCCGGAGGAAAGGTAATGCTGCATAGACCTAGAAAGACATGGATAAGACGGTTGCGAACCAGAGAGACTGAGAAAGGGGGTTGGTTACAACCTGGGAAGGTATTAGCACCCAGATTGTCCGTCGTACTCGACGGGATCCACGCTTGAAAGATTTGTGTTTTAAAGGGGTAGTGTCAGTGCAATTTGTGTGTAAAAGAGCTGGAAAACAAAATGTACAGGTGTCAGTGTAAGAGAAAAGTGAAGTATATAAGTGAAGTGTCAGTGTAAGAACAGGAGTGAAATGCTCAAGATCATGAGGCTAAAATAATGAGGCTAGAAAGAGGGGGAATATACAAAGACTTTTGTTCGATAACTATTAAGTTATGCCTACGTATCCTCTCGTGCAATGAGGAAGTCAGAACACCGTAGTTCGAACCAAAGAGACTGAAAGATAAATTGACTGATGAACTGCTTGCTTGTCTATGCTCAAGTGTATGACCTGTCTGGCTCAGGTGCAAACTGTCTTGCATTAGACGGAAGAAGCGAGTTCTCGTTTATGAGTGAAGATGATGAGAAAAGAATCCCGAAGGAGACGATTATTGTTTGTTTTTGTGTTTTCAGTCTTTTATTGCTTTTGAGAATGTGTCATAAGTTAATGAGCTTGAGCCTAAACCAATGGATTTAGTAAACTCATCACATCTTCCCTCTGATTAGGGGTAATGAGAATACCTTAAGTGTGAAGTCAGATTCTCACACTTAATCACCTTTGGTATAGGATTAAGATCATTAACCTACTTGTGATCATTTAGATGTTTTTGTGGTTTTTGTTTAGTGTTAAGTAATGAGGTTAAGCCATAATCAAGGATTAAACAGACTCATTACACCATCCTAATAGAAGGATAATATATGAGAATGTTTAAGCTGAGGAAAGCTCCTCAACTTAATCCATGATTAGGGATTAAACTCATGACAAAACAAGCCTTTATTAGATGGATTGTATTTAATGGTATGATGATGAAATGATTTTTAGGGTTTGCAAGACAACTTGAGGGGGACTTGTCCATTAACACTAGGGTTAGTCCTTCTTAACCAATTAAGGAAGAATTAGAACCCTAATGCAAGGCCCAAGTTACAAGTGTGATGTCTTGATGATTATTAAGTGAATTGATTAAAGGAGTTAAACACATTAAGGGTTTAACACTTAGGATTAAAGTTATACACTCCATCCTAAGAGAAGGATGCAGGCATAAGCTTAATCACAAAGCCTTAAAGCCTTTAGGGTTTAGTCCCTGATTATGAGGTGAGAAGAGAAGACTCAAAGAAACACAAAGGTAAAACTAAGAGGGGAGACTAATCAAAACCCTAATCATTGTCATGCTTGGTTGTTCCTAAGGTTTGTGAGGTTTTCAAGAGAAATCTTCAATGGAACCACCAGGAAGCAGATGAAAGGATCAGGAGAAGCAAAGCAACTTGCTTCATTCAAGAAGTCAAGCCACTTGAGGAAAGAAAGTGGGAAGAAGAAGAATGAGCAAGCTCAAACTCAAACACAAACAAAAATGCAGCAATGGATGCAAGAGAGATGAAAAGAAAAGTTATGAGAAGTGAAGGCAAATTCACTTCTCAAAATCACTTACCACCTGAAAAGTTAGAAAAGAAAATGCAATGCAATGCAAAATGAGATGAAATGGTATGATGA
The DNA here is from genome assembly GCA_963966055.1 of Lathyrus aphaca. Classification (NCBI taxonomy): domain Eukaryota; kingdom Viridiplantae; phylum Streptophyta; class Magnoliopsida; order Fabales; family Fabaceae; genus Lathyrus; species Lathyrus aphaca. The sequence goes on along the minus strand of OZ014519.1, from coordinate 31,070,175 downwards.
AAAAAAACCAAACCAGAAGCATATACATGATGCTAATGATGCTATGAGATGTTACAAACATGAGGCAGCACATGGGAATGATCATACAAGTTCATGAATGCAAAGGGAGCAAGTTAGGAAGCATGGACATACATGAAAAGTTATGAAGTGCACATGGCATACAACATGGCAAATACATGATGCAATGATCAAACATGCTTTCAATATGTCTTATGATGTCAAATGAATCACATGGATGTTTGAAATGTCATGGCAAGTCATGCTATGCAAGAGAATGCAAGATGGATGCATATGGTAACCCAAATTAGGGTTCATGATCAATACATCAAACAAAAACCAAAATCAGAAGCAAACCCTAAGATAAAAAATTGAAAATGCCACTCAAAGGACCCCTAATCCTATACTAAACCAATGCCCAAAGGAGAGGTTTCAACTCTTAACCAATTTCAAGTTATGGTTTTCTTAAGATTTCTAGGGTTTTAGGGTTCCTAAACAAAGAAATTATCAAACAAATTGAAAGTGAAAGATCAAATCATGGCCATTTAATCTCACAAACTACATGCTAAGCACAATGCAATGCAAAAAGAATCAATGTCCAACTCTTCATGGATAGGCAGAAATGATTTTTGGAACTTTGGATCAAATTAATGCATAAAAATGATTTCAAATCAATGAAAAATTCTCAAAATGCTTCAAGATCAAAAAATAAATTTGGTTTAAAGGTTGGACAATGTTTCTAAATGTCTTAGAACATTTCATGAATTTTTTGGTGATTTTTAAATACCTAAAAGTATTTTTAATAAATTAATTCTCATTAATCAATTAAAAATAAACTTTTAAATATTTAAAAATACTTTTTAAATGCTAAAAATGAAAATAAAAATATTTTTGTGTCATAAAAATTAATGAAACTCTTGAGAAAAAGTTTCATAATTTTTAAAACAATTTTGCTATTTTAAATAAATTGTACAAAACAAATATGAAATATATATGAAAATAAATGAATTTAAACTGAAATAAGTAAAAGTCAACAGATCCAACGCATGAGATTCAAACTGGCCAGCGCGCGCATTGACCTGGCGCCATATCCAAGGGCCAGCATTCAAACCTGGCTAATTAATGCTTAAACCCTAATCTCGCCGCTAATCACTTTCAGATGACCGGAACAGTGTTCCGGTCATCTTCTCCGTTCACCCCAAACCTCAAACTCCTTCAAATCGCATCTAAAACGAAATCTAAAAACACAGAAATGATTCCCACTCACTCACGAATCAAAACCCTAAATCAAAACAAATTTATTTTTCCAGGAATGGCTGAATCGAAGCAAACAAGAACTAGGGCAAAAGAGTTTCAGAGGCTGATTAAACTCTCATCTCTCAACCATTTTCAAAACTAATGACATCAGAGTGATCAGGAGAACATATAGAACAACTTAAGAACTTTAAAAATGATTTCTGGAAAAAAAGTTCTTGAGCTACCTGAGTTTCGAAGCTTTCACTCCAGCAGCTTTCTGACCTCTCCCTTTGATGCAATCCACTTTACTTGGTCCCCTGATGATCCTTGAATGCTTAGGAGGAGTTTATGTTGGCTGGTTGAGGAGTTTGAACAGCTTCTGCTCAAGCTCAGTTGAAAATGGTAATGGTGATTCAGGCTGTTTCAGGCCAATGTGAGTGGTTCTTTGTGATCAAGATGATGAGTGGAGAAGGTTTGTGGAGTTTGTTTGGGTGTTTATGGCCTGTGGAGTGAGTTTCGAATGGTTTTGCTTCTGAGAGTGAAAATGGAGGAATGGTGTTCTTGCTTGATTCAGGCTTGTGTCTTGTTGGTTTTTGCTCAATGGAGCAAGGTGAGTTGATGTGTGGAATTGGTTTGAATGTTTGTGAGCTGTGCAGAGAGATTCGAAGGAAAATGCAAGTGAGGGTGAGTTTGTGTATGTTGTCTCCTTGTGTGTTTCAGCCTTGCTTGTTATGTGTAATGGCCAGCATTTGATCCACATAAACCTCTCTCATTGGTCAGATGATGTGACCTGCCCTTTATTGATTGGTATGTCCACTTTTGCAAATTGTCAACTTTTGTGTAAGAGAGGTATGGGTTGTGTTCTAGGCTGGTACAATGGCTATGGGCTGCGCAACATGGTGTGTGAGTGATGCTAGGAAGGTTCAGCAGCCAAGACAACAAGTGGATGGAAGTGATCATGAGCTTTTGCAACTTGGTTCCTCTTTGGTTCACATGTGACTATCTTGCTACACAAGCCATGAAACATGAGAAGTTTTGGTTCAAATCTGATTTTTAGAAGTTGTGTGATCATGTTGGGTGAATTAGAAGCCCATATGATGACTGAATTGGCCTTGAAAGGAGAATTTGCAACTTTGCCTTTTGGTGCATATCTTGAATTTTAGTGATTTTTGCCAACTTTGTCACACCATAACTTTTGATCCAAAATGAATTAGATCATGTTCTTGTACTTTTTGAAAAGGGAAAAATGTGATCTACAACTTTCATGACCAAAGTTTTTCCATTTGAAGCATTTTTGGATCAAAAAGCAAGGCTTGAAAAATGGCATAAATTGACAAATTCCTTAAAAGTCAACTATGCCCTAAAAAGTCAACTTTGCAAAACTTGTAATTCTTGAATTTTGTGAACTTCAACCTTCTTCCATGATCAAATAAAGATCATATACACTCAAAATGATGAAGATCAACCCTTGGTTGGGTCATTGGGGGCCTCAGATGCCCTGATTTTACACTGACTTGTCTGAAAAGTCAACTCTTGATCAGATGACCTCCCTATGGAATTTCTTCATGAAAATTGATATGCATACTCCCTATACCATATAGAGACCAATGGAAACAAGAATGACCAAAAAATTTGGAGTTATGGCCTCTGAAACCAAAACCCTAATTTTAGGTCAACTGTGCAGTCAAACTTGGCTTTGCATCCACACCAATCCTAGTTCTTGTGATTCTTTTGCATTTTTGACTTTGAAATGATGTAATAAGATATAAGAACACACATGAACCCCTTTGAAGTGATTGATGGCCTTTGGAGTGGCTCAGGAGGCTCTTGGATTGCTCAGATCACAAACCCTAGGTGCAGGTGACTTTGAATCTATGCAGGTAATCAAAAATGAGATAGGAGATACTATGATTGTGTTTATGCATATGAGATGATCACAAGCCATGGTGTGAATGGGTGAGGGCAAATTTGGGGTGTTTACACTTATGTGCTCCGAAGCCCATCGGAATGCACTACTCAAAGTCTTGCACGCAGCTTACGTGCCTGAAGAGATCACTGTCAATCAGTTGGAAACCGTGGTTGGAAATGTTACTGCTAGAAATGGGCTAGGGTTCACCAATACTGACTTGACAACGGAAGGCCGCAACCATAACAAGGCTTTGCACATCACCATGGAATGTAAAGGTGCAGTCCTTTCCCATGTGTTGGTAGACACGGGATCATCCCTTAATGTCTTACCAAAGAAGGCCCTGGTGAAGCTAGAGTATGAAGGATTAGCATTGCGTCCCAGTAACCTGGTAGTAAGAGCCTTTGATGGTTCTAAGAGATCGGTGCTGGGAGAAATTGAGCTACCTGTGACAATTGGCCCACAAACCTTTAAAACGATCTTCTATGTGATGGACATTCAGCCTGCCTACAGCTGTTTGTTGGGTAGACCATGGATTCACGCCGCTGGCGCAGTAACGTCTACCCTTCACCAGAAGTTAAAATTTGAGTGGGAAGGCCAAGTTGTTACCATCTGTGGGGAGGAGGATATATTTGTTAGCCATCTGGCTACTTATAAGTATATTGAGATGGATGGGGAGATCCATGAAACAATGAGCCAAGGGTTTGAGGCCTTGAATGTTAATGAAGCATCTGCTGTATCTGGGATCTCCATGTCATCTTACCAACAAGCCCGGAAGGTTGTTGAGGAAGGAACTGCCCAAGGCTGGGGCAAGGTTTTAGCTGTGGAGGAGAAGAAAGACAAATTTGGGTTGGGTTACAGACCAACTCAACAACATCAAGCAGAGGCTGCTGAGAAGCCCGGTTTTGTCAGTGGGGGGATGCTCACCCCTGATGCTATCAACAATTTGGAAGACGAGCTGGAAGAGGAGCGCAATCTGAAGAATTGGATCCGTCCAAAGATACCGGGGAGCAGTATCTCAAACTGGTCTTCCCAGGAAATTATAAGAGTTACTCATGCAGAGTAATTATTATTTCCTGTATTTTTATAGCATGCATCAAAGTCTTGCATCTTGCCCAAGATGACAAGACTCATTTTGTAATCGGGCCATCTGTACTTTTTGTGCAAACAAGATTAATCAATGAAATATCAGACATCTTTTTGCAAACAAGTCTTTTTCTTTTCCGCTCACTGTTTTTCCATTTTTCTTTTTGTACAAAAAATAAATGGCGATGTTTTCAAAATGATAACTTTATTTCACTTTTCTAAAACAAGATTAAAATCAAATCACTAAAATGAACAAACTGAACCCTTGCAGAGAGTGCCTTCCTGACAGCACCGACAACAGCACGGCTATGACTTCGTATGACTTTGACAATCCGATCAATCAAGCTGATGAAGGGGTTGAAGAAGAATATGAGCTTCCTGAAGAGCTAGCCAGGTTGTTAAGACAAGAGGAAAAGGTTATTACTCCTCACCAGGAGGAGGTTGAAGTGATTAATCTTGGTACCGATGAAGACGTGAAAGAGGTTAAGGTCGGGGCCTGCCTGCAAGACTCAGTGAAGAGACAACTGATTGATCTGCTTCAGGAATATGTAGATGTGTTTGCTTGGTCTTATCAGGACATGCCAGGGTTGGATACCGACATTGTTGTGCACAAGCTGCCTTTGAGAGAAGAGTGCCCACCGGTCAAACAGAAGTTGCGCCGCACTCACCCAGACATGGCAATAAAGATCAAGGAAGAGGTACAAAAGCAATGGGACGCCGGGTTCCTTGCTGTGACTAGCTATCCGTCGTGGGTTGCTAATATAGTACCTGTGCCTAAGAAAGACGGCAAAGTAAGGATGTGTGTTGACTACCGGGATCTGAATAGAGCCAGCCCGAAAGATGACTTCCCATTACCTCACATTGATGTATTGGTGGATAACACGGCTCAGTTCTCAGTATTCTCCTTCATGGACGGATTTTCAGGATACAATCAGATCAAAATGTCACCTGAAGACATGGAGAAGACAACATTCATTACACCTTGGGGCACATTCTGTTACAAAGTGATGCCATTCGGACTGAAGAATGCTGGTGCAACATATCAACGGGCTATGGTGACATTATTCCACGATATGATCCATAAAGAAATAGAATGTTACGTGGATGACATGATCGCCAAGTCCCTTACTGAAGAAGATCACTTGGTAAATCTGCTGAAGTTGTTCAAGCGTCTGAGGAAGTACCAACTGAAGTTGAACCCCAACAAATGCACATTCGGGGTGCGATCTGGCAAGCTGCTGGGATTTATTGTGAGCGAGAAAGGGATTGAAGTTGACCCTGATAAAGTCAAAGCTATTCAAGAGATGCCTGCACCGAAAACTGAGAAAGAAGTTCGAGGGTTCTTAGGTCGATTGAACTACATCTCACGGTTCATATCTCACCTTACAGCAACCTGTGAACCCTTGTTCAAATTGTTAAGAAAGGAACAGACAGTCAGGTGGAATGAAGACTGCCAGAAGGCTTTTGACAAGATCAAAGAATATCTGCAAGAACCTCCAATCCTTATGCCTCCAGTTGAAGGAAGACCTCTGATAATGTACTTGACAGTATTAGAAGAATCAATGGGGTGTGTGCTGGGCCAACATGATGAGTCTGGTCGAAAAGAGTATGCAATATACTACCTGAGCAAAAATTTTATCGACTGTGAACAACGTTATTCACTGCTCGAGAAAACTTGTTGTGCTTTAGCGTGGGCTGCTCGCCGACTGAGACAGTATATGTTGACCCACACTACTTTGTTGATATCAAAAATGGACCCAGTCAAGTACATTTTCGAGAAGCCAGCTCTTACCGGACGGGTTGCAAGATGGCAGATGATTCTCACAGAATACGACATCCAGTACACCTCTCAGAAAGCCATCAAGGGCAGTGTACTATCTGAATATCTTGCTGGGCAACCTATTGATGACTACCAGCCTATGAGATTTGACTTCCCTGACGAAGACATCATGTTCATTAAAGCAAAAGATCATGAAGAGCCTATTCACACTGAAGGGCCTGACCCGGAAAAAGAATGGACCATGATGTTTGACGGGGCTGTTAATATGAATGGTCGTGGTGTTGGTGCAGTACTCATTACACCTAAAGGAGTTCACATGCCTTTCTCGGCAAAACTCACTTTCAACTGCACTAACAACGAAGCTGAATACGAAGCTTGCATTATGGGTCTTGAGGAAGCCATTGACCTCAGGATCAAGACATTGACTGTATTCGGAGATTCAGCTTTGGTAGTTAATCAAACCAATGGGAAATGGTACACCCACCAGGATCATCTGATACCTTACAGGGACTATACAAGGAGGTTATTGACTTTCTTCACAACAGTCAAGCTTGAGTATATCCCTTGGGACGAGAATCAGTTTGCAGATGCTCTGGCTACCATTTCGTCCATGATCAAAGTTCAGGCTGCCAACTTTGTACCTCAGATTTCAGTGTCCAGACTTGATAGACCAGCATATGTGTTTGCAGCAGATGTTGTCAAAGATGATAAGCCTTGGTTTCATGACATTAAATGCTTCTTGGAGGATCAAACATACCCACCTGGGGCATCTTCCAATGATAAGAAGACTTTGAGAAGGCTTGCTGGTAGTTTCTTTCTGAACACTGATGGGTCGTTATACAAAAGGAACTTTGATATGGTACTCCTCAGATGTGTTGACAAGACGGAAGCAGATTTGTTGATGCATGAAGTGCACGAAGGATCCTTTGGTACCCATGCAGGAGGGCATGCCATGGCTAAGAAGTTGTTAAGATCAGGATATTACTGGATCACAATGGATGCAGACTGTTGTGCCTACGCCAGAAAATGCCATAAATGCCAGATTTATGCAGACAAGGTGCATGTGCCTCCCAATCCTTTGAATATAATGTCTTCACCCTAGCCCTTCGCCATATGGGGCATTGATATGATTGGCAAGATTGAGCCAACTGCTTCAAATGGCCACAGATTCATCTTGGTTGCCATTGATTATTTCACCAAGTGGGTTGAAGCAGCCTCATATGCAAATGTTACAAGACAAGTGGTAGCCAGATTTCTGAAGAGAGATATCATCTGTCGATATGGAGTTCCCGAGCGAATCATTACTGATAATGGTTCCAACTTAAACAACAAGATGATGGCTGAGTTATGCCGGGACTTCAAAATCCAACACCACAATTCTTCTCCTTACAGGCCAAAGATGAATGGCGCTGTTGAGGCGGCTAACAAGAATATCAAGAAGATTGTGCAGAAGATGGTAGTCACATACAAAGACTGGCATGAAATGCTACCATTTGCCTTGCATGGGTACCGCACGTCGATCAGAACATCCACTGGGGCAACACTGTATCAACTTGTGTATGGTATGGAGGCAGTCCTACCAGTTGAAGTTGAATTACCCTCCCTACGGGTATTGATGGATGTTAAACTGAACGAAGCAGAGTGGGTTCGGGCCCGATACGAACAACTGAGTCTGATTGAAGAGAAGAGATTGGCTGCAATCTGTCATGGGCAGCTATATCAAAAGAGAATGAAGAAAGCCTTCGATCAGAAAGTCAGGCACCGAGGGTACCAAGTAGGAGATCTTGTGCTGAAGAGAATCCTCCCTCCTCATACAGACCACAGGGGCAAATGGACTCCAAATTATGAAGGACCATTTGTAGTAAAGAAAGTTTTCTCTGGTGGAGCACTGATGCTTAGCACTATGGATGGTGAAGACTTCCCGTCCCCTGTGAATTCAGATGCAGTTAAAAAATACTTCGCATAAAAAATGACCCGCTGGATACAAAAACAGAATGTAAGTCCAGGCAAAAATAGGGCATCCCGGCGAGTCAAAAACAGAATAAAAGACTCGGGCAAAAGTAAGGGAAAATGAACAAAAAATGTACACCCGCTGAGTTGAAAATCCGCATTGGACAGCTCAGGCAAAAATGGGTATCCCGATGGATTGAAAACCCGAAAGGGCGATCCATGCAAAATAAGGGAATAAGCGAACAACTGCATTCTGAATTCGTCTGTATCACTTACAACTTGGTAAAGCTTCGAAAGGGTCAAGCCTCAGTCAGAATCAGCCATCTTCAGAAAGCCAGATGAGAAGAACGTCAAAAGTCATACGAGTCATAATGAAGAGGAAGCTCCTTAAAGCGTCATCAACATTGCCAGCACTTTGTTTCTCAATTTGTAGCAATCTCCTCATTCCAGGGGATTTGTTTCTTTGACTGTATCTCGCCAATTCAGGGCATGTGAATTAATAAAATCAGATTTTCAGTCATGTCTCGTCTTGTACATTTTCATTTATTTGCAAAAAATGTCTGATGTTTAAAAGAAACTGATTGCATAAGAATACAGATGTTTATCTTCAAATAAAAACGTGCTTGCAGGAAATATGCTTACTCTCAGAAGTATCTAAACTCCTATGACGAAATCCAGTAAGGGATACCTCGGGATTATTTTGTGCGTTTCTCTATCTTTTTCAGGATTGCAGGTATCCAGAGCGCAACTTGGGGCATGAAAGCTTCATCCCGGCAAGCTGGCAAATCAACACTCAATTTTAGCACCCGAAGTGCTCTCTCCCCAGCTGAGTTGCCTATCACAACTTTCCCCAGTGAGTTGCCACTTGTCAATTTCCACCAGCCGAGTTGTTGATTCCTCCTCAGCAGAATGCTGAAGTCAGGGACCATCTCCCCACAGAATTCTCAGCCTCTATTCAGAAGAGTAACGCATGAAGGAATCACAACAGAGCGACGAACGCGTCCACAAACCCCAGCTGGGTCCTATATTACAAGGATATGTCAATCAGTGACCTATATCCCCAAGCAAATACATCTCTCCAGATCTACCAATGATCTCATCCCCAGCTGGGATGTCCACTTCAAACAGATCAGCCAGAGACCTTCGCAGCAATGGGATCCGAATCCCGGTTTGATATCTCTGCATAATCATGACATTTGCATCATATTCACCCACAAAGCGTAGCATTCCGTCTAATACGGAGCATTACGGCAAAAAATCAAACACATAGCATAATCATAAGCCATGTTGTGGATCGAACACTTGTGAATATTAACCATTCATCAGAATACAGAATACTTTCCCCAAAATCCACACCAGAGTCCCCAGCAAAAGCAGTTGCCTCACAAATCGCAAACACCAATATATACTCCTTTTGACACCCGTCCATGTCATCACTCACCAGTAAAAGTCGCCTGAACACTCTTTACAAACAAAACCACCCGTATTACAGATACTTCCTGACACCCGTCCGTGTCATATCCCCAGCAGAAAGCCAAAGACATCATCTTTGCACTCACTTATACTTGTATATACAATTCCTTGACACCCGTCCGTGTCGTTTCCCCAGCGCAGTCATCTACACTTTTACAACCCATATACTTGTTGTTATTATTATACTTTTCTCTCTTGACACTCGTCCGTGTCACCCTCCCCAGCAGATAAACACTCATCTATACAATACTCATACTCACTGCTCATGTTACACTCATACAGATACTCGTCCGTATCTTGTATATACCATTCATATCCCCACAGATTCAACATTGGTCCATGTTCTTTGTTAACCAGTTGGTACTCGTCCGTACCATCATCTCAGAATATGCGTCAAGTGTTTGTTTCTACATGATACTCGTCCGTATCATAGTCTTAAGGATGCTCGTCCGCATCTTTAATCCATACACCGTGTCGAACACTTATGTCTTCTTGAATATAGATACTCGTCTGTGTCTACTATTCCCCAGAAGAACCCCCTCAGATTTAACACTCGTCCGTGTTCTTTGTTAACCCGTTGATACTCGTCCGTATCATCATCTCTGAACATGTGTCAGTTTGTTTCTACCCGATACTCGTCCGTATCGTAGTCTTAGGGATGCTCGTCCGCATCCTTAATCTATACAAAACATCTAAACACTTATACTTTCTTTTCTTGGTTGTAAACACTCGTCCGTGTTCACATCCCCAGTAGATCGCCAAGTAAGCAAATTTTCCTTTTTATCTGACACTCGTCCTGTGTCATGATAAACCTGAGAGCAGCCGTACCCTGCTAGGTGGTCGTCCTCCACCTCTTGATGGTCGTCCTCCATCATGCTCATCCGATGGCCGTCCCCATCGTTGATATTTAGCAGCCGTCCCCTGCTAGGTGGTCGTCCTCCACCTTTTTGATGATCGTCCTTCATCAGTTTATCCAATGGCCGTCCCCATTGTTGATTTTTGGTTATCTGGCATTCGTCCTATGTCATGAGAAACCCTGGGAGCAGCCGTCCCCTGCTAGGTGGTCGTCCTCCACCTCCTGATGGTCGTCCTCCATCTTGCTCGTCCGATGGCCATCCCCATCGTTGACCTTTTATCCGGCATTCGTCCTATGTCGCGATATTTTCGGCAGCCGTACCCTGCCTGGTGGTCGTCCTCCACCTTAGATGACCGTCCCTCATCTTAACCCCAACAGAGCAGCCGTCCCCTGCTAGGTGATCGTCCTTCACCTTTGATGACCGTACCTCATCATCTGTTTATTTCATTTATTCTTTAACCCGATGGCCGTCCCCGTCGTGGTCCCTTTTCTTTTTAGCCCGATGGCCGTCCCCATCGTCGGTTACTTTGCTTTATGAACTTGATGGCCGTCCCCGTCATGTTTCATTAACTCCCAGAGAATCTTACAACTTTATCTTGATGGCCGTCCCCATCATAATCTTATTTTTCCCGGCTAGTCGGCCGTCCCCGTCTTGGCTTTACCTTTTATCCCCAGCATGTCGGTCGTCCCCGTCATTGCTTTACTTCACACACTTTTCTCAGCATGTCGGCCGTCCCCGTCATTGCTCTTTACCCAGCAGTTGTCCTCTGCTCGACGGTCGCCCTCCGTCGCCTATACTTTACAATATACCTTACTTTCTTTTACAATCTATATCCCTTTTCTTCTTCATTCTGTGAGTGCAAATTTTGGACTGTCTTTGGTATTCAACCACAAGTTATCTTGTTTGCCTGTTAAGCCGTCGCTTACAACCTGCACAGCTAACTCATGTTTGAATAGGGGCAGCTGTAAACACCCCAAATTTTCCCTCACCCATTCACACCATGGCTTGTGATCATTTCATATGCATAAACACAATCATATCATCTCATATCTCATTTTTGATTCACTGCATAGATTCAAAGTCATCTGCACCTAGGGTTTGTGACCTGAGCAATCCAAGAGCTTCTTGAGCCACTCCAAAGGCTACCAATCACTTCAAAGGTATCCATGTGTGTTCTTATATCATATTACATCCTCTCAAAGTCAAAAATGCCAAGGAATCACAAGAACTGGGATTGGTACGGAAGCAGAGCCAAATTTGACTGCACAGTTGACCTAAAATTAGGGTTTTGGTTTCAGAGGCCATAACTCCAATTTTTTTGGTCATTCTTGTTTTCATTGGTCTCTATATGGTATAGGGAGTATGCATATCAATTTTCATGAAGAAATTCCATGGGGAAGTCATCTGATCAAGAGTTGACTTTTCAGACAAGTCAGTGCAAAATCAGGGCATCTGGGGGCCCCAATGACCCAACCAAGGGGTGATCTTCATCATTTTGAGTGTATATGATCTTTATTTGATCATGGAAGAAGGTTGAAGTTCACAAAATTCAAGAATTTGAAGTTTTTGCGAAGTTGACTTTTTAGGGCATGGTTGACTTTTCAAGAATATGTCATTTTATGCCATTTTTCAAGCCTTGCTTTTTGATCCAAAAATGCTTCAAATGGAAAAACTTTGGTCATGAAAGTTGTAGAATACATTTTTCCCTTTTCAAAAAGTACAAGAACATGATCTAATTATTCTTGGATCAAAAGTTATGGTGTGACAAAGTTGGCAAAAATCATTAATTTTCAAGATGTGCACCAAATGAGAAACTTGCAAGAACTTTGTACCAAGGCATTTGTGACTTCTAATTCATATCAAACCAATGTACAAACATCACATGTGACCTAAAAATCAGATTTGGACCAAGATTTCCCATGTTCATGGTTGGCAAGGCAAGGGATTTTTCATGAAGTTTCAAAAGTAAACAACTTGCAAAATCATCATCACACTTCCCCCACTTGTTACATTGGATGCTGAACCATGCTAGCCTCCCTAACACACCTTGCTGCGCAGCCCATGCCTCTTGTACCAAGCTAGAACTTAGCCCATACCCTCCTTACAACAAAGTGGACTTTTTGCAAAAGTGAACATCCCAATCACAGCAGGCCAGGTCACATCATCTGACCAATAGGAGTCTTTTATGCAAAGCAAATGCTAGCCATTTCATACATGAAGCAGGGCTGAAACACACAAGAACTCACCATTCACAAAAACACTCCCTCAAGCATTTCTCTTCGAATCTCTCTACACAACACACAAACACAAAAACCATTTTCATAGATCAACTCACCTTGTTTCACTGAGCCAAAACCAGCAAGACTTAGGCCTGAACCAGGCAAGAACACCATTCTTCCATTTTTCACTCTCAAAGCCAAAGCTTTCGAAACTCATTCCACAGGCCACAAACACTTGAACAAACTCCACAAACCTTCTCAAAACATCACCCTGATCACAAAGAACCACTCACATTGGCCTGAAACAGCCTGAATCACCATCACCATTTTCAACTGAGCTTGAGCAGAAGCTGTTCAAACTCCTTAACCAGCCAACATAAACTCCTCCTAAGCATTCAAGGATCATCAGGGGACCAAGTAAAGTGGATTGCATCAAAGGGAGAGGTCAGGAAGTTGCTGGAGTGAAAGCTTCGAAACTCAGGTAGCTCAAGAACTTTGTTTCCAGAAATGGATTTTTAAGTTCTAAAGTTGTTCTCCATGCTTCACTGATTGCTCTGATATCTTTAGTTTTGAAAATGGTGGAGAGATGAGAGTTTAATTTGTTTCTGAAAGTTTTGCCCTAAAATATTCTTGGTTTCGATTCATGAGTTTGGGGAAAAATAAATGGTTTCTAGCTTAGGGTTTTGATTCAGGGGAGTGTGGGAATCGTTTCCATGTTTTTAGATTTCATTTCAGTTGCGTTTTGAGAGTTCTAGGGATTTTCAGGTGGGGTTCCCACCGGAGAAGACGACCGGAGGTCTTCTCCGGCCACCTGAAAATCATTAGGGTTTAATCCTGCAATTAATGGGCGTTTGAATCTGGCACGTTGGATCAGTGGACTTCGTTGACTTGTCGCGCGTGTGAATGGTCCAGATGTGGTCATTAAACCCTAATCACCATTATTTATTTAATTAAATCAGAATTAAGAAGTTTGAATTCCAGCCCTTGATCTGCGCGCGCAGTCAACACAGCCTTCCCCAGAAAGAATCCTGGCCCTCCACTCAGTTGACTTCAGTTCATTTTAATTTTTATTTCATTTCTTTTCTTTTAATTTGCATAATTTATTTAAAATAGCAGAATTGTTTCAAAAATTATGAAACTTTTTCTCAAGAGTTTCATTAATTTTTAAAACACAAAAATATTTTTATTTTCATTTTTAGCATTAAAAAAGTATTTTTAAATATTTAAAAGTTTATTTTTAATTGATTAATGGAAATTAATTTATTAAAAATACTTTTAGGTATTTAAAAATCACCAAAAAATTCATGAAATGTTCTAAGACATTTAGAAACATTGTCCAACCTTCAAACCAAATTTCTTTTTTGATCTTGATGCATTTTGAGAATTTTTCATTGAATTAAAATCATTTTTATGCATTAATTTGATCCAAAGTTCTAAAAATCATTTCTGCCTATTCATGAGGAGTTGGACATTGATTCTTTTTGCATTGCATTGTGTTTAGCATGTAGTTTGTGGGATTAAATGGCCATGATTTGATCTTTCATTTTCAATTTGTTTGACATTTCTTTTGTTTGGAAACCCTAAAACCCTAGCAAACTTGTAAAAACCATAACTTGAACTTGGTTAAGAGTTGAAACCTCTCCTTTGGTCATTGGGTTAGTATAGGATTAGGGGTCCTTTGTGTGGAATTTTCAATTTTTTATAATGTTGTTTGCTTCTGATTTTGACTTTTGTTTGATGTATGGTTCATAAACCCTAATTTGGGCTTTCATATGCATCCATCTTGCATTCTCTTGCATAACATGACTTGCCATGACATTTCAAGCATCCATTTGATTCATTTGACATCATAAGACATATTGAAAGCATGTTTGATCATTGCATCATGTATTTGCCATGTTGTATGTCATGTGCACTTCATAACTTTCCATGTATGTTCTTGGTTCCTAACTTGCTTCATTTGCATTCATGAACTTGTATGATCATCTCCATGTGCTGCCTCATGTTTGTAGCATCTCATAGCATCATTAGCATCATGTATATGCTTCTGGTTTTGTTTCTCATCATGACATCTCATCCCATTTTGCATTGCATTGCATTTCTTTCCTAACCTTTCAGGTGGTAAGTGATTCTGAGAAGTGGATTTGCCTTCACTTCTCATACTTTCTTCTCATCTCTCTCTTGCATCCATGATGCATTTTTATATGTGTTTGAGTTTGAGCTTGCTCATTCTTCCTCTTCCCACTTTCTTTCTCCAAGTGACTTGACTTCTTGAATGAAGCAAGTTGCTTTGCTTCTCTTGATCCTTTCATCTGCTTCCTGGTGGTTCCACTGAAGACTTCTCTTGCAAACCTCACAAACCTTAGGAACAACCAAGCATGACAATGATTAGGGTTTTGATTAGTCTCCCCTCTTAGTTTTACCTTTGTGTCTCTTTTGAGTCTTCTCTTCTCATCTCATAATCAGGGACTAAACCCTAAAGGCTTTAAGGCTTTGTGATTAAGCTTATGCATGCATCCTTCTCTTAGGATGGAGTGTGTAACTTTAGTCCTAAGTGTTAAACCCTTAATGTGTTTAAATCCCTTAATCAATTCACTTAATAAGTATCAAGACATCACACTTGTAACTTGGGCCTTGCATTAGGGTTCTAATTCTTCCTCACTTGGTTAAGAAGGACTAACCCTGGTGTTAATGGACAAGTCCCCCTCAAGTTGTCTTACAAATCATAAAATCCACTTCATAACCATACCATTAAATAAAATCCAATTAATCAAAGGCTTGTTTTGTCATGAGTTTAATCCCTAATCATGGATTATGTTGAGGAGCTTTCCTCAGCTTAAACATTCTCATCTATTATCCTTCTATTAGGATGGTGTAATGAGTCTGTTTAATCCCTGATTATGGCTTAATCTCATTACTTAACACTAAACAAAAACAACAAAAACATCTAATTAATCACAAGTAGGTTAATGATCTTAATCCTACACCAAAGGTGTTTAAGTGTGAGAAACTGACTTCACACTTAAGGTATTCTCATTACCCCTAATCAGAGGGAAGATGTGATGAGTTTACCAAATCCATTGGTTTAGACTTAAGCTCATTAACTTATGACAAAATCCAAAAACAATAAAAGACTGAAAACACAAAAACAAACAATAATTGTCTCCTCCGGGATTCTTTTCTCATCTCATTCACTCACAAACGAGAACTCGCTTCTTCCGTCTAATGCAAGACAGTTTGCATCTGTGCCAGACAGATCATACACTTGAGCATAGACAAGCAAGCAGTTCATCAGTCAATTCATCTTTCAGTCTCTTTGGGTCGAACTACGGTGTTCTGACTTCCTCATTGCACGAGAGGATACGTAGGCATAACTTAACAGTTATCGAACAAAAGTCTCTGTATATTTCCCCTCTTTCCAGCTTCATTCTTTAGCCTCATGATCTTAAGCATCTTACTCCTGTCCTTACACTAACACTGTATATATCACACTTCACTTTTCTTTACACTGACACCTGTACATCCTTTTCCAGCTCTTTTGCACACAAATTGCACTGACACTACCCCTTTAAAACACAAATCTTCTAAGCGTGGATCCCGTCGAGTACGACGGACAATCTGGGTGCTAATACCTTCCCAGGTTGTAACCGACCCCCTTTCTCAGTCTCTCTGGTTCGCAACCGTCTTATCCATCTCTTTCTAGGTCTATGCAGCATTGCCTTTCCTCCGGGATAAAAATGCCTAGCTGGCGACTCTATTCATCTCCAGTGAGTTCACGGTTGTGTGTTCTCATTGTCCCTCTCGCCGACCGTTCGCGTCTGTACCTTTATCTGGGCCATTCCCCATTTATCGGGAGCGACAATTGGCATGGTGCGAGAGGTGATTTCTTTCGTCCCCATCGCCGAATCCGTCAAGGAGATCCTATGTCACCTTATCTGTTTGTGTTGTGTATGGAGAAATTCTCCCATATTATTGAGCAAAAGGTTATAAAGGAGAAATAGAAAGCTATTAAGATGGGTATGAGCGGCCAAAGAATATCTCACCTAATTTTTGTGGACAATTTATTCTTGTTCGGTGAAGCTACTGAAGAGCAAATGGTTTGTGTTATGGATAGTCTTAATAACTTTTGTAGCTTATTAGGATAGGAGGTGAGCGAGGAAAAGTCGAGTATTCTTTTTTCTAAAAATATTTCCAGGAGTTTAAGGCAAGAACTTCTACTTATTACAAAGTTTATAGAGCCTAATAAGTTTAAGAAGTATTTGGGAGTTCCTTTAAGTGGAACGAATTTGTGCCGAGATGACTTCCAATATTTAATTGACCAAGTTATTGTGAGAATTTTGATTTGGAAAGGCTCGTTGTTGTCGTTTGCAGGTCGAGTTACTCTTGCAAAAAGTGTTCTCGAAGAGCTGCAAAAATTGCAATGGAATTTCATATGGGGCGATACCACCTGGTTTTTTTAATAACCCATAATTATGAAGCAATTAATATTATTATTATTA
Organism: Lathyrus aphaca; assembly: GCA_963966055.1. Lineage (NCBI taxonomy): Eukaryota > Viridiplantae > Streptophyta > Magnoliopsida > Fabales > Fabaceae > Lathyrus > Lathyrus aphaca. The sequence goes on along the minus strand of OZ014519.1, from coordinate 31,053,172 downwards.
TTATAAAAAGAGTATCAAACAATTAATTTTTTCTCTTCGTAACCAAACCCCTTACCGTTGTCATTGTCTGTTTCTTTTAGCTTTTGTTTTTAGATTCATTTAGGTTTTCTTCACTCTTTTTCCTTTTCCTTTGTGGGATCAAATAAAAGCGTGGTGGCGAGTCTTATTCTTTGAGTTAAGTTGATCAATAGCTTAAACTCACAATTTTTACTACTACAGTTGGGTCGAAAGTTTCGCCCAAAGGTGAAAGGCCAATAATGGTCGCGACGTCGAATAGGGTCGACGGCAACCTACCACAAGGGAAGTGGAATGTGTTAGTTGAGCCTTCCTAGAAATACATCGACGCAAGAAACATACAAGGGTTAACTCGATGAGCATTTATAGAAAGTTAGATGGCGTCGAAGATGTCGGTCGTCCTTCATTGGTCTTGACGTTTACCTTGAACTTTGTTAAGCCAAGCTATGTAATCTTTGTTGTCGGGAGAAGGCATCAACCTAAAAGCCCTAGCCTTGGGTCCCATGAACTTAAGGTCAAAGGTACCTCCTTTCTCAAAGGCATGTGGTATATTTGGAGTGTAGCAAGGAAAAAACGACTGAATTTCTTGGTGGTGCATTTTAGTGTCAAGACATGGTATGTAGAAAACAAAATATTTGTCAGCCACCACAAAAGGAATGAGCATCTGGCGTTTCCAAGTTGTTACCACTGCATCATCGGCGGATGTCGGTTGAGGAAGGGGTATCAAGCCCTCGGTTTTAGAAAGTACAAAGACTATCGGGTTGTCTCCGGTCTTGTTAGTAGCAAAATCTGTATAGGAAGCAATTGTAAGGAAAATGAAGACAAAGGATACTTTGGGAACTAAGAGAGTTGTCAAGGAAATGAAAGTATAACATGTAACCAAGAATCAATGAAGGCAACTATTCTGATTTTGCAGTGGGAAGTTAGTGAGAGTGGTTTAAAACCCACAACCTAGGGGGTAGTTATCCATGATGATACTACTTCTTGGAAATCGTGGCACAAAAAGGTGCCATCGTTACTTCAGATATCACGAATTTGACGTGTAGTCGAAATCCGACAGAAGACAAAACTATTAAGTTGCTTGGTCGAAACGAGGCACAGTCGAAATCTTGCAGAAAAAACAAAACGTCAAATTTCTCGCTCGAAACAGTTCTCAATCGAAACTTGCCTTTTAAGGGGAAATTTGTTGGTTAGAAGATTTCGACTAAGTAGGATCAAGGGAAAGGATGACAAAGAAGCCAACAAGCAAATCGACACCAGCAAAAGCCATGTCGGAGGACGTGCCAATAACTTCATTGTCGAAAGACTTTGACTGAATGCAACTCGAACCAATCCAAAATTGAAGGGGTTTTGTGCGCGAAACGATTTGAAATGATAAGACGTGTGGGAAGTTACAAAGATAAATGGGCGACACGTGTCACATCCAAAATCAACAACAATAGAATATCAATTATTTTGTTTCTCTATCTAAGCAAAGTTCATTTTCATTTATAGAGGTCCCATTTTGTAACATTATCCTGGAAATACACTCGAAGTATCTAGCGTTACGAGAAAATAGTTCATTCCTATAAAAATGTATGCTAGCGTCCACATTTACCTTTAAGCAATTTAAATTATCAAACTTTTTATCTACCTTGCTATTTACGTTTTTGACTTGTCTTTCATTTATCAATTTAACTGCACTATTTTTCTACAAATTTTTGTCCGCCTCCCCTTTAAATCAAAATCATCCTACAAACATCACATAAACTCAACCATTTGGTCTGAGATTTTGTAGTCGATCCCGCAAATAACCTGCGATAGGAGGCTAGAGATTATTCGCACGAAAATCACGTGTGAACACCTTCACAAAAGTGTTGTCCAGTTTCAAAGCCAGTAACCTAACATCCATGACATCAAAGAACCTAACAAACCCGAATCTCTCACCTCTAATGTTTCTCTTCGGATATAATGGTTAATGGTTCATATAGTATAGTAGGATATTGATACAATGTAAATGGATTATTTTATCCTTTGAAATTGTGTAGTTGATAGTCAGTTTACATAATTTTTTTAAGTGTCACAAAATGTCTTTAAGAAAGCAGTTTAATTAAACCTAAAAATCTTTTTTTTTATAGTAAGAATTAATATCCATTGTAATATCTTTAAAATTAATTAAGCTACACTTTACTTTTGTCATCCTTTGTTTGGACTCTTCTATTAAGATATTCTCTTTAATACCATTATGTTTGAAATCCTCATCTACCTCCGACTGAAAATATCTCATGTCTTCAATTCAACGAGTACAAAATTTTCCATTGTGTTCATGAATATGATGAGTTTATATACCAAATTAAAATAGCTTCTTATTATCAAAAGAGTATCAAACAATTAATTTCTTGAGGGAATTATGCAGCACATGTTTCCAAACATTTCTGCATGTTGAAAGTTAAGAAACATAGATACACAAAATCATAGTATTCTATTCATTAATTATAGCCAAGACATCAAGTAATTCATCATCCTAAATCTTGAAACTCAATCCTTCCCAACCACAGCATCCTTAACCTTCTGTGACTCATCTTTGGTATCCTTCCAAGCTCCATCAGCAGCCTTCTCCGCCTTCTCTCCTTCTTTCTTCAAAGCCTTTGTTGCCTCGCCTGCCTGCTCTGTGGCTGCTTTAATCCCTTCATCTGTCTTATCAGCCACAGAACCTAGAGCTTCTGAGGTTTTATCCTTGGCATCAGAAGCAAACTCTTTTGCCTTCTCTCCAGCACTCTCTCCAGCTGCCAAAGCTTTGTCTGTATCTTCTTTTGCTTTATCAACTACTGAACCTGCAAATTCCTTCACCTTCTCATTTGCATCAAGTGCGGCTTTTTTTATGTCTTCTACGCCTTCACTGACGGATTCTGCGGCTCTGACGACTACACCACGTCTTGTCTTTGTTGCAACTCCGCAACTGATAGATTGGTTGGAAGCAGAAACTAAGCAGACCCTTGAGGGTTTGTGAAGGGAGAGTGAAGGGACGTTAGGGAGTGGCTTTGAAAAGTGGCAAACTACTGTGCTTCTGGTGATGAGCATTGCTTCCATGTTTCTTAATTTCTTCGACTGTGTTGTGTGTGTTGGGTTTGGGGAATGAAATGAAACATGTGATTGGTTTATAGGTTGGATCTTTTGTCTCTGTTATCCTTTGAAGAGAAAGGTGGCAAGCAGGTATGGTTGACACGTGTATTCAGTATCGCCTATTTTGTATGGAATTGGAAATCTCCAAGCACTCTTTATTTGTGCCGACTTGATTTTTTGTATTAAATGGGTCGACATGAATTGTACTAGGTGACAAAATCTCATATACTTAGAAATTGTTTCAAATTTTAAATTCATTTATAATTAGTAGATAAATTTACAACTTCATTTCAAAAATGATTTTAACTAATTTTACTACGTATCTTAGAAAATGAAAATTTAAGTTTATCAACGACAAAAACAATTTTTCTGATGATTATCTTTTTGGAAAGAATAAAAAATGTTTAGTTGAAAGAAATATTTGGAAAAAATATCTCTATTATTTGATGTTCCATATTCTTATATCCTCAATCTAAGACATTGTCTTGATATGATGTATGTGTTTGATAATAAAAATTCTAAACATTTCAAGCAAAACTAAATGTATAATAAGAATTTTCGTTTAGTTATGGTTGAGATGAGTATATGATAATAGTTGACTCTAGAAGAAAGAGAAAAAAAAGTTTATTTATCTCTGGCATGTCACGGTCTGTATCTAAACAGGAAAAGAGAAATTTATGTGAGTGTTTGCATGACATCAAAGTTTCTCAAGGTTACTCATCAAACATTAATAAATTTGTATCAATGAAAGATCTCAAATTAATTGTCTTAAAATCTCATGATTATCGTATCTTGTGTTAGACGATAGTACCGATCTAGAAGGAATGTTGAATAGAATGGTATTTAAAATTTGACGCTTTTTTTAAAAAAATTAACGGTAGCGAAAGCTCCTTAGACCACAATCGTCTAATAATGATTAGTTACCGGAAAGATCGGATATGCGTGAAACCAAATGGAATAACTAGGATGAGGAATCAATAAATCATAATCAATCGATCAAATACACAAATCCTTAATATAACTACTTCAATGATGAATTAAAAGGATAAAACCAAGTACAAAAGTTACAAGACTTGTGTGAAGTCAATTTAGCAAACACTTGGGGATTATTTAGTGGAGTTAAAGTGGCCAGAGCCATATTGAGGTGGCCAGCGCCACCTGTGTGTGTGAGGGTGGCTTACGCCACCCATGTGTTTAGAGAATGTGGCTCGCGCCACTTAAGTGAATGGGAAGGGTGGCTTACACCACCCAGTAGGATTTTAGGGGTGACTAGTGTCACTTCCATGTGGCCTGAGCCACCCAGCGGATTACAACTGTCCAGTTTCTGTTTGTGCATAGTAAGCTTCTGTAATTCTGTTCGTTTAAATACAAATTTTATTTTTATGAAAATCTGGATTTCTATAAAAGTCAGAAGCTGTTTATGGATTGATAGTAAACAAAATATTTTGTAAGTCATGCAAATGGGATTTAAGAGTGGTAGCAGTGAATATTTTGGTAATTGTTTTCTGTCAAAAATAAATGACAGCAGCTCCACTGTTTGTGAATTGTGTATGGGTGGTAGTGATGTTGGTTTGATTACATGTTGCTATGAGATTTATGAAGTATGTGTTGTATATTGTGTATTACTATGTGAAGGTAAATTGAAGTATATGGTTGAATGATGATGTGTTTTGACTAGACGTGGTCGTATTTATTATTGTGCGTGTCATGTATTCATAACATTGTTTTAGGACGATTAGTCCAGTAAAGTTTTGTAGGATGAAGATACAGTGATGAATTTCAGGACGGTAATGTCCAGTGATGACCTTAATCCCATAATGCGGATTAAGTGCAAATTATAGTGTGCTCTGGTTCCAAGAGGGAACCGATCCTATTGATGGGGGTCTTTGGATATAACGATGACTAAGTCATCAGTGATGTTTTTGGTATTACATGCATAGAGTCCTTTGAGTTGCATCAGCATTATGTTTGGCATTTTATTTTGTGATGAGAGTTAAATGATTGTTTGATGATCATGAAGAATTATATGATGAATATGTGTATGTTATTGATATTATTTTGCGGGACTTACTTTTGTCAGTTTCGTGTATCTCTTATAATGATTATGATTACTCACCCTTTCTGCTTGGAATTTTTGCCTCTCTCGTGAGTAACTTGCAGGTAATCAAGAATAGTGCAGGAAGCTTAGGAGTTCCTTCAGGGTGTGCCGTTTTACTTCATAGAAGTAAAGGGAGTCTTGCTCTGATATGTAACACCGGGAATGGAATTGGTCTGTTTTGAATTATTTAATGTTTTGTTGTTTGAGGATCATGAGATGTTTTGAGAATTTTCCTTTCATTTGAAGTTTTGAGTTATAAACTTGGAGATGTTTTGAATTATGTGTTTGTCTGAGACATACCTTAGGGTATTAGTTTAATTATTAAGAAGTTTGGAACTTTAGTCCGCTGCGAGATTATGACTACATGATTTTGGATATGTTGTTATTTTATTGATGAAAATCGTTAAACTCGTGTTACGGAGCAGGAACCTTTTTGTTAAAGAAGTTTTTATGAAGATGTGACACCCGTGATTTTTGATGAGAAACTTTATATACCTTAAATAAATTGTATTTTTATTTGGGGTTTAGACGGGTGTTACAGAACAAGCTTTGGTTGGAAACTGACTTGGCTATCTCTTTACTTGCTCTGAAGAATCCGTCTTTAATGCCTTTCCATTTCATAAATTGTTGGTTGACTTGCAAAGTGCTCCTTAGGTCGATGTCATTCTTCATTACTCATTTACCGAGAGGAAATCAATGTGCGAATTTGTTAGCTTCTATTGATTTGGACTTTGTCGTTCCGGTGGTGTGTAATGTTGCTCCTTTTATTATTCTCCCTCATGTTATTCAGGAATCTAAGCTTTCGTTTTGGTTCGACCCCCTTCTTTTTTCTTTTCTTGTTTTTAGTTCTCTCTTTTGGCTAAAAACTAAGTAGGATTTGATACAAAAGTAATTAGATTATTTTATTCTTAAAATTATTTTTTTAGTTCTCTCTTTTTTTGGAAAAAAAAAAGTAGGATCCTTATACATTGTAATTGGATTAGTTTTTTCTTAAAATTGTGTAGTTGATAGTCATTTTACATTTTTTTTAAGTTGTAATTTTACATTTTTTTTAAGTTTCACAAAAAATCTTAAAAGAAAATAGTTCAATCCATGATTCAACCTAAAAATATTTTTTATAGTAAAAGTCGGGTTGGAAATGAATCGAGTCGAATCGAACTCGTCTCGGCCCGGCTCGACTCGTTAAGAGTTGGTTCAGTTCAAATCTCGATTTGAGTTCGACACAAATTTTTAAGCTCAAATTTGACTCGTTATAAATTCACAAACAATTCATTCATCTCAATTTTTTTAATATATTTGACATTTTAAATTAATATTTGGGTTAAATAGAATTTACCCCGTCATATAGGCGTGTTTTGGTTTATCCCCCCTTAAAATATAAATTTGATTTCCCCTCACCAAACTAAGATTCTATTTTCAGACAACCCTATTGCTTGTGTGGCAGTACATATTTTTTTATTTTTTTTATTTTATTTTAATTCCACGTGGAATATAGTTAAATTAAATATAATTTTTTAATAACTTTTAGATTTATTTTTTCAAAGGGTTAGTACATATTTTCTCCTCTGCGATATAGGCGTTTTTTGAAGAAAAAAATTCTGCGAAAAAAAAGTTGCAAAAATTTCCTGACATTTGAAGATTCTCTCAATTTTGACCTACAACACATCCAGTCAGCAAAAAAATTGACATAACCGGTTTTTTTTTTGTTTTTTTGACTTGGATGGCCAAGTGGCATTTTAATTTAATTTATTATTATTGTTAATGTCACGTGGCATTTTGTTTTATTTAATTTTTAGTGTATGTTAAAAACATGTTATATACTCACAAAATTGTTGGAGATGGGTGTTGAACCCACAACCATTGTAATCTAAAGGTCATGGGCGACCGAGAGTAATAAGAGAAAGCAAGGCCACAAACGCCGCTTCGGCATTTGAGACAAGGCTTTGACCTTAATATCTTGGCAAGCCAAACCCGCAATTCCCTCTGAAGGAGAGGGAATTGAGATAAGCCCCATCCACTAGACCACATATTTTTAATTGATATGCATTATTTTCAAATGTATATTTTATCTATTTCATATTTATTTTATTTATTTATAATATATTTTATGATTTACTAAACTATATTATTAGTTCCATTTAGTTCATTATTAAAGTAACATTTTACTACTATTTAAACTAAACTAAACTAGACTAGTAATAATTTAACTATTAAACTGTTATTAATAGTAAAATATTATATACATATTCAATAATTTAGTTTTAAAATATTAATTAAAATAAATTACTTATTAAATATTAATAAAACATTAACTAAAATAAATTATATAAATAGTATATATATATATATATATATATATATATATATATATATATATATATATATATATATATATATATATATATATATATATATATATATATATATATATATATATATTATACTATATTGAACTTTAATAAAACTGAAACTGTATCCTTATTGCAAGCAGTATACTTGTTAATAAAACGTTAATAAAATCTTATTATTATTTTATATATATATATATATATATATATATATATATATATATATATATATATATATATATATATATATATATATATATATATATATATATATATATATATTAAAAGTAACCTTTATATTATTTAAATTATATTAAACGAAATAGATAGAATAAATACGAAATAGATATTTAAACTATATTATATTATTTATATTATTATCTAAACTAAATTAATTAATTAATTATTTGAAATAATTTTATTCCATTTATACTTAATTTAAACTAAACTAAACTAAATTATTAATTATTATTATTTAAATTAAATTATTTTAAATAGTTAATTTATTAATTTAGTTTAAATAATAGTAAAATGTTAGTTTAATAATAGAACTAAAAGGAACACATAATATAGTTTAGCAAATTATAAAATATATTATAAATAAATATAAAACATATTATAAATAAATAGAACAAATACGCAATAGATAATATATATTTGAAAAGCAACGCATATCAATAAAAAGCTTATAATCTAGTAGATATTATATTCCTTGCCTTTGTATCACAAAGGTTGTGGGTTCAACACCCATCTCTAACAAATTTTGGAGTATATAACATGTTTTATATACACACACAAAATTGGTCACGCAATCTTTTTTGCTGACTGAATGTGTTGAAGGTTAAATTTGAGATAATCTTCAAATGTCAGAGAAATTTTTACAACTTCATTTTCACAGGGCTTTTTTCAAAAAGCACCTATATTTTTTTTTTATAAAAGCAAGAATCGAATTAATAGAGAGAACTAAGGGTTCTTAAAGCCCGATTACAAAAAAAAAGACTAAGTTCGGAAAATAAAATTACAAACCAATTGCAAATTAAGAAAGATACAATAATGAGAATTTGCTAAACTCAAAAATTACAATTGGTATGTGTAATCTTCCCGATGAACGATCATCTCCAAACTAAAAAATTAATGCTCCAAACCGTATCAAGAACGTCCCAAGAAGCAATCTGAAAAATAATATTATTCCTTAGAATCCACAAACTCCAACAAGTAGCCAACCAAAAAATATCTTCATTGCCTCTTCTCAAATTCTTCCTCTTATCAAAGCGATACCACTCCAAAAAACTTTCTTTAATATTTGAAGCATCGAAATCATTTAAACCAACTCACCCCCAACTTCCTTCCAAACCAACTTTGAAACACCACACAACAATAACAAGTGGTTTATTGATTCGGTAAAATTACCACAAAAAGCACCACTAACATTATTATTAGGGAAAGAACAAGCTCTAATAGATAATGTTTTCTTCGTCGGAATTCTATGAATAAAACATCTCCAAGTAAAAACCTTAACTTTAGGCGGAACTTCCACCTTCCAAACTAAAGAAAAAGCTTCATGAAAATTATCAAAAGGACCATAAGGAGTTTGAAACGTACCCGACAAAAGCCGAAAACAATGAGGAGAAAAAACATCCCCGAAATTGAAATTCCAAGCACCAAATCTACTTCCACAATTGAAAGCCCAACACCACGAAGCAACTCGACCAACTCTAGTTTTTCCGCTTCCACCAACAAACTATGCAACCCCCCCCCCCCCCCCCCCCACACACACACACCAAAATTGCCCCACTCTCATTCTCCGCCAATCCAACCACTCATGCAAGCCACCGAAACCTCTTTTAGACGAGATTCTTCGAAAACCAAAGGAAAACTATCTTTAAGGACTATCAAAAAACCAACAAGAATGCCAAAAGAAAGTGAAACTGTTTCCGATTGAGAATTTACAATTAAACATAAAGAGATCTTCCGAAAAATATTTTCCCAAATTCAAAATATTCCAACACCACTTCGAAACCTGACTACCATTAGCTATAACACCACCCACACCCACTACTTTCAAATGAATATCGCCATATCTAACTTTCATCTATCCTCCTTAGATTGGAAGACAAGCGTCTTTCCAACTCACCTATGGCAGGGGAAATAGGTATTAACCCTTTTTTAAATTAATATTTTTTTGTATTATATTTTTTGACTTTAATTCTTTTTGTTAATTGTTATTTTAAAAATAATTAATATTAGACCAAGTCAAATACCAACAGTAACCCAATTACATTATTAATTCAACTCATAACATTACTAATTCCGTCCATTATTCAAGTTTTGGAAAGTGTTATTTAAAAGAGCTATATAAACACTTGTTATTTTTCTTCAATTTTCAAAGTGGGACTAACACTATAGTAACTCAGTTTCCACAAACTGAAGCACCATTGTTATGTCTGTTATTTTTATATGTAAAGCACCACTTGGTAGCACAAAGCAACGAATAATGATAGGTTCACTTAGCATTTCTTGGAACTGTGCGCATAGTCTAAAGCAAAACTAATTGGGATATGGTGAATTCTTATATGCCCACCTCAAAATGTTTGGTAGAGTTACTCATAATGTAATTTGTATGGAATTGCTTTGGAAATCTAAAAAATTTGAACTATTAAATAAAGACAAATTCTTAGGTATCCATGATAAGAAATTGGGTATCGGTACCTTTAGTACAAATTGTGATAAAATTTAAATTTATTTTAAAATAAAATAAAATAATAAAATGACGTGGCATTGAATAATAAATTTTGATTGGTTGAAGGTACCGGTACCCAACTAAATTCAAGGGTACCGGAGTGTTCACCTTAAATAAATGCAATAAAATGATATGACATTATTTGATTGGAGGAATGTACATTACCCAACTTTTTATGGTGGGTAGAGAAGTTGTCCCTTTAAGATATTTCTTACAATTAGGAATAGTGATAGGTCCACGTACGTAATGCATGCCTACAAACAAATTAAATGGATTTTATTTTGATGGACTGTCACTTTTTTTTCCACTATGATGTAATTAAGCATCCACACATTAATGAGCTTGACTATGAAAAGCAATAAGAACTTCTTCCCACTTAATAAGATTTATTATATGGATCAAGTGATATAACAACACCATCAATATTGTAAAAGAACATGACTTGATGGCAGTGTTAAAAACTATACACATAAATGATCAAAACTGAACTCAAACTATAAACTCCACTCTTCCATTCCAGGTTTCAGCACTTTTTGTCAAACCCTATTGCCACACTATCACCGGCGATGGCAACTCCCTCCATGTGTTACGAGTCGTATGTTGCCAATAACTCCATGTATAGTGTGTGTTCTATCAAATATATAACTCTAGACTGATATCTTTTAACAACATTACCTTGGGTAAAACAACATTGTAACTTGCATGGATCAACCATAATCTGTTTTTGTTCTTTTTCATTTCTTCAGTAAAATGTCTACTTTATTTTGTCATATTGTCTAAGCAATCTGCAAACTCCATTAATGGAGGGATTGGAAGCAAAAGAATGCAGGAGAAATGAAGAAGAAGTTATTGCATTGATAAATGAGCAAAACAGTTACAAGAGCCTTATATATTGTGCACTAACTCTAACTAACTTCATAACAGAAAATGAGATAGTTATTAAATGAGCTGCACTACATATTAAGCTATCATGCACTCTCCTTGATTATGTTTCTCTCTTCTTCTTGCACTACTGTTACCCCCTCACAATCTTGAGGTTGATACAAATCGATCAAGTCAAGCTTGGATAAGCAATCAAGGAATGGTCGTGGACCAAGAGCTTTGGTGAACACATCTGCAGCTTGATCTTTAGAAGGAACAGGTAACAACCGCATGACACCAACCTGAATCTTTTCACGAACTAAGTGACAATCTATATCCAGATGTTTGGTTCTCTCGTGGAAAACCGGATTAGCTGAGATATGAAGAGCACTTTGATTATCACAATAAAGAACAGGAAGGCGAGAAGGATGTTGTTGGAGATCATGTAAGAGAAAACACATCCATTGTAGTTCACGAGTCGCAGCTGCTAGGGCACGATATTCTGCTTCAGTTGAAGAGCAGCTGACTGTAATTTGTTTCTTAGATTTCCATGACACTAATGACTGGCCAATGAAAAAACAATAACCAGAAATGGAACGCCGCGTGTCAATTCAACCACCCCAGTCTGCATCACTGAATCCTAGAATTTGCAAATTCGAGGATGCAGAGAAAAGAATGCCACGAGAAGGAGACTTCTTTAAATATCTCAAAACACGGATGGCAGCTTTATAATGCAATTTAGTGGGAGCACTCATGTACTGACTAAGTTGTTATGTGGCAAAAGCAATGTCTGGTCGAGTGGTGGTGAGGTATAGCAGTCTACCCATAAGTCTTCTATATGCAGTGATGTCTGCAAAAGCTGCACCATTGTTTTGATGAAGTCTAATGGAAGCATCCAAAGGTGTAGAAGCTGGTTTGCAACCAATAAGACCAGCTTCTTGAAGTAGTTCAAGGCAATACTTCCTTTGACATAGTGTGATGCCTTTGGATGATCTAGCAACTTCGAGGCCAAGAAAGAATTTCAAAGTGCCAAGATCCTTGATATGAAAAGCTTTATGCAAAACTTGTTTGAGATTAGCAAAGACTGTAAGGGATGTGCCAGCTAGAATTATGTCATCTACATAAACTAGCAAGGCTGTGAAAGAAGTGGAATTGGCTTTGATGAAGAGAGTATGATCAGCATGAGCATGTTGGAACCCTTGAGCTTTGAGAAAAGTTGTCAATTTTTCAAACCATTGCCTACTTGCTTGCTTTAAGCCATAGAGAGATTTTGTAAGTTTTCACACTTGCCCAGGTTTATCAGCTACAACCCCTTGTGGCACTCTCATATACACTGCCTCGTGTAGGTCCCCATGAAGAAAAGCATTGTTTACATCTAGTTGATGTAAATGCCAACCATGGATGGCAGCCAAAGCAAGTAACACTCTAATTGTGGAGATCTTTGCCACAGGTGAAAAAGTTTCAAAATAGTCAAGGCCCTCTGTTTGATTGAAGCCTTGAGCCACAAGTCTGGCTTTGAACATTTCAATAGAGCCATCAGCATGCCTTTTCACTTTGTACACCCATTTTTTCCCTATGGGAGAAGCATCATATGGGAGGTCAACAAACTCCCAGGTATGATTGTTGTTTAGAGCTTCAATCTCTCTGTGCATAGCCTGAACCCATCTGGGATCTTTAGATGCAGCAGTGTAATTAGTTGGTTCAACCTCAGAAGAAAGTGCCATAACATAGGCTTGATGACTGGAGGAGAGATTAGCATATGAGAGATATTATTCTAAAGGATATTGACAAGGTGAAGAGACAACTTTAGAGGTACATATGTAATCTTTAAGATGAATGGGAACTTATGTGACTCTTGTGGATTTTCTGATGAGTTCAGATGGAGATTCTAAAGGGACATCAAGAGGAATGTCCTCCTGAACATGAGAAGGAACATTGGCATCATCTGTTAATGCAACATCAGGAACCTGAGGAGTATTTGAAGAATGATGATGCAGATTGTCAGGAGTAGATGAATCAGAAAGAGAATGTTGAGAAGAGACCTCAGGAGTACAATGTGACTGAAGAGGAGAAAATGGAACTGACTCCATGGACTCAATATATGTAAATGAAGGAATTTTTGATTGTTGATCATAGTAGATATTGGTGGGAATAGAATCATCAGCATCATCAGAGAAAGGAAATTTCATATCAAAGAATTTCACATTTCTAGGAATGATGATATCATGAGTAACTGTGTCTAGAAGGATAAAGCCTTTCATACCTGACTTGTATCACAAGAAAGCACATTTTCTTGCTCTTGCATCAAACTTATGTCTTTTGTTTGGAAGAATGGAAGCATAGCTCAAGCATCCAAACACCCTTAGAGAGCTCAAATCAGGGACACTTCCATACATGACTTCATAAGATGATTTATTGTGCAAGACTTTGGTAGGAATCATGTTCATGAGATACACAACATGGAGAACTGCATATGACCAGAATGCTTTTGGCAATTTTGATTGAAACATGTGAGCTCTACTAATATTGAGAATGTGTTGATGCCTCCTCTCAACTCTACCATTTTGTTGAGGAGTGTAAACACAACTTCTTTGATGTAGAATTCCTTTTGAAGCATAATATGCAGGCATAACCAACTCAGTCCCATTGTCACTTCTAAGCATTTTGACTTTTCTGCTAAATTGTGTTTCTACCATAGCCACAAATTCCACTATCTTATGACCTACTTCAGCTTTGAATTTTAACATAACAACCCAAACATGTCTGTTATGATCATCAAGGATAGTCAGAAAATACTTAAAGCCATGAATAGAAATAGTGTTAAATGGTCCCCATATGTCAACATGAATAAGATCAAACAGTTCACTAGCATTATGATTGCTGATAGGAAATGACAAACATTTTTGTCTAGCTTGCTGACATACATCACAAGCTTTATGAACACTACATGGAATGTAACTACACATGTGGCTCATACAATTCATTTTGTCATGAGATAAATGCCCTAATCTCAAATGCCATAAAATGGATGGAGCTATATTTGTTGATTTCTTGTTGGTAAAGACACTAGAAACAAAAGTTATATTATTGTCTTCTTGATAAGCATCCAAGTAATATAAGCCATTTTGTTCTCTAGCTGAACCAATCTTCATCAAGTTCTTCTTTCCTTGTACAACACATTTGTCAGTTTCAAACACTACTTTGCAGTCTTGCTCTCTACATAGTTTTGATACTGAAATCATATTGACTTCAAATTCTGGCAGAAACAATACATTCTTAATAAAAAAATTATTAGACAATTGTACATCTCCACTGATTGATGTTGTAAAGGAAATACCATTGGGAAGATTCACCTTTATAGAATTTATCTCATTATGTTTTAAAAACCAATCTATATTGTGACATATGTGATGAGTAGCTCCTGTGTCTAATATCCAGCTTTCACTACTTTTGGTATTAAAACTAGCAATGTAAGCATTACCTCCTTTTGCAAGATTGATGGATCCTGTATTCTTCTCAAGAAGCACCATTAAACTTTGATATTGCTCCTTTGTCAATGTCATGCTGCCATTGTCACTTGTTGAAGCAGCTGATTGTTTATGACCTGATCCATCAACTTCTACCTGGTTTGCATAAGATGAGCTTCCTCTAGCAAGATTGGGTGGATAGCCATGTTTCTTGTAGCAGGTTTCCACTATGTGTCCATTTCTACCACAGTGTGTGCACACTTTCATATTTCCTCTTCCTCTACCAGCATAGTTGTTGCCTCTTCCTCTATTTGCATGAGATCTTGTATCAACAGCATTGACCATGCTAGCTTCTTCAATCACATTGTTGTTCAAAAACACAGTCCCACATATTTTCCTCTCTTGTTGCATAACCATAGAGAAGACTTTGTTGATTTGAGGAAGAGGATCCATAAGCAATACATGTGATACAACTCCATGGAATTCTTTATTCAGACCAATCAAGAACTGGATAATTCTATCTTCAGCTCTAAAGCCTCTACTATTCCGCAGAGCTAGGCAAGCACATGTTATGCGGAAGTACAACTTGGCATTGGTCTATATTGATCAAGTTCTTCTCACAAACTTCTTAATTCAGTGAAATAATCTGAAATCTTCTTATTACCTTGCTTCAGATTTGATATTTCTTGATACAATTGTGCAACACGAATGCGATCTCCTCTCATGAATCTATCTTTGAGATCATTCCACATTTCATATGCACTATCAATAAACACCACACTTTGTGCAATTGAGGGTGCAATTGAGTTTATGATCCATGTATGAACAAGATTATTACATCTTTTCCACGCAAAGTAGTTAAGACTATTCTTCTCTGGTTCTTCGATAGTTCCATCAACAAACTGAAACTTATTTTTCATCGCCAATGCTCTTTTCATCTTCATGGACCAGGCATGGTAGTTTTCACCTGATAATGCAGGCGTGACGCATACCGTGGATGAATTTTCAGATGGATGAACATAGTAGGGATCTAATTGATCCTGACCTGAAGCATTTGTTGAAGTATTATTGTTGTTATTCCTTGTCATCATGAAAGAGAGATTCGACGAACAAGAAGAAAGAATCTTCAGAATGAAAGCTAGAAAACATTGAAAATCGAGCAAGATTCTGCAACTTCAAGCAGAATTCAAACAAAGCAAGCAATGAATTTGATCACCATTGAAGCTTCGATCAGGATGATAGCACAGCGAAAACAGAGCAGGCTCAACCTGCTCTGATACCATCTAAGCAATCTACAAACTCCATTAATAGAGGGATTGGAAGCAAAAGAATGCAGGAGAAATGAAGAAGAAGTTATTGCATTGATGAATGAGCAAAACAGTCACAAGAGCCTTATATATTGTGCATTAACTCTAACTAACTTCAAAACAGAAAATGAGATAGTTATTAAATGAGTTGCACTACATATTAAGCTATCATGCACTCTCCTTGCTTATGTTTCTCTCTTCTTCTTGCACTGTTGTTATATTGGGTATATAAATGACTTATTATTTGTTAATGTATTATTATTCTTCTGAAATAGTTGTCAAATTATTTCTCTACTTTTATATATATTAGAAGTGGTACTTACTTCCGATATGCACATTCGAAAACTGAAGCAAAACATCACACTATCATAACAAATCTAAACATTAACCATTAGGTTTTATAAATAATAATTGAATTAATGGAAAAAAAAAAAGAGATTCTTCAACCTAAAATAATACAAATACGAATCGAAATAAAACAAAATCTCAATTACAATGTTAAGGGACAATACAAATTTATGAAATAATACACAAAAAATTATTAGAAATTAATATATTTCCATTACAAAATAATTACATCACTTCTGACCTTTATTATACATATTATATTAACAAATGTCATAATTTCTCCAACAAAGATACTCTAAATACAATTGTTAGTTTTATTGTCATAAATAGTACGGAGGAGACAATATAAGATTAAGATTTTGAGTAACTATTTAAACATACTCATATATAATCGAGTTGATTCATGAATCTAACGAGTCAAACTATATATAATTCAAGTTTAAAATATTTAATTAATGAACTTAGTTTTTCGTTTATATTTAACTAATTTGATTCATGAATTAATTATTCAACAATTAATGTCAAACCAAATTAGTTTATTGTCGAACCAAATTTCAAACTAAATAAGAGTTAGTATCCTTTCTACTATCATTATAAATAATTATGCTATACTTTATTTTTGTCATCCTTTGTTTGGACACTTTTATTATGATATTCTCTTTAATACAATTATATTTGAAATCCTTATCTAATACTAATTCACCTCCGATTGAAAATATTTCATGTCTTCAATTCAACGAGTATAAAATTTTCCATTGTGTTCATGAATTTGACGAGTTTATATACCAAATTAAAATAGCTTTTTATTATCAAAAGAGTATCAAACAAATAATTTCTTGAGGACATTATGCAACATATGTTTACAAACATTTCTGCATGTTGAAAGTAAAGAAACATGGAAACACAAGATCATAGTATTCCCAAAACCATTGTCATCATCCTAAATCTTCAAGCTCAATCCTTTCCAACCACAGCATCCTTAACCTTCTGTGACTCATCTATGGTTTTATCCTTCGCATCAGAAGCAAAATCTTTTGCCTTCTCTCCAGCACTCTCTCCAGCTGCTAAAGCCTTGTCTGTTTCTTCTTTTGCTTTATCAACTACTGAACCTGCAACTTCCTTTGCCTTCTCATTTGCATCAAGTGCGGCTTTTTTGATGTCTTCTACGCCTTCACTGACGGATTCTGCGGCTCTCATGACGACTACACCACGTCTTGTCTTTGTTGCAAGTGTGTAACTGATAGATTGGTTGGAAGCTGAAGCTAAGAAGACCCTTGAGGGTTTGTGAAGGGAGAGTGAAGGGACGTTAGGGAGTGGCTTTGAAAAGTGGCAAACTACTGTGCTTCTGGTGATGAGCATTGCTTCCATGTTTCTTAGTTTCTTCGACTGTGTTGTGTGTGTTATGTTTTGAGAATGAAATGAAACATGTGATTGGTTTATAGGTTGGATCTTTTGTCCCTGTTATCCTTTGAAGAGAAAGGTAGCAAGCAGGTATGGTTGACACGTGTATTCAGTATTGCCTATTTTGTTTGGGATTCGAAATGTCCAAGCACTCTTTATTTGTGCCGACGTAATTTTACTTTTGGTTTAAATTTGCCGACGTGATTTTTTTTTGGATTAAATGAGTCGACATGAATTAAACTAGGTGACAAAATCTCATTAGGAATGAAAATATGTTAGGTTAGACTAGGTTTTATAAGGTTTGAGTTTGATGTACGATAAATTTAAAAAATTTGAGTCTGGCCTACGACATATTATAAACTTCATTTTTTGGTCTGGTCTGACATTTTTTAAAGTCCGATCTAGTTTGAAAATCTATTTACAAATCTTTTTCTAATTAAGATTCTCAATTATTTCATATTACTTAAGAAGATTTATAGGCTGACCTATATATCCATATATAGATTGATCTATTTAACTTTTGTTCTAATATATATGCATATATAGGTCAACATATATATTTTTTTCTAATATATGTATATATAGGACAACATATTTAGTATACTTTTAATATATATGAAATATAGGTCAGTCTATAAGACTTCATAGGCCTTTTTAATAGCTTAAGTCTGACATATTTAATTAAATAGGCTTTTATAAAAACCTAACTGTGACTTTTTTATTAAAAAAACCTGACATGATCTGACCTTAAGTAGATTAGACTATCGGCTCTTGTAGGCTGACCTGACTTATTATCATCCCTGCTTGGAGTTATTGGGTATAGCACACTTTCTTCGTTTTAATGTCAAGTAAATATGAATATATATATATATATATATATATATATATATATATATATATATATATATATATATATATATATATATATATATATATATATATATATATATATATATATATATATATATATATATATATATATATATATATATATAATTGCTTGAAAATATAAATTCACTTCATAATTAATGGATAAATTTACGAACTCTTTAAAATAATTTTTTAATTAATTACACTTAATAGAATAAGGTTTAATGGTTATTGTTATACAATGAACATTTGTATTGATATATTTGTAATATATCGGAGGTAATGCAATATCATCAAGAATAAGTGGATAACACTCATCGTTCAAATCAAGGCTATTAGTCACCATTTTGTAAAAATGTGGTGAGCGACGTATTCACACTCATTAACGACATATGAGGATGTCAAAGAAGAGAGACACATTTTCTTAAAAAAAATAAGGGAATAACAACTCATTCCCACGCTCTTGAGAGATACAATGTTGTTGTTTAGAGCCAAAGATCCACACTTAAGAGACTCCTATAAACACCTCAACAACTCTAAGATTGAGGAGGACATTCAATTCACCCATAAAACACCAATATATAGAGTTTATCACCATCCTTACGTGAACTTGCTACCACAACCTCAAAATTCTCAGACAAACCTACACAACTAGGGGTTATTCTTTATTATACTTTTAACAAGATAAATGGCGCCCCTGTTGGACCTGGTAAAACTGACATGAGCCCAACTCATCATCGTTCACCATTCTTTTTCGTCGCTTTCCCCTGGAGGATGCAAAAACGAAGTTCCAAGATTATTATTAACACCATTGTCGGAGATTTTGCCAGTAAGGGACAATCTAATTCTTCTCGTAAAAAATATGCCAGTCAGGTTTTGATGGGAAATGTCATATCTGCCAATACCAAGGAAACCTTAGATAAATAGTCAGAGTCCAAAACCACTTCTCCAATAAAGAAACCATTTGTAGTATCCCTCACAACAATGATTCCCTAGCCATCACGATGCAATATGAAGTTTGGTATATGAAACAAGTTTTGATTGACCTTGGAAACTCAGCAAATGTCTTATTTTGAGGGCCTTTTTGGGGCTTCATCTTAACCCATACGACATTCAAGCATTCCAAAGTTTTCTAGTTGCTTTGTCAGACAAACATGAACATGTGAAACATCCCAAAATGCTTAAAATGATGTTTACTCATATGCAAGCCCGAGAAAAATAAAACTAAAATATCTTGTATTAAACATATTGTTAGTTATGTATTTCTAAGACTGACATCAATTTTGTAAAACAAATACAGCAGCAATATATTGTATAGGATATATCATCTTGCTAAATATTAATAGGTTAAGCAAGAAGTCCTATTGTGCGGCAAAACATGTTGAGTTGAAGAGTTTCAACATCTGGAGCAACATGTCGAGGAAGATGTCATATGCAGTCCATTCGACATCATGAACTGGTACAGGTGGATTAAAGATTATGTTATAATTTAATAGAAGCAGAATATTCAGAGAATATAAAGCAATCCAATGTGGCGCTGATTTAAAGATCTTGAAGATTCAAATCTGAAATAGAGAAGAATATTGAATAAATATATACTTTCTAAATATAGAGATATTTTAGGAAGTTATAAATTGAAGATTTTTTTGTTGCAGATTTTTTTGTTGCAGATTTTTCTGCATATTTGTAGCAGCTGTTATGTTGCGTTTTAGAAGGCCCAAAATCCAGTTGTGAATAGGTTATAAAAAGAAGTTTTGTAACCTAGATTTAGCAACCAACCAAAGATGTAAAAGTTGTATTATTAGGGTTGGGTTCTTGTAGCAGTCGTATACAAAAAAATGTAATCTTTAGGGTTGTTTCTTTGTAAACCTTAAAGTTGTTAAGTAAGAGGCATATTATTCTTGGAGGAAGCTTTTAAGCAAACTCTAAGGTGTTGTCATGAAAGTGTGTCTTCTGGTTCTTGTTTGTTAGTTTGTTATCACTGTTGTGATTGAGGGGGAGTGAGATGGATTTCTCATAACTAAGTGTTGTTTAGATAGAAGTTGCATTGATAGTGATTAAGTGAGAAAATGGTAAATTGAGTTGTTTGTTGTGGATCTTTGAATTAAGACTACATAGTGGATTTCCTTCCTGGCTTGGTATCCCCCAGAGTAGATGTGTTTTCATCGAACTAGGTTAACAATCTTGATGTGTTATTTATGCTTTACTGTAATGTATTATGCATTGTCTTGTTGGATATGTCAGTGCAGATGTCTAAACATCCTGTAGGATATTTGGAATTTGTCATATCATAATGCAGTATTGTTATTGTTTGTACCTTGCCATACTATCTGTATCAGAACAAATGTCTTGACATCTTACTCGACATCTAATTTTGTTATACCAGAATTTTAATTGGTATCAGAGCAGGCATCTTGTCAGTTTTTGGATGAGATCCAAGGAGGGTACTTTCTGGTTCATGGTCAAGGTAGAGGATTTCGACTGAAAAGTTGGTTGAACATGACAGGTTCATATTGTTGTGTGAATGGTCCCTAGAAGTGGAGGATGGACTATTCTGTTGTTGTAGCCTGGTGGTGAGCTACAGTTGTGTCAGGTTTAATTTATTTTAAAACATATGGCATTTTGGTGTCACTTGGAGTATGATGTTAGGGCTGATGTGTGAAACCTGATGTTTTTTTGAGGAGTTTGTGTTTTGATCCGCTGTGTATCTATTTGAAAACTCCTAATGTTGAGAAGGTTGTTTTTCACTGGAGTTATATCTTATTGTGATAGGATATATGCATGCCTACTTCAGTTGACCTTGTCAATGATACTTGAAAATTATTGTTCAAGTCCGCTCATAAATGCATTATTAAGTGAAGTTGGTGTAAGGAGATCTGAAGATAGCAAAAGCTTTTTTTTAACCGACCTATCTCTAGTCTGTAGATTTCTCGGTGTGCTCCTTGGAATGATGTCTTATTTCAATATAGAACATCACATCAGAATCGTGCAGAATTCTGTTATCTAAAGAAATGGTTTAACAGATGCTTTGGGAGCTAAACTAATGTGGTTGAATCCCATGTGTTTGGAACCTACTCTTGATCTGGAAGAGGAGGCATCTAGATGGTGTGTCTAAGAACGTTCTAGCCCTGGAACTTATCTTAGATATGTGTGTTGATCAAGGTGTGTTCAACATGTTTTCTACTCCTGAGGAAAGTTTATTTCTTATCCTTGCTGCAGGAGTGAAAAACCTGAGCTTCAAGGAGTATTACCTCTAAGAGACTCCTTATACATGAAGGTTAAGCTGTTAAGTTTCTGTGTGTCATCTGAAGATTCATCTGTTCTGATGTGTGTGATCTTGTGGAGTCAGAAGAGTTTTGACTGCGTGTGTTAAAGGTAGATATGATCTAACCACAATATGTGTTGCTTTTGAAGGGAAGATAATGTGATTCTCTGAAGTGCTCTTGGCAGATACTGAGGGGGAGTTCCTGTTGTGTTGGAAGATCTTGGAGACATAGTAGACATGATACCTTGACACCTCTGAATTGAGAATTAATTCCTCTTAACAGGTATAGCTGCTAGTTTCATACAAACAGGATAAAGGTGGTTTACTCAAACTTGATAGTACCTGTCAAGTCTATGAGAACATGGAACTCTTGTTCAGGTGTTGTGGAATTGTATCAACCTGTATAAGTTGATTGGTGTCAGTATGATTGGCGTCAGATGAGGGGTCCAATTGTTGTCTGAAAGAGGCAGATTGGGTGTGAAGACATCTAATATCTCAAAATTAGACAAGAGGTCTGACTACTGAGCTCTAAAGAGAAGATTCTTTAGATGTCCCTACTACTGCCTATAATTGTGTTTCTGCTTGGAAGTTTGATCAACTACTGATGGTTGATCCCTTTTTGTTCCCATGCATGTGTATGTGTAGATTACTGTGGAGGTTGCCTTCTGAGCCATAGTAACTTGTGAAGTTTTTTGTGACTGAGACTGATGTCTGAAAAGATGTTAGAACATCTTACCAGGTGTGTGTGTGTGTGTGTATGACAATTCAGCCAAGGTTGCTTTGCTCAGGATGGTTTTCAGGATTAATCCTCTGATTTATTTGGATGTCATGATTGATTATCATCAGAAGGTGTCAGACGTCTGCAGAATAAGAAGAAGCCAGACCAAATGTCATACCTTGTGTGAGAAGGTTACCTTATCACATATGATAAATACCTTGGTAGGAGTTGAGTAGTTGTTTGTTTGATAAAGATGTGCATCTTACCTATAGTGCACACTATGACGAGAGTTAAGTGTTTATTTACCTTTGAAAGAGGTTGCGATCTCAATTGATGACCAAATACATTGAAAGGAGACCATGTATATGTCTGATGTTGGACTAATGTCTGAACATCATAATTCAAGAAGTGTTATCTATGTGGCTATATATTTCTCCTTATGGTGTTTAGTGTGTGATGACCTGAATTAGCTATTGAAGATGTGATCCCTGGAGATTGTCTTGGGTTTAAGGAACTAGGTACTGAAGTCCTGAATGATATTGAAACAATCATGTTTATTGGTAGTTAAAAGAATCTTGAATTATTAAGATGAGAGTGTGTATTCTATAGTAAGATGATAAGATTCTGACTCTATGCATGACTTTGGTCATGATTGAAGATAGCAATATGACTAGCAATTGCTAGGAGCAATGGAAGAATGACAGACTGGGGGGGTCTGATCTGAATGGTTGTTGAATTGGTAGTTTCTTCTACTACTATTCATGGATAGTGACAGTCTAGATCCTATGTAGCAAGCAAACTGCGAGCATTTGCTTCGAGATATGTGAGAAATTTAAAATCAAGTGTGTTGTGCTCTTGATGATAGTCTCAGAGAGCTAGCGTAACTGAATTTGTAAAAGTCGTGATTGATCTTTCAGTTTGAGAGTGTGTTCTTTAGGTGTGTGGAGCTAAGAATTAGTAGAGCTTATGCTCAGCTGGAGTTTTGGTTATTCATGACATGGGGAGAGCTTGATGATCTTAAAATCTTTCAATATTAAAATATCAGACTATTGTAGAACTATATGGCAAGGCTATTGTACAAAGATTTAATATCAAGTGTTGTTTGTGGAGTTCACAAATATTTGATTGATTATCCTTGTGTTTCAAGACTGGTGATGTTCAACAAGATGTTTGGAACATCTCAGAGTTTGTGCAGAATCATGGGAGGGGTAATGCATAAACTTTAGCATCTGTTATTTTCTTGGGAGTTGGCCTGAGAATTGGATTCAGTCTTGTGTGACAGGAATTGTGGAAATTTTTCTGGCAAGAAATTGGTATGGATATTGTTGATGTTGATGATGGAAGACTATGAAGACATCATAATCCTGATGACTACTTGGATTGGTTTATTTCTGATCCAGGTACAGTCCAAAATGCTCATCATGTAGTTAAGATGGGTGGAAATATCAAAAATTTGTAAATATTGTTAGCATCCTTGGTATAGCTATGAGTTGTAGTTCTTAACTATTTCTTATGAAGATTCAGACAATGGAAGGTGTAACACGGTGGGAGAACTGACTTTAGTTATGTTGCGGATAGAAAGAGTCGCCACCGACTTTTATTTTATCCAAAGGAAAGGCATAAAAGAACAGGAAAGACCTTTTTAAAAGATTTTTGGGTCCGGGGGGTAGGTTATGTAAAGGGAAGGTATTAGCACCCTTTACATCCATGGTTATCCATGGGCTCTTAGTTACTTAGCTCACTTTAAAATGTTTTTGAAAATGTGAAGTGTGTGAATAGAAATTTTCATAAGAGTTTGATAATGATCCCTGTACGGATGCGTAAAAAACTTGTGTTTGAAAATTGTTTGAAATTTGTGAAGTGTTTGAAAAGTTTTTAAATAATGAGCAAGTAACCATGAGGAACCTACCCTAAAGTTTAAGTCTTTCTGTTCTTGAATCCTTTAAATGGTAAGACTATCCCTATTATTAAGGAATAGGTAGTCATTACCTTGGATGTGTGGGACAAGTAAGGGTCATCTGTTTAATGTAGGCAACTGTGGGGTGTATTAAGCAATTTTGGAGGGACTGTCATCTTTATTCGAAAGGGACAAGATCATTACAAAGGCAACATTCGAAAGGGACTTGATCTTTTATTTGTTAAGGGACTAGATGACTTTATTTTGAGGGACTTTTGCTTTATACACCCTACTTGACATTTTTGATTAGGCAACATGAGAGGTATCCCTAAGGAAGTGAGATGGCGATCAAAGATCGACTTATGTGTGTGAGTGTACAATTTAATATTTATCTTTAAATTTAAATGATCTAAATTAATTTTAAATTACATACATATTACACTCCCTATTTACTAACCATGGCATAAAAATAAATAATTTAAACATTATAAAATATTACATCCAGGAGCAATTACAATAATAATAATAAAAGCAATTTAAATAAATAATCAAAATATTAATAAGCAAAATAAATAGGCAATTATAATTGGGTTAGTGAAAATAATAATAATAATAAAAATACCAAATTAAATGGGGTTAGTAATAATCATATAAACATAATTAATAATAATAATAATGAAATAAGCAAAAATATCATAATAAAAATTTTAAAGGGTAATAAGAAAATATGAACAATTATATTAATTATTATAAAATTTGAAATTATATGTAAATTATAAAAATTAAATAAATTATGAACATATTATGAAAAATAAATTATAATTATAAAAATTAAATTAGCAATTTTTACATATTTTTAAACATATAATAAAAATTATTTACATGCAAAATTAAATTATAAACAATAAATTAAGCATTTTAATTTTTAATTATATTTACATACAAAAATTTAAATTATAAACAATATTAATAAAAATTAATTCAAGAATTTTAATAAAGTTTATGAATATAAATAATAAAAGAAGAAAATTAGGGTTTGAGAAGAATAAGTTTTTTAGGGTTTTTAAAAAAATAAATTAAGGTTTCTAATAATATTAACTTAATAACTAAATAAATATATACATATTTTTGATTTTAAATATATAATAATAAAAACTAGGTTTAGAATTTAGAAAAATAAATTAGAATTTTTTTTTTTAGAAAATATAAAATATTTACATATTATTTTCCTAGGATTATTTAAATATACATTAATCATAATTATATAAACTAATTAACAAAACAATTAAATAAAACAAAAAAAAACTGAAACTTACCTGGCCGGGAATTGAACCCAGCACACTTTGCTTACAAACACTCAGGCCAGCAATCTCTACCACCAGGCCAACGCGCGCGCAGGCAGTAAAAGGGGGGGTTGAATTGGTTTTGTTGTGTTATTCCTGAAAATCACAAAAAGAAAGAAAAAGCAAAAGGCCTGGGGGGATCGAACCCAGGACCTTGCATGCAATCACACAAACACGTTACCATTCCAGCTGGGAGAGCGCACCTGTATATGAAACAACTACAATTCATAATATATTATGTTTAATGGATAAAAGAAAAAAAACATGAAAAACTTGTCACAGCCAGGATTCGAACCCCAACCATCCAACAATACGCACGCCTGCTTTACCATTGGGACAAGCATGAGCTTGTGAAATAAAACAGAAACTAATACATAAATATTATACACAATATTTGAATTTTGAAAACGCGCGCAGAGGTCTTCTTCTTCCTCAAGCCCTGCAACTTTTGTTGCGAATTTTCCTACAACATTTCCAGCGAAATTTAAATTGCAGCAAACCCTATAAAACTCCAACATCAACAAAACAGTAAAATTTCACAAAATTGAAACCATCATTGAATTTCAGACAACATTTGCAATCATCCTATGTCTTTAGAAACTATTTATATTGGCTCAATCGTTGAATCCCAATTTGGCCGAAGAAACCCTAATAATGGTGTCTAAGCATTCGTACACCCAAACTTCAATTCACCTGCCCAGAAATCATCCTTATGCAATAACAAACCAGATTATAAGCACAAAAACAGTTTATAATGAACAAATTAATGAAATCGAAAAATGAAGAAAACAAGAACAATGTTCATTCGGTTTGAATGATTTAAGGTGTTATGGATGCATGTGAACATTGGTACATATTCAGTGAAGCCTAGGGATCATTGTTGTGTCTTTAGAATACCTTCAAATGCCCTCAAATGAAGAACCCGAAAATTGATTTTTGGATGATTTTTGGTTTTTGAAACTTACTCTTGTGAGGCAGGAATTCGTGGCTTTGTGTTAGGGTTATGTAATGTACTTATAGTATGATCAATTAGGTCAGAAAAACTTGATACTTGTGTGAGAAGTTTGATCCAAAAAGATTCAAAAAGATAGGCTTTAAAAATCAAATATTTTTGCATGAACACTTGCTATTTTAGGCCAATCATCATGATCCTCTTACCTCTTTGATTCCAATCATATTTATGAATTTCTAGAAGCTTAATCTTTTTTAAATCTTAGACTTTTATATTTTATTTTAATTTAAAATGATTTTTAATGAATTAAATCAAAATAAATAAAAATAAAATGATAAAAATCTGATTTTTGTTGACTTGGGTCGTGCATGAGGTTATAGTATGGATTGGGTCATCATATGGCAAGCCCATTTAGAAAAAATTGGTTTTAGACCTCCATTTTCTTCATAAACCAACCAAAAATTTCCCAACTTTGCAAGGGCACACATCCTTCAATTTTAATGCTATGAGGGTGTTCTTGGACATTTTGGAAAGCTTGAAGAGTCCTCTAACCAAAACCACTGGTTTCATGTCCATATCATTTACCAATCTCAAGTTATGCCCTTTTGAAGTTGTTGACTTTTTGTTGACTTTCAAAAGGACCTATAATGTCTTAGCTCATACCTTCCAAATGAAGCATTTTTGGGCTTGGCTTGTGAGACACAAAGTTGTAGAGAATTCAATTTCCTTCAAAATGAGCTTTGGATGGAAACTTGGTGATGAAGCATGTGAAAGTTATGGCTGGTCAAAGTTCAGTTGACTTTTACTAAGGAAACCCTAATTTAGAAACTCCTGATTCTTGATGATCTGAAATCTCCTTGATGAATCATGATCAACCCTTGATCAAATGATGAATTTTACTTCATATACTTGATTTTGGAAAAAAATCATGAAGTTTGACTTTGGTTTGACCACAGTTGACCTCAGTTTGACTTTTTAACTGCTTTGACTGATTTTGACTTATCTGATCATCTGACTGAGCAAACTTTTGAGAAAAGTCTTGAAACTTGTCATGGGGGTTATTACACACATATAATATGTTATGAAGCTCACTTGAAGTCTTGGAAATCTATTTAGCCTGATTAAAGTCAAAACCCTAGTTTTGGATGCACTGCTTAGGAGGTGCATTGTCTGAGGGAATTGTCAACTCTTCTGACCAATTGTGAACTTTGTGAACCTTGTGAACCATCATAAAATGTCTTGTGAACCTCATGGGAGGTCTTGTGAACCTTGTGAACCTCATAAAGTATCTTGTAGACTTCATGAACCTCATGAAAGGTCTTGTAAGCATTGTGAATCTTGTGAACCTTGTGAACCTCATAAAGTGACTTGTAGACTTCATGAACCTCATGAAAGGTCTTGTAAGTATTGTGAATCTTGTGAACCTTGTGAACCTCATAAAGTGACTTTTAGACTTCATGAACCTCATGAAAGGTCTTGTAAGTATTGTGAATCTTGTGAACCTTGTGAACCTTCTTAGCACACAAAGTCTTGTATTGTGAGGGCAAATTTTGGGGTGCAACAGCTGCCCCTGTTCAATTTTCTGAAACCTGAGGGGTTAGATTGGTATATGTGTCAGTCGTGACCTGGAAGGTTGAAGGGGATTGAACACAAAAGCCCAAAAATTTGCACTCACCGGTGCATAGAGTGATACTGATGACTAGTTGAATATGCTTGAGTGGGCTTAAAGATGCCACTTGGAGAAAAGTTTTCAGATATATTTCTTGGAGGATAAAGCAGTCCAAAATATGAAGATATAATGATAGCTTTCAGGAGGATAAAGCAGTCCTGAGGTAGTGATATGCTTTCAGGAGGATAACAACGTCCTGAGGAAGTGGTAACCTTTGGGAAGATAACAACGGCCCAAAGTAATAATATGCTTTCAGGAGGATAACAACGTCCTGAGGAAGTGATGATAGCTTTCAGGAAGATAAACAACGTCCTGAGGAGATAATATGCTTTCAGGAGGATAACAACGTCCTGAGGTAGTGATGATAGCTTTCAGGAAGATAAATACCGTCCTGAGGAGATAATATGCTTTCAGGAGGATAACAACGTCCTGAAGTAGTGATGATAGCTTTCAGGAAGATAAATAACGTCCTGAGGAGATAATATGCTTTCAGGAGGATAACAACGTCCTGAGGTATAAGAAGCTTTCAGGGGGATAAAGCAGTCCTGAGGGATTGTTAACTTTCAGGAGGATAAAGCAGTCCTGATAGTCACAAGTTATTGATGAAGTCTGTTTGCTGGAGAATTAACCTGAAAACAAGGTAGCATTCTATATGGTAGTATTAGTTTATGCATCATGTATACATGTATGATATGATGCGTTTAAGTAATGTATTATGCATTCATGGATATGTATGTTATGGTATGATGTAAATGATGTATGTATGATATGATACTGCCAGAAGCGTCTGGATATCTTCGTATGACAACTGCTGGACAGGGAAAATAAATCCCGGTTTGTTGCTGAAGAATATGAGAAACTTGTTCCCGTCTTGTTTGATAATATATTATACATAACCTCCCGTATGCTGGGGATAGCAAGGTATACATAACCTCCCGTCTGCTGGGGATAGCAAGGTATATATAACCTCCCGTCTGCTGGGGATAGTAAGGTATACATAACCTTCGTCTTCGTTTGATAGTAGGGTAGATATAACCTCCTGTCTTCGTTCGTCGTACTCTTATTGGAAAGTAAATTCCCGAATATCCGTATGAGGATAAAATAGATGGATATAAATTCCAGGGGAGATGTGACTTTATGAAGATGGACTTGCCCTACTGAGAGTTTGTAGCTGTTTTGTAGAGATGAACCGGCAAAGCTTCGTTGAAATCCTTCCCTCGTTCGTCCTTAGTAAATACTATTACTGCATTTTCATGCATTTCTGGTAAACATCAATCATATTAAGCATACATGCATTTTTGGTAAACATCAATCATATTCAAAAGCATACATACATTCAAACACAACCAATGGACGTTTCGCTTATGTAAGTAGGGTAAAAGTAAATCAGGATTTAAAAATGGAATTTTATTTATATCAAAGAGTGACCTATACATAGGTAAGTTTGTACAAGGAGACATAAACCCTAGTAAGAGGATTTTGTCATAAAGATTTTTCAAAACAAGGAGAATCAGCTATGTGGGAAATAATCCTATTGAGTTTCAATTCTACTATTGCCATTATCTTCAAGTATCTCATCTTCTTCTGTTGAGACGGAAACGATTGGATTGAGCTTTATCTGTTCAAACTTGAGTAAGTGACACAACTGGTTGCAGTTTCATGGGTGATCCAAACGAGACATAGTCATACGCTTTAATCCCTAACTTTTGCCTGGATTGCCCTTTCAGGTTTTCAATCCACCGGGATACCCTTTTTTGCCCAAGCCGCCTTTTCAGGTTTTCGACTTTCCGGGTGTACATCTTTTTATATATATCCCTAATTTTTGCCCAAACCCTTTTGGTTTGCCGGGATGCCCTTATTTTTGCCTAGGCCTGTCAACCTAGCGGGTCTCTTTTTATGCGTAGTATTTTTTAACTATGTCTGCGTTTACAGGCTGTGGGAAATCTTCACCATCCATAGTAGTAAGTATCATGGCACCTCCTGAAAATACTGTTTTGACTACAAATGGTCCTTCATATGTAGGGGGCCACTTGCCCCTAGGATCACCCTGTGGTAATATGATACGCTTGATTACCAAGTCTCCAGCCTGATATACCTTTGGCTTAACCTTCTTGTTAAAAGCTTTGATCATTCGTTTCTGGTACATCTGGCCATGACAAACTGCTGCTAACCTTTTCTCATCAATCAAATTTATCTGGTCAAGCCGAGTCTGAATCCATTCATCTTCATCCAAGCCTGCATCCTTCATGATTCTTAAGGAGGGAATCTGAACTTCAATGGGCAGAACTGCTTCCATACCATAGACTAAGGAGAATGGGGTTGCCCCTGTTGAAGTACGTATTGTGGTACGATAACCATGAAGAGCAAATGGTAACATCTCATGCCAATCTTTGTAAGTAACAGTCATCTTCTGTACAATCTTCTTAATGTTCTTATTAGCAGCTTCAACTGCCCCATTCATCTTTGGACGATACTGTTGCACCCCAAAATTTGCCCTCACAATACAAGACTTTGTGTTCTAAGAAGGTTCACAAGGTTCACAAGTCCTCCAACACTTACATAACCTTTCATGAGGTTCATGAAGTCTACAAGTCACTTCATGAAGGTTCACAAGGTTCACAAGCCTCTCAACACTTACAAGACCTTTCATGAGGTTCATGAAGTCTACAAGTTACTTCTTGAAGGTTCACAAGGTTCACAAGTTTCACAATAATTACAAAGCTTTCCTGAGGTTTATGAGGTCTACAAAGCCACTTCATGAGGTTCACAAGGTTCACAAGCTTCACAATACCTCCCATGAGTATCACAAGACACTTTATGAAGATTCACAAGGTTCACAAAGTTCACAATTGGTCAAAGGAGTTGACAATTCCCTCAGACAATGCATCCCCTAATCAGTGCATCCAAAACTAGGGTTTTGACTTTAATCAGGCTAAATGGACTTCCAATACCTCAAGTGAGTTTCATAACATCTTATATGTGTGTAAGAACCCCCATGTCAAGTTTCAAGGCTTTTCTCAAAAGTTTGCTCAGTCAGATGATCAGATAAGTCAAAATCAGTCAATGCAGTTAAAAAGTCAAACTGAGGTCAACTGTGGTCAAACCAAAGTCAAACTTCATGATTTTTTGCCAACTTCAAGTATATGAAGTAAAATTCATCATTTGATCAAGGGTTGATCATGATTCATTAAGGAGATTCCAGATCATCAATAATCAGGAGTTTCTAAATTAGGGTTTCCTCAGTAAAAGTCAACTGAACTTTGACCAGCCATAACTTTCACATACTTCATCACCAAGTCTCCATCCAAAGCTCATTTTGAAGGAAATTTAATTCTCTACAACTTTTATGTTGAAAGTTAAGCTCAAAAATGCTTCATTTGAAAGATATGATCTAAGACATTATAGGTCATTTCAAAAGTCAACAAAAAGTCAACAACTTCAAAAGGGCATAACTTGAGATTGGTAAATGATATGGACCTGAAACCAATGGGGTTGTTTAGAGGACTCTTCAATCTTTTCAAAAAGTCCAAGAACACCCTCATACCTTTAAAATTGAAGGAGATGTGCCCTTGCAAAGTTGGGAAATTTTGTGATGGTTTATGTTGAAAATGGAGGCTTAAAAGTAATTTTTTCCAAATGGGCTTGCTAAAGTTGTGATCCAATCCACTTCATATCACTATGCACGACCCAATTGACCAAAATTCAGCATTTTTATTATTTTATTTTTATTTATTATTGATTTAATTCATAAAAATCATTTTAAATAAATATAAAATGTGAAAATCTATTTTTGGGTGAAGATTGAGGTTCTAGAAATCCTTAATTGATGATTGAAGCTTAAAGAGAAGGAAATCATGTGACTAATCCAAAGATAGCAAGTCTTCATGAGCAAATATTTGACTTTTATAACATGATCTTTTTCAATCTTTTTGGATCCAAATCTCCACACAATGAATACATATTTCTGACCTAATTTACTCCCATATAAGTATCAAGGATAAGCATAACCCTAGGGCACGAAATCCAGCAGCCAAAAGTGTAAGTTCATTGTTCAAATTCATCAAAAAAAGTGAGATTCGGATTTTGAATTCCAAGGCACTAGAAGGTAAAATAAAGACATGGCTAGACTCCTTGATCATCATGGAACATAACCAGATCATAACATTGCCTCATAACATCACATATGGACAAATCCGATTCAAACTTTTTCACACTTTCATGATTTTTCGTTCTTGAACATTTATGCATTATTATTAAGTTTTGTTTGATGATTTGTGCTTTATGAAGGTTTGTGATGAATTCTGGGCAGGTTAATTGAAGAAAACATGGCCGAAACTCATAATGCCATTTTAGGGTTCATGACCTTCATATTAGGGTTTAATGATCCAGTGAATATAAATTATTTTTAAGACCATGGCTTGATTTGAATTGACCTCTGGATCATGTTTACGTTTTCAATTTTGTAAAATTTCACTGTTTGGTTGATCGTTGAGTTTCGTAGGTTTTGCTAGGGTTTATTTTTCGCAAGAAATAGCATAGGTGAAATCGCAGCTAATTTCGCATGTCACAAGGTTGAAGAAGAAGCTGATGGCGCGCAGCTGGGAATTTGAAAATCAATTATAATATTTTATTGAATTGTTTCTATGTTTAATCACCAAAACAGGTTTGGTCCAGTGGTGGAAGTGATGCGCGTATGACCTGAGGCCAGGAGTTCGAATCCAGCCTCTGGCAATTCTTTTTGATGAGTTTTCATGTAATTTGTAATTTTAATATATTATGTTATGTGGTCATTATACTGCCAGATAGGCTCTCCCAGCCAGGCGGTAACGCGTACTTGCTTGCATTCATAAGGTCCTGGGTACGAATCCTACCCCAGGCCTTTTTATTTCTTTTATTTTCCAGGTTTTTCAAAACAAAGAACAAAACGTGTTGGACTTGCTGCTTTGTTATCAACGCCTGGTTGGTCCAGTGGAATGTTTTGGTGCTGGCAGGCATGAGTACCTGGGTTCAAACCCAGCCAAGGTAAGTTTCTCAATTTTTGTCATTTTTCAATTTTTCTTAATTAATTAGTTATTTGTTTTATATTCTTAATAAAATTTAAATTATATATATATTCCAAATTCAAAATAATCTCATATTCTCTAAAAAGTTTCTAAACTTTTCTTTTTATTATTTTTATTCAAAAATTTATCTTATTATTTTATAATTATAATATGTATATGTATATTAGTTAATTTTGTATATAAATAAACCCTAATTTTCTAAACAAACCCTAAAAAATTTTTCTAAAATAAAATTTAGTTCTATTTTCTTAATAATAATTTTATTTTCTACTTTTTAGTGTAATTATTATTGTATGTTTATTTCTTTAATATGATTCTTATAAATTTTATATAATTATTTTTGTAAATATGATTATTGTTTACTTAAAATTTATTTTCTCCATAATGTGTAAATATTTTTTTAGTTGTTGATATATTTAGAGGTAATTAAAATTTTATAATAATTAAAACTTATAATTATATTATATTCAAAATTTTTTATTCTTATCATATATAAAAATTAAAATTTGTGTTTATCTTGTCATTATAATATTTTTCTATTTATGTTATTTTAATTATTGTTACTAACTAAATTATTATGTATTATTATATTATATTTTTATTATTCTAACCTTGTTATTTATTTTTAATTATTCTTATTGACATTTTCACTAACCTAATTTTTGATCATATTTATCACTAACCCCTATTATTTATTGCTTATTTATTTATATTTTATTTATTTTGCTATTTATTTATTCTGCTTATTATTTTGCTTATTATTATAATTTCTTGTAATTGCTTCCGGGATGTAAATTTTATAATTATTATTGTTGCTATGGTTAGTAATTAGGGAGTAAAAAACATGTATGTTATGTAAAAATTAACTTAGATAAATTTAATCATAAGATAATTAAATTAAACACTCACACACACGTAAGTCGATTTTAATCGCCGTCTCACATTTCTAAGGTTATCCCTCAAGTTGCCTACGAATAATGGTTAAGTGGGGTGTATAAAGCAAGTCTCTTAAAAGAAAAATCATCAAGTCCCTCATGGTTGCCTTTACGGATCGAGTCCCTTCGAATAATGATGATAGTCCCTCCAGTATGCTTATTACACCCCACAGTTGCCTTCATAATCAGATTGTCCCTCACATGTCCCTAACATCCAAGGTAATGACTACCTACTCCTTAATAGTAGGGATAGTCTTACCAATGAAAGGATAAAGAACAAGAAAGACTTTAAACATTAGGGTAGGTTCCTCTTATGTACTTGCTCACTTCAAACTTTTTTCAAACACTTAACAAATTTCAAACAAATTTTCAAACAAGTTTTTACACATCCGTACATGGATTATTATTAACTATTCTGAAAATTTTTCTATTCACACACTACACTTTCAAAAACAATTCAAAAGTGAGCTAAGTACCTAAGAGCCCATGGATAACCATGGATGAAAAGGGTGATAATACCTTCCCTTTTCATAACCTACCCCCCGGACCTAAAATATTCTCTTAAGGTCTGTCCTGTTCTTTTATAACCTTTCCTTTTGGATAAAATAAAAGTCGGTGGCGACTCTTGCTATCCGCAACATTCCTTAAAGTCAGTTCTCCCACCGTGTTACAGAACTGGCGACTCTGCTGGGGATCTATTTAAGAGGGGTACCCTTAGGAATTAGATCACTTTAAATTGTTTGCCTTGTTTGTTTTATATTACTTGTTGGGGTGCTCTTATGTGTGAAAGGTCCTAACCCGGATCTAGTGTACCTTAGGTAAATGGCAATAGACCAAGGAAACTGTACGACGTATATCGATACGGTTGATCTGGTGGCCATAGTTAGTGCGACTTCTTGGTTGGTGCTTATGTTCCTTAAGTCAAGTTGAGGATAATATGAGGCTGCCATATGTTGTCAATGCATTAACTAACTTTTAGAACCCTAGTTAACTCATCTTGGCCTTTAGAAAGTAGTGAGGTAGCCGGCTTTGGTGCAGACTGAAGTTGGTTGACACTCGATGCTACGCTCATTGAGATCTTAAACTTGGAGGGTTTTGGTTGGCAAGTAAGTTGCCTTCTGATCAACCACCCTTGTGAAGGATCAATGATATTGAGATCCCTTAGAACCTGGTTACTTTTGTAGGACAGGATGAACCATCTAACTTCAGGGGAGGGTACTTACCTTTGAACCTCATGCAAGCCTTTAAACCTAGGGCTATGGTGTGACTTGTTTGTGTGTGCCACATGTTTGTGATTGAACATAACATCATGACATCATCATGCATCATGAGCATATCATTTTCCCTAACCATTTCAAGGACCAAAGGATTTATCTTTGTTCTTTGTTGCAGGTCATGGCTTCAGCTCGTAGAAACACCATCAGGATCAACTTTGTGGGGATACCTCCCAAGCTCAAAGAGTTGGTTTCTCAAGTGTCTGATCACTCCCGGTTCAACAAGAGACATGGTCATCTATTGGATCTGGTCACTTCAGGGTTCAATGAAGACATGATGAGTGTCTTGTTCCAGTTCTTTGACCCTAAGCACCATTGCTTCACATTCCCTGACTACCAGCTGGTTCCAACCATGGAGGAGTTCTCTAAACTTCTGGGTATACCTGTTCTTGATCAAAAACCCTTCACAGGTCTGGAGAAGGAGCTTAAACCAGAGGTTATTGCTGCAGCTCTACATCTGAAGAAGTCTGACATTGTCCTAGAGACGAGAAGTGGAGTCAAGGGTATTCTTGCCAAGGTATTAATGGATAAGGCTCAAATGTTCTTGAAGGCCATGAGCTATGATGCTTTTGAGGAGATCTTAGCCTTGCTGATATATGGCTTAGTATTGTTCCCCAATCCAGATCAGTTCATAGATGTTCACG
This sequence comes from Lathyrus aphaca, assembly GCA_963966055.1. Lineage (NCBI taxonomy): Eukaryota > Viridiplantae > Streptophyta > Magnoliopsida > Fabales > Fabaceae > Lathyrus > Lathyrus aphaca. The sequence goes on along the minus strand of OZ014519.1, from coordinate 31,016,855 downwards.
CCATCAACATTTTCCTGAGTCACAATCCAGTGCCTACATTGCTGGGAGACATCCTACATTCTCTTCACACCCGTACTACAAGGGCAAGAGGAACTTTGATGTGCTGCATACCTTTGCTTTCTAGGTGGTTTATTTCTCACCTTCCTCGCTCAGTAATGAAGAATGAGCAAGGGTTCAGATGGTCCAAAAGGATCATGTCACTATCTCACTCAGATATCCATTGGTGCTCCAGATCTATGGAGAATGTCACCATCATTGACCGTTGTGGGGAGTTTCCTAATGTGCCACTTCTAGGCATAAGAGGAGGCATCACCTACAACCCCTCTCTAGCTTTACGACAGTTTGGTTACGCCAGAAGTGATGGTCCACATGACATGTTGATTCAGGGCATTGTGTTTGATTACGACATCGATCTTCAGGGTTACCGTCAGAGATTCATACGAGCCTGGGGAAAAGTAAACAGGGTTGACAGCAAGACACTGGAGCCTAAGTATACTATTCCTATGGAGGCATATCTCAGATGGGTATGATCTCGTGCTCAGACACTCATGATGCCATATCCTGCCATCCTACCAGTTACCATGGAACCTGTTGCTGAAGGAGATACAGCTTATACCATCCTTCACCCAGACATGCCTACTGATATGGAAGACTTGCAGAGATCATGGATCTAACTGAAGGAGCAAAGGGATACTTTCGAGGCTCATTACAAAGCAAGCCAAGCAAGAATCCTAGAGTTAACAAAGCAACTTCACGAGGAACGAAACCTCAACTCATACCTCAATACAAAGAGGAAACGTCCATGGGAGACTTAAAACCCCATCTTTTGTACTTATTTCATTTCCATTTTTGTAAGCCTAAAAGGCAAAACAAGTTATTACTAATAAAAAGTTACTTTCTTGTTTGTTTAAGCAAATTTAAATCCTGCGGTCCTTGAAAACATTGCATATGCATTCCCATATCATTTCATTGCATCACAGGTTTATAATTGTGCACAGGTTTCTCATCTTCTCGCTGTTTATTTCAGCAATGGCTCTTGAACAATCAGTTAAGGATCTTCAGGCACAGAATGCACAGTTCCAAGAGTTGATCTTGAACCTGTCCAAGGGGCAAGATGATTTGAAGGCACTGCTGGCCAAGAAGACTAAGAAGACTAGAAGGTCTGCTGGGTTGCTCAACATGGGAAGAAGGTTCAAGGGTCCTGTCAAGACCAAGGAACAGGTTGAAGACTATGAATCTGAGGAATCTGAGAAAGAGGGAGGCAGTCTCCACAACACTATGGGAGACTCTGATTCTGAGGCTAATTACTATCATGAGCCTAATGAAGACAAATTTAAGAGGCTGGTGGATAGAATGGATGCTATGGAGTTGCAGAAATCATCTGGGCTGGATTTTGAGGATTTGAGTCTGATATCTGGGGTTGTGATACCCATTGGTTTCAAAGTTCCTACCCTTGTTGTTTATGATGGGGTCTCTTGTCCCAAGCTGCATCTGAGGTCTTATGTCAGAAGGATTCAACCTCACACTGCTGACAAGAAGTTGTGGATCCACTTTTTTCAAGAGAGTTTATCTGGAGCTCAGCTGGAGTGGTATTATCAGTTGGAGAGTGTCAACATCAGAGATTGGAATGATCTTGCTGAAGCTTTCTACAAGCAGTATCAATACAATGCTGACTTAGCCCCCACTCGCATGCAGCTTCAGAGCATGTCTATGGGTGCCAAAGAAAGTTTTAAGGAGTATGCTCAGAAATGGAGAGACTTAGCTGGAAGAGTTCAACCCCCTTTGACTGACAGGGAATTGGTTGATATGTTCATGTGTACACTGAATGGTCCGTTTTACAGTCATCTCATTGGAAGCTCATCATCTGGCTTCACTGAGTTGATCATGACAGGAGAGCGGGTAGAGAATGGTATCAAGAATGGTAAGATCCAAGTGGGCACTTCTTCATCAGGTACTGCAAAGAAGCCTCCCACTGGGAAGAAGGAATCCAATGCTGTTTATGGTCAACCTGATCGTAATAGAAGGCATCAGTCTGTGAGTGCAGTTCATATTTCAAATCCAACTCCTGCAACAACAGAGCAGCCTCAAGGCAACCAACAAAGGGCTAGAAGGCAGTTCACGAAGATCAACATGTCAATGGCTCAGGCATTGCAACATTTGTTGAAGGCTGAACTTATTACCCTGAGGGAGGCTCCTCAGAATCCCAATGTTACCTCTCCCAAATACAATCCCAATGCACGATGTGCATATCATTCAAACTGTCCAGGACATGATACTAATAACTGCTGGGTCTTGAAGAACAAAATTCAAGATATGATTGATGCTGGAGAAATTGAGTTTGATCCACCAAATGTGATTACAGCACCACTGCCAAATCACGAGAAGATTGCCAATGCCATTGATGAAGACCTGCATGTCTATTCAGTTATGGAGTTGAGCACACCATTGTCTGTTATCAAAAAGAGGTTAGTACAAGCTGGGATCTTTCCAGGTTGTCGTGAAGATTGTTTGTATTGTACCTATAAGCCGGATAGTTGCTTCATTTTGAGAGATGGAATTCAACGTCTCATGGATAAGTATACTATAGTGTTTGAAAGAAGACCAGCATCTGTAGAAAGTATGGTGGATCATCTGACTCGGGGTAAGAAGATTGAAGAGGTTGACAAGGTTGACAAAGTACCGGTAAGAATCACTTCAAAGAAGCCCATTAAAATCTCTCATCAGGGTCCAATCAAGGTTACTGCTGAAGGTCCTGTGAAAGTTGTTGCTGAAGCCAGAGTGGCTCCTCTAATCATTACCACTCCTGGTCCTATTCCCTATACATCTGACAAAGCTGTGCCTTGGCACTATGGGTCTGATGTTTACATTCATGGTGTTAAGCAAGAGCCTTTACCTGATGTGCCTGCTGATATTGATAATATTGCTGGATCTAGCAAGATCACTCGTAGTGGAAGAGTCTTCTCTCCTCCAGTTACTTCTAAGAGTGCAGTTACTCCTGCTGCTACTTCCACCACTGATGCTAGGGGCAAAGGTCCTGTTATTGAGCCTGTATCTACTGATGTGCCAGCTGCTGATGATCTCTCTAAGCAGATGGAAGAAGTATTGAAAATCATTCGCAAGAGTGATTATGACATTGTTGATCAATTGGGGCATACTCCCTCAAAGATTTCTATGATGTCCTTGTTGCTGTGTTCTGAGGCTCATGCCAAGTCCTTGATCAAGTTTCTGAAGTCTGCTCATGTGCCCAGTGCAATTTCTGTTGACCAATTTGAGAATTGTGTTGCTCACCTGACCTATGATAATGGGTTAGGATTCTCTGATGCTGATTTGACCCCTGCCAAGAGGGATCATAACAGGGCCTTGCATATTTCAATTGAATGCAGGGGCACCACCCTGTCACATGTGCTGATAGACAATGGTTCCTCTCTGAATGTGTTGCCCAAGGAAGTCCTGAATAAACTGAGTCCTGAAGATGCAGTGCTGAAGCCCAGTAATATTGTGGTAAAAGCTTTTGATGGTTCTAGAAGAGTAGTGCATGGGGAAATTGATCTTCCAATCAAAGTTGGTTCTCAGGTGTTTACTGCTACATTTTATGTGATGGATATTCGTCCTTCATACTCTTGTCTGCTTGGTCGTCCCTGGATCCATGGGGCAGGTGCTGTAACCTCTACATTGCACCAAAAGTTGAGATATCCGGTGAATGGAAAGGTTGTTACTGTCTTTGGAGAGGAAGAATACTTTGTCAGCCATGTAAACACTTTCAAGTATCTGGAAGTGGAAGGTGAATACATTGAGACTCCGTGTCAGTCATTTGAAGTGGTTCCCTGGGTTGTTAATGATTGTGTAGCTCCTCCTGTTGTGAAGAAAGTTCCTGTGGTCATCAGAAAACCTCCAACAATGGCAATGGCCTCCCTCAATGATGCTAGAGCTGTGGTGGATGAAGGTGGTTGTACTATTTGGGGTCAGCTCCCTGATATTCCATATAAGTCTGACAAGTTTGGTTTGGGTTTCACTGCAGAGTCCCAGAAGGCTGTTCGTCGTGCTCGTGCTGCTCGTATCACCAATCAAGGGGTTATCAACGCTGTGGGAGATCAAGATGAAGACTACAACTTGGATGCATGGATTTTTCCTACTGTGGGTGCTGGACTCAATAATTGGAAAGCTGAAGATGTTATCCCTATCTCCTTTAGTCAGGAGTAAATACTATTACTGTGTTGTTGCTTCTAAGTTTGTAATTTCTTGGACAATAAAACTTTCAAGCCATGTGCCTTACCCGGGGCACAATGGTGTGCTTGTTACGGGCTGTCATTTCATTTGCATACTTCATTCAATAAAATCAGTGGACGTTTCGTTTTAGTAAATATTGTGTTCCTTGTCTTTCTTTTCTTTTATTTTTACTTTATCAGCTATGTGTTCTTACACACACCCACATCACTAAATGCAGATCCTCATCCACTCTGGATCCTGTTGATAACAGTTCTACTATTGCCAATTACAATTTCGAGAATCCGATCTATCAAACTGAAGACGGAAATGAGGACGATTGTGAAATACCTGTAGAGCTTGCTAGGTTGTTACAACAAGAAGAGAAAGCTATACATCCACATGAAGAGCCAGTCGAAGTTGTGAATCTGGGAACTGAAGAAAACAGAAAAGAGGTCAAGGTAGGGGCTGATTTAGAGAACAGTGTCAAGAGCAGGTTGATTCAGATGTTACGTGACTATGTGGAGATCTTTGCTTGGTCTTATGAAGATATGCCAGGGTTGGATACAGACATTGTGGTTCACCGTTTACCAGTGAAAGAAGATTGTCGTCCAAAGAAGCAGAAGGTTCGTCGTATGCGTCCTGAAATGTCAGAAAAGATCAAAGCAGAGGTAATGAAACAGTTCAATGTCGGGTTCTTAGCAGTGACTTCTTATCCTCAGTGGGTTGCAAATGTGGTACCAGTTCCTAAGAAAGATGGTAAGGTACGTATGTGTGTAGACTACAGAGATTTGAACAAGGCTAGCCCCAAAGATGACTTTCCACTTCCTCATATTGACATCCTGGTAGACAATACTGCTCAGCATAAGATATTCTCTTTTATGGATGGTTTCTCTGGTTACAATCAAATCAAGATGGCACCTGAAGATATGGAGAAGACAACGTTTGTGACACAGTGGGGCACCTTTTGCTATAAGGTGATGCCATTTGGTTTGAAGAATGCAGGGGCAACATATCAGCGTGCTATGGTGGCTTTGTTTCATGATATGATTCATCATGAGATAGAGGTATATGTGGATGATATGATAGCCAGATCTCAGAATGAAGAGCAACATCTTGATCATCTGCACAAGTTGTTTGAGAGGTTGAAGAAATACAAGCTGAGGTTGAATCCAAACAAGTGTACTTTTGGAGTTAGATCTGGAAAGCTCCTGGGTTTCATTGTCAGTGGAAAAGGTATTGAAGTGGATCCTGCAAAAGTGAAAGCTATACGAGAGATGCCAGCTCCCCGTACTGAGAAGGAGGTTAGAGGTTTCTTGGGACGATTGAATTACATTGCAAGATTTATTTCCCAATTAACTACCATCTGTGAGCCAATCTTCAAGTTGTTGAAGAAAGATCAGGTGATGGAATGGAATGATGAGTGCCAGACTGCCTTTGATGAGATTAAGAGATATTTGCTAGAGCCACCAATTTTGATGCCACCAGTTGATGGAAGACCCTTGATTATGTACTTAACAGTGCTATACAATTCAATGGGGTGTGTGTTGGGGCAACATGACGAGTCTGGTCGAAAAGAGCAGGCAATATACTACCTTAGCAAAAAGTTTACCGACTGTGAAACAAGATACTCACTGCTCGAGAAAACTTGCTGTGCTTTGGCATGGTCTGCTCGCCGACTAAGACAGTATATGTTGACCCATACTACCTTATTGATTTCGAAGATGGATCCAATCAAGTACATATTTGAGAAACCTGCTCTCTCCGGAAGAATTGCAAGATGGCAAATGATCTTGACAGAATATGATATACAGTATACTACTCAGAAGGCCATTAAGGGAAGTGTTGTTGCTGATCATTTGACTCATCAAGCAGTAGATGATTACCAGTCAATGAATTTTGAGTTCCCTGATGAAGACATTATGACTGTTACCAAAGAACCTGGACAATATGACGGACCTGAACAAGGATCCCGATGGACTATGGTTTTTGATGGTGCCTCTAATGCACATGGTAATGGTGTTGGTGTTGTAATTAGTTCCCCTGAAGGTTGTCATACCCCGATTACTGCTAGACTTTGTTTCTATTGTACCAATAACATAGCTGAGTATGAGGCATGTATCATGGGTATTAAAGTTGCTATTGATATGAAGATTCAGTTCCTTGATGTGTATGGAGATTCAGCCCTGGTAGTGAGTCAGATTAAAGGAGATTGGGATACCAAGCATGATAATCTCATTCCTTACAGAGAGCATGTGTTGTCTTTGATCCCATATTTCAAAGAGATTACCTTTGGACATATTCCACGAAGAGAGAATCAGTTGGCAGATGCATTGGCCACCATGGCATCTATGTTTGAGATCAGCTGGGATGATGAAGCTCCCAAGATTACTATTGATAGATTTGAAAAGCCTGCATACTGCAATGAGATTGATACAGAAGGGGCAGAGGAGAAGCCTTGGTTCTATGAAGTGAAAAGATATCTTGAAGTTCAGGAGTTTCCTGAAGGGGCATCTGTCAAAGATAGGAAGTTTCTGAGGAGGTTCTCTGCTAAGTTCTTTTTGAGTAATGGGATTCTATACAAGCGCAATCATGATTCAACTATGCTTCGTTGTGTGGACAAAAAGGAAGCAACTGAGATTATGGAAGAGATGCATGATGGGACCTTTTGAAGGAAAATTGCGATCTAAACGCAGCGGAAAACAAAAAATTTTCCTTTAGTGATCCTTACGAATGAGCATGGTCAGTGATAGAATCGTTACCTCTTTGTGGCGATTCAGATCTTTGATGCAGCGATCACAAGAGTTGATGAAGTGCAACGCCTCTACTCAGTCCACACGAACAGCTTCCGGTCACAGTGCTAGCTGCTTACGAACGGAATTATTTGAGTGAGAATCAAAAACGAAATTGCATCAAGTAAAAGCTTCATCACAAGGGTTCCTTTTATAGACTCTCTTGTGGGCTGCGGGCTAAAAGCCCAATTCACATGATCCATAATAATATTATATATTATTATAATAACTATTATTATAATAAATATATTTATTTTATTATTATTTTATAACCATTATAAAATAACAATAATTATTATTATATTATCCGAATTTCTATTTTTTCACTTAAGTGCACCGTACCTTACGGTGTTCCTTTGATTTCTCTATCTCTCATCAAACTGTCCTTATGTGTGTGACCCTGTAGGATTTCGTAACGTTGGTAATTATATTAAATTATATATTTAACATAATAAACAGTGAGCGGTATCTAGCAACACATCACTGCTACCCAAGTCACGAAAATGTCATGTGATCTGACAAAACCTTCTTCGTGATAATATATGTTTGTACAATTACCCTTTTGCCCCTATGTCTATATTGAACACAAGGCATACACTGTGTCATCCTTGTCCAGTTCAATATTGGGCCCTTAGACATTTCTCCTGTTATGCAGGATTGGCAAATTCCATCTAGGACACTCATGTCCCTCAGCATGCTTCGTGGAGTGCCCATCAACTGTCTTTATGATCATCCAGTTACGGATAATGTTTGATCAGCAATAAAGCACCCGACTCTACATCTAGGGTCCATAGTGGTTTCAGGTCGAAGGGTGGTAATACACCATTATCACCATGAGAATAACTTATGACACTTTGCATAACATACTATGTAGTATTCTCATAGCGGGTCAATCCGGTATAAATATTACTCCTAACATTTATACCTATGTCAAGACTTGATAACTCTTTATCCATGATCCATGAGATGTGATCATCAGTCTATCTTCATAATAGTCTCAATGCTTTAATGTTATCCCACTTTTGCAATGAAGATTGACTACGGATATTTTAAGAATAATGTCTTTATGTTTAATGGGATCTCATGATTAAGTCACACTTAACATTTCATTAAACAGACTAACTATTCTAGGGACTTTATTATTCTGAAAGACAAACATAATAAAGAAATGCCTTTTATTATTAAACGAATAATCCGATACAAGTACCAAAAAGTATTGGCCTCTAGGGCTTACACCAACACCTTTGGCACTCATTCTAGTGGTCATGCCATGGTAAAGAAGATTTTGAGAGCAGGTTACTATTGGTCTACCATGGAAGCTGATTGCTACCAACACTCCAGAACTTGTCACAAGTGTCAAATCTATGCTGATAAAGTTCATGTACCTCCATCACCATTGAATGTGTTGACTGCTCCTTGGCCCTTTGCCATGTGGGGCATTGATATGATTGGTGAGATCAAACCTACTGCTTCTAATGGGCATCGTTTCATCCTGGTGGCTATTGATTATTTTACGAAGTGGGTAGAGGCAGCTTCATATGCATCTGTGACTAAGAATGTCGTGGCTCGGTTCATTAAGAATAATCTCATATGTAGGTATGGCATCCCCGAAAGGATCATCACTGACAATGGCTCTAATCTGAACAACACTATGATTACTGATCTCTGCACACAGTTCAAGATTAAGCATCACAACTCTTCTCCGTATCGTCCGAAGATGAATGGGGCAGTTGAAGCTGCTAATAAGAACATTAAGAAGATTGTACAGAAGATGACTGTTACCTACAAGGATTGGCATGAGATGTTACCATTTGCTCTTCATGGTTATCGTACTACAATACGTACTCCAACAGGGGCAACCCCATTCTCTTTAGTCTATGGTATGGAAGCAGTTCTGCCCATTGAAATTCAGATCCCCTCCTTAAGAATTATGAAGGATGCAGGCTTGGATGAAGATGAGTGGATTCATACTCGACTGGACCAGATAAATTTGATTGATGAGAAGAGGTTAGCAGCAGTTTGTCATGGCCAGATGTACCAAAAGCGAATGATCAAAGCTTTTAACAAGAAGGTTAAGCCAAAGGTATATCAGGCTGGTGACTTGGTAATCAAGCGTATCATATTACCACAGAGTGATCCTAGGGGCAAGTGGACTCCAACATATGAAGGACCATTTGTAGTCAAGACAGTGTTCTCAGGAGGTGCCATGATACTGACTACAATGGATGGTGAGGACTTCCCACAACCTGTAAACACAGACATAGTTAAAAAATACTACGCATAAAAAGAGACCCGCTAGGTTGACTGGCCTAGGCAAAAATAAGGGCATCCCGGCAAACCAAAAGGGTTTGGGCAAAAATTAGGGATATATATAAAAAGATGTACACCCGGCAAGTCGAAAACCTGAAAAGGCGGCTTGGGCAAAAAAGGGTATCCCGGTGGATTGAAAACCTGAAAGGGCAATCCAGGCAAAAGTTAGGGATTAAAGCGTATGACTATGTCTCGTTTGGATCACTCATGAAACTGCAACCAGTTGTATTACTTATTCAAGCTCAAACAGATAAGGCTCAATTCAATCGTTTCCGTCTCAACAGCAAGAAGATGAGATACTTGAGTGGCAATAGTAGAATTGAAACTCAATAGGATTGTTTCCCACATAGCTGATTCTCTTTTGTAAAACTTTATGACAAAATCCTCTTACTAGGGTTTATGTCTCCTTGTACAAACTTACCCGTGTATGGGTCACTTTTTGATATAAATAAATTCCATCTTTTGAATCCAGATTTACTTTTACCCTATTTACATAAGCGAAACGTCCATTGGTTGTGTTTGAATGTATGTATGCTTTTGAATATGATTGATGTTTACCAAAAATGCATGTATGCTTTTAATATGATTAATGTTTACCAGAAATGCATGAAAATGCAGTAATAGTATTTACTAAGGACGAACGAGGGAAGGATTTCAACGAAGCTTCACCAGTTCACCTTACAAGACAGTTACAAACCCTCAGTAGGACTAGTTCATCTTCATAAAGTCTCATCTCCCCTGGAATTTATATCCATCTCTTTTATCCTCATACGGATATTCGGGAAATTACTTTCCAATAAGAGTACGACGAACGAAGACGGGATGTTATACTTATCCTACTATCAAACGAAGACGAAGGTTATATATACCCTACTATCCCCAACAACGGGAGGTTATATCTATACCTTACTATCCCCAGCAGACGGAAGGTTATATATTCTTCAACAACAAATCGGGATTTATTTTCCCTGGCCAGTAGTTGTTATACGAAGATATCCAGACGCTTCCGGCAGTATCATATCATACATACATCATTTACATTATACCATAGCATATATATCCATAGACATATAGTACATTACCTAAGTGCATCATATCATACATGCATACATAAAGCATAAGCTAATGTTATTATACAGAATGCTACCTTGTTTCAGGTTAATTATCCAACAAACAAGCTTATGATCTTTGGGACTGCTTTATTGTAACCTCAGGGTTACTTTATCCTCCTGATAAGCTTCTTATTACTTTGGGACTGCTTTATTGTAACCTCAGGGTTACTTTATCCTCCTGATAAGCTTCTTATTACTTCGGGACTGCTTTATCGTCACCTCAAGGTTACTTTATCCTCTTGATAACTTCTCATGACTTCAAGACTGCTTTAGAGTTATTGCTCTATCCTCCTGAAATCATATTATTATTTCAAGACTGCTTTAGAGTTATCATTATTGATGGCTCTATCCTCCTGAAATCATGACTTCAAGACTGCTTTAGAGTTATTGATTGCTCTATCCTCCTGAAATCATATTATTACTTCAAGACTGCTTTAGAGTTATCATTATTGATTGCTCTATCCTCCTGAAATCATATTATTACTTCAAGACTGCTTTAGAGTTATCATTATTGATTGCTCTATCCTCCTGAAGACATATCACATTATTATTTCAAGACTGCTTTGGAGTTGTCATTATTGATTGCTCTATCCTCCTGAAATCATATTATTTCTTCAAGACTGCTTTAGGGTTATCATTATTGATTGCTCTATCCTCATGAAGACATGTTGTTACATCAGTACTGCTCCAGACTCCTGACAGCTCTCATTATACTGCTGAAGAACTTTCCCCTAGTGGCATCTTTAAGCCCACTCAATCATGTTCAACCAACCATCAATATCACTCAATGCACTGGTGAGTGCAAATTTTTGGGCTTTTGTGTTCAATCCCCTTCAACCTTCCAGGTTACGACTGGAAAATATACCAATCTAACCCCTCAGGTTTCAGAAAATTGAACAGGGGCAGCTGTTGCACCCCAAAATTTGCCCTCACAATACAAGACTTTGTGTTCTAAGAAGGTTCACAAGGTTCACAAGTCCTCCAACACTTACATAACCTTTCATGAGGTTCATGAAGTCTACAAGTCACTTCATGAAGGTTCACAAGGTTCACAAGCCTCTCAACACTTACAAGACCTTTCATGAGGTTCATGAAGTCTACAAGTTACTTCTTGAAGGTTCACAAGGTTCACAAGTTTCACAATAATTACAAAGCTTTCCTGAGGTTTATGAGGTCTACAAAGCCACTTCATGAGGTTCACAAGGTTCACAAGCTTCACAATACCTCCCATGAGTATCACAAGACACTTTATGAAGATTCACAAGGTTCACAAAGTTCACAATTGGTCAAAGGAGTTGACAATTCCCTCAGACAATGCATCCCCTAATCAGTGCATCCAAAACTAGGGTTTTGACTTTAATCAGGCTAAATGGACTTCCAATACCTCAAGTGAGTTTCATAACATCTTATATGTGTGTAAGAACCCCCATGTCAAGTTTCAAGGCTTTTCTCAAAAGTTTGCTCAGTCAGATGATCAGATAAGTCAAAATCAGTCAATGTAGTTAAAAAGTCAAACTGAGGTCAACTGTGGTCAAACCAAAGTCAAACTTCATGATTTTTTGCCAACATCAAGTATATGAAGTAAAATTCATCATTTGATCAAGGGTTGATCATGATTCATCAAGGAGATTCCAGATCATCAATAATCAGGAGTTTCTAAATTAGGGTTTCCTTAGTAAAAGTCAACTGAACTTTGACCAGCCATAACTTTCACATACTTCATCACCAAGTCTCCATCCAAAGCTCATTTTGAAGGAAATTGAATTCTCTACAACTTTGAGGTTGAAAGTTAAGCTCAAAAATGCTTCATTTGAAAGATATGATCTAAGACATTATAGGTCATTTCAAAAGTCAACAAAAAGTCAACAACTTCAAAAGGGCATAACTTGAGATTGGTAAATGATATGGACCTGAAACCAATGGGGTTGTTTAGAGGACTCTTCAAGCTTTCCAAAAAGTCCAAGAACACCCTCATACCTTTAAAATTGAAGGAGATGTGCCCTTGCAAAGTTGGGAAATTTTGTGATGGTTTATGTTGAAAATGGAGGCTTAAAAGTAATTTTTTCCAAATGGGCTTGCTAAAGTTGTGATCCAATCCACTTCATATCACTATGCACGACCCAATTGACCAAAATTCAGCATTTTTATTATTTTATTTTTATTTATTATTGATTTAATTCATAAAAATCATTTTAAATAAATATAAAATGTGAAAATCTATTTTTGGGTGAAGATTGAGGTTCTAGAAATCCTTAATTGATGATTGAAGCTTAAAGAGAAGGAAATCATGTGACTAATCCAAAGATAGCAAGTCTTCATGAGCAAATATTTGACTTTTACAACATGATCTTTTTCAATCTTTTTGGATCCAAATCTCCACACAATGAATACATATTTCTGACCTAATTTACTCCCATATAAGTATCAAGCATAAGCATAACCCTAGGGCACGAAATCCAGCAGCCAAAAGTGTAAGTTCATTGTTCAAATTCATCAAAAAAAGTGAGATTCGGATTTTGAATTCCAAGGCACTAGAAGGTAAAATAAAGACATGGCTAGACTCCTTGATCATCATGGAACATAACCAGATCATAACATTGCCTCATAACATCACATATGGACAAATCCGATTCAAACTTTTTCACACTTTCATGATTTTTCGTTCTTGAACATTTATGCATTATTATTAAGTTTTGTTTGATGATTTGTGCTTTATGAAGGTTTGTGATGAATTCTGGGCAGGTTAATTGAAGAAAACATGGCCGAAACTCATAATGCCATTTTAGGGTTCATGACCTTCATATTAGGCTTTAATGATCCAGTGAATATAAATGATTTTTAAGACCATGGCTTGATTTGAATTGACCTCTGGATCATGTTTACGTTTTCAATTTTGTAAAATTTCACTGTTTGGTTGATCGTTGAGTTTCGTAGGTTTTGCTAGGGTTTATTTTTCGCAGGAAATAGCATAGGTGAAATCGCAGCTAATTTCGCATGTCACAAGGTTGAAGAAGAAGCTGATGGCGCGCAGCTGGGAATTTGAAAATCAATTATAATATTTTATTGAATTGTTTCTATGTTTAATCACCAAAACAGGTTTGGTCCAGTGGTGGAAGTGATGCGCGTATGACCTGAGGCCAGGAGTTCGAATCCAGCCTCTGGCAATTCTTTTTGATGAGTTTTCATGTAATTTGTAATTTTAATATATTATGTTATGTGGTCATTATACTGCCAGATAGGCTCTCCCAGCCAGGCGGTAACGCGTACTTGCTTGCATTCATAAGGTCCTGGGTACGAATCCTACCCCAGGCCTTTTTATTTCTTTTATTTTCCAGGTTTTTCAAAACTAAGAACAAAACGTGTTGGACTTGCTGCTTTGTTATCAACGCCTGGTTGGTCCAGTGGAATGTTTTGGTGCTGGCAGGCATGAGTACCTGGGTTCAAACCCAGCCAAGGTAAGTTTCTCAATTTTTGTCATTTTTCTATTTTTCTTAATTAATTAGTTATTTGTTTTATATTCTTAATAAAATTTAAATTATATATATATTCCAAATTCAAAATAATCTCATATTCTCTAAAAAGTTTCTAAACTTTTTTTTTTATTATTTTTATTCAAAAATTTATCTTATTATTTTATAATTATAATATGTATATGTATATTAGTTAATTTTGTATATAAATAAACCCTAATTTTCTAAACAAACCCTAAAAATTTTTTCTAAAATAAAATTTAGTTCTATTTTCTTAATAATAATTTTATTTTCTACTTTTTAGTGTAATTATTATTGTATGTTTATTTCTTTAATATGATTCTTATAAATTTTATATAATTATTTTTGTAAATATGATTATTGTTTACTTAAAATTTATTTTCTCCATAATGTGTAAATATTTTTTTAGTTGTTGATATATTTAGAGGTAATTAAAATTTTATAATAATTAAAACTTATAATTATATTATATTCAAAAAATTTTATTCTTATCATATATAAAAATTAAAATTTGTGTTTATCTTGTCATTATAATATTTTTCTATTTATGTTATTTTAATTATTGTTACTAACTAAATTATTATGTATTATTATATTATATTTTTATTATTCTAACCTTGTTATTTATTTTTAATTATTCTTATTGACATTTTCACTAACCTAATTTTTGATCATATTTATCACTAACCCCTATTATTTATTGCTTATTTATTTATATTTTATTTATTTTGCTATTTATTTATTCTGCTTATTATTTTGCTTATTATTATAATTTCTTGTAATTGCTTCCGGGATGTAAATTTTATAATTATTATTGTTGCTATGGTTAGTAATTAGGGAGTAAAAAACATGTATGTTATGTAAAAATTAACTTAGATAAATTTAATCATAAGATAATTAAATTAAACACTCACACACACGTAAGTCGATTTTAATCGCCGTCTCACATTTCTAAGGTTATCCCTCAAGTTGCCTACGAATAATGGTTAAGTGGGGTGTATAAAGCAAGTCTCTTAAAAGAAAAATCATCAAGTCCCTCATGGTTGCCTTTACGGATCGAGTCCCTTCGAATAATGATGATAGTCCCTCCAGTATGCTTATTACACCCCACAGTTGCCTTCATAATCAGATTGTCCCTCACATGTCCCTAACATCCAAGGTAATGACTACCTACTCCTTAATAGTAGGGATAGTCTTACCAATGAAAGGATAAAGAACAAGAAAGACTTTAAACATTAGGGTAGGTTCCTCTTATGTACTTGCTCACTTCAAACTTTTTTCAAACACTTAACAAATTTCAAACAAATTTTCAAACAAGTTTTTACACATCCGTACATGGATTATTATTAACTATTCTGAAAATTTTTCTATTCACACACTACACTTTCAAAAACAATTCAAAAGTGAGCTAAGTACCTAAGAGCCCATGGATAACCATGGATGAAAAGGGTGCTAATACCTTCCCTTTTCATAACCTACCCCCCGGACCCAAAATATTCTCTTAAGGTCTTTCCTGTTCTTTTATAACCTTTCCTTTTGGATAAAATAAAAGTCGGTGGCGACTCTTGCTATCCGCAACATTCCTTAAAGTCAGTTCTCCCACCGTGTTACAGATACGGAGAAGAGTTGTGATGCCTAATCTTGAACTGCATGCAGAGATCAGTAATCATAGTGTTGTTCAGATTGGAGCCATTGTCAGTAATAATCCTTTCAGGGATGCCATACCTACATATGAGAATATTCTTAATGAATCGAGCCACAACATTCTTAGTAACAGATGCAAATGAAGCTGCCTCATATATCAATGCCCCACATGGCAAAGGGCCAAGGAGCAGTCAACACATTCAATGGTGATAGAGGTATATGGACTTTATCAGCATAGATTTGACACTTGTGACAAGTTCTGGAGTGTTGATAGCAATCAGCTTCCATGGTAGACCAATAGTAACCTGCTCTCAATATCTTCTTTGCCATAGTATGACCACTAGAATAAGTGCCAAAAATCCCATCATGCATATCTTCCATAATCTTTGTTGCTTCCTTCTTATCCACACAACGAAGCATAGTTGAATCATGATTGCGCTTGTACAAAATCCCATTACTCAAAAAGAACTTAGCAGAAAACCTTCTCAGAAACTTCCTATCCTTGACAGATGCCCCTTCAGGGATCTCCTGAGCTTCAAGATATCTTTTTACTTCATAGAACCAAGGCTTCTCCTTTGCCCCTTCTGTGTCAATCTCATTGCAGTATGCAGGCTTCTCAAATCTATCAATAGTAATCTTGGGAGCTTCATCATCCCAGCTGATCTCAAACATGGATGCCATGGTGGCTAATGCATCTGCCAACTGATTCTCTCTCCGTGGGATATGTCCAAAGGTAATCTCTTTGAAGTGTGGGATCAAAGACAACACATACTCTCTGTAAGGAATGAGATTATCATGCTTGGTATCCCAATCTCCTTTGATTTGACTAACTACCAGGGCTGAATCTCCATATACGTCAAGGAACTGAATCTTCATATCAATAGCAACTTTAATACCCAGGATACATGCCTCATACTCAGCCATGTTATTGGAACAATAGAAACAAATTCTGGCAGTAATCGGGGTATGACAACCTTCCGGGGAACTGATCACAACACCAACACCATTACCAAGTGCATCGGAAGCACCATCAAAAACCATAGTCCATCGGGATCCTTGTTCAGGTCCGTCATATTGTACAGGTTCTTTGGTAATAATCATAATGTCTTCATCAGGGAACTCAAAACTCATTGACTGGTAATCATCCACTGCTTGATGAGCCAAATGATCAAAAACAACACTTCCTTTAATGGCCTTCTGAGTAGTATACTGTATGTCATATTCTGTCAAGATCATTTGCCATCTTGCAATTCTTCCGGAGAGAGCAGGTTTCTCAAATATGTACTTGATTGGATCCATCTTCGAAATCAATAAGGTAGTATGAGTCAACATATACTGTCTTAGTCGGCGAGCAGCCCATGCCAAAGCGCAGCAAGTTTTCTCGAGCAGTGAGTATCTTGTTTCACAGTCGGTAAACTTTTTGCTAAGGTAGTATATTGCCTGCTCTTTTTGACCAGACTCGTCATGTTGCCCCAACACACACCCCATTGAGTTGTCTAACACTGTTAAGTACATAATCAAGGGTCTTCCATCAACTGGTGGCATCAAAATTGGTGGTTCCAGCAGATATCTCTTGATTTCATCAAAGGCCGTCTGACACTCATCATTCCATTCCATCACCTGATCTTTCTTCAACAACTTGAAGATTGGCTCACAGATGGCAGTTAATTGGGAAATAAATCTTGCAATGTAGTTCAATCGTCCCAAGAAACCTCTAACTTCCTTCTCAATACGGGGAGTTGGCATCTCTCGTATAGCTTTCACTTTTGCAGGATCCACTTCAATACCTTTTCCACTGACAATGAAACCCAGGAGCTTACCAGATCTAACTCCAAAAGTACACTTGTTTGGGTTCAATCTTAACTTGTATTTCTTCAATCTCTCAAACAATTTATGCAAATGATCAAGATGTTGCTCTTCATTCGGGGACCTGGCTATCATATCATCCACATATACCTCTATCTCATGATGAATCATATCATGAAACAAAGCCACCATAGCACGCTGATATGTTGCCCCTGCATTCTTCAAACCAAATGGCATCACCTTATAACAAAAAGTGCCCCACTGTGTAACAAATGTTGTCTTCTCCATATCTTCAGGTGCCATCTTGATCTGATTGTAACCAGAGAAACCATCCACAAAAGAGAATACCTTATGCTGAGCAGTGTTGTCTACCAGAACATCAATATGAGGAAGTGGAAAATCATCTTTGGGGCTAGCCTTGTTCAAATATCTGTAGTCCACACACATACGTACCTTACCATCTTTCTTAGGTACCGGCACCACATTTGCAACCCACTGAGGATAAGAAGTCACTGCTAAGAACCCTGCATTGAACTGTTTCATTACCTCTGCTTTGATCTTTTCTGACATCTCAGGACGCATACGACGAACCTTCTGCTTCTTTGGACGACAATCTTCTTTTACTGGTAAACGGTGAACCACAATGTTTGTATCCAACCCTGGCATATCTTCATAAGACCAAGCAAAGATCTCCACATAGTCACGTAACATCTGAATCAACCTGTTCTTGACACTGTCCTCTAATTCAGCCCCTATCTTGACTTCTTTCCTGTTTTCTTCAGTTCCCAGATTCACAACTTCGACTGGCTCTTCATGTGGCTGTATAGCTTTCTCTTCTTGTTGTAACAACCTAGCAACCTCTATAGGTACTTCACAATCGTCCTCATTTCCATCTTCAGTTTGATAGATCGGATTCTCGAAATTATAATTGGCAATAGTAGAACTGTTATCAACAGGATCCAGAGTGGATGAGGATCTGCATTTTAGTGATGTGGGTGTGTGTAAGAACACATAGCTGATAAAGCAAAAATAAAAGAAAAGAAAGACAAGGAACACAATATTTACGAAAACGAAACGTCCACTGATTTTTATTGAATGAGGTATGCAAATGAAATGACATCCCGTAACAAGCACACCATTGTGGCCCGGGTAAGGCACAAGGCTTAAGAGTTCAATTGTTCAAGAAATTACAAACTTAAAAAACAACAACACAGTAATAGTATTTACTCCTTACTAAAGGAGATAGAGATAACATCTTTAGCTTTCCAATTATTGAGTCCAGCACCCACAGTAGGAAAAATCCAAGCATCCAGATTGTAGTCTTCATCATAGTCTCCCATAGCATTGATTTGATCTTTCATAACCCCTTGATTGGTGATACGAACAGCACGAGCACGACGAACAGCCTTCTGGGACTCTGCAGTGAAACCCAAACCAAATTTGTCAGACTTGTATGGGATATCAGGAAGCTGACCCCAAATAGTACAACCACCTTCATCCACTACAGCTCTAGCATCCTTGAGGGAGGCCATTGTTGGAGGTATTCTGGTGACCACAGGAACTTTCTTGACAACCGGAGGAGCTACATAATCATTAACAATCCAAGGAACCACTTCAAATGTCTGACACGGAGTTTCAACGTATTCACCTTCTACTTCCAGATACTTGAAGGTGTTCACATGGCTGACAAAGTATTCTTCCTCTCCATAGACAGTAACAACTTTTCCTTCTACTGGATATCTCAGCTTCTGATGTAATGTAGAGGTTACAGCACCTGCCCCATGGATCCAGGGACGACCAAGCAAACAAGAGTACGAAGGACGAATATCCATCACATAAAATGTAGCATTAAAAACCTGAGATCCAACTTTGATTGGGAGATCAATTTCTCCATGCACTACTCTCCTCGAACCATCAAAAGCCTTTACCACTATATTACTGGGCTTCAGCACAGCATCTTCAGGACTCAGCTTATTCAGGACTTCTTTGGGCAACACATTCAGAGAGGAACCATTGTCTATCAATACATGTGACAGGGTAGTGCCCCTGCATTCAATTGAGATATGCAGAGCCCTGTTATGATCCCTCTTGGCAGGGGTCAAATCAGCATCAGAAAACCCTAACCCATTATCATAAGTCAGGTGGGCAACACAATTCTCAAACTGGTCAACATAAATTGCATTGGGTACATGAGCAGTCTTCAGAAACTTGATCAGGGCTTTGGCATGAGCCTCAGAACACAATAACAAGGATAGCGTATAAATCTTGGAAGGAGTATGCCCCAACTGATCAACAATGTCATAATCACTCTTGCGAATGATTTTCAATACTTCTTCCATCTGCTTAGAGAGATCATCAGCAGCTGGTACATCAGTAGGTATAGGCTCAATAACAGGACCTTTGCCCCGAGCATCAGTGGTGGAAGTAGCAGCAGGAGTAACTGCATTCTTGGAAGTCACTGGAGGAGAGAAGACTCTTCCGCTTCGTGTGATCTTACTGGATCCAGCAATATTATCAACATCAACAGGCATATCAACTAAGGGTTCCTGCTTAACACCATGGATATAAACATCAGACCCATAATGCCAAGGCACAGCTTTATCAGACGTATACGGAATAGGACCAGGAGTAGTAATGACCATAGGAGCCACTCTGGCTTCAGCAACAACCTTCACAGGGCCTTCAGCAGTAATCTTAATTGGACCCTTATGAGTGATTTTAACAGGACCTTTGGAAGTGATCCTTACCGGCATTTTGTCAACCATGTCAACCTCCTCAATCTTCCTACCTTGAGTAATATGATCCACCATACTTTCTACAGACGATGGAGTCCTCTCAAACACTATGGTATACTTATCCATGAGACGTTGAATTCCATCTCTCAATCTCCAGCAACTATCCGGCTTATAAGTACAATACAAACAATCTTCACGACAACCTGGAAAGAACCCAGCTTGTACTAACTTCTTCTTGATAACAGACAATGGTGTGGTCAACTCTGCAACTGAATAAATATGTAAATCTTCATCAATGGCATTGACAGTCTTCTCATGATTTGGCATGGGAGCAGTAATCACATTTGGAGTACCCGGAGGGTCAAACTCAATCTCTCCAGCCTCAATCATATCTTGAATTTTGTTCTTCAAGACCCAGCAACTATTAGTATCATGTCCCTGACAGTTTGAATGATATGCACATCGTGCATTGGGATTGTACCTGGGAGAGGTAACATTGGGATTCTGAGGAGCCTCTTTCAGAGTAATAAGTTCAGCCTTCAACAAGTGTTGCAATGCCTGAGCCATTGACATGTTGATCTTTGTGAACTGCCTTCTAGCCCTCTGTTGGTTGCCCTGTGGCTGTTCTGTTGTTGCAGGTGTTGGATTTGAAATATGAACTGCACTCACAGACTGATGCCTTCTATTACGATCAGGTTGACCATAAACAGCATTGGATTCTTTCT
Source organism: Lathyrus aphaca (assembly GCA_963966055.1). Classification (NCBI taxonomy): domain Eukaryota; kingdom Viridiplantae; phylum Streptophyta; class Magnoliopsida; order Fabales; family Fabaceae; genus Lathyrus; species Lathyrus aphaca. Next base: position 30,996,037 of record OZ014519.1, on the reverse strand, counting down.
TCCCAGTGGGAGGCTTCTTTGCAGCACCTGATGAAGAAGTACCCACTTGGATCTTGCCACTCTTTATACCATTTTCCACGCGCTCTCCTGTCATTATCAACTCAGTGAAGCCAGATGATGAGCTTCCAATGAGATGACTGTAAAAAGGACCATTCAGCGTACACATGAACATATCAACTAACTCCCTGTCAGTTAAAGGGGGTTGTACTCTTCCAGCTAAATCTCTCCACTTCTGAGCATACTCCTTGAAACTTTCTTTGGCACCCATAGACATGCTTTGCAACTGCATGCAAGTGGGAGCTAAATCAGCATTGTATTGATACTGCTTATAGAAAGCTTCAGCAAGATCATTCCAATCCCTGATGTTGACACTTTCCAATTGATAATACCACTCCAATTGAGCTCCAGATAAGCTCTCTTGGAAAAAATGGATCCACAACTTCTTATCAGCAGTGTGAGGTTGAATTCTTCTGACATAAGACCTCAGATGCAGCTTGGGACAAGAGACCCCATCATAAACAACAAAGGTAGGAACCTTGAAACCAATGGGTATGACTACCCCAGATATCAAACTCAAATCTTCAAAATCCAGCCCAGAAGACTTCTGCAACTCCATAGCATCCATTCTATCCACCAGCATCTTGAATTTGTCTTCATTAGGCTCATGGTAGTAATTAGCCTCAGAATCAGAGTCCCCCATAGTGTTGTGGAGACTGCCTCCCTCTTTTTCAGACTCTTCAGACTCATAATCTTCAACTGGTTCTTTGGTCTTGGCAAGACCTTTGAACCTTCTTCCCATGTTGATCAAGCCACCTGACCTTCTAGTCTTCTTAGTCTTCTTGGCCAGCAGCGTCTTCAATTCATCCTGCCCCTTGGTCAGGTTCAGGATCAGCTCTTGGAACTGTGCATTTTGTGTCTGGAGATCCTTAACTGTTTGTTCAAGAGCCATTGCTGAAATAAACAGCGAGAAGGTGAGAAACCTGTGCACAATTATAAACTTGTGATGCAATGAAATGATATGTGAATGTATATGCAATGTTTTCAAGGACCGCAGGATTTAAATTTGCTTAAACAAACAAGAAGGTAAACTTTTATTAGTAATAAACTTGTTTTGCCTCTTGGGCTTACAGAAATGAAATGAAATAAGTACAAAAGATGGGGTTTTAAGTCTCCCATGGACGTTTCCTCTTTGTGTTGAGGTATGAGTTGAGATTCCGTTCTTCGTGAAGTTGCTTTGCTAGTTCCAGAACTCTTTCTTGGCTTGCTTTGTAATGAGCCTCGAAAGTGTCCCTTTGTTCCTTCAACTGGATCCAGGATCTCTGTAGGTCTTCCATGTCAGTAGGCATGTCTGGGTGAAGGATGGTATAAGCAGTATCTCCTTCAGCAACAGGTTCCATGGTAACTGGCAGGATAGCAGGATATGGCATCATGAGAGTCTGAGCACGAGATCGCACCCATCTGAGATAAGCCTCCATAGGAATAGTGTACTTAGGCTCCAGTGTCTTGCTGTCAACCCTGTTTACTTTTCCCCATGCTCGTATGAATCTCTGACGGTAACCTTGAAGATCGTTGTCGTAATCAAACACAATGCCCTGAATCAACATGTCATGCGGGCCATCACTCGAGCGTAACCAAACTGTCGTAAAGCTAGAGAGGGGTTGTAGGTGATGCCTCCTCTTATGCCTAGAAGTGGCACATTAGGAAACTCCCCACAACGGTCAATGATGGTGACATTCTCCATAGATCTGGAGCACCAATGGATATCTGAATGCGAGAGTGACATGATCCTTTTGGACCACCTGAACCTTTGCTCATTCTTCATTACTGAGCGAGGAAGGTGAGAAATAAACCACCTAGAAAGCAAAGGTATGCAGCACATCAAAGTTCCTCTTGCCCTGGTAGTACGAGTATGAATAGAATGTATGATGTCTCCAAGCAATGTAGGCACTGGATTGTGACTCAGGAATATGTTGATGGCATGAACGTCTATGAACTGATCTGGATTGGGGAACAATACTAAGCCATAAATCAGCAAGGCTAAGATCTCCTCAAAAGCATCATAGCTCATGGCCTTCAAGAACACCTGAGCTTTCTCTATCAACACCTTGGCAAGAATGCCCTTAACTCCGCTTCTCGTTTCTAGAATAATGTCTGACTTCTTCAGATGTAGAGCTGCAGCAATAACCTCTGGTTTAAGCTCCTTCTCCAAGCCTGTGAAGGGTCTTTGATCAAGAACAGGTATACCCAGAAGTTTAGAGAACTCTTCCATTGTAGGAACCAGCTGATAGTCCGGGAATGTAAAGCAATGGTACTTAGGGTCAAAGAACTGAAACAGAACACTCATCATGTCTTCATTGAACCCTGAAGTGACTAGATCCAGTAGGTGACCATGTCTCTTGATGAACTGGGAATGATCAGACACTTGAGAAACCAACTCTTTAAGCTTAGCAGGTATGCCCACAAAGTTGATCCTGATGGTGTTTCTACGAGCAGAAGCCATGACCTGCAACAAAGAACAAAGATAAATCCTTTGGTCCTTGAAATGGTTAGTGAAAATGCTATGCTTATGATGCATGATGATGTCATGATGTTATGTTCAATCACAAACATGTGGCACACACAAACAAGTCACACAATAGCCCTAGGTTTAAAGGCTTGCATGAGGTTTAAAGGTAAGTACCCTCCCCTGAAGTTAGTTGGTTCATCCTGTCCTACAAAAGTAACCAGGTTCTAAGGGATCTCAATATCATTGATCCTTCACAAGGGTGGTTGTTCAGTAGGCAACTTACTTGCCAACCAAAACCCTCCAAGTTTAAGATCTCAATGAGCGTAGTATCGAGTATCAACCAACTTCAGTCTGCACCAAAGTCGGTTATCTCACTACTTTCTAAAGGTCAAGATGGGATAACTAGGGTTCTAAAAGTTAGTTAGTGCATTGACAACATATGGCAGCCTCATATTATCCTCAACTTGACTTAAGGAACATAAGCACCAACCAAGAAGTCACACTAACTATGGCCACCAGATCAACCATATCGGTATACGCCGTACAGTTTCCTTGGTCTATTGCCATTTACCTAAGGTACACTAGATCCGGGTTAGGACCTTTCACACATAAGAGCCCAACAAGTATGTATAAAGCAAACAAGGCAAACAATTTAAAGTGATATAATTCCTAAGGGTACCCCTCTTTTATTAAATCCCCAGCAGAGTCGCCAGTTCTGTAACACAGTGGGAGAACTGACTTTAGTTATGTTGCGGATAGCAAGAGTCGCCACTGACTTTTATTTTATCCAAAGGAAAGGCATAAAAGAACAGGAAAGACCTTTTTAAAAGATTTTTGGGTCCGGGGGGTAGGTTATGTAAAGGGAAGGTATTAGCACCCTTTACATCCATGGTTATCCATGGGCTCTTAGTTACTTAGCTCACTTTAAAATGTTTTTGAAAATGTGAAGTGTGTGAATAGAAATTTTCATAAGAGTTTGATAATGATCCCTGTACGGATGCGTAAAAAACTTGTGTTTGAAAATTGTTTGAAATTTGTGAAGTGTTTGAAAAGTTTTTAAATAATGAGCAAGTAACCATGAGGAACCTACCCTAAAGTTTAAGTCTTTCTGTTCTTGAATCCTTTAAATGGTAAGACTATCCCTATTATTAAGGAATAGGTAGTCATTACCTTGGATGTGTGGGACAAGTAAGGGTCATCTGTTTAATGTAGGCAACTGTGGGGTGTATTAAGCAATTTTGGAGGGACTGTCATCTTTATTCGAAAGGGACAAGATCATTACGAAGGCAACATTCGAAAGGGACTTGATCTTTTATCTGTTAAGGGACTAGATGACTTTATTTTGAGGGACTTTTGCTTTATACACCCTACTTGACCTTTTTGATTAGGCAACATGAGAGGTATCCCTAAGGAAGTGAGATGGCGATCAAAGATCGACTTACGTGTGTGAGTGTACAATTTAATATTTATCTTTAAATTTAAATGATCTAAATTAATTTTAAATTACATACATATTACACTCCCTATTTACTAACCATGGTATAAAAATAAATAATTTAAACATTATAAAATATTACATCCAGGAGCAATTACAATAATAATAATAAAAGCAATTTAAATAAATAAGCAAAATATTAATAAGCAAAATAAATAGGCAATTATAATTGGGTTAGTGAAAATAATAATAATAATAAAAATACCAAATTAAATGGGGTTAGTAATAATCATATAAACATAATTAATAATAATAATAATGAAATAAGCAAAAATATTATAATAAAAATTTTAAAGGGTAATAAGAAAATATGAACAATTATATTAATTATTATAAAATTTGAAATTATATGTAAATTATAAAAATTAAATAAATTATGAACATATTATGAAAAATAAATTATAATTATAAAAATTAAATTAGCAATTTTTACATATTTTTAAACATATAATAAAACTTATTTACATGCAAAATTAAATTATAAACAATAAATTAAGCATTTTAATTTTTAATTATATTTACATACAAAAATTTAAATTATAAACAATATTAATAAAAATTAATTCAAGAATTTTAATAAAGTTTATGAATATAAATAATAAAAGAAGAAAATTAGGGTTTGAGAAGAATAAGTTTTTTAGGGTTTTTAAAAAAATAAATTAAGGTTTCTAATAATATTAACTTAATAACTAAATAAATATATACATATTTTTGATTTTAAATATATAATAATAAAAACTAGGTTTAGAATTTAGAAAAATAAATTAGAAGTTTTTTTTTTTAGAAAATATAAAATATTTACATATTATTTTCCTAGGATTATTTAAATATACATTAATCATAATTATATAAACTAATTAACAAAACAATTAAATAAAACAAAAAAAAACTGAAACTTACCTGGCTGGGAATTGAACCCAGCACACTTTGCTTACAAACACTCAGGCCAACAATCTCTACCACCAGGCCAACGCACGCGCAGGCAGTAAAAGGGGGGGTTGAATTGGTTTTGTTGTGTTATTCCTGAAAATCACAAAAAGAAAGAAAAAGCAAAAGGCCTGGGGGGATCGAACCCAGGACCTTGCAAGCAATCACACAAACACGTTACCATTCCAGCTGGGAGAGCGCACCTGTATATGAAACAACTACAATTCATAATATATTATGTTTAATGGATAAAAGAAAAAAAACATGAAAAACTTGTCACAGCCAGGATTCGAACCCCAGCCATCCAACAATACGCACGCCTGCTTTACCACTGGGACAAGCATGAGCTTGTGAAATAAAACAGAAACTAATACATAAAATATTATACACAATATTTGAATTTTGAAAACGCGCGCAGAGGTCTTCTTCTTCCTCAAGCCCTGCAACTTTTGTTGCGAATTTTCCTACAACATTTCCTGCGAAATTTAAATTGCAGCAAACCCTATAAAACTCCAACATCAACAAAACAGTAAAATTTCACAAAATTGAAACTATCATTGAATTCCAGACAACATTTGCAATCATCCTATGTCTTTAGAAACTATTTATATTGGCTCAATCGTTGAATCCCAATTTGGCCGAAGAAATCCTAATAATGGTGTCTAAGCATTCGTACACCCAAACTTCAATTCACCTGCCCAGAAATCATCCTTATGCAATAACAAACCAGATTATAAGCACAAAAACAGTTTATAATGAACAAATTAATGAAATCGAAAAATGAAGAAAACAAGAACAATGTTCATTCGGTTTGAATGATTTAAGGTGTTATGGATGCATGTGAACATTGGTACATATTCAGTGAAGCCTAGGGATCATTGTTGTGTCTTTAGAATACCTTCAAATGCCCTCAAATGAAGAACCCGAAAATTGATTTTTGGATGATTTTTGGTTTTTGAAACTTACTCTTGTGAGGCAGGAATTCGTGGCTTTGTGTTAGGGTTATGTAATGTACTTATAGTATGATCAATTAGGTCAGAAAAACTTGATACTTGTGTGAGAAGTTTGATCCAAAAAGATTCAAAAAGATAGGCTTTAAAAATCAAATATTTTTGCATGAACACTTGCTATTTTAGGCCAATCATCATGATCCTCTTACCTCTTTGATTCCAATCATATTTATGAATTTCTAGAAGCTTAATCTTTTTTAAATCTTAGACTTTTATATTTTATTTTAATTTAAAATGATTTTTAATGAATTAAATCAAAATAAATAAAAATAAAATGATAAAAATCTGATTTTTGTTGACTTGGGTCGTGCATGAGGTTATAGTATGGATTGGGTCATCATATGGCAAGCCCATTTAGAAAAAATTGGTTTTAGACCTCCATTTTCTTCATAAACCAACCAAAAATTTCCCAACTTTGCAAGGGCACACATCCTTCAATTTTAATGCTATGAGGGTGTTCTTGGACATTTTGGAAATCTTGATGAGTCCTCTAACCAACCCCACTGGTTTCATGTCCATATCATTTACCAATCTCAAGTTATGCCCTTTTGTAGTTGTTGACTTTTTGTTGACTTTCAAAAGGACCTATAATGTCTTAGCTCATACCTTCCAAATGAAGCATTTTTGGGCTTGGCTTGTGAGAGACAAAGTTGTAGAGAATTCAATTTCTTTCAAAATGAGCTTTGGATGGAAACTTGGTGATGAAGCATGTGAAAGTTATGGCTGGTCAAAGTTCAGTTGACTTTTACTAAGGAAACCCTAATTTAGAAACTCCTGATTCTTGATGATCTGAAATCTCCTTGATGAATCATGATCAACCCTTGATCAAATGATGAATTTTACTTCATATACTTGATGTTGGCAAAAAAATCATGAAGTTTGACTTTGGTTTGACCACAGTTGACCTCAGTTTGACTTTTTAACTGCTTTGACTGATTTTGACTTATCTGATCATCTGACTGAGCAAACTTTTGAGAAAAGTCTTGAAACTTGTCATGGGGGTTCTTACACACATATAAGATGTTATGAAGCTAACTTGAAGTCTTGGAAATCTATTTAGCCTGATTAAAGTCAAAACCCTAGTTTTGGATGCACTGCTTAGGAGGTGCATTGTCTGAGGGAATTGTCAACTCTTCTGACCAATTGTGAACTTTGTGAACCTTGTGAACCATCATAAAATGTCTTGTGAACCTCATGGGAGGTCTTGTGAACCTTGTGAACCTTGTGAACCTCATAAAGTATCTTGTAGACTTCATGAACCTCATGAAAGGTCTTGTAAGCATTGTGAATCTTGTGAACCTTGTGAACCTCATAAAGTGACTTGTAGACTTCATGAACCTCATGAAAGGTCTTGTAAGTATTGTGAATCTTGTGAACCTTGTGAACCTCATAAAGTGACTTGTAGACTTCATGAACCTCATGAAAGGTCTTGTAAGTATTGTGAATCTTGTGAACCTTCTTAGCACACAAAGTCTTGTATTGTGAGGGCAAATTTTGGGGTGCAACAGCAGGTTTGAAGGATTTGGAGAAGCACTGGAAGATTTTCATCAATATGTGAGTTTGGTTGAAATTACTACAAAATCAACATAATGGAGGTTGTCTATTCAAAATTGGTTGGTGAATCAAGTCTATGAGAGCATGGGAATCTTGTTTTGTTAAGGGAGGAAGTTCTTTCAAGTGGAAAAAGAAGGAGTTGAATTCAATAACTGGATGTTGACTCATAATGTTCTAACATCTAGTTCAACATCAAAATCTCAGTTGGTGAAATAGCCCATCAACTGAAGATAGGATGATCTATAGGAATGAAAAATTAAATTCGTCAAAAAGATTGCTCTCTTGACAGTTTGTTGGAGTTGCAAGAAGAAGAAGAAAATATTACATGATTTAGAGATTCGAAGTGTGTTTGATAGTAAGCAAGTGGAACATGTGAATTGAAGATCAATTTTAGTGAGTAGATCAGGATATCTTTGTGATATTTTTGACAAACGTGAAGAAGAAAATTTGTGGCAATTGGTTGATCTCTATAGTGGATTCGAAAAATCAAGATAATCAGAGTGTGGCAGCTGGTTGGTTTTGAGGATTGTCTTCGAACAAGTTACTCTTGGGAATAAGGGTGATGAGTTGAAGACTCAAGGAGTTTTGTTCTTATTGAAGGTGGATGAGAGTTTATTTCTCTTTTTGGAGTTCTGATTTAAATTAGTGGCACAGTGTTGTTGAAGGTCTTTAGTTCTTGGATTACTATGTTATAGTAAGTCCATAATCATGATGATGATGTCTTGGTGTATGGAATATGGTCTAACTTTTTTTAGGACATTATTTGAGATGCTAGTCTACATTGCATATAAAGAGAGTCTACCTAATCATACGGGAGAATGATGAAGTAGAAGGTCTGCCTTAGAAGGAGAATGTAGAGAAGACTGAAGTAGATCTGGTAGTGATTGCTTGAGAGTCTGAATATGGATATTCATCAATTGATCCTAATGTCAAAGTTAGATGATTGGATGAGTATTTTTTGGAGTGTCTGGCTAAGAAGAATAGTCTGTTAAGGTGACATATCACTATTGTCAAGTCATGCTAGTTGATCAGCTTGTCAAGATGTGATTTTTGGAGCATGTAAAGACAATAAACCAAGAGGGATTCATGTGAATTTTGGTACAATGGATGATTGTGTTCAACTTATGTGTTGAACAAAGAGTGAGCTCTTGAAGATAAGAAGATGTGTCTTATGTCTTCCAATCATTAAGGTGCATAGGAGCATATGTCATCCTTGATAGGGGGGAGTGTTACAATTTTGTGCAGTTGGACTTGTGAAGTTAAGGGGGAGAAGTAGGGATGGCAACGGGTCGGGTCGGGTGCGGGTTTCACACTACCCAAACCCGCACCCGAAATCAACATCCAAACCCAAACCCAAACCCGAAGGCTATTCGGGTGGCAAAATAACACCCGCGCCCACACCCGTTGGGTTCGGGTTTTTCCACCCAAACCCAAACCCGTAACAAAAACACAAAAATATTTTTTTTTCAAAAAATTTAATTAGTTTTCAAGTAAATATATATATTATGATTTAATACTTAGTTAATTATAAGGAGTATAAGTTCTATTTACTACTAAAATATAAAATATTGTTGCTTACAAAATATGATTTCAATATATTTTTTGCACACAACCGAATATTTTGCACACCTATAATTATAATGAAAATTAAGGTTTTCAACATCTTAACATTAAAATTAAAATTAAATTCTACAATCTACAATTAAAATTAAAATTAAAATTAAAGTATACAATTAAAATTAAAATTAAAATTAAAGTCTAAGCGGGTGTAATTTCGGGTTTCGGGTGCGGGTTTCACACTACCCAAACCCGCACCCGAAATATCGGGTGGCACCCGAACCCAAACCCAAACCCAGTCAAATCGGGTTTTCACCCATTGACTCGGGTTCGGGTGCGGGTGGGCCCCGCGGGTTTGGGTCTTCCTGCCATCCCTAGGGAGAAGTGGTGTTTATCTTAGTGTGTTTCTCTTGGTGTTCTATATAGTGCCTGACATAGATAAAAAGAGAGAGAGAAAGAGAGAGAAATTTGTGTGGAGCTTGCATGTTGTTCAGGTTTGTACTGAATGGTTGCTTCTGATAAGGATCTGCCATGTCACACATCATGTTGTAACATGTTCTACTGAGTGTGGTTGATTGCTTCTCAATCTGATATGGTTTCTTAGTTGTGTCAAGCTAGTTAGGTTGTAACATAAGCTTACTCATGAGGAGTTTGAAGAACAGTTTTGGTTGTTGTTGGACAATGGTGCCATGGTTTTGGATCATGATAGACCTGAGACTTTGTTTTGCTAGCAATAATACATGATATCAATTTGTTTCCTTTGTTGATGTGTGCTTATATCCTTTGGTTGGATTGAGCTCGTTTTAGTTATGTTTGTCAAATCGTGGCAAACATAGGGATAAGGGTTATGTTCAAACATTGCTTAGTATAAGGTCAGACATTGTAGTTATTTTGCAAAGATGTTGAATAGAATGTTCTATCCTGAGTTTGGTTGACTGGTGTGTACAATGTATTTCTCTTGTGTGCTCTAAATGAGGTATATCTTGTATGTCTAAAGGGCAGTGCTATTTGCAGTTTTGAAAGAATCTAGAAGGGATTGTAAAATTGTGCATGTCGTGTTGTTTTGGTTGAGTTAGCAGACAGTTTGTTGTAAGATGTCAGAACATATTACGGGACATATTTTTCTTGAGCCAAACAAGGATTTATTATGGACGGTGTTGGAAGAAGGACGTGAAATACATGTTTTATTCATGCGTGTTTGTTATTGGTCCATCTGGTTTGGGAGAATAAAGTCAGGCATTCAAGGTATATTTTTGAACAGGCATATTAATTGGTGTAGAAGTGTATGCTCCTAAAATAATGTTCCTTGACCAAGAACACCTCTACATTCAAGTAAAGATCGTTAATTTTTATGTCATTGCTTGATATTTATAGAGAGCATTTATCCTCATTCATCCAGCGAGCGCTTTCATCTTTTCTTATCTCTTATGGGTTTTATTTGTATTTGGGTGAGTATTGTGTGGGTTTGGTGTTGTGATGGATGTCTTTGCCAAATTTTGGCTAAAAAGGGGGAGAAAGGGTTTGCTCATTTGGTGTGCATAGAGTTTCTGTTCAAATGGTTGTGTCAGATGGGTTCCAGATTTAAAAATGTCAATGAGGATGTTGGTTGATGAGTCATTGTGACGTGTGTCCTGAGTTATGAACACAATTGTGGCATGTGTTCTGAGTTACCAGGGGTAATAAAATAATTCCTGCTTTAAGGGGAAGTGTTCTCAACCTGTGAGGAATGTTTCGTGGGAGCAGAAATGGATAGAAGTAGTAATGGATTAGTTCGGCCAAGCAGGAAATGTTTGGATTGTCTTTAGGACTTTCTACTCTTTGATCTTTAGGGATGCTGAGGAAGGCTGCTGAGGAAGATGTCAAGCAACATGTCCCAACATGGTGTTGATGTTGTTTTTTCAGTTTGTTGTTGTAATATGTGTTGTATTTTTCTTATATTTATTTTAGTCAAAATTTGCCAAAGGGGTAGATTGTTAGTTTTGTATTTCTAGGATTGGCATCAATTTTGTAAAACAACAACAATATATTGTATAGGATATATCATCTTGCTAAATATGAACAGGTTAAGCAAGAAGTCCTATTGTGCGTCTGAACATGTTGAGTTGAAGAGTTTCAACATCTGGAGCAACATGTCGAGGAAGATGTCATATGCAGTGCATTCGACATCGTGAACTGGTGCAGATGGATTGAAGATTCTGTTATAATTTAACAAAAGTAGAATATTCAGAGAATATAAAGCAATCCAATGTGGCGCTGATTTAAAGAAATCCAATGTTTCTCTTGGTGTTCTAAATAGTGCATGACATGGCTAAAAAGAGAGAGAAATTTGTGTGGAGCTTGCGTGTTGTTCAGGTTTGTACAAAATGGTTGCTTCTGATAAGGATCTGCCATGTCACACATCATGTTGTAACATGTTCTACTGAGTGTGGTTGATTGCTTCTCAAGCTGATATGGTTTCTTAGCTGTGTGAAGCTAGTTAGGTTGTAACATAAACTTACTGAGGAGGATTTTGAAGAACATTTTTGGTAGTTGTTGGACAATGGTGCCATGATTCTGGATCATGATAGACCTGAGACTTTGTTTTGCTAGCAATAATACTTGATCTTTATTTGTGTCCTTTGTTGATGTGTGTTATTATCCTTTGGTTGGATTGAGCTCGTTTTAGTTATGTTTGTCAAATTGTGGCAAACATAGGGATAAGGGTTATGTTCAAACATTTCTTAGTCTGAGGTCATTCTTTGCAGTTATTTTGCAAAAATGTTGAATAGAATGTTCTATCTTGAGTTTAATTGACTGGTGTGTACAATGTGTTTCTTTTGTGTGCTCTAAATGAGGTATGTCTTGTGTGTCTAAAGGGAGGTTATATTTTCAGTTCTGAAAGAATCTAGAAGGGATTGTAAAGTTGTGCATGCAGTGTTGTTTTGGTTGAGTTAGCAGACAGTTTGTGGTAAGATGTCATAACATGTTACAGGACATATTTTTCTTGAGCCAAACAAGGAGTTATTGTGGACGGTGTTGGCAGAAGGACGTGAAATACGTGTTTTATTCGTGTGTGTTTTTTGTTGGTCCATCTGGTTTGAGAGAATAAAGTCAAGCATTCAAAGTCTATTTTTGAACGGGGCATATTAACTAGTGTAGAAGTGTTTGCTCCTAAAATAATGTTCCTTGACCTAGAACACATCTACATTCAAGTAAAGATCGTTAATTTCTATGTCATTGCTTGATATTTATAGAGATCATTTCTCCTCATTCATCCAGTGAGCGCTTTCATCTTTTCTTATCTCTTATGGGTTTTATTTGTATTTGGGTGAGTACTGTGTGGATTTGGTGTTGTGATGGATGTCTTTGCCAAATTTTGGCTAAAAAGGGGGAGAAAGGGTTTGCTCATTTAGTGTGCATAGAGTTTATGTTCAAATGGTTGTGTCAGATGGGTTCCAGATTTAAAAATGTCAAGGAGGATGTTGGTTGATGAGTCATTGTGACGTGTGTCATGAGTTATGAACACAATTGTGACGTGTGTTCTGATTTACCATGGGTAACAAAATAATTCTTGCTTTAAGGGGGGGTGTTCTCAGCCTATGAGGAATGTTTCGTGGGAGCAGAAATGGATAGAAGTAGTAATGGAGTAGTTCGACCAAGAAAGAAATGTTTGGACTGTCTTCAGGACTTTCTACTCATTGATATTGAGGGCTGCTGAGGAAGATGTCAAGCAACATGTCCCAACATGGTGTTGTTGTTGTTTTTTCAGTTTTGCTGTTGTAATATGTGTTGTATTTTTATTATATTTGTTTTAGTAGAATTTTTCCAAAGGGGGAGATTGTTAGTTCTGTATTTCTAGGATTGGCATCAATTTTGTAAAACAAAAACAACAACAATATATTGTATAGGATATATCATCATGCTAAATATGAACAGGTTAAGCAAGAAGTCCTATTGTGCGCCTGAACATGTTGAGTTGAAGAGTTCCAACATCTGGAGCAACATGTCGAGGAAGATGTATTATGCAGTTCATTCGACATCATGAACCGGTACATGTGGATTGAAGATTCTGTTATAATTTAATAGAAGTAGAATATTCAGAGAATATAAAGAAATCCAGTGTGGCGCTGATTTAAAGATCTTTAAGATTCAAATCTGAAATAGAGAAGAATATTGAATAAATATAGACTTTATAAATATAGAGATTTTTTAGGAAGTTATAAATTGAAGATCTTTTGTAGCGGATTTTTCTGCATATTTGTAGCACTTGTTATGTTGCATTTTAGAAGGTCCAAAATCCAGTTGGGAATATGTTATAAAAAGAAGTCTTGTAACCTAGGTTTAGCAACCAACCAAAGATGTAAAATTTGTATTATTAGGGTTGAGTTCTTGTAGTATCCGTATACAAAAAGATGTAATCTTTAGGGTTGTTTCTTTGCAAACCTCAAAGTTGTTAAGTAAGAGGCATATTGTTCTTGGAGGAAGCTTTTAAGCAAACTCTAAGGTGTTGTCATGGAAGTGTGTCTTCTAGTTCTTGTTTGTTAGTTTGTTATCATTGTTGTGATTGAGGGGGAATGGGATGGGTTTCTCATATCTAAGTGTTGTTAGATAGAAGTTGCACTGATAGTGATTAAGTGAGAAGATCGTAAACTGAGTGGTTTGATGTGGATCTTTGAATTGAGACTACATAGTTGATTTTCTTCCTGGATTGGTAGCCCCCATAATATATGTGTTTTCATCGAACTGGGTTAACAATCTTGATGTGTTATTTATGCTTTACTTTAATGTATTATGCATTGTCTTGTTGGATATGCCAGTGCAGATGTCTAAATATCCTGTAGGATATTTGGAATCTATCATATCAGAATGCAGTATTGTTATTCTTTGTACCTTTCCATGCTATCTGTATCATAACAGATGTCTCGACATCTTACTCGGCATTTGATTCTGCTATACCAAAATTTCACATATTATCCCATGTCTAACACCATTTCTGATAATCGTGTCTCTCACGCTCTAACTCTCATTCTCTGGGAAACGGAAACCCTTTTTATGCCATAAAACAACGAACCTCACACTCAGTGGATCTATCTCACAAACTCGTGAAATAATAATACAAAATTGAGACAATGATTGAACATGGTTGGGATCACGGAGGAAGGTATAAGGGTTCACGGTGCTGCCCATTAACATCACAGCGGCATCACCATGTCCTTTTCCAGATTCAAATGAAGCAACAACAAAAAATCCCTATAATCTCTAAGACGAAATCAGGTTACTTAAAAACTCAATTTCACGCAAGCAACTTGGGGGTTAAAATCATCAGAGAAAAACAGAATCAAAGGTACAAATCAATGAAACAAAAAAAATATGAAGAACGATACCTACTCGGAGCTACTTATGAGGTCACGATTCTGATGTGAATGTCTAGGTAAAATCCATTGCCCCTTCCTCGTCTCTCTTGCCTCTTTGTGTTATGTTGTTGTTGGTTGTTGCAAAAGGGTAGGGTTTCTGTTGTTTTTTTAGTTTTCTGATGGTTTTTATTTGTGGCAAGGGTTCTTGTTTTTTTTTAGTTTTCGTTGCTAAGGTTTTTCTAATAATTATGTTCTCTGATCTTCTATATGGCTCTTGTTCTGTCTTTTTTATAATGAAATAGAGCTTGTTATATAATACTGAGATTAGAGTTTGCTGATTTTTGAATTTGTGTACTGAGAGTTATGGCTGAAGGGTTTGAAAATGGGGGACAAAGTCTGATAATTTAGGTAGTGGGGGAATGGTATAGCAGTAGAATGCATGTTTGAGGCTTTGTTATGGTGGGAAGGATGGACTGCAGTTCTGGAGACCTTTTGTAGGTCTGAGTTTGGTTGTGCAACGGCTATTTGTCTGTTAGTGCAAATGGTCCCAACCGGTTTTCTTTTTTGTGAATTCCTTATGACAAAGGCATGGTAATAATATTGTGTGAATGTAGCATGATAATGGTTATGTGAATATAATGTCTTTTAGATTAATGATTCTTTGTTTAAAATGTTTAATTTGGATGATGACTTGAATTAAATTACTTGATCCCATATATGAGTTCAAATTTTGTAGGTTTGAATGAAATTGCTTAACTATATATATGTTATGTGATGCTTGAATGTTAGAATTATAATGTAATTATGTTTGGATGAAATGCGACAATATGATTTATGATAATGATATGAATGTTTGAATTTGAAGGATTATGATGAATGTGATTATATGGATTAAAATGAATGAATGAATGTGCATATTTGAATCATTTGAATTCTAAATTGAGTTTTGTAACTTTGTTTGTAGGATTGAAAATAAAAGGCAATGAGGTAACTTGGATGAAAGGCATAATATGAACCATTTCATTAAAACACGACTCAAAGATTACTTAGATGTGTCATGAAGAGATAAGACCAACTAAGACATCATTCAAGTTCAAGGAAAATCGGATCAATAGTGAAAATGGCCAATGGACAACTTTGTATTTTATTGTTTCCACTATAGTATTTTCTAAATGGACATGTATCATGTAATTTAAAACAAAGACCCATGTGTTCGCACGTGGATTTCCCCCCAAAAGGCCAGTTTCGACAAAGATGTAGTCCACTTCTAGTGCCACAATACTTCAATACTGGTAACTGTCGCTCCCAAAAGATGAGACTGGCTCAAATATGGTACAGACGTGAACGATCGGCGAAAAGAACAATGAGAACACACAGCAGTGAACTCACTGGAAAAGAAAAGAGTCGCCAGCTAGGCATTTTTATCCCGAAAGAAAGGCAATGCTGCATAGACCTAGAAAAATATGGATAAGACGGTTGCGAACCAGAGAGACTGAGAAAGGGGTCTGGTTACAACCTGGGAAGGTATTAGCACCCAGATTGTCCGTCGTACTCGACGGGATCCATGCTTAAAAGATTTGTGTTTTAAAGGGGTAGTGTCAGTGCAATTTGTGTATAAAGAGAGCTGGAAAAGGTGTACAGGTGTCAGTGTAAAAGAAGTGCAAAGTGTAATATGTACAGTGTCAGTGTAAGAATGAGAATGGATTGCTCATGATAATGAGGCTAAGAGAAAGATGCTGGAAAGAGGGGGAATATACAGAGACTTTTGTTCGATAACTATTAAGTTATGCCTACGTATCCTCTCGTGCAATGAGGAAGTCAGAACATCGTAGTTCGACCCAAAGAGACTGAAAGATGAATTGACTTGTGAACTGCTTACTTGCCAATGCTCAAGTGTATGATCTGTCTGGCACAGATGCAAACTGTCTTGCATTAGACGGAAGAAGCAAGTTCTCGTTTATGAGTGAATGAGATGAGAAAAGAATCCCGGAGGAGACGATTATTGTTTGTTTTTTGATGTTTTCAATCTTTTATTGCTTTTGAGAGTTTGTCATAAGTCAATGAGCTTAAGCCTAAACCAATGGACTTAGTAAACTCATCACATCTTCCCTCTGATTAGGGGTAATGAGAATACCTTAAGTGTGAAGTCAGATTCTCACACTTACTCACCATGGTATAGGATTAAGATCATTAACCTACTTGTGATTATTTAGATGTTTTTGGTGTTTTTGTTTAGTGTTAAGTAATGAGGTTAAGCCATAATCAGGGATTAAACAGACTCATTACACCATCCTAATAGAAGGATAATAGATGAGAATGCTTAAGCTGAGGAAAGCTCCTCAACTTAATCCATGATTAGGGATTAAACTCATGACAAAACAAAGCCTTTATTAAGTGGATTTTAATTAATGATAAGATGATGAAGTGGGTTTTATGATTTGCAAGACAACTTGAGGAGGACTTGTCCATTAACACTAGGGTTAGTCCTTCTTAACCAATTAAGGAAGAATTAGAACCCTAATGCAAGGCCCAAGTTACAAGTGTGATGTCTTGATGATTATTAAGTGAATTGATTAAAGGAGTTAAACACATTAAGGGTTTAACACTTAGGATTAAATTTATACACTCCATCCTAATAGAAGGATGCAGGCATAAGCTTAATCACAAAGCCTTAAAGCCTTTAGGGTTTAGTCCCTGATTATGAGGTGAGAAGAGAAGACTCAATGAGACACAAAGGTAAAACTAAGTGGGGAGACTAATCAAAACCCTAATCATTGTCATGCTTGGTTGTTCCTAAGGTTTGTGAGGTTTAACAAGAAAGATCTTCAATGGAACCACCAGGAAGCAGATGAAAGGATCAGGAGAAGCAAAGTAACTTGCTTCATTCAAGAAGTCAAGTCACTTGAGGAAAGAAGGTAAGAAGAAGAAGAATGAGCAAGCTCAAACTCAAACACATATCAAAATTCAGCAAGGATGCATGAAGGAGATGAAAAGAAAATGTGAGAAGTGAAGGCAAATCCACTTCTCAAAGTTACTTACCACCTGAAAAGTTAGTGAAAGGAATGCAATGCAATGCCAAATGAAATGGAATGGCATGATGTAAATCAAAACCAGAAGCACATACATGATGTTAATGATGCTATGATATGCTATAAACATGAAACAACACATGGGGATGATCATACAAGCTCATGGATGCAAATGGAGCAAGTTAAGAACCATGAACATACATGAAAGGTTATGAAATGCAAATGGCATACAACATGGCAAATGCAAGATGAAATGATCAAACATGCTTTCAATATGTCTTAAGATGTCACATGAATCAAATGGATGCACAAAATGCTATGGCAAATCAAGGTATGAATGCAAATGCAAGATGAATGCATATGGAAGGCCAAATTAGGGTTTATGATCAAAGCATCAAACACAACCCAAAATCAGAAGCAAACATCAATGTAAAAAATTGAAAATGCATTCAAAGGATCCCTAAACCTATACTAACTCACTGCCTAAAGGAGAGGTTCCAACTCTTAACCTAATAAAAGTTATGAATTTCCTAAAATTTCTAGGGTTTTAGGGTTCCTTAACAAGAAAAATGTCAAACAAATGGAAAATGAAATATCTAATCATGCCAATTTAATCTCACAAACTACATGCTAAACACAATGCAATGCAAAAAGAATCAAGGTCCAACTCTCAATGGTTAGGCAGAAATGATTTTTGGAAGTTTGGATCAAAATAATGCTTTGAAAATGAATTAATTCCATGGAAAATTATCAAAATGCATCAAGATCAAAATAGAAATTTGGTTTGAGGGTTGGACAATGTTTCTAAATGGTTTTAAATGTTTCATGAATTTTTTGGTGATTTTTAAATACCTAAAAGTATTTTTAATTAATTAATTCTCATTAATTAATTAAAAATAAACTTTTAAATATTTAAAAATCTTTTTTGAATGCAAAAAATAAAAATAAAAATGTTTTTGGTTTCTGAAATTAAATAATATTTTGTATAAAAAATTTCAGAATTTTTAAAATGATTTTGCTATTTTTAATAAATTAAACAAAACAAAATGAAATCAAATAAAAAGAAAATGAATTTAAATGGAAAGTCAGCGTAATCTAAGGCCAGGGTTTAAACTTGGAGTGGAGGGAAAGACTTCGCGCGAGATTGGAAGGCCAGGATTGCTTCTGGGAAATTCAAATTAAACCTAATTAATTATGTTAATTAAACTGAATTAGGGTTAAGTGAAAGGATCTGAGCCATTGAACCTGCGCGGGAGTGGACTAAGTCAACTCATCCAACGCTCAAAATTCAAACTGCAATTAATGATAGGGTTTAACCCTAATTATTTTCAGGTGGCCGGAGAAGACCTCCGGTCGTCTTCTCCGGTGGGAACCCCACCTGAAAATCCCTAAAATCTTCAAAACCTCACTAAAACGAAAACTAAGAACCCAGAAAGCATCCCCACATCCCCCTGAATCAAAACCCTAACTCAAAACTCATTTATTTTTCATCAATCACATGAATCGAAAGCAAACATTTTTAGGTCAGAAAAGTTTCAGAGTAAGATTAAATGCTTATTTCTCAACCATTTTCAAAACCAAAAACATCAGAGTGATCAGTGAATCATGAAGAACAACTTAGGAACTTAAAAATCCATTTCTGGAAAAAAAAGTTCATGATGTTGTGTGGATTAGAAGTGCATTTGATGACTTAATTGGGTGCATTCTGAACTTTAAGTGTTGTGTGATCATGTTGTGTGGATTAGAAGTGCATTTGATGACTTAATTGGCCTTGAGAAGTGAATTTGCAACTTTGCCTCTTTGGTGGAAACTTTGAAATTTTGTGATTTTAGCCAACTTTGACAAGCCATAACTTTTGATCAAAAATGAATTAGGTCATGTTCTTGTACTTTTTGAAAAGGGAAAGATCTATTCTACAACTTTCATGACCAAAGTTTTTTCATTTGAAGCTTTCTTGGATCAAAAAGTAAGGGTTGAAAAAGTTGCCTAAAATGACATTTCCATTAAAAGTCAACCTTGTCCAAAAAGTCAACTTTGCAAAAGACTTGAAATTCTTCAATTTTGTGAACTTCCAACTTCTTCCATGATCAAATAAAGATCATATACAATCAAAATGATGAAGAACACCCTTTGGTTGGGTCATTGAGGGCCTCAGATGCCCTGATTTTGCACTGACTTGCTTGAAAAGTCAACTCTTGATCAGATGACTTCCCCATGGCATTTCTTCATGAAAATTGATATGCATACTCCCTATACCATATAGAGACCAATAGAAACAATAATGACCAAAAAATTTGGAGTTATGGCCTTTGAAACCAAAACCCTAATTTTAGGTCATTTGT
This sequence comes from Lathyrus aphaca, assembly GCA_963966055.1. Classification (NCBI taxonomy): domain Eukaryota; kingdom Viridiplantae; phylum Streptophyta; class Magnoliopsida; order Fabales; family Fabaceae; genus Lathyrus; species Lathyrus aphaca. Next base: position 30,976,284 of record OZ014519.1, on the reverse strand, counting down.
GCAGTCAAGCCTGGCTCTGCTTCCATACTAATCTCAGTTCTTGTGATTCTTTGACATTATTGACTTTGAGAGGATATGATATGATACTTGAACACACCTAGACCTCTTTGAAGTGATTGATGACCTTTGGAGTGGCTCAAGAAGCTCTTGGATTGCTCAGATCACAAACCCTAGATGCAGATGACTTAGAACCAATGCAATGTATTGAAAATGTGATAGGAGATGCTATGATTGAGTTTATGCATATGAAAAGATCACAAGCCATGGTGTGAATGGGTGAGGGCAAATTTGGGGTGTTTACAGTAACGACGTCTTGAGACGTGGGGATCCTCAATCTTCCCACTACCACAACTTAGCACCCAAATAGATTACATGTGTTGCATGGATTTTGGATATAAATATCACCTCCCTTAGTTTGTTTGCAATTAGAGTGGAGATAATGGTCAGAATCCACTTCCTCAAAGTTCGTCACCTGCATTAGTTGAGTAGAAGGGGCATTATTTACAAGACCTTAAAATGGTTGTTTTCCGGGCGACACTCTTTTCCCAAGACTGATTGTGCGCCTTTCAAGTTCCTACCTTTTAGCCAAGTGATCCACTCGAGGAATATATCCCCTATAAAAGGTGTGATTTTTTGCACCTTCTTTCTACTCCCATTCAAATTCTCCATGAGTTCTTCTTCAGTATATCTCACAGACCAGAAGGTGGCCAAGAAAAATCCAGAGCCACCCAAATTAACCGCCTCAAAGACTGTTGCGCCAAACACTGGAACTAAGGTTGTTGGGAAAACATATGTATCCCAGATGAAACCTCACGAGAAGAGGTTGCCTCAAAGCTATGACTTCAATCTATACGTTCACGAGGATTGGATGGACTTTCTCAACTCAAGAGCATGGAGAGGCATGGATGAATAACCATTTTTGCCGGAATCCATCTGGTTGTTTGCACATTTTTATTTCTTGCACTTTTATGGCATGCGGGCTTTCTTATTTTAATTTGTAACGCATTGTTCCCCCAGTTTCTTCAGTATGTTCAACCCAGTGATTAAGGCCCCATACTCAGCCTCATTGTTGGAATATTTCCCGTTGACCCTGCATTAGAATTTTGTTGGGAGGCCTTGTAGAGAGACTATCAATACCCATATGCTAGTCCCATGTTTATGACATGACCCATCAAAATATAATCTCCACGGGTGTTCGCACGTGGGTTTCGCGTGAACTAGTTGTTGGCCTCCATTGCGTGAGGTTCACTTATAGGACCGACCAAACAAGTCCCAGGACTGCTCTGCCCGATTAGTTATGCTACGAACTCTTGTAATGTAGAACGGTAAGAGGATTTATGCGTATATTTTTGGTATTTTTATGTTTATAGCAAACTCTCGCGGAATGTTTGAATGAAAAGGAAAAAAAGAAAAGAAAGATAAAAAAAAGGATGAAGACAAAGGAAAGTATTTAATTTGACTTGGAATTAAAATAACTTGAAAACATAAGGTTTTGGAAGTTATCGTACATTTTGTGTAGGGGGCTAACTCGTTTCTCTGACGCTCGGTACTTTGAGTGTGTCCCTTTTACAATGTAAAGAAATGCGATCTTGAATAATGAAAATGAAATCTACTTATATAGACATGAAAAATAATCTGTCGGACACTTTCCAACAATTAGGCTTTGAAACATGTTAACCCATTTTCCTGGTACCCATCCACTACTTTGTCCCACTCCTTGGAGCAGTTCCCTTGCAACTTTCTGGATCTCTTCTTCGAGATGCCTTCGACCTAGTGGTTTCTTTGGGATGCGTCGAAGTGCTTTGACTTCCTTCTAGACTTCTTCGTCTCTTCTGCTGCCTGGTGACCCCTTTGTCAAGTTTCCTTTTCCTCTGGCTGGGTCGAAACTCTTTCCTCTGGCGTGTTCATAGATTTTCTTCTAAACATACTTTTTTGACCAAGTTGAAATCTTGAACCAACAAATTTCCCCCCAAGAGGCAAGTTTCGACAGAGAGGTAGTCGACCAAGAAGCTTGGCCTTTTAGAATTTCCTTAGTGATTTCGACGCATTCTTTGACCGTCGATTTGCACCAATCAACTACTTACATTCTATCGAATTGAGACAACCTGTCACATCCGTCATGATTCCACTTTTGGCGCCACAACTTTATTAAGACGTGGGGATCTTTAATCTTACCACCAAAATAGCTCAAAGCCCCGGAAAACCCTTGTGTCACATGGCCTTAGGTATAAATATCATCTCCCTTAGTCCGTTTATAATTGGAGTGGAGATAATGGCCTGAATGCACTTCCTCGAAATCGGTCATATACATTAATTAAACAACAAGGGCGCCGTTTTCAAAGCCTAGAAAAAGCTATTTTATGGGCGGCACTCTTTTCCCAAGACTGATTGCACACCTTTTAAGCTCCCACTATTTCTCCAGGTGATTCGCTCGAGGAATATTGCTCCTATAAAAGATGTGGCTTTATGCACCGTCTTGCCACACTCATTCAAATTTAACATGAGTTCTCCTTCGAATTCTCTCGCAAACCAGAAGATGGCCAAGAAAGACATAGAACCCTTCAAACCAACCACTTCAAAGGTTGTTGCGTCGGATACTGTGGCTAAAATTGTTTGGAAGACGTCGGTGACCCAGATGAAACCTACCAAAAAGAGGTTGCCTCAAAGTTACAACTTCGACCCAGATGTTGATGAGGACTGGATGAACTTCCTCAATTCAGAAGCATGGAGAGGCATGGATGAATAACCATTTTTTTGCCAAACTCCTTCTGGTTGTCTGTGCATTTCATTTTCTGCACTCTGATGGCCTACAGGCTTTTTTATGTTTAATTTGTAACGCATTATGCCCTCTTTGTATGCCATTTTTGGTTGTTGGTCTGTTAATACCATTATTAATGAAATTTTTATGCGTAAATGTGTATTTTTTGTAGCATAGGTTTATATCGCATTAGATACTTCCGAATTACTCTCAATATTCTTTCATCAAAACCTATTTCTTTTATCTCATAGGCATTGTTGCTAAAGGTCTGACTTACTTTGAATGGTCATTCCCAGTTGGGTGACCATTTCCCTAATGTTCGATCTCTCCTATCCATGGGAAAGATGACCTTCCACATATAATCATTAACTCTAAAGGTATTTGCCTTGACCTTCTTATTATAGGTTTTTTCCATTCTCTCTTTTTTACGCGTGAAAACGTCCAGCGCCCTTAACCTCTCTTCGTCCAAGTCTGTGATCTCGTCGAACATCATGTTGCGATATTATTCCAACGGGATATCAAATTGACGTTGGATTCTTATCGACTGGAAGCCAATTTTTGAAGGTAAGATGGTGTCGTGACCGAAAGTCAAACGAAACATGTTTGGCAACGTGTTTTTAATGAGCCCGATCACCACCTTGTTTGCAACCTCAACCTGCCCATTTTCCTGTGCTTAGTATGGCGTCAGCAGGGAGGCTTGTTACCTCCTTATCAGGAGATCCTCTTTGCATTCGCATTTAGAAATCATCATTTCATTTGTATCCTCAAAACGCGTAGCAATTCCATCAACATGGAGCATTACGCCATGCAATTCAAATATATGCATACAAAGCATAATCCAATTTTAGTACCTTGCACAAAAGTCAAAACTCCGTTTGGCAAGTTAGTACTCGTCTGACTTCAATTAAAAAGACATTTTCCAAGCCCAGCCTTCGTCTTATAAGTATGAGATATGCCTAAGATGGGGGTGAATTAGGCCTTTAAGATTTTTCTCGATTTGTCTCCGGTTTTAGATTTTACTTTCCTTTAAATTACTAAGGGTTGAAATGTGGTAAAGTGCAGAAAGTAAAGAACACAAGAGAGTTATATTGGTTCCCCTTACAATCCGAGAGTACTTCAGTCCCCTTACCACATGTAAGAGATTTCCATTATTTTTAGATCTTTGTACAAGCCTAAACCTAAGACTTATCCTACAACCTTCTAACAACAACCCATCAAGAACAACCTCTTAGATTTTACAAGCTTAAAGTCCAATAGAGAATCAACCTCTCATAAATGGACCTCTTGTATCCACAATCTGGATAACAAGGAAAATCATCAAATTGAAACAAGAAAATAATCATTTTCTTTCTACTCTCTTGTTTCCAACAATCTTGGACAACAAGGAATAATAATTCTGATTTTTGTAATAAGTTATAAGATAAAACTTATGAACCCTTATCAATCTAAAGATTGATCTTCTCCTTTTCTGACAATCACTACAATATTATACAATCAAATTTTCCAGGATGAATGAAACTTATATGATGAATATATGAAATTTTGATGCAAGAAATTTCACTCTTTTTGAAAGCTTATGAACACTTAATAAAAAAATAAAGTTTTGAGAAGTAATGATTTTATGAAAATTATTTGCAAGGAAATAAAATGAAATTCTAAAAAAATGATTCTTATACAATGCCTAGATGCCTCTACAAAAGAGTTTGATTCACCAAAAGATGTCATGACTCATTAGACACAAGAGGCATGAAGAGGTGTTATGAAAACTAATGATTTTTCACTTTTGTCTAGGTGCAAATAGATTGCACATGGCTAATGTATCAATTTTTTAAAAAAACTACAGCATGCAATCGGTTGCACATATATGCAAATCGATTTCACAGTAAAAAAAGTGAAAAATTCAGCACATTTTCAAAGGCAGCATGCATATGCAAATCGATTTCACCCTTATGCAAATCAATTTGCACTGGTCAAATTTTGAAGAAAAAAAAAACCTATAAAATAATATGCAATGACCATGGATGAAGTATGCAATGATGTATTACATTTGAACACTTGTATGCACATTATTAAGTGGAGAAAGTCAATTTCTTTGATCAACCTTTGAGAAATCTTCAAGACTTGAAATAATATGAAATCTTGTTCTTGTTTCAACGTATTTTATCCATTTTTTTGAATATACATAACATCTTGAATGCGTAACATCTTGAATGAATAATGTTGTCTTCATCAAAACCATTAAGAAACTTGCCTTCACATTCTCCCCCTTTTTTATGATGACAACCCACTTTTGAATGTTTGCTTTAATCTTGTTTCTCTAATACAAAAGGCTTCCCCTTGATCAATGCTCCCCCTAAATTCATGTTTTTAAGAGAGTCTTTGCTAGCTCCACTTTGCAATTTGACACTCGGAAAAATCCATCCATTCCTAAGGCATATGCATGTATATTTTTTTCCTTTTTGTCAGACAACACTTCATTTTTGTCGTCATCGTTCTAAGAACCTTTAACCTTTAATTGATCTACATTATTTATGACAGTTATAAGAATGAAAGGTGCAATCTTGATAAGATCTCATATTTCATCCTCTTTTGCTTCTAAGTACATTTGCATATGAATTTTTCAAAAATCATAGAATTCACCAACGAAATATGGTGGTTTGTTAGTGTTGCCACCATCTGCTAAGAAATTTATTACGGAAGCAATTTCTACCCGGATTGAGGAGTAAGTTAGATTAAATGGCTCTAATGCCAATTATAACTATGATATGCAATCTAAGATAATGGGGAATTAAAGTTACTCGATTTTTCACGATTTTTGCGCCATGTTCTTAATTTTTCTTGGATATGAAAATGATATGTTCTTTTCTATATAAAGTGCAGAAAATAAATTCTAAAAAACAAGTGAACATAAGAGATTTTTACTACTTCCCCTTATCAACCAATGGTAGATCTAGTATCTTCATACCTTGAAGAATTTTCCACTATGTTAGATCTTTGTGCAAGCCTCACACCAAGACCTCTCTTACAATCTTATAGCATAAACACCAAATATATGATAGACTTTGAATCTTCCCGGATCAAAGAGCCTTTTACAACAAACACCAAACACTATGATGGACTTTGAATCTCCTTGAATCAAATAGCCTTTTACAATAATTATCAAACACTATGGTAAAAAAAACACATTTTGTACATATGTTGAATAGAATGAAATGTTCTTGAATCAATTCCAATATAGAAAATTGATCTTCTCTTTCAATGTAAAGTTCAAATATGTACATTAAAAATTGAAAGTTTTGCAAATATTTGACAATTTATGCAGGAAAAATTACAAGGTTTTTAAATGAATCACATTAAAAATTGAATTGTATGTTAAATTTTGGTGAAATATGGAATTTGAAAACTGGTGTATTTTGCTTTAAATATATCCAAAGAAACCTCTATGAATAGATATATAAGTTTGAAGAAGTTCCATGAAGAATCATATTGCATTAGATTCACAATGGTTCAGAAATTTAAAAAAATCATAGGGTATAATCGGCTACACATTTGTTGTAATTGATTATCACCTTTTAAAAGAATTAGCATGAAATGTCTTGATGCATGAATGTTTTATAAAATTTAGAGATAAATGGATGGGAGTTTTCTGAATATTTAAAGTTTATACATAATGAATTGCAATTGAATAGTACCTTAGCATCAAGATCAATTTTCTTTACTTCTACAATATCCATAAATTTGTGCATTCTTGATTCTTGATTATATATATATATATATATATATATATATATATATATATATATATATATATATATATATATATATATATATATATATATATATGTGTGTGTGTGTGTGTGTGTGTGTGTCTGTGTGTGTCTGTGTTGAGATAGATGATGAGTATCTTATATACAACAAACTACTAAATACACTTTCTGTTATGGGACAGCAGACCTGTACCATGCTTTTTGACATGTTGGCAGAGTTGAATTTGAATAGAAACAAGCATGATGAGTGAACTTGGAACCTAAATCCTGCTTTTGGTTACACGGCAAAGTTTGGATACGACTTATTACAATAGGACAACACTGAATCCTTCTTGACAGAAGAGCTTCGAGCAGCTCTTAAGCTTGTTTGCTTGGCTGCCTCTCCATTGAAAGTTGTTTTGTTCGGATGGAGGTTCATGCACAATAGGCTACCTACGCGAGATAATATTTGCGCTTGAGGAATTATTATCAATCCACGCAATAAGGTTTTGTCCTTTTTGTTTTTTAGAGGAAGAAAACTTGAGTCATTTATTTTTTATATGTTATAAAAGTTTTTGATGTGGGATTATATTTTCAATTGGTTAGGGGTGACAGTGTCTTTTAACAACATCTTCTTCACAATTTTAGGATTTGAGTTTTTGGACTTGTCAAAACAATATTATATTTGATCGTATCAATGATCAGATTCTTCAATGGTTGTTGATGTTGACATGGGTCTTGAAGTACGTGCTCGATTGTTGAGGAAAATGGGGGGTGTACCTGCAACAAAGTAAGAAACGGTCAAGAGAGTAAGCAAGTATGAGTAAAGAGTTCAAGGAGTGAATATTTGATATCTGACCCTCTCAAGTGAGATGGTTTATATAGAAAGTCCTCAGCGCGTGGTCAACGATCCCTATTTTTGGGCCTGGATCGTGGATCCACCGAAAATAGGTAACTTCCAGAAGCTGACCGTTAGACGAGCGCTCTGGTCGTGGTAAAGGTATGTCGAGCGCGTGAATACCCGAGCAGGAGGCGCTTCGGTCGAGTCTGGATGACCTTCGTCGATGACGAGCAAAGGTGGAGAACGAGTAGAGGGAATCAACCACAGTTAGATGTGGACGGCGAGTTTCGACCGGTCCAAGGGGCGTGAATCTGGTGGGTCCCTTTGATGTTTTGGACTATTGGGCTGCTTCATGAGCGTGAGAGGATTGGATCATGCCTAGTCGTTGGGACAGTCCAAGACAATATTTAAGGATGGAGTTTGGAATGGAGAACCGTTTTTTTCAAAAATAATTGTTCTTGGTTGGTGGTGGACCGGAAATACGGATGTTAGAGCAAAGAGCATGATTGGATTGAAAGCCTTCAAGCTTTGACTCAAGATAAAAAATTGTGCAAAGAATAATTGATGTCCTTATTTAACAAAATCTATTTATATACACATTTTATAGTACTAGTACAATAGGAATCCTATAATTAATTAGAATAATTATATTAATTGAATTATATATTTGATACGTATATGAATAATTCGTTAACCGCAAATGCGGGTGGTTAAATTTCATATGATTATGTTAACAAGTGTTTCTCTATATTTGTGTTTTAATAGCATCATTGAAATAATGACTGATTTTCATCATAAAATAATGACTCCCAATTTTACTTTTGCAAGAACTTATTTCAATATAGTAGAAACAATACTAAAAAAATAGGTTATATACTTAATTATCTATAAGGAGCAGTGGAATACCCAACAAATACTTTTTTGAGGGAATTATGCACCACATAGTAACAAACATTTCTTCCTATTTAAAGTTATGAAACATGTATGTAAAGATACACAAATTAAAGCCTTAATTCATCTGTTTTTAAATTAATATCTGCTCTAAATTATGAAATACATTTGCCAGAGACTAAATTTGAACTTTTCTTCAAACTCAACTAGAAGATAACAGTCACCCCTCTTCCCCAATATCCCTTACTCATCAATTCAAGGACAACCTAATCTGAGACAGCACCATCACAATCAATCTTTCCAACCACTGTCATCATCCTTAATCTTCAAGCTGCATCCTTCCCAACCACAGCCTCCTTAATCTTCTGTGTCTCATCCTTGGTCGCCTCCCACGCTCCTTCTCCGGCCTCCTTCGCCTTCTCCCCTTCATTCTTCAGAGCCTCCGTCGCACTCTCAATTCCTGCTTTCGTCTTATCAACCACAGAACCTACAGCTTCAGTGGCTTTGTCCTTTGCATCATAAGCATAATCTCTGGCTTTCTCTCCAGCACTCTCCACTGCCTCCACAGCTTGGCTTGTTCGTTCTGTGGCTTTATCCACAATCGAACCCGCTGCTTCCTTTGCTTTTTCATTTACATCAAAAGCATAATCTTTTGCGTTCTCCCCAGCACTCTTTGCTGCCTCTACGGCTTTGTTTGTTCCTTCTTTTGCTTGATCAAATACTGAACCTGCGGCTTCCTTTGTCTTCTCATTTGCATCGAGTGCGATTTTTTTGACGTCTTCTATGCCTTCACTGATGGATTCTGCGGCTCTTACGACTACTGTATCTACACCGCGTCTAGTCTTTGTTACGATTCTATAACATACGTGTGAAGGGTGGGAAGCTGAAGCTAAGAAGAGGCTTGAGGATTTTTGAAGAGAGAGTGAAGAGACGTTTGGGAGAGGCTTTGTGAAGTGGCAGAGTACTGTGTTTCTGATGATAAGCATTGCTTCCATGTTTCTTAATTTCTTCGAGTTTGTTGTGTTTGATGACAGATACTGTGTTGTGTGTGTTTTGTTTTGGGAATGTAATGAATCATGTGATTGGTTTATACTCTGTTGTCAGTGGAATAAAAGGTAGTAAGCAAGTCGGGTTGAGACGTCTTGGTCCAAGCACTGTTTCTTTGTGCCGACGTGATTTTTACTTTAGTAGTTGAATTGTGCCGACGTGATTTTTGCATTAAATGGGCCGACATAAAATATGACTAGGTGGTAAAAACTCTATAATTGGAGTTAGTGTCTTATTTTGTTACATTTGAATTGAATGGATCAATATGTTTCTTTAGGTTTAATATTAATAACTACTATTAGGAGTATTATTTTATTTTATTCTATAAGCAAATTGAATTAAGAGAAATAAAAGGGTACTCAAACTAGAGAGTAAAATGTATTGTGGTCCACCGAATTGGTCTGCATATCCGTTAAAATATGGTTTGTTGAATAGGATTTTGTTTTCGCCTATCTTTTTAGTTTATCTCGTCTTAAGTCCGTGAAAAAGGGATGGATTAACCTGTCAACCTAGTTATCAAGCACTTTAAATATTTATTTTGGTTAGTAGGAAGATTAATACTTGAACTAAAATTTTGAAATGCTTGTTCATTATTCTATTTTATATATTTATTTGTAAGTATATGTTATATTTTTTTAAGTAAAATTTGTTAAAAAGATGCTTAATAAAAAATTGTTCTAAAAACAAAGTGAAAATTAAATGAAATATAAAAATACGTCTATTAATCTATTAAAAAATGAAAAAAAAAATAGACAGAGAAGCTGCCACCTTGGCGGAACGGACTGGATTCTTAGGTCTAATTTCACTTGACAGGCTTGCCTGTGCCGCCCCTTTTATGGCGGGCTTAAGGTGGGGTGGACGGGCAGCTTGTTTTGCCACCCCTAACTCAAACTCAATTACAATCTAGATAAGAAAGACATTGGGATCATAAACAAAGACTCGGATAACTACACAAATTAATCCACCACATAAAATCAATACAATTTTTATGAGCATGTATATCATTCCTAGAGCTATTGTTCACTAAATGCCCGGTTTCTTTATGTCTACAAAAGCCTCAGAAAAAAGGAATTTTATTCCTACTAGACCAGATAAACAAACACATCTAAGATCAAACAAACCAACACAACTTACTTATCGTTGTAGAACTCAAACCGGACCTAAACACATTATGATGCTCAACTGGATTAGCAACATGTGTTAGCTCTGCACATCTGAACTAAAGTCAGATTTGACAACACATGTTATGGTTGACTTCGCAATTGAAAAGGAGATGGACTAAGTCTTCTTCTTCTTTAAATTATGAACTTTAATTGTCAATTCAACTTTGGTTTGCAACGTGTTGGTTGACAATCTCCACACAAAAATATGAACGTTAATTGGTAATGTTTTTTCCAAATAGCGTTTAGAGCCATGAGCATTTCCTCCTACACATGAATATCTTATTGATCTAACAACAAAATAATGTCGTAGTTGTTCTTGATAGAAAATATTGTATCATATTTCCACCAAACGAATTCATCATATGCTAACTGATTTGAACTAAAATCCTATATAATTGTATTCAATTGTTTGACATCTTCTTCTGCATCCTCACTTAAAGCACTTTGTTAACCAGAATATCCCAACACTAGTCTTTCCCAATCCAGTACCCTGCATTTTGAATCAACATATTAGGACTCTTAACATAACAGAAAAGATGTTTAAACTGATGTGCCAGTAAATTTTGACTCTGCCAAATGTGGCTGTAAAATTTGATGTTGCTTTCACTCCCTAACATACAAGAGATTGCCTTGGTGAACTAGTTACAATTTACACTCCCTTGGGGATGTTAAACAAACCAAATATCTCCACCAAATGGAGTGATTCTTTTCAAATACAGACCCTGGACTATCCAACATTTGAGATTGCGCGTCAGCGTATCTGAACGACATGATCTTAAATCAGAAAGAATCGGGTTCTGACAACACTCTCCACTAACATTTACTAAGAAAATATAGATTAAACTTCTCATAATCTTAGACCTATATCCCTCTAAGCTTCTTAGGTTTGCAAATTCTATTCTAGCTTACACATTTAATTTTCTTCTTTATTTCTCCCATGCCCCACATAAAAGCTCTCTATGTAACGCCCCGATTTGATAATTCCCATTGTGTTGGAGTCTTTTATTTTAATTGAGTAATTATTATTTTGTTTGTGAATTATCATGATGATATGATATGTTGATGAATTAATGTGATGATATATTATGTTGTGAGATTTTACCGTTTTGTGGATTTCCGGGTAAAATTGGATAAGAGGGTATTTTAGACTTTTGTTAATTAATGATAAGTTAGAATTAGTAGAATTAGTATTTTGTGAGAAAATGATATTTGGTTGGAAAGAAATAGAATTAATAAGAGTAAGAATAGAATTGAGAGAGAGATATAAAAGAAAGTTGGTAAGAGAGGAAAAGGAAAGATAGAAAGAAAAAGAGAAGAAAGAAAGAGGAGAGAAAGAGGAAAGAAGAGAAAAGAGAGAAAAGTTGGAAAAGCTTCAAGATTGCTCCAAGGAATCGGAATAATCGGGTAAGGGTGATAAACATTGTTATCTTAATATAGTGTATGATTATGTATGTGTTTGATTGGTTGAGTTTTGGTTTTGATGAGAGTTAGAGAAGATGAATAGTTAGGGTTTGAGAGAAAATGTGAGAAATTGGTGGATTAATCGGTTAGAACTTGATATAATCGAAGTATGATGTTAGATACATGTTGTTGATCATGTTTGTATGAGTTTAGAGAAGTTTTGGGGTGATTAGAGTTGACTGTTCACAGCTGGTGTGTTGCTGAAATCGCAGCGGTCGCTCAGCGAAAGTTCCATGGCGATTTTCGCTCAGCGAGCATGGGGGCGCTCAGCGAGCCTGTAGGTTTTGAGGGATTATGTGTTTTAATCCGTAGCTTGAGTTTCGGGTATTCGTTTTTAGCGATCCTTATATCGATTCGAAGCTAAAAACATGTAGAATCTATTGATGCTAAAATATGTAATATTTAGCCGACTTTTTCCCGACTTTTCCGATAAAACGTAAATGAGTTAATTATGGAAATGTGGGTTTGTTATAATGTTGTGGCCATTGGGCAAGTGATTACTATGTTTAAATTGTATGCATATGTATGTTAATGATATGTGTTGAATGCATAACTATATTGTGAATATGTATGCATTTTCAAGAATGTTGTGTGTCATTTTGCATGTAAGCATAATGTATGCATTCTTGTGTTGTAGGATTCTTTGTGAATCCGTTGTAGCATCGTGTGCTCATGTGGAGTGTGAGCGATGACTACAACAAGATCGTGTGCCTATGTGGGTGTGAGCGATCGGATTCTGTGCCCATGTGGGGTGTGAGCAATCCAGAAACATCGTGTGCCCGTGTGGGGTGTGAGCGATGGGTGATTTATTCACATTGATTGTGTGCCCGTGTGGGGTGTGAGCAATCGGATTGTGTGCCTGTGTGAGGTGTGAGCAATCCTGAAACATTGTGTGCCCATGTGGGGTGTGAGCAATGGGGAACATCGTGTTCCCGAAGGGGAGTTACTTTAGGTAACAAGCGATGATTCTATTTGGTTCCTGAGTGAACTTGCTGAATGTTGAGTCGGTACCGCATTGCATCTGCATAGAGTCGTATGTCGGTCTCTATGAGTTGCATTTTATTCATTGTATGTATATGCTGAAATAAACATGATTGTGCATATGTTTATTTAGAATGTTGTGAAATGATTGGTATGTGTGAAGTACATACTTGCAGATATATATATATATATATATATATATATATATATATATATATATATATATATATATATATATATATATATATATATATGCATGTTGATATGTATATATGTATGTGATTTATACATTGAATGTATATGTGTGATTTAAACATAGCTTGTCGTATGTTTATGCGGAATGAATGTAAATGAAGAATAGACATAAATAATATAAGATTTATGTGTATAGGTAAATGAAGATACATTGCGATGTATGTGGGTTATGTGAACATGGTTGGATATGATTTGTGTTATGTGAAAGAAATGGTGATAAGTATGCGTATAAGTATGCTTTATGTTGTGTATGAATGATATGTTGTGGTGAGAATATGTTGAAGTATATGTTATATGTTGAGATATATAATTATATGCAATATTATTATGATAATGCTTCTCACCCTTCTGCTGTTTTATGGTGCTCTACGAGGCATTGCAGATTAGGTGTGCCGGAGTCGTTTTTGTGAAGCGTGTCTTCATATCTTTTGGTCAGTCGGCTCTGATATGTAGCACCGGGTAGTTAGGTGGCTTTGTGCCTTTTTGGGGATACATTTGTATATGTATTCGTTGTGGATATGTTTTGTATAACATGATATGTTTGTACGCTTCTAACTTGTAGATATATTTTGATAAATATATAAGTTGAAGTTGTTGCTGATTTAAGTTTTCCGATGTGCAATTTATAATTGAGATATGGGGGTGTAAGGATTGAAATTCCTTTGTGGATAGATACCCCATTGTTGCATATCTATTTGAGCAAGTGTTGTATGTTTTAATTTCACGTAATGTGGCATGCTCATTTTTATGCTTAATTTAAATTATACTCTGATGAAATTTTATCTATGCCTAAATGATTTAATGTATTATATGGGGGTATAGAAAGGGGGTGTTACATTAAGTGGTATCAGAGCCAGTATTCGAGTTAGTTGTGTCTGTCTTGATGTTGTTGTGATTGAACTTTTGTTTAATCTTGTTGTTGTCTTGGGAATAATCAGAATATGGCTGGTAGAAATGATAATGCGATGGCTGCTGCTTTGGAAGCAATGGCTGGGGCGGTGCAGGGAGCGCCGAATGTGAATGTGAATGATGAGTTCAGGAAGAATCAACCGCCGGTTTTCAAGGGGAGGTTTGATCCTGATGGTGCTCAGAACTGGTTGAAGGAAGTTGAGAGAATCTTCCGAGTGATGGATTGTGCTAAGGGAAGTAAGGTGAGGTTTGGTTCTCACATGTTGAAGGAAGAAGCCGATGACTGGTGGGTCGGTAGAAGTCTTACTTTAGAGGAAGAAGGTGAAGAGTTTACATGGGAAGTTTTTCGCATTGAGTTCTTAAGGAAGTATTATCCTGAGAGTGTTAAAGGAAAGAAGGAGATGGAATTCCTTGAGCTGAAGCAAGGTGTAACACCCCAAATTTGCCCTCTTCTTGTTTAGCATCGTTATCATATCATAATCATCACGAGCATACCATATCCTTATCATTTTGCATAGAAAAATGAGGCATAACACTCGCATGTTCTAGCATAAGGCATATGATCGGTCATCTGGGAAAATCCGAACCTGCAAGTCAAAATCAAGAGCATGGTGATCTAGCAAGAATCTCACAGGATCATTTTGCACAAGCCTGGTATCATGTTCAGAGCCCTAGAAAGAGAAGATGGATCAAAATTTGCTTGAAACGGTTGGTGCAGGTCTATTTTTGAAGGTTCCCACCAAAGGGAGGGAAATTCAAATTTTCCATGCGTTAACCGGTTAACGCATATGGTTAACCGGTTAACAGCTGCGAAATTTGAATTTCCAGCAGCAATTTCAGCATGTGTGTTTTGGTTCCATTTTCCAATTTTCTGATTTTTATTCATTTGAATTAAATTTGAATTTGAGAGAAGGATCTAGAGCATTTATCCAAGCCTCATTCCAACCCTAAATCCAAATCACTTTCTAAGCTAATGCCAAGCCATATTTTTTGGATCCCAAACCAAAATTTTGGGCCCCAAACCTAAACCATATTTATTCCATTTTCCTCCAAACCAAGGGGGCTCTCACTCATTTTTCACTCTCATTTCTGAATTTTCATTCCTCTCACTCACAATTCTCTCACTTTTCTCTCCCAATTTTCCAAATCACTCAAAGTTCCTCTTTGAAGATCACACAACCTTGCCTTGAGGTGTGTAGATCTTGGAACTAAACCTCCATTCATAGTTTCTTTGCATCTCTTTGCTGGTTTTATTGGAGATTCAGATCTGGTTTGAGATCTAGAAGTGCTTTTGGATCCAAAATTCTGCATCAAGGGTTTGTTCTTGCATTTATTTTGCATGGAGTGTGGAGCTTAGCATCGGATCTTCAAAGTTTTGCGAGAGATCTACCGTTTTCAGCTCAATCAACAATTACCAAAGCATACCTCAGCTTTGTAGGTTGGTTAATTTCAGATCTAGCTCTGTTTTTAGCTTATTTGCATGCTTGTGCTTTAGATCCACCATGTGCTTGTGTATTTGCTTGTGTTGTTTGATTTGATTGGTTGATTTGTATCCGGATCCGAATGTTATTGTTCATGAGCTTAATGATATGGATTAATGTGAATTGATCTAATTTTTCCATGTGTAATTGATTGCTGGTCTGGTGCAAGCTTATTTGAATAAGCTGTTTTGAGATGCTGTTTTCTGCAGGATTTGTTGCTGTTTTATCAGTGTTAACCGGTTAACGTATATGGTTAACCGGTTAACGCCCCTGTTTTGTGCGTATTTTGTGCAGGTTTGAGCTGGTTAACCGGTTAACGCATTTGGTTAACCGGTTAACACTGAGGCAGAATGACTTTTTAGTGTTGTTTTGAGCTTGTTTGATCCCTTTGCTTGTTCTAATTGCCATGGATCATTGCGTGATCATTAAACATGAGATTTTAGGGTGATTTGCTTGCTGGTTGATGTATGCTTTCATGTTTTCGACGCGTAAGTCGTGTACTTGCAATGTTTGGCATGATGTTTGATTCTTGTTCACAAGAACCTTTGAGCATGACTAATTCCATGATTGTGTTGGTCACTTTGCTGGATTTTTTTTGTGCATACTAACCTTGCAGGGGCTATGGTAAGTGAGAGATGTGGGAATTGAGTTCCACATCTCCAATTCTCATATTCCTCTTATGTTTATGTTACTAACCCTTTGTTGTTGGGCTTAGGCTTTTCTCATCCCTTCTTCTATCTTCTTCTTTTTTCCTTCATTAGGATAGAAACCTCACTAACCTTTAGGACTTCCATGCATGTGAATACTTAGGATTATTTTAGTCCCCCTTTAGAATTTTTCCTTTAAGATCCTTTGGTGCTCTCTCTTCTCATCTTCAAACTTAATTCTAATTCATTTAATAAAGGTTGAGTACTTTCATGTGACATGAGACTTTGCTATGAGATGCTCACATGCGTTCCATTTCGGGGCGAGGTGTGAGTCATCACTCGTGGTGGATAGGTCTTAACATGAGTACCTCACAAAGAAAAGCTAAAAAACACTTCTTAATCAAAACCACAAAAACACTTAATAATGATAATAGGTTAGTGTGCTTGAGCCTTCACTTGTGGGACTAGCTTTGGGGATTTCCTCCATAGATAGGTGTGCCTCTTGCGCATTCCATTTCGGGATGATGTGAGATGTACACATCCCATTGAGTAAGACTTGGGTACACTTACCTATGCAAACTTTCACTCATAAAAGCTTCTAAAAAACATCAAACAAACAATAAACGTCTTTCCTTCGGGAATTCTTTTCTCATCTCCTTCGCTCCGTACGCGAACTTGCTCCTACTTGTCAGTTTGCAAGACGGTTACGCACTCGTCGTCCGAGTCTGCAACACCTGAGCAATGGCATAGGCAGTTCAAGCCTTAATTCACAAGCAATTTCCTTGTTACCCCTAGTTAGGGGAACTACGGCGTCTCTGATCCTCATTATCCTGATGAGGTACGTAGGCAGCGGGGTAGGGCCCGTTCGAGCACAATCTTTATTTTCCCTACATTTTTCCTTTTCTTTTCTTATTCATTTCCTTTCTCATTTTTCTTTTCCAGTTCATTTTCTTTTCTTTTGCTGCAGTTTTCATACCCTCACCCTTTGAAACAGTATTCTTTGCAAGCGTGGATCCCGTCGGGTACGGCGGACGATCTGGGTGCTAATACCTTCCCAGGTCGTAACCGACTCCCGAACTCAGTCTCTTTGGTTCGCAGGACCTGTGTCCTTCCTCTTTCTTTCTTCTGGTTTGTGCAGCATTACCATTCCCTTTCTTCGGGATAAAAATGCATGGCTGGCGACTCTATTCTTCTTCCGCGCCACTTTCGCGTTTGTACCAGGATGGAAATCCCGGGAGCGACAGCTGGCGACTCTGCTGGGGACTGCGCACCAGAGATCTCTGGTTCCCCTGTGAGTCTCTCCTAGCGCTTGTGTGTTGTTGTTTCATTGGGTGATGCTTGTTTGATGTGGCTTGTTGTACTGTATTGTTGTTTATTTACAGCTTTATCTACAGCTTTATTTACAGTCTTCAGTATTTATTTTCCGCATCGTTTATATCATACTGGACTGTCTGGACTGGTTTTCTGTTTGGTGGGATGGGTGATACTGTTTCTGAGAGATAAGCCAAGTACCCGGCTTGAGTGCACCCTAGGATTAGAGTGGACATATTGTACTCGCATGTGGCATGATGAGTGGCGATGTGTTTCACGCCCAGATTGCGACTGTCTTGGAAATATCTTGTGTGGGGATTTCCTCCACTTCGAGATAGGACCTTGATGGTTATGTGCATCTGGGGACCGATCATTGAGAACCTTTGTGGAAACAACCCTCTCCAGTGGTGACAGTGGCAGACCACATTTTGTGGCAAACCCATTCGCACCCGAGGGTCCACTGGGAACTCGCATAGGATGGCCTGGTTCTCTTATAGGAACTCAGTCAAAGCATCTGGTCGTATGGCATTAGTACTGTATCCTACGGGCTGAATGTACTATTGTTTCTCGATTTCAGCGCTTGAAGCTGGGAACCTGTAAGGGATGCTTGTTTTTCCCGGACTCAGCTGAGGCCTCCCTGCGTAGTATATAATGCCTAACCGATTCCCTGACTTGGTCATGAGCCACTTCTCGGAAATGGTGAAAGTATTATTGCTATTCGGCTTTGAGAGTCCGTGATGTTTGACCCGGAGCACACCCGTGAGATTTGGGATGGGTTTACAGGTTTGCAGGAACACTTGACCTCATCATACCCTTGTTATCAGTGCAGTTCATGTTATGATGCAGTTACTTTGGTTCCGGAGTTCTGGTTTTTCTGGTTCTGGTATTCGTGATACTATGGTCCTGATATTTTCTTCAGAGGGTTGTGGTTATCAGAGAGGGTGACTCAGTGAACTTTTGGTTTGTCAGAGGGATCTTGTCAGTGGCCAGATTCCAGACAGTCTCAGATGACCATATGTCTTTGCATTTGCATCTGCATTGCATCATTGCATCATTAATCATTGTTTTTTGTTTTCATTCACAGGTTCATATATCTGCATCCGGTTCCGGTATTCTCTTCAAAGATGGAAGATCCTCGCAAGCAGAATATTCACTTCAAGTTCTTTGATGTCAAGATTGGTTTGTTGAAGAAGATGGTAAAGCTGATTACGCCCAACCAGGTAGAGAGATTCAGAAAAGCTTATGGGAGTATTCTTGATGTGGTGATAGAGCTAAATCCTTCAGAGAGGAGTGCCATTCATACATTGCTTCAGTATTATGATCCTCAGCTCCGTTGCTTCACCTTTCCTGATTTCCAGTTGGGCCCTATGCTGGAGGAGTATGCTTTGATCCTGGGTGTGCCAGTTCAAGATCAGGTTCCTTTCAACTCTGAGATGAGTAGACCAGCACCGGAGGCTATTGCTAAGGCTCTTTATTTGAGTCCTTCTACTGTGAAGTCTTTGACCATTATCAAAGGAGGTGTGTCTGGGTTTTCTTTGGAGGTTCTGGTAAAGAAGGCGGAAGAATTGGCTGTTGAAGAAGAATGGGATGCGGTCTGTGCTATCTTGGCTCTTTCTATCTATGGCACCATTTTGTTTGCTGATATGGAGAAGTTCATAGATATAAACGCCATACATCTCTTTTTGCTGAAGAATCCTGTGCCTACCTTACTCGGGGATTTGTATTACTCGGTTCATTACAAGACTGAAAAGAAGAGGGGAGGTTTGGTTCGTTGCTGTGCTCCATTATTTCACATGTGGTTCATGAGGCATTTGCCTAATACGGGAGTGTTTAGTGACCATAGTCTGATATGGGCTCAGAAGCTGGAAAAGTTGCTTGCCAAGGATGTTAGGTGGTTCACTCAGAGGCTGCAAGGTGCACGTTTCATTACCAGCTGCGGAAGTTATCATAGTGTGCCTTTGTTGGGAATAACTGGAGGGATTAATTACAATCCAATCTTGTTAAGAAGACAATTAGGATACGCTTTGAGAGATGTGCCTGAAGATTTGAAGCTGACCCCCATTTTCTACTTTTCCGTGAAAGATAATATGCCCTTAGTGAGGAAGGTTGCGGGGGCTTGGAAAAGCATCAAAGGAGAAGGAATAGCTAGTTTCGGGAAGTGCAACAATCAGACGTTCCCAGGGTACGAAGCTTGGTTGAAAGACAGAGCCAGAAGAGTTTTGTTACCATTTTCAGCACCAGTTGCTGAGTCCATTGATACTGTGCCTTTAGAGGAATTCGAGAAGTTGGAAGCCCAGTTACATGCAGTTAGAGTTGAAAATACCGAGATGGTAAGCTTGTATTACCAAGCTAACAGGGCCAAGAAGGAAGCTGAGGAGAAGTTGCTGAAGATACAGACGACTTTGGAGGCTAAGGAGAAAGACTTTGCAGGAAAAGAAGCGCATTTCCGCAGGTTGGGGATGATGGAAGCCCAAAGAGAAGTTGAGCGCAAGAAGAAGTCAAAGACCCTTAGAGATGCTCGTCAGTCTATTGTCTGGTTGAAGGGACAAAGAGAGCAAGAGTTGAAGCAATATAAGGAAAAAGAGGAGTTCTTTGAGACTCAGATGGCTTACAAGAAAGAAGAGGTGGAGCAGGCCCACAAGATTCGCAGAGAGAAGACCCAACAGCTTGCAGACAGTCAACAAGCCCTCGAAGAAGCACTCAAAGAGATTGAAGACCTCAAGTTGATGGCAGGAGTCAAGAAGGTCAGGTCTGATGATGGAGTTTCAGGATCCTCAGGCGGCGGTTATGCTTCTTAGTTTGTTTTCTTTGTATTTGGATTACCTACGGGCATGTTGTAGGAGTCCTAGTTGTTTGTTTATACTCTGTAAGAACTCGTACTCTATGAGGTATTCTGTTGCCTAATGGGCTGATCTATGTTAAGATGTTTCTCACTATTTCTTGGTTTGCTTGCTATTATGGTTTGAATGTGGTTTCCCGCAAAGGTTTCTGAAAGTCGAGGATCAGTACCCATCTGGTTTTCTTTGCTAAATACCGGAGCCGGGGCATAAGTGACTTGTGTTTGGAAACATAAACAACTGCATTGCATCCATATAACCTGTTTGTTGTTTTGCAGGTAGTGTCTCGGTTACTAACGTATTTTGTGTTTCAGGCACTATAGCTCCTCGAAAAGCTCGGGGGTGTCGCTCCCGACAAGTGACGCCAGGGTCAGATGAAGGTACAGACGCGAACGGTCGGCGAAGGGAACAGTGAGAACACACAGCCGTGAACTCACTGGAGAATGAATAGAGTCGCCAGCTAGGCATTTTTATCCCGGAGGAAAGGTAATGCTGCATAGACCTAGAAAAAGATGGATAAGACGGTTTGCGAACCAGAGAGACTGAGAAAGGGGGTTGGTTACAACCTGGGAAGGTATTAGCACCCAGATTGTCCGCCGTACTCGACGGGATCCACGCTTAAGAGATTTGTGTTTTAAAGGGGTAGTGTCAGTGCAGTCTGTGTGTAAAATAGCTGGAAAAGAATGTACAGGTGTCAGTGCAAAAGGAGTGCAAAGTGTGATATATAGTGTCAGTGTAAAAGGGAAAGAGGTGAAATGCTCATGATAATGAGGCTAAAGAATGAAGCTGGAAGGAGGGGGAATGTACAGAGACTTTTGTTCGATAACTGTTAAGTTATGCCTACGTATCCTCTCGTGCAATGAGGAAGTCAGAACACCGTAGTTCGACCCAAAGAGACTGAAAGGATTGACTGGTGAACTGCTTACTAGCCTATGCTCAAGTGTATGATCTGTCTGGCACAGATGCTAACTGTCTTGCATTAGACGGAAGAAGCGAGTTCTCGGTTGTGAGTGAAGGTGATGAGAAAAGAATCCCGGAGGAGACGATTATTGTTTGTTTTTGAGTTTTCAGTCTTTTATTTCTTTTTGGAGTTTGTCATAAGATAATGAGCTTAAACCTAAATCAATGGATTTGGTAAACTCATCACATCTTCCCTCTGATTAGGGGTAATGAGAATTACCTTAAGTGTGAAGTCAGATTCTCACACTTAATCACCTTTGGTGTAGGATTAAGATCATTAACCTACTTGTGATTATTTAGATGTTTTTGTGGTTTTTGTTTAGTGTTAAGTAATGAGGTTAAGCCATAATCAGGGATTTAACAGACTCATTACACCATCCTAAAAGAAGGATAATAGATGAGAATGTTTAAGCTGAGGAAAGCTCCTCAACTTAATCCATGATTAGGGATTAAACCCATGACAAAACAAACCTTTGATTAAGTGAATTTTATTAATGATATGATGATGAAGTGTTTTTTATGATTTGTAAGACAACTTGAGGGGGACTTGTCCATTAACACTAGGGTTAGTCCTTCTTAACCACTTAAGGAAGAATTAGAACCCTAATGCAAGGCCCAAGTTACAAGTGTAATGTCTTGATAATTATTATGTGAATTGATTAAGAGATCTAAACGCATTTAGGATTCAACACTTAGGATTAAAGTTATACACTCCATCCTAAGAGAAGGATGCAGGCATAAGCTTAATCACGAAGCCCTGAAGCCTTTAGGGTTTAGTCCCTAATTATGAGGTGAGAAAGAGAGACTCAAAGAGATGACACAAAGGTAAAATCTAAGTGGGAAAAGTCTAATCCTAATATTCACATGTTCGGATGGTCCTAGGTTAGTGTGGCTCACTATCCTAAAGAAGAAAGAAAGAAGAAGAGAAGAATGAAAGGAGAAGCTCCATGGTGGCCTGAGCACACCTCAAATTAATAAAAGAAGATGAGAAAGAAGAATTGATATGAATAAGAAGAAATGGATGAATAAGAAATAAGATAAGAATAAGAGAATGCAATACGGAGATGAGATAAGATAAAAAATAATGAGAATGCGATATGAAGTAGAAATAAGATGAATATGAAATGAGATAAGAAGATGAGAATGCGAAATGAATAATGAATAAGATAAGGGGATGAGAATGCGATATGGAGATAAGATGAATAATGAACAAACAGAGCCTACACCAGTAGGACTTCCAGATGCAGCAGCATGCAATAATTAAAATCGGGCCATAGTGTTACCGAACGGAGAAGGTCCGTTGCCTTTTCAATACGCGCAACAACGAAGTCTAAGTTCAAAACTGCGTCCGAAGTTCCTACTTGCCCGAACAAAATTATGAAAAAGCAAATAGTCACAAAGTCATTTCCACGCTTTATCCTTCATTATCGAATTCGAACAATTGACCTACAAAATAACGAGCGCAAACTACGACCAAAATTAAACCAAAATAATATTAAACCAAATTACCTAATTGAAACTAAAATAAACTATTCTAATATTGAAACTAAAACTAAATTATAAAAACCTTCTAACCTAATCTCTAACACATGTTAATCAAAATTATATATAAATTAATTAAACAAAGTTGAATATAAAGTCAAAGCTAAATAAAAATTAAAAAAAAATCAAAATTAATTAAATGAAAATAGACATCTAAATCTAACTCTTATTAATCCAAATTAAATACAAGCTAATCCAACCAAATTAGAAAATTCTAAACAAAAGAAAAGAAAAGTCAAAAGAAAGGGGAGGGAGTGTGCCATTGGAGGACACGCTGGCAACAGCACCATCAGGTGGGGGTGCAAGCCTTGATCGGAAGGTGTGAGGAGTAAACCAAAGGGCATATGGCCTTAAGCCCAATGGCAGCAACAACAATGGATGACCTATTTTCATAAATAAAAAAAAACATTATCATACAATAAGATAAATATAAAATTAAGAAAAGGAAAGTTAACAAAGGAAAAATAGAAAAAAGAACGAATCCTCTTCTTCCCCAAATCAACGGCAGCGCTAACAAGTTCCATTGACGCAAGCGTGGTTCACCGAAGATTTCCTGCCCAATCCTTCTTCTTCTTTTCTGATTTGCTTCTGTGGGTGTCGAAACCGCAACATATTCTTCTCCCTTCTCCAATGAAAACCCTAAATCAGAAAGGGGGAAAACAACGCACGCCGCCGACGTTGCTTTGGCCTTTTGGAATCGCGCCGCCGATTGCAACCAAGGTCACCGGAAAACAACAAAGAAAAAGATCCACCGTGACTCATCTCGCCGTTTCAGCTTCTAGCCGTGGTGGTTCGTAAATCCCAGACTTCGGTTTCTCTTCATTTCGATTTGAAACCTCAGGCCTCTCACTTCATCTCTTTCTTCTTTTGATTTTGTTTCCGGATCTGTTTACTGTTGTGGTTGTTTGGGGTTGGAGGGAGAGCGGTTGGTGAAGGGCGGCTTGTGTGTTTGTGCTGTGAAATGAAGGTTGGGAGGGAATGAGGGCTACGGTTTTTTTGTGAAAGAAGGAATGATGAAGGAGATTTTTAGTTTGGTTGATGAGAGGGTGACGAAGAGAAATCCAGGAAAAAAAGCCGAGGACCAAGTTTGCCTGTTATTGCCTTGAGTCCTCGCTGGATGGAAAATGCGTGATTGGTGAGCAAGTTTTGTTTTGCTGTTTTAGTCTTGATTTCAACTTTGCTCACTTCATCTCTGTTCTGATTTTGCTTTTGGTTCTGTTATTGTTGTGAGGCTTTTGCGTTGTAGGTGACGATGGTTCGAGGTTGAATGAAAGGGCGGTGGAGAAGGCTTATGTGTGTTGCTGGGTTTTTGTTGTTGTAGAAACAGGGGCGGTGGGTGAGTTGCGGAATTTCTTTTGCTGTGATATTGAGTGCTGAATTTTGATTATTGTTCAACTGTTATTTTTGAGGTCATGAAGATGGTGACGAAAAATGGGTGATAGCGTTGTGGTTTCTGTTGCTGTTGATGGTGAAGATGTGTGTTGTTGTTGATGAGGTTGATTTGTGGTTGTTGAAGGAGGTTGAGGGATGAAGGTGCGGATTATGGCTTGTTGTTGTTGGTTGCGAGACGGACAAGAGTGAAGAAACAAGGGTGGTCGATGGGTATTTGTTGCGGTTCAGATGGTGAATTGATGAAGGAGAGTGTATTGGAAAGTTTGTGTGAAACAAATTTGTTGTGGAGAGTGATGAATATTGGTTTATTTTCTCAGGTTTTCGGATTTGTTATGCAGTGTTGTAGAAGAGTGACTGGAGGTATGAAGGCAGCGAAACCATTTAGCATAGGCTGGGTGTGTGTGTGTATGGCGTTTTTGTTGTGTTAGTCCAAAAATATCAAGAGGGTTTGAGTTGTTGTGAAAAAAAGTGATGAAGAGTGAGAGCAAGAAAAGTGAAGAATGCTGTATTTTGTTGCTATTTTTTGAGAGTCAAAATGTGTGTATGTGTGTGTTAAAAGTTTGTGAAAAAAGAAAAGAAAGAATGAGAAAAAGAGGCGCTGGTTGTTGGTTTTCAGGTCTTGGGATCAACATTTGGTTATTTATACCTAGGTCAACTCAAATTCTATTGCTATTTCCTAATGGGCTTTGGCCTCAAGAATGATATGGCCCTTTTGTAATGACAAACCCTTTTTGTAGAATATTGTTTTTTTCTTCTATAAAATGGACAATGTAAGTTAGAAATGAATTTAATTGGTGATGGGTAAGTGGATAAAAAATAAAAATAAAAAGGTTAATTGGATATGAGAAAGGGTTATTAAAATTGGAAATGAAATTGAAATAGAATTAAATTTGAGATGGACTTGAATAATAAGTGGATATGGTGGAAACGATTGGGAAAATGAAATGGCTAATATTTGGATATTGTTATAAAAATGAATAAAAAGAAAATGGTTAATGGATATTTAGATGGATATTTGGACAAAAATGTTTAAAGTTCTTTTAATATGGACGAATAAATGGATTGTTTGTTAGAAGATGAATAGATAGAAATGGATATAAGGAAATATGGATAATGGATAATAAATAGATATGAATTGGATAATGAAATGGGATGTAATTAAGAAGAGGGATTTGGACGTGGATAAAATAAAAATGGTAAAAGATAAACGGTTTATGAAGTGGATATTCAGATAATCGCAAATATGGACGTGGTGAAATCGTTGTGAAAATGGTTAGGAAATGATGAAACTTATGGGTATGGATATGGGTATGATTTATGGAACCCTTCAATATGCGAACAACCCTGAATCTTGAGCTTTTAATTCGAGACCAGCTTCCACTGTTTTCTACACACAATAAACAACATGAGCACAACCACCAATGGACTGAACCAACCGCCACCTGAACTATCTAGAAACACTGCCCTGGTCATTGAACACACACACCGACTGAGAAATCAACCACTGAAGCGAATATCTTGAATTTGAAGAGATCTCCTGATAGTCCAAACAAGATTAGGTCAATCATCCATCTGAATTAGACCGCAACTGAACAAACACGCTTGAACTGAAACCAAAACTTTTGAGGTAAAAGATAGCCTGAGATGCTGAGAAGACAAAAATATCCGTGTAACTTGAAGAAGAAGAAAGTATCCTGATGATATGCCAGATGCACATTGAATAGTCCTTGCAGACATGAAATCCTTGAAGACCGCCAAACTAGGGAAATAAACCCTTGATTTAGCGACAAAAGAAAAGAGAGGACGATGCCACTGATGGCTGCATAGCCAAAAAACCTTGAATTCTCTGATAATCTGTAAATAATGCGCGAGACCCTAGTCCTGATGAAAATTGATCCCATGCCTCAGAAGCTTATGCAAATGGTATGCAAAATGCTTATGAATGCAAAATGAAAAGCCAGAAAACCAGAGGGCAAATTTGGGGTGTCTACAGCTGCCCCTATTCAAGCAACTGTTAATCTGAAAAGGATGAGAGCAACGGCTATTAGACGTTCAAGATAAACAGTGATTGAATATCAAAAAGACCCCGAAATTTGCACTCACAGAATGAAGAAGAAAGGGGATATAGATTGTATAAGAAAACAAAGTATATTGTAAAGTGTGGGCGACGGAAGACGACCGTCAAGCAGAGGACGACTGCTGGGTAAATAGCAATGACGGGGACGGCCGACACGCTGGGGAAGGTGCGGAAAATAAAGCAATGACGGGGACGGCCGACATGCTGGGGATAAAAAGATAAAGCTAAGACGGGGACGGCCGACTAGCTGGGAAAATAAAATATCATGATGGGGACGGCCATCAAGATAAAGCTGTATACTCTCTGGGAAACATGACGGGGACGGCCATCAAGTTCATAAAGTAAAGGTAAAGTAACCAGCGATGGGGACGGCCATCGGGTTAAAAGGAAAGGGGACCACGACGAGGACGGCCATCGGGTTAAAGAATGAATGAAATAAACAGATGATGGGGACGGCCATCAAAGGTGAAGGACGATCACCTAGCAGGGGACGGCTGCTCTGTTGGGGATAAAAGGTAAATATGATGGGGACGGCCATCAAAGGTGGAGGACGACCACCTGGCAGGGTACGGCTGCCGAAAATATCAACGATGGGGACGGCCATCGGATAGAAAAGGTCAACGATGGGGACGGCCATCGGACGAGCATGATGGAGGACGACCATCAAGAAGTGGAGGACGACCACTCAGCAGGGTACGGCTGCTCTCAAGGTTTGTCATGACACAGGACGAGTGTCAGATAACCAAAATCAACAATGGGGACGGCCATTGGATAAAGTGATGAAGGACGATCATCAAGAGGTGGAGGACGACCACTCAGCAGGGGACGGCTGCTCTCAAGGTTTGTCATGACATAGGACGAATGTCAGATAACCAAAATCAACAATGGGGACGGCCATTGGATAAAGTGATGAAGGACGATCATCAAAAGGTGGAGGACGACCACCTAGCAGGGGACGGCTGCTAAAAATCAACGATGGGGACGGCCATCGGACGAGCATGATGGAGGACGACCATCAAGAAGTGGAGGACGACCACTCAGCAGGGTACGGCTGCTCTCAGGGTTATCTTAACACAGGACGGGTGTTAGATAAAAGAAAACTTGCTTTGTTGGCGATCTACTGGGGATATAATAAACACGAACGAGTATTTACAACCAAGAAAAGAAAGTATAAGTGTTTAGATGTTGTGTATAGATTAAGGTGCGGACGAGCACCCTTAAGACTATGATACGGACGAGTATCATGTAGAAACAAGTACTGACACGTGTTCAGAGGTGATGATACGGACGAGTATCAACTGGTTAACAGAGAACACGGACGAGTGTTGCATCTGAAAGAATTCTTCTGGGGAATAATTGACACAGACGAGTATCTATATTCAAGAAGACACAAATGTTTGACACGGTGTATGGATTAAAGATGCGGACGAGCATCCTTAAGACTATGATACGGACGAGTATCATGTAGAAACAAACATTAGACGCAATGTTCTGAGATGATGGTACGGACGAGTACCAACTGGTTAACAAAGAACAAGGACTACTGTCGAATCTGTGGGGATATGAGTGATGATGTATACAAAATACGGACGAGTATCTGTATAAGTGTGACATGAATGATGTATAGATGAGAGTGTTTATCTGCTGGGGAGAGTGACACGGATGAGCGTCAAGAAAGAAAGGTATGATATTAACAAGTGTATGGGTTGTAAATGGTATAGGCGAACGCGCTGGGGATATGACACGGACGGGTGTCAAGGGTTTGTATTTACAAGAATATCTGTGAGTGCAAAGGGGATGCTTTGGCTTTCTGCTGGGGATATGACACGGACGAGTGCCACAAGGAGTATATACTGATGTTTGTGAATGTGAGGCAACTGTTTTAGCTTTAGCTCTCCGCTGGGGAATTTGGGAAGCATTCTGTATACTGCTGACGGGTTGAAAGCTTTTAACTCTGATGGGAACGAAGTGTTGGCAACCTGATGCTTGTTGGAGAGGTTTTCACTGGAGGAAAGACGACTCTTCGTGAGGTATACTTCGTTCAACTGCTTTGAACATTTGCTGAGGATCTGATCATCCTGCTCTGACTCCACTGGGGAGAATTTCTTCTTGCTCTGCTGAGGAAATCCCTTGGAAATGAGAATCCCGATGACTTTATGGGGAAAGATCATCTTCAGACTTGGCTAGGGAAGATGCTTGATCACACAATCCCATTGAGGAGGGAATTCTGATAATTCTAACTTTGTGGGGAAGCAAGGCCTTCAGTTGCCTGTTGGGAAAACTTCACTGTGGAAAGATAAGTCCGCTTGGGGACGAGAACGATTCAATTAGCCTTGAAGTTCTGTTGGGGATATCGTCTGTTCCAACTCAGCTGGGGATGTGTCAACCCTCTGGCATGGTTGAGAAAAGATTTGACAATGCTCTGCTGAGGAGAGACTTTGTTGGAGAATCAAGTAAGTCAAAATATGCCCCAAGTATAGCATAACAGCTGTGTTGGGAAAATATGCCAATGAAAATTGGCTTTGACTGAATGTGAATAACCAACTCCTCATGAGGGAATCTTGTCGGCTGAAAGAAGATCTTTATGCTTGGGGAAGAAATAAACTTCCAATGCCCTGCTGGTAAAATAAATACCAGACATTCCCTGAGAATTATCACAGTGCTTCAAACCTTTGAGCTCAACAAAAGCATTACTGATCATCCTGAGTGAACTATCATTCCCTTAACTCCTCAATTATACCATACTGTATCATCCATAAAAAGATCGTCTTCAGAGGATTTTACAGAAGACTTGGCATCCAGAATTGCCCCAGTGTCTTCAAACTCTCGCAGAAATTCAACAAGTCTTGAGATAACTGCCCCAGATTACGTCTTGAAACGATTCTTGCCCCACATCAGAGCTAAAACAGAAACCATGCGGTATGAAGATGCAATGCAAATGATGTACAATGCAGACGTATGCTCAATGCCAAGGATATGAAACAAGGATGGTTGGGCGCTAGGGCCAGGTTGATAGATATATATATTTTTGGTTGCCAAGCAATTGGACTTTCGAGGTGAATTACCAGACGAGAACTGGTTTATAAAAGGTAGGCCAACAGACGCGAACTGATGGGCAAAGAATAGGTCGTCAGACGAGAACTGACTACTTGGGGTTCATTGTCAAACGAGAATTGACTTTGAAAAAGGGTGACTACCAGACGGGAACTGGCGTTCAACGGGCTAAATGAAAAGGTGACCAGACGGGAACTGGTAAAAGGTTCGCCTACCAGACGAGAACTGGTATTTGAAGTTGGTTTGCCAGACGAGAACTGGACTTTGGGTTTGTCTGCCGGACGAGGACTAGACTTTAAAAGGGTTTGCCAGACGAGAACTGGACTCTGAAAAGGCTTGCCAGACGAGAGCTGGACTTTGAAAGGTTGATAAGTTGGGGTTACGAGGCCCTGGATGTGAGATTGATGTTTGAGGGGTTATGCTCAATGCAATTATGATGCATATGCTCTATATGCGACATGAATAACGTATGCAAATGATTTATGCAATGATTATGAAAAGCCAGAAAAACTCCCGAGGTGGGAAGAAAGGTCTTAGTGACAAGGTTTCTGGTGAGGAGGGTGACAAAGGCGATGGTGGGTAGCACGATTTCCCGACACTCATCTTGAACTCGAAGATCACTGATACAAATTGCTCTGTGTAGCTGAAATTTGCCCCTGTTGTGCGAGTCTCTGAACAGACTATCACTGATTATACAATTCTTGGGATGGCAGACCTGGATGTCCTCTTGTGAAGAGTTGCACTTAGTGATCTCTGGAAGTATTCTGCCCCGGTATGAGCGTGGAAGCGACTTGACTCATTCTGACGGAGGATTGGAAGAATTGACCCTTAGTCAACGGAAAATCCGGGTGTCCTGCCCCTGCTTGGGAGGTTCAACTTTGATCAACTGACTTTGAATGACGTTCCTCGATCAACTGATGCTTGGGAACTCTCTTTACCCTGACGGATACCTTGGTCGACAAAGCCACTGGATAACATGCCCCTGATTCATAGGCTGACAAGATGCTCTTGATTCTGGTCATCATTGTTGAACGATCAAGTTCCCTCGTGATTGCTCTTTGTAGGAACTTCCCTGGTGTCACAGACTGACTTACAATTAAAACTGTTCATTTACAAATGGTAATTTTAATGCAGTACACATACAAGTTTTTTTTTGAAAATTTATTTATTTTGATGCTGTGACAGTGTGTGACGAATGGACGATTAGTCCAAACGTAGTGTTGAGTTGGCAAATCGTTAGGAGTCAGTTTACGCAACCTTGTCGTAGTATGCTTTCAGAATTGAACCTGATTCAATTAGGTCTTTCAAGGGTTATGACGTGGTCTGGTTCACGGTTTTAGGAAGAAAGATTTATAGCTCAAAGTTTATCTGTGCCCACCCATTCTCCTTGATGTTCTCCGGTCCTATGTTCAGCTAATTCGACTTAAACGCTCGCTTCTCACAAGTGTTTTGTAATGATTGAGGAACCAATGACGTTGATGGTTTACGCACCAATGAGGTTTCTTGGAGTAACAGTCGCCCATTCTGACTTTGTGTCTGGCCACACGACTTTGTTCTCATGGAATATATTTTTTTTCAGATTTTTTTATTCCCTAACTTTTGCCTGGACTGAATCTTTCGATTTTGAAGTCCAGCGGGATGCCCTAACTTTTGCCTAAGTCATATGTTTTCACACATTTTTTGACTTAGCGGGCATTATTTCTTTTTTTTCTTTTGATTTTTGTTGAACAAATCGTGTGACACAGGTTTGTCATGACTTGCTTGAGAGGGTTGACTGCCTCATTCCTTTGTTGGTGAGGGATAACCATTGTGGTTTCACATCCCTTGACCTCTTGAGGTGTAATGAATAAAGGTAATGGATCCTCGGATGCACACTCCTTTGGAAATTTGAACGCTCGGTCAAATTAACTGATGACTACCCTACCCCGGGTTAAATGTGAGGGTTTTTTCTGTTTAGAAAAGAAACTCCTGCTTCAAGGCTCAAAGGGGTTGACGAGGGTCTATCTCCCTTATATCTCCGGTGTTTGGGAAACGAAGGAATGCCTGTACATCGTCAACAGGTTCTATCCTGAAAGCATACCTTGAACAATTATGGGTATTCAGTTGTCATCATCCTCCCTCAAACCTGCTAAACAACAGTGAAATAAATGGGAGGTATATGGATGCAATTTTATTTTTTTTTCAATGCAAGTAAAGAAAAATGAGCGAATGCGACATAATTGATTCAAAAGTGCAAGATCACTACATTAACATTACCATTTAAAATAACAATGCTTAAAAGACAAGTAGCTGCTAACAGGAAAGAAACTACAAATGCAGGTGATAAAAAGGATACAGCGATCACCAACTCTGATGACATTTTTTCGAGCCACTGAATCAGGAGACGCTTCTTCGAAGTCTTTGAACTCAATCAGGTGAGAGGTTGACGTGCACAACCAAGCTTCCTTCTGGAAAGGAGATGTGGCCCTTGTCGATCAACTGTTGTACTCTGGCTTGAAAAGCTTTGCAATCTTCAGTTGAATGCCCCATCGATCCGCCATGATACCCACACTGCTCATGAGGATTGTACCCTGGAGGGTATGGCTCTGGCAACGGCTTGAGAGGCTTAGGAACCACCAAAGAGCTCTGAATTAGATGCGGCAAGAGTTCACTGTATGCCATGGGGACTGGATGAAGAGGAGCAACCCTTCTTTCCAAATTGTTACGAGGCCTAGGCTGGCTCTGAAGTTGATTCTGAGGTCTTCGACCATGAGATTGCAGATGTGGACGAGGAGGAGTCCAAGGCTTCTGATACGGTGCTTTGAGCATTGCCGAATGCCCGTAAGAGTGACCAGACACGGGAATAGATGATCTCTGAGAAGATGTTGTTCTAGAATATTTGATATTTGTCGTGACTGCACTGATGTCATACCATTCTTCCTCTTGGGAGCTAACAACAGACTCACCTTCACTAGCTGGGATATTCGAAAAGTCCTGGATCTTTCCACTTTTGAGCAGGCTCTCAATGCGTACTCCAACTATCATCAAATCAGAGAAGCTTGTCGTCCCAATGCTACTCATTCTTTCCAAGTATGGACCCTGCAAGGTGCCCACGAACAGGTCAATTAATTCTCTGTCTGAAAGTGGTGGTTGCACTTGGGCTGCCAATTCTCTCCACCGCTGTGCATATTCTCTGAAAGATTCACCACTCCTCTGGGATAGGCTCTGCAAGTGCGTGCGATTGGGCGCCACGTCCATATTGTACTGGTATTGCTTTACGAAAGCTCTGGATAAATCATTCCAAGATCGAATATGACTGCTTTCCAAATCCAAGTACCAACTTAAAGATGCCCCACTTAAACTGTCCTGAAAACAGTGAATCATCAGCTTATCATTGCGGGCATGAGAAGTCATTTTTCTACAGAACATCACCAAATGACGTTTCGGGCAACTGACACCAGTGTATTTCTCAAACTTCGGAGTTTTGAAATCTGGAGGAATGACAAGACCAGGCACCAAACACATGGTTAGAGCATCAAAACCGAAGGCATCAGGATCCGCTAAGGCTTTGAGTCGCTCGTCCAACACACGAAATCTTTCAGCAGGATCAATAACTTGAGGATCCTTGGTTTTCACAAGAGGGATTGCCCCTTGGAAGTCTGGCATAGGGAAGGCAAACCTCTGATAATCTGTAGTATCAGAAGAAGCTGAAGGTCCACCTCGGACAGCAGATGGGTCAGGTACATCCTGATTCACGATCGGGGTCTGTGCAGGCTGAGCTTGAGCAAGATTGTTCACTTGTGGAAGATCTTCATCAGGAGAAAGACCATACAGAGGATTGGTCATTGAAGTGAAACCAGGTGGAAACCCATCATTCTGACTGTTGTTCTCTGACATAGCTACTGACGGCTTTCAAACTGACCCTTCTTAATTCCTGACACTGCTCGGTCTAGTTTCACACACTCTGTCGTCTTCTGACTGTTACCACTTGTTCAAACTGAGTACCGGGAAATCAGCTGGCTGGTCATGGACAAAAGAGGAAGGATGAGTTCTCTGGAAGAAGGAAATGCAATGCTGATGCAAATGCGAAATGCAATATGATGATGCAAAAGTTGCAAAGACATGGGATCACAGCTGGAAACTGCCTGGAATCTGGGATACTGCCAAGAATCAAGTGTTTGTAACCACAAGATCTCTGTATAATAATCCGAAACGGTAACTGAAAACCGGAGGTTAATAACTTCAGGATCATAGTGACTGGATCGAACAATTGTACTGGTAATGAGGGTATGTTGAGGTCAAGGGTTCCTGCAAACCTGTAAACAGCCCAACCCCCTCACAGGTGGTGTTCTAAAACAAAGATCCTCAGACTTGGATCAGTTATGGGAAGTGTAAACACTTCCAACCCGGAGGTACAGTGTTTACAATAACCATAAAAGTTCCTCCTCTAATTCTCCTCAGTTTCTGAAGGTCAATACTAAAAAGGTCATCCAGACTTAGCAGGCTTCCCAGATCCCCCTAGCATTGCAGGAAATCTGCAACACAGAGTTCTCAAGAAGAAACCCATATCTGAACCGTGTTTCATATTCCCGCACCAGACTGAAAATTGACTGGGAAAGAATATGATTCACTCTAGCCTAGGTGTCACTCAGGTCCCAGGTATAGGACCTAAACTCTCAATGGAACCCCAACCCACCAAAACAAACCAGATCCAGCACAGACAGCATGACAGTATGATATATATGAAAACTGTAAAGAAAAGCAATAAATAAGGCTGTACAGAAAGCAGTAAATAAAGCAAATATACAAACATAAATAGCACCTAACACCCCAGTAAACACAAATCAAACAAGCGCTAGGAGGAACCCACAAAAAGGAACCAGAAGCCCTGGCTGCAGAAGTTCTCCCCAGCAGAGTCGCCAAGCTGTCGCTCCCGACAAGTGACGCCAGGGTCAGATGAAGGTACAGACGCGAACGGTCGGCGAAGGGAACAGTGAGAACACACAGCCGTGAACTCACTGGAGAATGAATAGAGTCGCCAGCTAGGCATTTTTATCCCGGAGGAAAGGTAATGCTGCATAGACCTAGAAAAAGATGGATAAGACGGTTTGCGAACCAGAGAGACTGAGAAAGGGGGTTGGTTACAACCTGGGAAGGTATTAGCACCCAGATTGTCCGCCGTACTCGACGGGATCCACGCTTAAGAGATTTGTGTTTTAAAGGGGTAGTGTCAGTGCAGTCTGTGTGTAAAATAGCTGGAAAAGAATGTACAGGTGTCAGTGCAAAAGGAGTGCAAAGTGTGATATATAGTGTCAGTGTAAAAGGGAAAGAGGTGAAATGCTCATGATAATGAGGCTAAAGAATGAAGCTGGAAGGAGGGGGAATGTACAGAGACTTTTGTTCGATAACTGTTAAGTTATGCCTACGTATCCTCTCGTGCAATGAGGAAGTCAGAACACCGTAGTTCGACCCAAAGAGACTGAAAGGATTGACTGGTGAACTGCTTACTAGCCTATGCTCAAGTGTATGATCTGTCTGGCACAGATGCTAACTGTCTTGCATTAGACGGAAGAAGCGAGTTCTCGGTTGTGAGTGAAGGTGATGAGAAAAGAATCCCGGAGGAGACGATTATTGTTTGTTTTTGAGTTTTCAGTCTTTTATTTCTTTTTGGAGTTTGTCATAAGATAATGAGCTTAAACCTAAATCAATGGATTTGGTAAACTCATCACATCTTCCCTCTGATTAGGGGTAATGAGAATTACCTTAAGTGTGAAGTCAGATTCTCACACTTAATCACCTTTGGTGTAGGATTAAGATCATTAACCTACTTGTGATTATTTAGATGTTTTTGTGGTTTTTGTTTAGTGTTAAGTAATGAGGTTAAGCCATAATCAGGGATTTAACAGACTCATTACACCATCCTAAAAGAAGGATAATAGATGAGAATGTTTAAGCTGAGGAAAGCTCCTCAACTTAATCCATGATTAGGGATTAAACCCATGACAAAACAAACCTTTGATTAAGTGAATTTTATTAATGATATGATGATGAAGTGTTTTTTATGATTTGTAAGACAACTTGAGGGGGACTTGTCCATTAACACTAGGGTTAGTCCTTCTTAACCACTTAAGGAAGAATTAGAACCCTAATGCAAGGCCCAAGTTACAAGTGTAATGTCTTGATAATTATTATGTGAATTGATTAAGAGATCTAAACGCATTTAGGATTCAACACTTAGGATTAAAGTTATACACTCCATCCTAAGAGAAGGATGCAGGCATAAGCTTAATCACGAAGCCCTGAAGCCTTTAGGGTTTAGTCCCTAATTATGAGGTGAGAAAGAGAGACTCAAAGAGATGACACAAAGGTAAAATCTAAGTGGGAAAAGTCTAATCCTAATATTCACATGTTCGGATGGTCCTAGGTTAGTGTGGCTCACTATCCTAAAGAAGAAAGAAAGAAGAAGAGAAGAATGAAAGGAGAAGCTCCATGGTGGCCTGAGCACACCTCAAATTAATAAAAGAAGATGAGAAAGAAGAATTGATATGAATAAGAAGAAATGGATGAATAAGAAATAAGATAAGAATAAGAGAATGCAATACGGAGATGAGATAAGATAAAAAATAATGAGAATGCGATATGAAGTAGAAATAAGATGAATATGAAATGAGATAAGAAGATGAGAATGCGAAATGAATAATGAATAAGATAAGGGGATGAGAATGCGATATGGAGATAAGATGAATAATGAACAAACAGAGCCTACACCAGTAGGACTTCCAGATGCAGCAGCATGCAATAATTAAAATCGGGCCATAGTGTTACCGAACGGAGAAGGTCCGTTGCCTTTTCAATACGCGCAACAACGAAGTCTAAGTTCAAAACTGCGTCCGAAGTTCCTACTTGCCCGAACAAAATTATGAAAAAGCAAATAGTCACAAAGTCATTTCCACGCTTTATCCTTCATTATCGAATTCGAACAATTGACCTACAAAATAACGAGCGCAAACTACGACCAAAATTAAACCAAAATAATATTAAACCAAATTACCTAATTGAAACTAAAATAAACTATTCTAATATTGAAACTAAAACTAAATTATAAAAACCTTCTAACCTAATCTCTAACACATGTTAATCAAAATTATATATAAATTAATTAAACAAAGTTGAATATAAAGTCAAAGCTAAATAAAAATTAAAAAAAAATCAAAATTAATTAAATGAAAATAGACATCTAAATCTAACTCTTATTAATCCAAATTAAATACAAGCTAATCCAACCAAATTAGAAAATTCTAAACAAAAGAAAAGAAAAGTCAAAAGAAAGGGGAGGGAGTGTGCCATTGGAGGACACGCTGGCAACAGCACCATCAGGTGGGGGTGCAAGCCTTG
Source organism: Lathyrus aphaca (assembly GCA_963966055.1). Taxonomy (NCBI): domain Eukaryota; kingdom Viridiplantae; phylum Streptophyta; class Magnoliopsida; order Fabales; family Fabaceae; genus Lathyrus; species Lathyrus aphaca. The sequence continues at coordinate 30,939,557 of OZ014519.1, read as the reverse complement.
ATCGGAAGGTGTGAGGAGTAAACCAAAGGGCATATGGCCTTAAGCCCAATGGCAGCAACAACAATGGATGACCTATTTTCATAAATAAAAAAAAACATTATCATACAATAAGATAAATATAAAATTAAGAAAAGGAAAGTTAACAAAGGAAAAATAGAAAAAAGAACGAATCCTCTTCTTCCCCAAATCAACGGCAGCGCTAACAAGTTCCATTGACGCAAGCGTGGTTCACCGAAGATTTCCTGCCCAATCCTTCTTCTTCTTTTCTGATTTGCTTCTGTGGGTGTCGAAACCGCAACATATTCTTCTCCCTTCTCCAATGAAAACCCTAAATCAGAAAGGGGGAAAACAACGCACGCCGCCGACGTTGCTTTGGCCTTTTGGAATCGCGCCGCCGATTGCAACCAAGGTCACCGGAAAACAACAAAGAAAAAGATCCACCGTGACTCATCTCGCCGTTTCAGCTTCTAGCCGTGGTGGTTCGTAAATCCCAGACTTCGGTTTCTCTTCATTTCGATTTGAAACCTCAGGCCTCTCACTTCATCTCTTTCTTCTTTTGATTTTGTTTCCGGATCTGTTTACTGTTGTGGTTGTTTGGGGTTGGAGGGAGAGCGGTTGGTGAAGGGCGGCTTGTGTGTTTGTGCTGTGAAATGAAGGTTGGGAGGGAATGAGGGCTACGGTTTTTTTGTGAAAGAAGGAATGATGAAGGAGATTTTTAGTTTGGTTGATGAGAGGGTGACGAAGAGAAATCCAGGAAAAAAAGCCGAGGACCAAGTTTGCCTGTTATTGCCTTGAGTCCTCGCTGGATGGAAAATGCGTGATTGGTGAGCAAGTTTTGTTTTGCTGTTTTAGTCTTGATTTCAACTTTGCTCACTTCATCTCTGTTCTGATTTTGCTTTTGGTTCTGTTATTGTTGTGAGGCTTTTGCGTTGTAGGTGACGATGGTTCGAGGTTGAATGAAAGGGCGGTGGAGAAGGCTTATGTGTGTTGCTGGGTTTTTGTTGTTGTAGAAACAGGGGCGGTGGGTGAGTTGCGGAATTTCTTTTGCTGTGATATTGAGTGCTGAATTTTGATTATTGTTCAACTGTTATTTTTGAGGTCATGAAGATGGTGACGAAAAATGGGTGATAGCGTTGTGGTTTCTGTTGCTGTTGATGGTGAAGATGTGTGTTGTTGTTGATGAGGTTGATTTGTGGTTGTTGAAGGAGGTTGAGGGATGAAGGTGCGGATTATGGCTTGTTGTTGTTGGTTGCGAGACGGACAAGAGTGAAGAAACAAGGGTGGTCGATGGGTATTTGTTGCGGTTCAGATGGTGAATTGATGAAGGAGAGTGTATTGGAAAGTTTGTGTGAAACAAATTTGTTGTGGAGAGTGATGAATATTGGTTTATTTTCTCAGGTTTTCGGATTTGTTATGCAGTGTTGTAGAAGAGTGACTGGAGGTATGAAGGCAGCGAAACCATTTAGCATAGGCTGGGTGTGTGTGTGTATGGCGTTTTTGTTGTGTTAGTCCAAAAATATCAAGAGGGTTTGAGTTGTTGTGAAAAAAAGTGATGAAGAGTGAGAGCAAGAAAAGTGAAGAATGCTGTATTTTGTTGCTATTTTTTGAGAGTCAAAATGTGTGTATGTGTGTGTTAAAAGTTTGTGAAAAAAGAAAAGAAAGAATGAGAAAAAGAGGCGCTGGTTGTTGGTTTTCAGGTCTTGGGATCAACATTTGGTTATTTATACCTAGGTCAACTCAAATTCTATTGCTATTTCCTAATGGGCTTTGGCCTCAAGAATGATATGGCCCTTTTGTAATGACAAACCCTTTTTGTAGAATATTGTTTTTTTCTTCTATAAAATGGACAATGTAAGTTAGAAATGAATTTAATTGGTGATGGGTAAGTGGATAAAAAATAAAAATAAAAAGGTTAATTGGATATGAGAAAGGGTTATTAAAATTGGAAATGAAATTGAAATAGAATTAAATTTGAGATGGACTTGAATAATAAGTGGATATGGTGGAAACGATTGGGAAAATGAAATGGCTAATATTTGGATATTGTTATAAAAATGAATAAAAAGAAAATGGTTAATGGATATTTAGATGGATATTTGGACAAAAATGTTTAAAGTTCTTTTAATATGGACGAATAAATGGATTGTTTGTTAGAAGATGAATAGATAGAAATGGATATAAGGAAATATGGATAATGGATAATAAATAGATATGAATTGGATAATGAAATGGGATGTAATTAAGAAGAGGGATTTGGACGTGGATAAAATAAAAATGGTAAAAGATAAACGGTTTATGAAGTGGATATTCAGATAATCGCAAATATGGACGTGGTGAAATCGTTGTGAAAATGGTTAGGAAATGATGAAACTTATGGGTATGGATATGGGTATGATTTATGGAACCCTTCAATATGCGAACAACCCTGAATCTTGAGCTTTTAATTCGAGACCAGCTTCCACTGTTTTCTACACACAATAAACAACATGAGCACAACCACCAATGGACTGAACCAACCGCCACCTGAACTATCTAGAAACACTGCCCTGGTCATTGAACACACACACCGACTGAGAAATCAACCACTGAAGCGAATATCTTGAATTTGAAGAGATCTCCTGATAGTCCAAACAAGATTAGGTCAATCATCCATCTGAATTAGACCGCAACTGAACAAACACGCTTGAACTGAAACCAAAACTTTTGAGGTAAAAGATAGCCTGAGATGCTGAGAAGACAAAAATATCCGTGTAACTTGAAGAAGAAGAAAGTATCCTGATGATATGCCAGATGCACATTGAATAGTCCTTGCAGACATGAAATCCTTGAAGACCGCCAAACTAGGGAAATAAACCCTTGATTTAGCGACAAAAGAAAAGAGAGGACGATGCCACTGATGGCTGCATAGCCAAAAAACCTTGAATTCTCTGATAATCTGTAAATAATGCGCGAGACCCTAGTCCTGATGAAAATTGATCCCATGCCTCAGAAGCTTATGCAAATGGTATGCAAAATGCTTATGAATGCAAAATGAAAAGCCAGAAAACCAGAGGGCAAATTTGGGGTGTCTACAGGGGGCAGCCAACAGTACACAGGTACCCAACCAAGATTAACAGAGAGAGAGCCATGGATCAAATGCAGGCAGATTTGGCAGACCTAAGACAGAGAATGGATAATTTCATGACGTTAATGACCGGCATGGGGCAGAATCAAGAACGGCTGCGAGAGTTGGTTGAGAATCAGAACAGAAACGCTGCTGCTGCTGCAAATGTTGGCAATCATACCGGTGCGGGCGCACGTCAGGGTGGACCTCATGTTATACAACCAGGGGCGACCGTAGTCAATGACGGGATGCATAACATTCATGTGGACCACCAGGATGACCAGTTCACTTTACTTGATGAGACCGAGGGTCAAGGGGCCGAAATGAACAAGAGATTCGAAGAGATGGCCGAGCAAATCAAGGCTATTCAATCCCAGAGTTCTTTGGGATTCGATATAACAGACTTGGGTTTGGTTCCGGGAGTCAGAATCCCGTACAAATTCAAGGTTCCTACTTTTGAGAAGTATAACGGCACTGCTTGCCCAAAGACTCATCTGCAATCATATGTGGGGAGAATTGTCGCGCATACAGACGATGAAAAGCTATGGATGTATTACTTTCAGGACATCTTGGTGGGAGCTTCCCTCGAGTGGTACATGAAGCTCAGCAGGGTCAATGTTAAGAGCTGGAAGGATCTCGCTGAGGCCTTCGTGAAGCAGTACCAGTACAACATGGATATGGCTCCGAATCGCACCCAGTTGCAACATATGGCTCAGACAGCAAAAGAAGGCTTTAAAGAATACGCCCAGAGGTGGCGTCAGCTAGCTGCCAGGGTGCAGCCACCCTTGTTAGAGAATGAGATGGCCGATATGTTTATGGGTACCCTCCAGGGGGTATTTCTTGAGAGATTGGCATCAAGTTCTGCTACAAAGTTCAACGATATTGTCATTGCGGGAGAAAGGGTCGAAACGCTGTTGAAAATGGGGAAGATACAAGACCCAGGTGCTAGTAGCTCAAATGGAGCGAGGAAAGCTTTTAGCGGACCTCCAAGAAGGCGAGAAGGAGAGACCAATGCTGTATTCGGCCGAAGCCAGGGCCGTGGTTACAGAAGACCTTATGAACATGTGGCTGCTGTCACTATTCCTGCAGCTCCCGTACAACAGATGCCACCTCCACCACAACAACAACAACCTAGAGCCAACTACCCGCAAAGACCTTATCAGCCGAGACAGACTCGTCCTGCTAACAGGGTGATTGAAGCTATTCCGATGACATATGCTGCCTTGTTGCCAAGACTACTAGACTTGAACCTTATTCAATTAAGGACTTTGGCACCACCACCTCCTGGAGAGCTTCCAGCTGGTTACGACGTCAACGCGCGATGCGCTTTTCATTCAGGGGCACCCGGGCACTCAACCGAGAAGTGCAGGGCGCTACATCACAAAGTTCAAGATCTCGTGGATTCAAAGGCAATCAACTTTGCGCCACCACCGAATATCAACTCGAACCCTATACCTAATCATGGAGGGGCAAGAGTTAATGCTGTTGAGCGTGATGACAAGTTGAGTTTGGTACTGAGAGTTGATGAAGTCAAGACGCCGTTGAAGGTGGTGAAAGAGAGACTGTTGAAAGGTCAAGTGTTTCCTGGTTGTTCTCTCGATTGTGAAGACTGTATAAGTGTTGCGAATGGCTGCGAGAAATTGAAGACGGGTTTGCAAGAGTTGATTGATGTTGGGTCTCTACAATTTAGCAAGATTAGTAATGAAAAGGCTGATGATGTGTCAACCATTACTATCTTCTACAATGAAGCTGACATGCCCGTCAGACAAGAGCCAGTTACTGTTTACACTCCTCAAATTAGTCCTGTGACTATAACTGTACCTGGGCCAGTGCCGTACACCGATGACAGAGCCATTCCGTGGCATTATGGTTCTGATGTCTATGTGGCGGGACAGAAGATGGAAAATAGACCTGTTGCTGACCCGACTATTGAAAATGTGGGAGGTGTTGGGGGATTTACTCGAAGTGGCCGTTTATTTGCTCCCCCTGCATTGAGAAAGGATCCCGAGGCCGAAGCTTCGTCCAAAGACAAAGGGAAGCAGATTGCGAATGACGAGTCAACTACCCCTGTGGCTGGGCAGGGGACGTTTGAAAAGGAGGTAGAGGAGTTCATGAAGATCATCAAAAGGAGTGACTATAAGGTGGTTGATCAACTGAATCAAACGCCTTCAAAGATTTCTATTTTGTCGCTGCTGATGTGCTCTCCCGCGCACCGAGAAGCCTTGCTGAAAGTACTTCAAATGGCCTATGTTCCTCAAGAAATCACTGTTAATCAACTCGAAGCTGTTGTTGGAAGTGTTAATGCCAGCCATGGTTTAGGCTTCACTGACCGAGACCTTACTTCGGAGGGAAGGAATCACAATAAAGCACTGCATATCACAATGGAATGCAAGGGCGCTGTGTTGTCTCATGTTCTTGTGGACACAGGCTCTTCCTTGAATGTGCTCCCGAAGAAGGCGTTGATGAAGCTTAACATTGATGGGGTTATTCTGACGCCGAGTGATCTAGTGGTTAAAGCTTTCGATGGTTCAAGAAGATCCGTTTTCGGAGAAGTTGAGTTGCCTGTCAAGATAGGCTCTCAAGTCTTCAAGAGTGTCTTCTATGTCATGGATATCCAGCCTGCGTATAGCTGCTTGTTGGGCAGACCGTGGATACACGCAGCTGGAGCCGTCACTTCAACCCTGCACCAAAAGCTTAAATATGTGGTGGATGGCCAGGTCATCACAGTTTGCGGGGAAGAAGATATTTTCGTCAGCCACCTGTCGACGTTTAAATATGTGGAAATGGACGGAGAAATTCACGAGACTTTGTGCCAAGCTTTTGAGGCAGATGTCAGTATCTTGACTCCGGTGAAGAAAAACAACGAAGGCACGTCAATTCATTCCTACCGGGAAGCAAAAGAGGCCGTCCAATCAGGCAATGCCCAGGGCTGGGGCAAGCTACTGGAGGTGGAAAAGAAGGGTGATAAATTCGGCTTAGGGTATCAGCCTGGGGGGTCTACTCGGAGTGGTAAGGCTATCTCATTCACAAGTGCTGGGTCGATTGACCGCGATCAAATCTGTATGGCAAGCCAAGACGGGGATAGTGACAGAGACTGGGACAACAATTGGATCCGCCCGTGTGCACCCGGCGAGGAGCTAGGAAATTGGTCTGCTGAGGACATTGTTCAAGTCACCTGGCTCTCAAAGTAATTGTTTTGTTTCCTTTTATTAGCATACTGCATTGTCAAATCCAGCATTCTGCCCAAGATGTTTGGATCCATTGTACTGGGCCACCATGTTTTGTATTGCATCGTTATTTTTGCCATGAAATAAAAGGACATTTTCAGACAAACTGTGCTCTCTTTCTTTGTTTTTAAAACTTTTTCACAAAAACAATATAAAAATGGCAATGTGTTTTTTTTCATTTTTTGCTTTGTGTTAGCGTCTCTTTTCAAAATAAGCAGATTCTGAATAAGCACATCATTTGTGCAGTGCTGATCATCCGAATTCCACGGATAACGTTCCTGCTATGACTATGCATGACTTTGATAATCCAGTCTACCAAGCTGATGAAGGGGTTGAGGAAGACTGTGACCTCCCTGAAGAGTTGGTCAGATTGTTGAAACAAGAGGAACGAGTTATTCAGCCTCATCAAGAAGAGATTGAGACCATCAATATTGGCAGTGAAGATGCAAAGAAAGAAATCAAGATAGGAGCCAATCTGCAGGCCGACGTCAAACAAGAGCTGATCAGTATGCTGAGAGAGTATGTAGATATCTTTGCTTGGTCATATCAAGATATGCCAGGGTTGGATACCGACATCGTGATGCATAAGCTACCTCTGAGAGAAGACTGTCCTCCTGTGAAGCAAAAGTTGAGAAGAACTCGCCCGGATATGGCGATGAAGATTAAAGAGGAGGTGCAGAAACAGTGGGATGCCGGGTTCCTTGCCGTGACTAGTTACCCACCTTGGGTAGCTAACATCGTACCAGTGCCTAAAAAGGACGGCAAGGTCCGGATGTGCGTTGACTATCGAGATTTGAACAGAGCAAGCCCAAAGGATGATTTTCCGTTGCCACACATCGACGTGTTGGTCGACAGTACTGCTCAATTCTCAGTATTCTCCTTCATGGATGGATTCTCCGGTTATAATCAGATAAAAATGGCGCCGGAAGACATGGAGAAGACAACGTTCATTACCCCGTGGGGAACATTCTGCTATAAGGTCATGCCCTTCGGTCTGAAGAACGCAGGGGCAACTTATCAGCGGGCAATGGTCACATTGTTCCATGACATGATCCACAAGGAGATCGAATGTTATGTGGATGATATGATTGCAAAGTCCAAAGACGAAGAGGAGCATTTGGTTAACCTGAAGAAGTTATTTGATAGGTTGATCAAGTATAAATTGAGGTTGAATCCGAACAAGTGCACTTTCGGAGTGCGTTCTGGAAAATTGCTGGGTTTCATTGTAAGTCAAAGAGGAATTGAGGTAGACCCTGCTAAAGTAAAAGCTATTCAAGAGATGCCTGCACCAAAGACAGAAAAAGAAGTGCGCGGGTTCTTAGGTAGATTGAACTATATTTCTCGGTTCATATCTCACCTAACTGCCACGTGCGAACCGATATTCAAACTGCTAAGAAAGGAGCAGACGGTCAGGTGGAATGATGATTGCCAAAGAGCTTTCGATAAAATAAAGGAATATTTGCAGGAGCCTCCAATTCTGATGCCTCCGGTGGAGGGGAGACCATTAATCATGTACTTGACCGTGCTAGAAGGGTCGATGGGGTGTGTGCTCGGCCAACATGACGAGTCTGGTCGAAAAGAGTACGCCATTTATTACCTCAGCAAAAAGTTTACCGACTGTGAATCCCGATACTCACTGCTCGAGAAAACTTGTTGCGCTTTGGTATGGGCTGCTCGCCGACTGAGGCAGTACATGTTGACCCATACTACACTTCTCATTTCCAAGATGGATCCTGTCAAGTACATCTTTGAGAAACCAGCATTGACCGGAAGGGTTGCTAGATGGCAGATGATTTTAACTGAATACGACATCCAGTACACTTCTCAGAAAGCCATCAAAGGAAGTGTATTGTCGGAATACCTTGCTCAGCAACCTCTTGAGGATGACTATCAGCCGATGAGATTTGATTTCCCTGATGAGGACATCATGTACCTCAGAACAAACGATTATGAGGAACCACTTCCGGAGGAGGGGCCTGACCCTGAATCCAAATGGAAGTTGATGTTTGATGGGGCCGTCAATATCAATGGTCGTGGAGTTGGTGCCGTACTCATTACTCCTGAAGGTGTTCATTTACCCTTCGCTGCCAAAATTACTTTTGGCTGCACCAACAATGAAGCGGAATACGAGGCGTGTATAATGGGAATAGAGGAGGCAATTGATCTTCGGATCAAGAACCTCGATATATTCGGAGATTCAGCCCTCGTCATTAACCAAATTACCGGCAAGTGGTATACACATCAAGAGCATCTAGTTCCGTACAGGGATTATGCTAGAAAACTGTTGACATTCTTCACGACAGTTGAGCTCAAATACATACCACGGGACGAAAATCAATTTGCCGATGCTTTGGCCACTCTCTCTTCGTCAATTAAAGTCCTATGTTGGAACTTTGTGCCCAGAATTGACATCTCCAGGCTTGACTCTCCGGCTTATGCTTTCTCTGTAGACGCCGTGTCTGACGAGAAACCTTGGTATTTTGATATCAAGTTGTTCCTGGAGAAGCAAGAATACCCAACAGGGGCATCTTCCAAAGACAAGAAGACCTTGAGACGACTTGCTGCTAGTTTCTTCTTGAACACAGACGGGGTTTTGTACAAGAGGAACTTCGACATGGTCTTGCTCAGATGCGTGGATAGACACGAAGCAAGCCTGTTGATGCAGGAAGTCCATGAAGGATCTTTTGGTACCCATGCAGGAGGGCATGCTATGGCAAAGAAACTGCTGAGATCAGGGTATTACTGGATGACAATGGATGCAGACTGTTGTTCGTTCGCTCGTAAATGCCACAAGTGCCAAATATATGCAGATAAAGTGCACGTTCCTCCTAACCCGCTCAACGTCATGTCATCTCCTTGGCCTTTCTCTATGTGGGGCATTGACATGATCGGGAAGATTGAACCGACTGCTTCGAATGGTCATCGCTTCATCCTGGTCGCGATTGATTACTTTACCAAGTGGGTAGAAGCAGCGTCTTATGCCAATGTCACTCGTCAAGTGGTGGCAAGATTTCTGAAAAGAGATATCATATGCAGATATGGAGTGCCCGAAAGGATCATTACTGATAATGGTTCTAATCTCAACAACAAGATGATGGCAGACTTATGTCGGGACTTCAAAATACAGCATCACAATTCTTCTCCTTACCGACCAAAGATGAATGGTGCGGTAGAGGCAGCTAACAAGAATATCAAGAAGATTGTGCAGAAAATGGTTGTCACCTACAAGGATTGGCATGAGATGTTACCGTTTGCTTTGCATGGGTACCGAACGTCAGTCAGGACGTCAACAGGGGCAACTCCCTTCTCTCTAGTGTATGGCATGGAAGCAGTCCTGCCTGTTGAAGTAGAGATTCCTTCACTGCGTGTGGTGATGGACGTCAAACTGGATGAGGCTGAATGGGTGCGTGCTCGTTACAACCAGCTATGTCTAATTGAGGAAAAGAGATTAGCGGCTATCAGTCATGGTCAGCTTTATCAGAGGAGAATGAAGCGGGCATTCGATCAACGAGTACGTACTCGAGAGTATCGAGTGGGAGAGCTTGTATTGAAGAGGATCGTTCCTCCAGGTTCAGATAACAGGGGCAAGTGGACCCCAAACTACGAAGGACCATTCATAGTGAAGAGAGTCTTCTCAGGAGGAGCGCTGATGCTCACCACTATGGATGGAGAAGACTTCCCATCCCCTGTTAACTCGGACGCAGTTAAAAAATACTTCGCATAAAGAGACCCGCTGGACACAAAAACAGAATGTAAGTCCAGGCAAGAAAAGGGCATCCCGGCGAGCTAAAAACAGAATAAAAAGCTCGGGCAAAAATTAGGGAAATAAATATAAAAAAAATGTGTACACCCGCTGAGTTGAAAAGCCACATTGGACAGCTCAGGCAAAAAAGGGTATCCCGGTGGATTGAAAACCCGAGAGGGCGATCCACGCAAAATAAGGGAATAAGCGAACAACTGTGATCCAAGTTATCTGAACCACGTCATCGTTTCGTACGGTTTGACAATATCGGAAAGATAGGAAACAGTCCCCTTGTCTTCTCAGAAAGCCAAAGCAGAATGGAGAGTCTTGAAGACATGCAGGTCATAGCAGAAATGGAACTCTTTGGAATGCCGTGTACATTGCCTTTAGGATAGTTTCTTTTCTCAATTTCTATAGTGGCTACCTCTTTCCAGGTGGTTGCTTCCTGATGTAAATCTTTGCCTATTCAGAGGCCATTCAATAAAAATAATATTCAGTCAGAAAGCTGTGTGTGTTTATTTTTGTCTGCAAAATGTCCTGAATTTTTGACAAAAAATAGCATTGCATCTAAACATGGTGATAATCTTGAAAAGAAAACTGACATGCAGGGAAACTGTAACCCTCTTTGAGTGTCGGGTGATAATGGATGAACAGATCACGCCATGCAAATCCCCGGGACACACGTGTGGTTTTCTGTTGTTGCAGGTTGCAGGATGGCGTCACATCAAGCAATTTACTCTCCCCCAGTAGAGTATCTCCCCAAGCAGAGATTTTTCTTCTCCAGCAGGTAGCTGAAAGCCTGACTTGTCTAAATAGATATTTTCCTCCAACTAAGTCTTGGCAGCAGCCCAAGCAGGTTCTTCTTCCCAAGTGAAGTAGTAGTCCATTCTTCCCCAGCGGAGTGTGCCTAGCAAGTACCTGAGAGCATGTCATCATCGGAGGTGGAATTAACAGTATTTTATCATCAGCAAGAGTCCTTCCCAGTAGGCGTGATTGAGGGCCTGATATCCCCTCAGAGTCTTGAATCATCGGATGCTCTCCCCAGCCAGAGTATTTGCCCAGGAAGCTTCCCCAGCTAAGTCTGAAGATGATTGGTTCCCACAGAGTTCATATTTGATTTTCACCTCCGTCCGTGAAATATTCCCCAGCAGATTTGCCCTATTGTTGGTTTATTTGATGATGCGGCCAGGTATTCATCACCTCAGTCGGAGTGGGTATCCAGACCTCTTGACTTTTTCTCCCTTGCAGAGTTGTATCTCTTGTTGCCGATCAGGCATTCGTTTATTGCTCGTCTGCAATCTTCAACACTCGTATGTGTTATCCCTAAGCAAGTTTCCCCAGCGAGGACATATCACTGCTTTATGGCTGCTCGACTGCCTCTTTCAACATTCGTCTGTGTTAGCTCGGTGTTGCTGTTTGCTCATCTGCAATTCTCGGCATTCGTCTGTGTTTTGAAGTGATTACTTTATTATTGCTCGTCTGCAATTTCCAGCACTCGTCTGTGTTTGGTTATGATAGTTGTTTTTGCTCGTCCGCAACTCCTCAACACTCGTCTGTGTTCTGAGATGATATTTGCTGTTGCTCGTCTGCAACCTTCCAACACTCGTCTGTGTTTGGTATTGGATCCTTCGCTGCACTCGTCTGTGCCTTGATATGTATTCTCTGTTGTTGCTCGTCTGCAACTGTCCAGCACTCGTCTGTGTGTGTTTGAAGCTCGTCTGCTTTTATCCCCCAGAAGTCGTTTGTGTTCTGAAGCTCGTCTGCTTTGCCTGGATACTCGTCTGTATCATCCTCAGCACTCGTCTGTGCTAGCTTGCACCTGAATGTGAAGATTTGTTGTTTACCCTGATATCTCTGTGACTACTTCAAATGCTCGTCTGTGTTTGAATTTCTGGTATTCGTCTATACCAGTGGCTGATACTCGTCTGTATCATCGCCTGAAGCACTCGTCTGTGTTTCTCAGATCATCGTCCGATACTCGTCTGTATTTTTGACTATTGGCACTCGTCTGTGTTCTCTTGATGATCATCCAATACTCGTCTGTATTGAAGAGGTTTAAAATCCTGACAGTGGGAATTAAATGTCGAAATGGTTACCGGGCCTGGCGTAACAGGTAAATCCGAGGGAGGCTCGTCCGTCTCAGGCACCAATTGTTATGGTTGCTGCACCTGGCGTAACAGGTTTGCTCAGAAGACTCGTCTGTCTTATACCGTATATCCGCGGATAATATATGAAGAAGGTTCGTCTACCTTGATTGCATGTCTATGCCACAGACTTATATGCATTCCCGGAGCCTGCGTAAGGGTTATCCGAAGAAGACTCGTCCGTCTTATTCCACTTATCTGCGTAAGGATTAGTGAAGGAGATTCGTCCATCTCAGGTTACTTTGAATATCCTTAAGGGCTCGTCCGCTCTCTGCACCTGGCGTCACAGGTCATGCGAAGACTCGTCTGTCAGCATGATAGTATTTCAGATATCAGTTTCAACTTGGAAGAAGCTCGTCTGCTTTTTCTCTCCTTCTTATCCCCAGAGCGTCATCTAATTGGGTTTATTTCCCAGTGTTGCATTCTTCGTCAGAGTGCAAATTTCAGGTCTTCTTGGTATTCAATCACAGTTTATCTCGAATGTCTGATAGCCGTTGCTCTCATCCTTTTCAGATTAACAGTTGATTGAATAGGGGCAGCTGTAACACCCCAAATTTGCCCTCTTCTTGTTTAGCATCGTTATCATATCATAATCATCACGAGCATACCATATCCTTATCATTTTGCATAGAAAAATGAGGCATAACACTCGCATGTTCTAGCATAAGGCATATGATCGGTCATCTGGGAAAATCCGAACCTGCAAGTCAAAATCAAGAGCATGGTGATCTAGCAAGAATCTCACAGGATCATTTTGCACAAGCCTGGTATCATGTTCAGAGCCCTAGAAAGAGAAGATGGATCAAAATTTGCTTGAAACGGTTGGTGCAGGTCTATTTTTGAAGGTTCCCACCAAAGGGAGGGAAATTCAAATTTTCCATGCGTTAACCGGTTAACGCATATGGTTAACCGGTTAACAGCTGCGAAATTTGAATTTCCAGCAGCAATTTCAGCATGTGTGTTTTGGTTCCATTTTCCAATTTTCTGATTTTTATTCATTTGAATTAAATTTGAATTTGAGAGAAGGATCTAGAGCATTTATCCAAGCCTCATTCCAACCCTAAATCCAAATCACTTTCTAAGCTAATGCCAAGCCATATTTTTTGGATCCCAAACCAAAATTTTGGGCCCCAAACCTAAACCATATTTATTCCATTTTCCTCCAAACCAAGGGGGCTCTCACTCATTTTTCACTCTCATTTCTGAATTTTCATTCCTCTCACTCACAATTCTCTCACTTTTCTCTCCCAATTTTCCAAATCACTCAAAGTTCCTCTTTGAAGATCACACAACCTTGCCTTGAGGTGTGTAGATCTTGGAACTAAACCTCCATTCATAGTTTCTTTGCATCTCTTTGCTGGTTTTATTGGAGATTCAGATCTGGTTTGAGATCTAGAAGTGCTTTTGGATCCAAAATTCTGCATCAAGGGTTTGTTCTTGCATTTATTTTGCATGGAGTGTGGAGCTTAGCATCGGATCTTCAAAGTTTTGCGAGAGATCTACCGTTTTCAGCTCAATCAACAATTACCAAAGCATACCTCAGCTTTGTAGGTTGGTTAATTTCAGATCTAGCTCTGTTTTTAGCTTATTTGCATGCTTGTGCTTTAGATCCACCATGTGCTTGTGTATTTGCTTGTGTTGTTTGATTTGATTGGTTGATTTGTATCCGGATCCGAATGTTATTGTTCATGAGCTTAATGATATGGATTAATGTGAATTGATCTAATTTTTCCATGTGTAATTGATTGCTGGTCTGGTGCAAGCTTATTTGAATAAGCTGTTTTGAGATGCTGTTTTCTGCAGGATTTGTTGCTGTTTTATCAGTGTTAACCGGTTAACGTATATGGTTAACCGGTTAACGCCCCTGTTTTGTGCGTATTTTGTGCAGGTTTGAGCTGGTTAACCGGTTAACGCATTTGGTTAACCGGTTAACACTGAGGCAGAATGACTTTTTAGTGTTGTTTTGAGCTTGTTTGATCCCTTTGCTTGTTCTAATTGCCATGGATCATTGCGTGATCATTAAACATGAGATTTTAGGGTGATTTGCTTGCTGGTTGATGTATGCTTTCATGTTTTCGACGCGTAAGTCGTGTACTTGCAATGTTTGGCATGATGTTTGATTCTTGTTCACAAGAACCTTTGAGCATGACTAATTCCATGATTGTGTTGGTCACTTTGCTGGATTTTTTTTGTGCATACTAACCTTGCAGGGGCTATGGTAAGTGAGAGATGTGGGAATTGAGTTCCACATCTCCAATTCTCATATTCCTCTTATGTTTATGTTACTAACCCTTTGTTGTTGGGCTTAGGCCTTTCTCATCCCTTCTTCTATCTTCTTCTTTTTTCCTTCATTAGGATAGAAACCTCACTAACCTTTAGGACTTCCATGCATGTGAATACTTAGGATTATTTTAGTCCCCCTTTAGAATTTTTCCTTTAAGATCCTTTGGTGCTCTCTCTTCTCATCTTCAAACTTAATTCTAATTCATTTAATAAAGGTTGAGTACTTTCATGTGACATGAGACTTTGCTATGAGATGCTCACATGCGTTCCATTTCGGGGCGAGGTGTGAGTCATCACTCGTGGTGGATAGGTCTTAACATGAGTACCTCACAAAGAAAAGCTAAAAAACACTTCTTAATCAAAACCACAAAAACACTTAATAATGATAATAGGTTAGTGTGCTTGAGCCTTCACTTGTGGGACTAGCTTTGGGGATTTCCTCCATAGATAGGTGTGCCTCTTGCGCATTCCATTTCGGGATGATGTGAGATGTACACATCCCATTGAGTAAGACTTGGGTACACTTACCTATGCAAACTTTCACTCATAAAAGCTTCTAAAAAACATCAAACAAACAATAAACGTCTTTCCTTCGGGAATTCTTTTCTCATCTCCTTCGCTCCGTACGCGAACTTGCTCCTACTTGTCAGTTTGCAAGACGGTTACGCACTCGTCGTCCGAGTCTGCAACACCTGAGCAATGGCATAGGCAGTTCAAGCCTTAATTCACAAGCAATTTCCTTGTTACCCCTAGTTAGGGGAACTACGGCGTCTCTGATCCTCATTATCCTGATGAGGTACGTAGGCAGCGGGGTAGGGCCCGTTCGAGCACAATCTTTATTTTCCCTACATTTTTCCTTTTCTTTTCTTATTCATTTCCTTTCTCATTTTTCTTTTCCAGTTCATTTTCTTTTCTTTTGCTGCAGTTTTCATACCCTCACCCTTTGAAACAGTATTCTTTGCAAGCGTGGATCCCGTCGGGTACGGCGGACGATCTGGGTGCTAATACCTTCCCAGGTCGTAACCGACTCCCGAACTCAGTCTCTTTGGTTCGCAGGACCTGTGTCCTTCCTCTTTCTTTCTTCTGGTTTGTGCAGCATTACCATTCCCTTTCTTCGGGATAAAAATGCATGGCTGGCGACTCTATTCTTCTTCCGCGCCACTTTCGCGTTTGTACCAGGATGGAAATCCCGGGAGCGACACAAGGTAGTATGCCAGTGGTTGACTATACTGCTAAATTTGTGAAATTGGTGTAGTTTCAAGTGACGTGTTAGTCCTATAGCGTTAGAACTGTTGAAGAGAGTTATTCCTAGGTAGTATTTATAGCAGACTCAAGTGTTATAGCAGAAGGTTCGTTAGTTTTCACGTATACTCTTTATAGAACTGGAGTATCCAAGTCACAAAGAAAAATAGTTTATGAGGAATTATGAGTCTGTGTCCCTCTTTTCTTTTGTACTTGTATATTGAAACACGTATATTTTCTTGTCATTTACTGCATTTCATTTAATGTTGTTTACTGCAAGTTCTTGTTACTTCAACTTAAACTTTATTGTCTTTGAATTTTACTCGTGCACTATCTGCAATTATACATTTTTAGTTACGTCTTACACGTACGTCGTAGTCACAATTTTCACACAAAATTGATTTTGATATTTTTCGAGTTAATTTCGAAGACTTTCAAACTCGTGATTGTTCACTAATAACACCTGCCAATAAATTGGCACGCCCATGGGGGCACATGTGTTTTTGTGAAAATTAAATTTCCTAAAGAAATTGTCGTAGTTTTACTCATTTGCCTTCATTTTTAATGTCCATTGGCGTATGCGTTTAAGGAATGGAAAACTTTTTAATGTCTAGGGTGAAACCCATTTTAGGAATGGTGGGATTTTAGCAACTACCATGGATAGCATTAAAAACACATCTCGAGGTCGGAATGATACTGTAGATGTCTAGAATTGGCAGAATTTTTGACCAACAAGAAATATTGAATTCAGTTCAGAATGTCCTATCAAATGTTGGGACATTATCAAACAGAGTATAAGAACTTATTTCAGGATGTCTCACCAGATGTTGGGACATTGTGTAAATGACTTAAGTTCGGTTCTTCAGGATGTCCCAACAGATGTTGAGACATCTCAAACCTGCTACCAGAATTAATTAATGACTAACTGATCTGAGATATTTAAGGAGAGTTATCTGGAATTAATTATGGCTGGATAAAAACAGAACAAGGCGCATCTGTAGGGAGTGTTATTATGAGGATTCAGTTTAATCAGAAGAACTAAAATCACCTAGAATTTAGGAAGTAACAAACCCTAAAATCAAGGTGGAAGCTGCATGCTTTTAGGACTAGATTAACCTACAGAAAGCCCAAATTACAAACACCTATTTAATCAACAGAAACTCACAGAATTGAGTACGAATTTCAGAAGACCAAATAGGGTGTTTATTGTTTTAATAGCAGGTTGTTTTTATTGTACCACTTTATGAGCTTTTAAGCAAAAGTGCATTTGTGACTTGATTGAAACTGTGAAGTAAGATCAAGCTGTTTTGTTTGAAGAATGTCTTCATATTTATTAAACTTGTAAACTTGATCACTGTGTGATTGAGGGGGAGTGAGTAGGGTACTCTTATCTAAGTTGTGTCTTAGGTAGAAATTGCATTGGGTAGTTATTAAGTGATAGATTAAACAGGGTGGTTTAAGTCTAGAATTAATATTACTTATAGTGGATTTCCTCCTGGCTTGGTAGCCTCCAGATGTAAGTGTGGTTATACACTGAACTGGGTTAACAAACTTCTGTGTTGTTTATTTTTCTTGCTATTTAAGTTTTGGTTAAATCTGTCAAGTGTTGGGACATCTCTTAGGACATCTCATACCTGATCACAGAATTTCAATTGGCATCAGAGCAGGCACCCTGCCTGTTTATACTGGGTGAGATCTAGGGAATACAAATTCTGGAAACATGGACAGAGATATAGGATCAGTAAATAGACCACCTATTCTGGATGGATCTAATTATGACTACTGGAAACCAAGAATGATTGCATTCTTAAGATCACTTGACAACAGGGCCTGGAGAGCAGTCAACATTGGATGGGAACATCCTATCCAAGACACCAAAGATGGATCAAAAGTGTTGAAACCTGAAGAAGAATGGAGTAAGGAAGAAGAAGATTCAGCACTAGGCAACTCCAAGGGCTTAAATGCTCTATTCAATGGCATTGATAGAAACATCTTTAGACTTATGCATCACTGTGAGCTAGCCAAAGATGTGTGGGATACTCTCAAAACAACTCATGAAGGAACATCAAAGGTAAAGATGTCAAGACTTCAACTTCTCACCACCAAGTTTGAAAATTTGAGAATGAAGGAAGATGAGACAGTTCATGAATTCTACATGAACATCTTAGAAGTAGCTAATACTTCTGGAGCTTTGGGAGAAAAGATGACTGATGAAAAACTTGTAAGAAAGATCCTCAGATCTTTGCCAAAAAGATTTGACATGAAAGTCACAGCAATAGAAGAAGCTCAAGACATATGCACTATGAAAGTTGAAGAACTCATTGGTTCCCTTCAAACATTTGAGATGGGAATGAATGACACAAATGTTAAGAAGAACAAAAGCATAGCCTTGGTAACAAATACTGATGAAGAAGAAGATGATGAATCAGAAACTGGTAAAAGCTTATTAGACAACATTTCTATGCTTGGAAGACAATTCAAAAAGATTCTCAGAGGAATGGAATGCAAATCCAATCCCAGTGGAAGATACACAAACTCTTCTGAGAACAAGAGACCTTATGATGCTAACAGAAGGTCAAATTATGCTGAAAAGACCAGTCAAGAAAAAGGAGTCAAATGCCATGGATGTGAAGGATATGGACACATCAGGAATGAATGTCCTACCTACTTAAAAAGGCAAAAGAAAGGACTCTCTGTGACCTGGTCTGATGAAGACTCAGGAGGTGATTCAGAAGAAGAATCAGCTAAGCATATCACTGCTTTAGCTGGATTATGTGAATCTGAAAGTGATTCCAGTGATGGGGAGCTTACTGCTGAAGAACTTGAGCAAGCCTACAAAGATCTGTACAAAAGAAGTATTGAAATATGCAGTGAGGTTATAAAGCTAAAGAAGTTGAATGAGGCACTAGAAGATGAAAAAGCAAGTGATCAAGAGATCATTGACACCTTGAAAAGTGAAGTAAGTCTTCTCAACTCCAAATTGGAACACATGTCCAAATCTGTTAGAATGTTGAACAGCAGCTCAAATACACTGGATGTTATTCTCAACAACAATAAGCATTCAGGGGATAAAAGTGGACTGGGATTTAACAGAGTACATAAAGATGAAGCCAGCTCTAGCAAAACTACTTCAAAATCCATACAGTCAAACAAGATGTCCCAACAGATGCTTCAACATCAGGAAAAGAACACAAAGTCAAACATAATGTTCCAACAGATGTCTCAACATTCTGGAAAGAACAAAATGAAGAAGAAGTATGAAAGATGGAGACGTCATCACTGTGGAAGATTTGGACATATCAAACCTCATTGTTATAAGCTGCATGGATATCCAAATCAGATGTATCAGCAATCTTCTAAGCAAAAAATAGAAGTTACCAAGAAAGTGCTGTATAGACATCAAAGAAATCAGCAACCTCCTAAGCAGAAGACAGAAGTCATCAAGAAGGTATGGAGACCAAAAGCTAGCATTCAGGCTGATCAAAGCTGAATATCCAAGAACAAGATCAACAATCAATCTTGGAGATCTGCTGATGAACAACACACAGGGCAGAGGCATCAAAAGAAATATCAACTCAAATGGTCAAAGAAAAGTGTTGCATATATAGCACATACATCACTAAGAGTATCAGCTAAAGAAGACTGGTATTTTGACAGTGGATGTTCAAGACACATGACTGGATTGAAGAATCTGCTAGTAAACTTAAAGTCACATTCATCCAGGTATGTAACCTTTGGAGATGGAGCTAAAGGAGAAATCAAGGGAGTAGGGACCTTGGATTGTCAAGATGTTCCAAGACTAGATGATGTGCTGCTAGTTAAAGGTTTAACTGCTAATCTGATCAGCATAAGTCAATTATGTGATTAAGGGTACAATGTAAACTTTACCAAAACTGAATGCATAGTGACTAACAAAGAACAAGAAGTTGTCATGAGAGGAGCCAGATCTAAAGACAACTGTTACATGTGGGAATCTCAAGACTTCAGTCTTACTTCAACCTGCTCCTTAGCTAAAGAAGAAGAAGTGAAACTATGGCACCAAAGGCTAGGTCATCTTCATTTCAGAGGCATAAAGAAGATAATATCTATGGATGCTGTAAGAGGTATTCCTAAACTGAAGATTGATGACGGCAAAATATGTGGTGAATGTCAAATAGGCAAGCAAACCAAGATGTCCCATCCAAAGCTCCAACATCTGACAACTTCCAAAGTTTTGGAACTATTGCATATGGATCTTATGGGACCTATGCAGGTTGAAAGTCTTGGTGGCAAGAGGTATGCCTATGTGGTGGTTGATGATTTTTCAAGGTATACATGGATAAACTTTATCAAAGAAAAGTCTGATGTATTTGATGTATTCAAAGACTTATGCCAAAGAATACAAAGGGAAAAAGCCAGCTGTGTGATCAGAATTAGAAGTGATCATGGAAAAGAATTTGAGAACCAAAAGTTCTTAGATTTCTGTTCTTCAGAAGGAATCAATCATGAGTATTCTTCACCAATCACTCCTCAACAGAATGGGATTGTTGAAAGGAAGAATAGAACTATTCAAGAATCAGCAAGAGCTATGATCCATGCTAAAAAGTTACCTTTATACTTCTGGGCTGAAGCTATGAACACAGCTTGTTACATCCACAACAGAGTTACTCTAAGGAAAGGAACTCTGTCCACAATATATGAAGTCTGGAAGGGCAGAAAACCCACAGTTAAGTACTTCCATGTGTTTGGAAGTAACTGTTATATTCTGGCAGATAGGGAGCAAAGAAGAAAAATGGATCCTAAAAGTGATGAAGGGATTTTTCTTGGATACTCTATAAACAGCAGAGCATATAGAGTATTTAATTCTAGAACCAAGGTTATCATGGAGTCTATAAATGTGATAATTGATGATGCTCCTACAGATGTCCCAGAAGATGTTGGAACATCTGCTGATATCAAGATTGAAGCTGAAGAAAAGAGTGATCATTATGACTTCACTCAAACTGATGCAAGGACAGAACAATCCAGCAAACCTCCCTCCATCAGAATACAGAAGGATCATCCCA
The DNA here is from genome assembly GCA_963966055.1 of Lathyrus aphaca. Taxonomy (NCBI): domain Eukaryota; kingdom Viridiplantae; phylum Streptophyta; class Magnoliopsida; order Fabales; family Fabaceae; genus Lathyrus; species Lathyrus aphaca. The sequence continues at coordinate 30,918,771 of OZ014519.1, read as the reverse complement.
AAGATTTGATAATTGGTGATCCCAACAGAGGTGTAAGCACTAGATCAAGAGAAGTGATTTCAGGTTCTTGTTTTGTTTCTAAAATAGAACCTAAAAACATCAAGGAAGCTCTTACTGATGAATACTGGATTTGTGCTATGCAAGAGGAATTAGGTCAATTCACAAGGAATGAAGTGTGGAATCTTGTTCCTAGACCTGATGACATAAATGTGATTGGAACAAAATGGGTGTATAAGAACAAGTCAAATGAACAAGGAGTTGTTACAAAGAACAAAGCTAGACTTGTAGCTCAAGGATACACTCAAATTGAAGGAGTGGACTTTGATGAAACCTTTGCACCAGTAGCAAGGCTTGAATCAATCAGACTACTTTTGGGAATTGCTTGTATCTTAAAGTTCAAGCTATTTCAAATGGATGTGAAAAGTGCCTTTTTAAATGGCTATCTTAATGAAGAAGTATATGTAGAACAGCCTAAAGGATTTGTTGATCCAAGCTGTTCCAATCATGTATACAAACTAAAGAAGGCTCTTTATGGTCTGAAGCAAGCTCCAAGGGCATGGTATGAAAGATTGACTACTTTTCTTATCAAGCAAGGGTACAGGAAAGGTGGAATTGACAAAACCTTGTTTGTTAAAGATGAAGAAGGAAATATCATAATTGCTCAAATATATGTTGATGATATTGTCTTTGGTGGAATGTCTGACAGAATGGTCAAACATTTTGTCAAGCAAATGGAATCTGAATTTGAAATGAGCCTAGTAGGAGAGTTAACCTACTTTCTTGGTCTGCAAATAAAGCAAATGGAAGACTCAATGTTCATTTCCCAAAGCAAGTATACCAAGAACATAGTCAAGAAATTTGGAATGGAAAATGCTACTCATAAGAGAACTCCTGCTCCCACACATTTAAAGTTGACTAAAGATGAAAAGGGTGAGAATGTAGATCAAAGCTTATACAGAAGCATGATTGGAAGCTTGTTATACTTGACTGCTAGCAGACCAGACATAGCATTTGCAGTAGGTGTATGTGCAAGATATCAAGCTGATCCAAAAGTCAGTCATCTCAATCAAGTCAAGAGAATTCTTAAATATGTTAATGGTACTTGTGACTATGGCATAATGTACTTTCATGGATGCAAACCAATTCTCACTGGCTTCTGTGATGCTGATTGGGCTGGAAGTGCTGATGACAGAAAAAGCACTTCAGGAGGATGCTTCTTTCTAGGAAACAATTTGATTTCTTGGTTCAGTAAGAAACAAAATTGTGTATCCTTATCTACAGCTGAGGCTGAATATATAGCAGCTGGAAGCAGTTGCTCTCAGTTGGTTTGGATGAAGCAAATGCTCACTGAGTACAATGTCCCACAGGATGTCATGACATTGTACTGTGACAACTTAAGTGCAATCAACATATCAAAGAATCCTATCCAACATAGCAGGACCAAGCATATTGATATCAGACATCATTTCATCAGAGATCTTGTAGAAGAAAAGGTGATTTCATTGGAACATGTAGCTACAAATCTGCAGTTGGCTGATATCTTTACCAAAGCATTGGATGCTACACAATTTGAGAACTTAAGGGGAAAATTGGGAATCTGTTTATGTGAGATTTAGCAGTTAGTGAGATGTGCCAACATGTCATATGACATTGTATGGCATAAGTTCCAGATGGCAACACCAGTCTGGTCAAGAACCTTGTGTATTCCATTCCTAATAATTTGCAATGTAACGGCTACTTATTTAGTAACAGCTTATAATCAGCTATCAATATTCTCATCACACTACCAAAAGCGAATCATATTATCTAGCTGTTCTTCTGAAATCATCAACCCTAAAACTCTTCATCCATCTTCCTTGACAATGTCTCAAAACCCTAACACTCCTGAAGAAGTTCTCAACAAAGAAGATGTAGTTCATGCAACTCCCATCTCTGTGGTGCCAATAAAATCAACCCCATTGGACGAAATCAGAGGAAGTTCTTCTCATGCTAAAAAGCCAAGTACTCCAAAAAGAGCAAAAGATCAAGTCTGTAGCAAATCCAAAGGCATTCCTTCACCAGCTAACATGCCTCCAAAATCTTCTGAATATGTGGATGCTTCCATCAAGGAGATAGTTAACAAGATTCTCTTTGAACAAAGAGTGGTTAGTGGGATTTCTATTCCTCTGAACACCATGTCTTCCCCTCAAGAAGAACAAACTCAAGCTGCAAAGGACACTCCTGCTCAACAGGATGTCCCAATAGATGTTGGAACATCTGAGGATGAGAAAAAGACCTCATCTGATGCTGATATTGAACCAACTGAGGACCAGAAAAAGGCCTCAAATGAAAGTGATGAAGAAGAATCTGAGGATCAGACCAGAGCCTCAACTGAAGATCATATCTCTGCTGATCAACCAGCTGAAGAGGAGACTGCTCAATCTCCTCCTGTGGTGAATCTTGAGCAGGATTCTGATACAGAGATCATAGCCTCTGTAAGACCTAGCATAGCCAAAAGGCTCAGGTCTAGGAAAGGAAAGATGCAAGAAGAACTTGAAATTCCTGAGAAGAAGAAAGCTACCCCAAAGAAAGACAAAGCTAAAGCTGCGTTTGGTCCAACAAAACAATGGAGTAAAGTCCAAACCCAGAAGAGGAAAGTTGTCACCCCATCAGACTCAGATGTTGAATCAGATGTCCCAACATCTCCTCCCAAGAAGAAACCAGCACCATCTAGGGATTCAACTGCTGTTCCAGAAGCTCCCTTGGACAACATCTCATTTCATCATGTTTCAAGTGTAAACAGATGGAAGTTTGTGTACCAAAGAAGGGTTGCCCTTGAAAGAGAGCTGAGCAGTAATGCACTTGAGTGCACTGAACTGATTGATCTCATCTCTGCTGCAGGCCTCTTCAAAACAGTCTCAAATCTCTCTCCCTGCTATGAATTTCTTGTCAAAGAATTCATTGTCAATCTTCAGGAAGATTGTGCCAATGGTAAGTCTTCTGAATTTAGAAAAGTCTTTGTTAGAGGTAGGTGTGTAGAGTTCTCTCCTCAGATCATCAACCAATACCTTAGAAGAGAAACAGATGGTCCAAATGCACTAGGGAAGACTGATAACCAAGTCTGCAAGGTTATCACTGCAAACCAGGTCAGGGCTTGGCCAGTGAAAGGAAAGCTCTCAGTGAGCAGGCTGACAAGAAAATATGCCATGCTGAACAGGATTGGTACAGCAAACTGGGTGCCTACAAATCACACGTCTTCAATATCCACTGGTTTGGGCAGGTTTATCTATGCTGTGGGAACTCAGACTAAGCTGGATTATGGTGCTTACATATTTGATCAGACCTTGAAGCATGCTAGCTCTTCTGCAACAAAGCTGCCAATAGCTTTTCCCTCCTTGCTGTGTGGTATAGTACTAAGTCAATACCCTGGGATCCTCACTGAGAAGGACACAGTCTGCAAGAGAGAAAGCCCTCTGGCCTTTCATTACAAACTGTTCCTAAGTCATCATGCAGCAGATGTTGAAGCACCCTCTAGGACATCTGCAGGTCCTTCAACTGCTAAGACTCCAATCTCCAAGACTGCATTAATTGCTGAACTAAAGAGCACTTGCAAAGAACTTGAAGCTAGAAAGCAGAAGCTTGAGGAAATCATCCAAAGGCTGGAGAGTGAAGGAGATCAGAAAGCTGCCTCTGATGCAGAAACTGAAGTTGATGAAGAAACTGAAAGTGAAGAGTCTGAGTGATTAACTGTATGTGAGGACAAATGTAATGACAGCTGCATTGTAATTTAGATTTAATCTCTTTGGCCCCAAAATTTGTGTCTAACAAGGGGGAGAACAACACCAACAACAATGTAATGCTGTTTGATTATGAATGAAAAATCTGTTTGCTTCTGAACTGAATAAGTGTGTTTTTTTTCTGTTGCAACAAGACTGGATACATATATGTTTGAGGGGGAGTAATCTCAAATATTTGTTGCAACAAGACTGGATACATATATGTTTGAGGGGGAGTAATCTCAAATATGAATCAACAAAAAAGTAATGTTATACTCTGATAAAAGAACTTCTGCTGCACTCTGAAAACCAGAAAAGATGTTAGCCAAAAATTAGCCAAAGGGGGAGTTTGTAGATGTCTAGAATTGGCAGAATTTTTGACCAACAAGAAATATTGAATTCAGTTCAGAATGTCCTATCAAATGTTCGGACATTATCAAACAGAGTATAAGAACTTATTTCAGGATGTCTCACCAGATGTTGGGACATTGTGTAAATGACTTAAGTTCAGTTCTTCAGGATGTCCCAACAGATGTTGAGACATCTCAAACCTGCTACCAGAATTAATTAATGACTAACTGATCTGAGATATTTAAGGAGAGTTATCTGGAATTAATTATGGCTGGATAAAAATAGAAAAAGGCGCATCTGTAGGGAGTGTTATTATGAGGATTCAGTTTAATCAGAAGAACTAAAATCACCTAGAATTTAGGAAGTAACAAACCCTAAAATCAAGGTGGAAGCTGCATGCTTTTAGGACTGGATTAACCTACAGAAAGCCCAAATTACAAACACCTATTTAATCAACAGAAACTCACAGAATTGAGTACGAATTTCAGAAGACCAAATAGGGTGTTTATTGTTTTAATAGCAGGTTGTTTTTATTGTACCACTTTATGAGCTTTTAAGCAAAAGTGCATTTGTGACTTGATTGAAACTGTGAAGTAAGATCAAGCTGTTTTGTTTGAAGAATCTCTTCAATTTTATTAAACTTGTAAACTTGATCACTGTGTGATTGAGGGGGAGTGAGTAGGGTACTCTTATCTAAGTTGTGTCTTAGGTAGAAATTGCATTGGGTAGTTATTAAGTGATAGATTAAACAGGGTGGTTTAAGTCTAGAATTAATATTACTTATAGTGGATTTCCTCCTGGCTTGGTAGCCTCCAGATGTAAGTGTGGTTATACACTGAACTGGGTTAACAAACTTCTGTGTTGTTTATTTTTCTTGTTATTTAAGTTTTGGTTAAATCTGTCAAGTGTTGGGACATCTCTTAGGACATCTCATACCTGATCACAGAATTTCAGATACCCCAAACTTAGAACCAATTACCACAATTGTTAATACGACAGGGACAATGAATACTACTGGAATTTCAAGCCCCTATTTTAGAATTGATTTTGGCTCCAGTTCCGATGCCAAGGAAGATGGTTACTTTACCACACGTAACAAGTGTACCATTATCCCCTAGGCCAATTGTGATAATTATTGAGATAATAACCCCTCGCATTTCCCAAGTCTCGTTATGCCTTTAGTTATAAGGGATTTTCCATATGGCATATCAACTACCATGATGTCGGGTTTACATACCCACGCTTCAATGTTTTCAGACAATGTTGTAACGATAGCATCGCCCTTTAACCCATATTTGGCGTCAGGATCTTCCATGAGCAATGTTGGTAAAAATGGGAAATCTCAAGGGGCCTTCTGACATGTCCCCCCCCCCCCATGATGCCAACTTTTACCACTGATTCTGTAGAGACCATGATGCAGTAAATAAATGAACGCACCCATAAAATGGTGACTTTTTTGGGGCACCCTAGCAACAATTGCGCCTCCAAGGATAACCAAGTTCTGATTGAACAACCTCCACCATAGGTGGTTGAAAGGAATCACGCCCATAATGGTACTAAGATAATTATGGTGCCCAGAAATCAGGATGCCACTAAGAGCTTAGAAACGCTAACAAAATACTTTTTAAGGGCAGAATAATATAACCAACGTGGTCGAACAGATTTTTTCCCAAAATGACCTCAATGTTGGTTATTCTTATTTGCTTAATTAAATTATGAAGATTAATGATAATGGGTATTTAATCAAACATAAGAACCTGAATCTTATTATGCTTAATTAATTTTTGAAGATTAATGATATTATGCTTAAAAGGAATTTAATTAATCTAGATAGAACTTAGGGGGAGATTACAAATTCCACCCTCTGGACTATCAGACTTAGGGGGGTCTTACAAACCTCAGACCTTGAAGTCACCATGTTAGTTAAATTAACAACCATTGTTTTTTAAATACTTGTGTTTGTCATCATCAAAAATGGAAAAATTATTGAAACAAAATTGGTTGATACCGTTTTCCTTGAATTTTGATGACAACAAAGTATTTAAATAAAAATTGGGTATTATAACATATATTCAAGAATGCATGATTATAAGACTGAGAACTGATGAAGAGAAAACTATTTAAAGAAAAATTGGGGGAATTATAACGTATATTCAAGAATGTGGGATTATAAGACTAAGAACTGATGAAGAAAAACTTAAAGATTCTGAATCTAATGTTCAGACTCTGGCTCTAAAGATCACTTCTGAAGACTCTGGCTATGATGGAAGATCCAGACTCTGAAGAATTCAACATCTGAAGAAAGTCATCCTTTGTTGATCCAAACTCTGAAGCATCAAAAGCCAAAAAGCAAACTCTAAAGAGATCAATCTCTGATGAGTGAAGTATGAAGAAAGTCAACCTCTGAAGGATCAGAACATGAGTTCTAGAATTTGAAGGATGAATAATCTCTTCAACTGAGGGAACTCTGACAGACTCAAAGATCTTTTGTTCACGTGAAGATTTAAGGAAAAATCTCTTCATAGTTGTCTGATCTTCAACAGATAATTCCTCTTGCAGAAAGGTGCTTTCTTGACATGTCCAATCAAGTACAAAGTTTATTCGACTTTTTGGTTAAAGTCTTCTAACGTCTTTTCTCCTTCTCTATGTATAAGGAGCATAAAGACTTGAAGATGAAGGATAATACACTGTAATACAAGACTCTGATCCTTAACATTTTAAGGAGAACAAAAATATATTTGAAATTAAATTTCAAAACTATAAGATTCAATTATAAACTCAAAATCCTAAAATTCATTGACATTTTCAACCGATACTTAACATTTTTTTGCCATAATTTGATGAAAGGACCAAATAACTAACGGAAGTGAATTCAAGTAGGGATAGCAATTGGACTTATCCCCAGCGGATACTCTCAAAATTTATCTATAACGGGTAGGGTAAGAATTCACAAAATGGGTACGGGGTTCGGACACAAGCAATCCCATTAAAATAAATTGATATGGGCACGGATACGGGTACCTTAGTACTCACCCGTCTCATACCCAGACAAGCAATAAGAATCGATCGGTTCGGATCGGATTTCGGATTGATTTTTCAAAACCGATCCAAACCAAACCGCATGTATATATATTTTTTACTTATTTATATATTTTTATTAGTATATATATTGTGTTAATTTAATATTAGATGGTATTTATCTTTTAAAATACTATTTATTAATTTGATTTAATCTATTAATTTTTTTTTTATCTTATAATATTAATTTTTGATATACTATAATATTATTATATCAAATTTATTATTTATTAGTATTTTTAGAATATTAATAAAAGTTATAATTTATAATTTGGATATCCAAAAAAACCGATCCAAATTAAACCGTAAAAATTGAATCGGATCGGATTGAATTTTTTTAATCAATCATCCAAAATCGAATATCAAATTGCAAATAAATTTATTTTTGGATCGGATAATATTTTGCTTCAAAATCGATCCAAACCAAACCGCGAACACTCCTAAATACGGGTACAAATATTGATGATCACCCGGATATAGACTCGGGTATAAATATTGATGGCCCACTAAGATATAGACTTGAATACATAATGTTTTTTAAATACCTATACTCTGTCCTTATCATCCATAAATTCAAGGGATTAATTTAGGATTTTGAATTGTATGATTAAATTAAGGAATTAAAACAAAACATTAAATTAAGAGATTTGGAGATTAAATATACTTTTTATTTAAGCAATTTGATGTTATGTAGCTTTTTCCTTCATTCCCGAAGGATTGAAATATTTACTTGAAGAATGAAATGATGGAGAATCTTTAAATTTAGAAGACTTAATTTAATCTGTGAATGGTTCCTCTTCTTATGTTTGTTCCTCCAATGTCAGAAGTTTTGTTGGAAGAATGTTTTTTATAAGTATTCTTTCTTTTCAATTGTTGTTCCACATGCTAACATATAGCATTCTCATCTTCGTTGGACCAAATTTTCAATGTTTCAAAGTCGTTGTAATAATCTTTTGCACATTTTATACTTTATGTAGCTCTTTTATGGTAATGGTGGTAAAAATTCACAAATAAACTCAATACTATCTAGGCATTTTTTGCCCCAATTGACTGTGACATTTGCTTGTTATTGAATACCTGTAGATTAATATTTTTATTCTGTATTATTAAAAATACAAAGTTAATATACATACATACACCATATCATACTACTTATACTAATTATTTAGACCCTTAATTCTTCTTTTCAATATCCCCTACTCTTATCATAACCTTTATTTTCACCATACCCCTTACCATAACCCTTCCTCTTCAGTTCAGCATCATACTCATCAATAACAGCACCAACACCACCACCACCACCACGATCATTATCATCATCATCCTTCCCAACCACCGTCTCCTTAATCTTCTGTGTCGCATCCTTAGCCGTCTCCCACGCCCCTTGCGCCGTCCGCTTCGCCATCTCTCCTGCACTCTTCAGAGCCTCAGTCGCCGCCCCAGCAACCTCTCCCGTCGTCTCCGCCGTTTTCTCAGCCCCTTCCTTTGTCATCTCCGCTGTTTTCTTAGCCCCTTCCTTTGTCTTATCCGCCACAGTACCCACTGCTTCTTTGGTTTTATCCGTTGCATCATAAGCATATTCTTTAGCAGTCTCTCCAGCACTTTGTGCTGCTTCCTTGGTTCTCTCTTTTGCACCATAAGCATATTCTTTAGCAGTCTCTCCAGCACTTTGCGCTGCTTCCTTGGTTCTCTCTTTTGCACCATAAGCATAATCCTTGGCAGTCTCTCCGGCACTTTGTGCTGCTTCCTTGGTTCTTTCCTTAGCATCATAAGCATAATCTTTAACCTTCTCTCCAGCACTTTCAGCATTCTCTGCAGCCCTATTTGCAGCATCCTTTGTCCTCTCTTTTGCATCATAAGCATAGTCTCTAGCTTTCTCTCCAGCACTTTCAACATTCTCTGCAGCCCTATTTGCAGCATCCTTGGTCTTCTCTTTTGCATCATAACCATATTCTCTAGCTTTCTCTCCAGCACAATCCGCATTCTCTGCGGCCCTATTTGCAGCCTCCTTTGTCCTCTCTTTCGCATACCGCATGTATTGTTTAACATCCTCTGAATCTACATCGTCGCTTAACGTTTTCCTTTCTCTGTCTGCTATTTCATCTGCATCCTGTCTTGCCTTTGACGTTGAATTATAAGCCCAATCCATTGAAGTATTTCTCTTTCCATCTGCTGCATTTCTCCACTGAAAGTAAACAATATCCAAAAAAAAATGTTATATGATACTAATACAAATGAAAATGAAAATGTGACTCTTGAGATTATTTAAGATCCTATATTACTGTTTCTGCGACCATTATTATCTTACGTCGGATTGGTTGGAAGCAGAAGCAACGAAGACTCTGGACGATTTGGGAAGGGAGAGTGAAGGGACGTTAGGAAAAGACTTTGAGAAGCGGAAAAGAGCGTTTCTGGTGATGAACATTGCTGCCATGTTAATGTTTTGTCTTCGAGTTTGTTTGTTGTTTGTTGTTTGTGATGGATCAATGTATGTGTGTGTTTTTCGGTTATGAAATGAAAGATTATCGGTTTATAAAGTGAACGGTTTGTCACCGTTTTTCGATTACCATGTTTGAAGTAAAAGGTGGCAAACATGTTAGGTTGCCACGAATAATTGTTCTGCCACGTTTGCTTGGAGATTTGCCACGTGCTTCATTGTTATAGATTGTTGTTTATTTGTGGTGATGTGAAATGAAACGACTGGATCTTTGTCCCATGTAATTCTAACTTATCTTTTGATGATATGTTCTTAGATTATTAAGTTTGAGACAAATGAAAATTTCCAACCTATGCCATTATCTTATTATTCGTGTGGGTATGTGATGGATTTGGATCTCTCTTTTTTATTGCATAAAGGAAAAGCAAAGAAGTACAAATAATATATTCTTAATACTTCTTTAGCAATTATGTGAAATTACTTAAATGAGTTTAGTTTTTGGAGTTGTATTTTTTTTATTGCATAAAGGAAAAGCAAAGAAGTACAAATAATATATTCTTAATACTTCTTTAGCAATTATGTGAAATTACTTAAATGAGTTTAGTTTTTGGAGTTGTATTTTGGGATGTATCAAATTTTGAATAAAGGTTTAAAATATTTTGGAGATATATTTTTGTAATAATTTAAAATATTTAATACATTTTATTCATAAGTTATTATATATTTGAATTGGATCGGAGATGTATATCCGCGAATATTCCAAAGATACATCTTTATAATGTATCAGAATTTGGTCTTTCATGTTATATTTTATTTATTTGTATTCAGGTGAAGGTTTAAACAATACCATACAATCGAAAATAAAAAATAAAATAAAAAATCTACGTACATAATTTCAGATGATCCAAAAATGTCATGCATAAATACAAAATCAATAAATGTCGAAGATATCATACAATCGAGATTAATACAGTAGCGAGACCGTCAAAATAAAATACATATCATAGTACTACTACTATATATATTAAAAAAATATTGTGTAAGTCTGACTACCTCAATCTCGTCTACCTCCTCGTCCATCAATCCCTCTGTCCTTCGGTGTTGTCTCTGGTACAACAATGTCTCTTATGCCTTCGTCATGATGGCATATATGATTTGTCTCATATTAGACCCATCAGGATAGATACCATGTTAATGCATGCTCGCGCAATATCCACTATACGGCGATGCTAGACAAGACATTTTCGGCATGATCTAGTTGTGTTTGCTCCTCCTCCAGTATCTCCTGATGAGTTGGTATCAGCAAATCTCCTAGAGAAGCATACACCATGAACGGAAGTGACACCCTGAAGAACAATCTGATGTATCCTTCGACGTAGCTCCAGTCGCTTTCAGTTATGATCGCTTGTGTCTCCTCTGATATCATATGACTCTCATAATCATCAAACATGTCATATATTTGTCTACTTGTCAAGGCAGGAGGAGCATAGACATCAGGGTTCCTGGGAATGGTTTAAGTGTAGTCAAATTGTCGCATGACGCGCTCTGACGGGTGAGGAGAAGCGAGACGTGATCTGCAGGCCAGCCATCCAGAGTATAACATTATCCCGCACAATCTCCATTATGCGGCGACGGCTAGGTAAGACATTTTCAGCATGATCTAGTTGTGTCTCCTCCTCCTCTAATATATCCTGATGAGCTGATATCGGCAAATCTCCTAGAGCAACATGCACCATGTATGGAAGTGACACCCTGAATAATAATCGGGTGTATCCTTCGACGTAGCTCCAGTCGCTCTCAGTTATGGTAGAGTGTGCCTCCTCTGATACCATATGACTCTCATAATCATCAAATATGTCATATATTTGTCTACTTGTCAAGGAAAAAAGAGCATAGACAACAGGGTGTCTGGAAATGGTCTGAGTGTAGTCGAACTATCGCATGATGCACTCGAACAGATGAGGATAAGAGAGACGCAATCCGCATGCCAACCATCTGGAGTATAGCATTATCTTGCCAAATGGTCGTGTCTCACGGTGATCAACATAGTTGTTGAAGTGCATTTCCTCGGCTACCAAACGGTCAAGATAAACTATGTAAGGCTCGGTCGCTTGGTTCCTTCTAAACGGGATAAAAGTAGTAGCATGCAGTATATCTTCAATGTAAGTCAGTACGCTCGCCTAACCAGACATGCACGGGAAGTGCTGGAGGATCTATGCCTGAAATAAAAAGTTTGGAACACACGGATCATCAGTAATGTCTTTGCAAAGCTGAAATGAAAATGAGAAGAAAACATTCAAAGACCAATAATTATTACCGCCAATGGAGTCATGTTGCTTGTGACCTGCTTCGTTTTCCACATACAACTTTCTATCAACTTCGAATACAGGTAGACCAAACAATCTGCCTCCTAGTTATACTCATAAATTCGTACGAAATCCACAAACTATCGTAGGTAGACAAATTTTGTATAAGTGGCACTCTTGTCCATAAAAATCGTAGTGCCAACCAAATAAAGCATGTATGCTCTCAATGCATACAATATATGGAGCGCCACCGGCTCATTATCACCATCAGCCTGTTGTGCACCCAAACTCTCAGCCCCGTATACCTTCTACAACTATTCAAATTAAATCTAACATGAGCACATTTTGTCTTATCTAACTCTTTCATTGCCTCCCCTGGATCAGCCCTCAAATATTCTACTATCATCTTGAGTGTCTCGTCTTTGGTCATCCTCCCATGATCTAGGAATCTCCCTCTGATCGGAAGATGTATCAAACATAAGACATCATCTAGTGTGATAGAGATTTCTTCGTGCGGGAAATGAAACGACGAGGTCTCTGTGTGCCATCTCTCCATGAATGCATTAAGAATCTTATGATTGACCATTATATAATCAGTCATGCACAAGTCCTTCATGTCAGATAAGGACAAAATTGACTGAAACCAATCCTCATTTAGTTGAGGCAAGACAGCAATCTTCCTCTCGTGGTTAAGAAACTTATGCGGAGCACACTCCTGAAAAAATAATCAATGTCAAAAAATTAATGTAAAAAAATAATGAATCCAACTAATGATAGCTCTCTGTCCCATATATGTATGGAAGTATGGTCTGGATACAGAGACAGTAACGACATATCAAGCGGGCCTCTTCCAAATGTCTTTGGTACAACATTTGCAATAGTCTCATCTTCCGGAGGTGGCACTGGATCATCAGCATCAGTAGTAAGAAGTGGGACTGGATCAGCGACATCTACATGTGGCAATGGTGAAACCTTACACCTGCAGGAGGATGGAGGAAGTGATGGATCAGATGGTGAATTTTGTCTTCTACGGGAAGAAGAAAATGGAGGCATATAAGGAGAAGCATGAGCCCTAGAAGTATATGGTTATGCCTTACCATAGGACTAAGAGCCTCCGGAACCTGCTGACTCTTCTCTCGCCGCATTGATGTGTGTTGAGCAACCCTCGTGTACCCCAATTTATCTTATGTATCAGACATTATACATGTAAGTTAAAGTAAGGAAGTCCATACAAACAAATAACACAAAAGCAACAAAAAAAAATAGTGCGAAAAATTCCGAAGATGCATCTTCAGAATATGGAAAACTAAAACGTTGAGAAATTATGGAGAAACATCTTCGGAATTTCCTGCAATTCGGAAGTTGCATCAATGGTGTCAATGCACCCCATGCAATATCAAAAATATTTGTTTTGATCATCATTTCCCGCCAACAAAATATAATACATTGTATCTAAAGTAATTTAAATGTTATATCAACTCATTTCTAACTCTAATTATTGATTTTTACTCCTTTACAAAAAAGTTCAAAAATTCATCAAAAAATTAAATAAATAAAAAACTTACAAGAAATTGATATTATAGATGTTATTTCTAAAGTTAGAGATGATGATTGAAGTTCCGTTTAAACCTTGGCGATTGAGTTTTGACTCAGTGCAAAGTAAATTTTGAGAGAGCTTGAAGAATGGTTTTGAGAAAAATGAGAAATACGGAAGGAGAAGGATTTTGTGCGATTTAACCTCCAAAATATTTCGGAGATGTATTTCTAAAATATTTTAACGTTAATTGACTTTTTAATGCGTCCAAAAATACATCTCCTGAATCTGAAGTCATTTATGTATTTTTGCGTAGTGACTAAAGGAAAATGTTTATAAAATGTGACAATTTCACACTATCATAATAACAAAATTGAATTTGTTCAGAATTATGCACCAGGTCATTGTATATGATTATCGTATATGATTGCCTTAATGCACTACCGTTAATATTTTAAATACAAGTATCATTGTCACAATGTTGTCAACATACTTCAGAGAGAGATATGTTTAAATTACAAAATGTTTTTATTTTTTTGTGATATGTTATGTTGTGAAGAAAACTAAAGCAATCATAGAGACATAGTTGATGTATGTGTTCCTACAAAAATAAATTTATTTTTTGTACAAGATGTGTGTGTTTCACATGATTAAAGAAGTTAATGTTATTTATCTCAATAATCATGTTTTGTATATAATTTAAGAATTTTGCACTGTCAATTTAAGGAAATCATGTAAGAATATTTGAAAAGTCACTCCGACGACAAATAGACTCGTCTCGCATGAAAAGTAGTTGAAAGTGATAAATATTTTCGATATTTCTAATACAGTAAAGAAATGTAGAAGAAACATTAACACATTGATGTTTTATGACACACTTAATTTGGAGAGTTGTGATATTTTGAATAAGAGGTAACTTCCATATCTAACCCTAGTGTAGATGACAATCAATAAAACTTGTTTAGGGTAAGATATTCACCATTAATATTTTCACATGTAAAGAAGGTTGGTTGTATTATTAGAACTGAAGCAGTAATTTTCTAGGGCAACGTAAGATTTAAGTGTGCAAAGATAATATTTACCAACCAATCCATGTGCATGTATTGATTTGTTGTACCGTGCCAAAATTCCTCACACCTATGTCGAGGAAACTAACAATTTTTCATAATATAAACACCCATTGCCTTTTCATGAGTATACCTTCCGAGATAGATTTCCAAAAAAAAAAAATTTCTTCTGTGCTATTATTTGATTTTGAATCTCCGAATAGTTTTCTAATCTCAAGATCCAATTAGAGGCATTTACTTATCTAGATTCCTCTAACGAATTGTGTTTGTGAAGATTTTCTCTTTGAAAATGCAACACATCATCCAGAGAAAGAAAAAAAAGGTGATATATTTTGGACCAACGGAAGTGATATGTAAAAGCCAACAGACAAATCACTTTTTCACAAGTCTTCTCAAAATATACTCATGATCAAATGAATTCTTCCAGAATAATAACACTATCGAATATACCTGAGACTTGTCCACCTAAGAACTAACAACTTATGGGTTGGAATCTATCAAGACTACAGGCTTCTTCTTGACAACAATAAAACAATAAGTGTTATAAGGCTAGAAGAGGGGAAAAGAGATGACCCTTAGTGCATAACAAACTTGTAAAATATCTCAAAATCTCTAAACGCAATGTGATATAAATTGTATTTCTCTGATGACAGATGATAGTTTGTTTATGAACGCATATTAATTAAGTTTATTTTAAAGGACAAGAAATGCAGTGGAATCAACTTGCTTTAACAAATTTTGTATTCCTTGAAGTCTAACTTTGTATTCCTTTTTCCTTAATGTATTAAGAAAACTCTTTATTGAAAAGAGGCCAGTCTTGCATAGCACAGGCAAGTCTTGCATAGCATTGTTAAAAAATACGGAGAAACTATTGATTTCCCTTTTACAAGATGTCTTATTCAATTTCGGTATATTTCACGATAAGCTAGGGTGTGCAAAACATCCGATTCTAAGAGCTAAATCCATAATCAAATCCAAATCCGTATCAAATCCAAATCCGTTTTAAATATCCAGATAATTGAATGGTTATTAACTGATTTAGTTTTCTGAATTTTTATTTTAAACTGGATTTTAAAAAAAAATCGGTTATATAACCATAACCAAATTTATAACTGGTTTTATAACCGGTTTTGATTAATTTGTGGTTTTGGTTATAACCTCAAACCATTTAAATGGTTCCAAAATGGTTATGATTTGGTTTTTAAAAGTAACCAACGATGGACACCCCTAGAGCTACCTGAAAACTAGATGGTCTACCCGTTCTGAATTCAATTCTTAATTCAATTTCGGTACAACATCAAAGTAAAATGAAATAATGATCATAATGGTGTCGAACTAGCAACAACCCTATCAAAAACGATTATGCAAATCTACATCACAAAGCCACTGATGTAATCTTTGAGACCCTAAATGACCATCTTTACATCAAGCATTACCAAGTGACTTTGCTTTCAAAACACAACAAATCCAACAAGTTAT
This sequence comes from Lathyrus aphaca, assembly GCA_963966055.1. NCBI lineage: Eukaryota > Viridiplantae > Streptophyta > Magnoliopsida > Fabales > Fabaceae > Lathyrus > Lathyrus aphaca. Next base: position 30,902,764 of record OZ014519.1, on the reverse strand, counting down.
GTTTGACTATCATGTCATCAAACTCATCTGCCCTGGGTAGATTCCCATCTGACCCACCCATCTTCATTCACAACAAGACTAAACTAACTTGTGCTCAAATCAAAATTATTTAAAAATAGTAAATAGGCGACTCGATCCACCAAAGTAAAGTTAAATTCTATTTAATCCATTGAAGACAAAAAAAAAAGTAATAAAACATAGTTGAATTGCAAAACATAACGAAAGCGGCAACAAAAAAATAATACTAACAAAAACTCCGGTGAAGTATGAACTTCATTTGTGCAAAAGAAGCCTATGCTGCAACAGGCTTGGCGGTAGAGAGCCTTGATCTCTTCTTAGCCAAACTCTCACTTCTGCGGTCCCTCTGCTCCTTCAATCTGGAGGCAAGAAGTTTTTGGTACTCTGCTGCCTCGGATTTTGCTTTAGCAATCCTTTTCTTCTTGTCTGCAATTCTAGCCCTCTTCCTTTGAAGGGTCAGGGGAGTGACCAGACGCTGTATCTTTGGTGCTTTGCTCTGCTTTTTCCCTGCACAGTCAGACACATGTCATTTTGTGACCAGATACCATCACAGATTATAGTCCAATAGTAATGACAATAAATATCCCATTAGAAAATGGGTCATCTGATAGAACAAAGCAATTTCCTATCAAGCAAGTCTGAAAGGAGGAACCCAAAAACGGGCATAATTGAAATATATTAAAACTGACAGTTGTTACAACTGTCATTACTCAATTAACAGTAGGAAGTTAGTTGAAAAGTAGTCTAATGATAGCAGATTGCAATAAGCAATTGTTTTTGCGATAAGTAATTTTTAGGAAATATCCTTGATTGCAACTCAGTTCTCATATCTAATTTAGGTTCCAGTTCCTATCAACCAGTATCATCAACTGGTATTAGAACCACGCTAAGTTGATTGGAACTGTAATCTGAATGAGATAGAAGAACCAGTATTATCAACACGGAATAAGGCGTACATCTCTAAATCTAATAATTTCTAAATAGTAAATAGTAATCTATTAGGTTATTCAAGAAACCTGAAATCTCTCAAAAATACTATTTAACAAAACAAAACTTGGAATTAGATCGAGGAACTGGAATAAAAATTAGATAGAAGAGCTGAATTGCAACTGGGAATATGGAATGTTTCTTTAAATCTTAATTTCCAAATAGTAATCTTGTTGGTTGTTCGAAAAACTTGAAATAGAATTATTAAACAATAGATAACTTTACTACCATTCAATCTGTTATTAATATACTACTATTCAACTAACTTAAAGCACTAACTGACTAATGACGGTTATAACAGTTGTTAAACTGACTCACAGTTATCACATCACTCAATTACAACAGCCATTCTTTTTTAGTTCCTTTTATCATATAAACTTGCTTGATATGTCGCTTTGCTATATATCATGCTCCACCCTCAAATTCTAACAATAGCCTGACATTAATATACAAAACACAGGTTTCAAATTGAGTGTAAAGGGATAGAGGCAGGCTTTTTAAGCAGTATGACCTAGCTTCTTCCAATTTTCCATGGAATATTGACAAGGGAAACAAATTATAATTAGAGTAGCACCTAGCTTCACATACTCAACCAAATAATGGGAAACTGAATTGCATAATTTAATATATGATTTGAATAATGTACAAGTCATAAGTCAAATGTAGTAAAGTTGAGGTCTAAGTCAAATAGAGTAAAGTTTAAGGTCGAAAAAATAAATTTTCAACAACCAGATTAGCCCGCTGTTAATGGAGTCAGTTCGGATCAAATGAATTTGAAATAATCCAACTTTGAAATAGGAAACAATATTTCAAGTGATAAATACTAAACAGTAAATAGGTCATCCTACAAAGACTATTTTTAGAACCAAAATTCGCTTTCCCTACAGCCTCACATATTAAAAGAAGAACAAAGCAGAATAACACAATGTTATCAAGAAGAAAAATACCAGCTTTGGTTGTGAAAGTTCGACGGTAGGTGTTGACATACTTCCTGACATCATCCTCCTTTGACAGATTGAAGAGCTTGCGGATTTTGGAAGCTCTCTTAGGACCCCTCATTCTTGGCTTTTCAACATCTGTCAAGCCTGGCAAATCATTTTCACCCTTCTTCACAATCACCAAGTTCAAAACAGAGAGATCTGGGCTCACAATGCACCCACGGACAGACTTCCTCCTCCGCTCTCCATTACGCCTTCCGTGTCCTCGGAAACAAGGAGTTCCTACTCAAACAAAGATTAAATTAATCTCAACAATAAAGCCTGAACATATGAATATAATATGTGTGGCATTGCTTGAAAAAATAAGTAATTGAACACAGAAAAGTGGAAAACCAAAGAGTTATACCTCGGTGGAGCAAGAGGCGAACACGACCGGGAGTTAACACTCCTTGCTTCATTGGAAAACCTTGTTTGTCACACCCTCCAGTAATTTTGAAAACATAGCCTTTGAATTCCTAATAGCATCACAATCATAAACAATAAACAAAGGATAATAACAACAATCAATACAAATTTCATCAAAGTTCCTAATTTATTTCAGGATTCAACCATAACCATACCTCTCCCAAAGCATCGCCATTAACCTCTTGAGAGATCCTCTTGTCCCAAAAAGCACGACTGAAAGTTCCAACATAATTTCGTTAACAGAAGAACAAATCAATTGAATAGAAGCAGCGCAGAAATTGAAAATAGGTGAAGAGATTACAGCTTCTGGTCATCATCAATTTCAAGCTTCTTCTGGCATCCAGTGGTGGGATTCGCAACGTTGAACTGCAAAAACGATTTGAATATGGTTCAGTGGCAAGAGCAATAAATCAAAGTAGAGAAAAAAATTTAGGGTTTGAGAGCAGAACCTTCATGTTGAAGTGTTGATTTGGATCTCAGCGTCTTGGTTCTAGTTACGGCGACTGAGATAAAAGATGACAGAAATTAGGGTTTTTTCAATACTGGATGAGGCTGTAACTTAATTGGTCTCTGTTTAAGTTGTTAGGAAATTGGGCCCGACAAGCCCATATCAAGGAGGAATCATTTTGCCACCCCTTATTTTTAGAGAATTTCTTACGGAATCTTTTAATTATTAGTTAGGTTCTCAAAATATATCTTCAGACGCACCGTATTTTAATAGAATATTAAAATATTACGAAAATACATCTTCGGAAATATCATAAATTGATAAATGTTGGATATTTTCAGAAATATATCTCCGAAATCATTTAGAACATATATTTGTGTCAGACTTTTCTTCTCTCTCACTTTTTCATCTCTCTCAAAACATTTTCATCTCTCTCATTCACCCAAATTTCACAAAATTTTATTTCTTCTGTTCGAGTTCAATAAAGAGAATTTTGTTCAATGATCAACACATTTAAAATCATTCACAACTTGATTTATACGGATAAGTTTTCGAGTTTCCGATAAATATTCGAGTATTTCCCAAAAAAGACTTAAAATGCATTGTTAGGGGTAGAAATGAGTAGTTATTAGTAGAAACATAGTTTAGAGATACTTTATGTACCATTTGTTGGCTAAAAAAGATGATCAAACCTTCAAAATTAAGAATCTGATAGTGAGAGGACACCATTTTTGCGACCTTTGAGTTGTAGAGATTTTCGGAGATACATTTCCAAAAAATGTTACGTTCATGCATCGTAGGTGCTTCCAGAGATATATTTGCGGAATTGTTTTGTGGGTATATCTCCGGAATTTTATCAGTTTTTTTTCTTTTTGATTTATAATTTCTTTTTTTTAATAGTCATTTCTTGGTTATCTTTGAGACATTATGTCCGACAGAGCCAACCATTTGAGGCATGGACGGGTTACACAACACACATTCGTCCGAAGGGAGCAGATCTCAGGGAGAGGCATCGACTGCTGCAACACATCTTACTACTAATATACAGTTCACTCTATATACATATCAGCCTACTCCTGCGGCTCAGCCTTCGCTTCAGACCACTTCATCTCCTTTTTCTTCCAGCAGACGTCAGGATTCTCCAAATGGCGCATCACTTCCCCCGTTGGTGTCGTCAGGATGCTCTTGTGCCACGTGTTGTTGATTTGGTGCCACCACCAGAGGATGATGTTACTGGTGATCGTGATGTAGATGTCCCACCTCTGGAGGGTGAGGGTTGTTAGACGATAGCGCGGATCTAGAAGGGGGTTGAATAGATCCCTTTTTCAAAATTTACTTTTCAAAAATTAATTGAAAATGTATTGCGGAAGTTTCCCGGAAAATCGTCTAATTAAAATTGAAGTCACCGAAGATCGGATATACGCTTTAACCAAATGGAAATAGATTAATGACAAAAAGAATTAATACTTCACAAAATGTTCACTTGAAAATGCCACAATTTATAAACTACTCTTAACAATGATATAGAGTAAGAAAATAAGCACAAGCAATTTAATTTTATGTGCTTTGACTTTTTGACAAACACTTGGAGTGCAAAACGCAAAGTGTAATTTTGTTGTATCAAGTAGTGCAGAATTTTACACAATGTAGTTATCACTTTTGAGTGTGACAATTTGTCAAACACCTTGAGTGCACTACTTAGATACACCAGAATTTTATACCACACAAAATCAAAACGAGCAAAGGTAAAATACGAGAATAGTAAATAACACAAGGAATTTGTTTAGGCAGTTCCTTCGTCGTCCTCGCTCGAAGTACTATGCCCCCAATTCACAATTGAATTGGGCAATTTTATTAAATTGCAATTGTTTTACAAGAAGAAAAATAGATGAACCAACAAACCAAACCATGTTGAATATGCTGTCAAATCTTCTTTTTGTCCCTTGATTCAAAGTAGAACCAAGTCCTTCACGTGTGTCGAGAAAGCCTCCGATTAATTGCTCCTTTCTTGCAAAGATTTACGATCCTCCAAACTTTGAGCACGGCTGAGTTTCTTCAACACTTGTGAACCCACAAAGATCTTCGCAATCCTCCGTCTACCATGATATGAAAGAACAATCCACTTGATCTTCAATCTATCTCACTCGGCTGAATCTACAAACGATAGTTGTGTACAAAACCCCCAAATCTTTTATGATCTTGGAGGAGAAAACCCTTCAGATTTTTCCAAGAAAAACCCACACTCTCTAGACCCAATCTGAAACATTAATTCACGATTGAACGTTATCTTCGAAGCAAGCACCTTAATCAACAAAGATTGTTGTGTGTGATTGTTGATGGATGCAAGAAGGAAGAAGATGAAGAGAGAAGTGTGTATATCTTTCCTTTTTCTTGTTAACCTCACAAAAGAAATGAAACCAGTTATTTATATTGGTTAGTAAATGTCATGAAAATAGAAAGATAAAATAAATGAAAAAAATAGACAGCACAGGAATGAGCCTGCTCAAATCACAAAATGAGCCTGCTCAAATCACAAAATGAGCCGGCTCAAATTGCTTGGTGAGTCGGTAAAAAATAATAGAGAGTCAGCCTGTTGAGACCCGCACACATTAAGAAAGGAAACACTTTGATGAGTCGGCTCATGAGGGAGTTTGAGCCGGCTCATCCATACCAATGAGCCGGTCAAAATTTGGCCCCAGGCAGCCTGTTGGGACCTGTGTGTTTTGGGCACCAACCACACTGAATAAGTCGGCTCATTGTGGAATTTGAGTCGGCTTGTCGCGGTGAGAATCGGATACCAAGCTATTAAGTGAGCTTGAATCGCAAAACATTTATGTTCACCACCGACTTTAATTTAATCCAAAAGGAAAAGGGAAAAAGATCGTAAAAACCCTAAATGAGGAGAAAACTAGGTTCGGGGGTTGATTATACCTAGGGAAGGTGTTAGCATCCTAAGCATCCGCAGTATCCTACGGGAACCTCTTGTTAGTATTTGCATTATTGTTGTTTATTGCTTGCTAAAATTATGGGAACCTAAGGTTTTATTTCTAATGGTGCTCGCACAACATCGCATCGATGCCTACGTATCGGGTATAGAATCAGAGCACTCGTAGTTCTCCTAAGGATTAACGAACACTTGGTTACGCTCAAGGTTCGCGGGGGAAGGTAAGTGTTATGGCAAACACTCACGTGACTTTAGGAAAGTCACAAAAAGTTGTAAAATAAAAAGTCCTAATGGTTAAGGTTGAAAAGGGACTAGGGATGGCTAAACTTCCTATGACATTGAGTCAACTGCAGGAGTTCTTTCCCTTTTGGATTGAAATGATAAAAGCATAAAGAAAAAAAAGGGTGTGCAAGCTCCTAAGACTAGGCAAAGGTTGCTACTTGCAAAAATGGACTGAATAAAGTAAATAGAAATGCAAGGTAAAAAGCTTAGTAACCGGGCTATGGCTCGATATGTGGATCGAGAATGCGGGGGTGGAAGACAAACGTGGTGCGTCAATTTGCTTAAGTTGGAAAGCCATGGACTGTAAAGACTGTGCAGATGGCGATCGTAAACGACCGACTTACGTGTGTGAGTGTAGTGTGGTGAATTTCACTTGGCGTTGGACCAAGGAATTATTGTTTTTTTGAAATTAGATTAAATGGTGTGAAATGCGATAAATAAATAATAAATAATGAATAAGTTGAAATAAATTGAAATAGAAAAAATAAATTAAATAAATTAAATAGAATGAATAAATGAATTAAATGGAAAAAAAAATAAATGAATGTAATAGAAAAAGTAAATGCATGGCCTCATACGGGTCACGATTAATCGGAAGCGATTTATCGTGACCTTTGTCATATCATCGGCCCCTAAAATAAAAATGATTCACTACTAATTTTTAAGGCATTTTCTTAAGGGAAAACAATTACTAATAAAGAAACTGAAAATTAAAACTTATAAGAATTAATATATATAAAAAGAAAAACAAATTCTAACTAATCACAAAACAAATAAAAAATTTAAAAACAGAAAATAAAATAAAATAGAGGGGGGATATATGCGTCGGACTGGGGGTGCTGATAGAAACTCAGAATGGGCTCACCAAGCCCATAACAACAAATGACAAGGGGGGTGGAAACGGAAGGGTGAGAAGCATGACCAATAGGCCTGCTTTTGATCCAAAGTATGAAGAGTTTATTAAAATAAAAAGTGAAAATAAAATAAAGTAAGTAAAAAAAAACAAAACAGTAAAAGGAAAAAGAAGAAACACGATTAAGGGTCAAAAGAAAACCCAATTCCTCTCACCAAGCTCACCGTTTCTACTCTCACTCTCTCCGTCAGACTCGCTGCATCTCTCTCAACTCAAATGCGATTTTGCTCACTGCAATGGATGAGCTTGATTTCGTTCGGATTCGGATGGTTAGGCGGCAGCGAAGAAGTGCGTTGGCGAAAGGTTTCTCACGGTGGGGTTTTGGGCGGATGGTCGGCGACGGATTTTGGATGGTGGCCGACTGAGTTTGCGGCTGTTTGTGGGTTGTTTTATGGTTTTTGAAGATGGTGATGGGTCGGATTCGAATCCTCAAACGCGAATGGGTTACGGCTTTGGATTCGGATTTTGGAGGTGAACGACTCGTGTTATTCTGGTTTGGCGAACCGGTGGTGATTTTGATGAAGGAGATGAAGTTGACACCGAAGGTGATGATATTGTTATTGTTCCTTACTGTTTTTTTGAAACTGAGTATCTGGATTTCTTCTCATCAATTCTTCTGGTCTTATAGAGTTTTTGATGATAGGTTTGTTGCAGGTTGGTTCTGGTGTGGTTTCAGATGCAGGTTGACGGAAAGGGATGGACTTGACTGCGTTCAGAGAAGATGTGGTTCTGTTTGGATTAAAGGGCGGTGGGTGATTGTTTTGAGGTGGTGACAGCGTGAAGATGGTGAGGGTGATGGTTGTGGAAGAGTTGTGCTTGAGTTGTTGTGAAGGTTTTGGTTTTTGGCGGTAGCGGGTTGCAGCAATGGTCTTGGTTGTGGCGGTTTGGTGGTGAAGATGGGTCTTGATTTAGTTATTGTTCTCCGATGGTTATTTGCAATGGTCTCAATGTTGTTTCAGCTGTTGTTATTTAGAAGAATTGAAGATTTATTGAAGGGTTTGTGAGGATTTGATGAAAGTTCTGGATATGATGTATGAATGGTGGTTTGGTCGGTTGCGATTTGCGATGGGGTTGACTCGGTGATGTTTGCAGGCTTACGGCGGGATGGTTTGATGAACAACAGGGGTAGTTCGGATTTGATTTCAGTGAGAAGGATGAGTTTCCGGCTAGGGCGTTTGAAGATAAGTTCTGTTTCGGCTACTGTTTGTTATTGTTGTTTCGGGTTGAGTTTGGGGATCGGAAAGTTTTTGAAAGGCCGGCTGGTTTTTTGAGTTTGGTATGAGTTCCACGGTTGTTGTGGCGGTGAGGTCTGTTTTCAGTTTGATGCGTTTTTTCAGAGGGTGGCTGCTTGTGTTTCGGTGATTTTCAGAAATGGTGGATGTTTGAAGGTAGGTTCTGCATTGTTTCTCAAATCATCTCTTTTCAGTTTATCTTTTTTCGGGTCTTTTTATTTCTGCGATTGGGGTTTATATGGTGGTGACAGAGTGGTTTGAAGGTGTGATGAGGCTAAGGGTCGGATTGTGTTAGTCTGTTTGGCGGAGGGCTTGATTGGTTGTTAACAGGTTCGAATTGGTGAGGGTTTTGTAGTTACGGTTCCGGATTTGATGGTTTGAAGTTCGGATGGGAGGTGATGGGTGGATGGACGCGGCGGCTAAAGGGTTGTGTATCTGTGGCCAGTTCGAAATCTGCAAGTTTCACAACTTTTTTTGTTTGTTTTCGGTAAGTTTGAAAGCAAGTTTGAAGGTGGAGGTTACGTTTTTGGGTGAGCGGTTTGTTTGGATGAAAATGAAGGTTGTGTTTGGTTTAATGGTTACAGAGTTGTTCACTGTTTTTTTTTTAAGGTTAGATTATAGGATAATGGTTATGGAGATGCTGAGATTGGAAGGAGGTTGGTGAGTTTGTGAGTTTGATGTTTCAGGTTGGTTGTTTTGGTGATTGGAACGGTTGTATGAGCGGTTTCATGGATTAATGAGTGTAACAAATGAGGTTTGGCTCTGTGTTTCTCTTATTTACAAGTATTATTGTTGCTGATTTTTTTTTAAAAAAAGGTTTAAAGTATTTTTTTTTGAAGTTTTTAATATAAAACTTGTTTTTGTGCAGATTTGAAATGAAGTTAAGATTGAAAGAAAGAAAAGAGAAACTAAACCATGGATAACATGCTGAAATAAAAGTGAAAGAAAAGAGAATAATACCGACCCGAACGTTATCGGGGTGCAGGATCCGCGATGGTGAGCCTCCTCCTTCTCCTTGCTGTTTTTCTGAATTTTTTTGTTGTTCTGAGTGAGGTTTTTGAGAACTGTTTTAAGGGTATTTGGTGCTGTATTGTAGTGAGTTAGGGGCTGTTTTGGTTGTGTTTTAGGTGCTGAATTTGGGAATGTAACAGTGGCTAGGTGTGATTTTGTGAGGCTGAGTTTGTGTAGTTGTTTGGTTGTGATTTTTGAGACTGCTTGAGTGTATTTTTTGAAGGCTGTTCTGGGCTTGAAATGGCTATTATGTAGTGTATTTAGGGGGCTGGTTTGAGTGTGTTTTAAGGCTGAAATTGTAACTGTTTTTGTTGCTGGATGGGACTGTTATGAGAGGATTTTTTTTTGTGGTTAGTGGCTGAGTTTTTGTAGTGTTTATAATGCTGAACTGATGTCTTTGTGCTCTGTTTTGTGGTGTTTGTATTGGCAGATTTGTGGCTGATTTTGTTGTCCTTGTTGCTTGCAAATGAAGGGTTGGAGGGAGGGAGACACATGCTGAATTTGCAGCAGTGGGTGGAGCAGAATTTGCAGGTTGTTGGTGGCTGCATGCTGAGTTTTGGGAGCTGTTTTGGGGCTGAATTGTGCTGTATTTTTTTTGTATTGTAGTGCAGAATTTTTGTACATTTTTTCTTGTAATTTTCTATGTAATTGTAACAAAATAATATGCTTGGAATAAAATGAAAAAAATTGATTATTTACTATGGCTATGATTTATACTTGGCACTTAATATTGGAAATGAAAGTTCTAAATTAGAATCTAAATATAATACTTAAATTAGAAATGAAATAAAAAAGAATTAAATTTAAAATAACTTATAAACTTAAATAAAAAACTTGGAATTAAAATTAATTATAAGAAAAGAAATTGAAATTAAATTAAAAATAAAATCTTAAAAGAAAAGTAAATTAAAAATAACTTAGAAATTGAAATTAAATTAGAATAAACTAAAAATAAATTGGAAATTGAAATTAGATTAGAAATAGAAACTTAAAAATGGAATAAAATTAAAAATAGAAAATAAATTTAGAAAATAAAATTTGAAAATGAAATAAAAATTAAATTTAGGAATGAGGACTTGATAATGAAAAGAAAATAACAAATAAGTTTAGAAAATTTTGAAAATTGAACTAAAAAACATTAGAAATAGAAATTGAAATAAAGTTTTAAAAATAGGAATTTACAAATAGAACGAAAATAGAAATTAAAATTAAAAATACGAAAATGAATTAAAAAGTCATAAATAAATTAAATTAAAATGGAAGCTAGAAAATGAGAAGAAAACAACAGAAAATAAATCAGGAAAAATCCCTGCAAAAACGCGATAAAAGTATGATTATGATATGAGCGATTAGGGGTAAAATTTGGGGTGTGACAGTTGCCCCTATTTAAATAACTTCACCAGATGGCGTGAATGACGATAGGCACTCATGAGATCATGGTGAAAGGTATTTAAATACAGAAATAACCGGAAATTTTCCCCTAAATGCAATGTTATGCTGGACTACAAATCTATCTAAACCTGCAACTCTTATGCAATGAAATGATGATTATGGTATGAATGATTAGAATGAGAATGTCGACGACCACAAGCCAAGACTCACTGGGGATGACAAACACTGGGGATACAGAAACGAAAACGGGAAGTATTCAAAGTGATAAATCAACAGGTTCGAGTGTAACTGTTGACACTAAGAATAACAGAAGACAGGAACGAAAGGAAATCCAAAGCATTGGATCAACGAACACAGACAAAACAAAATAAAATTCAAAGTGACTACACAGTGGCACGATGCGACCAACTGACACCAAGAATACAAACAAGACAAGGAAATAAATCGAAGTGGTTGACCAATGGCTCTATGCGACCAAATAACTTTGAGAAGTAAAAGGCAACATATTCAAAGTGAATGCGCAGTGGCTCGATGCGACCAACTGACACCAAGAATAACAACAAAAATATTCAAAATGAAAACGCAGTGGCTCGATGCGACCAACTGTCATTGGGAATGGTAAACACAATATTCGAAGTGAATGCGCAGCAGGCTCGATGCGACCAACTGACACTAAGAATAACAAAGGCTTATTCAAGGTGAATGCGCAGCGGCCCGATGCGACCAACTGACACCATGAATAGAAATGACACAAAATTCAAAGAGAAAGTGCAGCGGCCCGATGCGACCAACTGTCACTGAGAATAATCAACAAGAATAAACATTCAAAGTGAATGCACAGCGGCTCGATGCGACCAACTATCATTGGAAATGATAAACATAATATTCGAAGTGAATGCGCAGCGGCTCTATGCGACCAACTGACACTAAGAATAACAAAAGGCCTATTCAAGGTGAATGCGCAGCGGCTCGATGCGACCAACTGACACCAAGAATAGCAATAGGACTCAAAAATTAAAGAGAATGTGCAGTGGATCGATGCGACCAACTATCATTGGAAATGATAAACATAATATTCGAAGTGAATGCGCAGCGGCTCTATGCGACCAACTGACACTAAGAATAACAACAAAAATAAACGTTCAAAAGGAAAAGTGCAGCGGCTCGATGCGACCAACCGTCACTGAGAATAATCAACAAAAATAAACATTCAAAGGGAAAGTGCACAGCGGCTCGATGCGACCAACTGTCACTGCAAATGACAAAAACTTATTCAAGGTGAATGCGCAGCGGCTCGATGCGACCAACTGACACTAAGAATAATCAACAAAATAATCGAAATGGAAACGCCATAGGTTCGAAACCTATTGACACTACAGAAGAAAGCCAAGATACACTCAAAGTGAATGCGCAACAAGCTAAAGAAACCGGTTGACACTAAGAATGATAAAAACAAAGTAGTCAAATTATTCAAAATGGTAAATTAGCAGGTTCAAATGTAACTGCCGACACCGAGGATAAGGAAGGAAAATCACAATGATTTAGTAGCGGCTCCATGCGACCAGCTAGCATTGGGGATAGAATGCAAATCACCCAAAGATAGATCAACGGCTCTAGGCGATCGGCTAACACGAAAAAGTAACAACAAAATATGTTGGAGTCTTCAGATAAGATAAGACATCCAACTCTGGAAATTCCTTCAGGAACCATCAGGAGAAAGGTACAAGTATGTACAAAATCAAATGGACTTGGATTCAAGCAAAAGGTTCCAGGACCTGCTTAAAAGATTTGTGCCAATGACAATTGGACTTCAAGGAGACATGGTGGTCATAAAGACAAATACCAACCACAATTAGAATTCCACAGGGAACGCCAGCAATTACTGGGGACAAAAACAAATGGTAAACCACTTCGGGTACCAACAACAATGAATTCTCAAATTGAACACTAAAGATATCTGGACTTGGAGTTAGACAGACGACAACTGGGGAAAGATAAATGCTAATGTCAAATGCGCATGATTGAGCATGATGCGAATGATCATGATATGCAAAAATGTTGACTCTAAAGAGACAAAGAGTTTTGACAAGACTCAAAGAGGAGTAGGCTCTCAACACCAATACTCAGGCGAGCAACATGAAAAACACTGAGGAGATGTCTTCGAACTTGGAAATCATGCTTGGTCCAAGGATCCATCCAAGAGTGTTATCAGTTTTGAACTTCTATGTGGATTTCTGTAATAATAGCATAATGGTGTTGTTGCAAACCAGGACTTCTTGGGGAAGCAGAAGTTTTTTTCAATTTTCCAAAGTCAAAGAAACTTAAAAGTTTTTCAGTGTGTTTTCAAAAAACATTTTCTAAAAAACTTGTCATTCTCAGAGTTAAATTGTAATCAAGTGATGGCATTTTGCATAACAAAGAAAATAAGAAGCTGAACAACAAAATTCATAGGCAAAGTTTGTATTTTATTCAAGAATGGTAGCTTGCCAATGGCAAAAACTCCATGGGAAATTACAATTTGAAAATGGCAATGGGGAAGGGTCTACATTGAATCCAACGACCACTACGATCCCTAATAACTAAGACTGCCCGACACCTTGCTTCCGACGAGAGCAATTGGATCGATCTTCCCGTATGATTCTTCAGTAATGGTAAACACCATCTGATACAGTCAAATGCCTTTGTCCCTAACTTTTGCCTGGACCGCCCTTTCGGGTTTTCAATCCACCGGGACGCTCTTTTTTGCCTAAGCCGCCCTTTCGGGTTTTCAACTTAGCGAGCTCTTATTTTTTTCATTTTTATCCCTAACTTTTGCCTGGATCTCCTTCATAGGTTTTGATCCACCGGGATACCCATTTTTGCATAGGTCGCCATTTCTGGTTTTCGACCTATCGGGTTTTATTTAGGCATAATATTTTTTGACTGCATCAGAATTCACCGGGTGTTTCAGCTGTTCACCATCCATAGTTGTAAGGATTAAGGAACCTCCGGAGAATGCCATCTTCACAACATATGGGCCTTCATAGTTAGGACTCCATTTTCCACGCATGTCTTTGTGAACTGGCAAGATTTTCTTGAGTACAAGATCTCCTTCTTTGAATTCTCGAATGCGGACTTTCTTGTCAAATGCTCTCTTGATGCGCTTCTGGTACATCTGGCCATGGCACATGGCGGTCATTCTCTTCTCATCAATGAGGTTTAGTTGGTCAAACTTGCTCTGGACCCACTCAGCTTCCTCCAGTTTGGTTTCCATCAAGATTCTCAAAGATGGTATCTCTACTTCAATAGGGAGAACTGCATCCATCCCATACACCAGAGAGAAAGGGGTTGCCCCTGTTGAAGTGCGGACTGATGTTCTGTATCCGTGTAAAGCATACGGTAACATCTCGTGCCAATCTTTGTAAGTTTTTACCATCTTCTGCAGAATCTTCTTGATGTTCTTGTTTGCAGCTTCAACAGCTCCATTCATCTTCGGTCGATACGGAGAAGAGTTATGATGTTCAATCTTGAATGTCTCACACAGCTCTTTCATTGTTTTGTTGTTCAAATTGGTCCCATTATCTGTGATGATTCGGCTAGGGATTCCATAACGGCAGATAATTTGGTTCTTGATGAAACGGGCAACCACTTGCTTTGTCACATTGGCGTAGGAAGCTGCTTCTACCCATTTGGTGAAGTAATCAATTGCGACCAAGATAAACCGATGACCATTGGAAGCTTTAGGCTCAATTGCCCCAATCATGTCAATGCCCCACATTGAGAAAGGCCAAGGCGATGACAGAACATTCAAAAGTGTTGGAGGTACGTGCACCTTGTCAGCATAAATCTGGCATTTATGACACTTTCTGGCATACTTGAAACAATCTGATTCCATGGTCAACCAGAAGTATCCAGCTCTCAAAATCTTCCTGGACATGGCATGTCCATTGGCATGTGTTCCAAACGATCCTTCATGGATTTCCCTGATCAATAAGTCTGCTTCGCGTTTGTCCACACATCTGAGCAGAACCATATCATGATTTCTCTTGTAAAGCACATTGTTGCTGAGGAAAAATTTGGACGCCAATCTTCTTAAAGTCTTCTTGTCTAGATTTGTTGCGTCAGTCGGGTACTCCTGATTCTGCAAATAGTTCTTGATGTCATAGAACCACGGTTTCTCATCAGTTTCTTCTTCGACCAGCAGACAGTAGGCTGGTGCAGTTCTTCGCTCGATTGTAATGAGTGGAGCTTCATTAAGAAATCTGACTTGAAACATAGAGGCCAACATAGCCAAGGCATCTGCAATTTGATTCTCTGCCCTTGGAACGTGATGGAAAGTGACTTCATCAAAGTATTTGATCAATTCCACAATGTGGGCACGGTATGGGATCAACTTCTCGTCACGGGTCTCCCATTCACCTTTGACTTGGTATATTACTAAGGCTGAGTCTCCATATACATCCAGAATCTTGATTCTGGTATCGATTGCAGCTTCGATACCCAAAACACATGCTTCATACTCTGCGATGTTGTTTGTACATTCGAAACACAATCTAGCCGTGAAGGGAGTGTAACCACCATCGGGGTTCATCAGAACAACTCCTACACCATGCCCCATGTAGTTAGAGGAACCATCAAACATCATCTTCCAACGAGAACCTGGCTCGGGACCTTCATCTGGATCTGGAACTTTGCAGTCCTTTATCAACATAATGTCTTCGTCCGGGAAATCGAATTTCAGAGGTTCATAATCTTCGACAGGATGATCAGCAAGGTATTCAGATAAAACACTGCCCTTGATAGACTTCTGGGTTACATATTGGATGTCGTATTCGGATAACAACATGTGCCAACGGGCGAGCCTTCCAGTCAAAGCAGGCTTCTCAAAGATGTACTTTATTGGATCCATTTTCGAGATCAACAAGGTAGTGTGACAAATCATGTACTGCCTGAGGCGTCTGGCCGCCCATGCCAAGGCACAGCAAGTCTTCTCTAAAAGTGAGTATCTGCTCTCACAGTCTGTGAACTTCTTGCTTAAGTAATAAATGGCGTGCTCCTTACGACCAGTCTCGTCTTGTTGGCCTAATACGCAACCCATAGATCCCTCGAGCACAGTCAGATACATGAAAAGAGGCTTCCCTGGAGTAGGTGGGACCAAGATAGGAGGTTCTTGCAGATAAACCTTAATCTTCTCAAATGCCAATTGACAATCAGGGCTCCACTCAATTGCTTGATTCTTCCGGAGTAACTTGAATAGAGGCTCACAAGTAGCGGTCATGTTGGAAATGAATCTGGATATGTAGTTCAGTCTTCCGAGGAAACCCCTGACTTGCTTTTCTGTTTTGGGAGCTGGCATCTCTTGAATTGCTCTGACCTTATCTGGATCTACTTCAATACCTTGCTGACTAACAATAAAACCAAGTAACTTTCCTGATCGGACACCAAAAGTACACTTAGCTGGATTCAGTCGCAGTTGGAACTTTCTGAGACGCTCAAATAACTTCAAGAGATGATTCAAATGATCCTCCTCACTCTGTGATTTGGCAATCATATCATCCACATAGACTTCTATCTCCTTATGCATCATATCATGGAAAAGGGTGACCATTGCCCTCTGATAAGTGGCTCCTGCATTTCTGAGACCAAATGGCATAACCTTGTAACAATAAGTGCCCCATGGTGTGATGAATGTAGTCTTTTCCATATCGTCAGGATCCATCTTGATCTGGTTGTATCCTGAAAACCCATCCATGAAGGAGAAAACAGCAAATTTAGCAGTGTTGTCAACCAACGTGTCAATATGCGGAAGAGGGAAGTCGTCCTTCGGACTGGCTTTGTTCAAATCCCTATAGTCCACACACATCCTGACTTTGCCATCCTTTTTAGGGACTGGCACAATATTAGCTACCCACTCAGGGTACTTTGCAACTGCAAGGAATCCCGCATCAAACTGTCTTTTGACCTCTTCTCGAATCTTCAGAGCCATGTCTGGTCTTGTTCTTCGAAGCTTTTGCTTTACAGGAAGACAATCTGGTCGAAGAGGTAACTTGTGGACCACTATGTCTGTGTCTAAACCGGGCATATCTTGATACGACCATGCAAACACATCTACATACTCTTTGAGAAGCTTGACCAATCTTTCTCTGATGTCTGCCCCAAGTGTTGTACCAATATTGACTTCCTTCTTGTCTTCATCAGTGCCGAGATTGATGGTCTCTACCTGCTCCTTATGTGGCTGGAGCTCTGTGTGCTCATTCTCAACCAATCTTGCCAGTTCTTCGGGAATGTGACAATCTTCCTCACTTTCATCTTCCGCTTGGTATATGGGCGAATCAAAGTTAGGAGAGAATGTAGAGTCATTGGATTCAACAGGGTTTTTGTTTATTCTGCATATGAGAATGATTTGCTTTTATTAAAAGTGGAAAATAGAGAAATGCAAGAGAAAAAGCTTTTTATTGGTTTTGAAAGATTGCCATTTTCTTTTTAAAAGTGAAAAGAGAGAAAAACAGTAAATGATCAAAATAAGAGTTTAACAAAATGCCTTCATTGATAATAACTTTAAAAATGAGAAAGGGGCCCTACAAAATACTCCCATAGCCTTGGGCAGAGCTAGGGAACTTTGAAAACATTGAAAAAACAACAAATTACTTTGACAATGGAAAAAACTCTGGGATCTCGACTGCCTCCCAATTGTCCAAAGCTTCTTCACACTGATACACCAGATGATTCACATCTTCATCTTCAGAAATTCCATCAATTGCGTTGACCTGATAACCAGCACTGGAAAACACTTCTTGGATGGTCTTCAGACGGCCTTTAGCGGAGGTTGATGCTCCTTCCTTCACATGAGTTGGTTTGTAACCCAACCCGCAACGATCTAGCTTCTGCTTGACTTCGATGACATCACCCCAACCTTCATAGCTTCTTTCTTCAATGGTGGAAATGGTACTCTTCAGCGATGCAAAAGATGGGATACCCTTCCCTTTTGGTTCCTCTACTTCCAGAAGGACAGCATTGGCTATCTCAAGAGCTTGGAAAGAAGTTTCCAAAGCATCTTCGTCAGCCTCAATATAACTGAAGGATGAAAGGTTACTAACCATGAGGTCTTCTTCCCCAGACACGGTCACCAGCTTGTTATTGACTACAAACTTCATCTTTTGATGCAGGGTAGAAGTGACTGCCCCAGCAGCATGGATCCAAGGTCTTCCCAGCAAGCAACTGTAGTTAGGATTGATGTCCATAACCTGGAAAGTGATTTTGAAGACCTGTGGCCCAATCAAGATTGGTAAGTCTACTTCTCCAATAACAGTTCTTCTTGACCCATCAAATGCTTTCACAATCAGTGCGCTGGGTCTCATCTCTGCTCCTTGATAAGATAACTTTGCAAGTGTCCTTTTCGGCAAAACATTCAGTGAAGATCCTGTATCTACAAGAACTCTTGCTAAAGTATCCTCTTGGCATTTCACTGATATGTGGAGCGCACGGTTGTGGTCCAAGCCCTCCTTCGGAAGATCCTCCGTGCTGAAACTGAGGTTGTTACACGCAGTGATATTGGCAATGACACCATCAAACTGGTTCACTGTTATATCATGCGTAACATGTGCTTGAGCTAGCAACTTCTGAAGCGCACTTCGATGAGCCGGAGAATGCATAAGCAGTGATAGGATAGATATTTTGGAAGGCGTTTGATGCAGCTGATCAATCACCTTATAATCACTCTTCTTTATGATTCTGAGAAATTCGGCATCTTCTTCCCCCAAGACTACCTCTTTATCTTTGTTGACAACAGCTGGAATGACCTCTTTAGGCGGAGCCGTATTGGCTTGCTGGGTATATACACGACCACTACGGGTCAAACGACCTGCACCCGCTATATCAGTACTTGCAACTTTTGAAACTTCCTTCTGATTAGCTTTATCAATCTTCTGATGAACTTTCCCTGTATCATACTTCCAAGGAACTGCTTTAGTGTCCTCATAAAGGAAAGGGTTACTCCTCTGTTCAAATCCTGGCTCAGGTATGTTGAAAATTGGCACCACAGATTCTGGAGTATTGAAGACAGGTTGAACTCCTGAAGATTCAGGCAGGTTGAACACTGGCACCCAGGTAGAATTAGATTCCGGCAAGTTGAAGATGGGTTCAATTACTTCCACTTCATTCTTCTTCATATGACTGCTCACTTGTAAGACGCCTTCATCAATCAAATCTTGAACATCTTTTAAGACCGATTCACATCCCTTTGGACTATCAACACAACCTTCACAATTCTGATGACAACTCTTCAGTATACCCGCCTCTACTAACTTCGCATGGAAGTCTCTGAGCGGGGTCTTGATCTCGGTGGCATTGAAAATCAAACCTTCTTCGGACTCATCAACAATAGCATTTATAGACCCATGCTTGGGTAAAGGATTATCTTTGACATTCGGACCAGTATTCCCAAATGACAGAATGTTCTTCTCCATCAAATCTTTCACTATGTACTTCAAAGCATAACAACCCTCCAAATCGTGCCCTGGGGCACCTTCGTGGAATAAACAGCGAGCATTTGCATTGTAATTTGGTGGGAGCGGATTTGGTGGAGGACCCAAAGGCCTTGGAGTAACCAAACCCTTCTTCAGCAGTGAAGGATATAACTCAGTATAAGTTATAGGGATTCGAGGATTAGGAGGCCTTCCACCTGGTCTTCTGTTCTGAAAATTGGGATTTGAATGAGGAGCTGGAGTCCTCTGCTGGTAGGCTGAAGCATTGGGTGCTTTTTGATAGCCTGGATTGTTGATCATTGGTTGATAAGGTTGAATCATTGGAGCCGCTTGTTGGTACATCGGTGCTGCTTGAGCTGGCCGATACATGGGGACTTGTGGATTAAATGCTGGTTGAACCGCCGCTACATAAGGATGTTGGGCATACTGTTGTTGATGAGCATACTGCTGTTGGCGAGCATATTGCTGTTGAGCCATAGGTGAAGGTCTCTGCCACAGCGGATTTCTTCTTTGACCGGCCATTATCGCATTTGTCTCACCTTCCTTCTTCTTGTGGAAGTTATTGGTAAATTTCTTGCCAATATTTCCACTACTAGTGCTAGAACTGCCAGATGCACTACTCATCTTTCCACTTTTCAAACCGAGTTCTACCTTGATTCCCACAGCCACTAAATCAGAGAAACTAGCAGTTATACTCCCCACCATTCTCTCATAGAATTCTGGTCGCACAGTGTCAACGAACCAGTCAGCTAATTCTTTTTCAGTCAATGGGGGCTCTACTTGAGAAGCGGCCCCTCTCCACCTCTGAGCATACTCTTTAAAGGATTCAGACTCTTTCTGGGACATGCTTAGCAATTGCCTCCTATCGGGAGCGAGGTCCATGTTGTATTTATATTGCTGGATGAAAGCATCGGCCAAGTCTTGGAAGCTGCGGATCTTCGACTGGTCAAGCGTCAGATACCATTTAGAGGAGATTCCCTTCAGACTGTCTTGAAAGCAGTGGATCATTAACTTATCATTGTCTACCTGAGCAGCCATTCTCCGATAGTACATCAAAAGATGGTTCTTAGGACAAGTTGCACCCTCATACATATCAAAGGTGGGTATCTTGAACTTCGGAGGTATTACCAATCCAGACACCAGGCACATTTCTCTGGCAGCAACACCAAAGATCTGGTCACCTTCAATCGCTCTTAATCTTTTTTCAAGGGTATCAAAATTCTCCTGCATCTTCACATGTTTCTCATCTCCGTTTTCAGACATATCTGGCGCTTCATACCCCTGATGGTCATTAAAATATGGTTGGGCACGGGTGTGCACAATGTCTTGTGTAAAATTAGCAACGGCATGATTCTCTTCATTAGTCACAGGAACAGTTTGTTGAGCAGCAAACCCCTGAGGAGGAGGCACAAAACCTTGAAAAGGAAATGCCATACCCTGAGAGGGAGGTGCGAAACTTTGAGAAGCTAAGCCTTGGGACGGAGGGAAGAAACCCTGAGCAGCAAATCCTTGGGAAGGAGGTATAAAACTCTGAGTAGCAAAACCTTGAGAAGGAGGGAAGAAACCCTGAGCAGCAAGTCCTTGGGAAGGAGGAATAAAACTTTGAGTAGCAAACCCTGAAGAAGAAGGAATAAAACTTTGAGTAGCAAACCCTTGTGAAGGAGGTATAAAACTTTGAGAAGCAAAACCATGAGGAGGAGGGACGAAACCATGAGGAAGTCCAAAAGGAGGCCAGGTCACAGGGGTAATGACTGATGATGTAGGCTGGGTCGTTGCAGTGACAACTTCAGTCGTTGCAGTAACAATTTCTGACACCGCAGTCCGTTGGGTATCCATCTTCGCTCGAATGACTTGCAACATTTCCATCATCTGACCCATATCTCCACGAATATCAGAAAGCTCTTCGTTAACTCTGTCCATCTCTACGTCTCTTTCAGCCATCCTCTTTCTGGCTTGAGCTCGAGTGTAGTATTTGCGTGAGAGCCTCAGTGTGAAAGCTGAATTGAGAGCAGATGACGGGAATGAGTTTCATGAAAAAAAAATGCAAATGCAATGCCAAATGTATGAGTGCAATGCAAAAATGAAATTTATTCAAGGAACTTAAGAAACAATTTGCAAATACCAAGGAACACATAATAATCAAGGGATATGATTTCATTAAATTTAAAAAGTGATACAAAGTCTTGAGTACACTTTCAAAAATCCCAAACAAAGTTTAATAAAGATAAAGACAAAGTCCTAAGGAGATTCTCCTAAAAGCCTCAAGTTGAGCTTCTCGATTTGTGCCTTCATCTGAGCCCTTTCAAGCATAAGCTGATCCACGATCGACTTCCAAGAAGTGTCCTCTTGAGTGCTGGAGGAAAATAGATCCTCCTGTGCTTTCCTTTTCTTGCTGGAGAGCTCTTCTTCTTCCTTCATCTTCAGTTGTCTTCTAAGCTCTTCATTCTCACTGCTGATGATCTGGTGTCGATTCTTCCATGCATTCTTCTCTCGAATCTCTTTCTCCAAATCAATCTTCAGCTTCTCTGCATCATCCATAAAGATCAGAATGGGTTTCTTGAAGGTCATAGGATCCTGGCGAGGGTAAGGCATCTTCAGAATGATTGCCCTATCTCGTACCCATTGGAGATAGGGTTCCATAGAAACACAATTCGGCTTTCCCAAACTACTCCTCCCCTTCCTATGAATGCACTTCCAAGCTTGCATAATCTGTTTCTTGAGCTCTGGTTCTTCGTCATCCTTGAAGAAAATTCCTTCCACTTCAACACTCTTAGGCTTGTCCTTTAACGGATACCCGAGTTGGCGGCGAGCCAAAACTGGATTATAGCTGATTCCTCCCTTAGTGCTAAGAAGAGGCACATTAGCAAAATCACCACAACTATCAATAATCAATGCTCCATCATAAACACGGTTGTACCAGCTAATGTCAGAGTGGGTAAGAGACATGATCCTTTGTGACCACCACAAACCATCTTTAAGGTTCCAAAATGAAGATGACTTAGGCAAGTGAGAAATAAACCACTCGTACAACAATGATGCACAACAAGTAATCATCCCTCCCTTATGGTGATTCCTCAGATGGATGGAATGGTAGGTGTCTCCGAGCAAAGTAGGGACCGGGTTCTTCTTCAGAAAGATCTTGATGGCGTTCAGGTCGACGAAGTCTTCAAAGTTTGGGAAAAGCAGCACTCCATATATCAGCAGAATAAAAGTCGCCTCAAAAGCTTTCATATCCTTCACATCAACAAAATTCTTGGCCTTTTCTATCAGAAACTTTGTAGGGAATCCAAAAACCTTTCCTTTGTAGGTCATATTTGCCTTGACCTCAGGAACACTCAAATATGTCGCCTTTGCAATCTCCGCTTCTTCAGGGTCCTTCTCTAGAACAGGGAATGGAAACTCATCCTTAACACGTGATCCTACCAGAACTGAATACTCTTCCAAAGTAGGCGCCAATTGGTAATCAGGGAACGTAAAACAGTGGTAGAGAGGATCATAAAACTGGAGCATCACAGAGAGCAACCTTCCATCCCAATCAGTCTTAAGCAAAGCTAAAAGCCTCCTATGCTTCTCCATGAAGGCTTCTTGATCCAGAACCAAATCTCTTAATTTCCTTAGGTCTTCGAGTTTGGGAGTTTTGAATGTGTACTTGACAGTCTTTCTTCTTCCAAAATCCATGATGATACCTATGATATTTGCAAAAATAGAGTTTCTGAGTTCCTTGAATAAATGGTAAAAATGATGCTTCATGATGCGTGAATGCAACAAACACAAACACAAACAAGGCTTAGGTTCAAAGCTTGCATGAGGTCAAAGGTTCAACCTTCCCAAAAGGTATGTACTATGGGTTTATTTGTACCTGTACAACGGGTTCTAAAAGTTCCCAAAATCACTGTCCCATCTTTCGGATATTACCGACTTCCCAACTCGACTTGGTAATCAGTAATATTCTCAAGAGAGTCTCATCCAAGTGCAGTATCGCGTATCAACTATTTTGGATTTGCACCCTCATAGTCATCGCACTACATCCCTAAAAAGGCCAAGTGGGGGTAAATGTTCTACGGTCCTCAGCATTAATGGCTCTCAAGTCGAATATAGTAATGTTTTCACGACTGAACTCGATCAACAAAACTACATCCGAGGAGGCCTCCGCTGAGTGGTGGTGTCTCAAGTCAACTTGGTCGGGACTCAACTCCCTACAAGCCTTCTTGAATATACCACCGTCCTATCTTATTTGCACTCAAGTCCGGGTTAGGACTTATCTCACCACACATGGAACACCCAACAAAAAAAAAAAAAAAAATAATAATAATAACAAGCAATACAACAACAAATATACAAATAAACAAGGTGGGCTTAACCCTCAAAAATAGACATCCCCAGTGAAGTCGCCATTTCTGTCGCGGTGAGAATCGGATACCAAGCTATTAAGTGAGCTTGAATCGCAAAACATTTATGTTCACCACCGACTTTAATTTAATCCAAAAGGAAAAGGGAAAAAGATCGTAAAAACCCTAAATGAGGAGAAAACTAGGTTCGGGGGTTGATTATACCTAGGGAAGGTGTTAGCATCCTAAGCATCCGCAGTATCCTACGGGAACCTCTTGTTAGTATTTGCATTATTGTTGTTTATTGCTTGCTAAAATTATGGGAACCTAAGGTTTTATTTCTAATGGTGCTCGCACAACATCGCATCGATGCCTACGTATCGGGTATAGAATCAGAGCACTCGTAGTTCTCCTAAGGATTAACGAACACTTGGTTACGCTCAAGGTTCGCGGGGGAAGGTAAGTGTTATGGCAAACACTCACGTGACTTTAGGAAAGTCACAAAAAGTTGTAAAATAAAAAGTCCTAATGGTTAAGGTTGAAAAGGGACTAGGGATGGCTAAACTTCCTATGACATTGAGTCAACTGCAGGAGTTCTTTCCCTTTTGGATTGAAATGATAAAAGCATAAAGAAAAAAAAGGGTGTGCAAGCTCCTAAGACTAGGCAAAGGTTGCTACTTGCAAAAATGGACTGAATAAAGTAAATAGAAATGCAAGGTAAAAAGCTTAGTAACCGGGCTATGGCTCGATATGTGGATCGAGAATGCGGGGGTGGAAGACAAACGTGGTGCGTCAATTTGCTTAAGTTGGAAAGCCATGGACTGTAAAGACTGTGCAGATGGCGATCGTAAACGACCGACTTACGTGTGTGAGTGTAGTGTGGTGAATTTCACTTGGCGTTGGACCAAGGAATTATTGTTTTTTTGAAATTAGATTAAATGGTGTGAAATGCGATAAATAAATAATAAATAATGAATAAGTTGAAATAAATTGAAATAGAAAAAATAAATTAAATAAATTAAATAGAATGAATAAATGAATTAA
Organism: Lathyrus aphaca; assembly: GCA_963966055.1. Classification (NCBI taxonomy): domain Eukaryota; kingdom Viridiplantae; phylum Streptophyta; class Magnoliopsida; order Fabales; family Fabaceae; genus Lathyrus; species Lathyrus aphaca. The sequence goes on along the minus strand of OZ014519.1, from coordinate 30,878,300 downwards.
ATGGAAAAAAAAATAAATGAATGTAATAGAAAAAGTAAATGCATGGCCTCATACGGGTCACGATTAATCGGAAGCGATTTATCGTGACCTTTGTCATATCATCGGCCCCTAAAATAAAAATGATTCACTACTAATTTTTAAGGCATTTTCTTAAGGGAAAACAATTACTAATAAAGAAACTGAAAATTAAAACTTATAAGAATTAATATATATAAAAAGAAAAACAAATTCTAACTAATCACAAAACAAATAAAAAATTTAAAAACAGAAAATAAAATAAAATAGAGGGGGGATATATGCGTCGGACTGGGGGTGCTGATAGAAACTCAGAATGGGCTCACCAAGCCCATAACAACAAATGACAAGGGGGGTGGAAACGGAAGGGTGAGAAGCATGACCAATAGGCCTGCTTTTGATCCAAAGTATGAAGAGTTTATTAAAATAAAAAGTGAAAATAAAATAAAGTAAGTAAAAAAAAACAAAACAGTAAAAGGAAAAAGAAGAAACACGATTAAGGGTCAAAAGAAAACCCAATTCCTCTCACCAAGCTCACCGTTTCTACTCTCACTCTCTCCGTCAGACTCGCTGCATCTCTCTCAACTCAAATGCGATTTTGCTCACTGCAATGGATGAGCTTGATTTCGTTCGGATTCGGATGGTTAGGCGGCAGCGAAGAAGTGCGTTGGCGAAAGGTTTCTCACGGTGGGGTTTTGGGCGGATGGTCGGCGACGGATTTTGGATGGTGGCCGACTGAGTTTGCGGCTGTTTGTGGGTTGTTTTATGGTTTTTGAAGATGGTGATGGGTCGGATTCGAATCCTCAAACGCGAATGGGTTACGGCTTTGGATTCGGATTTTGGAGGTGAACGACTCGTGTTATTCTGGTTTGGCGAACCGGTGGTGATTTTGATGAAGGAGATGAAGTTGACACCGAAGGTGATGATATTGTTATTGTTCCTTACTGTTTTTTTGAAACTGAGTATCTGGATTTCTTCTCATCAATTCTTCTGGTCTTATAGAGTTTTTGATGATAGGTTTGTTGCAGGTTGGTTCTGGTGTGGTTTCAGATGCAGGTTGACGGAAAGGGATGGACTTGACTGCGTTCAGAGAAGATGTGGTTCTGTTTGGATTAAAGGGCGGTGGGTGATTGTTTTGAGGTGGTGACAGCGTGAAGATGGTGAGGGTGATGGTTGTGGAAGAGTTGTGCTTGAGTTGTTGTGAAGGTTTTGGTTTTTGGCGGTAGCGGGTTGCAGCAATGGTCTTGGTTGTGGCGGTTTGGTGGTGAAGATGGGTCTTGATTTAGTTATTGTTCTCCGATGGTTATTTGCAATGGTCTCAATGTTGTTTCAGCTGTTGTTATTTAGAAGAATTGAAGATTTATTGAAGGGTTTGTGAGGATTTGATGAAAGTTCTGGATATGATGTATGAATGGTGGTTTGGTCGGTTGCGATTTGCGATGGGGTTGACTCGGTGATGTTTGCAGGCTTACGGCGGGATGGTTTGATGAACAACAGGGGTAGTTCGGATTTGATTTCAGTGAGAAGGATGAGTTTCCGGCTAGGGCGTTTGAAGATAAGTTCTGTTTCGGCTACTGTTTGTTATTGTTGTTTCGGGTTGAGTTTGGGGATCGGAAAGTTTTTGAAAGGCCGGCTGGTTTTTTGAGTTTGGTATGAGTTCCACGGTTGTTGTGGCGGTGAGGTCTGTTTTCAGTTTGATGCGTTTTTTCAGAGGGTGGCTGCTTGTGTTTCGGTGATTTTCAGAAATGGTGGATGTTTGAAGGTAGGTTCTGCATTGTTTCTCAAATCATCTCTTTTCAGTTTATCTTTTTTCGGGTCTTTTTATTTCTGCGATTGGGGTTTATATGGTGGTGACAGAGTGGTTTGAAGGTGTGATGAGGCTAAGGGTCGGATTGTGTTAGTCTGTTTGGCGGAGGGCTTGATTGGTTGTTAACAGGTTCGAATTGGTGAGGGTTTTGTAGTTACGGTTCCGGATTTGATGGTTTGAAGTTCGGATGGGAGGTGATGGGTGGATGGACGCGGCGGCTAAAGGGTTGTGTATCTGTGGCCAGTTCGAAATCTGCAAGTTTCACAACTTTTTTTGTTTGTTTTCGGTAAGTTTGAAAGCAAGTTTGAAGGTGGAGGTTACGTTTTTGGGTGAGCGGTTTGTTTGGATGAAAATGAAGGTTGTGTTTGGTTTAATGGTTACAGAGTTGTTCACTGTTTTTTTTTTAAGGTTAGATTATAGGATAATGGTTATGGAGATGCTGAGATTGGAAGGAGGTTGGTGAGTTTGTGAGTTTGATGTTTCAGGTTGGTTGTTTTGGTGATTGGAACGGTTGTATGAGCGGTTTCATGGATTAATGAGTGTAACAAATGAGGTTTGGCTCTGTGTTTCTCTTATTTACAAGTATTATTGTTGCTGATTTTTTTTTAAAAAAAGGTTTAAAGTATTTTTTTTTGAAGTTTTTAATATAAAACTTGTTTTTGTGCAGATTTGAAATGAAGTTAAGATTGAAAGAAAGAAAAGAGAAACTAAACCATGGATAACATGCTGAAATAAAAGTGAAAGAAAAGAGAATAATACCGACCCGAACGTTATCGGGGTGCAGGATCCGCGATGGTGAGCCTCCTCCTTCTCCTTGCTGTTTTTCTGAATTTTTTTGTTGTTCTGAGTGAGGTTTTTGAGAACTGTTTTAAGGGTATTTGGTGCTGTATTGTAGTGAGTTAGGGGCTGTTTTGGTTGTGTTTTAGGTGCTGAATTTGGGAATGTAACAGTGGCTAGGTGTGATTTTGTGAGGCTGAGTTTGTGTAGTTGTTTGGTTGTGATTTTTGAGACTGCTTGAGTGTATTTTTTGAAGGCTGTTCTGGGCTTGAAATGGCTATTATGTAGTGTATTTAGGGGGCTGGTTTGAGTGTGTTTTAAGGCTGAAATTGTAACTGTTTTTGTTGCTGGATGGGACTGTTATGAGAGGATTTTTTTTTTGTGGTTAGTGGCTGAGTTTTTGTAGTGTTTATAATGCTGAACTGATGTCTTTGTGCTCTGTTTTGTGGTGTTTGTATTGGCAGATTTGTGGCTGATTTTGTTGTCCTTGTTGCTTGCAAATGAAGGGTTGGAGGGAGGGAGACACATGCTGAATTTGCAGCAGTGGGTGGAGCAGAATTTGCAGGTTGTTGGTGGCTGCATGCTGAGTTTTGGGAGCTGTTTTGGGGCTGAATTGTGCTGTATTTTTTTTGTATTGTAGTGCAGAATTTTTGTACATTTTTTCTTGTAATTTTCTATGTAATTGTAACAAAATAATATGCTTGGAATAAAATGAAAAAAATTGATTATTTACTATGGCTATGATTTATACTTGGCACTTAATATTGGAAATGAAAGTTCTAAATTAGAATCTAAATATAATACTTAAATTAGAAATGAAATAAAAAAGAATTAAATTTAAAATAACTTATAAACTTAAATAAAAAACTTGGAATTAAAATTAATTATAAGAAAAGAAATTGAAATTAAATTAAAAATAAAATCTTAAAAGAAAAGTAAATTAAAAATAACTTAGAAATTGAAATTAAATTAGAATAAACTAAAAATAAATTGGAAATTGAAATTAGATTAGAAATAGAAACTTAAAAATGGAATAAAATTAAAAATAGAAAATAAATTTAGAAAATAAAATTTGAAAATGAAATAAAAATTAAATTTAGGAATGAGGACTTGATAATGAAAAGAAAATAACAAATAAGTTTAGAAAATTTTGAAAATTGAACTAAAAAACATTAGAAATAGAAATTGAAATAAAGTTTTAAAAATAGGAATTTACAAATAGAACGAAAATAGAAATTAAAATTAAAAATACGAAAATGAATTAAAAAGTCATAAATAAATTAAATTAAAATGGAAGCTAGAAAATGAGAAGAAAACAACAGAAAATAAATCAGGAAAAATCCCTGCAAAAACGCGATAAAAGTATGATTATGATATGAGCGATTAGGGGTAAAATTTGGGGTGTGACACGGCTCATTCAGTTAATTTTCACAAAAATTCCATTTCTTTCTTTTTCTTTGAGAACCACCCATATTTTCAATCATGCCAAGTTTTGACACATTAAAATTCGTGTCATGTCTCACAAACTCCCCCTTTTTAATGATGGCAAAAACTTGATGAATCAATCGCCATATGTTGCTAAGCTCCCCCTGACTGTATGACACGATCTATATGCTATCAATATCATCTCCCCCTTTGACAACATCAAAAAGAAGAGGATACTTATGAGTAATCAACCAATGGAAATATCATGCGAAACATAATTTCAATATGAGATACCAATTGCAATAAACACACGCATTCACAAACACACAATTTGGAAGAACGTGAAAAAAAATCGACAATAAACAAGGGAAAAGAAAAAAATAAACAACCAAAGGAAAGATGAATTCATACATAAGCAAACCATAAACAACATTATTCATAAGTGCACTCATAAACAAAAAAAAAATGATATAATGATTCTCTCAAGCTTGTGGATTGCAATCCCGAGTGGATGGATAACGGTGATGGTAAGTGATAGGTTGCGAGTCATCCATATCGGTTTCGGTAAATTGAAGAAAACTGTTATTGAGAGAGTTGAATGCAGTGTCTTGAGCAGCCAAGTGATCTTGCAGTGTGGTATACCGAGTGTCTTGAACGGAAACATAAGCGGCAAAAGCTGTGTCTTGCTTATTTAAACACCGTTCTAATTCCGAGTATCTTTCAGTTTGAGCTATGTAGTAGGCTTCATGTTGAAGTTGCATATTCTAAAGCTGATCCATGATGCTGGACGGATCATCTTGATGCATTTGAGACGGAGGAGGAGATGGAGAAGCAAAATGAGTTGCAGTGTTTGTCCAACCGGTGTATTGCCACTCACCCCATCCTTGATTTGCATAGGAGGCAAAATCAGTTGATGGAATGCCATTCCATTCTTTGTTGTCAGTGGGCAATTCTTCATTTGGAACATTTGGTTCATTTTGATCCTCATCATCCCCTTCAGAATTTTCTTCCAACTCTTGATTAAAATCACCTCTTAACAGAAACCGATATCGTTTTTCTTTAGAATCCTATATGTGACCCATAAGACTTAGTGTCTTTTGTTGAAACCAATTTGTGTCAGACACGGACACCATGGGTAAGTCGCTGCCAACAATTTCCGCTTTGTTGATAATCTTCTGAATAATCGAAGGACATGCAAGAGCAACTCCTTTCTTTTCCTTTAGAGCAAAGATACGACTAGAAAAATAATGTGGCCAGTTAATTTTATCCTTGTTCCGAAGAATGTATATCAGATGAACTTCACCCATATCAATACGAGAAAATCCTCCTTTCTTTGGTCGTAAATTGTGTGCCACAATCCAATGAAGGATACGATCCAACGGCTTAACTTTTCCAGTGGTAGTTGAATTTGGAAACAATTCAGAATTTACAATGGAGTCAGAGAATGGGTCTTTAAGCATACCATTTAGTTCCAAGAGAAATGTGTAGTTTTCCACTTGAGATGTATCAGTCATCAAAATACTAGCTTCCTCAGGATCAATGCGAAATAAGTATTTCCAAACTTGAGCATTAACAGCAAACATTCTAGTACCCATACGAAAATTAAATTCAAAACCTTTAAATGTCCCAACCAGGCCAGCATAGAACATTCTTACCAAATCCTCATTATAATCTTCATGACAGGAGAGAAAAGGATTGATACCATGAAAATCCATTAGTTCAACAATGTGAGGAATGTGCATCTGATTTGCAGTTGTTCTTGAATACACATATTGAGGAACAATTTTCCTATTCTTGAACTTTTTATTATAAACCTCAACCAAATCAGATGTGTTCTGGACTGGGCCAAGGCATTATGCACGGCATGGCCCAGTGCTCGTCAGGCCCATGTCCAAACGACCAAGCACGAGGACACGTCAGACGTAGGACCATTCACCCGAGGGATGTTTCCTCGGATCTCTAACTACGTGTCGGGCAAAGAGCGAGTTGCCCATCCCATGGTCTCCGTCCACACATCATCGACCACATCACGGGCATCCGGCTTGTGTCGGGCAGAACCATAACAGCACCTCACTTACCACGTCACCCAACTCCCCTATATTGTCTCCTTAGGGATAGGGGCAGTTGGACCAGGGGGCAGATCTTGGTCTAGGTCTTAACGCTTCTTACGCGTCCCCTGGCAGCTCCTCCTTGGGCCTAGCTAATCCAGCCCATTGGGAGCCTTGGCCCAGCGCTGGGGGCTCAATATAAATACCCTTTTCACAGCAAAGGGTCAGGGATTCTAACTCACTTTCTAATAATCTTACTCTGTACCTCTTCTGACTTAAGCATTGGAGCACCTTGCAGGTACACCCCCCTTCATTCACCTTACTCTCTGGCCCAGTCTCAAATCCTTGGAAGGTTCTCCTGATCAGGTAAGATCAGTGGCGCCGTCTGTGGGAAACTAGCTATCCCCATCTTCATCAAAAGAGGATCAAAGCTCATTTATTTCTGTCCTTCCAACATGGCCGGAGAACAACCTAGCGAGCGCAGCCGTCCCCTCGTCGACTACACTATGGACGACGGCCCACCATCCCGCGAAACAGACGCTCGAGACGGTCGTCCATCCACCCCGTCTCCAGAGCCACAAAACAACGGGGATGTCCCTCACGCTCACAACTCAGGGGCAAAGACATTTCACCCCATTCCCGTTCCCGTCGAAGGAGACGCCACAATGATTGCCATGGTAAATGCCCTCAATCAGGCCAGTTCTATGCTCTATCAACAGCACGAACGAATCATGGCCCTCGAAGCCGAGCGCCAAGAGACCCGACTCCAGCCGGAGGGGAGGACACAGCAACGTTCAGAACCAACAAAGAAGCGAGGACGTCGCTCCCCAGAACCTCACGTCAGCAGGGCACGCGCCCGTCATGACGAAGGCCGAGCAGGAGCATCACCAAGGCACGGGCACAGCCCCGACAACAACGAACTATCCCCCTTAAGGAGCGACGAGGAGGACCTGCACTGTCCCTTATCACGGGCAATAATGGAGGCTCCGCTCCCCAGAGGCATGGAGAAACCGCCCAATCTAGCTGTATACGACGGGACTACCGATCCAGACGACCACGTCGACAACGTTAACGCGGTGCTCGACTACCGTAATGATATAACCGGGCACCTCAAATGCCGACTGTTCTCAACGACCCTCAGGAAAGGGGCCATGACTTGGTACAAAAGCTTGGCCCCTGAATCCATTACGTCATGGAGAGTCATGAGGTCCATGTTCACCAGGCACTTTACAGCTTCCCGTCGTCACCCCAAGACTGAGGCGACCCTTGAAGCCATAGTACAGAAGAAGAATGAAACACTACGCTCGTACATCGAGCGATTCAACCAGGAAGCTGTCGAGGTGGATACCACCGAGCACATGAAGAAGTATCTCCTCGAAAGAGGTCTCTTGCCCGGCAGTGAGCTTAGCAGAGCCGTCGGAATCGAGCCTCCCCGCTCCTTGAACGAACTCCTGCATAAGGCCCAGGCCTACATCAGATACGAGGAAAAACAGGTGGCACACAACGCCCGCAGCGGACGTAACGCCGGCGATACCGAGCACTCCAAACGCGAGGACACGAGCATCCCCCGTCGCAACGGGGACAAGCGAAGAGAAGAAAGACCTCGCGAGCTCCGAGAAGGAAGAGGCCCCGCGGGCAGATATAGCGAGTACACCTTACTAACAGCTCCTCGAGAGCGTATCCTTGCAGAATGTATCAACTCTGAATTCAAGCAGGGCAGGGTCAGGTTCCCAAAACCATCTGCGCCAAAGCCCCACACCGACAAATCCAAGTACTGCCGATTCCACAGAAGTCACGGGCACGTGACAGAAGACTGCGTCCACCTAAAGGATGCAATAGAGATTTTAATCCAAGAGGGGCACCTAAAGCAGTATACGAAGAAGAACGAAGCTCCCAGACATGTCGAGCCAGAAAAGAAGAGACCCCGGGAAGAAACACCCCCTGACAACTCTCCTTACCAAGTGGCCCTCTGCGTGTCACGCCCGGAAGATTTCTTCCTCCCCGAACCACTGCCCGAAGGCAGAATCGCTGCACTCAGCCCCTGGGAAGACTTCCCAACCGCACTGGTGATATCGGGAGGGGGAATTAACGGGGAAGCCGCTGCCCTCTCCGTCAAACGCAAGTTCGACGAACTCCTACTGACTTCCCCCGAGCAGAAAGCGACACTGACAAAGTACCGGGGAAAATCCAACCCGATATCCTTTTTCCTGGAGGAACTTCCGGGCGGATCCCCGAATTCAGGCATCCCACTATTGATAAGGGCAAAGATGGCCCAGTTCGACGTCCGACGCATCCTGGTCGACCAAGGCAGCTCAGTAGATATCATGTACGTCCATCTCTTCAAGACTCTGAAGCTAGACAAGACCAACTTAGCCCCCTACGTCGGATCAGATCTCCAAGGATTCAACGGAGCAACAACCAGACCGTGGGGATATGTCGAGCTCCTCGTCACTTTCGGCGAACAAGAAACGGCCAGGGAAGTCAAAATCCAATTCCTGGTCGTGGACTGTCCGTCCCTTTACAATTGCATCTTTGGACGCCCGACGCTGGCCGAACTCACCGCGGTCCCATCCACCGTCCACCTAAAGATGAAATACTACACCAAATTGGGACGTGTGGTCACCATCCACGGTGACATCGAAGCAGCCCGGCGATGCTACGACGCCGCAGTGAAAGGACAGGCCGTGGTCAGCACGAAGAGCAACTGCAACAACAAAAAACTCAGGACCGAGGATCCTCCCCGGGGAGTTAATGCCATCGACCTCGACTGTCGCATCGGGTTGGACGAGACCGAAGAGGGGAAGATCGCCCCGGTTCGACCAATCCCCGACGGAGAGTTCGAGCTCATTCCCCTCGGGGACGATCCAGAAAGGACGGTGAAGATAGGTAAGGGACTACCCGAGGAAACTAGAGAAGAACTCGTGGCATGTCTCAAAGAGAACTCCGACCTCTTCGCGTGGAACGCCGCAGAAATGCCCGGGCTGGACCCCGAGATCGCGTGTCACAAGCTAGCGTTAGACAGGGCAGCCAAGCCCATAGCACAACGTAGGCGCAAACAGTCGCCCGAAAAGGCAGAGGCTGCCGAGCGAGCTGTAAAAGACCTCTTAGAGGCAAATTTTATTTCTGAAGCCCAGTACACAACCTGGCTCTCAAATGTAGTCCTCGTTAAGAAAAATAATGGAAAATGGCGTATGTGTGTTGATTATACTGATCTTAATAGGGCTTGCCCGAAAGATGCTTTCCCCCTCCCTAATATAGATATGCTCGTTGATAACTCTGCAGGTTTTAAACTCTTGTCCTTCATGGACGCATATAGTGGATATAACCAGATCCCTATGGCGCCCACAGACAAGAAACACACAGCGTTCATGACCCCAACGGGCAATTACTATTACAATGTGATGTCGTTCGGGCTCAAGAACGCCGGCGCTACGTACCAACGCATGATGAACAAAGTCTTCAAGGATGAAATAGGGGACATGCTCGAAGTATACATGGACGACATGATCGTCAAATCACACGAGGAGGTTACCCATGCTCGACACCTAACAAAGGTGTTCGAGCAGGCGAGACAGTGTAAAATGAGGTTCAATCCCGAAAAGTGCACGTTCGGCGTACGGGCAGGAAAGTTCCTCGGTTTCTATCTCACCGAAAGAGGAATAGAGGCCAACCCCGACAAATGCCGGGCATTCTCGGAATTTCCGACCCCGAGGACCAAGAAATCGATCCAGTCACTCAATGGAGTGCTCGCCTCACTCTCCCGTTTCATTGCCAAGTCGGCCCAGCACGCATTGCCATTCTTCAGACTCCTTCGCAAAGAGGCTACCTTCGACTGGACCGATGAATGCGAGCAAGCATTACTGCATCTAAAGAAGGTTCTGTCCGAACCCCCGGTCTTATCACGACCATTAGAAAAAGAAACCCTATACTTATACCTGTCCGTGGGGACCGAGGCCGTCAGCGCCGTCCTAATAAGAGAAACCGACGAAGGACAAAAGCCCATCTATTTTACGAGCAAAGCACTCCAAGGCCCCGAGCTCCGATATCAGCAAATCGAAAAGGTCGCCCTGGCCCTCATCAATACAGCGAGGAGATTACGATATTATTTCCTCGCACACACGATAAAAGTGAGGACCGACCAGCCAATCAAACAGCTGCTCGGGCGTCCGGATATGGCCGGGAGGATGCTCAAGTGGTCACTGGAACTCTCCGAATTCGACATACAATACGAAAGTAGGAAAGCCTTGAAAGCCCAGGCACTGGCCGACTTTGTCGCGGAAATGACCCACTGCCCGACACCAGCAGAGAGCGCCCACAAATGGACGATCTTCGTCGACGGCGCCTCTAGCACGTCAGGCAGCGGGGCCGGGATCATCCTCGAAAATGAAGAAGGGATCCTGATAGAGGTATCATTGGCACTGGCGTTCCCGACATCGAACAACCAAGCCGAATACGAAGCCTTCCTCGCAGGCCTACGGTTAGCTGAAGACCTGGGAGCGAAAGAGGTAAAGATATCCACTGACTCCCAGCTCGTGGCCTCACAAGTGCGAGGAGAGTACCAAACCAGGAACGACAACCTCCTCGAGTACTTGTCCCTTGTCAAAGAAAAGCTTGACAAATTTGAAAGGTGGGAAGTTCAACACATACCCCGCGAGCACAACACACGGGCAGACGTTCTCTCGAAACTAGCCAGCACGAGGAAAAAGGGTGGGAATAAATCAGTAATTCAGGAAATCCTTCCTCGACCCAGCATCGACAAACTTCCTCCTCCATTCGAGGTCAACGCTATCGGGGATGCTCACTGTTGGATGACACCCATTTACAATTACCTCACAAGAGACGAGATCCCAGCCGACCCGAAAGAGGCGACCACTGTCAAACGACGAGCATGCTCGTACGTACTCCTCGAAGGAAAACTCTACCGGAGAGGGTTCTCCGTCCCGTTACTTAAATGCGTCGAGGAAGAGAAAGTCCCCGACATACTTGGAGAGATACACCGGGGAATCAACGCTCAACACCTCGGCGGGCGATCGCTCGCACGAAAGGCCCTTCGAGCAGGCTACTACTGGCCGATCATGCAAAGCGATTCGAAAGAGCACGTCAAAAGATGTGACAAATGCCAACGACACGCCGACATGCACCTCGCACCCCCAAACGACCTCAAATCACTGTCTTCCCCATGGCCCTTCGCGTGGTGGGGCATGGACATCCTCGGACCCTTCGTAACCGGATCGAATCAGAATAAATACCTCATCGTCGGGGTGGACTACTTTACCAAATGGATCGAGGCAGAGGCACTGGCTAAAATAACCGCGCAGAACATTCTCCGGTTCTTCAAACGCAACATCCTCGCTCGATTCGGTATACCCCAGGCAATTGTCACAGACAATGGGACACAGTTCACGGACGGAGGATTCCAGGACTTCGTCGCTGGCCTGGGCACCACACAGCATTTCACATCTGTCGAACATCCGTAGACGAACGGGCAAGCAGAGGCGGCCAACAGGGTAATCTTACGTGGTCTCAAACGCAGACTCGGCGAGGCGAAAAGGGCATGGGTCGAGGAGCTACACAGCGTCCTATGGGCTTACCGCACGACACCGCATTCTACCACCGGGGAAACCCCATTCCGACTGACTTACGGCACCGAAGCAGTCATCCCGGTGGAAATACGGACACCGACGAGGAGGATAGAGGAACCCCTAGACGAGGAAATGAACGATGAAACCCTCAGAGCCGAGCTCGACCTGGTCGAGGAGATACGTTCCGAAGCAGCCCTCAGGGAAACGACCCTCAAACAAAAAATAGCACTACGCCACGACGCGAAAGTCATAAGAAGAGAGTTCCAGGTCGGCACCCTGGTCCTCAGAAGAAACCAGAAAAACCCAAGAGAGGGCAAGCTGGCGGCCAACTGGGAAGGCCCCTACCGCGTCCGCGACAAGACGAGCAACGGGGCCTATTACCTAGAAAACCTACAAGGAGAACAACTCGCTCGACCATGGAACGCAGAAAAACTTAGACAATATTACAGCTAAATGTATCACGGGGAAACGTGGGTGGTACGACCACGCTCTTCGTCTCCAAAACCCCAGAGAGGAACCACGAGACCCGGGAACGAGCCGGGATCGCGTAGCGAACACAACCCTCCCCGACGCGTGGGATCTTGACCAAGACTCAACGTCGAAGTACCAGGACAGGCAGGGCACCCAGCTCGCGATGGGAAAGCCCAAGCCTCGAGACCAGGGTTCGAACAACGGACCCGGGCTTCGATACCAACGGGCACAAAGCCTGACACTTCATCGGTTCCCTAAACCGAGGAGATTAACGAAGTCGAGCAGAGTACGAATTCATAAAAGCAAATATCAAACATAAACGAACACAATGAATGACAACAAAAACATTCATATATTAAAAATAATAACAACGGCCGAAGCCAAGTACGCCCGAAGGCCAGATTACAAATGCCCGAAGGCCAAAGTACATAACGGGCACGCAGGCCATAACAAAACTACAAATTAAAATTACATAATTAAGACTCCGCTCGGAGCACTTCTTCTTCCTCCTCCTCTTCCTCACCACCCAGCTCTTCCTCCGCTTCGAACGGGCAGACGATCTCACCATCCCTGACACAGTAGTTATGGGCCGACCCCGCCGTCACCAACTCGGGATTCAGAAGCCCAAGTTGTTCGACAGCATTATCGAAACCCTCTTTGAAAACGGCCACCAGCTCTTGATTGAGAGTGCGGATATGCCCCAGCAGCTCACCGCGCGAACCAAGGGCACGCTCCTCCTCGGTCTCGTCGGCCAGAGAACGGACCTTTTCTTCGAGAGATTCAATCTGAGCCCTCAGGCCAGCATTGTCCTCGGTCAACTTTTGATGATCGGCCACCTGCTCTTCCAAGCTCGCCTTAGCAGCCTTCAACTGGTCTCGCTCCTTCTCCACCTCATCCAGCTTCTGGCTCAGCCCTTCCTGCAGCTGATGCTCCTCTTTGTAGTCCGACAGGTCTTTGGACAGTTTGTCCTTCTCCGATCGGACCTGCAAAAGAGCATCCTCCAGCGAGGCAGTGGAGACCGAAGTGTCGGTCAAGACCATGGCCGTCTCCATCACCCGGATGACAGCAGCAATGTCCCTAGCCAGATCTTTGCGCCGAGCACCAGCATCTTGATCCAGAATAGCCCTGGCCTCGGGCGCCGGCACCGCAATCGCCTCCTCGGCCTTGAAAAACGACCGTTCCACATAGCAAGGAGGTAGCAGATAGCTGCCCGGTCCATTCGGGCTTCCCAGCGACGACCTCGAAAGAGTCCCCGACGGACGCTTCCGCTTGTGGAGGGGAGAGGCAGATAGCGGCGGGCTGTCAGGTATATCTATCGCCCGAGGAGGAGAGGAAGGAGTCACGCTCGCCACATTTGAAGGACCGGCCCCAGCATCACCAGCGGTCTCCAAGACACGGACCACAGTCTTCTTCTTCTTCTTGGGCACCCGGTCAGCCGCACCGACCTGATTCGCTAACTTCAACACCCGATCACGAGCACTGGGCATGGCACCTGCAAAATATTACACACAAACATTAGCGAGCAAAGACATTAACCGAAACAAAAAGCTAAACAAAATCTACCTACTCAATAACGCTAGAGCTTCCTCCTCGGTATCACACTCGAGCAGAGCCTTCGTATTAATATAGCGCGTCTCGGTGATTAGTTCCCCGGCCTCATCCAGATAGGGCACGCCCTGTCGATTCGCCCAGAACCCCAAGCTGAAGCTCTGCACGTAATCAACCAACTTCTTATACGCGAGCCTATCCTCTTGGTCGAGCATCGCATATTTGATCCGGTAATGGGCCGTGGAGAGATCGAAATGATCACGCTGCCACCTCAGCGGTATCTTCGACATAAGCGTCTCCTCCCCGTTTGGCTTCCGTTGATAGTAGTATAGAGAGTGAAGGGCTGCACGGGTGATCGGCATCACCACATACCATCGGTTTTTGAAGTGACGAACAGAATCCTCGTACGCCTTGAACAGACGCACGGGCTGCTTGAAAGAGACCCAACTATGACGCCCACGGGAGCCAGACCGCTGGAGATGGAAGACGCGGAAGAAGAGAGCCCGGGTGCAACCAATGCCGAGGAACTGGCAGACTAACTCAAATGCCCGCATAAATGCGAGAGCATTAGGATGCAGTTGGGACGGCGCCAGCCGAAGCCACTTGAAGACCGACATCTGGAAGGAGTTGAAGGGCAGTCTAATCCCCACTTCACGGAAAGCAAATTCATACATGGTGAACTGCTTCCCCGGGAAATGATGACAAATGCGATCTTCTTCCTTGGGGGCGCAGCAGTACCAGTTTGGTGGATCCTCCCGACCTATGGTCTCGACCATAGCGTAAGCAATGATGGACTCATCGCAAAAGTCTGATTCCTCCTCCAAAGGCTCGTCCGCAACCCAGGAGAAGTCAGCCTGCCCGGAAGATGAGGCGTGTTCGGTACCATCTCGGACGCTCCCATCCCCGACAGGGAGACGAGCGATTGTCGCATCTTCGGTCGAGGACCCGGAATCTTCCCTCCTCGGTCGTAAACGCCCGGTAGCACCTGAAACGCAGACAGAAAGAGTGAATTTGACGTCAGATCAAATCCACCCTTCCACCGCAGGTCAAGTGAAAGGGCGTAGCGGCGACGGACACTAACTACTCAACTCAGTGACACGCGCACTCTATGGAGGCCGGGCAGAAATTTCATATAGCCTATGCAAATATTGCCCGGCACATGAAATTTATGCCCGGTACAGTATGATCCTAACCCTATTTTCTATCATCTACTGTACATCTACGGTCCACTACACTATTCCTAAGTCAAACCTAACCACATTTCCACAAAGATAACATACATTTGACGGAAAACAACAAGGAAAAACAGTGGATCACAAGGAAAATCATACCTGACATAGTTAAGTTGAAAAGGGTACGGTGGCGCACGAGCAGCAGACGGTGGTTCAGATAGGAGGACGGGCGGAGACGGCGGTTCAGACGGATGAGCGAGCAAACAATAGAGGATGTGGAGAACTCCGGTGAACGTGTGAACGAAAAAAGTAGAAATGAAGTTACTCAACCCCTTTTTATATTGCCTGGCGCGTGGACCAACGCGCTAGACCATCATTACCTATCCTGCCTACGCCGCCTTTGCACACTAAACGAAGCGACACCATTAAGTCTGAGACACGTCTCTCCAAAATAAGAAACTGAAACGACCCGGGCACCTATCCGTCTCCCCGACTCACCTAGACGCCACATCCCCACGTCACACCCTCGTCTGCCACAAAAGAGGTGCAGACCAACCGATCACCTCCATCCCCGACATTTCCGGCGAAAGGATCAGTCACGAACAAGTCTGTTACAACCCCATCTGTCGAACTATCATACTTCCCCGTCAGCTCGGGGAACCACAAGTTGAAACATAAGTCATCGCTCTGGCTCAGAGACTCGACTTGGGGGGCTCCTGTTCTGGACTGGGCCAAGGCATTATGCACGGCATGGCCCAGTGCTCGTCAGGCCCATGTCCAAACGACCAAGCACGAGGACACGTCAGACGTAGGACCATTCACCCGAGGGATGTTTCCTCGGATCTCTAACTACGTGTCGGGCAAAGAGCGAGTTGCCCATCCCATGGTCTCCGTCCACACATCATCGACCACATCACGGGCATCCGGCTTGTGTCGGGCAGAACCATAACAGCACCTCACTTACCACGTCACCCAACTCCCCTATATTGTCTCCTTAGGGATAGGGGCAGTTGGACCAGGGGGCAGATCTTGGTCTAGGTCTTAACGCTTCTTACGCGTCCCCTGGCAGCTCCTCCTTGGGCCTAGCTAATCCAGCCCATTGGGAGCCTTGGCCCAGCGCTGGGGGCTCAATATAAATACCCTTTTCACAGCAAAGGGTCAGGGATTCTAACTCACTTTCTAATAATCTTACTCTGTACCTCTTCTGACTTAAGCATTGGAGCACCTTGCAGGTACACCCCCCTTCATTCACCTTACTCTCTGGCCCAGTCTCAAATCCTTGGAAGGCTCTCCTGATCAGGTAAGATCAAGATGGAATAAGAGACAAAGCATTTACCGGTAGAAATGATTGTGAAGCAGAACCCCGTGATCTTTTACCTGTAGCTCTTGAAACCATTGTTGAGAATGAAAAACTTTGAAACTTTGAGAGAAAATTTGGGGTTTTAAGGTTTTGTGATGAACTTGAGAGAATATGAGATGATTATGATAAGAAAATGAAAGTTTAATGAGTTGGATGATAAGAATCCATAAACACAATTAATTGAAAGTCAAAAAGTGATGGGAAGCATTTGATGTGTCGACCTAGGGACAAAGAAAAACAGTCGGCGCGTCTTTTCAAGACAGTCAAATGTCATGTGATACGACAATGAGCCGACTCAAAATTTAAAATGAGTCGGCTCAATTTAAATTTGAAATGAGTCGACTCAGAATAGCAAAGAGGTCGACTCATGAGGTTCCATGAGCCGACTCATGAGTCGGCCTGTTGGGAGCCGGCAATTTTGAATGAAATTTTTCACTAAAATGTGTAACGCCCCGATTAGATAATTCCCATTTTGTTAGAGTCTTTTATTTTAATTGAGTAATTATTATTTTGTTTGTGAAATTAATATGATGATATGATATGTTGATGAATTAATGTGATATGTTGGTGTGATATGTGATTTTACCGTTTTATGAATTTTCGGGTAAAAATTGGATAAGAGGGTATTCTAGACTTTTGTTAATTAATGATAAGTTAGAAATTAGTAGAATTAATATTTTGTGAGAAAATGATATTTGGTTGGAGAGAGTAGAAAATAGAAAGAAAATATAAGAGAGTGAGAAAGAGTGAAATAGAAATAGAAGTTATAAGTTGGTAAGAAGAGAAAGAAAAGATAGAAAGAAAAAGAGAAGAAAGAAAAAGGAGAGAAGAGAAAAGAAGAGAAAAGAGGGAAAGTTGGAAAAGCTTCAAGATTGCTCCGAGAAATCGAAATAATCGGGTAAGGGTGATAAGCATTGTTATCTTGATATTGTGTATGATTATGTATGTGTTTGATTGGTTGAGTTTTGGTTTTGATGAAAGTTAGAGAAGATGAATAGTTAGGGTTTGAGAGAAAATGTGAGAAATTGGTAGATTAATCGGTTAGAAATCGTTATAATCGAAGTATGATGTTAGATATATGTTATTGATCATGTTTGTATGGGTTTAGAGGAGCTTTGGAGTGGTTAATGTGGATTGTTCGCAGCTGGTATGTAACTGAAATCGCAGTGGTCGCTCAGCGAGCTACCCCTCGCTCAGCAAAAGTTCTAGGGTGATTTTCGCTCAGCGAGCTGTTCGTCGCTCAGAGAGCCTGGGAGGATTTTTGGGTTTTTACGTTTTGTTTCGTAACTTGAGTTTCGGGTATCCGTTTTTAGTGATTCTTATATCAATTCGAAGCTAAAAACATGTAGAATCTAATGAAGCTAAGAAGAGTAATTTTTAGCCGACTTTTATCCGACTTTTACAATAAAATGTAATTATGTTAATTATGGAATTGTGGGTTTGATTGTTGTGTTGTGGCCGTTTGGCAAGTAGATACATTGTTTGAATTAAATGCGAATGTATGCTAATTGTATGAGATGAATGCATAACTCTCTCTCTCTCTCTCTCTCTCTCTCTCTATATATATATATATATATATATATATATATATATATATATATATATATATATATATATATGTATGCATTTTCAAGAATGTTGTGTGTCATTTTGCATGTAAGCATAATGTATGCATTCTTGTGCTGTGGGATTCTTCGTGAATTCGTTGTAGCATCGTGTACTCATATGGAGTGTGAGCGATAACTACAATAAGATTGTGTGCCCATGTGGGGTGTGAGCGATCGGATTGTGTGCCCATGTGGGGTGTGAGCAGTCCAGAAACATCGTGTGCCCGTGTGGGGTGTGAGCGATGGGTGATTTATTCACATTGATTGTGTACCTGTGAGGGGTGTGAGCAATCAGATTGTGTGTTCGTGTGGGGTGTGAGCAATCCATAAACATTGTGTGCCCATGTGGGGTGTGAGCAATGGGGAACATCGTGTGCCTGACGGGGAGTTACTTTAGGTAACAAGGGATGATTTCATTTGGTTTCTGAGAGAACCTGCTGAAATGTTGAGTCGGTACCGCATTTGCATCTGCATAGAGTCGTGTGTCGGTCTTTATGAGTTGCATTTTTATCATTTTAATTATGATATGCAAAAATAAACATGAATGTGTAAATGTTTATTTTGAGTATTATGGAGATGATAGTATGTGTGATGAAACATACTAGATTGTATATATGCATGTTTGATATGTATATGTATGTGATTTATACATTTGTAATGTATATGTGCGATTAAACATAGCTAGACGTATGTTTATGCATAATGAATAGAATTGAGGAATAAACATAAATAATATGAGTTTATGTGAATTAATGAATTGGTGCATGATGAACATGCTTAATTTGTGTATGTACACGTTGCGATGTGTATATGTGATGAGGAATTGAAATGTGTGGTGAGAATATGTTTTATGTGCATTTTTATATTTTGAGATATATAATTATATGCAATGTTATTATGATAATGTTTCTCACCCTTCTGTTGTTTTATGATGCTCTATGAGGCATTGCAGAGTAGGTTGCTGGATGATATTTTTGTGAAGTTCGTCTTCATCTTTTTGGTCGGTCGGCTCTGATATGTAGCACCGGGTAGCTAGGGTTTGCTTGATTCCTTTTGTGAATACATTTGTATATGTACTTTGATGTGAAATGTTTTATGTAAACATGGAATATTTTGGTGATTCAAACTTGCAGATTTATTTATGATAAGTATATAAGTTTGAAATTGTTATGTTTTGTTTCCGTTGTTTAATGAATTGATGAATACAGGTGTAAGGATGAAATCCTTGTATATGTAAGTTACCCCGTTTGTTGCATATCTTTATTGAGCAGGTGTTGTATGTTTCAATTTCAAGTATAATGTGGCATTGTCCTTTTATACCGTTTTTCAAATATACACTGATGAAATTTTAAATGTGCCTAAGTGATTTAATTGCTTATTTGGGTTATAGAAAGGGGGTGTTACATTAAGTGGTATCAGAGTCAGTGTTCGAGTCAGTTGTGTTTGTCTTGATGTTGTTGTGATTGAACTTTTGTTTAATCTTGTTGTTGTCTTTGGGAATAATCAGAATATGGCTGGTAGAAACGACAATGCTATGGCTGCTGCTTTAGAAGCAATGGCTAGGGCGGTGCAGGGAGCGCCGAATGTGAATGCGAATGATGAGATTAGAAAGAATCAACCATCGGTCTTCAAGGGAGATTTGATCCTGATGGTGCTCAGAATTGGTTGAAGGAGATTGAAAGAATCTTTAGAGTCATGGATTGTGCTGAAGAGAGTAAGGTGAGACTTGGTTCTCACATGCTGAAGGAAGAAGTCGATGATTGGTGGGTCGATAGAAGTCAAACTCTTGAGGAGAATGATGAAGAGATAACTTGGGAAGTTTTTTGTACTGAGTTCTTAGGGAAGTACTACCCTGAGAGTGTGAAGGGAAAGAAGGAGATGGAATTCCTTGAGCTGAAGCAAGGTAGTATGTCAGTGGTTGACTATACTGCTAAGTTTGTGGAATTGGTTCAGTTTCATCCTCATTATGCTGATGCTACTGCTGAGTTTTCTAAGTGCATTAAGTATGAGAATGGTTTGCGTCCTGAGATTAAGCAAGTTGTGGGATATCATAGGATCAGAAGGTTTTCAGATTTGACTGAATGTTGTAGAATCTTTGAAGAAGATAGCAGAGCTCGTTCTACACATTACAAGAGTGTGAATGAGAGGAAAGGGAAGCAACAAGCTAGAAGTGGACCTTATGTGACACCCGCTGATAAGGGCAAACATAGGGGAAACTTTGATAGGAGATCTGGTGGAGGGAGTTCTGGTCCCGTTAAGTGTTACAAGTGTGGCGATATAGGCCACAAGTCTTTTGAGTGTGGGAAGAATATTGTGAAATGTTCAAACTGTAGAGGTCTTGGACATGCTACTACCGAGTGTAGGAGGAATGTTGTGAAGTGCTTCAATTGTGGGGAAGTTGGTCACATTAGTACTAAGTGTACTAAGTCGAAGCAAGCTCAGGCGGGCGGAAAGGTGTTTGCATTAGCAGGGAAGGATACTACTGGTGCAGACCGTTTGATTAAAGGTACATGCTTTATTAATAGTACGCCTTTAGTTACTATTATTGATACGGGAGCGACTCATTCGTTTATTTCTCTTGAGTGCGCTAAGCGTTTGAATTTGTTTATGTCTTCTTGGGGTGGTGAGATGGTTATTGAGACTCCTGCTTCAGGGTCGGTAACTACTTCTTTGGTGTGTGTAAATTGTTCTTTGACCATGTATGGTAAAGATTTTGTTATGGATTTAGTTTGTTTACCGTTGGAGGGTTTGGACGTGATCTTGGGTATGAACTGGTTGCAATTTAATCGAGTTCATATAGATTGTTATCATAAGTTGGTAAGGTTTCCTTTTTTGAATGATGGTGAAGAAGAGAGTTTCCTATCCACGAAAGAGTTGAAGAAACTTTTAGTGGACGAAGCTCAATTGTTTGGTTTGTTTACATCGTTGTCAGTGGAGAGAGAATTGGAGATAAGTAGGTTTCCAGTGGTGTGTGATTTTCCAGAAGTGTTTCCGGACGATATTAAGGATGTACCACCAGAAACAGAAGTTGAGTTTTCTATTGATCTAGTTCCGGGTACTAGACCAATTTTGATGGCACCGTATCGTATGTCAGCTTCAGAGTTGGTAGAATTGAAAAAGCAATTGAATGACTTGTTGGATAAGAGGTTTGTTAGACTGAGTGTTTCTCCTTAGGGTGCACCGATATTGTTAGTAAAGAAGAAGGACGGAAGCATGCGGTTATGTATTGATTATCGACAGTTGAATAAGGTGACAATTAAGAACAAGTATCAGCTTCCGAGGATCGATGATTTGATGGATCAATTGGTTGGTGCGCGTGTTTTTAGTAAGATTGATTTGAGATCAGGATATCACCAGATTCGTGTGAAAGAGGAGGATATTCAAAAGACGGCTTTTAGGATACGGTATGGTCATTACGAGTATTCTGTGATGCCATTCGGAGTTTCTAATGCGTCGGATGTGTTTATGGAATACATGAATCGTATTTTTCATGAACAGTTGGATCGTTTTGTGGTTGTGTTCATCGACGACATTTTGATTTACTCTAAGTCTCAAAAAGAGCATGAAGAGCATTTAAGAATTATGACTTTGGTTTGAATTACCATCCGGGTAAGGCGAATGTGGTGGCTGATGCCTTAAGTCGTAAGTTGTTACATATGTCCGCATTGATGATAAGAGAATGGGAACTTTTGGAGAATTTTAGAGATTTGAGTTTGGTTTGCGAGATGACGCCGAGAAGTGTGAGAC
Organism: Lathyrus aphaca; assembly: GCA_963966055.1. NCBI lineage: Eukaryota > Viridiplantae > Streptophyta > Magnoliopsida > Fabales > Fabaceae > Lathyrus > Lathyrus aphaca. The sequence continues at coordinate 30,856,741 of OZ014519.1, read as the reverse complement.
TTGGTATGCTTCATGTTACGAATGATTTTCTTACAACCGTTTGTGAAAAGCAAAAGTTGGATTTGGAATTTGTTGATTTGATGATGAATGGGAATGAGGATTTCAAGGTTGATAATTTTGGAGTTTTGAGATTCCATGGTCGTATTTGTATTCTCGGTGATGAGGAGTTGAAAAAGATGATATTGGAAGAGGGACACCGGAGTAATTTAAGTATTCAACCGGGAGCGAATAAGATGTATCAAGATTTGAAGAAGATCTTTTGGTGGTCCGGATTGAAGAGAGGTGTAGCTCATTTTGTGTATGCGTGTTTGACTTGTCAGAAGTCTAAGGTGGAACATCAGAAGCCTAGTGGTTTGATGTAACCGTTGGATATTCCGGAATGGAAATGGGATAGTATATCGATGGATTTTGTTACGGGTTTGCCGAATACGCAAAGAGGTCATAATGCTATTTGGGTGATTGTCGATAGACTTACTAAATCTGCTCACTTTATTCCGATGGATATTAGTTATTCTTTGGAGAAGCTAGCCGAGATTTATGTTTTTGTGATTGTGAAGTTACATGGAGTTCCTAAGAGTATTGTATCATATAGAGATCCTAGATTTACATCGAGGTTTTGGGAAAGTTTGCAAAAGGCTTTGGGTTCTAAGCTAAGATTGAGTTCGGCTTACCATCCGCAAACGGACGGTCAAACCGAGAGGACGATTCAATCGTTATAGGATTTGTTGCGTGCTTGTGTGCTAGAACAAGGTGGTATTTGGGATAGTTATTTAGCGTTGATTGAGTTCACCTATAATAACAGTTTTCATTCGAGTATTGGTATGGCACCATTTGAGGCTTTATATGGTCGGAGATGTCGAACACCTTTGTGTTGGCATGAAACCGGGGAAAGAACGGTAGTTGGACCGGAGATGGTACAATAAACTACAGAAAAGGTGAAGTTTATTCGGGAGAAGATGAGAGCTTCTCAAAGTAGACAAAAGAGTTATCATGACAAGAGAAGGAAGGATATTGAGTTTCAGGAAGGCGACCATGTGTTTTTGAGAGTTACACCGGTTACGGGTGTGTGTCGTGCTTTGAAGTCGAAGAAGTTGACTTCTCGTTTTATTGGGCCGTATCAGATTACTGCACGAGTTGGTGTTGTGGCTTTTAGTGTGGCGTTGCCTTCGAATCTTTCGAATTTGCATGATGTGTTCCATGTTTCGCAACTTCGGAAGTATGTTCCGGATCCGTCACATGTTATTCCTATGGATGAGGTTGAGGTAAGAGATAACCTTACGGTGGAAGCTTTGCCGGTTAGGATTTTGGATCGTGAAATTAAGAAGCAAAGAGGCAAGGAAATTGCACTTGTGAAAGTGGCGTGGGGAGGTGTCGTACCTCGAAAAATACAACCTCACGCGATCCGAAATGGACGGAGCCGCGCGCCGGACGGACTGAAGAGTCGCCACCTAATTCTATTTATTCCCGAAGAGGGAAAAGGAAGATATAGATACAACCCGGGGAGAAAAGGATGAGGACAAAGGTCAACGGAATCATTGCCTGGGTTCGGGAGTCGGTTATGCAGGGGGAAGGTATTAGCACCCCCTACATCCATCGTACTCGATGGGAACCATCTAAGTTAACGCGCGCGAAATGATGTCTATGCTTAAACGAATTGCTTGCTAGAGGGAAATGAGTTGAATTATAAGTTAGATTGAACCTAGGTGCTCGGCAAGGATTGAGATCCTCGTGCCTACGTACTCCCGTGTGCAATGGGAAAGTCAGAGCCTCGTAGTTCGGCCTACTAAGGGTAATGGTTGTTGATTTTATTACCTTTCGTCGATGAAAGGGTTTAGGAGTCGAATGTACTAAAGACTATGGATAGTTTATCTCGCCCAACAAGACGGGTGTCCTGCGTCGAAATAATCGGAGCGAGTAATGAAAGCTCGTTATCCCCCTTTCTACCGCTTAAGGCTCGTGGCGTACAGATCTTCTCGTATTATTAAAGTGTTTTTATTTCCTAAAGCCGCTTGACGTTGGATCAAGGGTTTGGATCTAATCGAAACATTTTGTTTTTTTTTTGAGGTTTAGAGGGTGCATGCAAATGGAGGTTGTTTTTGTGGTTTGTTAGCGAGGCACGAAGCGCTCGGCTCGCAAGGATATGAGGATCCTAATAAACGAAATAACTGGAAAATAAAGTGCAAGTGTGCAAGTGAGATCGCTTGGCGTTGGACCAAGGATTCAGAATTAAATAAATGCGGAAAATAAAATGCGTACAAAGTAAGGGGAGAGGGATACAAAATAAATACAGGGGATTGCGAAAAATAAATGGTCTCGTTGTAATTAGCCCAAGAGAAAGCGTGTGTGCAGTGTGTTTGAACTATTCGAAGGCGTTCAGCCTGTTTGATCGGGACGCAACTATTTGAAGGCGTTGGACCTTTTTTCGAGCGCAACTATTCGAAGGCGTTGGACCTTTTCGGGACGCGACAAAATTTTGTTCGTGAACTGCCTTAGAATCGGTTCAAAATGGGAACCATTCTATAAGGAGTCGAATCATAATTTTTTATGCGAAAATAAATGAATAAATATTGAATTTGCTTGAATTAAAATAAAATAATAAATAGTGAATTAAATAAATGAAATAAACAATTTAAGAGTATGAAATAAATTACATTGATATTTATTTATCGAAATAATGAAATAATGAAAAATTAATTACAAGGAGGGCCTCATATTGACCGCTCATCACCGATTAAATGTAATCGGGCGAAAAACGGTCTTTTGCTATATCATTGGCCCCTAAAACTCAATTTAAAAAAAGTGAAATAATAAACAAGACAAACGGAACTAAAATAATAAAACATTAGAAATCATTTTTTAATTATCTAAAAAGTAAAACTAAATATAAAAGTAAAATAATAATAAAAAAGATAGGGGGTTGGACTGTTGAATATGTGGTGTTTGGTAAAAGTAAATTGGCGCATAGGCCCAGACTAAAGCTCACTTCAGACAACATAACAACCCTCTTTTATGTAAATACAAAGATAAAATTCTTATGAAAGGAGAATGTTGGATCCGTGTTGAATCAGAAAAACAAAAGGCTCATAAAGCCTGACAACAACCAATATCTTTGCAACAAAATAAAATATAACATGGGGAGGGTGTGTGTTAGAAACGGATTAGGCCTTGAGCAACCAATATGTTCATACTGCTTATTATAAAATGAAAAGATAAATAAACAAATAATAAAATAAAAAAAGTAAAACAACATCAGCATAGTGTTTGACAGCCACACATGGGTTAAAGCAAAATAAATAACAGATATGCAGTCAGAGAGAAAAAGAACGAAAATGAGAGCCTCACCGTCAACCTTCGTCCGACTCCCTCTCCCACTCGCGATATCTCTCTCGCTCAGATGCTTAGGACTTCGTTGGTTTTGGTGTTCGGTCGGAGCTTGTCGCGGTGGTTGCCGGGTTTGCGCGGCGGTGAGGGGTTCGTGGTCGATTCCCGACGCGGCTATGGAGGGCGATTCTGAAATGGTTTGCGCGGCGGCTCTGCATCGTTGTTTGTTTCTGCGGTGTGGTACTGGGGTGATTTCTGAACGGGAAAGGAGATGAAGTTTACTGGTGGAATCTAGATGAACGGTGGTTTGGCATTTCTGGTTTTCTTGTGTTTGTGGCTTGCAGGTTCAGCTTTTTGATGGTCTGGTGGTTTAAATTTTGGGTGGTGGTGGCGAGGTGATGGATCTCTCTGGTTTTGTTTGGTTTTTTTGTTTTGCGTTTTGTTGTTTCTGTTTGGTGAGGTTCTCAATTGTTCTTTATTCTGGATTCGCGGATCATTGTTTCTGATTCATCTCTTGTTCTTTTCCTCACTCACGTATCCGTCTCATTTCTTTCTCATAATTTTCGGTATCGGTGATGGATTTTGGTGATTTTCTGCGGATGGGGTTTTTATGGGTTGCGGTTTGATGAAAGAAAGGAGTTGTAAATGGCGGTTTGTGGGCTATGTGTATTGGAGGATTGTCATGCGATATTCTTGGAGGTTGTGGTGGTTTCTATGAACGTTTTCTATTTTTTTTGAAACTTGGATTTTTGAGTAATTTGTGCAGAGGATTTTATGGTTTCCAAGCTTGGTTTTCTATGGAAATGGGGATGCTATATAAAAGATAATTTGCAGGGTAAAATGGGGAGAATTGGGAAGAAAGTTTGTGAAGGATTTGGATAAGAATTGAGCTGTCAATTTTGTGAGTTTGTTGTAAAAAAGTTTGTTAATGCCTTTGCTGAATGATTCGCATGTGCGTTTGTGGAAAAGTGGAAAAGTAGTGGCTGAATTTAGTGATGTACTACACATATTTGTGGAAAAGAAATGAGAGTGGTGGCTGTGTTGTGTGAGTCAAAGAAAGCTGGCGTATTAAAAAATCTGAGAAGATCAAATAATAAAAGCCTAGTAATAACAGTAACAGTGAGATAATGAATAAGTGTAATAATAATAGAAATAGAAAATAACTCTAAATAATAATAATAATAATAATAATAATACTAAATAAAAAAAGAAAATAGCAACTATAATAATATTAATAATAATAATAATAATAATAGAAATGATATAATAATAATAATAATAATAATAATAATAATAATGATAAAATAAAAATTGTAACAATAGGAAGAATAATAATAAAACATAGTAATGACTAATAAAAGTAATAACAACAATAATGGGTAATAATAATAATAAAATGGAAAGCAAATTTTTGGTATTTTGTTTAGACAAATGGGCCTAGGTAGATGAGAAATTTTTACACTTTTTTTTTAAATTGGACTTAATAAACAAATAATAATAATATGATAAAACTAAGAAAGATTTTTTTGTGATTTTATTTAAATATTAGTAATCTGGCTTAAGAAGAACAGGTTTATGTGAAAATAAAAATAATAACATTTTTTTATTTTTTGGATAATGAACTAAATAATAAAAAGGGAATTTGAATTTTAAATTTTAAAAGAAATAAATGCATTTTTTTTGAATTTTTCGAATACTAGATAGAAAAATAAAGTAATACATATTTTTGGATTTTTTTGAAATTATGATTAGACAGTAAAATAAATTGGCGAGGGTAGGACAAATTTGGGGTATGACAGGAGGCGCTGCGGAAGGCAATATGACTTGGGAATTGGAGAGTAGGATGTGCTAGTCGTATCAGGAGTTATTTGAATCAGGTAATATTTTCGAGGACGAAAATTTCTAAAGTGGGGGAGAGTTGTAACGCCCCGATTCGATAATTCCCATTTTGTTGGAGTCTTTTATTTTAATTGAGTAATTATTATTTTGTTTGTGAAATTTATATGATGATATGATATGTTGATGAATTAATGTGATATGTTGGTGTGATATGTGATTTTACCGTTTTATGAATTTTCGGGTAAAAATTGGATAAGAGGGTATTCTAGACTTTTGTTAATTAATGATAAGTTAGAAATTAGTAGAATTGGTATTTTGTGAGAAAATGATATTTGGTTGGAGAGAGTAGAAAATAGAAAGAAAATATAAGAGAGTGAGAAAGAGTGAAATAGAAATAGAAGTTATAAGTTGGTAAGAAGAGAAAGAAAAGATAGAAAGAAAAAGAGAAGAAAGAAAAAGGAGAGAAGAGAAAAGAAGAGAAAAAAGGGAAAGTTGGAAAAGCTTCAAGATTGCTCTGAGAAATCGAAATAATCGGGTAAGGGTGATAAGCATTGTTATCTTGATATTGTGTATGATTATGTATGTGTTTGATTGGTTGAGTTTAGGTTTTGATGAAAGTTAGAGAAGATGAATAGTTAGGGTTTGAGAGAAAATGTGAGAAATTGGTGGATTAATCGGTTAGAAATCGTTATAATCGAAGTATGATGTTAGATATATGTTATTGATCATGTTTGTATGGGTTTAGAGGAGCTTTGGAGTGGTTAAGGTGGACTGTTCGCAGCTGGTATGTTGCTGAAATCGCAGTGGTCGCTCAGCGAGCTACCCCTCACTCAGCGAAAGTTCCAGGGTGATTTTCGCTCAGCGAGTTGTTCGTCGCTCAGCGAGCCTGGGAGGATTTTTGGGTTTTTATGTTTTGTTTCGTAACTTGAGTTTCGGGTATCTGTTTTTAGTGATTCGTATATTGATTCGAAGCTAAAAACATGTAGAATCTAATGATGCTAAGAAGAGTAATTTTTAGCTAACTCTTACCCGACTTTTCTGATAAAACGTAATTATGTTAATTATGGAATTGTGGGTTTGATTGTTGTATTGTGGCCGTTTGGCAAGTATATACATTGCTTGAACTAAATGCGAATGTATGCTAATTGTATGAGATGAATGCATAACTATATATATATATATATATATATATATATATATATATATATATATATATATGTGTGTGTGTGTGTGTGTGTGTGTGTGTGTGTGTGTATGCATTTTCAAGAATGTTGTGTGTCATTTTGCATGTAAGCATAATGTATGCATTCTTGTGTTGTGGGATTCTTTTTGAATTCATTGTAGCATCGTGTGCTCATGTGGAGTGTGAGTGATGACTACAACAAGATCGTGTGCCCATGTGGGGTGTGAGCGATCGAATTGTGTGCCCATGTGGGGTGTGAGCAGTCTAGAAACATCGTGTGCCCGTGTGGGGTGTGAGCGATGGGTGATTTATTCACATTGATTGTGTGCCCGTGTGGGGTGTGAGCAATTGGATTGTGTGCTCGTGTGGGGTATGAGCAATCCATAAACATTGTGTGCCCATGTGGGGTGTGAGCAATGGGGAACATCGTGTGCCCGACGGGGAGTTACTTTAGGTAACAAGCGATGATTCCATTTGGTTCCTGAGAGAACTTGCTGAAATGTTGAGTCGGTACCGCATTTGCATCTGCATAGAGTCGTGTGTCGGTCTCTATGAGTTGCATTTTTATCATTTAAATTATGATATGCAGAAATAAACATGAATGTGTAAATGTTTATTTGGAGTATTATGGAGATGATAGTATGTGTGGTGAAACATACTAGATTGTATATATGCATGTTTGATATGTATATGTATGTGATTTATATATTTGTAATGTATATGTGTGATTAAACATAGCTAGACGTATATTTATGCGGAATGAATAGAATTGAGGAATAAACATAAATAATATGAGTTTATGTGAATTAATGAATTGGTGCATGATGAACATGCTTGATTTGTGTATGTACACGTTGTGATGTGTATAGGTGATGAGGAATTGAAATGTGTGGTGAGATTATGTTTTATGTGCATTTTTATATGTTGAGATATATAATTATATGCAATGTTATTATGATAATATTTCTCACCCTTCTGCTGTTTTATGATGCTCTATGAGGCATTGCAGAGTAGGTTGCTGGATGATATTTTTGTGAAGTTCGTCTTCATCTTTTTGGTCGGTCGACTCTGATACGTAGCACCGGGTAGCTAGGGTTGGATTGATGCCTTTTGTGAATACATTTGTATATGTATTTTGATGTGAAATGTTTTATGTAAACATGAAATGTTTTGGTGATTCAAACTTACAGATATATTTATGATAAGTATATAAGTTTGAAATTGTTATGTTTTGTTTCCGCTGTTTAATGAATTGATGAATACGGGTGTAAGGATGAAATCCTTGTGTATGTAAGTTACCCCGTTTGTTGCATATCTTTATTAAGAAGGTGTTGTATGTTTCAATTTCAAGTATAATGTGGCGTTGCCCTTTTATACCGTTTTTCAAATATACTCTGATGAAATTTTAAATGTGCCTAAGTGATTTAATTGCTTATTTGGGGTATATTACCTCGAGTATATGTGAAAGAGAAGTAATATAACATTATGCTAAAAGAGAAGTTAGTGACAATACGAGTTGATCCAAACAATAATATAAGACAAAGCAATGATTACCAAGATCTATCCGAGATGTCAAGAACATCAAGTTCCCTACGGATATGAAAGAAAGGATCGGTAGCAAGTGGTTTTGTAAAAATGTCGGCTAGTTGATTCAAACTATCAACATGCTCAAACACCACATCACCATTCTCTACATGACCCCTAAGGAAGTGATGCCTTATTTCAATATGCTTATTGCGTGAATGGAGAATAGGGTTTTTGGTAAGATTAATTGCACTAGTGTTGTCACACAAAATTGGAATTTGTTTAAGAGAGATATTGAAGTCAAGTAATTGTTGTTTTAGCCATAAGATTTGGGCACAACAATTTTCGGCTGCACTATACTCCGTCTTTGCAGTTGATAAAACAACTGAAACTTGCTTTTTGCTATGCCAACTAACAAGAGAGTTTGAAAAGAAGTGACAAGTTCCATTAGTGCTTTTCCTATCCACTTTGCAACCGACAAAGTCGGAGTCGGAAAAACCTACCAAAGAGCAATCACTACCCTTAGGATACCACAGGCCAAACTTAGACGTACCACAAAGGTACCTAAGTATGCGTTTAACTGATTTTAAGTGTGATTCCTTAGGGCACGATTGAAACCTAACACACATACATACACTAAACATAATATCTGGACGCGATGTGGTAAGATAAAGAAGGGATCCTATCATACCTAGATACCTTTTTATATCCACATCCTTACCCGTTTCATCACGATCAAGACTAGCAGCAGTAGGCATTGGTGTATCAATAGGCTTGGAATTTGTCATATCAAACCTTTTGAGCAACTCATTGCAATACTTAGTTTGACTTATGAAAGTTCCATCTTCAAGTTGTTTAATTTTAAGTCTGAGGAAGAAATTAAGCTCCCCCATCATACTCATCTCAAATTCACCTTGCATAGAACTTGAAAATTCTTTGACTAACTTCATGTTAATAGATCCAAAAATAATATCATCTACATATACTTAAACTAAAATAGAATGATTTCCTTCTCGTTTAATAAAGAATGTAGTGTCAACTTTTCCTCTTGAAAAACCTTGATTGATCAAAAATTTACTTAGACGCTCATACCAAGCTCTATGAGCTTGTTTGAGACCATACAAAACACATTTAAGCTTGTACACATAATTTGGTCTTTCATAGTTTTCAAATCCAGGAGGTTGACACACATATACCTCTTCATTTATATATCCGCTAAGGAAGGCACTCTTAACACTCATTTGATATAATTTGAAATTTTGTGAACAAGCAAATGCAAGTAAAATGCGTATAGCCTCAAGGCGGGCAACAAGAGCATAAGTTTCCCCATAGTTTATGTCTTCCTCTTGGTTATACCCTTGAGCAACAAGATGGGCCTTGTTACGAACAATAATACCGTTTTCATCCAATTTGTTCCTAAATACCCATTTGGTGTCAATCACTCGATGATCTCGCGGAGGTGGAACAAGGTCCCAAACCTCATTTCTTTTAAACTGATTTAGTTCCTCTTGCATGGCTAGAAACCAATTTTCATCAAATAAGGCCTCTTTGGCATTTTTAGGCTCAATTTGAGAGACGAAAGCATGATAAAAACAGAAGTTACTTATCCTTGATCTATTAATGACACCCTTTGAGATATCTCCAATGATGTTATCGATGGGACGGTATTTTGATGTTTTCCATTCCAATGGTAGATCATTTTGGGAAGATGTTTGACCTTCATCTTTGAGACTAGACTCATCAACCGGCTCCTTATTAACAATATCCGGAAGAGGTTCCACACGAGACTTATCAAGGTCTTTAACAATCTCATTTGAAGAGGCACCTGCACCAATAACTACACTACCTTTTCCGACAACATTCAGATAAGATTCATCAAAAGATACATGTACAGATTCTTCAACAATAAGCAACCTTTTATTGTATATTCTATATGATTTGCTTGAATTAGAGTATCCAAGAAAGATGCCCTCATCCGCCTTTGAATCAAATTTACCAAGGTTTTCTTTTCCATTATTTAGCACAAAACATTTCCAACCAAAGACATGAAGACGCGACACATTTGGCTTTCTTCCTTTTAAAAGTTCATAGAGTGTTTTGTTTAGAATAGGCCGAACAGTGATCTTATTTAATACATAGCATGTGATGCTAATAGCATCGGCCCAAAAATATTTAGGAAGACCGCTATCATTTATCATTGTTCTTCCCAATTCCTCTAACACACGATTTTTATGTTCCATAACACCATTTTGTTGTGGAGTTCTAGGAGCAGAAAAATTATGATCAATGCCATGGTTTTCACAAAAAATTTCAAAGAGATGATTTTCAAACTCACCTCCATGGTCACTTCTAATGGTTACAATGTTTGTGCCAAGTTTATTTTGAGATAATTTGGAAAAAGTTTCAAAAGCCGAAAAGGTATCACTTTTACTAACTAAGAAGATTGTCCAAAAAAATCGAGAGTAGTCGTCAACAATAACAAAACCATAATAGTTCCCTCCTATACTTTTGCTTCTAGAAGGACTAAAAAGATCCATGTGTAGAAGTTCAAGAGGTCTATAAGTAGAGACTGAATTTTTTTATTTAAAAGATATCTTTGTTTGTTTTCCCATTTGGCAAGCATCACAAAGATGGTCTCTAGTGAACTTTATGTTTGGCAAACCGACTACTAAGTTTTTGGAAACAACCTTATTTAGAAAGTCAAAGTTGATATGAGCTAAACGTCTATGCTAAATCCAAGACTCTTCACTTTTGGAAATTATACATTTAGGATCACTCATGGTCATCAAATTCAAATCAAGCATATATACATTGTTAACCCTCAAGCCTTTAAATATATCCTCTTTGTTTTCATTATGTTCAATTATGCAACCTTCTTTAGAGAATGAGACTTTATATCCCTTGTCACATAATTGACTAATGCTAACAAGATTATGCTTAAGACCTTCTACTAAGAGGACATTAGAGATAAATGTAGAGGAGGGATTACTTACACTACCTTTGTCGAGTATAGTTCCCTTGTTGTTATCACCATAGGTAACAAAATCCTTCTTCTTAGCCACGAAGTCATAGAATAAGGAAATGTCACCTGTCATGTGTTTTGAGCATCCACTATCAAGAAATCAACGTTTCTCCGTAGTCTCAAGACACTCCACCTACATGATTAGACAAGAGAGAAAGGTACCCCATTTTCATTGGGTCCTAGAGTGTGAGTGAAAATTTTGTTGCTTTTGGGAAACCATTGACAAATGCCTTTAGGGACCAAGTATCTCCTAAACCGACATTTGGCAATCATATGACCTTCCTTGCAACAATAGTGACATTTCAAGAATGGTTTAGACTTGCATTTACTATTTTTATCCTTCACAACATAAGTATACTTTTGATATGGGTTGTTCATTGATTCTCTAAAGTTTGAACAATCAATAGTAAAGGTCATCTTTTGTTGTGACAACTTGTCTAGTTTGGCTTGAAGAGTTTTAACTTCTTTTTGCCAAATGTAACATGTTTCACAACTATGAAAGTTATGTCATTCTTGCTTGTCTTCAACCATAGATTCTACCATCGATTTCTTAAGAGCTTTCATCACATTTTGATTATCCGAAACCTTTTTCTCTAAATATGCAAAAATTCTTTTGTCTGATGCAATGCGCTTGAAAGCTTCCTTAGCCTCTTGATGGAGAACATTAAAAGTACTAAGTAGATCATTATAATACAATTTTTCAACATTATTATATTTAGCATGTCTTACCTCTTTCTTGCCTTTCTTATGAGCCATGAGGCAAAGATTTACTTTCTCTTCCTCATCGCTTGAGCTATCTTTGCTAGACGAATCACTATCACTTTCTCAAGCAATATATGCTCTTCTAGCTTTGTTACCTTTCCTTTGATGCTTATCTTTTACTTTGTCTTTCTTTAGCATAGGACAATCCGGTTTTTAATGACCCGGTTTCCCACAATTGTAACAAGATCCCTTACCTTTTGTACTTTTTATAAACTCTTGCTTGGAAGGATTAGATTTTCTTCGATAGTTGATGAGATGCTTGTCGGAATGAGATATTTCATTCTTTTTAAGATACTGATTGTATCTTCTTACAAACAAACCCATATCTTCGTTTGATTCGTCTTCATCATCACTTGAATCACTCTCACTATCTTTATTGGTGGAGGATTTTGAGGAAGAAGCCTTCAATGCAATAGACTTCTTCTTCTTCTCATGATCTTTATTCTTCTCGTTCTTTTCTTTCTTTTCATTATCTTCATGCTCATGTAAATTTAAGAGCTCTTCTTCATGCTCTTGTAGCTTTCCAATAAGTGTATTTAAATCCAAGGTTCTTACATTATTGGCTTCTTTGATTGCCATAACTTTTGACAACCATTCCCTAGTAAGACATCTCAAAATTTTGTTAGTAGCTACATCACTAGGAGTAGTTTTACCAAGAGCGTTTAATCGATTTGTCAAGTGAGAAAATATTTTTCCCATTTCACCAATGGTTTCCCCTTGGCTCATGTGAAATCGATCGAACTCTTGTTGTAGAGTATCAATTCGAGCAAGCGTTACATCATCGATCCTCTCATGGGCAACTTGTAAAGCTTCCCACATAGCCCTAGCCGAGGTGTGATGAGAAACTCGAAAATATTCATCCGGCCGAGGTGTGATGAGAAACTAGAAAATATTCATCCGCTCCCAAAGAAGCTATAAGCATATTTCGAGCTTTCCAATCATAGCTATATTTCTTTTCATCATTCTCATCCCATTGTGCTTCCGGTTTTTCAATTTGGACATTATCCGGACCGACCATAGTTATTTGAAAAGGCCGTCTTGAATAACTTTCCAAATTTTTCTATCAACAGAGTTGATATGAATGCGCATACAATCCTTCCAGTGACTATAGTTTTCTCTGGTAAAAACTGGAGCTCTATTGTACGCCCCCGTTGGATCATTGTCCGTTTTCCAATAAGTTGTATGTGAAACACTAGATGAACCGGTGCTCTTGATACCACTTGTTAGACGATAGCTCGGATCTAGAAGGGGGGTTGAATAGATCCTTTTTTCAAAATTTACTTTTCAAAATTTACTTTTCAAAAATTAATTGAAAATGTATTGCGGAAGTTTCCCGGAAAATCGTCTAATTAAAATTGAAGTCACCGAAGATCGAATATACGCTTTAACCAAATGGAAATATAATGATGCCAAGAAGAATTAATACTTCACAAAATGTTCACTTGAAAATGCCACAATTGATAAACTACTCTTAACAATGATATAGAGTAAGAAAATAAGCACAAGCAATTTAATTTTGTGTGCTTTGACTTTTTGACAAACACTTGGTGTGCAAAACGCAAAGTGTAATTTTGTTGTATCAAGTAGTGCAGAATTTTACACAATGTAGTTATCACTTTTGAGTGTGACAATTTGTCAAACAACTTGAGTGCACTACTTAGATACACCGGAATTTTATACCATACAAAATCAAAATGAGCAAAGGTAAAATACGAGAATAGTAAAGAACACAAGGAATTTGTTTAGGCAGTCCCTTCGTCGTCCTCGCTCAAAGTACTCTGCCCCCAATTAACAATCGAATTGGGCAATTTTATTAAATTGCAATTGTTTTACAAGAAGAAAAATAGATGAACCAACAAACCAAACCGTGTTGAATATGCTGTCAAATTTTCTTCTTGTCCCTTGATTCAAAGTAGAATCAAGTCCTTCACGCGTGTCGAGAAAGCCTCTGATTAATTGCTCCCTTCTTGCAAGGATTTAAGATCCTCCAAACTTTGAGCACGACTGAGTTTCTTCAACACTTGTGAACCCACAAAAATCTTTGCAATCCTCCGTCTACTGTGATATGAAAGAACGATCCACTTGATCTTCAATCTACCTAACTCGGCTGAATCTACGAACGATAGTTGTGTGCAAAACCCCCAAATCTTCTATGATCTTGGAGAAGAAAACCCTTCAGATTTTTCCAAGAAAAACCCACACTCTCTAGACCCAATCTGAAACACTAATTCATGATTGAACGTTATCTTCGAAGCAAGCACCTTAATCAACAAAGATTGTTGTGTGTGATTGTTGATGGATGCGAGAAGGAAGAAGATGAAGAGAAAAATGTGTATATCTTTCACTTTTCTTGTTAACCTCACAAAAGAAATGAAACCATCTATTTATATTGGTTAGTAAATGTCATGAAAATAGAAAGATAAAATAAATGAAAAAATAGACAGCACAGGAATGAGCCTGCTCAAATCACAAAATGAGTCGGCTCAAATTGCTTGGTGAGTCGGCCAAAAATAACAGAGAGTCAACCTGTTGAGACCCGCACACATTAAGAAAGGAAACACTTTGATGAGTCGGCTCATGAAGGAGTTTGAGTCGGCTCATCCATACCAATGAGCCGACCAAAATTTGGCCTCAGGAAGCCTGTTTTGACCCGCGTGTTTTGGGCACCAACCACACTGAATGAGTCGGCTCATTGTGGAATTTGAGTCGTCTCATTCAGTTCATTTTCACAAAAATGCAATTTCTTTCTTTTTCTTTGAGAACCACTCATACTTTCAATCATGTCAAGTTTTTGACACATTAAAATTCATGCCATGTCTCACAAGGGTGTTGATGCTGAGCCACATGGATTTGGAGGGGGGTCCTTCAGATTTGTCCCTACTTTTGTTGTACGCAAACCACACTGTCAGATATCTTTGGGAGAGAGAGGTAATATTGCTCACATTGTTGATATTTTTTGTTTATGTTAATTTAAGTTTTAACTTTAAATATTTTTATCTTTGATTCCCACTGACCTTTATAATTTCTAGAAATTCACAGTCATGTGATCTGCATAAGCTTTTGAACCATGTGCGAAAGATTTTAAAATTTCACCAGCCACATGAGGCTCAGTTTCAGGATGTACTGAGAGATTCTAGCTTGAAGGACCTATGTTTGGTCGGTTATAGTCTAGTCAACCACAGAATGCCTAATGCATTCATGTAGCGATGGCACTCTGAGACTTTTTCCTTTCATCTTTCACATGGCGAGATGTTAATTACACTGGACAATGTCTTATCTTTGTTGCATCTTCCGATTAGGGGGGGCTCTTCCATCATGGTAGGATGACGAAAGAGGAGGCAGTCGATATGTTGGTGGAGGAACTGGGGGATGATCCACTAAAGGCGCTTAAAGAGGTTGATAGGACGAGGGGTGATCATGTTAGGTTCTCATTCTTGAAGGATATATTTACTGATGAGCTCGCAGCTGCACAACAAGTTATGGGTGATGAGGCCCAAGTGGAGATACAGAGAGTGATGTATTGAGGGCTTATTTTTTATATTTAGTGGCCATTGTGTTTTTTATGGACATGAGTGCCACTTATATTGACGTCGCTTACCTCTGTCACTTCTTGGATTTCACATTGATCCATGAGTATAACTCGGGGCGGCTTATCTGACGTATCTTTATTCGAAGTTAAGAGAGGGACGCTTTTGGGCGACGAAGCAAGTGATAGGCAACACGACACTACTTGTGGTAATATGTTTTTATTCTTCAATGTTTTTTTATCTTTTCATTTCATATTTGTGATAATGTTTGATTTGTGTTTGTTTTTATCGTTTTAGGCATGGACCCTATAGCACTTCCTGCGCATCGTTGGCCGGGCAAGTGTGAATTCATACACCGAGAACATGTTGTGTGTCCGTGCTTTTATCCCACTCAGAGAGAACCACGCGGTGGAGCCTTTTAAAGTTTATCTCGATTGGTTGGTTTATGAGGACATCCATTACAACTGTTACATCGATCACCATCGGACGCGGCCTTTTGATGATATATCATTATACTCCGGATAGTTGGCGGTCAGTTCATCGATAACAGCTCCTCATCTGCCAGAGCACGTGATACGGCAATTCGGCTTCACCCATACCATACCCAAGCACCTTGTTGTCTCTGCTCCTCTTGGCTTGACTCGTATGCATATTGACAAGATGTTTGTTGATTATGAGATTCACCTGGTAACTGACGAGGCTCGGGCGACCTAGCACCGAATGACTGGAGCTACATCGACGGTTATATCATGTGGTTTTTACGGTCTCATATTTGTATCTATTAATAAAATATAAAAATTATTTAAATATCATTAATTTAGCAGTAATGAAGTTGGTTAATAAACGTCCAAGTATTAAAAATAACTTTTAATAATCACTAAAGTTGATTAATGCAGTGTAAAAACTTGGTTAATGCAATAATGAAGTTGATTAATAAATGTTCAGGTATAAAAAATAATTTTTAGCAGTCATCAAATTTGGTTAATGCAGTATAATGAAGTTAGTTAGTAAATGTTAAGGTATTAAAAATAATAATAAATAAATTAAAATAATAATTTTTTATATTATTTTAAAAAAATATTATTATAATATTTCACTGTTCACCGTATTGGTGAACAGTGATGTTCCGGACTGGCCTAGCAAGTGCCTTACGCCCAATTGAGGCCCAATCCAGTATACTCCTGGGCATAATCCCAATAAGAGACTAGTGAAGATATGATCATTGTTAAATAGAGTCGTTGGCATGTACTCGTTGGGGAATTCATCCACACACGCCGTAACATCTTTCATGTGGCCAACTCGTTGGGGAATTATAATGTCATAAGCTCGCGTGGGGAAACGCAAAGGCCAAGTAATTATTACCTAGGGCTAGCCCCAAGGTGTCATAAATAATTACGGCGCATTCCAACATGTGTCATTAAAGCTACAAATATTTTATCTTCTCAAAACAAAATCTTTTTCTAGTGTCTGTATGTCTCTCCCTACGAACAGTTTCCTGCTATAATAACCAGAGCCTAAAGGGGTCACATGCTCACAATGTTTCAGGAAAAGGTAACATCAACATAAACCCTCGACACCTTAAGTCACCATCCTCGCTCGAGCATAGCGACTTGGGGGCTCCTGTTCTGGACTGACCTAGCAAGTGCCCTACGCCTAATTGAGGCCCAATCCAGTATACGTCTAGGCATAAGCCCAATAAGATACTACCGAAGATATGATCGTTGGTAAATAGAGTCGTTGGCATGTAGTCGTTGGGGACTTCTTTCACACGTGCCCTAACACCTTTCACGCGGCCAACTGCCATCCGGAATTACAGGAAGCAGTTATGCTCAATCAAAGGCTACACACCCACAATCCACGAGCATATGTGATCAGTGCATTTTAATGCACATTCTACCATGTTTGCACTTAATTATTTCTTTGGTTTTCTTTGTTTATTTTTATATTTTAATTTGTTTTTTTATTTTACTTTATTTTTGCCTTAATTTAATTTTCGTACTTAATTTTCAGCTTTAACAATTTTTACGGAAATGATCATAACCGGAGTTCCATGAATCTGATTGGGGCGTTCTACCAGTCGATGGAAAGCTAAGAGAGAGAGCTACAACTTTTGTGTTGGAGTCGAAGTCAGATTTAGAGTCATATTTTCCAGAATTTTGTTTGAAGATGCTGCATTAGTTTTATTTAGTTTCAGGTCATTTAGAATTGGGTCTGGGTTATGTATTTGACCCAGTTGGGTTGTAAACGAGTTTCTTAGGTTTTTATATTTAACCTAGCAGCTGCAACTGTTCAATATACACTTTTTACGATTTTATTTTATTTTTCTTACGCTTGAAAGAACCGGAATGGAGAACTAATTCCAAGGCAAAATCTTGCTGATTACAGGTTCCATCATACTTTGAGGTTATAATAATTTTCAATCCAAATTCTATTCCTTTCAATATTATGATATGTGATTATTGTTTGCTTAATTCGATTATTATATATTAGTATTGATTTAATTTGATTGTTGTATGATCCTTGACCGTAGTCACGTTAGCGTTTGCTTAATTCGTTATCGTGTTTGATTAAACCGTGTTTGCTTAATTCACGAGAGCTTAAATCCGTTTGCTTAATTCGGATAATAGGAACATACATCACATAAAACCAGTTGCGCTTGTCAATGAATTTTATAATCAAATAGGAATAGATAATCCGCTTAGGAAGTTGAAATTATAATAACCAATGATAAGTTGGAACCCAAATCAGTAGGATTAGCCGTTTTAGCTTATTTGGTAATCACTTTTTTATTTTAATTGTTTTTTTCTTCAAATTAAAATATATACCCCCATTAATCGTTACTATCATTAGTTAATAAGATCAAGAATCCTTGTGAGACGATTCGAGTCATTGTCGCTATACTACGTTTACAAAAATCACTTGTTTTTGATCCGTGCGCGACACGCGGATCAAATTGGAGCCGTTGCCGGGGATTCTTGTTGTTATTAACCGATTTTATAGTCATAGATATAGTTTGCTTGCTAGATTTTTTTTTTGTGTTTGTTGATTTTCAGGGTTGCAATACCGGTTGCAGTATAGTGATAAGTTTTCTAGCCTTTCAGGTAAGTTGGAAGCTACTGTTTCGATTTGCTCCGATTTTTTTTCCAAAAAATCAGAAATAAATCAAAGAACAATACTCTTTTAGAATAGAATTCTAAAAGATTTCGACCCTCAAAATCGCAAATTCCGCGTTTTTCTATTTTATTTGATTTATTTTCTATTTTCATATATTCAAAAAATCTAAAATTTTTTGTGCGAGCTTTATTTGATTTAAATAGATTTTTAGCGTTATTGTTATATTTTTTAGATTTTATTCTAATTGCTTTTCTTATTTTCCATTCATTTTAAATCTGTAGTGATTTTATTTGATTCAACGTTGATTTAATTCTGATTTTAAATTTGATAATCAGATCATGACTGATCAAAGAATGCTTAGAGAACTTATTGTCTCTGATGTGAATTATAATTCTTTATGTATTGAATATCCTGATGTTGTTGATGCACCTTTCGAATTGAAATTTGGTTTAACACACTTGTTGTCAAGTTTTAATGATTTTGCAGGTGAGGATCCACATAAGCATATGAATGAATTTCAGGTTGTGTGCTCTGCACCTTCTGAACCTTCACTAGAGGACCTTGTCAAGCAAATTGCTGCAAATAATCTCCAGTTTCAGCAATAAACAGATTATAGTCTTCAGGCTTTGCAAACACAACTTGATCAACTTACCACTTCGGTGAATGCTATGCTGCAAGCTCAAGGATCAAACCAACAACCTTCAGAAGAACATTCTATTTTTCAAATAGAGTTGCCTTCTAAAACTGTTGATGATACTTGTATTAATTTGTTTGCAGCTGATTTTCCATCATTGTCTGATTTTAATGATGTTTACTCTTGTGATGTTTGTACTGACACTAAAATTTGCTCTGTTTGTGCTGAAATTGAGGTTGCCTTGCAAGTTGATATTCTTACTGCAAATGAGGTTGCAAATAAATTTGTTCATGTCAATGAAGCTCTCGACACCCCGGCTTCCCGAAACAAACCATCCATCGAGAAATCACCCTCTTTAGAGCTGAAGCCATTTCCTAATAATTTACTTGAATTTGTGCAGGAAGAGAAATCATTACAGGAACATAAGAAGAGAATTGGATGAAATTTGGTTGACACTTGTGATATTAGCCCATCCATGAGTATGCATATGATCTTAATTGAAGATGGAACAAAAGTAGCGAGGCATCTCCTTAATCCTTTGATTCTTAAAGTTGTTGAAAAAGAGATTACTATCCTGTTCACATTCAACATTTTTACTTATCAAAGATTCTTCTTTGATCCTGGAATAAAAGGCGAAGGCACTAATAAAAACTTCAATATTAATGGATACTACCTAAAGCTACTCTATGAGATCCCCACTTTGGAAGAAGAGACTGTAGAAGAGCTCTCTTTAGGAAATGCAGCTTATGTGATCACATATCCCCCTTGACTACTCGGGTGTGTTCTTTCCTTTCTCTCCCTCTTATTTTATATTTATGTCCTTTCATTGAGGACAATGCTTGTTTTAAGTGTGGGGAGGGAATAATTTTTTTCTTTGTTTTTGTTTGTTTTGTTTTAGAAACACTAGGCATTTTTTTCTGAATGTTTTAGGCTATAGATTGTTTTGAGGTTAGTTGTGGAGACTTGGGAAAAGTTCACAAGATCGATATCGTTTTAACACCTTAAATCTCCTGAATATGGAATTTTTTTTGAATACTTTATGCCATAGCCTTGAGTTCTCATCCTATATCTCTTAAGTATTTTATCAAGCAGTCAGCACCATCTAGAAATCACACACTAAGTAATTAAGCTGATGCAAATAAGTGAATGATCTTACGCTTAAAAAGAAATCTGAATAGGAATCCGCCTTTTAAGTTAGGTGACCCTCACCCGGTCATTTAGCCTAACGGATGTGAAACCTTAAGAAAATAATAATAATAATAATAATTTGTTGTTACTAAAGTAAATTTAAAATATTGTCAAGTATGGATCATAATCACAAACAGGCTTATTTACCATGTGTATGAATAGATAACGGGCTTAATGTGATTGCACTAGAATGAAAGAGAGCAAAATGGAGGATGAGTAAGTTAGGCTTAAGCATAATAACATGATTCAAAATGGTTTGTATATGATGGAGGCTTATGACCGCACAATTGCGGATTTGTGTTCTTACGATATCCTTAGTGTGTAAGATTAGTACCTGTCGATGCTATCTTAATCGAAAAAGAGTTTGTAGCCTAGAATGAGTATCTGAATGATGTTGTGTTTCTTGAGTCTTGAGTTTATTTTTGCTCGGAGTGCAAAAGTTCAAGTGTGGAGGAATTTGATCAGTGCATTTTAATGCACATTCTACCATGTTTGCACTTAAGTATTTCTTTGGTTTTCTTTGTTTATTTTTATATTTTAATTTGTTTTTCTATTTTATTTTATTTTTGGCTTAATTTAATTTTCGTACTTAATTTTCAGCTTTAACAGCTTTTACGGAAATGATCATAACCGGAGTTCCAGGAATCTGATTGAGGCGTTCTACCAGTCGATGGAAAGATAAGAGAGAGAGCTACAACTTTTGTGTTGGAGTCGAAGTCAGATTTGGAGTCATATTTTCCAGAATTTCGTTTGAAGCTGCTGCATTAGTTTTATTTAGTTTCAGGTCATTTAGAATTGGGTCTGGGTTATGTATTTGACCCAGTTGGGTTGTAAACGAGTTTCTTAGGTTTTTCTATTTAACCTAGCAGTCGCAACTGTTCAATATACACTTTTTACGATTTTATTTTATTTTTCTTACGTTTGAAAGAACCGGAATGGAGAACTAATTCCAAGGTAAAATCCTGCTGATTACAGGTTCCATCATACTTTGAGGTTATAATAATTTTCAATCCAAATTCTATTCCTTTCAATATTATGATATGTGATCATTGTTTGCTTAATTCGATTATTATATATTAGTATTGATTTAATTTGATTGTTGTATGATCCTTGACCGTAGTCACGTTAGCGTTTGCTTAATTCGTTATCGTGTTTGATTAAACCGTGTTTGCTTAATTCACGAGAGCTTAAATTCGTTTGCTTAATTCGGATAATAGGAACATACATCACATAAAACCAGTTACGTTTGTCAATGAATTTTATAATCAAATAGGAATAGATAATCTGCTTAGGAAGTTGAAATTATAATAACCAATGATAAGTTGGAACCCAAATCAGTAGGATTAGCCGTTTTAGCTTATTTGGTAATCACTTTTTATTTTAATTGTTTTTTCTTCAAATTAAAATCTATACCCCCATTAATCGTTACTATCGTTAGTTAATAAGATCAAGAATCCTTGTGAGACGATTCGAGTCATTGTCGCTATACTACCTTAAGTCACCATCCTCGCTCGAGCACAACGACTTGGGGGCTCCTGTTCTGGACTGACCTAGCAAGTGCCCTACGCCTAATTGAGGCCCAATCCAGTATACGTCTAGGCATAAGCCCAATAAGATACTACCGAAGATATGATCGTTGGTAAATAGAGTCGTTGGCATGTAGTCGTTGGGGACTTCCTTCACACGTACCCTAACACCTTTCACGCGGCCAACTGCCATCCAGAATTACAGGAAGCAGTTATGCTCAATCAAAGGCTACACACCCACAATCCACTGACATATGCCCTTATAAATACCCTCCACCTTTGGAGGACCATGTATTCAATTCTAATAACTCAATTCTTTCTCATGCTTTAGTTTGTCTCACACTGAAACTTACTTGAGCGTCGGAGTACCTTGCAGGTACACCACCCCCTCTCCTACAAGCACCATCACATTCCCAACTGATGACCACGAGGACCTGACCGAATTATCTCTGTATAAGTGAAATACGATATAGGTGTAGGAAAATAGTGTAACAATAATATTTTTTTAGTTTATATTAAAATATGATAGAGTATACAACACTCTTTTACAATATTGATATATTTCATTACTACCTTTTTCATAGTATGTTAAACAAATAAATAAAAGACAAACAATAATATTCTTAATTTCTCAAATATAAGAATATAGAGTTTTTCTAAAGTGATTTATAGTAAATCATATAGTTACTTTTATATTAGTGATCATGTTAGAGAAAGTAATGATTAAGATAAGAATTCTTATATTTTAATTAATGACAAAAAAAATTAAATTTGTAATACTTTATTCATCATATAGCTAAAGTTTATTGATATAATCATAAATTTGTTAAATTATTGAAAATTTTATTTGATAATAAATAACTAGGAACTTTAATTTTTTTAATTTAAGCCAAAATAAAGATAAGTTAAAAAAATATTAGAATTGATTTTAAAATATAATTCACTAATGATAATTTTTAATTATATAAATATGCAAATTAAATTCTGGTTGTCTCTTTCGACTCATAAGTATATATTTTTATTTGCAATTAAAAATTAAAATATATATTTTTATCTATAACTAATTATAATAGATGATAAATTATTATAATATTAATTATTAATCATACTTATTTAAAATTCTTTAAAACATAATTAAAATCTAATACAAAATAAATATATCTAATTTACCTTCGGTCCTCAATCTAGTTTAACATAAAATTGAAACATGTTATGTCATCCATTGAGAGACGAAGTATATAGACAAGATAATGAAAAAAATAAAATAAAAAATTGATAACTCTTTTAACGGTTTTTAACAAACTTGAAGACATTGGTGGCATTCCGTACAAAAACATTAAAAATGTTGAAAGAAGATATTCTATCGAGGGACATGTTTATGACATTATTAGACTGAGAAATACTCTGAAGTGAATCTGTACTGAATCTTTGGTTAGCATAGTTATATCAAGACAAAAATGTATATGAGTTGTTTGTATAAAGACATGTTTATGTTCAATAGTTTTATGCTTATATTTTAAAATTTGATATATGATTTTGAAAATTCAAAAATTATTTTTAATTTTTCAAAATTTCAAAACATAAAACAGTAAATCACCCAAAACAGAGCCTTGAATTTTTTCGTTTATTTCGATACTTGTTTCTCAGTAGATCTTAAGAAAACATAGATATATATTCCCATTTCATATCATAAAACTTTATTTTGACTCAAATATTAAAACTTCTATTGGGACTTAAATGAAACGCCCCTTTGAATGTGATAAACCTTCAACTATAGACATTCTAAACAATCCCAAAAAAATGTAACAGGAAAGGAAACACTGTCGTTATTTATTCCCTTAAGATTACCATCCTGACACAGAATTATGTGCATCAAATCTTATCTCCATATTTTCACTAAGCAATCATGGCTAGCCGAGGCAATCAATTCATCTTCGGGTGAATCTGCCAATCCAGCAATCAACCCTTTGTGTGCCATTACTGACATTGTTCTACTGCTCTCAGTTGGACTCCAGAATTCAAAGTTCTGCAAAATTTTGTCAATTTAGAAGGGGACTGGAGTTTCTAATTTATGCTAAAAAACTATAATTTTAGTAGGAGTGTTTAATCCATTATATGAACAAAGCTGACATTGTTACCTGATAGCCACCAATAACTAAGAGGTTAGAATACGACGGGTGAAATACGCACGATTGAAACTTGTTCCCGTTGGAAAGCAACTCACTGATGCATTTTCCATCTGACCAAACTCGTGCACAGTCTTCACTGACAGAAGCAAGAAACTTTCCACTTCTATCCCAACAAATGGAAGCAACATCTTTATCGTGTTCCTAGAAGGAAATGAAATTCAGTTATGATACATGTTGTAAAAACTGTCGTATATTATAGATAAGAATTAACCTTTAAGTTACCTTTAGATTGCACACAACTTTAGCAGTCTGAACATCAATTAGTTTGGGAATATTTCCAGTAGCAGTAGCTATAAACTTCCCATGAACAGGCTGAAATCTAACTTGTTTACTACCTCCCTGCAATACATTATTGATATTAATTGGCTTCATATTTTTAAAGCAAGTTTTTAAGCATATGAAGGAGTACAGCATATCTAGCTAAAAAGCAACACCATGGTTAAGGGCTTGTTATATATTGATTATTCACTATTCATTTCTAGGACAAATAGCAACACCACGGTTAAGGGCTCGTTATATTGATTATATACATATTATTATTCCAAACTGACCTTAGTTATATGTAAGATAGAACGCTGGTTCACATTCCACATACGAATTATGTCATTGCTATCACACGAGCAAAGAAGGTCCACCTTAGTTGGGTGGAAATCCAGTGACATTACTTGTTCAGAATGTCCAGAAAGGCTGAACAATGATTTTTTTGGCTATACCATGAAACAAAACAAAAGTTAGATAGTTATCACTAAATTTGCCATAAAAAACAATGGAAGAAAAGGTGAATGAAAGTGCAAACAGGAAAGAAAAGATAAAAGTGAAGGGAAGATGGAAACGATGCACATTCTAAATAATTGGATGTCATGAATATACACGAAGAAAATCAAGACAAGAAGAAAGTGATAAATAACAGCTTACTCTGTCTGCATCCCATACTCTTACAGATTTATCAAAGGAAGATGTTGCAAATATAGTTGAACCTGGTCTAAACCGAACGTCTGTGATGAGAAGTGAATGTGGTTCTTCAGTGGCATAATTATTAAAAGTGTCCATCTTCCAAATAAAAACCTGTCATCACAAACTGCAATTAGTTCGGAACACAAGGAAAATCCCAGACCATGATTAAGAAGGGATAAGCTAAAATAAATTTGGAGGTTGATTAGCTTGAACAACCTTCTTGTCATGCCCAGCACTTGCCAGAAATTTTCCATTTGATGAAAAATGGCTGGCCAAAACCTTGCTTTTGCTTGAGTGAAGGCATCCAATTTCTTGGAGTGAAAAATCTATCAAATGGTTAGAAATCCTTGTGTTAGACAAGTATTTATAATCTCAAGAAGAATAAGAATGAAGGCCACATAATAATCTCGTTATATGCAGTTCAGCACTAACTAAGGGGATAAAAAAAAATACAAAAAGGTTTATGGTATGTACTACATAAGCCTCTATCATTATACTAACAACCTATGATAGTTGACTTCATCCTGCAAAAAGGTTTTTGCCGCTCTTATTACGATAACTCATCTGAAACTACAACACAAGATTAACTTAAAAAGAAGATTTTAAAACTATACACTGCTAAAAGAAAAATTTGCTATGGGCTCATATCTGGCGTCTCTGCAAATCAGTATGAGAAAGCATAATCTGAAAATGAAGCACACAGTACAGATTGCATAAAGGCAGAGTGCTCTAAGCATAAGTCCATGAATATTTTACCTTTATTTTCATTTCTACTGTTTGCTCCTGAAATTCGTTTCAGATTTTTAAAAGGCATAGTTCGATGATCAGAATTTCCATCTTCAATAGACAGATAAGAATCCACATTTTCATCTTCTGGCTTTTCATCTGCCGCATCCACACAGTCCTATTGTTTATATTCCATTGGAAAGAATACAAGTTTAGAAGACAGGAATCAAATTGACAAAAGAAAAGAAAAATGAAGTAACAACAACGGTAGTAGATTTAAACAAAGTTATTCATTGTAAGTAGGAATGAGAAGCTATCAAGCTTTTTCTTTTAAAATATATGAGAACCTACCAGGACAGGTTCTCCAGGTCCCAAGCGGTCTGTTATCTTTCTCTTTGCATGGTTCTGATTGAGAATAGGTATACATATTTTTCAGAAACATTAGCATAATAATACTTTCTGTTGCCAATAAGCTATAATGCAAGTGCAATGACTTGGAACTTTAAAATGTTGAATACCATACATCAAGATTTTGGGACTGCATCTCCATTTGAAGATCCGGCTTACATTGAGGTTCTCCAACTATAATTTGGTCCAGTATCTGTATCATCATGGGATTAGTTTGCACGGAAGACAATACAATAACATGAAAACAATTCATATGAAATTTGGAATCTTATAGACAACTTTATCAAACTTTATCACTAGTTTCAGTCAGACGATAATAATGACAAACAAGAGCTTTAAGAAGAGGGAAACGAAACAACAAGATAATCCTTCTGTCAAATGCAAAGGATCCTAATGAAAACCATGATGTTGGACACAAAAACCACAAGAATTTTTATGCCCTTAAATTATTTTCACAAGCAACGAAAAAGTAACACAATCTTGAAGTCATCTTCATCTACTTAAATTTACTTTGGTATAGATTAGCCATCCTTAAATCATATTCCGTTTTGTATAATACCCTTAATTTATCGTGTTTGGTTAATCCAAAACAAGTCTTACATAAAACCATGTTTCACAGATAAACTTCAATTGTCTTCTCCACTTGTTTGTTAATTCTTCATTTTGACTTTCTCTAATGTTCAGACTTATGAATCCAATGAATTAAATTATTAATGAGCAATGTTTACTAACAAAGAGAAAAGATTGTGAACTAGGCTTTCCTTGCATGATGTTTCACTTAGTTAGATGATCTACCACCACTATTATGAGAAATAAAGCTTCCATGAAAACCAAAAATCAAACAAATGTCTTCCGGAATATCAACCGGTGGGACACGAAAAAACAAACCTCTCTATCCTTATTGCTTGTTTCATTCTTGGGAATCTCTGGATATTGACCGTTACATCTGGTAGACTCTCTAGGAGCTGTGAGAGTCTGACTATTTGAAGTACTTGTAGGTTCTTGACCAAGGATTGCTTCCGGATTTTCTCTGTTCAACACATGAGGCTGCTGTCCATTGTTTGGGATTTGTGAAAGTGAAGTTAGCATCTGGTTCTGCAGAACCAGGAAATTCCTAGTCAATAGAAAAGGATAACAATGTAGTACCACCACAAACTTTCATATACACTTCAACAGAAATTTAGAGAAAAACTGAATACAAATGGAATTCTTTGTCCAAACGATTCCACAAGTATACTACGTCACCCACCTTTAATGGCAATGCATTTTTTGGCACAAAATTAGGAGCATCATAGTTGTCTGCAAACAAAAATAACCATTAGGATCTTAAAATATATAATACATTACTCACTAATCAGCAAAGGAATCAAAAAATATTTTCAATAAAACTGAAATATGAATTTTATTGTTTACATCCAAATGGGGAATAAGTTCAAGACATACTTGTTAGTTGACCATTACTTCTGGTAGAGATTCTAGGAGCTGTGAAGGTTTGATTATTAGAAGTACTTGTAAGTTCTTGACCAAGGGCTGCATCCTGATTTTGTCTGTTCAACTCGTCCTGATTTTGCCTGTTCAACACATGAGGCTGCTGTCCATAGTTTGGAATTTGCGAAAGTGAAGTTAGCATCTGGTTCTGCAGAACCAGGAAATTTCTAGTAAATAAAAAAGGATAACAACGTAGTACCACCGACAAACTTTCATATACACTTCAATTGGAATTTAGAGAAAAACTGAATACAAATGGAATCCTTTGTCCAAAAGATCCACAGGCATACTATGCCACTCACATTTAATCGCAGTCCATTTGTTGGCATAAAATTAGGAGCTTCATAGTCTGCAGAAAAAAATAACCATTAAGATCTTAAAATATACAATACATTACTTACTAATCTGCTAAGGAATAAAAAATATTTTCATTAAAATTGAATATGAATTTTACTTTTTACATCCAAACGGGGAATAGGTTCAAGACATACTTGTTACTTGACCGTTACATCTGGTAGAGATTCTAGGAGCTGTGAAAATCTGACAATTAGAAGTACTTGTAAGTTCTTGATTTAGGATTGCGTCTTGATTTTGTCTGTTCAACATTTGAGGATGCTGTCCATAGTTTGGTATTTGCGAAAGTGAAGTTAGCATCTGGTTCTGCTGAACCAGGAAATTTCAAGTCAATAAAATAAGGATAACAATGTAATACCACCAACAAACTTTCATATACACTTTTATAGAAGTTTAGAAAAAAATTAAATACAAATGGAATTCTTAGTCCAAAAGATTCCACAAGCATACTACATCACCCACATTTAATTGCAATCCATTGGTTGGCACAAAATTAGGAGCTTCATAGTTGTCTGCAAAAATAACCATTAAGATCATAAAGTATATAATATATTACTCACTAATCAGCTAAGGAATAAAAACTATTTTCAATAAATTTGCATATGAATTTTATTGTTTACATTCAAATGGGGAAAAAGTTCAAGACATACTTGTTACTTGAGCTCCATCTAAAGGCAGCATTGCTTTTTGTCTTGCATCCAGAGGGTTTCTAGGTATGGGAGGCCCCACACGCATACGAATTCCACTATCCTGAAAATTTAAATGATATTAAATAAATATCTCATGACATAGACTGAGTTTTCTATTCTCATTGTTATATGTTGTATTTATCATGTATATTGAGCTATAGTATACCTTATAGACTTGCTTCTGGAGCTGGTTGCCTACATCTTGCGATGGGTGACTGCCAAAACAACATAATGGTACGTAAGGAGAAATATTGAGGAAATTTTGTCTATATGTAAAACCAATTTAAAATGTGCAACTATACACGATGTACTCCTTTCAATATACATAATTTTATTTTAGCAGAACAACTCTTTTTCAGATTTATCATGTAGAAGTGAAACCAGCCAATGCCTATGAAGGGTGAAGTAGCACAGTTATATAAAGTGTTACTATAGATTAATGGACCTATTGTGGACTATTCTGTTTATGGTCTTAAAGGAACGTATATCTGCATGAGGTGAAAACAATAATCACATGATAACCATTCAAATTGAAAATATGCATCTTTACAATTACTTTGAACTACTCCCTGAGAAGAAGTCCAGGTTATTTTCACTGAAAAGAGCAAGCACACTTGGATCAATATTTTCAGCAAAATTGCCAAGGGGCTCATTATTTTGCAGCCTTGAAGGTATCATCAAGTGAGAAGCTTGTTGTGCCATGATGTTGTTAAAGCTAGAGCTGGCTTGAAACTGTTGGGATCTCTGCTCAATCATTGGCATTTGGGGGATTCTAAAAGAGGAACTATCATCCATTGGAGTATTGGTCAATCTAGGAACCTGAAAATTGGAAAATGTAAGACTAATAAATGACTGAGATTACACAAGGGGTTAACAGAAAATAAGATTATCAATTATCATTTAGTTACCACCTTATTAGAGGACTGTGGATCAGACCCTTGATGCCTCTTTACTGTAGACAAATATGTCTCATAGAAAATAGTCCACCATTCATGCAGAAGTCCATCTGGAGAATCAAGCTCTAAATTCAAACATTTCGGGTCTGTACTCATCAATTCAAAATGAGATTTAGTACACCAATGTCAAAACTAAAAATCTTAAATTCAATTATCATTGTTTCAATTTCAAATAACTCAACGATGAAGAATCAAACTGATCAAAAAACCTAATCAAAATGAAATTCATTATTCAAAATGAGATTTAGTACACCAATATCAACACTAAAAAGCTTAAATTCGATTATCATTGTTTCAATTTCAAATAACTTAACTACGAGGAATACTGATAAAAAAACCTAATCAAAATGAAATTCATTATTCAAAATGAGATTTAGTACGCCAATATCAACACTAAAAAGCTTAAATCTGATCATCACTGTTCCAATTTCAAATAACTTAACAACGAAGAATCAAACTGATCAAAAAACCTAATCAAAATGAAATTCATTATCGGAAAAAGCAACAATTAATCCCAAAACATACAAACTCCCCTGCATCAGTCCATCCACTAGTACTAGATTACATCACAATCAACAAAAACCTTTAATTCTATCATCACCTTTTCAATTTCAAACAACTTAACGAAGAAGAATCCAACTCAAAAACCTAATCAAACACAATCCAAAATCTCCAACTCCAAGTACCAATTGATCAAACCCTATAACTAATCTTATTCAAATCAAATCCAAATAAACAGTTATCCCGCCAAAATGACACCACCAACTACAACATCATACAACATCACGACGAATAAAACATGAAAAACACGCTAAAACTACAAATAAACTGATTAAACAAACACTCTCTACGTATATAAATACATAAATTCGTATACAAATATACATAACATACAAGTAGGAGTTTGTGGAACGGTGGTTTCGTTCGTGAAATTCGCAGCAGTGCTATACATTCCCCTTTTGATAAGATATTCATGCAAAAAGTATTCAAACCTACAAAACACAAAATCAAAATCAAAACTAAAAAAAAAAACGATCGATTAATATTCCATCATTCAATCACTCACATTGCATGAACGTCTAACGAATCGTCATTGTTAGAGTCCATGATGAAAACGATGAATGAACGTAACGTAAGCTAATTTTTCGCTACTGAGAGGGAAAAAAATTGAGAAGAAAAGGGATTGAAATTGATTTGAAAAAAAGAAGAAAATGAAGTGAAGAGTGACAGTTCCATGCAAACAGGAACGAAAATTGGGTTTAGGGGTAAAGAAATTGTGTGAGAGTGACACTATATAGTACTGAGCACAAAATCAAGTGGGTCCCACGCGGTTTGGAATTTTGGATTGACTTGAAAAGTTAAAATTCGTTTGTTTTTCTTAGTATATGCACACACTTTGACAATTATAATTGACCTAATACAAAGAAAGTAATTTTTTAATATTATTATTATTTATTACTTTTTGTTTTTTCTTTTAATGAGAGTGAGTGTTCAATGTACATGAGGTGTCATGAGATATTTTTCAAAATTTTAATATATTTTATTTAAAATTTAAATTAAATATGTTTGACTTTAAATTTATTTATACTATATATTTTTTATTTGGTATCAATTACCATTTGAGAGATGTATGGATACTTTATTTATTCTTTTTTTCCTATTTTATTTTGTTGTATTTATTTTGAATTATACTTTATTATATAACATTTATTTATTATTATTACTATTTTATTTTGGTCAAGGATTTTATTTTGATTTACTTATTTTTCCTTTATAGTATTTATGCAATAAAGCTGTAATCTATATTAAAGTTGAAAAATATGACCAATTGATCGGATATTGAAAAATATAATATTTCACTGTGATTGTTGATCTGCCGTTAAGATTGGAAATGAGTCGAGTCGAGTCGAGTTGAATTCGTCTCAGTTCGGCTTGACTCATAATGAATTTGTTCAACTCAAATTTTGGCTCGAGTTTAACACGAACTATTTTTAAGTTTAAACTCGATTCGTTATACATTCACGAGTAATTCAATTTGACTCGTTAGGTTCAACTTACTTGCTTCACGGTCATAAAAACCATTTTTTAAAGTCTATTTTTTTTTTCCTATAATTGATATTTGATATTTAATATTAATTTTAAAAGAAAGTATTGAAATAAAATAAAATTTATTAAATTGAAATTTAACTTTATCTCAAAAATCTACTAATTCATAAGTTAATTAATTTATATGATACTAATTTTATTTGTATAATTATTTTTAGATATATTTTACTCGAGAATATAAATTATCAATTAATATCGTTATATTAAAATAAAGTATAAGGTTAAAATTTATATTAAATCCTTAAACCTACTCTTAATGACAATACAATATTTCTCCTATATAATCTAGTTGACTCATGAACATAACGAGTCAAACTATATATAGTTCAAGTTCAACTCATTTAATTAATGAACTTAGTTTTTCGCTCCTATTCAGCTCATTAGGTTCATGAACCAAGTTCAACGAAATTATTGTCGAAGCAAATTTTAAACTATTCTCGAGTTGATTCGGTTCATTGTCAGTCTTATTTGCAGATCTCAAAGATGGATGAACTTACAAATACTTTAAACATATACTATAAAATCTAAAGAAATGTTCATACATATTTTTCTAAATCTTAAATCTTACACTTATGATCCTCAGTAAAAGGAGCGTCTTTGAGGACATGCAAGGCGGACTACCGCATAAGACGTCAAATATGCCAGAATTAAGCTATTGCTAAATAGGATCTCATATAATATTTTTTAGGTTAAATAATGATTAAATAGACCCCTATTTATTTTACTATGATTAAACTATGACTAATCTACACAGAACCTCCAAAAAAACTGCAGATGACTATTCTCAATAACAATACTCAATTATATATATTACTTCGTCTAAACTCAAATAAAACAAAACATAAATAAAATAATTTAAGTAATGAAATGCATGTACACCTCTAAATTTATATACTCGTATTTGACACCTATAGGTGACTTTAGTTCACCCACACCCATCATCCCCATTTTAGTTCTTTATATGAGACACACACAATTTTTTGTATTATATTACACCTTCACATTTTTGTAAATAACTCAATTACATTTTTCAAATCTCCATACAATCTACCAAAAAATCTAAAATGGGTCATACTAAATCCAACAATATATTGATCTGTGCATATTGATGCACATTCTTCTGCTATTGTACTTAGACATTTCCATAGTTTATTTCAGGATTAATAGTCATTTACCCCCTGCCATATAAATGTTATTCGGAAAAAAAAACCGTAAAAAAATTGCATGGAATGACTCAACTTTTTAAAATATTTCACTTTAAACCTTTACCAAGCCACATCATAAAAAATGTTGATGTGGTATCATTTTTTTTAATTATATTTTATTAAAATAAAATGCCACATGTTTTAATAGTTTTTGGGGTGACCAAATTACCTTTCTGTTAGACGCTGTGGCGAGTGATCTAGAGGGGGGGGTGAATGGATCACTCCCTTGTTTTCAAGGATTTAGAAAGTTTTTCAGAGTTTTCAAAGAATTATGGAAGCAAAGGTCCCGAATAGAATAAGCGTCTATTCTGAACCGGCCACTAGAAGACCAGACAAGCGATAACGTGCTGGATTTTACGATTGCTATGATAAAGGATTAAACACACGATATGAAAACAGTTGAATGCACCTATCACTAAATCAATTTCCAATGAATCGTAAAACAAATTAAAACGAAAGTAAAGATAGAGAGGAGAAACAATACGCCGAGATTTGGTAAGGAAGTTCCCCACGGTCGTCCTCGCGTGTGGGTACGTCTCCCTCTCAATTTCAAATCGAAATTGAGAATTCTTATATCAAAGTTGCTGAATCCGTTGATTACAAGGTTCAAATACAAAAACCAGAATTCTAAACTCCTAGAATTTCCTATTGTATCAACCTCCACTCGATTTGAGCCCAATCGAGATTTCCTGCAAGTTACACAATCAATCCGCCGGTTCCACGACCTATTTGCGAAATCCACCGATTCCAAAAACCCTCGTTGCGGCTGAATCTGACTTGTAAACGTGACTCACAAAACCCTCAAGAATACGCCCGTTCTTGAAGGAAAACCCAACTGGTTTTTCCCTTGAAACCTTCTATCAATCTTCAACTCAGCTGGATCTACGATCGTACCACTGAACGTTGTCTCGAAAGCCTTCAATTCACAGGACAGCAAACACTCTTGCTGATGTTCTTGAATAAGATCTTTGAGAAGATGATGAAGATGTCTTGATTCTAGGTTTCAAGCTTGCTCAACAATGAAGTTCCAACACTCCAAAAACCCTATCTTGATGTGTTCTTCAATGTTCAATCACTACAAAATTCGTCTCACCAATTTCTGTAATCTGTGATCTGTATTTTTAAAATGAAAAACAAACACATATATATATATATATATATATATATATATATATATTGCAGAATCTGTTAGGCAAATAACAGAAGAATGAATCGATTCAAGCTTGGATGAATCGATTCATACTGATTGAATTTGAGAAAACAGAATTAGTTAAACTGCATGAATCGATACATCAAAGGATGAATCGATTCATTTTACGAAATCCAGAATCCACACAACAGCATGAATCGATTCAAGCCATAATGAATCGATTCATTATGCGTATTTTTCCCAAAATCCATAAACAATGAAGAACAAGAGAACCAAAGTGATACAAGCATATTTCTTAACATAGAACAAACATAAAACACTTTAAAATTCATAATCGATCAAAAACCAAGGGTGCTCACAAACTCCCCCTTTTTGATGATGACAAAATTTTTGAAGTGTGAGAGAGAACTCCCCCTGAGTTTGTGCTCATCATTGTCTTGTCACACTTACCTTTTTCTCCCCCTTTGTCAACAACAAGAAAGGGTTATAGATGATGAACTAAAAACAACAAAACTAAGATACAATGGCAAAATTCACTCACAAAGAATGAAATAGAAAGCGCAAACAATTGAAACAAAAGCAAATGACATAAATAAGCAGTGAAATTGTCAAGAAAAGTTATGAATTACAAAGCCAAACCAAAACATAAATTGTTCAAACATGAATTACAAAAGAAACTTAAGCAACACACAAATATGAAATGCAAAATGAAATGCTTCAGTGAGGGATATGGCCACCACACGACTCCGCATCATCATGATCAGGGTCACGGAAGCTTGGAGGAGGCGGTGGAGGAGGCATTTCATCTGGATTCTGCTCCATGAACGCATAACGCCGAAAACGCCTCTGGACTTCGGTACTTTGAAACCGTTCCATAATGCCCGGGTGCGAACGGCAGTCATCCATAAAGTCTGACATCTCATTATAAAACACTTGATGCCACTTAACTAGCTCAGTATGCCAGGAATATTGATTATGGTACATGCGAGTATGTTCATCGTGCCACTCACGATGCTCCTTATGCCATTCAGATTGCTGGACATGCCAAGCACGAGCTTCCTCATGCCGGGCATTGTTTGCCACTTCCAATTGTGCAAACATTTCAGTGAGATAAGCTGGAGCATCAGTGGAGGAAGTCGGTGCAGCCGTCGAGGGAGCAGGATCATAATTAGTGGGAGACCACCTTTGTGGTATCCACTCACCCCATCCGGTGTTTGCAGGTGCATCGGGAGCAGGAATTTCAGCTTCTTCCATATCTTCATCTCTGATTTCTTCCACATATATGTGTTCAGTCGGGTTATCAAAGTTGTAAATGCGAGTACGTGTGCTGCGTTCAAAGAAGTAGTAACAACGACGCTCGATGTCCCATCGATACCCCATATGAGAAAGTGTGGCATTGTTGAATTCCTGCACACTAGATACTGGTACAAGAGGCACAGGAGGAAAAGTAACTTTCCAAAACTTTAGAATCCTCATGATTTGAGAAGCATAGGCAAGGGTTATGTTCTTGGAGCTGTTTCGTGTAAGGAAGATGCGCTTGACAAAGTAATTTGCCCAATTTAAGGGAATCTTTTTCTGCAAAATATAAAGCAAATGGATATCTGGCTTGTCCAAACGAGAATGACCACCGGACCTTGGACGCAATATGTGCGAAAGGATCCAATGCAGGATTCTTGGTACACTTTTGATCATACCTGAAGTTAGTGGCTCATCATCAGCAAGGGGTCTATCCAACTTAGAAATGGATGCACAGAATTCCTTCAAATTAAACTGAGTTTCAAAATTCTGGTCATGCCACATCTGCAAATCGTCCAACTCAGATGGCATACCGAACACAGTGGCCCAGTCAGCAGCTTCAAAACGATATGTTCTTGTTCCAATCAAACACTTAAACATATATCCTCTTGCAGTTCTCACACCAGCATAGAAAGCACGAATAAAATCCTCATGATACTCATCTTTAACATATAAAAAGAAGCCAAGATTTTGTGCATCGACCAAAGCCGCAACTTCTTCTAATCCTAGAGTACGAGCATCACTAGGATCAAACATATGAGGTTTCATTACTAACCTTTATTTGAAGGAAGTTTCAAATTCTTCAATGACAGCCGGATGAAGGATAGCATCCCCGGATGGAGGGATTTCAGGAATAGGAGGAGCCTGAGAAGAAGACCCAATAGGTTCCTTTCCTTTTCTCTTGCTTCTTTCTCTTGGGATCATAATTCTTGGAGGCATGGTGAAGTTTTAGGGTTTGAGAGAAGAAGAGGGGTTTTTGGGATAGTTAGGTTTATGATGCAAATGATGTAACTGATGTAAATGAGATAATGAGAGAGACATAATGGAGATAATGGGGTTTTGTAACAGTTACAAATGTAATGGATGTTGTTGATGTGTCGATTCATTAAAAAAAACTGAATTTTCGTCAGTATGAATCGATTCATTTATGTATGTATCGATTCATTATGCGAAAATTTTTAAAAAGGCAACTGCTATGAATCGATCCAAGTGAGTATGTATCAATACATACTGTAACTGGTTTTGAAAGAATTTGCAAAATTAAATCATGAATCGATTCAAGCTAGTTGGGATCGATTCATTTTGCGAATTTTTGGTTTTGTAATTGAGAATGAATCGATCCAAGTGAGTATGAATCAATACATACTGTAACTGATTTTTAAAAAATCTGCAAAATTAAATCATGAATCGATTCATGAATGTTGGGATCGATTCATTATGCGAAAATTTGAATATTTCAGTGATTTTTCAAGAATTGACACATTTATGCAGAAGCAAAACAATCATTATGCAGTTAAATGAAATGCAACAAGGTATGCAAGCTTAAGAATAACAAAAATCAAAGTTCAAACATTCATATGAAAAGAAGTTCATGTAAACAAATGATCATTAATCAAAACATACATTGATCATACAATATTACCAAGGAGAGGAGAGGAAACGATATTACCTCCATCGTAGTATTCTCATAGGGCACTAGTGAAGGCTATAATCAAAACTTAGCAAATATGATGAGATAAATGGAAATAATATCAATCAAGCTTAAGGCACCAAAGCGGAGAGATCAAGAATTCCCAACTCGCGACGAATGTTGAAGAAAGGTTCAGTTGCCAAAGGTTTAGTGAAAATGTCAGCAAGCTGATTTTTAGTATCAACATGCTCAAAAATGACATCGCCTTTTTCAACATGATCGCGAAGAAAGTGATGTCGAATCTCAATATGTTTGGTGCGCGAGTGTAAAACAGGATTCTTAGTAAGGTTAATGGCACTAGTGTTGTCACACTTAATTGGAATATGTTTAAGTTCAATATCAAAGTCTTGTAGTTGTTGTCGTAGCCACAGAATTTGAGCACAACAGCTACCGGCTGCGACATACTCAGCTTTTGCAGTAGACAAAGCTACGGATACTTGCTTTTTACTATGCCAACTTATCAAAGAACTTGAAAACAGATGACAAGTGCCACTAGTGCTTTTCCTATCTGATTTGCAGCCAGCAAAATCAGAATCAGAATAACCTACTAAGCTACAATCACTTCCTTTGGAATACCAAAGCCCATATTTAGGTGTTCCATTGAGATACCTAAATATGCGCTTGAATGATTTTAGGTGAGATTCCTTAGGATTTGATTGATATCTTGCACACATACACACACTAAACATGATGTCTGGTCTAGACGCAGTAAGATACAAAAGAGATCCGATCATACCTCTATACCTCTTGACATCAACACACTTACCATGTTCATCTTTATCCAAGTTTCCATTGGTAGGCATAGGAGTGACAATTGATTTAGAATCATTCATTCTAAACCGTTTGAGCAGCTCTCTACAGTATTTTGTTTGACATATTGATGTACCTTCATCAAGTTGCTTTATTTGAAGGCCTAAGAAGTAGTTCAACTCCCCCATGAGACTCATCTCAAACTCACCCTACATAACATTAGAAAATTCCTCGACCAAGTGTATGTTAGTTGAACCAAATATGATATCGTCTACATAAACTTGAACTAAAAGAATGTGTTTTCCTTTGTGTTTAATGAAGAGTGTATTATCCACTTTACCTCTAGAATATCCATGATCAAGTAAAAATTTACTAAGTCTTTCGTACCACACACGAGGTGCTTGCTTAAGACCATATAAAGCACGCTTTAACTTGTAGACATGATCTAGATATTCAGAATTTTCAAAACCAGGAGGTTGTGAAACATATACTTCTTCATTTATAACACCATTTAAGAACGCACTCTTTACGTCCATTTGGTAAAGCTTAAAATTCATGGAACACGCATAGGCAAGCAAAAGACGTATAGCTTCAAGGAGAGCAACAGGAGCATAAGTCTCCTCATAATCTATGCCCTCCTCTTGGTTATACCCTTGTGCTACCAAGCGTGCCTTATTTCTAGTTATCACTCCGCTTTCATCTAGTTTATTCCTAAAAACCCATTTAGTGCCTATGATGTGATGATCTCGCGGACGAGGGACAAGTTCCCAAACGTCATTTCTTTTAAATTGATTTAGCTCTTCTTGCATGGCCATTAGCCAAAATTCATCAACCAAGGCCTCTTTGGCGTTTTTAGGTTCCACTTGTGATACAAAAGTGAAGTGAGAACAAAAATTACTTATCTTAGAACGAGTCAACACTCCCTTTGAAATGTCTCCCAATATATTGTCTATGGGATGGTCTTTAGAGGATTTCCAAGCTAGTGGAAGATCCTTTACTTCGGATGTTCCTTCCTCTTTATCTTTTTCAATACATGTATCTTCCTCCTTCTCAATAGCAACCGCTTCGGATTGATCAATTTCCGAACCAGCTTCTTTGAGTATGTCTTGTGTAGATACACCTGCATCATTAAAAGAGATACCTTTTCCGACAATTTTTGGGTAAGACTCATCAAAAGAAACATGGACAAATTCTTCGACAGAAAGTAAACTCCTATTATAAACTCTATATGCTTTGCTTGATTGAGAGTATCCAAGAAAAATGCCTTCATCAGCTTTGGCATCAAACTTCCCAAGATTTTCCTTACCGTTATTCAATACAAAACATTTACAACCGAACACATGAAGGTGAGACAAGTTGGGCTTTCTCCCTTTTAAAATTTCATAAGGAGTTTTATTCAAAATAGGACGAATTATAATCCTATTGAGAACATAACAAGCCGTATTAATTGCATCGGCCCAGAAGTATTTTGGTAGACCACCCTCATTGAGCATTGTTCTTGCCAATTCCTCTAAAACTCGATTTTTACGTTCCACAACACCGTTTTGTTGTGGAGTTCGAGGAGCTGAAAAGTTATGCTCAATGCCATACTTGTCACAAAATTTATCAAAGAGGTGGTTTTGAAATTCACCTCCATGATCGCTTCGGATTGTAACTATTTTAGAATTCATTTTATTTTGGGACAGCTTTGCAAAACTTTTGAAAGCAGAAAAAGTTTCATCTTTGCTATGAAGAAATATAGTCCAAGTGAATCTAGAGTAGTCATCTACTATTACGAAACCGTAATAGTTTCCACCTAAGCTCTTTGTCCTAGATGGTCCAAAGAGATCCATATGGAGAAGCTCAAGGGGTCTTGAAGTTGAAATTATATTTTTAGATTTAAAAGAGACCCTTGTTTGTTTTCCCATTTGGAAAGCATCACATAGGTGGTCTTTTGAAAACTTTATTTTTGGAAGACCTATCACTAGATCCTTGGATATAACCTTGTTAAGCAAATCGAAATTAACATGCGCTAAGCGTCTATGCCATAGCCATGAATCATCATTTAAGGCAACTAGACATTTAGTGCTTGTTAAGGATACACTCAAAAGATCAAGCATAGATATATATTGTTTACTCTAACACCCTTAAACACAACATTTTGTTCGGTATGTTCAATTTTGCAACATGTTTTTGTGAAAGACACTTTATAACCTTTGTCGCATAGTTGACTTATACTTAACAAATTGTGTTTAAGTCCCTCTACAAGTGTAAACACCCCAAATTTGCCCTCACCCATTCACACTATGGCTTGTGATCATTTCATAGGCATAAACACAATCATATCACCTCATATTACCTTTTTGGTTCATTGCATAGCTTCTAAGTCATCTGCATCTAGGGTTTGTGATCTGAGCAATCCCAGAGCCTCTTGAGCCACTCCAAGGGTCATCAATCACTTCAAGGGGGTCCATGTGTGTTCAAGCATCATATTATATCCTCTCAAAGACAAAGATTCCAAAGAATCACAAGAACTGGGATTGGTATGGATGCAGAGCCAAGTTTGACTGCACAGTTGACCTAAAATTAGGGTTTTGGTTTCAGAGGCTATAACTCCAAATTTTTTGGTCATTCTTGTTTCCATTGGTCTCTATATGGTATAGGGAGTATGCATATCAATTTTCATGAAGAAATTCCATGGGGAAGTCATCTGATCAAGAGTTGACTTTTCAGACAAGTCAGTGCAAAATCAGGGCATCTGAGGCCCCCAATGACCCAACCAATGGGCATTATTCATCATTTTGAGTGTATATGATCTTTATTTGATAATGGAAGAAGGTTGAAGTTCACAAAAATCAAGAATTTGGAGTTTTTGCAAATGTTGACTTTTTGGACATGGTTGACTTTTCAAGAATGTGTCATTTTAGGTCATTTTTCAAGCCTTGATTCTTGATCCAAAAATGCTTCAAATGGAAAAACTTTGGTCATGAAAGTTGTAGAATACATCTTTCCCTTTTCAAAAAGTACAAGAACATGATCAAATTCTTCTTGGATCAAAAGTTATGGTGTGACAAAGTTGGCAAAAATCATTGATTTTCAAGACATGCTTCAAATGTGAATTTTGCAAAATCATGAACCAAGGCTGTTTGTAACCTCTAGTTGACATCAAACCATGACACAAACATTCTATGTGACCTAAAAATCAGAATTGGACCAAAGATCACATGTTTATGGTTTGTGTAACAAGGCATTTTTCATGAAGTTTCAAAAGGTAACAACTTGCAAAACCACTCATCACACTTCCTACCACTTGCAACCTTGGATGCTGAGTTCTGCTAGCCTTTCCCCTCACCCTTGCTGCGCAGCCCCATGCTTTGTACTAGCCTAGAACCAAGCCATACCTCTCTTACACAAAAAGTGGACTTTTGGCAAAAGCAAACTTACCAATCAATAGAGGCCATGTCAAATCATCTGACCTATAGGATTAAAATATACTATCCAAATGCAGGCCATAACACTAAAGAAGCAAGGCTGAAACAACACACAACATCACATACACAAACTCACTCCCTTTTGCAAAACTCTTCGAATTTCTCTGCCCAGCTCACAAACATCTAAACTATTTCCACACTTCAACTCACCATGCCTCATTGAGACCAAAGCATCAAAGAACCAAGTCTGAAACAAGCCATAACACCACTTCACCATTTTCACTCCAACTTGTAGTTTCCTTCGAAACTCTCTCCACAGCTCACAAACATCCAAACAAACTCCACAAACCTTCTCCACTCATCATCTGGACCACAAGCAACCCTTCACCATTGCCAGAAACAGCCTGAATCACCATTGCCATGTTCAACTGAGCTTGAGCAGAAGTTGTTCAAACTCTTCATCCAGCCAACATAAATTTCTCCCAAGCATTCAAGCATCATCAAGAGGTCATAAGGAGTGGATTTCACCAAGAGGGGAGGCCTGAAAGTTGCTGGAGTGAAAGCTTCGAATCTCAGGTATCTCAAGAAATATTTTCCCAGAAATCATTTTTTAAGTTCTTAATCTATTCTATATGCCTTCCTGATCATGAATATGCCTTTGGTTTTGAAAATGGTGGAGAGATGAGAGTTTACCATGCTTCTGAAACTTTTTGCCCTAGAAATAGATTGATTCGATTCAGCCATTGTAGGAATGATAAATTTGTTTTGAGTTGGGGTTTTGATTCGTGAGTGAGTGGGGATCATTCCTGTGTTCTTAGATTTCATTTTAGATACGTGTGTAGAGAGTTAGCATTTTGGAGTGAACGGAGAAGATGACCGGAACACTGTTCCGGTCATCTGAAAGTGATTAACGGCAGGGTTAGGGTTTAAACATTAATTAGCCAGGTTTGAA
The DNA here is from genome assembly GCA_963966055.1 of Lathyrus aphaca. Lineage (NCBI taxonomy): Eukaryota > Viridiplantae > Streptophyta > Magnoliopsida > Fabales > Fabaceae > Lathyrus > Lathyrus aphaca. Next base: position 30,814,778 of record OZ014519.1, on the reverse strand, counting down.
TGCTGGCCTTTGGATTTGGCGCCAGGTCAACGCGCGCGTGTTTTCATTTGAATCTCCACCATCAGATTGCATGACTTTTATTTAATTCAGTTTATTTCATTTTCATTTTTTATTTAATTCATTTGTTTTCCACAATTTATTAAAAATAGTAAAAAATGTCTAAAAATTATGAAACTTTTTCTCATGAGTTTTATTAATTTTTAGGACCCAAAAATATTTTTGTTTTTATTTTTATCATTAAAAAAGTATTTTTAAATATTTAAAAGATTATTTTTAATTGATTAATGGAAATTAATTTATTAAAAATACTTTTAGGTATTTAAAAATCACCAAAAAATTCATGAAATGTTCTAAGACATTTAGAAACATTGTCCAACCTTCAAACCAAATTTCTTTTTTGATCTTGATGCTTTTTGAGAATTTTCTTTTGAATTAAAATCATTTTTGTGCATTATTTTGATCCTAAGTTCAAAAAATCATTTCTGCCTATCTATGAAGAGTTGGACATTGATTCTTCTTGCATTGCATTGTGTTTAGCATGTAGTTTTTGAGATTAAATGGCATTGATTTGATTCTTCATTTTCAATTTGTTTGGCATTTCTTTTGTTTAGGTACCTTAAAAACCCTAAAAACTTGTAAAAATCATAACTTGAATTTGGTTAAGAGTTGAGACCTCTCCTTTGGGCATTGGTTTAGTATAGGATTAGGGGGTCCTTTGTGTGGCATTTTCCATTTTTTATCTTAGGGTTTGCTTCTGTTTTTGGTTTTTGTTTGATGTTTGGTTCATAAACCCTAATTTGGGCTTCCATATGCATCCATCTTGCATTCTCTTGCATAACATGACTTGCCATGACATTCCATGCTTCCATGTGACTCATTTGACATCATAAGACATATAGAAAACATGTTTGATCATTGCATCATGTATTTGCCATGTTGTATGTCATGTGCACTTCATAATTTTTCATGTGTTTTCATGGTTCCTAACTTGCTTCATTTGCATTCATAAGTTTGTATGATCATTTCCATGTGCTGCCTCATGTTTGTAGCATCTCATAGCATCATTAGCATCATGTATATGCTTCTGGTTTTGTTTCTCATCACACCATTTCACCTCATTTTGCATTGCATTGTATTTCTTTTCTAACTTTTCAGGTGGTAAGTGACTTTGAGAAGTGAATTTGCCTTCACTTCTCATAACTTTCTCTTCATCACTCTCTTGCATCTATTACTGCATTTTTGTTTGTGTTTGAGTTTGAGCTTGCTCATTCTTCCTCTTCCCACTTTCTTTCTCCAAGTGACTTGACTTCTTGAATGAAGCAAGTCACTTTGCTTCTCTTGATCCTTTCATCTGCTTCCTGGTGGTTCCATTGAAGATTGTTCTTGCAAACCTCACAAACCTTAGGAACAACCAAGCATGACAATGATTAGGGTTTTGATTAGTCTCCCCCCTTAGTTTCACCTTTGTGTCTCTTTTGATTCTTCTCTTCTCATCTCATAATCAGGGACTAAACCCTAAAGGCTTTAAGGCTTTGTGATTAAGCTTATGCCTGCATCCTTCTATTAGGATGGAGTGTATAACTTTAATCCTAAGTGTTAAACCCTTAATGTGTTTAACTCCCTTAATCAATTCACTTAATAATCATCAGGACATCACACTTGTAACTTGGGCCTTGCATTAGGGTTCTAATTCTTCCTTAATTGGTTAAGAAGGACTAACCCTAGTGTTAATGGACAAGTCCCCCTCAAGTTGTCTTACAAACCCTAAAAAACACTTCACCATCATATCATTAAATAAAATCCACTTAATAAAGGCTTGTTGTGTCATGAGTTTAATCCCTAATCATGGATTAAGTTGAGGAGCTTTCCTCAGCTTAAACATTCCCATCTATTATCCTTCTATTAGGATGGTGTAATGGGTCTGTTTAATCCCTGATTATGGCTTAACCTCATTACCTAACACCAAACAAAAACACAAAAACATCTAATTAATCTCAAGTAGGTTAATGATCTTAATCCTACACCAAAAGGTGATTAAGTGTGAGAATCTGACTTCACACCTAAGGTACTCTCATCACCCCTAAACAGAGGGAGGATGTGATGAGTTTACTAACCCATTGGTTTAGACTTAAGCTCATTAACCTATGACAAACTTTCAAAAGCAATAAAAGACTGAAAACACAAAAAACAAACAATAATCGTCTCCTCCGGGATTCTTTTCTCATCACCTTCACTCACAAACGAGAACTCGCTTCTTCCGTCTAATGCAAGACAGTTCGCACCTGAGCCAGACAGGTCATACACTTGAGCATAGACAAGTAAGCAGTTCACAAGTCAACTCATCTTTCAGTCTCTTTGGGTCGAACTACGGTGTTCTGACTTCCTCATTGCACGAGAGGATACGTAGGCATAACTTAACAGTTATCGAACAAAAGTCTCTGTATATTCCCCCTCTTTCCAGCTTTATTCTTTTAGCTTCATGATCTTGAGCATCCTATTCCTGTTCTTACACTGGCACTGTATATATCACACTTTGCACTTCTTTTGCACTGACACCTGTACATCTTTCCAGCTCTTTTACACACAAATTGCACTGACACTACCACTTTAAAACACAAATCTTTTAAGCGTGGATCCCGTCGAGTACGGCGGACAATCTGGGTGCTAATACCTTCCCAGGTTGTAACCAACCCCTTTCTCAGTCTCTCTGGTTCGCAACCGTCTTATCCATCTTCTTCTAGGTCTATGCAGCATTGCCTTTCCTCCGGGATAAAAATGCCTAGCTGGCGACTCTATTCATCTCCAGTGAGTTCACGGCTGTGTGTTCTCATTGTCCCTCTCGCCGACCGTTCGCGTCTGTACCTTTATATGGGCCATCCCCACTTATCGGGAGCGACAGCTTGGCGACTCTGCTGGGGAACCTTATACTGTGACCAGGGCTTCTGGTTCTTTTTGTGGGTTCCTCCTAGCGCTTGTTTGATTTGTGTTTACTGGGGTGTTATGTGCTGTCTGTGCTTGTATATTTATTTTTGTTTATTTGCTTTTAGGTACAGTTGCTTTATTTGCTTTATTTATAGCTTTACATATATCATACTGTCATGCTGTCTGGCTGGATCTGGTTTTGCTTTGGTGGGTGGGTGTTCCATTGAGAGTTAAGGTCCTATACCTGAGACCTGAGTGACACCTAGGCTAGAGTGAATCATATTCTTTCCCATTCCATTTCGGTCTGGTGCGGGAATATGAAACACGGTTCAGATATGGGTTTCTTCTTGAGAACTCTGTGTTGCAGATTTCCTGAAATGCTAGGGCTATCTGGGAAGCCTGCTAAGTCTGGATGACCTTTAGTATTGACCTTCAGAAACTGAGGTGAATTGGAGGAGGAACTTTTATGGTTATTGTAAACACTGTACCTCCGGGTTAGAAGTGTTTACACTTCTCATAACTGATCCAAGTCTGAGGATCCTTGTTTTAGAACACCACCTGTGAGGGGGTTGGGCTGTTTACAGGTTTGCAGGTACCTTGAGCTCAGAATACCCTGTTACTTTGTTTATTTGAGAGTACTTCATTTTGGGACAGTTCTTGTGATTCTTAAACCCTGAACATGTGGCTCTTTATTTGAGTCCCCCACCTTGGTTACTGGATTTATAGACCTCCATCTGGAATTCTTGGATACACTTGGACCTATATCAGGGCATTTTAATCAGATCCAGCTCAGTCACAAACCCTTGCATATCATTTGCATACATACTCATTGCATCATATTGACATTTGCTTATTTGTGTTTCAGGGTATCCACTTTCATCTTTGGTTTGGTTTTGGCCCCATCTTCAGTATTTGACCCATCCTCATCAGCATCTGCTTCAGTTATCAGCTATCTGCTTCAGTCACTTGCACCAGCCAATCAGTGGCCCATTATTCAGTATCCTCACCAGCACCTGTCTCTACTCAGTCTCAGCAACATGGCTCCTAAAAAGAGTAACATCACCTACCACTTCTTCCAGCCAGAGCTATCTGACATCAGGAGGATTCAGACCCTGATCACTCCAGATCACATACCATTGTTCAGGGAAAACTATGGGGATATACTTGATATGGTTATGGATCTGGACCCCTCACAGAGAAGCCTGATCCACACTTGCATTCAGTTTTATGATCCCCCATTGAGGTGTTTCACTTTTCAAGACTTTCAGCTGGGCCCTCTATTGGAAGAGTACTCCTCATTAGTTGGTATACCTATCAGGGGTGGAATCCCTTTCAACCCTGAGATGGTGTTTCCTGGTAATGGAGAAGTAGCAAAGGCTTTGCATCTGGAGCCTGTCCTGATTGAGCAGCATATGACCTCTAAAGCTGGAATCCCTGGTTTTCATCTGGATTTCTTGATCTCTCAAGCTACCCTGAAAGCTTCTTTAGGAGAGTGGAAAGCTGTTTGCGCCTTGTTAGCTTTGAGCATATATGGAATTGTGTTGTTTGCAGATGAGCCTCGATTCGTTAGTAAGAATGCAATCCATCTGTTCATCTTGAAGAACCCAATGCCTACTTTATTGGGGGATCTTTACTATTCAGTGCATCAGAGGAATGAAAAGCAGAGGGGAAGGTTAGTGAGGTGTTGTGCTCCATTGTTCCACACTTGGCTTCTCAAGCATCTACCCAGGACAGATGCATTTCTAAATCCTCATCAGCAGAGCAACTGGGCTAAGAGACTCACTGCTCTAACTTCAGCTGATATTAGATGGTGCACTCAAAGCACCAAGGGCAGGGATATCATCACCAGCTGTGGGCATTTTCCCAATGTGCCCCTAATAGGAGTTAAGGGTAGTATTAATTACAACCCTCTGCTGTTCAGAAGGCAACTGGGCTATGCACTGGTCCACACTCCTAAGGCACAGGACTTGGTGGAAACTCTTTATTGTGAGAACAAGATTAATCTGGCTACTGTTAGGCAGGCAGCCTGGGCTTGGGATCATGTTCAAACAAAGGGAATAACCATTTTGGGAAAGTGCAACAATGTGGCATCAGCACAATATTATGAATGGTCCCGTGCCAGGGCCCAATTTTCTGGGATGCCCTTCACTATAGAAGATATGCCTGAATCATCATCAGCACCACCTGCCACTGTCAGTTTGGAGGAGTTTGAGAGTTTGAAGGAAAGAAATGAGAAGTTAACCCAGGCTTTGCAGAAGACCCTCCGGGAGAGGAGTGAGGGTATGAGGGAGATTGAGAGATTGGAGAAGTTGAGAGTAGAGCATCTGACTAAGATTGAGAAGTCTGGGGATTATATCAAAAAGTCTAAGGCTGGAGAACAAATTCTGAAGAATGCTTGCAAGGAGGCCCAGTTCCAGAGAGCAAGGACAAACTTGTATCTGAAGGAGAGTCAAGCCCGGTGGGTCAGGATCACCGAGGCTCGTACTCTGGAGGACAAGAGAGTTCAAGACAAGATAGAGCAACTGGAAGCTAGTGCAAAAGAACAGCAAGAAGCCCTGGCAGCAGCCCAGAGGGAGATATCAGAGCTGAAGATCAAAGCAGGAGTGAAGAGGTCAAAAGACCAAGGTCAACACAAGAAGCTAACAGCAGCTGTTACGACCCAGAATCTCCTCATCAGGAATCTCACGGAGCGTCCAGCTGATCCTGTGACCGAAGCACTTCTCAAAGAAGTTCGTGAGGATGAGTTCGGCCTTGGTGTTTGACCATTTGTTTGTTGTTGCTTTCATTCCGTGTATTTTTCATTTTTCTTGTAATGTATTTTGACCCCTCAGAGGGCTTGTATTTGTAAAACAAACTATGTACCATTGGTTTTTTTTGTAATATATGTATTAGTTTGTTCCATCCGAGTTTCACTTCGAAAGCAACATCGACAGCATCTTCAAGGGTCTGGAAGGGTCAAAACTGAATGCCAAGCCGGATACCTTGAAACAAATAAGCATATTGCATTGCATGCTAACACTTTTGTTTGTTTTGTAGGTTTTTGTTTTATTGCCGCTAACTCTGTTGTGATGTTCAGGAACTATTGCTCGGCGCCGAGTATTTCCCCTCAATCGTCCACACCGTTATCCGACCCGTAACAATCTTCCGGGCATTCAAATGGATCAGATGCAGCAGGACCTTATTGAGGTCAGAAATCAAATGGCAAACGAAAGGCTAGAAATGAGGAATCAAATGACGCAGTTTATGGAAGTAATGAACAACATGGCTCAAAGCCAGGAAAGATTAAGGGCCATGGTGGAAAGGCAGAATCAAGAAGATCCACATATAGGGACTGCCGGCACTAGCAACAATGAAAGGGTCCAACCTCATGTTAACCCCCCTGTATTTGGACCACACCTCCATCCTGAGGTCAACATCCCTGCAAATGTTCAAGGGACTGCCACTGCAGCCAGGGTACTTCAAGAAGACCCCCAAGAGGATCAATTCATAGTAATGGGTGCTGGGGAAGAGGCTTATGATAGAAGGTTGGATGAGATAGCTGAGAAGTTGAGGTCCTTAGAGTCTCAAAACTCTTTGGGATTCGACGTCATGGACATGGGCTTGGTAGACGGGGTCAGGATCCCCCATAAGTTCAAGCCTCCCTGTTTTGAAAAATACAACGGGACTTCATGCCCCCGGACTCATTTGCAATCATTTCTGGGAAGGCTGAAGGCCTATACTATGGACGAGAAGCTCTGGATGTTCTATTTCGAAGACAGCTTGACAGGGGCCTCAAGAGAATGGTACTCTCACCTGACAAGGGTAACTATTAGATGCTGGAAGGACCTGGCAGAAGCCTTCATCAGACAGTATCAGTATAATCTGGACATGGCACCCAACAGGACTCTCCTAATGGGAATGTCACAGTCGTCAAGGGAAAGTTTCCGAGAGTATGCCCAGAGATGGAGGCAATTGGCTGCCGCTGTTCAGCCACCTATGTCTGAAAGGGAAATGGCAGACATGTTTATGAACACCCTTCAGGGAACATATATTGACAGGCTGGCTGCTTTCTCTTCCACTAGCTTCGCGGATGTTGTCATAGCTGGGGAGAGAATCGAGAGCCTGTTAAAAATGGGCAAGATTTCTGATAATGGTGCCAGCTCGTCCAGTAGTACAAGAAAGCCTTTTGCAGGCCCAAGAAGAACTGGCGAGACCAATGCCATCCACACCAATAGGGGCAGGCCCCAATATGTTCAAAGGTCAATAGCAGTAGTCACCATTCCTGCTCCAGCACATCCTCAGCCGGTTTATCAACCTCCGCAGCAAAACTACCAGCAACAACCTCAGTACCACCAGCAATCTCAGTATCCTCCGAGAAATTACAACAACAGTAACACCAACAACAATAATCAGCAAAGGCCATTCCAACAGAGGCCATCTCAAGCTAACAGGGTGATCGATCCGATCCCTATGCCATATGCTACCCTGCTGCCACAACTCCTGAAACTCAACCTAGTTGAGCTAAGGACGCTGGCACCTCCAGATCCCAACAGTCTACCCAGGAATTATGACTCCAACGCTAGGTGTGCCTTCCATTCAAACGCACCTGGCCACAGTACAGAGAAGTGCAGAGCTCTGCATATGAAGGTACAAGACCTAGTAGACTCAAAAGCTCTGAATTTCGCACCACCACCCAATGTCAATAAGAACCCGATGCCAAACCACGGTGGTCCCAGAATTAACGCTATTGAAGAAGACAAGCCGTCTTATTTAATAACCAGTGTGGGCCAGATCAGGACACCGTTGGTGGAAATCAAAGCTCAGCTCTTGGAATGTCAAATGTTCCCGGGGTGTGAGTTAGGCTGTGCTTACTGCAACATCTCAGTAAATGGGTGCGATAATTTGAGGAATGGCATAGATGGTCTTATTCAGAGTGGCCAACTTCAGATCACCACATCGTTTCCAACAAATCCAGCAATCTCATCAGCAACGGTTTCAGAACCTTCTACAACTGCAGCAACCATTGTTCCTGACAATTCTTCGGTTTCATCAACAAGTACTCCATCTATCGTCTCAACTGATCAGTTATCAGCAAATTTTTCTTCTACAACTTCAGCTTCACTCCATTTTGAAACTCCTACAACAACAACATCCTTTCTTCCGACAATATCTCCTACAACACCAGCAACAAATCATGAAGATGTCTCAACTGTCACCATATTCTATGATCCTGAAAGCAACTCTGCCTACAATTCAGAAGGTGCTGCTCCCATTAGAGCACCGGTTACAATTTATTATGATCCGCAGACTATCACAGTTCCTTCAACAGCTGCAATCAGTCCAGTCACCATCACGGTGCCTGGACCGGTACCTTATGAAAGCAGTAATGCCATCCCCTGGCATTACGGCTCTGACTTGTACTGTGAGGGACAAAGAATCACTTTTGAATCATCAACCCCTGCACCACAAATTGACAATGTGGGAGGAGGCGGAGGCTTCACTCGAAGCGGACGTCTTTTCGCTCCACAAACTCAGAGACCCGCTGCCGAGGCAGAAGCTGCTGCCAAGGCAAAAGGGAAGAACCCTGTGCAGGAAGATCAAGCTGTTAAGGAAGCTTTAAAAACACCCTTCGATCAAGAGGTTGATGAGTTCATGCGAATCATCAAGAAGAGTGATTATAAAGTAGTGGATCAGCTTCATCAGACGCCTTCCAAGATCTCAATCCTATCATTGCTTATGTGCTCCGAAGCCCATAGGAATGCACTACTCAAAGTCCTGCACGCAGCTTACGTGCCTGAAGAGATCACTGTCAATTAGCTGGAAGCTGTAGTTGGAAATGTTAATGCTAGTCACGGACTAGGGTTCACCAACACTGATTTGACAACAGAAGGCCGTAACCATAACAAAGCCTTGCACATAACCATGGAATGCAAAGGTGCTGTCCTTTCTCATGTGCTGGTAGACACGGGGTCATCCCTTAATGTCTTGCCTAAGAAGGCCCTGGTGAAGCTAGAATATGACGAATTGGCGTTGAGACCCAGCAACCTGGTGGTAAGAGCCTTTGATGGTTCAAAGAGATCGGTTCTGGGAGAGATTGAGTTGCCCATAACGATTGGCCCGCAGACCTTTAAAACTATCTTCTATGTGATGGACATTCAGCCTGCCTACAGCTGTTTGTTGGGTAGGCCATGGATTCACGCTGCTGGCGCCGTGACCTCTACCCTTCACCAGAAGTTAAAATATGAGTGGGAAGGTCAAATCGTTACAATCTGCGGAGAGGAGGACATTTTTGTCAGCCACCTGGCTACTTATAAGTACATTGAGATGGATGGGGAGATCCATGAAACAATGAGCCAGGGGTTTGAAGCCTTGAATGTGAATGAAACATCTGCTGTGCCTGGTACGTCAATATCATCATACCAACAAGCTCGGAAGGTTGTTGAGGGAGGAACTGCCCAAGGCTGGGGCAAATTGCTATCGGTGGAGGAGAAGAAAGACAAGTTTGGGTTGGGTTACAGACCAACTCAACGACATCAAGTGGAGGCTGCTGAGAAGCCTGGTTTTGTCAGTGGGGGGATGCTCACCCCTGATGCTATCAACAATTTGGAAGACGAGCTGGAAGAGGAGCGCAATCTGGAGAATTGGATTCGTCCAAAGATCCCGGGGAGCAGTATCTCAAACTGGTCTTCCCAGGAAATTATAAGAGTTACTCATGCAGAGTAATTATTATTTCCTGTATTTTTATAGCATGCATCAAAGTCTTGCATCTTGCCCAAGATGACAAGACTCATTTTGTAATCGGGCCATCTGTACTTTTTGTGCAAACAAGATTAATCAATGAAATATCAGACATCTTTTTGCAAATGAGTCTTTTTCTTTTCCGCTCACTGTTTTTTCTATTTTTCTTTTTGTACAAAAAATAAATGGCAGTGTTTTCAAAATGACAACTCTATTTCACTTTTTTTAGCAAGATTAAAATCAAATCACTAAAATGAACAAACTGAACCCTTGCAGAGAGTGCCTTCCAGACAGCACCGACAACAGCACGGCTATGACTTCGTATGACTTTGACAATCCAATCAATCAAGCTGATGAAGGGGTTGATGAAGAATATGAGCTCCCTGAAGAGTTAGCCAGGTTGCTGAGACAAGAGGAAAAGGTTATTACCCCTCACCAGGAGGAGGTTGAAGTGATTAATCTTGGTACAGACGAAGACGTGAAAGAGGTTAAAATCGGGGCCTGCTTACAAGACTCAGTGAAGAGACAACTGATCGACCTACTGCAAGAGTATGTGGATGTGTTTGCGTGGTCCTATCAAGATATGCCAGGATTGGACACCGATATTGTTGTGCACAAGCTGCCGTTGAGGGAAGAATGCCCACCAGTCAAACAGAAACTGCGTCGTACTCGTCCGGACATGGGAATGAAAATCAAAGAAGAGGTACAAAAGCAATGGGACGCCGGGTTCCTTGCTGTAACTAGTTATCCGCCATGGGTTGCTAACATAGTACCTGTGCCTAAGAAGGACGGCAAAGTAAGAATGTGTGTTGACTACCGGGACCTGAACAGAGCCAGCCCAAAAGATGATTTCCCTTTACCTCACATTGATGTATTGGTGGATAATACGGCTCAGTTCTCGGTATTCTCCTTCATGGACGGATTTTCAGGATATAATCAGATCAAGATGTCACCTGAAGACATGGAAAAGACAACATTCATTACACCTTGGGGCACGTTCTGTTACAAAGTGATGCCATTCGGACTGAAGAACGCCGGTGCAACATATCAACGGGCTATGGTAACATTATTCCACGATATGATCCATAAGGAAATCGAGTGTTATGTGGATGACATGATTGCCAAGTCCCTTACAGAGGAAGATCACCTGGTAAATCTGTTGAAGTTGTTCAAGCGTTTGAGGAAGTACCAACTGAAGTTGAACCCCAACAAATGCACATTCGGGGTGCGATCCGGTAAGCTGCTGGGTTTTATTGTGAGCGAGAAAGGGATTGAAGTTGACCCTGATAAAGTCAAGGCCATCCAAGAGATGCCTGCACCGAAAACTGAGAAAGAAGTTCGAGGGTTCTTAGGTCGATTGAACTACATTTCGCGGTTCATATCTCACCTTACAGCGACCTGTGAACCCTTGTTCAAGCTGTTGAGAAAAGAGCAGACGGTCAGGTGGAATGAAGACTGCCAAAGGGCTTTTGACAAGATCAAAGAATACTTACAAGAACCTCCAATCCTTATGCCTCCAGTTGAAGGAAGACCTCTGATAATGTACTTGACAGTATTAGAAGAGTCAATGGGGTGTGTGCTGGGCCAGCATGACGAGTCTGGTCGAAAAGAGTATGCAATATACTACCTAAGGAAAAAGTTTACTGACTGTGAACAACGTTATTCACTGCTCGAGAAAACTTGCTGTGCTTTAGCGTGGGCTGCTCGCCAACTGAGGCAGTATATGTTGACCCACACTACTTTGTTGATATCCAAGATGGACCCAGTCAAGTACATTTTCGAGAAGCCAGCTCTTACCGAACGAGTTGCAAGATGGCAGATGATTCTCACAGAATATGACATCCAATACACATCTCAGAAAGCCATCAAGGGCAGTGTATTGTCTGAATATCTTGCTGAGCAACCTATCGATGATTACCAGCCTATGAGATTTGACTTCCCTGATGAAGACATCATGTTCATAAAAGCAAAAGATCATGAAGAGCCTATTCACACTGAAGGGCCCGACCCGGAAGAAGAATAAACTATGATGTTTGATGGGGCTGTTAATATGAATGGTCGTGGTGTTGGTGCAGTACTCATTACACCTGAAGGAGTTCACATGCCATTCTCGGCAAAACTCACTTTCAATTGCACTAACAACGAAGCTGAATACGAAGCTTGCATTATGGGTCTTGAGGAAGCCATTGACCTCAGGATCAAGACGTTGACTGTATTCGGAGATTCAACTTTGGTAATCAATCAAACCAACGGTAAATGGTACACCCACCAAGATCATCTGATACCTTACAGGGATTATACAAGGAGGTTATTGACTTTCTTTACAACAGTCAAGCTTGAGTATATCCCTCGGGACGAGAATCAGTTTGCAGATGCTCTTGCTACCATTTCATCCATGATCAAAGTTCAAGCTGCCAACTTTGTACCTCAGATTTCAGTGTCCAGACTCGACAGACCAACATATGTGTTCGCAGCAGATGTTGTTAAAGATAATAAGCCTTGGTTCCATGACATTAAGTGCTTCTTGGAGGATCAGACATACCCACCTGGGGCATCATCCAATGATAAGAAGACTTTGAGAAGGCTTGCTGGTAGTTTCTTTCTGAACACTGATGGGTCTTTATACAAAAGGAACTTTGATATGGTACTCCTCAGATGTGTTGATAAGACAGAAGCAGACTTGCTGATGCATGAAGTGCACGAAGGATCCTTTGGTACCCACGCTGGAGGACATGCAATGGCTAAGAAGTTGTTAAGATCAGGCTATTATTGGATCACAATGGATGCCGACTGTTGTGCCTATGCCAGAAAATGCCACAAATGCCAGATCTATGCGGATAAGGTGCATGTGCCTCCCAATCCTTTGAACATCATGTCTTCACCTTGGCCCTTCGCTATGTGGGGCATTGACATGATTGGCAAGATTGAACCAGCTGCTTCGAACGGCCACAGATTTATCCTGGTTGCCATTGATTATTTCACCAAGTGGGTCGAAGCAGCTTCCTATGCCAATGTTACAAGACAAGTGGTAGCCAGATTTCTGAAGAGAGATATCATCTGTCAATACGGAGTGCCCGAGCGAATCATTACTGATAATGGTTCCAATCTAAACAACAAAATGATGGCTGAGCTGTGCCGGGACTTCAAGATTCAACATCACAATTCTTCTCCTTACAGGCCAAAGATGAATGGCGCTGTTGAGGCAGCAAATAAGAGTATCAAGAAGATTGTGCAGAAGATGGTAGTCACTTACAAAGACTGGCACGAAATGCTACCATTTGCCTTGCATGGGTACCGCACGTCAATCAGAACATCCACTGGGGCAACACTGTATCAGCTTGTATACGGTATGGAAGCAGTCCTACCGGTTGAAGTTGAATTACCCTCTCTACGGGTACTGATGGATGTTAAACTGAACGAAGCAGAATGGGTTCAGGCCCGATACGAGCAACTGAGTCTGATTGAAGAGAAGAGATTGGCTGCAATCTGTCATGGGCAGCTATATCAGAAAAGAATGAAGAAAGCCTTCGATCAGAAAGTCAGGCATCGAGAGTACCAAGTAGGAGATCTTGTGCTGAAAAGAATCCTCCCTCCTCATACAGACCACAGGGGCAAATGGACTCCAAACTATGAAGGACCATTCGTGGTAAAGAAAGTTTTCTCTGGTGGAGCACTGATGCTCAGCACCATGGATGGTGAAGATTTCCCGTCCCCTGTGAATTCAGATGCAGTTAAAAAATACTTCGCATAGAAATGACCCGCTGGACGTAAAAACAGAATGTAAGTCCAGGCAAAAATAGGGCATCCCGGCGAGTCAAAAACAGAATAAAAGGCTCGGGCAAAAATAAGGGAAAATAAATGAAAAAATGTACACCCGCTGAGTTGAAAAGCCGCATTGGACAGCTCAGGCAAAAATGGGTATCCCGATGGATTGAAAACCCGAAAGGGCGGTCCATGTGGTCGCTCCCGGGATTTTCATCCTAGTACAAACGCGAAAGTGGCGCGGAAAAGGTAGAGTCGCCAGCCAGACATTTTTATCCCAAAGGAATGGGAAAGGTAATGTTGCACAAACCTAAGGAAGAAGGAAAAGGACGAGGCCTTGCGAACCAAAGATCTGGATACGGGAGTCGGTTACGAATTGAGAAGGTATTAGCACCCCAATCCGTCCGCCGTACCCGACGGGATCCACGCTTATAAGTCTGTTTTCAAAGGGTGAGAAATAATATGCTGCTTGAATAAAAGAATAGCTATCTGGAATGAAATGGAATTGAGAAAAAAGAAATGGAATTAACAAATGGGAATAAAATGGGAAAATGTAGGGAAAAAGAAAGATTGTGCTCGAATGGGCCCTACCCCACTGCCTACGTACCTCATCAGGATAAATGAGGATCAGAGACGCCGTAGTTCGTCTAACTAAGGCTTACACTCGTTTGTGGTTTTTAGGATGACGTTGCCATAGCTCTAGCTCAGGTGTTACCGGCTCTGACTCGAGGGTGTTTACCGTATCGCTATTTGAACTGTCGAGACAAGTCATGAAGAGTATGAGATGAGAAAGAAGACGTGACTTCTTGGTTTGTTGTTTTTTAGAAGAAATGTTTTGAATTTGTGTTTATTGAATGTACAACACTAAAGACTATGACACAGGAGCGAATACTTTCCAAGACCGCCCCCAATGGAACGTTTGTAAAGCATCCTAGAAGAGTGAAGGAGACCTCCACTGATCATTTCCCGTATAGCTTAAGGCTCGTGGCGCATTGTACTCCTTTTCCTTTATTAAGTGTTTTTTTGGTTTTCTTTTAAGATGAGAAGAGACTCAAGTTATAAAAGGTAAACATTCTAAGGGAAACTAGACTTACCCTAAATTAGTTTGAATTCATGGATAACCTATGGTTAGTGAGGTTTGAAATTAAATCTACCTAAGAGATATAAGAGATATAAGACTAAACATGCAAGTAAAAGAAGTTAATAATAAGCAATAGGGTCCTCCTAGGTCATGGTAGGCAAAAACGCATATGAAATGTAAACAGGATGAAACAATGAGGTGTGCGGGTCGGTTGCGTGGTGCTAAGACACACGACTTATGGTATGAAACATGCAAGGTTTGATTTTGGTTGAATGGGGTGGAACGAAGGTGATCGAAGAACCCTATAGTTACATGCAACTTTATTTATTTATTTTAAAAATATACTCGACGTTGGATCGAATACTTTATTTGTTTTTGAAATTTTGGTTTTCTATCGATTCGTTTTATCTTTTCTATCCTATTTATGGAAACTACACAAGCATACAAATTCTAAGCTATTACATCACAAAATACACAAAGTATAAAACACAATTAAGGCATAACAATCCAAGTCCATAAGCCAAACCTTGCAAAACACCTTGCACAAAAACAACAACAAATAGTTAGTGAATGATATGAATTATGAATATGCATAATGTGAAGGAATGAATTAAAATGACAAAAATATTAAAAGTCATGAGAAAAATATGAAATTAAATTCCTAAAGTCTTCAACCTGATTATATTATTGTATTAAAAAATCTCTAAAAAATTCTTATTTTAACTAAGGCAAATGATCGCTTAAACCTAACTAAAGTTTAATCATAAAATTACACAAATTATACTACCAAAACAATAGCAAAAATGTCCTAAAAATTCACCAAAAAATATTATAGGTACTTTAACTTGTCTTTTAACCATAGCAAAAAAAAATGGGCAAAAAATATTATGAGAAGTGGCCTAAATAAATTGTACAATTTTATGTATCCACATTAGAATTCAATAGAAAATTAATTAAATTAAAATTCAAAATTAAATTGAAAAATAATTAAATACAGAAAGTGAAAATTGGGAGTGTTTCTAAAATGTATTAATATTCTAATATATTTTTGGTGGATTTTTATTATTCATTTTCGTATTTTTTACATAATTAATTTGAAGTGATATATAATAGAATTTAAATAGAAATGAAATAGGAGGGAGGTGAGAAAAGAAATATCCATTAGTTATAAAAAGAACTGGGCCCCAAATGGGGTGAGAAAAGCAATTCTCAGGGCCCAATTCGCATAGGCTTATCTTTTTTCCCAAAATTTGAAAAAAACAGAAATTAAATTGATGGACTTAATTATGCTTTATAATGGCTAATCCTCATAATTTTTTATTCTTATAATTAACTCCTATTGATTATGATTATTATTAACTTCTTAAAACCAAAACAGCAAAACTTTATAGAATTTCTGAAACATATTATAAGGCATAAACAAGGAACCCTAATCTTACTCCCTCTCCACCTATTTCCCCTTCACGAACAAAACCCAGCCGCCACCACAAGCATCACTCCTTCTTTCCCTTCTTCCGCCGTCACCATACCCTAATCTCTTTCTTTCTACGCCGACACTCTCTCCTTCCTCCTTTCTCCGCAGCCGCGGTACATACCCTCTCGAAACTACCCCTGGACGCAGCCCCCATCTCTATTAACACTCAATGACCTAAAACTTCCTCCTCATGAGACTACCACACCAATCTTAACTTGGCCTTTCTTCTCCGACTACGGTCCGCGAACAAACTTCATAGCTCAAAAAATGAAAATGCCTAGCAAACATATGAGAGAGCTCTTACCTTGCTATCCAACGTCGTATTGACGAGGTCAGTGAAGGTGGCTTGATGATTCCTGAGCTCAGACGCCGTCACAATGTTGATTGCCGGAATCCTTGAAGCTAAGCACGACCCGTTTTCGGTATGTTTCAATTCCGCTTCCTCTATTTTACACGTGACATTGATGTGCCCCTCATTGATGCAGGTCGCTAGGGCGATGAGCAAAGATCGTTGAAGATATTTCGGTACTGATGAATTTGGCGATGAATCCGCAGAACTCAGTGAAGTGGTATGAAACTATTCCAATCTTTCTTCTCTTTCCTGTGGATTTCTTCTGTTACTAATTTCTATAATCTTTTTGTTTAGACTGAAAATTGAATGTTAAGGATGGTGAATGTCGATTGAAGATAACGATGACCGAAGATGAGTGATGCTGATACGCAATGAAGGTATTTTGTTTCCTAACGCTTAACCGAAGGTACCGGATTTCCTGTCAACCCTTGTTGTGAAAGATTGGAGGTTAATCTTGTATGGTTATTGAAACTGCTCTTGCTGCGTTTTTGTTTGCTTGATTGGAGCCATATAACAGGGATATGGAGATGGTGACCGATGACGCTGAAGGTTCGATCAAGGTTGCAATGATATCTCAGTAATCATGAGGTTATCAACTTGCAAGAACGAGTAGAGGCGATGATTCTTTGTCACAGGATTGGTGATGATGCTGTGAAGAAACGCAAAAATTGTTGATGGCGCGTGCTGGATTTTGTTGCCTTTCTGCCTGATATGGATCCAGGTATTTTCCTTTTTCACGATTCTGAATTTCTGCTTATTGCTTGAAGATACATGGTTGATTGATAATTTGTTTGTGGCAGAGATGATTTGATGAGGGTTGCTGAAATTCGAGGGTCATGGGATGGATCAGGAAGAAGAAGATGTAAGATGATTGAAGGGGTTATGGATTCACGGTGAAGGTGATTGAGGTGAAGCAGAAGAGTGGGAGAAGTGTCATGAAGAAGTTAGGAGAAGAATGGAGGATATGGCAATAGGAGAGATTGATGATGAAATTTTTTTTTAGCCCACCCCCGGAGTGAGTGAAAGAGCAAATATATAGAGATCATGATGAGGCTTCTGGAGATTTTTGGTTAAAAGCTTCTAGATTCAGCTAGAAGTTTCTGTTAGTTAGTTTTTTTCTGTTAGAAATTCAGTTAGAACTTTGTTAGGATTTTTTGTAACTGAATTTTTGTGTATGAATCTCTTCTTCTCTATTGAAAAACTTATGTTATGTGAATCCTTCTGCTGAATTTTCCTGGTGTAACTCTTTTATCAATATCAGTTGAGTTTTTTTTCTTTATATATTCTGCTTTTTCACCCTGTTCTGATAAGTTCCCAAATCTACTTATAATAATAAAAAACCATTTTGTTGAGTAAGTCTCTCAATCTTGCAATAATAGAAAATCAACCCTGTGATTAGAACACTCTTCACTTTTCCTTTTGCAAGTGGGTCACGTGTAGAATGAATGGGGAAGTTGTACATCAAATTATTTTCTTTCACAATTTCACACATTTTTTTTTATAAAATAAACAAAAATCAATGGCCCTACACACATGAACCATGAATTTTGATTGCCTTGAACTTGGACTGAATTTAGATTTAATATGTAAGCTTGACTTGGGAAAAATGAGATTCTTTAAGAGAATGAAACTAAAAAATTAAATGTGGAAATAATCCAAGCAAAAATTGGATTTATAAAAGTAGATTTAGAAATGAATTGTATTTGAATTCGAATGACGTCTTCCAAATGGGTCATGTTTGTTCCCTTTTTTCATCCTCGATTCGAACCAAATTCTTGGACCTGAACTTTTATGCCATGATAAAATCCTTAAAACCAATAACTCGAATCATCTCCTTGCTTCACTTGAAACTAATACACACGAATGAACATCTCCATCAAACAAATCCCAGTCGAATTTTAAGATAAAGGATCTCAGTTGTTGGAATGCTCTCCAACTCCAAAAAAAAACCTAATTCAACTTGATAATAAGCCCGTTGCGCCAATGGATAACCTTTATGAAGGAGTTCCTTTGAGATCACCTAACCAGAGGAATAAACCCTAATCGAGTAGCAAGTGCATAAAGAACTGATGTTGTTAATAGCCACATAACCAGAACTCTGAATCCACCTGAATGATATGATATAAAACCCTAATTTTCTATGGCGTTGATCCCATGACTTAGAAATCAAAGCACTGCATGATTCAATGTTATGACCCACTGGGAGAATGCCGATGGATGTGAAGTGTAAGCCAATTAGTGGTAATAAAATAAGAGGGCAAATTTTGGGGTGTTACAGCTGCCCCTATTCAATCACTGTAGACTTGAACGGATGATAGCAACCGCTTTCATATGTTTGAAGTATGCAGGGATTGAATACTAGAAACAACCAGAAAATTTGCACTCTGCGGCCAAGGAACAGGGAGATGAACTCAACCGAGCGATCCCTGCTGGGATATAATTATGAGGGTAAGAATCATAAACGAGGGATGCCTTTTGGATGATACCAGAAGGCTACTGGCTTGCCACACTGTGGGTGGACTTGTAATATGATGCCATCCTGAGGACGGACTTTCGCCAATCTGCGGTTGGACTTCAAAATGCATTGCCACACTGCGGGTGGACTTCAAAATATTTTGCCACACTACGGGTGGACTTTGAAGAGTTGCCACACTACGGGTGGACTTTTGATGTGATGCCACCCTGAGGATGGACTTTCGCCAATCTGCGGTTGGACTTCAAAATACTTTGCCACACTACGGGTGGACTTCAAAATACTTTGCCACACTACGGGTGGACTTTGAAGAGTTGCCACACTACGGGTGGACTTTGAAGAGTTGCCACACTACGGGTGGACTTTTGATGTGATGCCACCCTGAGGATGGACTTTCGCCAATCTGCGGTTGGACTTCAAAATACTTTGCCACACTACGGGTGGACTTCAAAATACTTTGCCACACTACGGGTGGACTTTGAAGAGTTGCCACACTACGGGTGGACTTTTGATGTGATGCCACCCTGAGGATGGACTTTCGCCAATCTGCGGTTGGACTTCAAAATACTTTGCCACACTACGGGTGGACTTCAAAATACTTTGCCACACTACGGGTGGACTTTGAAGAGTTGCCACACTACGGGTGGACTTTGAAGAGTTGCCACACTACGGGTGGACTTTTGATGTGATGCCACCCTGAGGATGGACTTTCGCCAATCTGTGGTTGGACTTCAAAATACTTTGCCACACTACGGGTGGACTTCAAAATACTTTGCCACACTACGGGTGGACTTTGAAGAGTTGCCACACTGCGGGTGGACTTTTGCTCGCTGTGGGAGATTTTTGAAACTTGCCACGCTGCGGGTGGACTTTTGGAACTTGCCACCCGAAGATGGACTTTGGCCAGTCTGCGGCTGGACTTTTGCTCACTACGGGAGACTTTTGCTCACTACGGGAGACTTTTGAGATTTGCCACACTGCGGGTGGACTTTTGCTCACTACGGGAGACTTTTGCTCACTACGGGAGACTTTTGCTCACTACGGGAGACTTTTGCTCACTACGGGAGACTTTTGAAACTTGCCACCCGAAGATGGACTTTGGCCAGTCTGCGGCTGGACTTTTGCTCACTACGGGAGACTTTTGCTCACTACGGGAGACTTTTGCTCACTACGGGAGACTTTTGAAACTTGCCACCCGAAGATGGACTTTGGCCAGTCTGCGGCTGGACTTTTGAAATTTGCCACCCGAAGATGGACTTTGGCCAGTCTGCGGCTGGACTTTGAAATTTGCCACCCGAAGATGGACTTTGGCCAGTCTGCGGCTGGACTTTGAAATTTGCCACCCGAAGATGGACTTTGGCCAGTCTGCGGCTGGACTTTGCATATGTTGAATTGCATGGTATGTTGCCCCATGACACTGGGGATATTATGTCTTGAGTATTGCTAATGAATTGGTGAATGTAAAAGAAATTCCTGACGCGGAAGTGATAAGTCTCTGTTGACTCTGTGGGGAAACACAATGATCGCGAATTCGATATCAAACAGCCCTGTGGGGATGACATCTCTGTCGGAGAGAAGCGTGAATAATTCATTTATCCCGAATTATCACCTTTGCCAAAAATAAATTGGACTTTTAGATTTGAAGGCCGTGCCTAGGGATACCTTGATTATTGAGGAATATCCACTCTTATGGACCTGCTGGGGAGGAGAATGATTCATCTGAAATCTTCTAGGGGAATAGGAATTGCCTTAGATCTGCGGAGGGACCGAGATCAAGGAAACCAGCCTAAAGAAAAAATGCTGACTTTAGTGAAGACAACTTCCATTTGCCTGTTGGAGATGACAACACCGAGACACGTCCTGCTGAGAAGGAAAGATTTCAAGTTGTCTCGTGCTGGGGATTTAATTGTTTCTGTATGGACTTTTCCTCAAGAGGATTTTACAAAAGACTTGGTGTCTTTAAACTCTTAGGCATCGTAACGACTGCATGAATCAGTGTAATAACCTTGCTGAGGAGGTAACCATTGCCAATGTGGATGAGTTTGTATCTGTCAGAAGCGCTGAACGAGATAGTTGACTTGACAAGCAACCGCGGTATCCTAACCTCTGGGTAAATGCTTCCAATCATCTGTCTTCAGGGAAGAATGGACCCTCGTACTATTGGGGTGGCCTGCCCCAGTACAAGTATTTGAATAGATTTGCACCTGAGTGACTGACCTTTAATCTTGGAGAGATTTGAATCTCGAGGTGATTGCCCCAGTTTGACTGAAATTTGAAGAGATTGTTCCACATAACTGCCCCAGATTGGCTCAGTACTCTAATTTTGAAGAGATTGCTCGACGTGACTGCCCCGGATTGGCTCAGGACTTTAATTTTGAAGAGATTGCTCGACGTGACTGCCCCGGATTGGCTAGCTCTTACTATGACTAGTTGGGAAAGTCCTTGCTCAATAAAGCCTTATTCGGATAAGTGCACCTCGACGTGACAGTCTTTCAGAAGTTTTAGACTTCTCAACCTGGCAAGCTTGAGCTTCTGGATTGAATTTCCGCATGTGAACCATTTATGATGCTCAACAAATGTATGCAAGTGAGAAAATGTTTATTCTTAGAATGAAAATCCTAATTCAACAAACATGTTAATCTTGAAGTTTTGAAAATGGATCGTTAACCTTCGTGAGCGAATCACTGGTTAAGATACGACCTTTATTTGAATGAAAGTATGTACATGCAATACCAACAAACGTCTTTTAGCACAACTCGTAGGAGTCAGGAATGCTCTCAAATTAACCCTGTTTCAGTTAGGACTTTTGAGGGTTGTATCGTGGCCTGGTTCACGGTTATAGAAACAAAGGATATAGGCTCGAAATTTATTTATGCCCACCCGCTCTTCGTGATGTTCTCCATTCCTATGTTCAGCTAGTTTTCACAAGCATTCACCTTTCATAAGGGTTTCGTGTTGATTGAGGACCCATTGCTGCTATCAGTTCAAGCACCAATCAGGTTATTGTTGAGAGTCAGTCACTCCTTTATTTTTTTTGTGTCTGTGTCACACGACTTTGTTTTCATTTGAGGATCCTTCTTGTGTAATCCTTTTCCGTCTTTCGTTTTTGCATTATTTTGCTTATCCCTAACTTTTGCCTGGACTGATTCTTGTGAATCTTTGATTGTGAAGTCCAGCGGGATGCCCTAACTTTTGCCTAAGTCGCTTGTTTTCAAGTTTCGACTTAGCGGGCCTTTTCTCTTCTTTTTTTCTTTTTGCATTTTGAACAAGTCGCGTGACATTGTTGTCTTGATTGCTTCACGAGGGTTGTGACTGCCTCATTTTGTAGTCGACGAAGGATAACCATTGTGGTTGTCAATCTTTGGACCTTTTGACTTGGATAACCATTGTGGTTTCGGGTCTTTGGACCTCTTGATTAGCATAGTGGAATGCAACGGATCTTCAAGTACACTTCTTTATGAAAGTTTGAACGCTTGATCTGATTAGCTGACGTCTACCCTACCCCTGGGTTACATGTGAGGTTTTTTTTTTATTTGAAAATAAACTCCTACTACAAGGCTCAAAGGGGTTAGCAAGGGCTTATCTTCCTTATATCTCCAGTGTTTAGGATTTGAAACAATGCCTGTACATCGTCAACAAGGTCTTACTTGAGAGCACACAATTAGAGACTTTGCGTTTTTGTTTCGTCATTCTCCCTCATAGAATTTAAGCCTGACAATTGGTATTGTGATGTACATATGCAAAATTATAAGGGAATGCAAATGAATTTACTTCAAGAAAAACATGTGAGTTTTATTATTGCTAACATTCAAAAGCAAACAAATTTCATACATGTAGACAAATGTTTAACATATAAAAGAAACTACAAATGGAAATGCAGTAAAGAAACTGAATATTGCCGTAGTTGAGGAGACTTGGCTTCGTCTGGACCTGTCAGTCTTGGATACTTTCAACGATCAATAGCTCTTTTCACAGACTTGTAATCTTCAATTTGCAGTTGCATACCCAACCACGGCAGTAATACTTCATCTTCTAGCTATTCTGACTCTGACGTGAGACATCTGAAGGAAAGAGTGAAGCTGGGGAGTAAAGTTGCCCCATAAGGTTGCTCGGAAAGACCTGGCGATCTTCTGCCTACGTATCTCCATTGACTGATAACCAATGAAGAATCAGAGCGACGTAGTTCCCCTCAATAGGGACGAAAAACGAACAATGAAGAAAGGCAAACACATAAATGCCATCACTGAGAGTATTTGAATACTGCTGGCTTTGTTTGCTTCATGAATACCCTGGCGTCCTGGGTGATCAGCTTGAAGACTTCAGCTTAACGTGAACCAT
Organism: Lathyrus aphaca; assembly: GCA_963966055.1. Classification (NCBI taxonomy): domain Eukaryota; kingdom Viridiplantae; phylum Streptophyta; class Magnoliopsida; order Fabales; family Fabaceae; genus Lathyrus; species Lathyrus aphaca. The sequence goes on along the minus strand of OZ014519.1, from coordinate 30,791,659 downwards.
CTGGTAGAACGACCGCGACACCGGTTCCATTATGACTAGGCATCGGATTATGAAGTACATTTGGGAGAGGAGCGAAATTGATCGCCTTGGAGTCAACTAGGTCCTGTACCTTGTTCTGAAAGGCCCAACATTTCTCAATACTGTGCCCCTGGGCACCTGAATGGAATTCGCACCTGGCGTTAGCATCAAAATTCGGAGGTAGATTGTCAGGAGCGGGAGGTCTCATAGTACGAAGCTCGACCAGGTTCAACTTTAGCAGCTCTGGGAGCAATACAGCATACGGGCATGGGACGGGGTCGAGTCTGCGGTTTCTCGCTCTTGTTCTTTCTTGAAATGGCCTCTGTACCTGTTGTTGCTGACCCTGTGGTCGTGATTGTTGAACCTGTGGAGTAATAGTCACTGCAGCCGTTTGGTAGTAACCTTAAGAATAACTTCTGTCTCGGCCCCTATACACAGCATTCGTCTCGCCTTCTCTTCTTCTTTGACCGTTGCCAAAAGGCTTTCTCACACCGGAAGAACTAGCACTGCTTGCATCTTGGACTTTCCCATTTTCAGAAAATTCTCTATCCTTTCTCCAGCAATGACGATATCAGAAAAACCAATGGACGGGCAGGCGGCCAGACGATCCAAGTAAACACCTTGCAAGGTGCCCATAAACATGTCTGCCATTTCCCGATCCAGCAAAGGAGGTTGAACCTGTGCGGCCAGCTCACGCCACCTCTGGGCGTACTGCTTAAAACTCTCTTTAGGTCCTTGAGACAAGTTCTGCAACTGGGTACGATTCGGAGCCATATCAATATTGTATTGATACTGCTTGAGGAATGCCTCAGCTAGATCTTTCCAACTTCGAATAGAGACCCGACTCAGCTTCATGTACCAGCTCAACGAAGCTCCAGATAAACTGTCTTGGAAGAAATGCATCCAAAGTTTCTCGTCATCAGTATGAGCCGAGATTTTTCCGAAGTACGCATGAATGTGAGTCCTAGGACACGTGCTGCCGTTGTACTTGTCAAACGATGGTGCCTTGAACTTTGGAGGGATTCTGACTCCTGGTACTAACCCAAGACTGGTTACATCGATACCCAAGGAATTCTGACATTCCATGGCCTTGATCTTCTCTGACAGCTCTTCATACCTGCGATTGTTGATCTCATTCATGTTACCCATATCAGCATCCAGTAGAGTGAACTGGTCCTCTTGATTGTCTTCTAAACCTGCATTACGTGTTGCGGTCCTATTTGGATGAGGCTCTCCGTTACGGGCAGCGTTAGAATCCACATTCTCAGCCGGTGTTCCCGTATTAACATTCCCATGAGGTTGCTCAACCATCAACCGGAGACGCTCCTGGTTCTGGGCCATGCCAGTCATCATTTCCATGAACTGATCCATCCTCTGTCGGAGCTCATTGAGATCAGTCTGCATTCGATCAGCCATCCTTACTCGGTTTCTTTTAGTCGGATATCGGTGAACGCGTTGACCAGCTATATTGCCTGCAATCAAATAAGTTAGAAACCCTGGGTAACCTGCAAAAATACAAGAATATGGTATGCAGGAAATGAATGCTATGGCATGTTGATTCATTTTTAGGGCATCCCATCCCCTGATTCCAGTTTTGTGAGTTTGATGAAGACAGGAGCTCTTTTGTTGTAAATAACAAGCGGTGTTGATAATATAAGGTGCGTGTGTGTAGCAGACGTGCCAAACAATTCCAATAATACGAAGGCCGACGTGTTTTGCAAATGTGTCAGATGTGTCGGTGATCACAAAATGAGAGAACACATAATGATAGTAAAGAGACCTTTTTATGATAAGAACTTTGTTGAAATAGTCAAAACACCGAAAGTATGGATTCAAACAGAAGTACAATGATAAAAAGATTCCATCAACAGTCCTGATGGTAATCCTACGACAAACAAACAAACAGAAAGATGTCTTTGTCAATGCAATCCTCCATCTAGATCTGGGTCAATGATCGGTCCTGCTTTTGGAACTTCTACCAACTCCTTTGTCTGCACCTGGTTGTCTTCAAACCTCTTCAGCTTCTTCTGATAGCAAATCATCATCCGCTTGTAGTAGGCAGCTTCTTCTCGGGCTTTAGCAAGCTCTTCATCTTTTCCTCTCAACTTATCGGCCATCTCTTCGTCTTTCTCCTTTAGCTTACTCGTGATCTCTTCAGCTTGAATCTTGTCTTGTTCCTCTCTTTTGATCCTGTAAGCAGCATGTCTCTTCTTCATGTTCTCAAACATCAAGGTCTTCTGATCCAGTTGCCTTCTAGTGTCAATGTGTTCCTTGGAAGAACTCCTAGTAGCAAACTCGAACCTCTCACACCGAGCCAACTCAATTTCACACTGTTTCCTTTCAATAGCATGCCTCTCAGCATCTTCTTGAGCTTTCCACTCAATCTCAAGTCTAGCATGATTAGCTTTAGCAAGCTCCTGACCCAACTGTGCATTCTCTATCAACAAACCGTCTCTTTCCGTCTTCATCTTATTGAACTCTTCGATACTAACTGTGGTAGGTTGTTCAATGACCGTGGGATATAGAAGAGGCGCCGACCCAAATGGTAATAGTAACACTTCAACCCGCTCTCTTAACCATTCTGCAAACGGTGGATACATTCGACAATTCCCTACTCCCAAAGTCTTCTTCCCTCTTGTCTTTCGACTATGCCAAGCATTAGAAGCTTTCTGAGCAATCTCGAATCCATCTGTGGATTGGAAGTACAAGGACTCTGTGATGTCCACAGCAGCTGGTGGTTCCTTCAAGGCATACCCAAACTGTCTAATCGTGAGAGAAGGGTTGTAATTAATTCCCCCTTTCCTCCCGATCAATGGAACATTAGGGAATCCTCCGCAACTATGAAGAATGTCAATGCACCGCAAACCCTGATTAACCCATACAATGTCCTTTGCTTGTAAACCCATCAATCTTTCCGACCATTCAAGAGTGCTCTTCGTCCTCTCAAAAGCTCCTGATTGTGGAAGAAAGCGTGTGAACCACTTGTAGAATACAGTCGCGCAACAATTCAACATTCCACCCCTTCGCTTCTCATTCTTATAATGCACAGAGTGGTAGAGATCACCTAGGAGAGTAGGAATAGGATTCTTTGCTATGAAAATGCGAATAGCATCAACATCCACAAAGTTCGGCATGTTCGGGAACAAAGTGATTCCATAGATACACAAAGCTAGGATCGCATTGAAGGTACTCCAACTTTTTGCCTCAGCTGCTTTGGTAGCCTCACCTAACAAGAAACTCAAATGATATCCTCGGAAGCCTCCTTTGCTATCAATCCGGTCTTCCAATAATAACTTGCTCAAATAAAGAGCAGTTGCTACATCTTTGAAGTCAAGGTCAATCTTGGTCCCAAAGAATGGTGCACAGTCCTTCACGGAAACTCTCAGGATGCTCGAATACTCCTCTAATGTAGGTGCCAACACGAAATCAGAAAGTACGAAACATCTAAGTTGTGGATCATAAAACTGTAGCAAGGTGTGCATCCCTCTGAAAGCATAGTCACTGATGGGCTCTATGAAATACAAAATCCACCCGTAATCCTGCTTGAAGACATTCAGAACTTCTGGAGGAGCTAAGGCCTTCACTTTGAGAATTTCTTTCACAACAGGCTGATAAACCTTGTAGGAGATAATACACTTGGTCTTCTTCTCGGGTTCCATGCTCATAGATCAATACCCACAACCGGAATCAAGGATGTAATATGCAGCCCTGCAAATGAATAAACATGCGTTAGGAATGCAAGTATGCGGATGATGGGATGCAATGCAATGGCATGTGATCACTGCTGCATATACTGGTCATTGTTGTACTGCCTTCTGATTTTGCCTGAATACCGACTATCAAGAATACTGGATCATAAGTATGTGTCGAAAAAGAACCCAAGTATCAAGAACAAGGTAGGTTGAAGGTTTAGTTTTCCTGCAAACCTGTAAACCCCTCCCAATCTCACGGGTATTGCTACTACGGGTCAACATCACGGACTCTCAAAGCCGAATAGCAATAATACGTTCACCATTTCCGAGAAATGGCTCATGACCAAATCAGGGAATCGGTTTGGCATTATGTACTACTCAGGGAGGCCTCAGCTGAATTCCGGAAAAACAAGCATCCCTCATAAGTTCCCGGCTTCAAGCACTGAAGTCGAGAAACAATAGTACATTCATCCCGAAGGGTACAATACTACCGTCATACGACCAGTTGCTTTAACCAGGTTCCTACGAGAGAACAAGGTCATCCTGTGCGATTTCCTAGTGGGCCCTCGGGTGCGAATGGGTTTGCCACGAAATGTGGTCTGCCACTGTCACCACTGGAGAGGGTTGTTTCCACTAAGGTCCTCGGTGATCGGTTCCCAGTGTTAGCAGCTCAGGTAGGAACATTCTATGGTCTGCCTAGGCAGTATAGAACATATCCTAAGAGAGCCTGATCTGGGTGTGGGACTCGTGAAAACTACACGTGCTCAAGACCACGCAAGCCACACGACTGCCCACTCTAAATCCTATGTGTATACTCAAGCCGGGTATTTGGCTTATCTCACAATAATCCCATCCCACCAAGGAAAACCAGAACAGCCAGTACAGTATATGCCAGTATATGCGACAGTAAAGTAAAGTGCAGAAAGCTGTAAATAAAGCTGTAAAGGAAAGCGGTAAACTGTAAACGAAACAGTAAGGCTAAGCTAAAGCATAACAGCGAATGAATAAAGCACCCAAAGAAAATAGAAACAGACAAGCGCTAGGATTGACTCTCAAAGGGGAAATTAGAATTTCTAAAGTTCCCCAGCAGAGTCGCCAGCTGGTCGCTCCCGGGATTTTCATCCTAGTACAAACGCGAAAGTGGCGCGGAAAAGGTAGAGTCGCCAGCCAGACATTTTTATCCCAAAGGAATGGGAAAGGTAATGTTGCACAAACCTAAGGAAGAAGGAAAAGGACGAGGCCTTGCGAACCAAAGATCTGGATACGGGAGTCGGTTACGAATTGAGAAGGTATTAGCACCCCAATCCGTCCGCCGTACCCGACGGGATCCACGCTTATAAGTCTGTTTTCAAAGGGTGAGAAATAATATGCTGCTTGAATAAAAGAATAGCTATCTGGAATGAAATGGAATTGAGAAAAAAGAAATGGAATTAACAAATGGGAATAAAATGGGAAAATGTAGGGAAAAAGAAAGATTGTGCTCGAATGGGCCCTACCCCACTGCCTACGTACCTCATCAGGATAAATGAGGATCAGAGACGCCGTAGTTCGTCTAACTAAGGCTTACACTCGTTTGTGGTTTTTAGGATGACGTTGCCATAGCTCTAGCTCAGGTGTTACCGGCTCTGACTCGAGGGTGTTTACCGTATCGCTATTTGAACTGTCGAGACAAGTCATGAAGAGTATGAGATGAGAAAGAAGACGTGACTTCTTGGTTTGTTGTTTTTTAGAAGAAATGTTTTGAATTTGTGTTTATTGAATGTACAACACTAAAGACTATGACACAGGAGCGAATACTTTCCAAGATCGCCCCCAATGGAACGTTTGTAAAGCATCCTAGAAGAGTGAAGGAGACCTCCACTGATCATTTCCCGTATAGCTTAAGGCTCGTGGCGCATTGTACTCCTTTTCCTTTATTAAGTGTTTTTTTGGTTTTCTTTTAAGATGAGAAGAGACTCAAGTTATAAAAGGTAAACATTCTAAGGGAAACTAGACTTACCCTAAATTAGTTTGAATTCATGGATAACCTATGGTTAGTGAGGTTTGCAATTAAATCTACCTAAGAGATATAAGAGATATAAGACTAAACATGCAAGTAAAAGAAGTTAATAATAAGCAATAGGGTCCTCCTAGGTCATGGTAGGCAAAAACGCATATGAAATGTAAACGGGATGAAACAATGAGGTGTGCGGGTCGGTTGCGTGGTGCTAAGACACACGACTTATGGTATGAAACATGCAAGGTTTGATTTTGGTTGAATGGGGTGGAACGAAGGTGATCGAAGAACCCTATAGTTACATGCAACTTTATTTATTTATTTTAAAAATATACTCGACGTTGGATCGAATACTTTATTTGTTTTTGAAATTTTGGTTTTCTATCGATTCGTTTTATCTTTTCTATCCTATTTATGGAAACTACACAAGCATACAAATTCTAAGCTATTACATCACAAAATACACAAAGTATAAAACACAATTAAGGCATAACAATCCAAGTCCATAAGCCAAACCTTGCAAAACACCTTGCACAAAAACAACAACAAATAGTTAGTGAATGATATGAATTATGAATATGCATAATGTGAAGGAATGAATTAAAATGACAAAAATATTAAAAGTCATGAGAAAAATATGAAATTAAATTCCTAAAGTCCTCAACCTGATTATATTATTGTATTAAAAAATCTCTAAAAAATTCTTATTTTAACTAAGGCAAATGATCGCTTAAACCTAACTAAAGTTTAATCATAAAATTACACAAATTATACTACCAAAACAATAGCAAAAATGTCCTAAAAATTCACCAAAAAATATTATAGGTACTTTAACTTGTCTTTTAACCATAGCAAAAAAAAATGGGCAAAAAATATTATGAGAAGTGGCCTAAATAAATTGTACAATTTTATGTATCCACATTAGAATTCAATAGAAAATTAATTAAATTAAAATTCAAAATTAAATTGAAAAATAATTAAATACAGAAAGTGAAAATTGGGAGTGTTTCTAAAATTTATTAATATTCTAATATATTTTTGGTGGATTTTTATTATTCATTTTCGTATTTTTTACATAATTAATTTGAAGTGATATATAATAGAATTTAAATAGAAATGAAATAGGAGGGAGGTGAGAAAAGAAATATCCATTAGTTATAAAAAGAACTGGGCCCCAAATGGGGTGAGAAAAGCAATTCTCAGGGCCCAATTCGCATAGGCTTATCTTTTTTCCCAAAATTTGAAAAAAACAGAAATTAAATTGATGGACTTAATTATGCTTTATAATGGCTAATCCTCATAATTTTTTATTCTTATAATTAACTCCTATTGATTATGATTATTATTAACTTCTTAAAACCAAAACAGCAAAACTTTATAGAATTTCTGAAACATATTATAAGGCATAAACAAGGAACCCTAATCTTACTCCCTCTCCACCTATTTCCCCTTCACGAACAAAACCCAGCCGCCACCACAAGCATCACTCCTTCTTTCCCTTCTTCCGCCGTCACCATACCCTAATCTCTTTCTTTCTACGCCGACACTCTCTCCTTCCTCCTTTCTCCGCAGCCGCGGTACATACCCTCTCGAAACTACCCCTGGACGCAGCCCCCATCTCTATTAACACTCAATGACCTAAAACTTCCTCCTCATGAGACTACCACACCAATCTTAACTTGGCCTTTCTTCTCCGACTACGGTCCGCGAACAAACTTCATAGCTCAAAAAATGAAAATGCCTAGCAAACATATGAGAGAGCTCTTACCTTGCTATCCAACGTCGTATTGACGAGGTCAGTGAAGGTGGCTTGATGATTCCTGAGCTCAGACGCCGTCACAATGTTGATTGCCGGAATCCTTGAAGCTAAGCACGACCCGTTTTCGGTATGTTTCAATTCCGCTTCCTCTATTTTACACGTGACATTGATGTGCCCCTCATTGATGCAGGTCGCTAGGGCGATGAGCAAAGATCGTTGAAGATATTTCGGTACTGATGAATTTGGCGATGAATCCGCAGAACTCAGTGAAGTGGTATGAAACTATTCCAATCTTTCTTCTCTTTCCTGTGGATTTCTTCTGTTACTAATTTCTATAATCTTTTTGTTTAGACTGAAAATTGAATGTTAAGGATGGTGAATGTCGATTGAAGATAACGATGACCGAAGATGAGTGATGCTGATACGCAATGAAGGTATTTTGTTTCCTAACGCTTAACCGAAGGTACCGGATTTCCTGTCAACCCTTGTTGTGAAAGATTGGAGGTTAATCTTGTATGGTTATTGAAACTGCTCTTGCTGCGTTTTTGTTTGCTTGATTGGAGCCATATAACAGGGATATGGAGATGGTGACCGATGACGCTGAAGGTTCGATCAAGGTTGCAATGATATCTCAGTAATCATGAGGTTATCAACTTGCAAGAACGAGTAGAGGCGATGATTCTTTGTCACAGGATTGGTGATGATGCTGTGAAGAAACGCAAAAATTGTTGATGGCGCGTGCTGGATTTTGTTGCCTTTCTGCCTGATATGGATCCAGGTATTTTCCTTTTTCACGATTCTGAATTTCTGCTTATTGCTTGAAGATACATGGTTGATTGATAATTTGTTTGTGGCAGAGATGATTTGATGAGGGTTGCTGAAATTCGAGGGTCATGGGATGGATCAGGAAGAAGAAGATGTAAGATGATTGAAGGGGTTATGGATTCACGGTGAAGGTGATTGAGGTGAAGCAGAAGAGTGGGAGAAGTGTCATGAAGAAGTTAGGAGAAGAATGGAGGATATGGCAATAGGAGAGATTGATGATGAAATTTTTTTTTAGCCCACCCCCGGAGTGAGTGAAAGAGCAAATATATAGAGATCATGATGAGGCTTCTGGAGATTTTTGGTTAAAAGCTTCTAGATTCAGCTAGAAGTTTCTGTTAGTTAGTTTTTTTCTGTTAGAAATTCAGTTAGAACTTTGTTAGGATTTTTTGTAACTGAATTTTTGTGTATGAATCTCTTCTTCTCTATTGAAAAACTTATGTTATGTGAATCCTTCTGCTGAATTTTCCTGGTGTAACTCTTTTATCAATATCAGTTGAGTTTTTTTTCTTTATATATTCTGCTTTTTCACCCTGTTCTGATAAGTTCCCAAATCTACTTATAATAATAAAAAACCATTTTGTTGAGTAAGTCTCTCAATCTTGCAATAATAGAAAATCAACCCTGTGATTAGAACACTCTTCACTTTTCCTTTTGCAAGTGGGTCACGTGTAGAATGAATGGGGAAGTTGTACATCAAATTATTTTCTTTCACAATTTCACACATTTTTTTTTATAAAATAAACAAAAATCAATGGCCCTACACACATGAACCATGAATTTTGATTGCCTTGAACTTGGACTGAATTTAGATTTAATATGTAAGCTTGACTTGGGAAAAATGAGATTCTTTAAGAGAATGAAACTAAAAAATTAAATGTGGAAATAATCCAAGCAAAAATTGGATTTATAAAAGTAGATTTAGAAATGAATTGTATTTGAATTCGAATGACGTCTTCCAAATGGGTCATGTTTGTTCCCTTTTTTCATCCTCGATTCGAACCAAATTCTTGGACCTGAACTTTTATGCCATGATAAAATCCTTAAAACCAATAACTCGAATCATCTCCTTGCTTCACTTGAAACTAATACACACGAATGAACATCTCCATCAAACAAATCCCAGTCGAATTTTAAGATAAAGGATCTCAGTTGTTGGAATGCTCTCCAACTCCAAAAAAAAACCTAATTCAACTTGATAATAAGCCCGTTGCGCCAATGGATAACCTTTATGAAGGAGTTCCTTTGAGATCACCTAACCAGAGGAATAAACCCTAATCGAGTAGCAAGTGCATAAAGAACTGATGTTGTTAATAGCCACATAACCAGAACTCTGAATCCACCTGAATGATATGATATAAAACCCTAATTTTCTATGGCGTTGATCCCATGACTTAGAAATCAAAGCACTGCATGATTCAATGTTATGACCCACTGGGAGAATGCCGATGGATGTGAAGTGTAAGCCAATTAGTGGTAATAAAATAAGAGGGCAAATTTTGGGGTGTTACACCATGCAAAATAAGGGAATAAGCGAACAACTGCATTCTGAATTCGTCTGTATCACTGTCGCTCCCGATAAATGGGACTGGCCCAGATAAAGGTACAGACGCGAACGGTCGGCGAGAGGGACAATGAGAACACACAGCCGTGAACTCACTGGAGATGAAAAGAGTCGCCAGCTAGGCATTTTTATCCCAGAGGAAAGGTAATGCTGCATAGACCTAGAAAGAGATGGATAAGACGGTTGCGAACCAGAGAGACTGAGAAAGGGGGTTGGTTACAACCTAGGAAGGTATTAGCACCCAGATTGTCCGTCGTACTCGACGGGATCCACGCTTAAAAGATTTGTGCTTTAGAGGGGTAGTGTCGGTGCAATTTGTGTATAAAAGCTGGAAAAAGATGTACAGGTGTCAGTGCAAAGTATATAAGTGATGTGAAGTGTATAAGAGAAGTGTCAGTGTAAGAACAGAGTGAAAAGCTCAAGATCATGAGGCTGAGAAAATAAGGCTGGAAAGAGGGGGAATATACAGAGACTTTTATTCGATAACTGTTAAGTTATGCCTACATATCCTCTCGTGCAATGAGGAAGTCAGAACACCGTAGTTCGACCCAAAGAGACTGAAAGATGAATTGACTTGTGAACTGCTTGCTTGCCTATGCTCAAGTGTATGACCTGTCTGGCTCAGGTGCAAACTGTCTTGCATTAGACGGAAGAAGCAAGTTCTCGGTTGTGAGTGAAGATGATGAGAAAAGAATCCCGAAGGAGACGATTATTGTTTGTTTTTGAGCTTTCAGTCTTTTATTGCTTTTGAAAGTTTGTCATAAGTTAATGAGCTTAAGCCTAAACCAATGGGTTAGTAAACTCATCACATCTTCCCTCTGTTTAGGGGTAATGAGAATACCTTAAGTGTGAAGTCAGATTCTCACACTTAATCACCTTTGATGCAGGATTAAGATCATTAACCTACTTGTGGTTATTTAGATGTTTTTGGTGTTTTTGTTTAGTGTCGAGTAACGAGGTTAAGCCATAATCAGGGATCAAACAGACTCATTACACCATCCTAATAGAAGGATAATAGATGAGAATGTTTAAGCTGAGGAAAGCTCCTCAACTTAATCCATGATTAGGGATTAAACTCATGACAAAACAAACCTTTGATTAAGTGAGTTTTATTTAATGGTATGATGATGAAGTGAGTTTTATGGTTTGTAAGACAGCTTGAGGGGGACTTGTCCATTAACACTAGGGTTAGTCCTTCTTAACCATTTAAGGAAGAATTAGAACCCTAATGCAAGGCCCAAGTTACAAGTGTGATGTCTTGATGATTATTAAGTGGATTGATTAAGAGATGTAAACACATTAAGGGTTTAACACTTAGGATTAAAGTTATACACTCCATCCTAAGAGAAGGATGCAGGCATAAGCTTAATCACAAAGCCTTAAAGCCTTTAGGGTTTAGTCCCTGATTATAAGATGAGAAGAGAAGACTCAAAAGAGACACAAAGGTAAAACTAAGAGGGGAGACTAATCAAAACCCTAATCATTGTCATGCTTGGTTTCCCCTAAGGTTTGTGAGGTTTACAAGAACAATCTTCAAAGAGAACCACCAGGAAGCAGATGAACAGGATCAAGAGAAGCAAAGTGACTTGCTTCATTCAAGAAGTCAAGTCACTTGAAGAAAGAAAGTGGGGAGAAGAAGAATGAGCAAGCTCAAACTCAAACACATATAGAAATGCAGCAATGGATGCAAGAGAGATGAAAAGAAAGGTTATGAGAAGTGAAGGCAAATTCACTTCTCAAGCTCACTTACCACCTGAAATGGTTAGAAAAGAAATGCAATACAATGCAAAATGGGATGAGATGACATGAGGAGAAACAAAACCAGAAGCATGCACATGATGCAAATGATGTTATGAGATGCTACAAACATGAGGCAGCACATGGATATGATCATACAAGTTCATGGATGCAAATGGTGCAAGTTTAGAAGCATGGACATACATGAAGAGTTATGATGCATACAAGGCATACAACATGGCAAATGCAAGATGCAAAGATCACACATGCTTTCTATATGTCTTATGATGTCAAATGAATCACATGGATGCTTAAAATGTCATGGTAAGTCATGTTATGTAAGAGAATGCAAGAAGGATGCAAATGAAAGCCCAAATTAGGGTTCATGAACCAAACATCAAACAAAAACCAAAAACAGAAGCAAACCCTAAGATAAAAAAATGGAAAATGCCACTCAAAAGACCCCTAATCTTATACTAAACCAATGTCCAAAGGGGAGGTCTCAACTCTTAACCAATCTCAAGTTATGATTTTTACAAGATTTTAGGGTTTTTAGGGTTCCTAATCAAAAGAAATGCCAAACAAATTGAAAATGAGGAATCAAAACATGACCATTTAATCCTAGAAACTACATGCTAAACACAATGCAATGCAAAAAGAATCAATGTCCAACTCTTCCTAGATAGGCAGAAATGATTTTTTGAACTTATGATCAAAATAATGCACAAAAATGATTTTAATTCAAAGAAAAATTCTCAAAATGCATCAAGATCCAAAAAGAAATTTGGTTTGAAGGTTGGACAATGTTTCTAAATGTCTTAGAACATTTCATGAATTTTTTGGTGATTTTTAGATACCTAAAAGTATTTTTAATAAATTAATTTCCATTAATCAATTAAAAATAATCTTTTAAATATTTAAAAATACTTTTTTAATGATAAAAATAAAAACAAAAATATTTTTGTGTCATAAAAATTAATAAAACTTATGAGAAAAAGTTTCATAATTTTTAGATATTTTTTGCTATTTTAAATTAAATATGCAAATAAGATGAAAAGAAAAGAAATTAAAATGAAATTAATCTGATTTAAATGAAAGTCAACACATCCTAGGGTCTGGATTCAAAGCTACACGCGCGGGAAGAGACTTGGCGCCAGATCTCACGGCCAGAATTCAAATTTCGCTAATCAATGCTTATGCCCTAATCTCGCCGTTAAACACACTCAGATGACCGGAACAGTGCTCCGGTCATCTTCCCCGTTCAACCAAAATCTCTAACTCACTCCATACGCATCTAAAATGAATTCTAAGAACCCAGAAATGATTCCCACAAGCTCACGATTCAAAACCCCCACTCAAAACAAATTTATCATTCATGGAAAGGCTGAATCGAAGCAAACAAAAACTAGGGCAAAACAGTTTCAGGAAGCAATTAAATCCTCATTTCATCACCATTTCAAAAACTAAAAGCATATTCATGATCAGGAAGACATATAGAACAAGTTTAGAACTTAAAAATCCATTTCTGGAAAAAAAGTTCTTGAGCTACCTGAGATTCGAAGCTTTCACTCCAGCTACCTTCTGACCTCCTCTCTTGGTGAAATCCACTCCTTATGACCTCTTGATGATGCTTGAATGCTCAGGAGAAATTTATATTGGCTGGATGAAGAGTTTGAACAACTTCTGCTCAAGCTCAGTTGAACATGGCAATGGTGATTCAGGCTGTTTCTGGCAAGGGTGAAGGGTTCTTTGTGGTCCAGATGATGAGTGGAGAAGGTTTGTGGAGTTTGTTTTGATGTTTGTGAGCTGTGGAGAGAGATTCGAATGAAACTGCAAGTTGGAGTGAAAATGGTGAAATGGAGTTGTGGCTTGTTTCAGGCCTGGTTCTTGGTTGCTTTGGGCTCAATGAGGCATGGTGAGTTGATTGGTGAAAATGGTTTTAATGTTTGAAGTCTGGGCAGAGAGATTCGAAGAAGTTTGCAAGAGGGAGTGTTTTTGTGAATGTGGTGCTAGAGAGTGTTTCATCCTGGCCTCCTCATATGTTTGGCTTGCCAAAGGATATTGTATTTTAATCCCATAGGTCAGATGATGTGACCTGGCCCCTATTGATTGGTAAGTTTGCTTTTGCAAAAAAGTCCACTTTGTGTAAGGAAGGCATGGCTTGAGCTATAGCTTGGTACAAGAAGCATGGGCTGCGCAGCATGATGTGTGTGTGATGTTAGGAGGGTTCAGCAGCCAATGCATCAAGTGGTGAGAGGCATAATGATGGTTTTGCAAGTTGGCACACTTTTGAAACTTCATGGAAAATGCCTTGTTACACAAACCATACACATGTGATCTTTGGTTCAATTCTGATTTTTAGGTCACATAGAATGTTTATGTCATGGTTTGAAGTGAATTAGAAGTTACAAATGGCATTGGTTCATGGTTTTGCAAAATTCTCATTTGGTGCACATCTTGAAAATCAATGATTTTTGCCAACTTTGTCACACCATAACTTTTGATCCAAGAAGAATTTGATCATGTTCTTGTACTTTTTGAAAAGGGAAAGATGTAATCTACAGCTTTCATGACCAAAGTTTTTCCATTTGAAGCATTTTTGGACCAAGAATCAAGGCTTGAAAAATGACCTAAAATGAAGCATTCTTGAAAAGTCAACTATGCCCAAAAAGTCAACACTTGCAAAAACTCCAAATTCTTGATTTTTGTGGACTTCAACCTTCTTCCATGATCAAATAAAGATCATATACACTCAAAATGATGAAGATCACCCATTGGTTGGGTCATTGGGGGCCTCAAATGCCCTGATTTTACACTGACTTGTCTGAAAAGTCAACCCTTGATCAGATGACTTCCCCATGGAATTTCTTCATGAAAATTGATATGCATACTCCCTATACCATATAGAGACCAATAGAAACAAGAATGACCAAAAAATTTGGAGTTATGGCCTCTGAAACCAAAACCCTAATTTTAGGTCAACTGTGCAGTCAAACCTGGCTCTGCATCCATACAAACCTCAGTTCTTGTGATTCTTTGGAATTCTTGACTTTGAGAGGATGGAATATGATACAAGAACACATGTGGATCCCTTTGAAGTGATTGGTGGCCTTTGGAGTGGCTCAAAAGGTTCTTGGATTGCTCAGATCACAAACCCTAGGTGCAGATGACTTAGAAACTATGCAGTGAATCAAAAATGAGATGTGAGATGATATGATTGAGTTCATGCATATCACAAGCCATGGTGTGAATGGGTGAGGGCAAATTTGGGGTGTTTACAGCTGCCCCTATTCAAACATGAGTTAGCTGTGCAGGATGTAAGCGACGGTTTAACAGGCAAACAAGATAACTTGTGGTTGAATACCAAAGACAGTCCAAAATTTGCACTCACAGAATGAAGAAGAAAAGGGATATAGATTGTAAAAGGAAAATAAAGTATGTTGTAAAATGGGTGATAGAGCAATGACGGGGACGGCCGACATGCTGGGAAAAGTGTAGGAAATAAAACAATGACCGGGACGGCCGACATGCTGGGGATAAAAGGTAAAGCTAAGACGGGGACGACCGACTAGCTGGGGAAAATGAAAGTATGATGGGGACGGCCATCAGGATAAAGCTGTAAAATTCTCTGGGGATTAATGAAACATGACGGGGACGGCCGTCAAGTTCACAAAGGTAAAGTAACCAACGATGGGGACGGCCATCGGGCTAAAAAGGAAAAGGGACCACGATGGGGACGGCCATCGGGTTAAAGAATAAATGAAATAAACAGATGATGGGGTACGGCCATCAAAGGTGAAGGACGATCACCTAGCAGGGGACGGCTGCTCTGTTGGGAATAAAAGAAATATGATGGGGACGGCCATCAAAGGTGGAGGACGACCACCTGGCAGGGTACGGCTGCCGAAAATATCGCGACATAGGACGAATGCTGGATAGAAAAGGTCAACGATGGGGACGGCCATCGGACGAGCATGATGGAGGACGACCATCAAGAAGTGGAGGACGACCACTCAGCAGGGTACGGCTGCTCTCGAGGTTTCTCATGACATAGGACGAATGCCAGATAACCAAAATCAACAATGGGGACGGCCATTGGATAAAAATGATGAAGGACGATCACCAAAGGGTGGAGGACGACCACCTAGCAGGGGACGGCTGCTGAAAATAAACGATGGGGACGGCCATCGGATGAGCATTATGGAGGACGACCATCAAGAGGTGGAGGACGACCACCTAGCAGGGTACGGCTGCTCTCAAGGTTTATCGTAACACAGGACGAGTGTCAGATAAAAAAGGAAATTTGCTGTGTTGGCGATCTACTGGGGAGTAGTAAACACGGACGAGTGTTTATATCCAAGAAACAAAAGGTATAAGTGTTTAGATGTGGTGTATAGATTAAAGATGCGGACGAGCATCTCTAAGACTATGACACGGACGAGTATCAGGTAGAAACAAACTGACACATGTTCAGAGATGATGATACGGACGAGTATCAACGGGTTAACAAAGGACATGGACGAGTGTTGCATCTGAAGGGACTCTTCTGGGGAATAATAGATATAGACGAGTATCTATATTCAAGAAGACATAAGTGTTTGACACAGTGTATGGATTAAAGATGCGGACGAGCATCCTTAAGACTATGATACGGACGAGTATCATGTAGAAACAAACGCTCGACGCATGTTCTGAGATGATGGTACGGACGAGTACCAACTGGTTAACAAAGAACGAGGACTAGCATTGAATCTGCGGGGATATAACTGGTGTATACAAGATACGGACGAGTATCTGTATAAGTGAAATAAGTATGAGTAGTGTATAGAGGGGTGTTTATCTGTTGGGGAGAGTGACACGGACGAGTGTCGAAAGGAGAGGAGTATAGTATTAACAAGTATATTGGTTGTAAAAGTGTAAGCGACTACGCTGGGGATGTGACACGGACGGGTGTCAAGAAAGTGTATATACCAGTATATGTGAGTGCAAATATGATGTCTTTGGCTTTCTGCTGGGAGTATGACACGGACGGGTGTCAGGAAGTATCTGTAATACGGGTGATTTTGTTTGTAAAGAGTGTTTAGGTGACTTTACTGGGGAGTGATGACACGGACAGGTGTCCATAGGAGTATATACTGGTGTTTGTGAATTGTGAGGCAACTGCTTTTGCTGGGAACTCTAGTGGGGATTTTTGTGTATTGTATTCTGTATTCTGATGAATGGTTAATATTCACAAGTGTTGATTCAGAACATGGCTTATGATTATGCTATGCTTGATTTTTGCCGCAATGCTCCGCGTTAAAACGGAATGCTACGCTCTGGGGGTGAATATGATGCGAATGCTATGATTGTGCAAAGGGTACAGACTCGGGATTCGGGTCCCATTGCTGTAAAGATCTCTGGCTGATCTGTTTGAAATGGGCCTCCCAGCTGGGGATGAGATCATTGATAGATCTGGTGAGATGTATCTGCTTGGGGATATAAGTCACTGATTGACATATCCTTGTAATGAGGGACCCAGCTGGGGTTTGCAGAAGCCTTCTTTACTCTGTTGTGATCTCCATGCATTGCTCTTCTGGATAGAGGCTGGAACTCTGTGGGGAGATGGTTCCCTGACTTTGTACTCGGCTGAGGGCGAGACGGCAACTCGGCTGGGGAGAAAGAGGGATCCTTGACTCAGTCGGGGATGTAGGTGCCTTCTAGGATGCTTAGCAACTCTGATGGAGATAAGTAATAGCTGGCAACTCCGCTGGGGGGATGTTATGAGAGGCAACTCAGCTGGGGAGAGAGCACTTCGGGTGCTGAAATTGAGTGTTGATTTGCCAGCTGGCTAGGATGAGGCTTACATGCCCTAAGTTGCGTTCTGGATACCTGCGATCCTGCAAAGATAAGGAAATGCACAGATGGTCCCGAGGTATCCCTTACTGGATCCCGTCATAGGAGTTAAGATACTTCTGAGAGCAAGCATATTTCCTGCAAGCATGTTTTTTATTTGAAAATAAGCATCTGTATTCTTATGCAATCAGTGTTTCCTTAAGATATCAGACCCTTTTTTGCAAAAATGAAAATGTACAAAACGAGACATGACTGAAAATCTGATTTTATTAATTCATATGCCCTGAATTGGCGAGATACAGTCAAAGAAACGAATCCCCTGAAATGAGGAGATTGTTACAAATTGAGAAACAAAATGTTGGCAGTGTTGACGACGCTTTCAAGGAGCTTCCCCTTCTGCTATGACTCGTATGACAATGACGTTCTTCTCGTCCTGCTTTCTGAAGAATGTTGATTCTGATTGAAGCCTGATCCTTTCGAAGCTTACCAAGTTGTAAGTGATACAGACGAATTCAGAATGCAGTTGTTCGCTTATTCCCTTATTTTGCATGGATCGCCCTTTCGGGTTTTCAATCCATCGGGATACCCATTTTTGCCTGAGCTGTCCAATGCGGCTTTTCAGCTCAGCGGGTGTACATTTTTTTTTGTCTATTTTCCCTTATTTTTGCCCGAGTCTTTTATTCTGTTTTTGACTCGCCGGGATGCCCTATTTTTGCCTGGACTTACATTCTGTTTTTATGTCCAGCGGGTCATTTTTATGCGAAGTATTTTTTAACTGCATCTGAATTCACAGGGGACGGAAAATCTTCACCATCCATGGTGCTGAGCATCAGTGCTCCACCAGAGAAAACTTTCTTTACCACAAATGGTCCTTCATAATTTGGGGTCCATTTGCCCCTGTGGTCTGTATGAGGAGGGAGGATCCTTTTCAACACAAGATCTCCCACTTGGTACTCTCGGTGCCTGACTTTCTAATCGAAGGCCTTCTTCATTCTTTTCTGATACAACTGCCCATGACAGATTGCAGCCAATCTCTTCTCTTCAATCAGACTCAGTTGCTCGTATCGGGACCTAACCCATTCTGCTTCGTTCAGCTTAACATCCATCAATACTCGTAAAGAGGGTAGTTCAACTTCAACAGGTAGGACTGCCTCCATACCATACACAAGTTGATACGGCGTTGCCCCTGTGGATGTCCTGATTGACGTGCGGTACCCATGCAAGGCAAATGGTAGCATTTCGTGCCAGTCTTTATAGGTGACTACCATCTTTTGCACAATCTTCTTGATATTCTTATTAGCTGCCTCAACAGCGCCATTCATCTTTGGCCTGTAAGGAGAAGAATTGTGATGTTGGATCTTGAAGTCCCGACACAGTTCTGCCATCATTTTGTTGTTTAAGTTGGAACCATTATCAGTAATGATTCGCTCGGGCACTCCATACCGACAGATGATATCTCTCTTCAGAAATCTGGCTACCACTTGTCTTGTGACATTTGCATATGAGGCTGCTTCGACCCACTTGGTGAAATAGTCAATGGCGACCAAGATGAATCTGTGGCCATTTGAAGCAGTCGGCTCAATCTTGCCAATCATATCAATGCCCCACATAGCAAAGGGCCAGGGTGAAGACATTATGTTCAAAGGATTGGGAGGCACATGCACTTTATCTGCGTAGATCTGGCATTTGTGGCATTTCCTGGCGTAGGCACAACAGTCGGCATCCATTGTGATCCAGTAATAACCCGATCTTAACAACTTCTTAGCCATGACATGTCCTCCAGCATGGGTACCAAAGGATCCTTCGTTCACTTCATGCATCAATAAATCTGCTTCTGTCTTGTCGACGCATCTGAGGAGTACCATATCAAAGTTCCTTTTATATAAAGACCCATCAGTGTTCAAGAAGAAACTACCAGCAAGCCTTCTCAAAGTCTTCTTATCATTGGAAGATGCCCCAGGTGGGTATGTTTGATCCTCCAAGAAGCACTTAATGTCATGGAACCAAGGCTTATCGTCTTTGACAACATCTGCTGCAAATACATATGCTGGTCTGTCGAGTCTGGACACTGATATCTGGGGTACAAAGTTAGCAGTTTGAACTTTGATCATGGATGAAATAGTAGCAAGAGCATCTGCAAACTGATTCTCGTCCCGAGGGACATACTCAAGCTTGACTGTTGTGAAGAAAGTCAATAACCTCCTTGTATAATCCCTGTAAGGTATCAGATGATCCTGGTGGGTGTACCATTTTCCGTTGGTTTGATTAACTACCAGAGCTGAATCTCCGAATACAGTCAATGTCTTGATCCTGAGGTCAATGGCTTCCTCAAGACCCATAATGCAAGCTTCGTATTCAGCTTCGTTGTTAGTGCAGTTGAAAGTAAGCTTTGCCGAGAAAGGCATGTGAACTCCTTTAGGTGTAATGAGTACTGCACCAACACCACGACCATTCATGTTAACAGCCCCATCAAACATCATAGTCCATTCTTCTTCCGGGTCGGGCCCTTCAGTGTGAATAGGCTCTTCATGATCTCTTGCTTTAATGAACATGATGTCTTCATCAGGGAAGTCAAATCTCATAGGCTGGTAATCATCAATGGGTTGCTCAGCAAGATATTCGGACAATACACTGCCCTTGATGGCTTTCTGAGAAGTGTACTGGATGTCGTATTCTGTAAGAATCATTTTCCATCTTGCAACCCGTCCGGTAAGAGCTGGCTTCTCGAAAATATACTTGACTGGGTCCATCTTGGATATCAACAATGTAGTGTGGGTCAACATATACTGTCTCAGTCGGCGAGCAGCCCACGCTAAAGCACAACAAGTTTTCTCGAGCAGTGAATAACGTTGTTCACAGTCGGTAAACTTTTTGCTCAGGTAGTATATTGCATACTCTTTTCGACCGGACTCGTCATGCTGGCCCAGCACACACCCCATTGACTCTTCTAATACTGTCAAGTACATAATCAGAGGTCTTCCTTCAACTGGAGGCATAAGGATTGGAGGTTCTTGTAAGTACTCCTTGATCTTGTCAAAAGCCTTCTGGCAATCTTCATTCCACCTGACCGTCTGTTCTTTTCTTAACAATTTGAACAAGGGTTCGCAGGTTGCTGTAAGGTGAGATATGAACCGTGAGATGTAGTTCAATCGACCTAAGAACCCTCGAACTTCTTTCTCTGTCTTCGGTGCAGGCATCTCTTGGATGGCTTTGACTTTATCAGGGTCAACTTCAATCCCTTTCTCGCTCACAATAAAACCCAGCAGCTTACCAGATCTCACCCCGAATGTGCATTTGTTGGGGTTCAATTTCAGTTGATACTTCCTCAGACGCTTGAACAATTTCAGCAGATTTACCAGGTGTTCTTCTTCAGTGAGGGACTTGGCAATCATATCATCCACATAGCATTCTATTTCCTTATGGATCATATCGTGGAATAATGTCACCATAGCCCGTTGATATGTGGCACCAGCATTCTTCAGTCCGAATGGCATTACCTTGTAACAGAACGTGCCCCAGGGTGTGATGAATGTTGTCTTCTCCATGTCTTCAGGTGACATCTTAATCTGATTGTATCCCGAAAATCCGTCCATGAAGGAGAATACCGAGAACTGAGCCGTATTATCAACCAATACGTCAATGTGAGGTAATGGGAAGTCATCTTTCGGGCTGGCTCTGTTCAGATCCCGGTAGTCAACACACATCCTTACTTTGCCGTCTTTCTTAGGCACAGGTACTATATTAGCAACCCACGGCGGATAGCTAGTCACAGCAAGGAACCCGGCGTCCCATTGCTTTTGTACCTCCTCCTTGATCTTCATTGCCATGTCTGGGCGAGTACGGCGTAGTTTCTGTTTAACTGGCGGGCATTCCTCTCTCAGAGGTAGCTTGTGCACAACAATATCGGTATCCAACCCTGGCATATCTTGGTAAGACCAAGCAAACACGTCCACATATTCTTGAAGCAGATCAATCAGCTGTCCTTTCACTGAGTCTTGCAGGCAGGCTCCGATCTTGACTTCTTTCACGTCTTCATCCGTACCAAGATTGATCACTTCAACCTCCTCCTGGTGAGGAGTAATAACCTTTTCCTCTTGTCTTAACAACCTGGCTAGCTCTTCAGGAAGCTCATATTCTTCTTCAACCCCTTCATCAGCTTGATTGATTGGATTGTCAAAGTCATACGAAGTCATAGCCGTGCTGTTGTCGGTGCTGTCAGGAAGGCATTCTCTGCAAGGGTTCAGTTGGTTCATTTTAGTGATTTGATTTTAATCTTGTTTTAGAAAAGTGAAATAAAAGTTGTCATTTTGAAAACACTGCCATTTATTTTTTTGTACAAAAAGAAAAATAGAAAAACAGCGAACGAAAAGAAAAAGACTCATTTGCAAAAAGATGTCTGATATTTCATTGATTAATCTTGTTTGCACAAAAAGTACAGATGGCCCGATTACAAAATGAGTCTTGTCATCTTGGGCAAGATGCAAGACTTTGATGCATGCTTATAAAAATACAGGAAATAATAATTACTCTGCATGAGTAACTCTTATAATTTCCTGGGAAGACCAGTTCGAGACACTGCTCCCCGGGATCTTTGGACGAATCCAGCTTTCCAGGTTGCGTTCCTCTTCCAGCTCGTCTTCCAGACAGTTGATAGCATCAGGGGTAAGCATCCCCCCACTCACAAAGTTGGGCTCTTTCGCAGCCGCTGTTTGATCTTGTTGAGTTGGTTTGTAACCCAACCCAAATCTGTCTTCTTTCTTCTCTACCGGTAGTAGCTTGCCCCAGCCTTGGGCAGTTCCTTCCTCAACAACCTTCCGGGCTTGTTGGTATGATGATATTGAAGTGCCAGGCACAGCAGATGTTTCATTCACATTCAAAGCTTCAAACCCCTGGCTCATTGTTTCATGGATCTCTCCGTCCATTTCAATGTACTTATAGGTAGCCAGGTGGCTGACAAAAATATCCTCTTCTCCACAGATTGTAACGATTTGACCCTCCCACTCGTATTTTAACTTCTGGTGAAGGGTAGAGGTCACGGCGCCAGCAGCGTGAATTCATGGCCTACCCAATAAACAGCTATAGGCGGGCTGTATATCCATCACGTAGAAGATAGTTGTGAAAGTCTGCGGGCCAATCGTTACGGGTAACTCAATCTCCCCCAGAACCGATCTTTTTGAACCATCAAAGGCTCTCACCACCAGGTTGCTGGGTCTCAATGCCAATCCATCATATTCTAGCTTCACCAGGGCCTTTTTAGGTAGGACATTGAGGGATGACCCCGTGTCTACCAACACATGGGAAAGGACAGCCCCTTTGCATTCCATGGTTATGTGCAAGGCCTTGTTATGGTTGCGGCCTTCCGTTGTCAAATCAGTATTGGTGAACCCTAGTCCGTGACTAGCATTAACATTCCCCACTACAGCTTCCAGCTGATTGACAGTGATCTCTTCAGGCACGTAAGCTGCGTGCAAGACTTTGAGTAGTGCATTCCGATGGGCTTCGGAGCACATAAGCAATGATAGGATTGAGATCTTGGAAGGCGTCTGATGAAGCTGCTCCACTATTTTATAATCACTCTTTTTGATGATTCGCATGAACTCATCAACCTCTTGATCGAATGGTGTCTTCAAAGATTCCTTAACAGCTTGATCTTCCTGCACAGGGCTCTTCCCTTTTGCCTTGGCAGCAGCTTCTGCTTCGGCTGTGGGTCTCTGAATTTGTGGAGCGAAAAGACGTCCGCTTCGAGTGAAGCCTCCGCCTCCGCCCACATTGTCAATTTGTAGTGCAGGGGTTGATGATTCAAAAGTGATTCTTTGTCCTTCACAGTACAAGTCAGAGCCGTAATGCCAGGGGATGGCATTACTGCTTTCATAAGGTACTGGTCCAGGCACCGTGATGGTGACTGGACTGATTGCAGCTGTTGAAGGGACTGTGATTGTCTGTGGATCGTAATAAATTGTAACTGGTGCTCTAATGGGAGCAGCACCTTCTTAATTGTAGACAGAGTCGTTTTCAGGATCATAGAATATGGTGACAGTTGAGACATCTTCATGATTTGTTGCTGGTGTTGTAGGAGACATTGTCGGGAGTGTGGATGTTGTTGTTGTAGAAGCTTCATAATGGAGTGGTGCTGGAGTTGTAGAAGGAACATTCATTGATATCTGATCAGTTGAAATGACAGATGAAGTACTCGTTGATGAAACCGAAGAATTGTCAGGAACAATAGTTGTTGCAGTTGTAGGAGGTTCTGAAGCCGTTGCTGATGAGATTGCCGGATTTGTTGGAAATGATGTGGTGATCTGAAGTTGGCCACTCTGAATAAGGCCATCTATGCCATTCCTCAAATTATCGCACCCATTCACCGAGATATTGCAGTAGGCACAACCCAACTCACACCCCGGGAACATTTGACATTCCAGGAGTTGAGCCTTGATTTCTACCAACGGTGTCCTGATCTGTCCCACACTGGTTATTAAATAAGACGGCTTGTCTTCTTCAATAGCGTTAATTCTAGGACCACCGTGGTTCGGCATTGGGTTTTTATTGACATTGGGTGGTGGTGCAAAATTCAGAGCTTTCGAGTCTACCAGGTCTTGTACCTTCATATGCAGCGCTCTGCACTTTTCTGTACTGTGGCCAGGTGCGTTTGAATGAAAAGCACACCTAGCATTGGAGTCGTAGTTCCTGGGTAGACTGTTGGGATCTGGAGGTGCCAACGTCCTTAGCTCAACTAGGTTGAGTTTCAGGAGTTGTGGCAGTAGAGTAGCATATGGCATAGGGATCGGATCGATCACCCTGTTAGCTTGAGAAGGCCTCTGTTGAAATGGCCTTTGTTGATTATTGTTGTTGGTGTTGCTGTTGTTGTAATTCCTTGGAGGATACTGATTTTGCTGGTGGTACTGAGGTTGTGGCTGATAGTTTTGTTGCGGAGGTTGATAGACGGGTTGAGGATGAGCTGGAACAGGAATGGTGACTGCTGCTACAGACCGGTGGGCATATTGGGGCCTGCCCCTGTTGGTGTGGATGGCATTGGTCTCGCCAGTTCTTCTCGGGCCTGCAAAAGGCTTTCTTGTACCACCGGACGAGCTGGCACCATTGTCGGAAATCTTGCCCATTTTTAACAGGCTTTCAATTCTCTCCCCAGCTATGACAACATCTGCGAAGCTAGTGGAAGAGAAAGCAGCCAGCCTGTCAATGTAAGTCCCCTGAAGGGTGTTCATGAACATATATGCCATTTCCCTTTCAGACATAGGTGGCTGAACAGCAGCAGCCAGTTGCCTCCATCTCTGGGCATATTCTCGGAAACTTTCCCTTGACGACTGTGACATTCCCATTAGGAGGGTCCTGTTGGGCGCCATGTCTAAGTTATACTGATACTGTCTGATGAAGGCCTCAGCCAGGTCCTTCCAGCATCTAATAGTTGCCCTTGTCAAGTGAGAGTACCATTCTCTTGACGCTCCAGTTAAGCTGTCTTCGAAATAGAACATCCAGAGCTTCTCATCCATAGTATAGGCCTTCAGCCTTCCCAAAAATGACTGTAAATGAGTCCGGGGGCATGAAGTCCCGTTGTATTTTTCAAAACAAGAAGGCTTGAACTTATGGGGAATCCTGACCCCGTCTACCAAGCCCATGTCCATGACGTCAAAGCCCAAAGAATTTTGAGACTCTAAGGACCTTAATTTCTCGGCTATCTCATCCAACCTTCTATCATAAGCTTCTTCCCCAGCGCCCATTACTGTGAATTGGTCCTCCTGAGGATCTTCTTGTAGTACCCTGGCTGCGGTGGCAGTCCCTTGAACATTTGCTGGAATATTGACCTCAGGATGGAGGTGTGGTCCAAATACCGGAGGGTTGACATGAGGTTGTACCCTTTCATTGTTACTGGTACCGGCAGTCCCTATATGTGGATCCTCTTGATTCTGCCTTTCCACCATGGCCCTCAATCTTTCCTGGCTCTGAGCCATGTTGTTCATTACTTCCATAAACTGCGTCATTTGATTCCTCATTTCTAGCCTTTCATTGGCCATTTGATTTCTGACCTCAGTAAGGTCCTGCTGCATCTGATCCATTTGAATGCCCGGAAGGTTGCTACGGGTCGGATAACGGTGCGGACGGTTGAGGGGAAATACCCGGCGCCTAGCAATAGTTCCTGAACATCACAACAGAGTTAGTGGTAATAAAACAAAAACCTACAAAACAAACAAAAGGGTTAGCATGCAATGCAGTTATGCTTATTTGTCCTCAAGGTATCCGGTTTGGCCTTCAGTTTTGACCCTTCCAGAACCTTGGAGATGCTGTTGTTGTTGCTTGAAGAAAACTCAGACGAAGCAAACTAACACAAATATATTACAGAAGGCGAAATAATACAACTTGTTCATTCTACAACACAAGCCCTCTAAGGGGTCAAAATACATTACAAGAAAATAAAAGTACATGGAAAGAAAGCAACAACAAACAAATGGTCAAACACCAAGACCAAACTCATCTTCACGAACTTCCTTGAGAAGTGCTTCGGTCACAGGATCAGCCGGACGCTCCGTGAGATTCCTGATGAGGAGATTCCGGGTTGTAACAGCTGCTGCTAGCTTCTTGTGCTGACTTTGGTCTTTGGACCTCTTCACCCCTGCATTGATCTTCAGCTCTGAAATCTCCCTCTGGGCTGCTGCCAGGGCTTCTTGCTGTTCTTTTGCACTAGCTTCCAGTTGCTCCATCTTGTCTTGAACTCTCTTGTCTTCCAAAGTACGAGCCTCGGTGATCCTGACCCACCGAGCCTGACTCTCCTTCAGATACAAGTCTGTCATTGCTCTCTGGAACTGGGCTTCTTTGCAAGCATTCTTCAGAATTTGTTCTCCAGCTTTAGACTTTTTGATATAATCTCCAGACCTCTCAATCTTAACCAGATGCTCCACTCTCAACTTCTCCAACCTCTCAATCTCCCTCATACCCTCACTCCTCTCCCGGAGGGTCTTCTGCAAAGCTTGAGTTAACTTCTCATTTATTTCCTTCAAACCCTCAAACTCCTCCAAACTGACAGTGGCAGGTGGTGATGTTGAAGATGACTCAAGCATATCTTCTATGGTAAAGGGCATCCCAGAGAATTGAGCCCTGGCACGAGACCACTCATAATATTGTGCTGATGCCACATTATTGCACTTCCCCAGAATGGTTATTCCCTTGGTTTGAACATTATCCCAGGCCCAGGCTGCCTGCCTAACAACAGTCAAATTAATCTTGTTCTCACAATAAAGAGTCTCCACCAAGTCTTGTGCCTTAGGAGTATGGACCAGTGCATAGCCCAGTTGCCTTCTGAACAGCAGAGGATTGTAATTAATACTACCCTTAACTCCTATTAGGGGCACACTGGGAAAATGCCCACAGCTGGTGATGATATCCCTTCCCTTGGTGCACCATCTGATATCTGCTGAAGTTAGAGCAGTGAGTCTCTTAGCCCAGTTGCTCTGCTGATGAGGGTTTAGAAATGCATCTGTCCTGGGTAGATGCTTGAGAAGCCAAGTGTGGAACAATGGAGCACAACACCTCACTAATATTCCCCTCTGCTTTTCATTCCTTTGATGCACTGAATAGTAGAGATCCCCCAATAAAGTTGGCACTGGATTCTTCAGGATGAACAGATGGATTGCATTCTTACTGATGAATCGAGGCTCATCTGCAAACAATACTATTCCATATATGCTCAAGGCCAATAGAGCACAGACAACTTTCCACTCTCCTAAAGAAGCTTTCAGGGTAGCTTGAGAGATCAAGAAATCCAGATGGAACCCAGGGATTCCAGCTTTAGAGGTCATATGCTGCTCAACCAGGACAGGTTCCAGATGCAAAGCCTTTGCTACTTCTCCATTGCTGGGAAAGACCATCTCAGGGTTGAAAGGGATTCCAGCCCTGATAGGCACACCAACCAAAGATGAGTATTCTTCTAAAAGAGGGCCCAATTGAAAGTCTTGAAAGGTGAAACATCTCAATGGGGGATCATAAAACTGAATGCAGGTGTGGATCAGGCTCCTCTGTGATGGGTCCAGATTCGTAACCATGTCAAGTATATCTCCATAATGTTCCCTGAACAAAGGTATGTGATCTGGAGTGATCAGGGTTTGAATCCTCCTGATGTCTGATAGCTCTGGCTGGAAAAAGTGATAGGTGATGTTGCTCTTTTTAGGAGCCATGATGCTGAAGACTGAGTAGAGACAGGTGCTGATGATAATACTGAAGAAGGGTCAAAACCAAAACCAAATGAAGATGGGTACCCTGAAACAAATAAGCAAATGTCAATATGATGTAATGATTATGTATGCAAATGAAATGCAAGGGTCTGTGACTGAGCTGGATCTGATCAAATGCTCTGATATAAGTCCATGTGTGTTCAAGAATTCCAGTTGGAGGTCTATAAATCCAGTAACCAAGGTGGGGGGCTCAAATAAAGAGCCACATGTCCAGGGTTTAGAATCACAAGAACTATTCCAACATGAAGTATTCTTAACCAAATCAAAGTAACAGGGTATTCTGAGGTCAAGGTACCTGCAAACCTGTAAACAACCCAACCCCCCTCACAGGTGGTGTTCTAGAACAAAGATCCTCAGACTTGGATCAGTTATGAGAAGTGTAAACACTTCTAACCCGGAGGTACAGTGTTTACAATAACCATAACAGTTCCTCCTCTAATTCACCTCAGTTTCTGAAGGTCAATACTAAAAGGTCATCCAGACTTAGCAGGCTTCCCAGATAGCCCTAGCATTGCAGGAAATCTGCAACACAGAGTTCTCAAGAAGAAACCCACATCTGAACCGTGTTTCATATTCCCGCACCAGACCGAAATGGAATGGGAAAGAATATGATTCACTCTAGCCTAGGTGTCACTCAGGTCCCAGGTATAGGACCTTAACTCTCAATGAATCACCCACCCACCAAAGCAAACAACAGATCCAGCCAGCACAGTGTGACAGTGTGAATATATGCATAAAGCTATAAGAAAGCAATAAACAAAACTGTACAAAATAGATACAAATACACAAACACAAATAAGCACATAACACCCCAGTAAACACAAATCAAACAAGCGCTAGGAGGAACCCACAAAAAGAACCAGAAGCCCTGGTTGCAGTATAAGGGTCCCCAGTAGAGTCGCCAAGCTGTCGCTCCCGATAAATGGGACTGGCCCAGATAAAGGTACAGACGCGAACGGTCGGCGAGAGGGACAATGAGAACACACAGCCGTGAACTCACTGGAGATGAAAAGAGTCGCCAGCTAGGCATTTTTATCCCGGAGGAAAGGTAATGCTGCATAGACCTAGAAAGAGATGGATAAGACGGTTGCGAACCAGAGAGACTGAGAAAGGGGGTTGGTTACAACCTGGGAAGGTATTAGCACCCAGATTGTCCGTCGTACTCGACGGGATCCACGCTTAAAAGATTTGTGCTTTAGAGGGGTAGTGTCGGTGCAATTTGTGTATAAAAGCTGGAAAAAGATGTACAGGTGTCAGTGCAAAGTATATAAGTGATGTGAAGTGTATAAGAGAAGTGTCAGTGTAAGAACAGAGTGAAAAGCTCAAGATCATGAGGCTGAGAAAATAAGGCTGGAAAGAGGGGGAATATACAGAGACTTTTATTCGATAACTGTTAAGTTATGCCTACGTATCCTCTCGTGCAATGAGGAAGTCAGAACACCGTAGTTCGACCCAAAGAGACTGAAAGATGAATTGACTTGTGAACTGCTTGCTTGCCTATGCTCAAGTGTATGACCTGTCTGGCTCAGGTGCAAACTGTCTTGCATTAGACGGAAGAAGCAAGTTCTCGGTTGTGAGTGAAGATGATGAGAAAAGAATCCCGAAGGAGACGATTATTGTTTGTTTTTGAGCTTTCAGTCTTTTATTGCTTTTGAAAGTTTGTCATAAGTTAATGAGCTTAAGCCTAAACCAATGGGTTAGTAAACTCATCACATCTTCCCTCTGTTTAGGGGTAATGAGAATACCTTAAGTGTGAAGTCAGATTCTCACACTTAATCACCTTTGATGCAGGATTAAGATCATTAACCTACTTGTGGTTATTTAGATGTTTTTGGTGTTTTTGTTTAGTGTCGAGTAACGAGGTTAAGCCATAATCAGGGATCAAACAGACTCATTACACCATCCTAATAGAAGGATAATAGATGAGAATGTTTAAGCTGAGGAAAGCTCCTCAACTTAATCCATGATTAGGGATTAAACTCATGACAAAACAAACCTTTGATTAAGTGAGTTTTATTTAATGGTATGATGATGAAGTGAGTTTTATGGTTTGTAAGACAGCTTGAGGGGGACTTGTCCATTAACACTAGGGTTAGTCCTTCTTAACCATTTAAGGAAGAATTAGAACCCTAATGCAAGGCCCAAGTTACAAGTGTGATGTCTTGATGATTATTAAGTGGATTGATTAAGAGATGTAAACACATTAAGGGTTTAACACTTAGGATTAAAGTTATACACTCCATCCTAAGAGAAGGATGCAGGCATAAGCTTAATCACAAAGCCTTAAAGCCTTTAGGGTTTAGTCCCTGATTATAAGATGAGAAGAGAAGACTCAAAAGAGACACAAAGGTAAAACTAAGAGGGGAGACTAATCAAAACCCTAATCATTGTCATGCTTGGTTACCCCTAAGGTTTGTGAGGTTTGCAAGAACAATCTTCAAAGAGAACCACCAGGAAGCAGATGAACAGGATCAAGAGAAGCAAAGTGACTTGCTTCATTCAAGAAGTCAAGTCACTTGAAGAAAGAAAGTGGGGAGAAGAAGAATGAGCAAGCTCAAACTCAAACACATATAGAAATGCAGCAATGGATGCAAGAGAGATGAAAAGAAAGGTTATGAGAAGTGAAGGCAAATTCACTTCTCAAGCTCACTTACCACCTGAAATGGTTAGAAAAGAAATGCAATGCAATGCAAAATGGGATGAGATGACATGAGGAGAAACAAAACCAGAAGCATGCACATGGTGCAAATGATGTTATGAGATGCTACAAACATGAGGCAGCACATGGATATGATCATACAAGTTCATGGATGCAAATGGTGCAAGTTTAGAAGCATGGACATACATGAAGAGTTATGAAGCATACAAGGCATACAACATGGCAAATGCAAGATGCAAAGATCACACATGCTTTCTATATGTCTTATGATGTCAAATGAATCACATGGATGCTTAAAATGTCATGGCAAGTCATGTTATGTAAGAGAATGCAAGAAGGATGCAAATGAAAGCCCAAATTAGGGTTCATGAACCAAACATCAAACAAAAACCAAAAACAGAAGCAAACCCTAAGATAAAAAAATGGAAAATGCCACTCAAAAGACCCCTAATCTTATACTAAACCAATGTCCAAAGGGGAGGTCTCAACTCTTAACCAATCTCAAGTTATGATTTTTACAAGATTTTAGGGTTTTTAGGGTTCCTAATCAAAAGAAATGCCAAACAAATTGAAAATGAGGAATCAAAACATGAACATTTAATCCTAGAAACTACATGCTAAACACAATGCAATGCAAAAAGAATCAATGTCCAACTCTTCCTAGATAGGCAGAAATGATTTTTTGAACTTATGATCAAAATAATGCACAAAAATGATTTTAATTCAAAGAAAAATTCTCAAAATGCATCAAGATCCAAAAAGAAATTTGGTTTGAAGGTTGGACAATGTTTCTAAATGTCTTAGAACATTTCATGAATTTTTTGGTGATTTTTAGATACCTAAAAGTATTTTTAATAAATTAATTTCCATTAATCAATTAAAAATAAACTTTTAAATATTTAAAAATACTTTTTTAATGATAAAAATAAAAACAAAAATATTTTTGTGTCATAAAAATTAATAAAACTTATGAGAAAAAGTTTCATAATTTTTAGATATTTTTTGCTATTTTAAATTAAATATGCAAATAAGATGAAAAGAAAAGAAATTAAAATGAAATTAATCTGATTTAAATGAAAGTCAACACATCCTAGGGTCTGGATTCAAAGCTACACGCGCGGGAAGAGACTTGGCGCCAGATCTCACGACCAGAATTCAAATTTCGCTAATCAATGCTTATGCCCTAATCTCGCCGTTAAACACACTCAGATGACCGGAACAGTGCTCCGGTCATCTTCCCCGTTCAACCAAAATCTCTAACTCACTCCATACGCATCTAAAATGAATTCTAAGAACCCATAAATGATTCCCACAAGCTCACGATTCAAAACCCCCACTCAAAACAAATTTATCATTCATGGAAAGGCTGAATCGAAGCAAACAAAAACTAGGGCAAAACAGTTTCAGGAAGCAATTAAATCCTCATTTCATCACCATTTCAAAAACTAAAAGCATATTCATGATCATGAAGACATATAGAACAAGTTTAGAACTTAAAAATCCATTTCTGGAAAAAAAGTTCTTGAGCTACCTGAGATTCGAAGCTTTCACTCCAGCTACCTTCTGACCTCCTCTCTTGGTGAAATCCACTCCTTATGACCTCTTGATGATGCTTGAATGCTCAGGAGAAATTTATATTGGCTGGATGAAGAGTTTGAACAACTTCTGCTCAAGCTCAGTTGAACATGGCAATGGTGATTCAGGCTGTTTCTGGCAAGGGTGAAGGGTTCTTTGTGGTCCAGATGATGAGTGGAGAAGGTTTGTGGAGTTTGTTTTGATGTTTGTGAGCTGTGGAGAGAGATTCGAATGAAACTGCAAGTTGGAGTGAAAATGGTGAAATGGAGTTGTGGCTTGTTTCAGGCCTGGTTCTTGGTTGCTTTGGGCTCAATGAGGCATGGTGAGTTGATTGGTGAAAATGGTTTTAATGTTTGAAGTCTGGGCAGAGAGATTCGAAGAAGTTTGCAAGAGGGAGTGTTTTTGTGAATGTGGTGCTAGAGAGTGTTTCATCCTGGCCTCCTCATATGTTTGGCTTGCCAAAGGATATTGTATTTTAATCCCATAGGTCAGATGATGTGACCTGGCCCCTATTGATTGGTAAGTTTGCTTTTGCAAAAAAGTCCACTTTGTGTAAGGAAGGCATGGCTTGAGCTATAGCTTGGTACAAGAAGCATGGGCTGCGCAGCATGATGTGTGTGTGATGTTAGGAGGGTTCAGCAGCCAATGCATCAAGTGGTGAGAGGCATAATGATGGTTTTGCAAGTTGGCACACTTTTGAAACTTCATGGAAAATGCCTTGTTACACAAACCATACACATGTGATCTTTGGTTCAATTCTGATTTTTAGGTCACATAGAATGTTTATGTCATGGTTTGAAGTGAATTAGAAGTTACAAATGGCATTGGTTCATGGTTTTGCAAAATTCTCATTTGGTGCACATCTTGAAAATCAATGATTTTTGCCAACTTTGTCACACCATAACTTTTGATCCAAGAAGAATTTGATCATGTTCTTGTACTTTTTGAAAAGGGAAAGATGTAATCTACAGCTTTCATGACCAAAGTTTTTCCATTTGAAGCATTTTTGGACCAAGAATCAAGGCTTGAAAAATGACCTAAAATGAAGCATTCTTGAAAAGTCAACTATGCCCAAAAAGTCAACACTTGCAAAAACTCCAAATTCTTGATTTTTGTGGACTTCAACCTTCTTCCATGATCAAATAAAGATCATATACACTCAAAATGATGAAGATCACCCATTGGTTGGGTCATTGGGGGCCTCAAATGCCCTGATTTTACACTGACTTGTCTGAAAAGTCAACCCTTGATCAGATGACTTCCCCATGGAATTTCTTCATGAAAATTGATATGCATACTCCCTATACCATATAGAGACCAATAGAAACAAGAATGACCAAAAAATTTGGAGTTATGGCCTCTGAAACCAAAACCCTAATTTTAGGTCAACTGTGCAGTCAAACCTGGCTCTGCATCCATACAAACCTCAGTTCTTGTGATTCTTTGGAATTCTTGACTTTGAGAGGATGGAATATGATACAAGAACACATGTGGATCCCTTTGAAGTGATTGGTGGCCTTTGGAGTGGCTCAAAAGGTTCTTGGATTGCTCAGATCACAAACCCTAGGTGCAGATGACTTAGAAACTATGCAGTGAATCAAAAATGAGATGTGAGATGATATGATTGAGTTCATGCATATCACAAGCCATGGTGTGAATGGGTGAGGGCAAATTTGGGGTGTTTACAATCACCTACAACTTGGTAAGCTTCGAAAGGATCAAGCTTCAATCAGAATCAACATTCTTCAAGAAGCAAGATGAGAAGAACGTCAAAAGTCATACGAGTCATAACAAAGAGGAAGCTCCTTAAAGCGTCATCAACATTGCCAGCATTTTGTTTCTCAATTTGTAACAATCTCCTCATTTCAGGGGATATGTTCCTTTGACTGTATCTCGCCAATTCAGGGCATATGAATTAATAAAATCAGATTTTCAGTCATGTCTCGTCTTGTACATTTTTATTTTGCAAAGAATGTCTGATGTCTAAAAAGAAAAACTGATTGCATAGAATACAGATGTTTATCTTCAAAAGTAAAAACACATGCTTACAGGAAATATGCTTACTCTCAGAGGCATCCAGACACCTATGACGGAATCCAATAAGGGATACCTCGGGACCATTTGTGCGTTTCCTTATCTTTGCAGGATTGCAGGTATCTAGAACGCAGCTTGGGGCATGCAAGTTACATCTCAGCAAGCTGGCAAATCAACAAATAATCTCAGCATCCGAAATGCTCTATCCCCAGCTGAGTGGCCAACAACATTCCCCAGCTGTAGTACCATTCATTCTTCCTCAGCAGAAGGCAGAAGTCAGGGAATCATCTCCCCACAGAATCCTCAGCCTCTATTCAGAAGAGCAACGCATGAAGGAGTCACAACAGAGTACAGAAGACTTCTACAAACCCCAGCTGGGTCTCATATTACAAGGATATGTCAATCAGTGACCTATATCCCCAAGCAGATACATCTCTCCAGGTCTATCAATGATCTCGTCCCCAGCTGGGATGTCCATTTCAAACAGATCAGCCAGAGATCTTTGCGGCAACGGGATCCAAGTCCCGGTTTGGTATCTTTGCACAATCATAGCATTTGCATCATATTTACCCACAAAGCGTAGCATTCCGTCTAGTACGGAGCATTACGGCAAAAATCCAACACATAGCATAATCGTAAGTCATGTGGTGAATCGAACGCTTGTAAATATTGACAGTCAATCAACAATACGCAAAAAATCCCCCAGAGTCCCCAGCAAAATCAGTTGCCTCGCAAATCACAAACACCAGTATATACACCTTTTGACACCCGTCCGTGTCATCACTCCCCAGTAAGTCACCTGAACAAACAAGATCACCTGTATTACAGATGCTTTCTGGCACCCGTCTGTGTCATAACTCCCAGCAGAAAGCCAAAGACATCATTTTTGCACTCACATATACTTGTTTATGATATACCTCTTGACACTCGTCCGTGTCACTCTCCCCAGCAGATAAACACTCATCTATACACTACTCATGTTGCTTTTATACGGATACTCGTCCGTATCTTATATATACCATTTATATCCCCGCAGATTCAACACTAGTCCACGTTCTCTGTTAACCAGTTGGTACTCGTCCGTACCATCATCTCAGAACGTTGCGTCTAGTGTTTGTTTCTACATGATACTCGTCCGTATCATAGTCTTAAGGATGTTCGTCCGCATCTTTAATCCATACACCGTGTCAAACACTTGTGTCTTCTTGAATATAGATACTCGTCTGTGTCTACTATTCCCCAGAAGGGTCCTTTCAGATTCAACACTCGTCTGTGTTCCTTGTTAACCAGTTGATACTCGTCCGTATCGTCATCTCTGAACACGTGTCGGTATTTGTTTCTACCCGATACTCGTCCGTATCATAGTCTTAGGGATGCTCGTCCGCGTCTTTAATCTATACACAATACCAAACACTTATACCCTCTGTTTCTTGGATATAAACACTCGTCCGTGTTTACTACTCCCCAGTAGATCGCCAACAAAGCAAATTTTCCTTTTTATCTGACATTCGTCCTGTGTCATGATAAAACCTGAGAGCAGCCGTACCCTGCTAGGTGGTTGTCCTCCACCTCTTGATGGTCGTCCTCCATCATGCTCATCCGATGGCCGTCCCCATCGTTGTTTTATTTAGCAGCCGTCCCCTGCTAGGTGGTCGTCCTCCACCTCTTGATGATCGTACTTCATCATTCTATCCAATGGCCGTCCCCATTGTTGATTTTGGTTGTCTGGCATTCGTCCTATGTCATGATAAACCCTGAGAGCAGCCGTCCCCTGCTAGGTGGTCGTCCTCCACCTCTTGATGGTTGTCCTCCATCATGCTCGTCCGATGGCCGTCCCCATCGTTGACCTTTTTATCCGGCGTTCGTCCTATGTCGTTGATATTTTTTCGGCAGCCGTACCCTGCCAGGTGGTCGTCCTCCACCTTTGATGGCCGTCCCCATCATATTTCCTTTTTCCCCAACAGAGCAGCCGTCCCCTGCTAGGTGATCGTCCTTCACCTTTGATGGCCGTACCCCATCATCTGTTTATTTCATTTATTCTTTAACCCGATGGCCGTCCCCGTCGTGGTCCCTTTTCTTTTTAGCCCGATGGCCGTCCCCATCGTCGGTTACTCCGCTTTTTGAACTTGATGGCCGTCCCCGTCATGTTTCATTGATCCCCAGAGAATTTTACAGCTTTATCTTGATGGCCGTCCCCATCATAATTTCTTATTTTATCCCCAGCATGTCGGCCGTCCCCATCATTGCTTTATGTTCAGCACCTTTCCCAGCATGTCGGCCGTCCCCGTCGTTGCTCTTTACCCAGCAGTCGTCCTCTGCTCGACGGTCGTCCTCCGTCGCCCACACTTTACAATATACTTTATTTTTCTTTTACAATCTATATCCCTTTTCTTCTTCATTCTGTGAGTGCAAATTTTGGACTGTCTTTGGTATTCAACCACAAGTTATCTTGTTCGCCTGTTAAGCCGTCGCTTACAACCTGCACAGCTAACTCATGTTTGAATAGGGGCAGCTGTAAACACCCCAAATTTTCCCTCACCCATTCACACCATGGCTTGTGATCATTTCATAGGCATAAACACAATCATATCACCTCATATTACCTTTTTGGTTCATTGCATAGCTTCTAAGTCATCTGCATCTAGGGTTTGTGATCTGAGCAATCCCAGAGCCTCTTGAGCCACTCCAAGGGTCATCAATCACTTCAAGGGGGTCCATATGTGTTCAAGCATCATATTATATCCTCTCAAAGACAAAGATTCCAAAGAATCACAAGAACTGGGATTGGTATGGATGCAAAGCCAAGTTTGACTGCACAGTTGACCTAAAATTAGGGTTTTGGTTTCAGAGGCTATAACTCCAAATTTTTTGGTCATTCTTGTTTCCATTGGTCTCTATATGGTATAGGGAGTATGCATATCAATTTTCATGAAGAAATTCCATAGGGAAGTCATCTGATCAAGAGTTGACTTTTCAGACAAGTCAGTGCAAAATCAGGGCATCTGAGGCCCCCAATGACCCAACCAATGGGCATTCTTCATCATTTTGAGTGTATATGATCTTTATTTGATCATGGAAGAAGGTTGAAGTTCACAAAAATCAAGAATTTGGAGTTTTTGCAAATGTTGACTTTTTGGACATGGTTGACTTTTCAAGAATGTGTCATTTTAGGTCATTTTTCAAGCCTTGATTCTTGATCCAAAAATGCTTCAAATGGAAAAACTTTGGTCATGAAAGTTGTAGAATACATCTTTCCCTTTTCAAAAAGTACAAGAACATGATCAAATTCTTCTTGGATCAAAAGTTATGGTGTGACAAAGTTGGTAAAAATCATTGATTTTCAAGACATGCTTCAAATGTGAATTTTGCAAAATCATGAACCAAGGCTGTTTGTAACCTCTAGTTGACATCAAACCATGACACAAACATTCTATGTGACCTAAAAATCAGAATTGGACCAAAGATCACATGTTTATGGTTTGTGTAACAAGGCATTTTTCATGAAGTTTCAAAAAGTAACAACTTGCAAAACCACTCATCACACTTCCTACCACTTGCAACCTTGGATGCTGAGTTCTGCTAGCCTTTCCCCTCACCCTTGCTGCGCAGCCCCATGCTTTGTACTAGCCTAGAACCAAGCCATACCTCTCTTACACAAAAAGTGGACTTTTGGCAAAAGCAAACTTACCAATCAATAGAGGCCATGTCAAATCATCTGACCTATAGGATTAAAATATACTATCCAAATGCAGGCCATAACACTAAAGAAGCAAGGCTGAAACAACACACAACATCACATACACAAACTCACTCCCTTTTGCAAAACTCTTCGAATTTCTCTGCCCAGCTCACAAACATCCAAACTATTTCCACACTTCAACTCACCATGCCTCATTAAGACCAAAGCATCAAAGAACCAAGTCTGAAACAAGCCATAACACCACTTCACCATTTTCACTCCAACTTGCAGTTTCCTTCGAAACTCTCTCCACAGCTCACAAACATCCAAACAAACTCCACAAACCTTCTCCACTCATCATCTGGACCACAAGCAACCCTTCACCATTGCCAGAAACAGCCTGAATCACCATTGCCATGTTCAACTGAGCTTGAGCAGAAGTTGTTCAAACTCTTCATCCAGCCAACATAAATTTCTCCCAAGCATTCAAGCATCATCAAGAGGTCATAAGGAGTGGATTTCACCAAGAGGGGAGGCCTGAAAGTTGCTGGAGTGAAAGCTTCGAATCTCAGGTATCTCAAGAAATATTTTCCCAGAAATCATTTTTTAAGTTCTTAATCTATTCTATATGCCTTCCTGATCATGAATATGCCTTTGGTTTTGAAAATGGTGGAGAGATGAGAGTTTACCATGCTTCTGAAACTTTTTGCCCTAGAAATAGATTGATTCGATTCAGCCATTGTAGGAATGATAAATTTGTTTTGAGTTGGGGTTTTGATTCGTGAGTGAGTGGGGATCATTCCTGTGTTCTTAGATTTCATTTTAGATACGTGTGTAGAGAGTTAGCATTTTGGAGTGAACGGAGAAGATGACCGGAACACTGTTCCGGTCATCTGAAAGTGATTAACGGCAGGGTTAGGGTTTAAACATTAATTAGCCAGGTTTGAATGCTGGCCTTTGGATTTGGCGCCAGGTCAACGCGCGCGTGTTTTCATTTGAATCTCCACCATCAGATTGCATGACTTTTATTTAATTCAGTTTATTTCATTTTCATTTTTTATTTAATTCATTTGTTTTCCACAATTTATTAAAAATAGTAAAAAATGTCTAAAAATTATGAAACTTTTTCTCATGAGTTTTATTAATTTTTAGGACCCAAAAATATTTTTGTTTTTATTTTTATCATTAAAAAAGTATTTTTAAATATTTAAAAGATTATTTTTAATTGATTAATGGAAATTAATTTATTAAAAATACTTTTAGGTATTTAAAAATCACCAAAAAATTCATGAAATGTTCTAAGACATTTAGAAACATTGTCCAACCTTCAAACCAAATTTCTTTTTTGATCTTGATGCTTTTTGAGAATTTTCTTTTGAATTAAAATCATTTTTGTGCATTATTTTGATCCTAAGTTCAAAAAATCATTTCTGCCTATCTATGAAGAGTTGGACATTGATTCTTCTTGCATTGCATTGTGTTTAGCATGTAGTTTTTGAGATTAAATGGCATTGATTTGATTCTTCATTTTCAATTTGTTTGGCATTTCTTTTGTTTAGGTACCTTAAAAACCCTAAAAACTTGTAAAAATCATAACTTGAATTTGGTTAAGAGTTGAGACCTCTCCTTTGGGCATTGGTTTAGTATAGGATTAGGGGGTCCTTTGTGTGGCATTTTCCATTTTTTATCTTAGGGTTTGCTTCTGTTTTTGGTTTTTGTTTGATGTTTGGTTCATAAACCCTAATTTGGGCTTCCATATGCATCCATCTTGCATTCTCTTGCATAACATGACTTGCCATGACATTCCATGCTTCCATGTGACTCATTTGACATCATAAGACATATAGAAAACATGTTTGATCATTGCATCATGTATTTGCCATGTTGTATGTCATGTGCACTTCATAACTTTTCATGTGTTTTCATGGTTCCTAACTTGCTTCATTTGCATTCATAAGTTTGTATGATCATTTCCATGTGCTGCCTCATGTTTGTAGCATCTCATAGCATCATTAGCATCATGTATATGCTTCTGGTTTTGTTTCTCATCACACCATTTCACCTCATTTTGCATTGCATTGTATTTCTTTTCTAACTTTTCAGGTGGTAAGTGACTTTGAGAAGTGAATTTGCCTTCACTTCTCATAACTTTCTCTTCATCACTCTATTGCATCTATTACTGCATTTTTGTTTGTGTTTGAGTTTGAGCTTGCTCATTCTTCCTCTTCCCACTTTCTTTCTCCAAGTGACTTGACTTCTTGAATGAAGCAAGTCACTTTGCTTCTCTTGATCCTTTCATCTGCTTCCTGGTGGTTCCATTGAAGATTGTTCTTGCAAACCTCACAAACCTTAGTAACAACCAAGCATGACAATTATTAGGGTTTTGATTAGTCTCCCCCCTTAGTTTCACCTTTGTGTCTCTTTTGAGTCTTCTCTTCTCATCTCATAATCAGGGACTAAACCCTAAAGGCTTTAAGGCTTTGTGATTAAGCTTATGCCTGCATCCTTCTATTAGGATGGAGTGTATAACTTTAATCCTAAGTGTTAAACCCTTAATGTGTTTAACTCCCTTAATCAATTCACTTAATAATCATCAGGACATCACACTTGTAACTTGGGCCTTGCATTAGGGTTCTAATTCTTCCTTAATTGGTTAAGAAGGACTAACCCTAGTGTTAATGGACAAGTCCCCCTCAAGTTGTCTTACAAACCCTAAAAAACACTTCACCATCATATCATTAAATAAAATCCACTTAATAAAGGCTTGTTGTGTCATGAGTTTAATCCCTAATCATGGATTAAGTTGAGGAGCTTTCCTCAGCTTAAACATTCCCATCTATTATCCTTCTATTAGGATGGTGTAATGGGTCTGTTTAATCCCTGATTATGGCTTAACCTCATTACCTAACACCAAACAAAAACACAAAAACATCTAATTAATCTCAAGTAGGTTAATGATCTTAATCCTACACCAAAAGGTGATTAAGTGTGAGAATCTGACTTCACACCTAAGGTACTCTCATCACCCCTAAACAGAGGGAGGATGTGATGAGTTTACTAACCCATTGGTTTAGACTTAAGCTCATTAACCTATGACAAACTTTCAAAAGCAATAAAAGACTGAAAACACAAAAAACAAACAATAATCGTCTCCTCCGGGATTCTTTTCTCATCACCTTCACTCACAAACGAGAACTCGCTTCTTCCGTCTAATGCAAGACAGTTCGCACCTGAGCCAGACAGGTCATACACTTGAGCATAGACAAGTAAGCAGTTCACAAGTCAACTCATCTTTCAGTCTCTTTGGGTCTAACTACGGTGTTCTGACTTCCTCATTGCACGAGAGGATACGTAGGCATAACTTAACAGTTATCGAACAAAAGTCTTTGTATATTCCCCCTCTTTCCAGCTTTATTCTTTTAGCCTCATGATCTTGAGCATCCTATTCCTGTTCTTACACTGGCACTGTATATATCACACTTTGCACTTCTTTTGCACTGACACCTGTACATCTTTCCAGCTCTTTTACACACAAATTGCACTGACACTACCCCTTTAAAACACAAATCTTTTAAGCGTGGATCCCGTCGAGTACGGCGGACAATCTGGGTGCTAATACCTTCCCAGGTTGTAACCAACCCCCTTTCTCAGTCTCTCTGGTTCGCAACCGTCTTATCCATCTTTTTCTAGGTCTATGCAGCATTGCCTTTCCTCCGGGATAAAAATGCCTAGCTGGCGACTCTATTCATCTCCAGTGAGTTCACGGCTGTGTGTTCTCATTGTCCCTTTCGCCGACCGTTCGCGTCTGTACCCCATTTGACCCAGCTTCATTTGGTGGGAGCGACAACAAGATGTACATCAGAAATAGTAGTGGTAGAGGGATTACCTACACTACCTTTACCAAGTATTGCTCCTTTGTTATTGTCTCCATAAGTAACATACCCCTTTTTCTTTGCTTTGAAGTCAATAAAAAGCGATATGTCACCCGTCATGTGCCTTGAACATCCGCTGTCCAGAAACCATCTTCCTTCCATGGATGCAAGACACTCATCCTACAATATCAAAATAGAGAAGTAGGTACCCAATTTTTATTGGGTCCAAGTGGGTAAGTAATAACATGGTTGCCTTTAGG
Source organism: Lathyrus aphaca (assembly GCA_963966055.1). Classification (NCBI taxonomy): domain Eukaryota; kingdom Viridiplantae; phylum Streptophyta; class Magnoliopsida; order Fabales; family Fabaceae; genus Lathyrus; species Lathyrus aphaca. The sequence goes on along the minus strand of OZ014519.1, from coordinate 30,749,919 downwards.
CTTCCATTGGTAAATGCCTTTAGGAACAAGAAATCTTCTAAACTTGCATTTCTCAATGGTGTGGCCAGCATGACAACAATAGTGACAAACACTACAATAATGATGATGTTTACTATTGGTCTTTAAATCCTTTGGAACAAAAGAATATTTTGCATACGGAGGATTTAATGACTTTTTGAACAATCTGGTATCAACGGCATAATTAATCTTAGGTTGCAAGGCTTTTTCCAATTTGGCTTTAAGAGAGATGACCTCTTGTTACCAAATGTGGCACCTTTCACAATGCCTAATTTTACTACAACCATCAATATCAATAGCTTTTGAATTTTCTGCAATGCTAGCTTTCAAGCATTCTAAATCTTTTTCAGCATATTGTACTTTACCTTCCAAGTATGAAAAAATTCTTTTGTCGGAAGCTAACCTTTTAAATGCTTCTTTAGCTTCATTATGCAGTTTTTCAAAAGTTACTTTTAATTCAGAAAAAGACATGGAAGAGAAGTTGTTATAATAAGCTTGTTTTACCTTTTTATCATCACTTTTCGTCTTGTGATGGGACTGATTTTTGGTGTGAGCCATAAGACACAAATTTGCGGTTTCATCGCTATCACTTGTGCATTGTGTACTTGATGAATCACTATCACTTTCCCAAGCAATGTAAGCTCTTCTTTGCTTATTATTATACCTTCTTGGAGGAGCTTTTCCTTTATCCTTTTTCTTTAAAGGGCAATCCGTTTTATAATGACCGGACTTGCCACAATTAAAGCAAGACCCTCTTTCTCTATTCTTCTTAACCTCTTCCTGTTTTGTATCCATAGATTGTCTTCTAAAGTTTATGAGATTTTTGTCGGAATGCTTTATTACATTCTTTCGAATGAATCTATTATATCTCCTAACAAAGAGTCCCATTTCTTCGTCACCGGAGTCTTCGTCACTACTTGACTCATTGTTGCTTAGCTCTTTTTGTGAGGACTTTGAGTTTGAAGCCATAAGAGCTATAGGCCTCTTCTCACCCTCTTTGTCTTTGTTCTTCTCTTTTCCCTTTTTACTTTTGTTTTCAAACTTTTCTAGACTTTCTAGTTCTTGATGATGTTCCTCCAGCTTTCCAAACAAAGTAGTCATTGTGAGTGTCGTTAGATCATTGGCTTCCTTGATAGTTGTCACTTTAGGTTGCCATTCCCTGCTAAGACATCTCAGAATTTTATTAGTAGCAATATCATTGGAAACTGGTTTTCCAAGTGCATTCAAACGATTAATAAGATGAACAAATCTCTTTTGCATGTCGGGAATTGATTCTCCTTGTTTCATGCGAAAGAGTTTGAACTCTTAATTAAGTGTGTTAATGCGGGACTGTTTTACTTCAGTTGTGCCCTCATGAGAAATTTCTAAAGCATCCCACATTTCTTTAGCTGTCGAGCAATGGGAAACTCGATAATACTCATCTGCACTAAGTGCTGAAATTAGCATATTTCGAGCTCTCCAATCACTTGACCACTTTTTCTCATCTTTTTCATCCCAATCGTCTTCTGGTTTAGGTACTATGGCTCCTGCCTCATTCATCATGGTAATTTGAAAAGGACCATTTTGAATGGCAGCCCATACGCGCCTATCAACAGAATTTATATGAACCCGCATGCAGTCTTTCCAATAGCCATAATTTTCACCATTGAAAACAGGAGCTCTATTGTACGCCCCCTTTGGTTCAGAATCCATAATGTTACAGGCAGCCACAAAGCACCAGCGAACTGGTGCTCTGATACCACTTGTTAGACGCTGTGGCGAGTGATCTAGAGGGGGGGTGAATGGATCACTCCCTTGTTTTCAAGGATTTAGAAAGTTTTTCAGAGTTTTCAAAGAATTATGGAAGCAAAGGTCCCGAATAGAATAAGCGTCTATTCTGAACCGGCCACTAGAAGACCAGACAAGCGATAACGTGCTGGATTTTACGATTGCTATGATAAAGGATTAAACACACGATATGAAAACAGTTGAATGCACCTATCACTAAATCAATTTCCAATGAATCGTAAAACGAATTAAAACGAAAGTAAAGATAGAGAGGAGAAACAATACGCCGAGATTTGGTAAGGAAGTTCCCCACGGTCGTCCTCGCGTGTGGGTACGTCTCCCTCTCAATTTCAAATCGAAATTGAGAATTCTTATATCAAAGTTGCTGAATCCGTTGATTACAAGGTTCAAATACAAAAACCAGAATTCTAAACTCCTAGAATTTCCTATTGTATCAACCTCCACTCGATTTGAGCCCAATCGAGATTTCCTGCAAGTTACACAATCAATCCGCCGGTTCCACGACCTATTTGCGAAATCCACCGATTCCCAAAACCCTCGCTGCGGATGAATCTGACTTGTAAACGTGACTCACAAAACCCTCAAGAATACGCCCGTTCTTGAAGGAAAACCCAACTGGTTTTTCCCTTGAAACCTTCTATCAATCTTCAACTCAGCTGGATCTACGATCGTACCACTGAACGTTGTCTCGAAAGCCTTCAATTCACAGGACAGCAAACACTCTTGCTGATGTTCTTGAATAAGATCTTTGAGAAGATGATGAAGATGTCTTGATTCTAGGTTTCAAGCTTGCTCAACAATGAAGTTCCAACACTCCAAAAACCCTATCTTGATGTGTTCTTCAATGTTCAATCACTACAAAATCCGTCTCACCAATTTCTGTAATCTGTGATCTGTATTTTTAAAATGAAAAACAAACACATATATATATATTGCAGAATCTGTTAGGCAAATAACAGAAGAATGAATCGATTCAAGCTTGGATGAATCGATTCATACTGATTGAATTTGAGAAAACAGAATTAGTTAAACTGCATGAATCGATACATCAAAGGATGAATCGATTCATTTTGCGAAATCCAGAATCCACACAACAGCATGAATCGATTCATGCCATAATGAATCGATTCATTATGCGTATTTTTCCAAAAATCCATAAACAATGAAGAACAAGAGAACCAAAGTGATACAAGCATATTTCTTAACATAGAACAAACATAAAACACTTTAAAATTCATAATCGATCAAAAACCAAGGGTGCTCACACTTTCATGGTTAAACAAAATGCTTCAGAGATGAATATTTCATCATTCTCATTTCAAACCCTAACGGTTAGGGTTCCTTCATTGCATCTAAAAATCATCTTATTCTTCATCTTCGTCATTGTTCCCACCGGTTTCGTCTTGAGTTATTGCGAGGAATAGCTATCATTTCTTCAAAAAGGTACGATTTTTATGCTTATATAGGTTGTTGTTAAGTTTCATCTTGAATAGTTCATTGAGCTTGCGATGTTAGATATTTCTTTCTTCTCAACTAGTAATCATCGTCGGGTTAATGTGCATTTGTAGAAATGGAGTACTTTTATGTCATATTTCACCATGGAGGAAACTTTGTGCATGAAAATCACATGTTGTACATGTTAGAACAATTATGGTTCTGAACCTCTAAGTGTTTTGATGATAACAAAGCTTTTCATATTAGAAGTTCTAATGAATATATTTACTCTTGTGTAGAAGACAATCTTATTTAAGTAAACCGTACGAGCTAAGAAGATTCATTATAGAAGATACTCTCAAAGGAGAATCCAGCATTAAATAAACATATTTATTGGCTGCGCATCTTTTACTTATTATCTCTGATCTCCGCTTAGAAGATGCTGGTATCCCTATTAAAGACATTAATTAAAGAATATTTTAATTAATGAACAAAGACAAGTATCTCTACTTATGGAAGGAATTTATGATATTAAAGTCTATCCTAATTTAATTCAAGATGTCTCCAACGGCTACTTTCTCAAGAACTATTTAAAGGACTCCATTTGAAGAAATCAGGAACGCAACGCATCTCATATTATTCACGCAAATCATTAAATCATATTGTGCTTATTATTGTAACTTTCACTTAGTGATACGTGCTTATCAAGAAGCATTCTAAGTTACTTCTTTTATATTTTTGTAATAGTTATTCTATTCCTTGAGTGACTAAGTTTAGTCAGAAGACTCAAGAGGACATTGACTATAGGTCTTTGTGTGTATTCTTATTGAATAGTGGATTAAGACCTCAGTAGAGGCAAAATCACCTTGGCGGGTGGACTGGATGTAGTTTGAGTTCAAACGAACCAGGATAAATTAAACGTGTCATTAGAAGTTATTTTTATTGTTAAAGAAAACCCAATTCCAACCCCCCTTCCTTGTGTTTTGTGCACCTTCAATTGGCATCAGAGCGCTAGGTTCTGAGTATTACACTTAACCGTGTCAGTAAAAGATCCAGAAGTTAAACACATGGCAGATACTGGAATTAACAACAATGACTATCAGAATGACAAGATCAATGCTAAACCTCCAATATTCAATGGTGACAATTTTGACTACTGGAAGGATGTTCTGGAGAGTTTCTTTCTAGCTCTAGATGGAGATCTCTGGGACATGGTGACAGATGGATACATTCATCCTGTTGGAGCAGATGGTCAGAAGATTGAAAGAAAAAATATGACAGCTCAACAGAAGAAGGAATTCAGAAATCATCACAAAGCTAGGACCATACTTCTAAGTGCCATCTCTTACACAGAATATGAGAAGATCACAAACAGGGATTCAGCTAAACACATGTTTGATTTTTCTGAGGATGACACATGAAGGCAACTCTCAAGTCAAGGAGACTAAAGCTCTAGCTCTCATCCAGAAGTATGAAGCTTTCAAGATGGAAGAAGATGAAACCATTGAAAAAATGTTTTCAAGGTTCCAAATCCTGGTAGCTGGACTAAAAGTTCTGGACAAAGGCTACTCAACAGCAGATCATGTGAAGAAAATCATCAGAAGTTTACCAAAAGCTTGGAGACCCATGGTCACTGCTTTAAAGTTATCAAAAAATCTGAATGAAATTTCCTTAGAAGAACTGATCAGCTCCTTGAGAAGTCATGAGATTGAGTTAGAAGAAGATGAACCCCAGAAGAAAGGTAAGTCTGTAGCTCTTAAATCTAACAAACATGTTTCTAAAGCTTTACAGGAAGAAGAAGAAGAAAGCTCTGGATGTTCATTAGAAGAAGATGAATTATCTCTCCTATCAAGAAGAGTTCAACAACTCTGGAAGCATCGTCAGAAGAAGTTCAGAAATACCAGAAGAACAAATAATTATTCTGAATCAACATCTGGTCACAAGAAACCCAGAAGCAAATAAGTTGTGTGCTACGAATGCAAAGAACCAGGACACTATAAAAGTGAATGTCCAAAACTTCAGAAAGAAAAACCCAGAAACAAATTCAGCAGAGAAAAGAAAAAGAGTCTCATGGCAACATGGGATGATTCTGAATCATCTGAAGCAGAGTCAGATTCTGAAGATGAACAAGCTAATATTGCATTAATGGCAAATATACCAGAAGATGATCACTCATCAGAATCAGAGTTAGAATCAGATTCAGAAGAGGTATTTTCTAAATTTTCTAGACCTCAGTTAGAAGCTAGCCTCTCAGAAATTCTTGAAAAATATCAGAAGCTTCAATTCAAATACAAAGACATTAAACAAAGTCTAGTATTTGAATTAGAAGAAGTTAGAAAACTAAAAACAGAAAACTCTGAGCTGAAAGAAAACCTCTTTGAATGTAAAAACTCTTTTGAGAAACTTAAAGCTCAGAAGAAATCTGAATTAGAAGATCTAATCAACTCTGATAATATCATAAAACAATATGATTATAGCTTTCAACAATTTCTTACTAAAAGCTTAGATAGAAGTAAGATTGCTTCTATGATCTATGGTGTTAGCAGAAATGAAAGAAGAGGCATAGGCTATGTGAAAAATAAAGAAACTCTGAAGCTAAAAAATATTGATGACATTGTCATAAATACTAATACTCCTCTAAGTTCTCATTTCACCTATGGTCATAATCATGATCTTATATACACTAGTGAGTCATCTTGTTCTACAAGTTCTGATTTAAAAACTAAAATGAATCAGAAGTTTGTAAAAACTAACAAACAAGGACCCAGAAGAATATGGGTACCCAAGGATAAAATTGTGTATGTTGCAGATGTCTTTAACAGCAAAACTGAAACACCAATCATGGTACCTGGACTCTGGATGCTCACGTCACATGACGGGAAAAAAGCATATGTTCCAAAGTCTTGAATTAAAAGATGGAGGCCACGTAGGTTTTGGAGGCAATCAAAAAGGAAGAATAATTGGCTCCGGAACTATTGGTAATGGAAATCTTCCCTCTATCTCTAATGTTCTACTTGTAGAAGGATTAATGCATAATTTATTATCCATAAGTCAATTAAGTGATAATGGCTATGACATAATCTTCAATCAAAAGTTCTGTAAAGCTGTTAGTCAGAAAGATGGAACAATCCTCTTTAGTGGAAAGAGAAAGAACAACATTTATAAAATAAAGCTTTCAGAATTCAAAATTCAAAATGTAAAATGTCTAATGTCTGTGAAAACTAAGCAATGGGTCTGGCACAGAAGATTGGGACATGTTAATATGAGAAGATTATCTCAACTTAACAAACTCAATCTAGTCAGAGGACTTCCAAATTTGAAGTTCAACTCAGAAGCTCTGTGTGAAGCATGTCAGAAAGGCAAATTTTCAAAAACTGGTTTTAAAGCTAAAAATGTTGGTTCTTCCTCTAGACCATTAGAACTTTTGCATATTGACTTGTTTGGACCAGTGAAAACTGCTTCTGTCAATGGCAAAAAGTATGGATTGGTGATCGTAGATGACTTCAGCAGATGGACATGGATAAAGTTTCTTAGACACAAGGATGAGTCAATTGCTGTATTTTCTAACTTCTGCAAACAAGTTCAAAATGAAAAAGAATCTAAAATCATTAAAGTCAGAAGTGATCATGGTGGAGAATTTGAAAATAAACAATTAGAATCATTTTTTAATGAAAATGGCATCTCTCATGATTTTTCTTGTCCTAGAACTCCACAACAAAATGGGGTTGTAGAACGTAAAAATAGAACATTACAAGAGATGGCCAGAACCATGATAAATGAGACTAATATGGCTAAACACTTTTGGGCAGAAGCAGTAAATACAGCATGCTATATTCAGAATAGAATATCTATAAGACCTATTCTTGAAAAGACTCCTTATGAATTGTGGAAGAACAGAAAGCCCAACATTTCTTATTTCCATCCTTTTGGATGTATTTGTTTTATGTTAAATACTCTTGATACTCTGAATAAATTTGATTCTAAGACACAAAAGTGTTATATGTTAGGATACTCTGAACGTTCTAAGGGATACAGAGTATACAATACAGAAACACGAATTGTGATAAAATCAATTCATGTCAGATTTGATGATAAGCTTGGTTCTGAAAAACCAAAGCAGAATAAATTTTCCGCAGATATAGAAGTAGAAATCTCTACAAACAGAACTTCTAAAGATCAATCATCTAAAGATCAAAACAATACAATTTCTCCAACAACATCTGAAGAACCCATCCAGAAGAAGCTATCCAGAAGCAATATTAATCACCCAGAAGATAAAATCTTGGGAAAGAAAGATGAACCAATCAGAACAAGATCTTCATTCAAAAACTCTGAAGAGACGTTAATGGGACTTGTCTCTCTGATTGAACCATCTTCTGTAGAAGAAGCTCTCTCAGAAAATGATTGGATTCTGGCTATGCAAGAAGAACTAAATCAATTCACCAGAAATGATGTGTGGGATCTAGTTCCTAGGCCCAGAGGATTCAACATCATTGGCACCAAATGGGTATTCAGAAACAAGCTAAATGAGCAAGGAGAAGTTGTCAGAAACAAAGCAAGACTGGTTGCACAAGGTTATAGTCAACAAGAAGGAATTGACTATACAGAAACCTATGCACCAGTCGCCAGGTTAGAATCAATCAGACTTCTAATATCATTTGCTGTAAATCATAATATTATTCTATATCAAATGGATGTCAAAAGTGCATTTTTAAATGGTTATATTGATGAAGAAGTGTATGTACACCAACCCCCTGGTTTTGAAAATACAAAATTTCCAGAACATGTTTACAAAATCAAAAAATAATTATATGGTTTAAAGCAAGCTCCCAGAGCTTGGTATGAAAGACTAAGTAATTTTCTTCTAGAAAATAAGTTCATCAGAGGGAAAGTGGATACAACTCTTTTCAGTAAAAACATTAAAAATGATCTTCTGATATGTCAAATTTATGTAGATGATATAATTTTTGGTTCTACTGAAAGTGCCTTGGGAAAGGAATTTGCTAAATCTATGCAGGCAGAATTTGAAATGAGCATGATGGGAGAACTAAAGTTCTTTCTGGGAATTCAAATAAATCAAACATCAGAAGGAACATATATCCATCAAAGCAAATACGTAAAAGAACTTCTGAAGAAATTTGACTTATCAGAAAGCACTATATCTAAAACTCCTATGCATCCTACTTGTATCCTAGAGAAAGAAGAGGTAAGTAAGAAAGTAGATCAGAAGCTCTACAGAGGTATGATTGGATCTCTTCTCTATCTAACTGCTTCTAGACCAAATATTCTATATAGTGTATGTTTATGTGCTAGATTCCAATCAGATCCTAGAGAAACTCACTTAACAGCAGTTAAGAGAATCTTTAGATATCTGAAAGGTACTACTAATCTTGGTCTGTATTACAGAAGATCAGAAGAGTATAAACTTGTAGGATATTGTGACGCTGATTTCGCTGGAGACAGAACAGAAAGAAAAAGTACTTCTGGAAGTTGTCAATTTCTTGGAGACAATCTAATCTCTTGGTCTAGCAAAAGACATCCAACCATAGCATTATCAACTGCAGAAGCTGAATACATTGCAGCAGCTGGATGCAGTACTCAGATGCTCTGGATGAAAAATCAGCTTGAGGATTTCAATATCTATGAGAGTAACATTCCCATCCTCTGTGACAATACTTCTGCTATTTGTCTCTCTAAAAATCCAATTTTACATTCTAGAGCTAAACACATAGAAGTTAAACATCACTTCATTAGGGACTATACTCAGAAGGGAATTTTAATGTTAAAATTTATAGACACAAATCACCAATGGGCTGATATTTTTACAAAACCCCTTTCTGAAGATAGATTTAATTTCATACTAACTAACCTTAGCATAAAGTTATGTCCAGAATGAAAATGCTTTAATCATATGTTTTTATCATCTAGAAGTTCTGATATTTATCTTCTATATGATTATCTCAGAAGATGCTATGCTCTAATTGCTTCATTCTTAGAACTTCTGTTCAAAGGATTAACATGCAGATCTTCAAATCAACAAGTGTCAACAAGGCTCTAAGGATTTCCATCAGAATTAAAACAAGTGTCCATATTCTAAAAAGTGACAGAACTTGCTGTTGTAACTGTTCTCTACAGAAGGACAACTGTTGATATTCTGGAATCTGATACGGCTAGACTTGACACCAAAAAGGCAAGAAAATCTCTTGGGTAACTGTTCCAGAATCGTTTACGCATTACCCTATGTCAGCGCATTTAATGCTTTTAATCATTATGTTTTTAAACTTAAATTTTCCCACTAATTTCTCAGCTAATTAAATGATTTATTTTTCTATATATGTCAAGTGTCTCTCTCACTTTCAACCTTTACCCGTATTTTACTCTTACTGAATTTTCTTAACCTCACTCTTGCGTCTTCTCTAAATTTTTTAAAACCCTAAAACCTTCAAATTTCATCTTAGTAACTAATGGCTTCATCTTCTCAAAGCAAAGATTTTACTGATGTGTACTATGTTGAGCCCACAAAGACTCTCTAAACTCCTACGGACAAATTGGAAGTCTTGTGTGAGTTATTTGTGGATTTCGAAAGCTTAAAGGAAAATGGTTTTGATCTCCTCCCGTATGTTGAAGCTCAGGGCTGGGAAAAGTATTTTGACAGACTAATGGGACCAGTCTTTCCTAAACTGGTTAAAGAATTCTGGGTTTATGCATCATCAAACGACGCACAGGTGACTTCTTACGTGCTTGGTAAAAAGGTGGTTATCTCTGAAGACCATCTTGCTAAACTTCTTGAAGCTGATGGAAATGGTATCAAATGCAGTGACATGGACAAAGCGTCTGATACTGCTGTGATAGCAAAATAAATTTTTACCTCTGGAAAACCCTCCAAAAAAATCAAAGACTTGAAGACTCCTCTCCGTATTTGGGCAAAAATTATTCTTGGGACAATCTGTCACAGGAAACCTACCAATTCTCCAGATTACATCAACCTGGACCAACAATTTCTTCTCTACTTCATTGCCAAAAAGAAGAAAATCAACCTTGCACACACTCTCTTCCAAAATCTTAGAGTCAGTGTGAAGGAAACCAGAGATGGTGAGAAGACCAAAAGGGATTGGATTCCTTTTGGACGTATTATTTCTGATATACTCTGCCAAAACAAGCTGGTAGACTTCCTAGCAGAGTTAAAACAAACTGAACTTTTAGAAACAGATGTTGGCAAACCTCTGAATGCTAAGAACTTGAAAAAGATGAAGTTCATCACATCTATTCAGCAAGAACCTGTTCTTCATTCTAGAGAAGTAATCAGCACCAGAAGGATTCCATTGGAAGACTTTCCTCTCTTCTCCTCTGACACACCTGCAGATGTCGTAGTTAATTACTTGGATATCTGCAAGCAACAAGGTATGGAAACTCAGTTCAAGCTTACTGAACTCAAACAGAGTGCTCCAGATGCTGCTTCTGTAAGGCTCAAGAAGAGAAAGACTGCTGAAGGACCTTCTCAGAAGATGCCAAAATCATCTAAAACATCAGGTAAATCTTCTGCCTCTAACTCTGAATTCATTTCTGTAGTAGAAGCAGTAAATGTAGAAGTGTCTGAACTACCTTCTAGCACCTTACCTTCTAGCCAACCATCTTCTGCTGATATTCCCTCTGAACAAATTCCTGCTTCTGAACCACCTCAAAATGATAATCCCATTCAAACTGAAATCCCTGCAACTTCTGCAGTAGCATCCATCCTCTTATCATTATATCCACCAGAAACTGAAACCCATCAACAACAAACTATTTCTGATTTTGACATACCCATTGATAATACTCCACTATCTGATATTGATCGCTCTCCAACAACTGAAACACAAACTGCTTTGCAAGATGCTCTAGATCTTGATCTTGAACATTTTCAAGACTCAGACACTGTCCAATTTCCATCCCCTGAACATGCACCCAGAATATCACCCACAAGAGAAAGCTCGCTATCCTCTTATATGTCTACACCACAAAACTCACCTACTGTTATAAACATTCCTGATACTCCAGAAGAAACTGAAAATGAAAATCCTCTCAGAACATCTATTGATTTTGAAGCACTACAAAAACTGTCCTCCGTATCAAACAAAAGAGCAATACCCATACCAAAACCAAAACCAACTAGAACAGACATTTCTGCTTTACTTCTTGCTTTTAAAACAGGTTTGAAATTAAAGTTAGAGGATCTGAAGTCTGCATGCTCAGAGCTTACAGATCCAGCTGCTTCTGATTTTCTGTTGGCTACCCTCAGAAAGTGGTTTAATGCTGAGTCCAAAAGACTTAAGGACATCTGCTACGATGTTGCTCACCAGAACTTCTGTGAGTACCTTCAAGCAGTAGTCTCAAATGTTGAACAGGCTAAACCTCTTCTGCTGGATAACAAGCCCTGGACAGAGTCAGAACCTCTGGATGAACTCTCAGCACTTCAAATGGTCTTGGTATCTTCCATAGAAGAGAATGCTGATGAACCTGATACTCAAGCTGCTCCAGAAGCTGAAGAACCTCTGGTTACAGATTTTGTTCTGCAAACTCTACAAGAACTGAAGAAGGAAAATCAGCTGGTGAAAGAACGTCTGGATAAGCAAGAAGAAACCACTGCTGAAATGAAGACATTACTTAGCAAGCAAGTGAAATCTTCATCAGATATAAAATATTTGTTGGAGACCTTAGTCACTAAGATGAACTCCTAAAATTTTTTTTGCTTATCTTCTGCATTACCTGTTCTGTTGTTTTTATCTTCTGCTTCTGCATAACTCCTTGAACTTCTTCTGGTTTTATTTTTGCTTATAATTTTTAATATATTGGTTACCTTTTATCTTTTTCACTTGCTCTAATTCTTTTTGATTATGACAAAAAGGGGGAGAAACGTAAATGATTCTGATCCATAGCAGTTTACCATAATCTGCCTCTTACATATAATTCTAATAAAACTATTTGAGTTGTTATCATGAAAAGAAACAGGTCAAGTAATCAACTCAGGGGGAGCTAAGAATCATGAAACATCTGAAAGAATTCTTCTTCTAATCAAAGGGAGTTCACTTAAATTCATTAAACTCTATTCTCTTTATTTAAAATGTTGTCATCATCAAAAAGGGGGAGATTGTTAGAACAATTATGGTTCTGAACCTCTAAGTGTTTTGATGATAACAAAGCTTTTCATATTAGAAGTTCTAATGAATATATTTACTCTTGTGTAGAAGACAATCTTATTTAAGTAAACCGTACGAGCTAAGAAGATTCATTATAGAAGATACTCTCAAAGGAGAATCCAGCATTAAATAAACATATTTATTGGCTGCGCATCTTTTACTTATTATCTCTGATCTCCGCTTAGAAGATGCTGGTATCCCTATTAAAGACATTAATTAAAGAATATTTTAATTAATGAACAAAGACAAGTATCTCTACTTATGGAAGGAATTTATGATATTAAAGTCTATCCTAATTTAATTCAAGATGTCTCCAACGACTACTTTCTCAATAACTATTTAAAGGACTCCATTTGAAGAAATCAGGAACGCAACGCATCTCATATTATTCACGCAAATCATTAAATCATATTGTGCTTATTATTGTAACTTTCACTTAGTGATACGTGCTTATCAAGAAGCATTCTAAGTTACTTCTTTTATATTTTTGTAATAGTTATTCTATTCCTTGAGTGACTAAGTTTAGTCAGAAGACTCAAGAGGACATTGACTATAGGTCTTTGTGTGTATTCTTATTGAATAGTGGATTAAGACCTCAGTAGAGGCAAAATCACCTTGGCGGGTGGACTGGATGTAGTTTGAGTTCAAACGAACCAGGATAAATTAAACGTGTCATTAGAAATTATTTTTATTGTTAAAGAAAACCCAATTCCAACCCCCCCTTCCTTGTGTTTTGCGCACCTTCAGTACAGGGGAGAGAGCAAAACTATTGTTGAATGGCAAGACTCTAATAAATGGAGTTTTTTTGAAGCTGACAATTTGGTCAAAGATTGGGGTTACGATGGATCTAGGCTTTGGAGGAACATTCCACAGCTGGACGAATGGTTTACTCATGTTGTTGGTGATGTATAAGCTGGAGACATTGCTAATCACAACATGTCTTGTAAAGTGGATGTTCATATTTAGGTTGAACATGGGGTTTAATACATGATGACCAAGGTTTTGAACCCTAATGTTGATAGGTTTAATGAGTGCAGTGAAAATGATAGTACAAATGATGATGAATGCATTATATTTGACGATAGTGAAGAAGAAAGAGCATGTGAAGTATAAGATGAAAATGTTGATGAAGTGCAGGTTGAGCAAGTGCAAGTAGAAATACTAGTTAGTGGGAATAGGGTTGAGGTAAATAGGAAATCATTGAAGTTCAAGGTTATGGAATCTAAGGATCCTAAGAAGATGACACCCCTAAAGAAGGGGTCCAAAGTGAATGTTTTGGTTCCAAAAAGTGTGTTGGGATCTTCTTCCAAAAGGAATTCTAATAAATTTGCCAATAGAGAGGTTGATTATGATAGTGAAGAACTGGATAACTCAGACCCTGATGAAATTGACAAGGATGAGAAACAACCCAAGCCAAAGTATGAGAATTTCAGAGGTGAGCTGCTCAACAAGGACTTCCAATTCAAATTAGCTATGGAATTCAATTCTCTGTCTGAATTTAAAGATGCAATTAGGGAGTGGTTAGTGTTAAATGGAAGTGAGATAAAATTTGTCAAGAATGAGAGCTATAAGGTTAAGGTAGATTGTAAGGGTAAATGTGGTTTTTTAGTCTTTTGTGGTAAAGTGAGTGACAAACACACTTACCAAATAAAAACTTGGATGGGGACACACACATGTGCAATGGTATTAAATAATAAATCTACCAATTTCAAGTGGGCATCTAAGCTAGTTGTTGAAAAGAGGAAGTCATAAGGTAAAGTTAAAGTTTCATAAATAATGTCTGAACTAAGGCAAAAATACTCAGTTGGCATAACCAAAGGTAAGGCTTGGAGAGCTAGATCTATGGCATATGCAATTATTGAAGGAGATGAAAAGGAGAAATATAACATGCTATAGAGTTATGCAACTGAGTTGAAGAATAATTGTGTTGGTAAACAATCAAGATTAACACTGAGAGGCCATTGCCAACCACCAAGATTTGAAAGTTTTTTTTTATTTGATGGTTGTAAAAAAGGTTTTAGTAAGGTATGTAGACCCTTTATTGGAGTAGATGAGTGTCACCTTAAGACACAATATGATGGGCATTTATTAGTAGTTCTGACAAGGGATCCAAATGACCAATATTATCCTTTGGCTTTTGGTGTGATTGAGACTGAAATAAAGTACAGTTGGAAATGGTTTATGCAGTTGCTTATAGAAGACATTGGTATTGAAAGAAAATATGTTTTCATCTCAGATCAACAGAAGGTATAAAGTGTTTATGTGTATGTTTTGTTTCATTTGTTCTACTTTTTATGTTTATGTTTAGATGGATCTACTGTTTGTGTTTATATTGATATAGATCTACTATTTGTGTTTATATTGATATATATCTACTGTTTGTGTTTTTGTTGATATAGATTTACTATTTGTGTTAATGATTTCAGGGTCTTGTGAGTGTTTTTGAGGAGATGTTTTGAACATATTGAACAAAGAATTTGCCTCAGACATTTATATGCAAATTTCAAGAAGAAATTTGATGGTGGAGCTGCAATAAGGGACCTATTGATGGGAGATACCAAAGCTACATACTTTCAGGCTTGGGAGAAAAAGATGAATGAGCTTAAGCAACTAGATAAGAAAGCATGAGAGTGGTTGATGTGAGTTCCTACCAAGTTATGGTGTAAACATTCCTTTAGCTTTTACCCTAAGTGTGATGTTTTGATGAATAACTTGAGTGAATATTTTAATAGCACTATTTTGCAAGCTAAGGATAAACCAATCCTTACACAGTATGCACCAAGTCCTACTACACATTCTGAACCAAGGCATGTTACACAGTCTGTACCAATTCCTGCTACACAGATTGCGCCAATGCCTGCTAAGAAGAAGTGTCTTACTCATATTATGAGAAAAAAGGTGCAGTGAGAGGTTGAAAGGTGTGAGGAATGCAAAAAGAATTGGTGGGCATGGTTCAACATCAGGTGCTCCATTGGTGTTTGATGATGAGCCTACTGTTAAGACATCAAACAGGAAAAAAGAAAGTTGGAGGATATTGCAAGGAGAATGAATCAATAATTAGGTCTCATTAGGTTTCATTTTTGATATCAAAAACAATTTTGTAGATAGTCTTTTGTTAGGCACATAATGTGTTATTTTGAAATGTAATTTTTTTTTGTAAGACTATCACTGGTAACTTATTAGTTTGGTTGTAATGTTAGTTTGAATTTTAAGTTTGGTTGTAATTGGTGGGCCTGTTATGCACATTATGCACCCGTTTATAAACCAGTTTACGATTAGCATTGCTTTCATTACATAATTTATATACCATAACTTATATAACAACGATAACTTAAATATAACAAACACAAAAAACTTCATTAACCAGCACAACTTATATGTAACAAACAAAACTTCTTCATTAATTCAAGAGCAAATTCTCTTCATTACAACCATGTAGAACCAAAACACACTATTTATTACGTGAACCAATCTATTACAACCTATTTGTTACATGAACCAAGAAGAAATAAAAAACATGTAGAAACAACTATAACTATAAAAAAATTCATCTTCTTCCTTAATTTGTCAACCTTTTTCTTCATTTCTTCCATGTTGTTGGTAAAATCTTTCTCCATTTTTCTCATCAGATCTATGACTTCTTAGTCCGAGTATGTTGTTTATCTTTCACCAAAAAACACATCATCCCAATGGAATAATTTATAATCATCCTATTTGCCATAAAACTTACACTTCCAATACTTTCTACCAGGATTTGCAACCGATTTTGAAACGAACATCTTCAAGTACATGTTATGGCCACATTTAGGAATATTGGCGTTTGAAGAAATGCAGAGTTAGAACAAATTGGGTTAGTCATCTTTCAAGAATAGAAGAAGAAATAAGAACGATTGGGATAAGCAAGAAAACAATTTGAAAAGAGATTGGATTAGGGCATGAAGAACAATACGATTTGCAGAATGAGAAATGAAGAAGACGATGCTTATGTTAGAACATTGAAGGGTAATTTGGTCACTTTAAAAATTATTAAAACATGTGGCATTTCATTTTAATAAAAAATAATAAAAAATGATGTAACATCAACATTTTTTATGATGTGGTATGGTAAAGGTTTAAATTAAAATATTTTTAAAAAGTTAGGGCATTCCATGCACCTTTATTTTGTGAGTGGTCTTCAAAGTGACATTAAAAGAGATGTTATGATTCACTCTCAAAAACTCTATTGTGAAGGCAGTAGCATAGGCCAAAGTTTATGAAGAAAAGTATAACCCACCAAAAACCACAAAAGCCACAAATACCAACCCAACCTATCCCCATAGAACTCCCTTCAATTCTAACAAAACAACCATCAATCAATCCTACACAAAACCTAATACCTCACCCATACTACAAACACCCCCACTAGACCTATGCATCTAGACCAAAAAAAACCAAAATATAAAAAGAATTACCCCTGCTGAAATGCAAGTACAAAAAGAAAAGGGTCTATGTTATTTCTGTGATGATAAGTTTTCTTTTTCTCATAAATGTCCCAACAAACACCTGATGCTACTGCAAATAGATGGTGAACAAGAGATAGATGCGGAGGATAAACCCCCTGATTCAGATCACTCGTATTCTGAAGTGCAAGTAGAAGAACACCATTTATCTCTGAATGCTCTTAAAGGATCTCATGGTGTTGGCACACTGAGGTTTCAGGGCAGAATTGGTAGTATAAATGTGCAGATCTTAGTCGATAGAGGTAGCTACGACAATTTCTTACAACCTAGAATTGCATAGGTTTTGAAAATGCCAATTGAACCATCACCAATGTTTAAAGTTCTTATGGGAAATGTACAAACTATGACTGCAAAAGATGTCATTCAGCAGTTACCAGTGCAAATACAAGGTCATGATTTGAAAATCCCTGTTTATCTGCTACCAGTGGCAAGAGCAGATTTGATACTAGGCACATCTTGATTGGCTACTTTAGGACCTCATGTGGCAGATTATACTGCTATGAGTCTAAAGTTTTTTCATCAAAGCAAGTTCATCACACTACAAGGGGAAAATCACAACATACCAAAAGTGGCACAATTTCATCACTTGAAAAGAATGCAACACACGGCTGCAATTGATGAATTCGTTACGGTACAAGTGCTACAAGCTGAAGTACCTGAAGACATTTGGACAGAGTTACCAAAGGAATTAGATCCCGACTTGTTTGTTTTGTTATATACCTACAGAGATGTGTTTCAAACACCTTCAGGTTTACCGCCACAAAGAACCCAAGACCATGCAATACCATTGATGGAAGGGTCCAAGCCAGTGAAAATGCATCCTTATGATATGAACACAGTCAAAAGGAACAAATCGAGAAGATGGTGCGTGAGATGTTGGATCAAGGCATAATTCAACTAACAAATAGTCCATTTTTCTCTCCAATAATTTTGGTCAAGAAAAAGGATGGGATCTGGAGATTCTGCACCGACTATAGAGCCCTAAATGCCATAACTATCAAGGATAGTTTTCCAATTCCAATGGTAGATGAGTTACTTGATGAGTTGTTTGGTGCTAAGTACTTCTCTAAGTTGGATCTCAGGTCAGGATATCATCAGATATAGCTCCAACCGGAAGACAGATACAAGACTGCCTTTAGAACAAATCATGGTCATTATGAGTGGCTTGTTATGCCATTTGGCTTGACCAATGCCCCTGCAACGTTCCAATGCCTGATGAATGAGGTTTTTCAGCCGATATTGAGGAAATATGTATTAGTCTTTTTCGATGATATACTCCTATATAGTTCTAATTGTCTTTAACACTTGCAACATTTGGAAATGGTACTACAGACCTTGCAACAACATAAATTGTTTCTTAAACTGTCCAAATGTGCTTTCGGATTGCTAGAAGTGGAATACCTAGGACATGTGGTCTCTGGAAATGGTGCGGCTATAAACACAAATAAAGTAGCCTAGCCCCAAAAACATTAAGCAAACACAAATAAAGTACAAGCTACAGTTAACTGGCCTAGCCCCAAAAACATTAAGCAGTTGAGGGGGTTTCTAGGTTTAACTGGGTATATAGAAGATTTATCAAATCCTATGACAAAATTTCGAATCCACTCACTGAGCTCTTGAAGAAAGACAATTTCACTTGGAATGGCATCACAGAAGAAGCCTTTGTTATGCTTAAACAAGCAATGGTTTCCGCACCTGTTTTGGCATTACCCAATTTCCAACAACCATTCATCTTAGATACGGATGCATCCGAAATTGGCGTGGGAGCGATACTGCATCAAAATGGGCATCCTAAGCCTATTTTTCTAAGAAATTGGCCCCTAGAATGCATAAGAAGTTTGCCTATTTTAGAGAGTTACTAGCCATTACAGAGGCACTAGCCAAGTTTAGACATTACTTATTGGGTCACAAATTTGTGATTAAAACTGATAAAAAATGTTTGAGAACATTATTGGATCAAACCTTGCAAACACCAGAACAACAGGAATGGCTTCCTAAATTTTTAGGCTATGATTTCACTATCGAGTACAAGCCTGGAAAAGAGAACGCAACTGCAGATGCTTTGTCAAGGGTATTAATGGTACTATGGTCAACACCTCAAATATAGTTTTTACAGGAATTGAGGGTTGCTATCCAAGGGGACGAACCTTCCCAAGACATTATTCAACGGTATGTCGCTGCACCCGTTACTTGTCCCTTATACACTGTGAAAGATGGCTTGTTACTATGGAGGAATCGACTGGTAATACCATCAGGCAGTCCACTAATTCAAGTTGTGCTGAAAGAGTACCATACATCACCTATTGGGGGCCATGCCGGGATCACCAAAACGTTAGCCAGGGTTAGTGCACAGTTTCATTGGGCACATAGGAAAGAGGATATAAAAAATTTCATAAATAGTTATGTTGTCTGTCAATAAGCCAAGTCTGCCCACACACTTCCAGCAGGACTCCTTCAACCATTGCCAATTCCAAATCAAATATGGGAGGATATAACTATGGATTTCATCACAGGTCTCCATCTTTCATTTGGGTATACTACTATTATGGTGGTCATTGATAGATTTACCAAGTATACACATTTTATTGCTTTGAAATCTGATTTTTCAAGCAAATCAGTAGCTGAAGCCTTCATGATTCATGTGGCTAAATTACATGGGATACCAAAGTCAATAGTGTCTGACAGGGACAAGGTTTTTACAAGTCACTTTTGGCAAAATCTATTTCAGCTGCAAGGTACTACATTGAAAATGAGCACATCTTATCATCCCCAAACCGACGGACAGTCAGAAGCTTTGAACAAGTGTTCGGAAATGTACCTAAGATGCTTCACTTTTATCAATCCTAAATCGTGGTACAAAGCATTTTCCTGGGCGGAGTATTGGTATAACACAGCTCATCATACTAGTATTGGTATGACCCCTTTCAAGGATGTTTATGATAGAGATTCACCAACATTACTAAGATATGTGCCCAATGGGACTGATTCAATGGAGGTGCAAGCACAACTCATAAGTCGCGATGAGATTCTGGAAAATATGAAACAAAATTTGACGAGAGCACAACAAGTAATGAAGCAACATGCAGACAAAAGGAGATGGGACTTCCAGCTGTACGTGGGAGATATGGTTCTAGTTAAACTCCAACCTTATAGGCAGCACTCTGTGACTCTTAGAAGGAATCAAAAATTGGGAATGCGGTTCTTTGGTCCTTTTCTTATTTTGGCTAAGGTAGGTGAAGTTGCTTACAAGTTGCAACTTCCTGATACGGCAAAAATACATCCGGTATTCTACATTTCCCAACTGAAGCCATTCAATGGAAGTGCTACTGAGCAATACATGCCCCTACCATTAACTATGACAGATACTGGTCCTATTATTCAGCCTGAGAAAGTGTTACAAGCAAGAATTATCCTACAAGGATCAACTAAGGTTCCTCAAGCTCTTATACAATGGGAAGACGCTCCTACAACCGAAGCAACATGGGAGTTCATGTCTGTGATCCAACACAACTTCCCTAATTTCAATCTTGAGGACAAGGTTGTCGTTAGAGGGGATGATGATGTAATGGTAAAAATGCAGGAAGTGGGACAGTTGGCAAAAGATGGTGCAAATGCAGAAAACGTGGCAGTTAGACGTGGAGAGAGAAAAAGAGAATTAAGTAAAAGGCTGAAAGGATACATGCAA
This sequence comes from Lathyrus aphaca, assembly GCA_963966055.1. NCBI lineage: Eukaryota > Viridiplantae > Streptophyta > Magnoliopsida > Fabales > Fabaceae > Lathyrus > Lathyrus aphaca. The sequence continues at coordinate 30,729,319 of OZ014519.1, read as the reverse complement.
GGATGAGGCTATATGAAGAATCATGAATTAATGAAAATGGATGGTGTATGATGTCTAATGTTATTTTCTCTCTCTTTTCGGTTACCAATTTCCCTTCTTAATTTCTTTCTTTTTGTATTACAAAAACCTTGTTATTTCTTAATTCCCAATTCCATTGTTATTGAAGAAATTAACATTCCTCATTACTATATATCATTCCATTCTCTCTTATTTTTCTGTGTTACCCATAACATAAAGCTAATTGATTTATAATCTCTCTTTTGTTGGATTTTATCCCTTTTTTAGTTATAATCAAGTTGGAGAACCCTTAATTCTCCTTTTAATCAATACTTGCTTAACAAAAAAACAAACAAACATATGAGCCATACTCAACCAGTACAAAAGACTTTACCTGGCTGCCTTTTATTGATTTTCCGAGAAAAACTGAACTAACACCTCAAAATGTATATAAGTATCAATATAATACACTGAAGCCAACATAATCTGGTATCATATCATATGTTCCCGTATGTTTTTCAACCCATCATAAATTTTCATATTACAAAACCAACCATGCCAAGTATATTCTTGTTTGTTTCAACTAACAAATAATGTATCAAATTCAGAGAATAAGGATTTCCTCTTTTAATTTCAACTCTACATGCTGTTTGATACTTTGCTGAAGCAACTATAACAAGGTGTACAATTATGGAATGGTTCGTGACGCAAAAGTTTCAGGCCAAGAGTTCTAATTTCCTGTGAATGTAGGCCCTCTGAGGTTAGAATCTCGCTGGAGTCGCCATTCCTTCTCCTTCAGAGACTCCAGCAGAGACTGTGGCTCGTTTCTCAATTCTGTCGCAGCACCACACCCAAAAGGGACCGGTCTTTGATAATTGTTGTAGACACTAGCTTTGTATTCGCCTGCACCAAGAAAACCTGGCTGCAACGGTGGGGGACCTGGCGACTCAATATACGTGTACGGGTTATTATAAGGCAAAGGATTGCCCCATCTGTCAAATTGATCAAACCTGTAGGCATTGTCCTGATAGAGCAAGTTTGCATGATTTCCAGGACCAGGAGTATTGGTATACATCGGCTGCGTATAATTGTTGCTTTTCTCAGGTTTGTGGTTCTCTCTGTACCAACGCAGCCATTCTGAAGAAGTCATTCGTCCGGGCGGAGGGTATCCACTGATAAAAACCGGGTATCTAGGATCATATCCGGGTGGTCCATAACTAGAACTCCAATCTGGGTAACCACTTGTTTGTGGTGAATTTTTAGAAAATTTTGGAGTAGCTAAACTAGGTTTTGCTTGTGCATCAGTAAACCAAGCAACATTATCAGGTAAAAATGGGGCAGAAGGTATTGGAAGAGAATATGTGGCAGAAGAGGCGTTGAAGTTTGAAGACTCGTCCACTGAGCTTATGACTGAACTTTCATTTTGATTGATGGATAAACCTGCCAAAGATGAGGAAGCTATTTCTTCAATAGGCTCCAACCTATGCTCCATAAGACCCTTTGCACCATTTCTCCGATTGTGGCTCAAACTTCCTTCATCAAGGACCCAAGCATTGAGCGATGGAGGGCCAGCGGAGATTGGGGCTTCTAAGTAAGTGATTGCATTTGATTCCCTTGATGAAAGTTCTTGCTGTTTCAATGATTTGTCACTTCTGAATTTCAAACTGGTTCCGTGGTACTCCCAGGGATCGCTTTGAGTTTGAGCTGGATTTTGCGCCATAAGAAGAGATGTAGCACGGCGCAAACAATCATCAGATGGTAGGTTTTGGTCATCATTTTCTTTTTGTGATATATGCTCATCAGTTGAGATAGATGGAGACAACGGTGCTGAATTATACCTTGTAAGAGGCCTGAAGAGAATAACTTCTTCTTCTTCCACTACCGAAAGTTCTCCATTAACGATGGAGCTACTTGGATTGTCCTCCGTCATCCTTTTGCATTGTTCACCGGTGCCTTTGCTTGTTTTCTGATTAGCCTCTTCCCCTCTTGTACTATTGGAATTGGATTCCTCGAGTTCCGCTTTTTCCTTGCCATGACATTCATCTGATCTAGCCACGCAAAACCTACTTCCGAATTCATCATATGTAATCCACTTTTGTGAAGTATTTGACCGGCTAGCAATGTTCATTGCTGCTTTTTTTATGCGCTCGGCTCGCAACTCCATTCCACTTTCAAAATTGTCTCTATGTTCCCAATTACCACAGAAATCTAATGAGAAATGTGCACAAGCTATAGGAACAAAACCCCGCAATTCAAAATCCTCCCACAGCGGAACACTATCGAGAAGCTTTTTGGTCTCCTTTCTATTGCCATTTAGCTTATTTAGAAGTTCAACAAACACGTCGAAAAAGTATGAAATGGCTCTTCGACACTTTTGATCAGTTGTACATACTTCAGCTTCGTCCAGCACACTAGAAAACCACTCCACAAAAACAAGCACCGAAGGCAATAACGGGCCATGATTCGAAGAACTAGCCTTAAGGCATCTTTCAACGAAACGTCCCATGACAGCAAATCCAGCAGAAAACCCCATCTGCATTAACTGCCTAACGTTTTCGTCTTTTGAATCTTCTTGTTGAAGCTTATCCATTAGATTCTTTAGAGAAAAAATGATAAGACAAACTACTTGTATTGCTCGAAAAGGACCTCTTCTGGCTAGATCCATTTGACTATAAGACTCCAACACAATTTTTAATTCTTTATCTTCTAGCTTCAAAATTTTATCCAACTCTCCAATTGTAGATGCCAATGCAATAGAGAATTCATCAAAACTGATTCAAATGGGGTAAGAACATCAAAACAAAATTCCAAAAAATAAATCTAGAACTAAATGAAACGAATTCAAGACGTACCTTGACGTTATGAAGAGAAAACTTATTGTTTTGACCATAAGGGGCCATAACTTTGAGTCAGTGAAATGATTTCTTTCGCCTTCAACTTCAACGTAGTTTGAGTTATCATCTTTCACGTTTGCCTTCGTCTCTTCCCCGATGCTTCCAGAACGTTGTAAGAAATCAAAACAGACTTCGCTGGAAACACATTTCAGAGGAGATGACCTGTTCTGCAAGATCAAAAGCGACACTTGAGAAGGTTGCAAATAAAAGAAGCTCAAAATGTAATTTATTAAAAGAACCTTGAGATAATCATCATATCACCTTTTCAAACAGCAATATAAGATTGTTCCAAGCATCTGGAAAAGGTTCTTTAACCGCTAAACTTCTTACACAGTGGTATAGAGCAAGAAATTCGTCCCCGATATATGTTGCCAATACAGCCAACTGCAAATGAATAACGATACTGTCCATGAAAAAAAAAACACGTAGACGGCATAAGATTAACTTATGAACCAGATAAGAAACAATTACCTGATTTTGGGGGTTACCACTATTAGGCCAAATTCTTGTTGCTTCCAAGTAATGGGTGGCGGCAATAGACCAATTATGAGTATCGGGATTTTCACATTGCTCTTTGTACCGGGCAAGATCGCCCATACAAACTAAGCAACGGTGACATAAATATTTACATTTCAACTTGACTTCTGGTTCAACCGAAGTAGATATCCAACCCTTTTTACGAAACAACGCTTCTTCGGACACTCCATAATGTTTTCTGAGTTTGAGAATTAAACTTTGATAAAACTCCAAAGCCTCTGACAAAAACAACTTAAATCGCTTAAAGCCGTTGTCACCATTGCTTCTCTGCACAACACCGGTTTGCAGCATACCAGATTTGTTACTCTCCGCATCACCTGAGCTTTTCTTTATTATTTTGCGAAACTCGTCAATATGCTTATAATGGAGCTTCCACAAAGAATATTCAACATCCTGAAGTTCCACATAGGTATAATCATTTAACATAACTCTCTCGTAACTAACCCGGATCTTGCGGTACAAGTCTCGTGCCTCCGAGTGCATAATTCCTTTAGAATGAATCAATGTCCACAATTGCTTTTCACAATTCCCAATCTGAACATTCCACAAAGTTCAAATTTAACAACACCAAACCAAAATGCTTCTCAAAACCAAATCATAACAAACAATACCAGTTTCACAAATTTACCTCTAACAGAACTTCGGTACGAACTTCACAAGAAAAAGATAGATCGGTCGCCATCGCCATAATCGAAATCAAAGAACTTCCTTCAAATGTAACACATCTACTAACCACAAACCTGATCTATTAGTAAACATCAAAACACAAAAACAAAATCAATATTAAATTTCAACAAAGGTCAAGTCAAATCCTATAAGAAAACCAGTTTCACAATGAACAATATTTAACCATTAGATTAACACTAGCATAAAACGAAAAATCGACAATTAAGCGCGCGACGATAGCCCGAATATCGAAAACATTAAGTCAAGACATCACTAACAACCGATCTTATCCAACTAAGTAAGGTCAGCTACATGGATCAACTTCCCCGGAACATAAACAACAATATAAAATAAGAGTAAAGAAAACAAAGAAATTCAGTAAAACAAATAAAGATAGTAAGAAAAACATGAAGTTAAATGTAGTGAGAAAGTGAAATAGGAGAATTAATGAAAAGGATTACCTGATGAATTGTTGAGTGAAGAATTGGAAGTTGAGGTAGATAGAAGAATTGGAGCAGGAAGAGTAGTAGATAGTAGAGATGTGAAAGAGACAAAGGAAAAGGTATGATTATGGAGTTTATGATGAGCCTGAAACTGAATACAGGACAAAATGCTCTTAAACCCGTTTATTTTGGCTTTTTACATAAATATTTTCTGCTACTGTTGGATGATAATAATAATAATAATAATAATAATAATAATAATAATAGTCCTTCTTATCTGGTAGCCCCAAGAAAATCTTTGTTTGAAAAAACGAACCTGTAAATACATTTAAAATAATAATGTTTGAAAAAAAATATTAAATTGAGGTTGTATTAGTATATATAAATAGAAATCCAGTCTTGGACGTAAAGTATTTCTAGAAATTCATATCGTTATCCGATCAACTTTCAATAAAGCTCATACTTAAATTCATAACTGTAAACTAAAAAAAACTCCGCATTTAACCCAATCAACAAATATGGTAAAGAGGGCTCCAACCATGATGCCATATTTCGTTTTAGAATATGTGGGGCAAAACTAATAAAAGGACTTTTAGTTTTTAACTAAAAAAGAATTATTGGCCAAATATTCTTTTTGATAGACTATAATTTATTTTGATCTATTATATTTTTTTCCGTGTTAAATTGGTTCTTTAAAATGATGCAAATCAATCTCTACCATCTACATCAATTTCTACCGTTTACTCTGTCAGTCAAAGTCGGTTAAATATTTATGTGACACGTTTGACAAACTCTTGTGGCAGATAGGGATGATAATGGACAGTGTATGGACAAAGTATGAGAGACATCAATATTTGTACTCGTACTCATACTCTATGGGTACCTAAATACCCATACCCATATTTGTTTACCCGTATTTCTAATAAAAATAATTGATCAATATTATTAATTATGTAATTTTATGTTTTCAATAATACGAAAAAAATCCAATAATATTATTGTTAAATTAAGAAATAAACAAACATTTATATAAAAATGAATACAAGTTTAATAATGGTGTATTTAATAAAATTGATAAATAAATAATTATAAAAATACATAAATATATATTGTGCGGATATGAGACGGGGTGGGTACTAAGGTACTTGTACCTGCGCTCATACCTGTTTATTTTAATGGGTAATTGCTCGTGCCCGAGCCCGTACTCATTTTGCGGATTTTTATCCTACCCGTTGTGGGTAAATTTTGAGGGTGTCTGTTGGGGATGAATCCAATAGTCATCCATAGTGACAAATTTAGTGTCAGAAAAACCGACCCTAAAAAATATTTCTGGATTTTTTGTTTATCTCCATCATCCATACTTTTTTGTTCATCTCCATCATCCATACTTTTCTCTTTTACATCTCATAGACATTAAGTCATCAAAATAACAATAAAACTAATAATGATCCTAACCTCAGATTATAGAATTCAACACGGATTATGGTGGCTAAATACTTGGGAACCCTAACGCAATCCAACCCTAATTCAACAAATCCAACTCACAACTTCAAAAAAACCCTCTCAGTTATATACACAATTCTTCATCATCTTCAAACCCTAATAATCTACTTAAATTTATTTCTCTTCAATTTTGTTAATTTTTCCCAAAATCCAGATTCCCAAAACCCAAATTACAGAAGCGAGAGCGAAGTTCCAAAACCCAGATTCTCCAAACGGAAAGTCCCTCGACATTATACCTCGTTCTAGTAAAAGAGGTGAATTTTTTTTTGCTGTTTGCATTTGGAGTTTTTCTATTCAATCTTGCATCACAACGATTTGGAGAGAAGATTCAATCGGCACAAAAACTGAGTTATGCTTTTGTCTATCTATTCTGGTGAAAGTTCGTTCCATTTTATGGAATATTATATATGGAACATTTTGGAGTTGAACTTCAAGTAATTTAAAATTGCTAATGTTTGGATTTGTAATTTAATTAGTTAGTGAATTATGATTGAAAGTTTTAAAATGATTCAATCTTTTAGATACTGAGAAGTTTTATCATGAATGCACGCTCAATTGAAATTTTCCATATGTAATGCTTATATAATAATAATAGACCGGAGGAGCATTTGTCTAATTCTGATACGAATCATCAAAGCAAGGATGGAAGTAATATAAATCTAGTAATGTAAAATGGCTCATCTGATGGTGAAATTTTTCTGCAGTTGTTTGCTTCAATTTGTTGTCAATGGCACATAGTTTGAAAAGAAAGTTTCTAGAAAATGGAGAGAATCTACTCTTTAGCATCGATTTTTCCGATGTTAACTCTGTCACTGGAGTTGGTCAAACGTGTCACGTAGATATTTAACAGAATTTGACTAACGGGATAGACCGCAGGGACTGATTTGCACCGCTTTAAAAATTAAGGGACCAATTTGGCACGGAAAAAAGATAAGGGACCAAAGCGAACCATGGCCTATAGTTGAGGGACCAAAAAGGGTATTTTGCGAAGATTATTTTATGGGCCATTAGGGCGAAATTTAGTTTTGACCCCCTAAAGTAATTTTTTGTGAACACCTCTTTATAAAATAAATAATCTATTTTTAACCACATGATATCCCTTGTTTGGGTGACTGTGTATCATGCAATTGGCTATGTGGCATTAAAGTTGTCTATGTGGCTGTGTGAAATTGTCTATGTGGTATTTAGATTGATTACATATACAAATTGAATAAAATCCCTCTAATCTAGGGGTTTTCTTCCCCTTTCGTTCCGTTGTTCCCCTTCCTTCGAACTTTTGTTCCAATTTTGTTCCATTCTTCTTCATAGTTCTTATGCTTCGTTTGTTCGTCCCATCAATTGGAAGCATAGTTGGAAGCATGTCTTTTGGAAACAACGCTAATTCAATCTCATTTCCAGGTTTACCCAGATGTGGTTGTGATAGAGCAATGAAGATGTGGGTCTTAAACACAATTCAAAACCACAATAGAAAGTTCTGTAAATGCCGCAATGATGGGGTAAGTATGTTTGTGGATTAATTGGCAAAATTTGATAGCAAGTTTTTATTTTTATTAATGTTAATAGTTGTGTAAATCGTATTTTGTAAATTGGGAATGGCTATGAAATATTCTTATGGGATGATGAAATTGGAGACTCTATCAAAGGGAATAATGTTATTCAACCATTTTGTAAGAAGTGTGAGATACTAAAAGTGAATTTTGAAATAGTAACAAAGAAATTGGAGAAGTCGAAGATGAAACTTGAAGTTCGGAGAAAGATTAATATGAAGGTCAAGATAGCAATTGTTATGTTTTGTTTCATTATTGCTCTATTGTGTAACTTTATGTAATTTTAAGTTGGTTCAATAGTTGTATTTTTATGGTTAGCAGTAATATGTATTTTGAAACTTCTATATATCAATGGAAAGAATCGTGTTTCTGTCAAACAAGTTATGTTAATCATTAGAAAATATGAGCTACACTGCATTAATCATTTGATAGAAGTAATAAAAGTGTGCATGATGCATTCACTTGTTAAGAACACCTAAAATGTGTATAATTCAAACATTATAAACTAGCACCAAAAGTGTGCAGAATTCAAACATTACAAAATAACACCAAAGTTGTGCATATCATAAACAAGACTATGCTTTCATATCACAAAACATTACAAAAGAGAACCAAACTTGTGCATATCAGAAACAATACTAAATTGTCATATTAGAAAACATTATAGATCATTAATTGATTTCTTCTTTGGAGCCTTCTTAGGAGTACTCTTTCGAGCCTTTTTTAGAGAACTTTTTATAGATCATCGAAGGAAGGGGAAAAATGAAATGGAAGGGGAAGAAAAACCCTAGATTAGAGGGATTTAATCAATATGAATGTAATCAAGCTAAATACAACATAAACAATTTCACACAACCACAATGACAACTTCAATGTCACATAGCCAATTACATGATACACAGTCACCCAAACAAAGGATAGGGTGTGGTAAAAATGAATTCTTTGTTTTATAAGGGGGCGTTCACACAAAAATTACTTCGGGGGGGGGGGGGAACCAAATCTCGCCCTAATGACACGGAGTCGTATAATTAACTCTATTTTATGTATTCATACAGTTAATTTATCAAAATTTTAATTAATTAATTATCTCAACTATAAAATATTAATTATTAATTATAAATTATCAATTATTTTTGGATTAGTAGATTGTTAAGAGTCTCTCAGTGATTTTTGGTATAATTCATCTCTACAAAATTAGTTGATATGAAGAAGATTATTAAGAAAAAAATGTTAGTTATATTGAAAAATAAATGTGAATTCTAAGTCATACATTATTTAGAAAAATGGAAGTTAAACATTTTATAAGTGAGATGATTCGTAAATCTATCACCTTAAAATTTTGGGTGAATGTATCGTGTCTCTATCACTTGTTTGAGCGAGTCTTTGACATTTAGATGAATGTTTGACCCAATCTGAATATTTCTCTAATTCATAAAGGATTGTACCACTTATAAGCACATGTTTAAGTCATATATTGTTCGATATGGGAACTCTTAACACACCCCTCGGCCCAGGACTAGACATCTAGATGATGTGCGATTTCATATTTGAGGAATCTAGTTGTCATTTGACAATGGTTATGGTTTTTTCTTTGGTTTTGGAGATTCCACGTTATCTGTTGTTACCGTGTTTTTTTTATATGACTTGTTTTTTTTCCAACAACTGATATCAGAACTTTTGGTTCGATCCGAGGATACGAGTTCTTCATATTTATTTGGTTGCAACTTTGTCTGATATTCCACATAAAAAAAATAAGGGTTGTGTTGTGAATCAGTTGTTGGACTAGAGAAAATTGATGGAAGAATTATTTTTGATAAGTGGAAAGTTCAAGTCAAATATGTATTGATACAATCAAGTTCACACAAGATGTGAAATTATGTCTGTGGTTAAAGAATTTTCAGCCAACATGGAAGTTGCACCATAAATTTTCAACCTGATTTCGACATGTGAAAACTCGTGAAGTGATTTAAATTCAAGTGAATATCTTCTTTAGGTGGAGTATGATAGTTATGTAGTTTTAAGTTATATATAAGGTTTAAATTATTCGTTACAAATTACTACAAAATGTGACAGTCAAAAGCATTTTAAATTTGTATTTGACTTTTTATTCTCTTATACACATGTGTTAGAATGTTGTGAGATATAATTAAATATTTATTTTTAAAGATGTGAATGTATTAAGAATGGTTAATGATAAATTATATGTTGTAATAATTTTTACATAATATTATTATCTTATTATCATTTGACAACAACCATAACATTTTTTTCGTTTTTAATTTTTTTTTTACTTTATCCCTTACTCCCTCCGGTCTCATATATATAAGCAAATTTACAAAAAATAAAATAAAATATATTCTTACTTTTTTTCACATTTCTATCTTCTTAATTATTTTCAAAGCAAAAAATATAGAAAAAATTAGAAAGAGTTAAAAGACATTTTTTTTTATAAATTTGTTTATATATGAGACGGGAAAAAGTATATTGTTATTTGTTTTTCCAAAGAAGAAGAAGCCCAATTATCTCAAATGATATGAGGAGAATAGTTGGTTATCCCTATCTAGTTTAGAAGGCTTTACCCTACACCCCTATAATTAATCTTATACGTCCACATCTAATTTTTTTTGACCAAAATGCCCTTGTATAAATAGTTAAAAAAAATCAGATTTTCTTTCCATTTTTACCATTCGTCCAAAGTTACAGAGAGAAAAAAATTTCAATTTTCAGAAGTGTTTACAGGAAGACTATAAGTAAGTCTTCCGGTTTGATAGTTTGTGTACCAGAAGACTTTATGAAAGTCTTCCAGTACCGGAAGACTTTATGAAAGTCTTCCGGTATGATGAGGTGTTTTAAAAATGACTTCCGGAAGACTTTGATGAAGTCTTCCGGAATGATACGTTTTTACAAAGTGTTCCGGAAGAGTTTCATAAAGTCTTCCGGAATGGTGTTTCAAAAAATTGTGTACCGGAAGTCTTGAAGAAAGTCTTCCGGAAATTATTATTTTTTTAAATTTTTTTTAATTAAATAATTTTTTTATTGTTTTTTTTCCAGTGGTGCGTTCACGAGGTAGAGATGGGAGGATACCGGTTCGATCGATGGGACGAGGCGATACGTCGAGTAGGACACGCGCAGATGATGTTGGTACATCTGCAGCTGCAGCAGATCCTGTGGGATATCCTGGAAGTCCGTACGATACCAGTATTTTGGTTTCGTACGAGCATCATGTGGCCAGACGGATATGGTTTGGTGAGGTAAGGAAATTATAATTTTTTTTACTACTAGTATAAAAAAAATTGAAATTATAATTATTTAGTTTTGAATAAAAACTGAAATTATTAGTAGCAATTGTATAATTTGTTTAATTTTATTTGATTTCAGGAGAGAGAGGCAAAGAAGGAGTTGAAGGTGGCAGGACATGGGTTGAAGTTGACCCAAATGGTTCCACAACAGCTTCCACCGGAGATTGATGCTATCATATCTAGGTCCGGTTTAGCTTCCCTATAGAGATCAAGTTTGAAGAAGATCGATGCAAACTTGGTTTCTGCATTTGTTGAGAGGTGGCATCTAGAGACATCTTCATTTCACCTGCCGTTCGGTGAAATGGCGATTACTCTAGATGATGTGGCATGTTTGCTCCAACATCTGCTTTAACTTCCAATGAGCAGACTCAACCCTATAATAATACATATTTAAACTAAGTAAGAAAAATACAAAATTCACAAAAAGTATATTTTGGGATCTAAATCAAAACATACCGATTAGTCGTCGTGTTACCCATATGTAGGACTCGATTAATCCATGCGCAAACAAACCTTTGTCTATGTGGTGTCAACCATGTGTCGTTCACGTACTCAAAAAATTTAGGACAATCAACACACTCTTGCTCAAGTTCTTTTAAATGTTGAGCATACTCAACCTTATCACTAGCCCATACAACATTCGTCCATAATTTGCCAATTGACTCCTGCATATCAGGAGCCACTAATAGTTTCCTTTTTGCACCAACATTTTTGTTAATGTGAAACTGACATAGCAAATTATTTGTCCGTGGAAACACAGTCTCAACGGCTTTCATCAAAGCAAGATCTCTATCTGTCATCATCACTTGTGTAAATAAATCTTTCTTCACAAACAATTGTTTAAGCTTATCTATCACCCAACAAAAAGTCTCAGTCTGCTCAGACTCAATATACGCAAATGCGACAGCAAAAGTCAACTCGGTTGATGTCATGCCAACAATTTCAAACAAAGGTTGCCTGTATTTGTTTGTCTTATAAGTGTTATCCATAACTAACACAATAGGAAACATATTCAACAACTTAACTGAATCTGGATGTGCCCAAAATATATCTTTAATAACTTCAGAGTCGTCTCTTTTTCTACTCCAATAAACATAACCTGCAGCCTCGATAAGCTTAAACAAATGTTGTATCTCACTTCTAGGACCTCTTATCTCTTTTTCCATCATACTCTTCTGCTTGTATATTTGCGTGATCCGAGTGACACAATCTGGATCTCGCTCGTACAAGGAATGCAATATATTTCTAGGTGCAACCTTTCTCTTTGTTAAATCAGCAACATGTTGCTTCTGATCCGCTGTCAACCTACCAACAAATGAGTGACCTTCTAATCTATCAGGTAAATCATGGTTATGAACGCCACATTTTACATCAATCTTCCATCCAGATCCATCTTTTGTCGGAGTTGACCTGATCTTAAATGGACATCCGCATTTTTTGGTCGCACTTTCTATTCCACTACGAATATCCTTGTATTTCCCACCTTTATCGCAACCAAATATTATTTTGTTACTTCTTCCTCTCTTGCCTGTTTGTGTATCTGAACGAGTGATGATGATCGTCACTTTATTTCGTAATCCGGTGTCTTTAACCCATCTTATCACCTCATCTCGTGTACCAAATCTCTCTGACGTTGTAAATACATCTGATGTATTCACATATATCGATTTTTTTTCGTATAAAGGTATTGCACCTACAAAATAAAAATATTTTTTAAAAACAAATATAAAAAAATAAAAAAAAATAATTTTTTTTTTACAAACCGGAAGACTTTATGTAAGTCTTCCGGTATTGTATCTCTTACAATACCGGAACACTTACACAAAGTCTTCCGGTACACATACTCAGGGATACCGGAAGACTTAATAAAAGTGTTCCGTTCCGGAACACTTTTATTAAGTCTTCCGGTGAACAAACATTACAATACCGAAAGACTTACACAAAGTCTTCCGGTATGTTAATTAACGTACCGGAACTCATATTAAAAGTCTTCCGGAACGTGTTTTTTGGGTCCAATTTTTTCTAGAATCTGACGGTCAGACACAAATGGTAAAAAAAAATAAAAATAAAATAATAATATAATAAAATATAATAAGGTTATAATAGACATTTTGAAAAATTATAGGGGTAAAAGTATGAATGTAGGGGTATATGGTAAAACCTTCTCTAGTTTAATGTGACTTTTTAAGCTTAATTATGTTTTTAGTATTTCTTCCCATTATATTTTTTATGAATTCAGCATCTCTTGAGATATTTATTTCTTCTGAACAAAATAAAGAAAGAACCATAATCATAATTTATTAACAAACACATCCAAATGACACGTACATCAAAGTGTGACCGTCTGGTCCGTATTATGGATGTTGACAAAGGTATGACCGTACATGTGTGCATGGGAGAGTGGCTGCTGAATGGGAAATTAAATGTATTCAACTTCAATTTTTAATCAGATCAAAATCTCAACCTACATAAAACTTACTCATCTTCATTTGCCATTTTCAACCCCTCTCGCTACCTACCCCTCTTTTTCTCTTTATATTTAATTATTTTTGTGTTTCTATTTTGTGAGCTATGGGTGAATATAATAAATTTAGAATAAATTAGTTTATATTATGATATATTTATATAAAATGAGTTAAATGATTATTTAAATATAAAGTTATGTTTGAACTCAAAAAATATAATCAACTCTAAAAATAAAATAAAATTTTCTCAACAACAACAAAACATATCAAAATTAGTTTTACCCATTCATAATGAATTTTTGAGACTTCAATTTGGAACCAAACATAAATTAAGAAATACATAATTTTTTTTAAATAACATAAAAGTAAAATACTTTTTTTCTCCTACGTCATAATTAACTTTGGTCTCTAAACTTTTTCTCTGACCTCTTAACTTTTTCTCGAGTCAAATTAATTTCTTAATTTTTAAAACGATACAAATCAATTTCTATCTATTCTATTCCATTAATCAAAATATATTAAATATCTACTTGACACTTTTGAAAAGAAAACACAAATATGTTGATACAGTTGGAATGGGTTGTGTGGAAACTCCCGTTCAGGTAAAATACTATTTGATACTATTGTCACAAGAGAGTTACAAAGTAAAATAAATTATACATTGTATCCGTTCAATCATCCTGATACCCTTATATAATTTATAAATTCCAATTTCGCCCTTTCAATATTTAATTATTAATTTAAATTTTTTATCGCAAAGTCAGAGTAAAAAATAATATTTTTTAACATTGGACGAAACGAACCGAAAGTACAATGAGTAAGTTATCCGGTTGAGAAATTTACAAATCGAAAGTAGCAATGATAAGTTATCCGGTTTAAAAAATTACAAACCGGAAGTAGCATTGTTATGTTTTCCGGTTCAGAAAATTTCAAAACCGAAAGTAGCAAGGCTGTGTTATCCGGTTGTGGAATTTCTTAACCGGAAGTAGCAAGGCTGGGTTATCCGGTTCGTTTCCATATATTTTAATTGATTATAATATTTATTTTACTTTAATCAAATTAACTAGATATTAAATTAATAAATTCAATATTAATCACTAATAGACAACATTTATTTATAAAAAAATATTGATACTCAAATATTTTATTACCAAATTAGTATCTATTTTTTTATAAAAAATTTTGTATCGTAATTTTTAAACGGGAATAAATTATAAATAATTTTATAAATTTAAATATTAATAAATTGTTTTCAATAGGAATAAATTAAAAATATTTTAATAAAATTGTCACACGGGTTCAAAGCACTTATAAACGGAAAAAAATCTAGGTATTGATATAATTATTTTTATAAACAATAATTTTACAATAATTTTTATAAAATATGAAAAAATACTTTGTAAAATTATTTTTTATAAAAATAATTATATAAAAACTGCATTTTTCCCGTTCATAAAAATATTTAAAATTTATTCTCATTTATAAAAATTATTGTTTATAAAAATAATTATATAATACCTAGATTTTTTCCCCGTTTATAAGTGCTTTGAACTCGTGTGACAATTTTACTAAAATATTTTTAATTTATTCCTGTTAAAAACAATTATATTAATATTTGAATTTATAAAATTATTTGTAATTTATTTCTGTTTAAAATTTACAATGCAAAATTTTCTATAAAAAATAGATACTAATTTGCTAGTAAAATATTTGAGTATCAATATTTTTTATAAATAAATATTGTCTATTAGTGATTAATATTGAATTTATTAATTTAATATCTAATTAATTTGATTAAAGTAAAATAAATATTCTAGCTAATTAAGATAAATATTTTATAGAAAAAAAACAAACTTAAAAGAAATTTTTTTATAATTTTTTTAATATAACATAGTATTTTTCTTCTGAGTTAAAAAATAATTATAAATTTTTATTCGCAAAAAATTGTAACTTATTTCTGTTTATAAAAAATAATTTTATCGACATGTAAACTTTTACTTATTTATAAGTTTTTTATACCCGTGTGTCCATTTATAAATATACTTTTAAATGATACATATAATTTTAATATTATTTATTCATAATAAATATAATATCAAAATAATACTTGTTCCGACCCGGCCCAATTCTTCTTATTGGGCCAAAAAGGCTGATCCATTTACCTTGCTCGACGTCGAGCACAGTCATGAAAAGTGGTCCCTCAGTCGACCGCCAATGATCCGATCATAAGGTACGATCAGCTCTAACGGTTAATATCGACCGTTTCCTATCTTCACGGACCCCTCGATCCGCGCCTCATAAAACGAACCAATGGTCTTCTAGCTAGTCCTCTATATAAACTCTCTCATTTGAGAGGGTCAGGTATCCAATTCTCAACCCTAACACTAGTACTTGCTCGCTCTTGCTCGGATACTTACTTTAGCATCGGAGTGCATTGCAGGTACACCCCTTTTTCTCCTCAACGACCATTTCCGCCCGCTCTCGAGTCCAGCTGTATCGGATCCTGATCTCCAGGTACGATCAGGTGGCGCCGTCTGTGGGAAACCAACTTCCCCGTTCTTCTTTCAAGATCCTCAAAGAACAAAAGTTTTAACAAGATCCATGGCTGCTCGAGACAATCAGGAAAATCGATCGAATGATGGCATGATTCTCACACAACATGAGAGCAACGTCCAACCTCCCCTACATGGTGATACCACGCACGACCAACCAGAAGGGAAAGCAGCATCACCTTCACCCGATCCCGACAAACTCTTGGAGAGTCGCCCAGAAACTCTTATTCCTTCGACTCCTTCGGGGTCAGATTTCGCAGCATTGGCCGAAATCCTGAATCAAACAGACTTGTTACTCCTCGCTCATGGTGAAAAGATCGCCCGACTTGAGGATAACTCTCGTCGACCTTATTCTTCCAAGAAACCCCAAGGGGAGCAAACTCCGTCTCCTCCGAGGAAAAGGAAAGGGAATAACAAGTCCGTAATACAAAAATTGCTTCCTCGACCAAGTATCGGGCACTCTTCAGCCTGCGTACACATCAACGTCGTGGGCGACACTGGCTGCTGGATGACTCCAGTGTTCAACTATCTGACCAAAGGAGAGTTACCAACCGACTCAAAAGAGGCCAGTGCTATACGACGAAGGGCATGCTCATACTCTCTAGTAGGAGGACGTATGTACCGTCGAGGATTTTCTACACCCCTCCTCAGATGCGTAGAGGAAGAAAACATTCCACACGTACTCAGGGAAGTCCACGAAGGAATCAATGCGCAGCACCCTGGCGGTCGTTCACTAGCTCGGAAAATTTTGAGGGCAGGATACTACTGGCCTACCCTCCAACACGACGCAAAGGAGCACGTAAGAAGATGCGACAGGTGCCAACGACATGGGGACGTGCACATAACACCCCCATCCGAGCTAAAATCGTTATCATCCCCCTGGCCATTCGCGTGGTGGGGAATGGATATTCTAGGACCATTCGTCGTTGGGTCTGGTCAGAACAAATACTTAATCGTAGGCGTTGACTATTTCACCAAATGGATAGAAGCTGAGGCCCTGGCCAAAATTACCGCACTCAATATACTTCAATTTTTCAAAAGAAACATCCTCGCCCGGTTTGGAGTGCCCCTCGCTATTGTGACCGACAACGGGACTCAGTTCACGGACAAACATTTCAAAGAATTCGTTGCGTCAATGGGGACAAAACAACATTTCGCTTCAGTCGAACACCCTCAAACTAACGGGCAAGCCGAGGCCGCCAATAGGGTAATCCTGAGAGGCCTAAAACGAAGGTTAGACGAGCATAAAAAACACTGGGTCGAGGAACTACATAGCGTATTATGGGCATATAGGACCACTCCCCATTCAACGACCGGAGAGTCCCCGTTTCGATTAGCGTATGGGA
Organism: Lathyrus aphaca; assembly: GCA_963966055.1. Classification (NCBI taxonomy): domain Eukaryota; kingdom Viridiplantae; phylum Streptophyta; class Magnoliopsida; order Fabales; family Fabaceae; genus Lathyrus; species Lathyrus aphaca. The sequence continues at coordinate 30,712,070 of OZ014519.1, read as the reverse complement.
CCGAAGCAGTAATTCCAATAGAAATGCATGTCCATTCAAGACGCACGGAATTCCCCATGGAACAAGACGTCAATAATGAAGCTTTAAATGGTCGAAGAAATTCGATCAGAAGCCGCTCTTCGAGAAACCATTCTCAAACAAAAGATAGCCGCTCGATACGATTCCAAGGTCATCAGGCGGACGTTCGAAGTAGGCAGCCTCGTCCTTAGAAGAAACCACAGGGATTCCCGCGAGGGAAAACTAACGCCCAACTGGGAAGGCCCATATCGCGTTCGAGCAAGAACCAAGAACGGTGCTTATTACTTAGAAAACCTACACGGGGAAGAACTCGCTCGGTCTTGGAACGCCGAAAAACTTAAACAATATTATAGTTAAATCAGTCACCTCGCTCAACTACCAAGCGAAGAGAGAGAGAGAGACTAAAGAAAAACTGCGCGCCTAGGTACAAGCACAACAACCCAAATATCACAATTCAAACAAGACTTCTTTTCGAGCAAAAGAAAAACTTGTTGCACAGACGGATACTCAAACGAGTCCGACGTCGCCTAAGTACCACGACCAGGCAGAACCCCAGCTCGCGATGGGACGTTCACGCCACGGAGTCCGAGCCCTTATCTTGGCTCGAGCACCGATCGAGGGTAAAACCCTCCAACACTGATTGGTTCCCCTAACCAACAGGTCGTCCATACCCCCCCCCCCCCCCGTATCTATCCAATTGCTTCTGGCCAATGCAAATACGAGCACCAAACACTTAGTAAAAATAATAAACTATGTCCTCCGACGGACGCATTATCACGAACAATATATGCAACCGACCCTCAGGGCCAAACACTTAACATTCAAAATAAATGCAGCACCAAAAGGCCGACTTGTTCGGAATTACAAATAAAGGGGGCCACGCCCCCCAAAACAAAATACATTATAAAATTACAAGGCACGCAGGCCATAAATTAATTCTCTTCACCCACCGGGCGGTCTTCCTCTGCACGGGCTTCCTCCTGGTCCGACTGCTCCACTGGCTGATCGGGCTGGGCAATCGTCCCCGGCAGGGAGTCGGCCACCACCAAGTCGGCAGGAACCACAATCTGACCATCCACCACCTTGTACAAGTAATTCATCTGGTCAACATCCAAGGCTAGGTCAGGGTGGAGAGCTTTTACTTGGTCCACCGCATTCTGGAAACCGAACTCGGTAGACGCGTTCAGATCTTCCATATCTTGGTCGATCCGAGCGAGAAAATGAGCCCTCGTCACCAAATGCTTGGTGTCCTCGTCCTCATCCTCCTTGGGGCAGAAGGCATCTTTTAATTTTTTATTCTGTTCGAGCAACCTCCTCTTGTCGACTTCTAGTTTGGCGATGACCGTTGCTCGCTCAGCCGATTCAGTGGTAACCTTCTTTACCTCCTCCGTGGACGCCACCAGCTTGGCTTCGGAAGCAGCCAACTGCTCCTTGAGTTTGCTATTCTCCCGCTCCAGCACAGGAGACCCCTCGGCCGTCATCCAAGCCATGGTCAGGACCCGCATCACCGCGCTCGCGTCCTGGGCCAAAGAAAGCCGCCGAGCAGGACGATCCATCCCCTCCAGGAACAGAGAGTTCGCCCGGTCCACATCCATCGTATTCCCCTCGAAAAAGTTCCGAACAACGAAACACGGGGGTATCCCATGCCTTGGCTTCGGAGGAGCACCGGCCGTCAGGTCCACAGTAGCCGTCGCTTTATGTTTCTTCATCAGAGAGCCGGTAGAGACCCCTGGAGAGCCCTGGACCAAAGGACCCGAGCCTGAACCGCTCGCTTCAGTCAGTCTGGTCTGCACGACCCTCGACCACTTCCGCTGCTGCTGGACCAAGCGCTCGTGAATCTTGTCCCGAGGATTTGTCAGAGAACCTGCAAAGAAGAACAAAACCAAAATTAGCTACGAGCAATAAAGTCAAATCAGAAACTTAACGAGCATAAACAAATAGATACCAAAAAAGTCAGCTATCTCCTACCCGTTTTTACAAGCCAGCAGGTTAGTAACACTGATCAGGGGACGCTCCAAAGCTTCTCCCCCATCTTGATCGACCATAACCTTCCCTTCCCCGTCCAATAGCGGGGTCGGAGTAAAAGAAGCTATCAATCTTCTAAAGGCTTCAAAGCTGGCCGCGTCATCTTCATTCAGGGTGTCCCCCACCTGGACAAACTCTCCCACTGGTCGCTCATAGTGCACGTGACTCCAAGAGAAGGGAAACATCCATAGTCTCCTCGGAATCACCTCACCTTGGTCGTCCAGCCTGGGCTCATCGTTCTCATCAGTATCAATTCCGAGAAAACTCATAGCCCTCACGGCCGCATCACTCGCAGGTTTTACCAAGAAGTAGTCGGTCTTGAAAGCCCGGATGGATTCTGAGTGGGCCTTGAAGATCTTGGTCCGCTGCTTGAAAGATATGAACCCCTTCTGGTCGGTTCCCCGCCCGACCTGGCGCTGTAAAGAAAAGATACGGAAGAAGAGAGGGAGCGTGGCCCCTACGCCGAGAAAAGCGCACGTCATCTCAAACGCCCTCAGGAATGCGTATGAGTTGGGGTGCAGCTGGGAAGGAGCTATGCAGAGGTGCCCGAGCACGGCACCCACGAAGTCGCTGAAGGGCAGCATCACCCCCAGAACCGAAGTGGCGTATTCATACATGGAAAATGCCCGACCACGAAAGTCTGAGAAGATGCGGTCGTCGTTTCCCGGGCAAGTCACGACCCAGTCAGCAGGGTTCCCAACAACGGGCAGCGGCTCCGAGCGAGGCCTTGAGAAGGAAGACACTTTATCCAGCAAATCTTCCATCACCCACTCTTCGGGCGAGACCCTCGACTGGGCAGGACACTGAGGCGATTCCGTCGACTGTCTCGTGGTACTTGTATCTGAGCTATCTGAAGAGTTTCCTGAGTTCGAGGGTATGGACGCAGACGATTCCGTAGTTCCCGAGGATGTATCCTCGGAAAGCACGTCCAACGGATTCCCGAGCGAATTTTCACCTGAAAAGCAGAGGAAAGGCATCAGTGAATTCGATTAAGAATATCAAATCCACCCTTCCACCGCTCGACAAGTGAAAGGGCGCGCCTCAGCTCAGAAAGTGTGTTCCGAGCTATAGCCCTGGCTAAGCATTGCTCGAGGCAACAGCTGAACGCCCAAGAGTATAAATAGAAAAAACCTATCCAAAAATCTAAAGTCTCAGTCGACCAAAATCCCCGTCGACCCTAAAGTTAGGGTTCACAGCCGACCAGCTACGGTGGCAAGAACTTCAAGGCTTACTAATCCTAAAATCCTAAAACTACCGGTAAAATCTCCCTAAACCACATACATTCTACAAAACCTACGCTATATACACTAAAAGAAAGGAAAAGGAACGGTACCTTGAGCTTGAGAAGACATTATGGAAGAGAGTGAGTTTCTGCAAAGGGTGGTCGGTAAGAAGCGGCGGTGGTCGACGGCTGAGGCAACGACGGCTGAACGGGCAGAGTCTTGAGAGAGAAGATGAAACGAAAAGGTCAAAATGGGCCCTGGAAACCCTATATATAGGAAAGAGGACACGTGCGCACGCGCGTGACCCCTATGCACTAGCCCCTAGACTAGCCGTCAAATCATTAATAGGCGCGAATATCCAGATAATCCAGCTTTTCGTTTCACATTCCTCTACCGAGCAACGTATTGTTTGCCCGGACGACCGATGGCGAAATTCCTCGACCATGACATCTCACCCCGCCGAGCACAATATTGCTTTTAAGTCACAGCCCATCAGCACGAGCAATGACTTGGGGGGCTCCTGTTCCGACCCGGCCCAATTCTTCTTATTGGGCCAAAAAGGTTGATCCATTTACCTTGCTCGACGTCGAGCACAGTCATGAAAAGTGGTCCCTCAGTCGACCGCCAATGATCCGATCATAAGGTACGATCAGCTCTAACGGTTAATATCGACCGTTTCCTATCTTCACGGACCCCTCGATCCGCGCCTCATAAAACGAACCAATGGTCTTCTAGCTAGTCCTCTATATAAACTCTCTCATTTGAGAGGGTCAGGTATTCAATTCTCAACCCTAACACTAGTACTTGCTCGCTCTTGCTCGGATACTTACTTTAGCATCGGAGTGCATTGCAGGTACACCCCTTTTTCTCCTCAACGACCATTTCCGCCCGCTCTCGAGTCCAGCTGTATCGGATCCTGATCTCCAGGTACGATCAATACTCTTTAATATTAAAAATAACTTCAATTTATAATTAAAAATAAATTACAATCAGAATATTTTAATGACATATAATTCTCTTTGATTTTTTTTTGTTTGAAAAAGAATATAATTTGGTTTGATATTAAAAAAAACATGATTATAGATGCAAAAAAAATTCATATAAATAGATTTGATTCTACCTTTAAATCACAATCAAATTCATCAATTCACCTAAATTTCATTTAATTTTATCAAACAAAGTTACAAAATTAATGAAGATTCAGATTTTTTTTTAATTAAAAAAAATGGGATTAATATTGAATTTATTAATTTAATGTCTAATTAATTTGATTAAAGTAAAATAAATATTCTAATCAATTAAAATATATGTACAACAATTAAAATAAATGAACCGGATAACCTAGCCTTGTTACTTCCGGTTAAGAAATTCCACAACCGGATAACACATGCGTGCTACTTCCGGTTTGGAAATTTTCTGAACTGGAAATCATAACAATGCTACTTCCGGTTTGGAAATTTTCTGAACCCGATAACTTTCGAATTTTTGAGTTCTTTGGAGTTCCAGTTGAAACACAGGTGGACGGGTGCCGATGAGGAATATTTTGGAACATTAAGGTTCCGTCTGTTTAATACTACTCACTCATTATCCTTAGCGGAACTGGGAGAAGTCCTGAAGCTGCCTAGCTTCGGACCTGGAGCTCCCCCAACTAATTTTGCTGCAGGTGACTTCTGGAGAGCTATCACGGGAAATCCCGAGTATGTCGCAAAGGCGGTAAAGGCATCGTGCATCCACAACCCTTGCTTCAGATATGCACAGAAATACTTGGCATACACTTTGTTTTGTAGAGGAGACAACACAGGTGTATCAACTCAGAAAGAGTTATACCTGTTGTATGGCATGGCCAACAAAGAGCTGATCAATGTCGCGACTTTTGCGGCTGACCATCTGAAAAGAGTGGCAAATGCTAACTCGGGAGAGATATCAGTGGGAGGCATGATAACCCAAATTGCCGACCACTTTGGATATGGTGCTTTGCTGAGGGAAGAGCCTATTGTGACAGGTAAAACAAAAATCGACCTGGCCACCCTCACAACACAAGGTATGATAAAGGTCTTTAATGATTATTACTCTTTGATTAGCCGTAACCACCATTTGTTGGCATTACCTGCGCCTGATTTCATAAGCATTGAAAATGAGGCTAATTGGATATACGAGAGTCCTGTACAGGACGACGATGTTGTTTTTGATGATGTTGCAGGTACAGATGAAGAAGAAGGTTATCAACCGGAGATGGCGCCTATGCCGCCAGTTGGTAACTCAGCCAATACCAATCAAGGATCAGGTTCGTCGTGGAACATGGGTGAGAAGGATTGGGAATGGATGCAAAACGAAATGTGCTTCCTCCGAAGTGAGCAAACTCGACAAGGAGAAGAGCAAACCCGACAGGGGAAAGAGCAAATTCGACAAGGCAAGCTTATCGGAGAAATGCATGAATGGTTGAAGCAGATGCATCTGCGAGACCAACCACCTCAACCACCTCAGTAAGCTTCTGTGAGTCCCCTATTCGCACTAGTTCTCCATCAGCGGGGACACTGATGAGTTCTGGTGTGGGAGGGTTTATTTATTTTGTCGGTTTTTATTTAGTTATTTTGTGTTATGTTTTTACCGTTTCGTTTATTTTAATTGAGAGTCTGTACTGCTTGAATGAATAATTAGAATTATTTGTGAAATCGTCCCCGAGCTGAAAAATATGATGATATTTTGTCTTGCGAGTGAGAGGAGGAAAAAATGTAGAGGGTTAAGTGAAAAAGAATCGGGTGAAGAAATAGTAAAATCTTGATGTGAAAGTATAATGCAAACACACTGAATTCGATGAGTAAGTAACGAGTCTGACATGTAGATTTGTGCCATGGTACTTAAATCTGAGAAGTACCCCTTATTAGTTTATCATGACAATCAGGCTTCATTTATACTAGTTTTTGTGCAAGGTTGATCGAAAAAAAGAAGAGAAAAGACACCGGAAAAAAAAGAGATAAATAAACAATCGATCCTTCTAAGTTGGGTAACCCTCACCCGGTTATTCAGCCTAACAGCGGTTGAACCCAAAAGTCGGTGACTCAAATAATTGGTCAACCAACCTTGTGCATACAATGAAAAATCACAAAAAGACTTAAAATGAGTGTCTGAATGAAAAGGGGGGAAAATTGATAGGAAGACCTAAGCCCAAAGCATAGTCGGAGAGGTTACCGAAAAGAGGGTTGAGGTCCGTGGTGTGACCACGGTTCGGTGTTTGCAAGATATTTTCATTGAGAGAGAAGTACCAAAAGTATCCACCTGGTGATTTGGATCCTATCTGAAGCACGGGTATCCTCATTTCATCTCAAAAAATGCAAGCTTTATGCTTGAGGACAAGCAAAAATTCAAGTTCGGGGGAGTTTGATCAGTGATTTCCAGTTATTATTTCAAGACATGTTAGTTATTGTTTTTCTATGTTTTTGTGCATTTTCGAGTCTTATGTTTAGATTATTTTGTGTTATTGCGTTATGTGGCAAGGATGTTACATGTGATCTTTTATATCGTTGGTGCGTTTAATTTGGTTGTTTTTAGTGTATTTTCAGGCAGATATCAAGTCGGTGATCAGATACGAAGGAAACGGCGATTCGTGTGCGAAGAAACGGAGAAAGAGGGGGTCCAGAAGCCTGACACGGGTGCCCGTGTCACCTGACACGGCCCGTGTCAGGAAGGCTATGCAAATTATGAGAAATCCAGCAGTATGACACGGGTGCCCGTGTCACATGACACGGCCCGTGTCATAGGTCCCCACTTGATAGCACGTGTGCAGGAGTCCAGCAGCATGACACGGGTGCCTGTGTCACACGACACGGCCCGTGTCATGGCACCTGAATGCAAGATTTTTTATTTGGTCTCTTGTGCTGAGGGCATTTTTGACGTTTCACATGTAATTTTGTAATCTGATACATTAGGGTGATCTGAACCAGAAAAACACACTTTTGAATATTGGAAATTATCACGCAAAGGAAAACAAAGGATTTTAGGGGAGAAGTCGAATCGATCAAACGCGGAAGCAATTGACGATCCAATCAATCCTTTTTACATTGTAATGTTTCTTTTCCTTATGTATGTGATTTTCATTGTTTGGATTATGAGTGGCTAAGCACCCCAATGCTAGGGGGTGTCCCTGAGTTATTTGTAATGACATTGAACTTAATTTTATGAATTTCACTGTTTCTTTCTTCATTGTTTTGATTGATTGATTTTATTGTAAGAAAAATCAATATTGGAAAATTGGATTTTTAATCATTGGTTAACAGATTGTAGGAATGCACTGTTAACTTTTTTCAATTAAAACTTTTTATCGTATATCACCAAGGAATTGGGATATCATATTTAACCATAAAAACTTTCAATACACAAATGCTTGATATTCATTCTATATGATCAAGGAATTGGAGTATAGTAGGAATACCAAAGGGTTTTCTTTAAAGGAATTTTGGAAAACTATTGTAATAAGGCGGTAATGATTTAGTTGCAGTGATATTTTAACGATTACAAACAAATAGTCATTATAAGAATTTCTCATACACCCTCCCTAGCATAATTCTCATATTTGTCACCCCTAGTATTATTTTCCTAGATTTTATGTTTACAAGTCTTTTGAGAAAATCTAAACAAACCCTTATAAACTTTTGTTCAACTTGAAATAGTAAATAACTTAATTTGATACGCAGTCCTTGAGATTGATATTCAGGGAATTTCGCTAAGATTACTACAGTGGGCAAAAATAGTACACTTGCTATTTTCCCATCATGTTTTTGGCGCCGTTGCCGGGGACTGTCAAAAATTAAGTTAATTTTCTTATTTCAATTGAAATTTTGTTGCTCTGCGACTAAAATTTTATTGTATTCTCTGTTTATTATTTTAGTGTTATTGAAATTTTGTTATCTAACTTGTGTCTAACTGTTTATGCGAGGTCAGACCTCAGCTAAGATTTCCTTTGACGCAGAACCAGAAAGAGCTTTGCACGAGAGACGCCGCAAGGCAAGATTTGATAGACTGGCAGATACTGGTTCAAGTGTCCTGAATCAGGAAATAGAGAACGATATATCTGTGCACTCTGAGCATAGTGACTATTACTCAGACAGGGAGACAAATTCAAGATTTGATAATATGGCAGGAAACCAACCTCCTGTAGAAAGGCTGTTAGGTGATTATGGAGGGGCTAATGCCCAACTTAACCGGATGACTATTGTTAACCAACCGGTGAATGTTGCTCACTTCCAGTTACATCCGTCCATCATTCTCCAGTTGGAGAGCAAACCTTTCGCTGGAAGAATCAATGAGGATGCCAACAAGCATCTTTAGAGATTCCTGACTACCACTACATCTTTGAAGATTGAAGGTCATTCTGAGGAAGCAAAAAGACTTGTGATGTTTCCTTTTACACTTACTGATGATGCAGAAGAATGGTTTTACTCACTACCAGCTGCTAGTATCACGACTTGGCTAGAGATAGAAACAACATTCCTCAACGAATATTTTCCTGCTTCAGTTTTCATCTGGAAGAGATACGATATTGTCAATTTTAAACAAAAAGAGGGTGAATCACTTGGAGATGCATATAAAAGATTCAAAAGGTGTGTGACCGCGTGTCCTACTCATAATATGGACGCGACCGAGCAGATGCAAAACTTTGTGAATGGGTTGCGACTCAAGACAAAACAGCTTATAGATACTGCTGCAGGTGGCTCAACAAACTTTTCAACAGCCACTGGTATCAAAAGAATCATAGAAGCAATTGCTGCTAATGAACATCTTGAATTGTATGATCGCACAGTGAGTCAACCAGATGGTAAGATTGATTTAAAGCTGACAGAGCAAGTTATGAAAATGGAAGATCAAATTGCTGCAGAAGTTGAAAGAAGGTTGAAGAAGATGAATCTTGGCACACAGACAGTGGCTCAGGTGGAACCAGTTCAAGCAGTGATTTGTGAGATTTGTTGTGGACCACACTTTTCCATGCATTGTTTGGCAACTCAAGAACAGGTTGAACAGATTAATATGTTGAGGCAGAACAATCCGTATGCCAACACGTATAATCCGGGGTGGAAAAATCATCCCAACTTCTCTTGGAAAGATCAACAAGGGAACATTCAAAAATCGGTTCAAGGCCAGCAACAATATCAGCCCCAACAACAACAATACCAACCACCAGTTCCAAGAAAGGCTGATTAGGAAATTGCCATTGAAAAGATGGCGGCTCACAATTCTCAATTCCAAGAAGAAACGAGGAGTAAATTCAAGAATACTGGAGCCTGTATCAAGAACCTTGAAGTGCAAATGAGCCAAATTGCCCAAGATCTAGCTATTCCCCAAACTCCAGGGGCTCTTCCAAGTGCAACTGCAACAAATCCAAGAGATAATCACAAAGTCAATGCAGTCACAACACGAAGAGGTAAAGATACTGAAGAGGTGAAAGATAATTCTGAGAGTGAAAATCAAATGATTGAAGTGGAACTGGAAATAAAAGAGAATGAAGTTGTTGAAGAAGAGGAAGAAGTAACCCCAGCACCGGAAATCAAAGAAAAAATGGTAGAACCAAAACCGATGATCAAACTTCCTTATCCAACAAGAAACAAAAAGAAAGGACAGCAAGAGAAGAATTTTGAGAAATTCCTAGAGTTGTTCAAGAAGCTGGAGCTGAATATTCCATTACTTGAAGCACTTGAGCAAATGCCCACCTATGCAAAATTCATGAAAGATATCATTGCTAAAAAGAGGACCATGGGAGCTGAACTTATTATTCTAACCGAAACTTGTAGTGCTATTTTGCAGGGACTAAAGATTCCGGTGAAGAAAAAAGATAGAGGAGCTGTCACCATTCCATGCACCATCAGTGACCGGTCATTCAAGAGAGCTCTCATTGATTTGGGAGCGAGCATTAGTTTAATGCCTCTATCCATCTACAAAAAGTTGGGTATTGGTGTTGTTCAAGATACTCGGATGACTCTCCAGTTTGCAGACCATTATGTGAGGCGGCCATATGGAGTAGTCCATGATGTCCTGGTTAGAGTGGACAAGTTTGTGTTTCTGGTTGATTTTGTGATTCTTGAAATGCCTGAAGATGAAGAAATTCCATTAATTTTGGGCAGACCATTCTTAGAAACCGGGAGAGTTCTGATAGATATGGAAGGGGGAACACTCACTTTGAAAGTGTACGATGAAGAGTTAAAAATTGATGTTAGGAACACTTTGAAGTATAAAGATGATGTTGGCACTAGTAGTAACATACAAGTGTTAGAACAAGTGGAAGCTAGTGAACATTTAGAGAGTGTATCCCAATTGCCACTAGAAAGGGTACTGAGTATGTCTATTTTTGAAGATGATAAGGAAGTTGAAAGTAGTGATATGGAAGTGGTAACAATGCTTGAAACTCAACCTATCCTGAAAAGAGTTAGAATTCATCAGTGGGAAGAACTAAGACAACCTATAATGGTTGATGAAGGTGAAGACAAGCCGAAGATATCAAAATTGAAACAACTACCTGAAAATCTCAAATATGTCTTTCTCGACACTGAAGAAAAATGTCCCGCTATTAATAGCGCTAATTTGAAAAGTGTGCAAGAGGACAAGCTGATTTGCGTTCTTAAGAAATTTAAGGGAGCAATTGGGTGGAAAATTGAAGACCTTAAAGGTATAAGTCCTACTGTGTGCATGCACAAAATACTCATGGTAGAGGATCACAAACCGGTTGTGCAGCCCCAAAGGAGATTGAACCCTGTGATGAAGGAGGTTGTGAGAAAGGAAGTTGTTAAGCTATTGGATGCATGATTGATCTATCCTATATCAGATAGTGCTTGGGTGAGCCCGGTCCATGTGGTGCCCAAAAAGGGAGGAACAACCGTAATAACTAATGAAAAAAATGAGTTGATTCCTACTAGAACTGTTACTGGATGGAGAGTTTGCATTGATTATAGAAGATTGAACTTGGCTACGAGAAAAGATCATTTTCCTTTGCCGTTCATTGACCAGATGTTGGAGAGACTAGCGGGACATGATTAGTATTGTTTTTTGGATGGTTACTCCGGATACAATCAAATTGCAGTTGCACCGGAGGATCAAGAGAAGACGGCGTTTACATGTCCTTATGGCATTTTTGCATATAGGAGGATGCCATTCGGGCTATGTAATGCCCCCGCTACATTCCAAAGATGCATGACATCCATTTTTGCTGATATGCTAGAAAAGCACATGGAAGTGTTCATGGATGATTTCTCCGTGTTTGGATCTTCATTTGATCACTGTTTATCTAACCTTTCACTTGTTTTGCAGCGATGTCAGGAAAGTAATTTAATACTTAACTGGGAAAAATGTCATTTCATGGTACGAGAAGGCATTGTTCTTGGTCACAAGATCTCACAAAAAGGGATCGAAGTTGATCAAGCGAAAGTGGAAGTAATCTCAAAGCTACCACCGCCGATTAACGAGAAAGGTATAAGAAGCTTCTTAGGACATGCGGGTTTTTACCGCAGGTTCATAAGAGACTTCTCGAAGATATCCAAACCTTTAACTACTCTGTTGGTTAAAGATAAGGTTTTTGTGTTTGATAAGAAGTGCACCGATGCTTTTGAGACACTTAAAAAAGAATTAGTGTCGGCACCTATTGTTATTGCTCCCGATTGGTCCCTACCCTTTAAAATTATGTGCGATGCTAGTGATATTGCGGTAGGAGCTGTATTGGGGCAGCGTAGGAATAAGTTGCTGCATGTTATTTATTATGCTAGTCACGTTTTGAACCCTGCACAGATTAATTACGCGACTACCGAAAAGGAGTTGTTAGCTGTGGTTTATGCCTTTGATAAATTCAGGCAATATTTGTTAGGTTCAAAAGTGATTGTTTATACTGACCATGCTGCTTTGAAATATCTTTTTGCCAAACAGGATTCAAAACCTAGGCTTTTGAGGTGGATTCCACTCCTTCAAGAATTTGATGTTGAGATTCGTGATAAAAAAGGTTGTGAGAACACTGTAGCGGATCACCTGTCGCGGATGTCACCGATCGAAGAAAATGAGGATAAACGTCCTATAAAGGATGAGTTCGCAGACGAACACATCCTATCTGTGATTGGTGTTCCATGGTTTGCGGATTATGCGAACTATCTGGTCGGTGGTATTATACCCGACGATTTTGACACTAACAGAAGAAAAAAGTTTGTTCATGATTGCAGGTTTTATCTGTGGGATGAGCCTTATCTGTATAAAAGAGGAGTGGATGGTTTGGTCAGAAGGTGTGTACCCGAAGGAGAACAGAAAGATGTATTAAAAGCATGTCATGATTCCGAGTACGGAGGGCATTTTAGTGGTGACAGGACAACGGGTAAAGTCCTTCAATCAGGGCTATATTGGCCTACCTTATTCAAAGATGCTCAGCAGTTGGTAAAGGAGTGTGACAGATGTTAGAGGACCGAAAACATATCAAGAAGGAATCAAATGCCCCAAAAATCTATGCTTGTAGAGTTATTTGATGTGTGGGGGATAGACTTCATGGGACCGTTTCCTCAGTCATTCGGAAAGACATACATCTTGGTTGCAGTGGATTACGTGTCAAAGTGGGTTGAAGCGGTGGCATTTCCCACCAACGATGCGAAAGTGGTTACCAAATTCTTAAAGGATAATATATTCTCAAGATTTGGTGTACCAAGAGCTTTAATAAGTGATGGAGGAACTCATTTCCTAAATCACCTCATGGAGAGGCTTCTACAAAAGTATAACGTGAAACACCGTGTAGCCACTCCATACCATCCGCAAACAAGTGGCCAAGTAGAGGTATCAAATAGACAACTCAAACAAATCCTGGAAAAGACAGTCAACACGTCTCGAAAGGATTGGTTTGTTAAGTTGGATGACGCTCTATGGGCATATCGAACGGCCTTTAAAACACCGATCAACATGTCACCGTATCAGCTGGTTTATGGAAAGGCATGTCATTTACCGTTGGAACTTGAACACAAGGCTTTCTGGGCTACTAAGTATTTGAATATGGACCTAGCTAATGCCGGAAGATCTCGCATACTCCAACTGCATGAATTGGAGGAATTCCGGAACCGGGCATATGAGAATGCTAAGATGTACAAAGATCAAACAAAGAAATGGCATGACAAGAGAATTCAAACGAAAGAATTTTTCGAAGGACAACTTGTCTTACTGTATAACTCAAGGCTGAAACTCTTTCCTGGGAAACTCAAATCTAAGTGGTCGGGACCGTTTGAGGTACATCGAGTCTTCACGCATGGGGCAGTCGAGATAAAGAATCAAGCTAACGAAGACATCTTCAAAGTGAACAGGCAAAGGTTGAAGCCTTATTTTCAAGGACAACCTAGAGATCATGCCAATGTCATTCGTCTTATCCAGTAGGACGAATGACCATCGAGCCATGCGACGTTAAACGCAGCGCTGCGTGGGAGGCAACCCACGATGGTTTCATTTAATCTTTATTTGTTCATTTTGTAGGTAGGCTGAAGCAACGTCTCACATAGTCGGTAAAAGAAAGAAAAATGGTCTGAATGGTGAAAAACACATTTTTTTCGAAAATTCAGGGCCCTGACATGGGTGCCCGTGTCACATGACACGGCCCGTGTCACATGACACGGCCCGTGTCAGGATGATATGAGGATTTGTGGTTGAGGACTTGAGGAAATACAGGGGTGCAACACGGGTGCCCGTGTTGTGCAACACGGCCCGTGTTGCAGAGTCTGAACAATCCCTTCTTTCTAATGTTGTTTTTTGTCAATGCAGGGGCCTGACACGGGTGCCCGTGTTGCACAACACGGCCCGTGTCAGGAGTGCGGGTCAATTTTTTTCAATTTTTTTTACACTTTTAATGAGTGGGGCCCACGATTTTTTATCACTAAACCACTCATTTACCCTTAATTGCATTTTTCAGTTTTATTTTTCACAAAACATTGCTTTCTTCTCAACTTTCTCCTCTTCTAAAACCCTAGCCTCCATTGTCACCACACCAAAGAACCTTCAATTTCTCCCACACCCATTCACCAAAACTCGATACTCTCTTCACAAAAAGTGTTCCCCTCATCTCCCTTGTCACTCCTACGGTGACATTTTCTCCTAATTCAAATTTCGAATTTTGTCTGTTCATTTTTGCAGGTAGTCAAGAATGCCTCCAAGAAGAGACACTGGAAAGGCCGTAGAGGAGCCATCTCTCCCCTGGAAGAGGGCACATCGTATGGCAAATGCTCACGAATCTTGTTTGAGGAGCCGGAGCATCAACGGAAATACTCCGTATTGGTTAAGCGTAAGTTAATTCCCGCGAGGTATATCTGTAATGACACGCTGGATAATTTAGGGCTTAGATTCGAATTTCATAGGATGTTTCATACTTTAGGCATGCTTGAATTTATGCAATTTGAAGCGCCGACCTATGAGCGCATAACTTTCGAATTTTTGAGTTCTTTGGAGTTCCAGTTGAAACACAGGTGGACGGGTGCCGATGAGGAATATTTTGGAACATTAAGGTTCCGTCTGTTTAATACTACTCACTCATTATCCTTAGCGGAACTGGGAGAAGTCCTGAAGCTGCCTAGCTTTGGACCTGGAGCTCCCCCAACTAATTTTGCTGCAGGTGACTTCTGGAGAGCTATCACGGGAAATCCTGAGTATGTCGCAAAGGCGGCAAAGGCATCGTGCATCCACAACCCTTGCTTCAGATATGCACAGAAAGGCTTGGCATACACTTTGTTTTGTAAAGGAGACAACACAGGTGTAGCAACTCAGAAAGAGTTATACCTGTTGTATGGCATGGCCAACAAAGAGCTGATCAATGTCGCGACTTTTGCGGCTGACCATCTGGAAAGAGTGGCAAATGCTAACTCGGGAGAGATATCAGTGGGAGGCATGATAACCCAAATTGCCGACCACTTTGGATATGGTGCTTTGCTGAGGGAAGAGCCTATTGTGACAGGTAAAACAAAAATCGACCTGGCCACCCTCACAACACAAGGTATGATAAAGGTCTTTAATGATTATTACTCTTTGATTAGCCGTAACCACCATTTGTTGGCATTACCTGCGCCTGATTTCATAAGCATTGAAAATGAGGCTAATTGGATATACGAGAGTCCTGTATAGGACGACGATGTTGTTTTTGATGATGTTACAGGTACAGATGAAGAAAAAGGTTATCAACCGGAGATGGCGCCTATGCCGCCAGTTGGTAACTCAGCTAATGCCAATCAAGGAACAGGTTCGTCGTGGAGCATGGGTGAGAAGGATTGGGAATGGATGCAAAACGAAATGTGCTTCCTCCGAAGTGAGCAAACTCGACAATGAGAAGAGAAAACCCGACAGGGGAAAGAGCAAATCTGACAAGGCAAGCTTATCGGAGAAATGCACGAATGGTTGAAGCAGATGCATCTGCGAGACCAACCACCTCAACCACCTCAGTAGGCTTCTGTGAGTCCCCTATTCGCACTAGTTCTCCATCAGTGGGGACACTGATGAGTTCTGGTGTGGGAGGGTTTATTTATTTTGTCGGTTTTTATTTAGTTATTTTGTGTTATGTTTTTACCGTTTCGTTTATTTTAATTGAGAGTCTGTACTGCTTGAATGAATAATTGGAATTATTTGTGAAATCGTCCCCGAGCTGAAAAATATGATGATATTTTGTCTTGCGAGTGAGAGGAGGAAAAAGTGTAGAGGGTTAAGTGAAAAAGAATCGGGTGAAGAAATAGAAAAATCTTGATGTGAAAGTATAATGCAAACACACTGAATCCGATGAGTAAGTAACGAGTCCGACATGTAGATTTGTGCCTTGGTACTTAAATCTGAGAAGTACCCCTTATTAGTTTATCATGACAATCAGGCTTCATTTATACTAGTTTTTGTGCAAGGTTGATCGAAAAAAAGAAGAGAAAAGACACCGAAAAAAAAGAGATAAATAAACAATCGATCCTTCTAAGTTGGGTAACCCTCACCCGGTTATTCAGCCTAACGGCGGTTGAACCCAAAAGTCGGTGTCTCAAAAAATTGGTCAACCAACCTTGTGCATACAATGAAAAATCACAAAAAGCCTTAAAATGAGTGTCCGAATGAAAAGAGGAAAAATTGATAGGAAGACCTAAGCCCAAAGCATAGTCGGAGAGGTTACCGAAAAGAGGGTTGAGGTCCGTGGTGTGACCACGGTTCGGTGTTTGCAAGATATTTTCATTGAGAGAGAAGTACCAAAAGTATCCGCTCGGTGATTTGGATCCTATCTAAAGCACGAGTATCCTCATTTCATCTCGAAATATGCAAGCTTTATGCTTGAGTACAAGCAAAAATTCAAGTTCGGGGGAGTTTGATCGGTGATTTCCAGTTATTATTTCAAGACATGTTAGTTATTGTTTTTCTATGTTTTTGTGCGTTTTTGAGTCTTATGTTTAGATTATTTTGTGTTATTTCGTTATGTGGCAAGGATGTTACATGTGATCTTTTATATCGTTGGTGCGTTTAATTTGGTTGTTTTTAGTGTATTTTCAGGCAGATATCAAGTCGGTGATCAGATACGAAGGAAACGGCGATTCGTGTGCGAAGAAACGAAGAAAGAGGGGGTCTAGAAGCCTGACACGGGTGCCCGTGTCACCTGACACGGCCCGTTTCAGGAAGGCTATGCAAATTATGAGGAATCCAGCAGTATGACACGGGTGCCCGTGTCACATGACACGGCCCGTGTCATAGGTCCCCACTTGATAGCACGTGTGCAGGAGTCCAGCAGCATGACACGGGTTCCCATGTCACACGACACGGCCCGTGTCATGGCACCTGAATGCAAGATTTTTTATTTGGTCTCTTGTGCTGAGGACATTTTTGACGTTTCGCATGTAATTTTGTAATCTGATACATTAGGGTGATCTGAACCAGAAAAACACACTTTTGAATATTGGGAATTATCACGCAAAGGAAAATGAAGGATTTTAGAGGAGAAGTCCGATCGATCAAACGCGGAAGCAATTGACGATCCAATCAATCCTTTTTACATTGTAATGTTTCTTTTCCTTATGTATGTGATTTTCATTGTTTGGATTATGAGTGGCTAAACCCCCCAATGCTAGGGGGTGTCCCTGAGTTATTTGTAATGACATTGAACTTAATTTTATGAATTTCACTGTTTCTTTCTTCATTGTTTTGATTGATTGATTTTATTGTAAGAAAAATCAATATTGGAAAATTGGATTTTTAATCATTGGTTAACAGATTGTAGGAATGCACTGTTAACGTTTTTCAATTAAAACTTTTTATCGTATATCACCAAGGAATTGGGATATCATATTTAACCGTACAAACTTTTGATACACAAATGCTTGGTATTCATTCTATATGATCAAGGAATTGGAGTATAGTAGGAATACCAAAGGGTTTTCTTTAAAGGAATTTTGGAAAACTATTGTAATAAGGCGGTAATGATTTAGTTGCAGTGATATTTTAACGATTACAAACAAATAGTCATTATAAGAATTTCTCATACACCCTCCCTAGCATAATTCTCATATTTGTCATCCCTAGTATTATTTTCCTAGATTTTATGTTTACAAGTTTTTTGAGAAAATCTAAACAAACCCTTATAAACTTTTGTTCAACTTGAAATAGTAAATAACTTAATTTGATACGCAGTCCTTGAGATCGATATTTGGGGAATTTCCCTAAGATTACTACAGTGGGCAAAAATAGTACACTTGTTATTTTCCCATCACCTGTACACCTTTCTCTCTTCGCCTTGTTTCACAAACCCAGCTAGTTGTGCAACATAAACTTCTTCGTCTAATGGACCATTTAGGAATGCACATTTCACATCCATCTGACACATCTTCCAGTTGTTCATGTTTTCTAGACCAACAACCAACTTGATTGCTTCTATCCAGGCAACAGGAGCAAATACTTCGTAGAAGTCGATTCCTTCCTTCTGAAGAAAACCTTTCGCCACAAGTCTTGCCTTGTGTCGAGTCACTTCCCATATGGGATTCAGCTTCACCTTGTATACCCACTTCACATAAATTTCCTTCTTTCCTTGAGGCAATTCGACAAGTGACCAAGTGTTGTTGACTTCGGTTGACTTTATCTCCTCATTCATTGTTTTCACCCACTTCGAATCTTTCAATGCCTCAACTGCATTGACGGGTTCGACATCTGCATAGAAAGTATAATGTACCAGCTCACCTTCTTCATCAACCACATCATTTGATGTAATCACACATTCTTGCAACCTTGCAGGCATGCGTCTTGTTCTTTGAGGTCTGCTTGGGCTTGCTTCACCTCTAACATCTTCTCATTGAATATCCCTTTCAGCTTCACTAGCTGGTTCTTCACATAAGATTTCAACTGAATCTTTCTTGACATTTTCAGTCCAATCTCATTCTTTAGCTCATCTATGATCATGTCCATGCTGATCACAACCTGCTTGTTTACTGGGTCGAACAACTTGTAACCTCCAGTCGAATGATATCCTATCAAAATCATTTGACTAGACTTTTCATCAAGCTTCCTTCTCAACTGATCTAGAACATGCCTATGTGCTATATATCCAAATACCTTCAGATGACTCAAGCTAGGCTTGACACCATACCAACACTCTTCTGGCGTAACTCCTTCTAGCTTCTTCGTCGGACATCTATTTAAAATATATGTTGCAGTCGACACAGCTTCTCCCCATAGTTCTTTGGGTAGTTGCTTTCCATTCAACATACTTCTAACCATGTTCATGATGATTCGATTCTTCCTTTCTAGAATTCCATTCTATTGTGGAGTGTAGGGTGGCACCACCTCATGCACAATCCCTCTTTTACATATAATGCATCAAAATCTTTCGACACATACTGTCCACCACCATCAGTCCTTAAAGTCTTGAGCTTTCGACCACTTTGTCTTTCGACCATAGATTTAAACTTGGAAAATACATCGATCACTTCACTTTTCTTCTTGATCAAGTAAGTCCATAATTTTTGGCTGAAATCAACTATGAAAGTGACAAAGTATCTATTACCTCCAATCAAATCCACCTGGATAGGACCACATACATCAAAGTATATGACTTCAAGAATTGCCTTTGACCTGCTTCCTGCATCCTTGCTGAAGCTATTCTTATGTTGTTTCGACTGAACACATTCTTCACACACTTCGTTTGGGATGTCAATTTTTGGCAACCCTGAAACTATATTTCTTCTCTTCAAATCTCTGATGTCTTTGAAATTGAGATGACCAAGTCTATAGTACCATAACCATTCATCTATTCTAGTTGCACTTGCAAGGAACTTATGCTCCATCACATTTAGTTCGATCTTGAAGGTTCTATTCTGAGACATTGGAGCCTTCAAGATCAACCTACCACATGCGTCGACGACTCTCATCACATTGTCTTTGACCGATACCTTATAGTTCTTTTCGACCAATTTCCCTATACTGAACAAATTGCTCTTCATGCCTGATATGTACAAAATATTAGAAATTATTGACCTCGTGCCATCCTTCCTCTTAATCAAAACATCACCAATACCTTCAGTTGCTAGAGTATTATCATTTGCGATTTTCACCATGTTCTTCATTGATGGCTTCATGTTGACAAACCAATCTTTCCTACGAGTCATGTGTGATGAGCATCCTGAGTCCAAGTACCATTGATATTGGAATCTCTCTTTTTCTTCATGTTTTTCCAGCTTAGCATTGGAATCTTGATTCTTTTGCTTTTCTAGACAACCACTAAAATAGTGACCATATTTCTGACAATTGAAACACTGAATGTGACTATTGTCTGGATTTCAACCACCACCTCTTTCTCTACCTGCAACACCACCTCTTTAGTTGCCTTGGTTCCAGGGTTTCTTCTGATTTGACCAGTTTGCTTTTTGCTGATTTTGACTAGTCGAATTGTTGTAGCCACTTATTCCTTTGTCGTCGAACACCTTTCCTTTGCCTTTCCTATCTCTTGCTGATTGCGCCTGCAAAGCCACATCACTCTTCGACTTGCCTGCTGCTCTTTCAGCCATTTTTTGTTCATGAGATTCAAGTGTCCATTGAAGCTCTTCTTTAGTCACCTTCGATAAATCTTTCGATTCTTCTATGGCTACTACCACATGGTCAAACTTTGAAGCCAAAGATCTCAAAATCTTTGAGACTACTGCTTTCGTCGTCAGCACTTTTCCACATACTTTGATTTGATTCACAAGTTTTGTAACTCTTGTGAAGAAATCTGATATGCTTTTATTGTCTTCCATCTGAAGCAATTCATAATGTAACACGGTGGGAGAACTGACTTTCTATAAATGTTGCGGATAGCAAGAGTCGCCACCGACTTTTATTTTATCCAAAAGGAAAGGGCATAAAAGAACAGGAAAGACCTTAAAAAGATTTTGAGTTCGGGGGTAGGTTATACAAAGGGAAGGTGTTAGCACCCTTTATATCCATGGTTATCCATGGGCTCTTAGTTACTTAGCTCACTTTAAACTGTTTTGAGAAAGGTGTAGTGTGTGATTAAAAATTTTCTAAGTGCTTTATAATGATCTTCGTATGGATGTATATAAAGACTTTGTTTTGAAAATTTGTTTGAAATGTGAAGTGTAAAATGTATTTTGAAAAGGTGAGCAAGTACTTAAGAGGAACCTACCCTATGCTAAGTCTTTACTGTTCTTATATGTTCTTTCAATGGTAAGACTATCCCTATTATTAAGGAATAGGTAGTCATTACCTTGGATGTGTTAAGGGACAAACGTAGGGTCATCGTATGGTCAATGAAGGCAACTTAAAGGATGTCTTTAGCAATTCGCAGGGACTATCATCATTTATTCGAAGGGACAAGATCATTATTCCGTAGGCAACCTCGAAGAAACTTGATCTTTTAAACCGTAGGGACTATGATGATTTATATTCGAAGGGACTTTGCTTAAGACACCCCTATATTCGAGGGACTTGAACATGTTTAAGGCAACTGAGAGGGGTAACTTAGGAAGTGCAAGATGGCGATCAAAGATCGACTTACGTGTGTGAGTGTTTATATTCAGATATTTATCTTATTTTAATTATCTAAGTTCAATTTAATTACATATAAGTTATACACACCCTAAAGTTACTAACCATATAGTAAAATATTTACAAAGAAAATAAAGACGGAAAAATAAATCTATAAGCTATTACAAGGCTTTGGCAGATACATAATAGTAGGATAAAAATAAATTATAAAGCAAGAATAATAGATATAATAAAATAGTAAATAATAATAATAATAATAATAATAATAATAATAATAATAATAATAATAATGAAGCAAAAATAATAAAGCAATAATAACAATAAAGCAATAATAATAATAATAATAATAATAAAGTAATTATAATAATAATAAAGTTAAATTAGAGAAATAACAATTAAACATTTAATTAAAAAAGAAAAAGTTTAGGCTAGACAAGTTAGATTTTTTTAGAAGTTATTAGAATTAATGAAAAAAAAAGAATTAAGTTTAGAGAAAAAAAATTAAAGATTATTGAGAAAACTTTTAATTATTTATACTATATGATTATTACTATTATAATAAAATACTATTAATATATAAAATATTATTGACAAAATATTATTGAGAAATTTTTAGAGAGAAAAAAAAATTAATTTGATATGTACAAAATAATAAAAGAGTTAGTATTTACAAAATAAAAATTTATTATTATAAATAAGTAATAAAATAAGTTTATAAAAATAATTATCATTTACTTACAAAAAAAATATAAAGATTATAGAAAAATATTAAATAAGTAATTTAGTAGGTTTTCACGCCCTACATTACTAAACCACCCAGTTAATATAGGATCAATGGCAGAAATTTAAATGACAGAAAAATAAAATGGTAGAAAATAAATGGCAGAAAATAAATGGCAGAAAAATAAAATGACAGAAAATAAATGGCTAACTATTACATCGCTTTGGGGCAGTTACATCATTGTAAGGCGAAAAATAAAAGTAAACCAAAAAATATTACAGATGAGAAATAATCACATAAAAACAAAGCGCAGATGAATAACATAAAAAATAAGTGAAAATAAGAAATAATAACATGTTTGTTAAGGTTTGAGAAAAGGTTTATGATTTAGAGAAAATAACACGGTTAAAGTTTATAAGAAATTTTTAAGGTTTACATGAAAAATTAAAGTTTATGAAAATATAAAAAAAGTTTTGTTGTTAAAAAAAACTATTTTGAATTATTAATTTAATAAAATAAATAATTAATTATCATTATGAATGAATTATGAAGATAAGTAATTAAAAAAAAAGTTAAGAGTTTTTTTTATAGAAAATAAACAAATAAAATTAATCTAAATATTTAAGGTTAGTTAATTTAAGAAATTAGAGAATTAAAAACAATAGAGGAAATTAGGAGAAATTAGGAAAGAGAAGATAAACCCATGTTTCTTTGTCAAAATGCTCTCAAAATTACCAGCCTTGCCTTCTTGACACTAAGACACGTGCGCACGTGCGCGCACATGTGAATGTACCTGGAAAATAATTATTATATAATAAACTTGTTTCTTTGTCAAAATGCCCTCAAAATTATCAGCTTTGCCTTCTTGACACTAAGACACGCGCGCACATGCGCGCACATGTGAATGTACCTGGAAAATAGTTATTATATAATAAAACAAAACGTATATAAAAAAAATGGTTGAGGCAAAATCGTCAAGGTTTAGGAAAAAATCAGGGTAGTTAGTTATGAAAAATGTGCAGATATAAATTTATCAAGAATAAAACAAAAGATTAAAAAATAATGTTGCTAACGCAAAATTGCGATCATCGCAACTAGACTGGATCAACACAAATGCCACGTCTCATGCACATAAATATGCGAACAGCGTATCGACACGATCCAATCCAAACAAAGTAATTAAAAAATATAAGAATCGACAATATCAAAGCAAAACTATAAAAATAAAACAATATATATATATATATATATATATATATATATATATATATATATATATATATATATATATATATATATATATATATATATATATATATATATATATATATATATATATATATATAAGCGAAAGAAGAAAAAAACCGTAGAAAGAAAAAAAAAGGTATGGTTAGGCACTTCATGTAGAAAGAAGAATAAAAAATGTAACGTGTAGTTCATATAGTACACAAGAAGAAAAAAGATAGAATATATATTAACAAAACAAAAGAAGAATATATTTTGGCACATGTATGATCCGCCTTTTAGTGTTCTTATTTTTTCGGTTTATTTTCTCCCTGAGGCAAGAATTTTTTCGTATTGTGGTTGAGAGAGGAGTGATAAAATGAGAAAATGAGAGAGCTCTTATGTGTAAAACAACATGTATTTATAGATTAAGAAAATTAGGTTAAAAAATTTAAAAGGAAATAAAATTAGTCTTAATCCCTATTGATTAAAAAATATTTGAACAAAATTATATGATTTTTACTTGGTCACCAAGTAGACCAGTTAGAAACTAAGTATGACACAAAAATGACATAAACTGACCAATAGAAAACGAGTATACAAGAAAAGAAATGTTTTTGGTATTTATTATGATTTTTTTTGAAATTTTTTTCATAAAATAATGATTTTAATGAAAAAAATCATATTTTTAAAAATGCATTAAATTCAAATACGAAAATTAAAAATTAAATAATTAAAAAATGCTATTTTTGTGATTTTTTCATAAAAAATAAAAATAGGAAAAGTTATTAGTAAAGGAAAAAATTAAAAAAAATTAAAAAGAGCGAAAGGTGGGATTTGAACTCACAACCTCTCACAATTATATCTCTTATACCCATCTTTCTACCAATTGTGCTATTTTATTTATTCGAAATAAAAAAACACCAGAAAGCATATGAAGCGGGTCAAAATTTGGGGTACGACAAGTGTAAGGAAACCTTGTGAATCAATTTGTCTCAAATATGTGAGGGCAAATTTTGGGGTACAACAGCTGCCCCTGTTCAATTTTCTGAAACCTGAGGGGTTAGATTGGTATATGTGCCAGTCGTGACCTGGAAGGTTGAAGGGGATTGAACACAAAAGCCCAAAAATTTGCACTCACCAGTGCGTAAAGTAACACTGATGATTAGTTGTATATGCTTGAGTGGGCTTAAAGGTGCCACTTGGAAGAACTTGAGATGGGCTTAGAGATGCCATCTAAAATATCAGGATGTGATGATAGCTTTATGTTGATAATGGATATCAGTACTAGGTCTTTGTATAGGCCTTTTCTGAATCATTTATGCAACATAGCTTGAATTGTTGGATAGACCAGTAGAAATAAATCTTCGTGACGATTATCTCTTCTGGAAGTATCTTGGATTAGGGAATGGATCTTCGTATAGACCGTTTGCCTACTCTCCAAGGTCAAAAGAACGTCAGGATTAGTTCTTCTGAAAAATATCTTGAACCAGGGAATGGATCTTTGTACAGACCGTTTGCCTGCTATTCAAGGGCCAAAAGAACGTCAGGATTAGTTCTTCTGAAAAATATCTTGAACCAGGGAATGGATCTTTGTACAGACTGTTTGCCTGCTATTCAAGGGCCAAAAGAACGTCAAGATTAGTTCTTCTGAAAAATATCTTGAACCAGGGAATGGATCTTTGTACAGACCGTTTGCCTGCTATTCAAGGGCCAAAAGAACGTCAGGATTAGTTCTTCTGAAAAATATCTTGAACCAGGGAATGGATCTTTGTACAGACCGTTTGCCTGCTATTCAAGGGCCAAAAGAACGTCAGGATTAGTTCTTCTGAAAAATATCTTGAACCAGGGAATGGATCTTTGTACAGATCGTTTGCCTGCTATTCAAGGTCAAAAGAACGTCAGGATTAGTTCTTCTGAAAAATATCTTGAACCAGGGAATGGACCTTTGTACAGATCGTTTGCCTGCTATTCAAGACCAGATAGATGAAATCTTCTGGAAATATCCTGGATTAGGGAATGGATCTTCTTACAGACCGTTTGCCTACTCTCCAAGGACATCTTGAGTAATGTATGAATCATTTCTGACCTGTTGATATTGGTTTATCTGCATACAACTATCCTGCAAGGAGAATGTTAGTTTGTGCAATATGTATGCATGCATAGTATGATGCACCTAAGTAACTGTATTATGTATTTATGGATGTGCTATGGTATGATGTAAATGATGTATGTATGACTCATGCAGCCTGAAGCGCCTGGATATCTTTGTATAACAAACTGCTGGTTAGGGAAAATAAATCCCGGCTTCGTTGCTAAAGAATATGAGGAACTCGTTCCCGTCTTGTTTGATAGCATAGTATTTATAACCTCCCGTCTTCGTTCGTCGTACTTCTATTGAAGGAATAAGTTCCCGAGTATCCTGACTGAGGATAAAAGAGATGGACATAAGTTCAAGGGGAGACGTAACTTGAAGTATCTATAAAGATAGATTTGCTCTACTGGGGATTTGTAGTTGTCTTGTGGGGATGAACCGGCGAAGCTTCGTTGAACTACTACCCTCGTTCGTCCTTAGTAAATACTATTACTGCATTTTATGCATTTCTGGTAAACATCAATCATATTCAAGCATTTTATGCATTTCTGGTAAACATCAATCATATTCAAAAGCATACATACATTCAAACACGACCAATAGACGTTTTTCGCTTTAGTAAAAGAGGAAAAGTAATCTTGAATAAAGAGAGAAAAGTAAAGCTGAACTCGAAAACAGAATCGTTTCAACTTTGAGAGTGTATAACCAATTGTATTTAGAGCTCCTGAGATTCTTAACTTTCCTGAATACCTCCCCAGAAATCCTTATGGCTGGATCTGTAGATATGATACTGACACCATCTGATACTACTGGCGTAGACAATTAATTTCTATAATGGCTTCTGCTGAGAACCCAATATCAAGGTAATATAATGAGAGGAACGTGTCTTCAAATTGTGATGGACCATATACGCTCCGGGTATTAGATTTGACAAGAAAGCATTGCCCCTTGGTTGAGGATGAATTGTCCCATAATGGAAGTATCTGAATGTAGTTACCTCAAGAGAAATAATCAGAATGCATCACAATAATATTCCCCTGCCATCATGAAATTCAAATATATGAGGAGAGCTGCCCCTGGCTATTAAGCATTGTTGAATCTGGACCTGATTGCCCCAAGTGAGTTAGGCAGTATCATGGCCTGCCCCCCTGATTGGGAGATAATGACTATGCCCCTTTGTATACATGAGCTTTGATCCAGGAAGCAACTTTGTTTATCAGAAAGACTTTGGTTTATTGAACATTCATCCTGTAAGTTTCTCTGTTTATCAAACACTCAGGTATATGCAAACAAATATATTCAAAAATGCAATGCTTATGTCTGTCTTGAAGTTTTTGAAAAAGAGTTATTTTAGAAAAAATAATTTTTATGAAAACTGTGATATTAACTCAAGTTTTATAATAATCCCTAAAGGAGTCAGGATACCTTTTTGTAGCAGTACACTTTCGAACTAACCATGCTTCGGTTAGGACTTTTAAAGGGTTGTAACGTGGCCTGGTTCACGGTTTAAGAAACAAAGAATAAAGGCTCAAATTTTATTTGTACCCAACCCAATCTCCATGATGTTCTTCAGTCCTATGCTCAGTTAACTTATGCATTGAGGCTCAAAGGAGTTTGGAATTGTAACACTGACATTTGTGATGGTTCAGAAACCAAATATTTATTTGAACATTCAGTCATCTTTCTTTGTTGAGGATCTATAGTGACCTCCTTTTTTCTTCTGACTTTGTTATCCCTTCTTTTTGCCTGAACTGTTTATTTCAAGGTTACAGTCAGCGGGATGTATTAATTTTTTATTAAGTCTCCTTCATAGGTTTTGACTTAGTGAGCTTTTTTTTTTTGCTAGATATTGACTGTCAGGTTTAATGATTACAGAGAACCATCATTAGTTGTGTACAACACAGATAATTGGCATATTTGAGTTAACCGAGTAACTACCCTGCCCCAGGTTATGAATAAGGGTTTTAATTTGTGCGAGAATAAAAACTCCTACTTCATAGGCTCAAAAGGGTTGACTAGGGATTAACTTCCTTATATCTCCACTGTTTAGGAATTGAAACAATGCCTGTACATCGTCAGCATAGTCTGTTCAAAAGCATACTGCCTAATATTATGGTATTGTTTTCGTCATCCTCCCTCTATAGGCTTATAGCTTTATCAGGAGTTAAATATCACAAAATAGAAATATAGTGAAACGAATGGATTAATTCAAGACAAACATATGCAATGCATTAAT
This sequence comes from Lathyrus aphaca, assembly GCA_963966055.1. Classification (NCBI taxonomy): domain Eukaryota; kingdom Viridiplantae; phylum Streptophyta; class Magnoliopsida; order Fabales; family Fabaceae; genus Lathyrus; species Lathyrus aphaca. The sequence goes on along the minus strand of OZ014519.1, from coordinate 30,684,558 downwards.
GAAAACAAAAGTTTGACATAATAGTAAGTGTTTAAACAAACAAAAGAAATTATAAATGAAAATTCAAATGTTCTCAAAGTCTCTTCCTCTAAACTTGTCACTCCAGTTATCTGGAAACTTTGATGCTTGATGGACAATAGAAGAACTCAACCTGGCCTTCTGGCATAACCTCGAGTATTCCTTCGTCAATTAGGTCTTGAATCTTATTCTTCAATGCCCAACAGTTATTTGTGTCGTGTCTGGGACTGTCGGAGTGGTACATACACCTTGCCTTGGGATTATAGCGAGGAGAAGAGGTGTTAGGATTTTTAGGAGAATTTTCCAAGGAAATCAACTTCATCTCTAACAGGCATTGCAAAACTTGTGACATTGGTGTGCTGAACCGGATGAACTGTCTTCTACATTCCTTGTATAGAAGTGGATTAACCTTACAAGGCCTTCTTTCTTCCATTGAAGGATAATCAGTGGCAACCTGTTTCTTACCTCCTTTTATCCTCATCTTCCTTTCAACCAAGTCAGCTTGTTTTAACAAAGGTTGACTGACAAGTAGATTCCCAACTCCGTTATGTCGAAGCTTATTGACAAAGCTTCTCATCTCTTCTTGCCCCTGGGCCAAACTCTGGATAAGAGCCATTTGGTCATTCATCTGCCATCTCAGCTTGTAGTTGTTTCAGCTGATCATCCTTGTTGTCCTCAGGATTCTTCTTTTTCATGTCCTTAGAGAGGAGTGCTTTCAACTCTTCTTGCCCCTTGGACAAATTCAGAATCACTTCTTGAAACTGAGCATTTTGAGCTTGAAGATCTTTGACAGATTGTTCGAGAGCCATTTCTGCTGAAATAAACAGCGAGAAGATGAGAAACCTGTTGTGACAACCTGTCATGCAATGATATGGTATGTATATGCATATGCAATATTTTCAAGGACCGCAAGATTTAAATTTGTTTAAAAAAGCCAAAAATGAAACTTTTATTAGTAATCAATAAACTTGTTTGCCTCTTGGGCTTACAAGAAAAATTAAAAGAATACAAAGATGGGGTTTTAAGTCTCCTATGGACGTTTCCTCTTTGTGTTGAGGTATGAGTTGAGATTCCGCTCCTCGTGAAGTTGTTTTGTCAGCTCTAGGATTCTCTCTTGACTAGCTTTGAAATGAGTCTCAAAAGTATCCCTTTGCTCCTTCAACTGGATCCAGGACCTCTGTAACTCTTCCATGTCAGTGGGCATGTCTGGATGAAGAATGACATAAGAAGTATCTCCTTCAACAACAGGCTCCATGGTAACTGGCAGGATAGCAGGATATGGCATCATAAGAGTCTGAGCACGAGATCGCACCCATCTGAGATGAGGTTCCATAGGAATAATGTACTTTGGTTCCAGAGTTTTGCTGTCAACCTTGTTCACTTTACCCCATGCTCGTATGAACCTTTGACGGTAACCTTGCAGATCGTTGTCGTAGTCAAACACAATACCCTGAATCAACATGTCATGAGGACCATCACTCCGAGCGTAACCAAACTGACGTAAAGCTAAAGAAGGATTGTAAGTAATGCCTCCTCTTATGCCAAGGAGTGGCACATTAGGAAACTCCCCACAACGGTCAATGATAGTAACATTCTCCATAGATCTAGAGCACCAATGAATATCTGAATGAGAGAGTGACATAATCCTCTTGGACCACCTGAACCCTTGTTCATTCTTCATCACTGATCGAGGAAGGTGAGAAATAAACCACCTAGACAGTAAAGGTATGCAGCACATCAGAGTTCCTCGTGCCTTCGTAGTACGGGTATGAAGAGAGTGTAAGATATCTCCAAGCAATGTAGGCACTGGGTTATGACTCAGAAATATGTTGATGGCGTGAACGTCTATGAACTGATCCGGATTAGGGAACAACACTAAGCCATTAATCAACAAGGCTAAGATCTCCTCAAAAGCATCATAGCTCATAGCCTTCAAGAACACTTGAGCCTTCTCTATCAACACCTTAGCAAGAATACCCTTAACTCCACTCCTTGTTTCTAGGACAATGTCTGATTTCTTCAAATGTAGAGCTGCAGCAATGACTTCAGGTTTAGGCTCCTTTTCCAAGCTTGTGAAGGGTTTCTGATCAAGGATAGGTATACCCAAAAGCTTGGAGAACTCTTCCATCGTAGGAACCAACTGATAGTCGGGGAACGTGAAGCAATGATGTTTAGGATCAAAGAACTGAAACATAACACTCATCATGTCTTCATTGAACCCTGAAGTGACTAAATCCAGTAGGTGACCATGCCTCTTGATGAACTGGGAGTTTTCAGAAACTTGAGAGACCAATTCCTTAAGCTTAGGAGGCATTCCTACAAAGTTGATCCGTATAGTATTCCTACGAGGAGAAGCCATGACCTGCAACAAAGAACAAAGATAAATCTTTTGGTCCTTGAAATGGTTAGTGAAAATGCTATGCTTATGATGCATGATGATGCTATGATGTTATGCTCAATCACAGACATGTGGCACACACAAACAAGTCACACAATAGCCCTAGGTTTGAAGGCTTGCATGAGGTTTAAAGGTAAGTACCCTCCCCTGAAGTTTAGTTGGTTCATCCTGTCCTACAAAAGTAACCAGGTTCTAAGGGATATCAATATCATTGATCCTTCACAAGGGTGGTTGTTCAGTAGGCAACTTACTTGCCAACCAAAACCCTCCATGTTTAGAATCTCAATGAGTGTAGCATCGAGTATCAACCAACTTCAGTCTTCACCAAAGTCGGTTATCTCACTACTTTCTAAAGACCAAGATGGGATGATTAGGGTTCTAAAAGTTAGTTAGTGTATTGAAAACATATGGCAGCCTCATATTATCCTCAACTTTCTTAAGGAACATAAGCACCAACCAAGAAGTCACACTAACTATGGCCACCAGATCAACCATATCGGTATACGCCGTACAGTTTCCTTGATCTATTGCCATTTACCTAAGGTACACTAGATCCGGGTTAGGATATTTCACACATAAGAGCACCCAACAGATAAGTATAAAGCAAACAAAGCAAACAATTTTAAAGTGATCTAATTCCTAAGGGTACCCCTCTTTTATTCATCCCCAGCAGAGTCGCCAGTTCTGTAACACGGTGGGAGAACTGACTTTCTATAAATGTTGCGGATAGCAAGAGTCGCCACCGACTTTTATTTTATCCAAAAGGAAAGGGCATAAAAGAACAGGAAAGACCTTAAAAAGATTTTGAGTTCGGGGGGTAGGTTATACAATGGGAAGGTGTTAGCACCCTTTATATCCATGGTTATCCATGGGCTCTTAGTTACTTAGCTCACTTTAAACTGTTTTGAGAAAGGTGTAGTGTGTGATTAAAAATTTTCTAAGTGCTTTATAATGATCCTCGTATGGATGTATATAAAGACTTTGTTTTGAAAATTCGTTTGAAATGTGAAGTGTAAAATGTATTTTGAAAAGGTGAGCAAGTACTTAAGAGGAACCTACCCTATGCTAAGTCTTTACTGTTCTTATATGTTCTTTCTATGGTAAGACTATCCCTATTATTAAGGAATAGGTAGTCATTACCTTGGATGTGTTAAGGGACAAACGTAGGGTCATCGTATGGTCAATGAAGGCAACTTAAAGGATGTCTTTAGCAATTCGTAGGGACTATCATCATTTATTCGAAGGGACAAGATCATTATTCCGTAGGCAACCTCGAAGAGACTTGATCTTTTAAACCGTAGGGACTATGATGATTTATATTCGAAGGGACTTTGCTTAAGACACCCCTATATTCGAGGGACTTGAACATGTTTAAGGCAACTGAGAGGGGTAACTTAGGAAGTGCAAGATGGCGATCAAAGATCGACTTACGTGTGTGAGTGTTTATATTCAGGTATTTATCTTATTTTAATTATCTAAGTTCAATTTAATTACATATAAGTTATACACACCCTAAAGTTACTAACCATATAGTAAAATATTTACAAAGAAAATAAAGACGGAAAAATAAATCTATAAGCTATTACAAGGCTTTGGCAGATACATAATAGTAGGATAAAAATAAATTATAAAGCAATAATAATAGATATAATAAAATAGTAAATAATAATAATAATAATAATAATAATGAAGCAAAAATAATAAAGCAATAATAACAATAAAGCAATAATAATAATAATAATAATAAAATAATTATAATAATAATAAAGTTAAATTAAAGAAATAACAATTAAACATTTAATTTAAAAAGAAAAAGTTTAGGCTAGACAAGTTAGACTTTTTTAGAAGTTATTAGAATTAATGAAAAAAAAGGAATTAAGTTTAGAGAAAAACAATTAAAGATTATTGAGAAAACTTTTAATTATTTATACTATATGATTATTACTATTATAATAAAATACTATTAATATATAAAATATTATTGACAAAATATTATTGAGAAATTTTTAGAGAGAAAAAAAAAATTTGATATGTACAAAATAATAAAAGAGTTAGTATTTACAAAATAAAAATTTATTATTATAAATAAGTAATAAAATAAGTTTATAAAAATAATTATCATTTATTTACAAAAAAAATATAAAGATTATAGAAAAATATTAAATAAGTAATTTAGTAGGTTTTCACGCCATACATTACTAAACCACGCAGTTAATATAGGATCAATGGTAGGAATTTAAATGACAGAAAAATAAAATGACAGAAAATAAATGGCAGAAAAATAAAATAACAGAAAATAAATGGCTAACTACTACATCGCTTTGGGGCAGTTACATCATTGTAAGGCGAAAAATAAAAGTAAACCAAAAAATATTACAGATGAGAAATAATCACATAAAAACAAAGCGCAGATGAATAACATAAAAAATAAGTGAAAATAAGAAATAATAACAGGTTTGTTAAGGTTTGAGAAAATGTTTATGATTTAGAGAAAATAACACGGTTAAAGTTTATAAGAAATTTTTAAGGTTTACATGAAAAATTAAAGTTTATGAAAATATAAAAAAAAGTTTTGTTGTTAAAAAAAACTATTTTGAATTATTAATTTAATAAAATAAATAATTAATTAACATTATGAATGGATTATGAAGATAAGTAATTAAAAAAAATTAAAAAGAGCGAAAGGTGGGATTTGAACTCACAACCTCTCACAATTATATCCCTTATACCCATCTTTCTACCAATTGTGCTATTTTATTTATTCGAAATAAAAAAGCACCAGAAAGCATATGAAGCAGGTTAAAATTTGGGGTACGACAAGTGTAAGGAAACCTTGTGAATCAATTTGTCTCAAATATGTGAGGGCAAATTTTGGGGTACAACACATAAGCACTTTTGTGAGTTTGTAACCTCACCTCTTTCACCTTCTCCGCACCTCCAAAAGACTTCTCAAGAATCTCCCATGCTTATTTTGCAGAATCAACATCACTAAATTTTTCAAAGTTATCCGGATCAACACATTGATGGATTATAAAGAAAGCTTTATAATCTTTCTTCTTCAATTCTTTGTACGCAGCCTTTTCCTCTTCTGTTGCGTTCTCTGCAAGCGTTGTTACTCCTTCCTTCACAAGATCCCATAAATCTTGATAACAGAAAACAATTTTCATCTTCTTGCACCAATTCTCATAGTTATCTTTCTTGAGAATCAGAAGACTCGTCGAAAAATGCCCATTCAGATTATTCATCGCCATCGCATTCTTGCCCTTGAATCTCTTTCCCTTGAATCTCTTCAACCGGAGCTCTAGATACCAGATGTTGGAATTCTCTCAAAACCTATGGGAATTCCGTAGATATCACGCAGTAGAAACGTTAAAAGAAAGAAGAAGACAAATAGAGAAGAAAATTAGGGTTCTTGAGAAAATTGAAAAGATGAATGTTGTAGCCCACAAACTGTGGGACTTTCTTTCTCTTATTACTACTCACTTTGCAACTGCAAAAATGTGAGTGAAATAAAGTTGTGATATTTTACAATGAGGGAAACTCCCTATTTATAGAATTAGGTTTGCTTGCATCTCAAGACAAAGCCCAAAACTATAAAAGCCCAAAATATCTATTTGAATTAAATCTAATCTAGATCAAATCAAATCTTTCCTTCTGTCGAGCAACTTGCTTCGACACAATGAATTACAATTTAACATAATTGAGAGACCAAAAATGATATTTTGCCTAAGATAAAATAAAAATCACCTCTTTCAACTAAAATTCACACTTCGACAATTTAGCATACAACTTCTTCTCTTTCAACACTTGCAACACAATCCACAAATGTCCAACATGCTCTTCTTCTGACTTAGAGTAAATCAGAATATCGTCTACAAAAACAACAACAAATTGATCTAAATAATCATGGAAAATCCGATTCATATACTCCATGAATACACCAAGTGAATTAGTAACTCCAAATGGCATCACTACATATTCATAGTGTCCATAATGAGTCCTAAAAGCGGCCTTATGAATATCTTCATCTTTCACTCTTATCTGATGATAACTTGATTGCAGATTGATCTTACTAAACACACGAGCAACAACCAACTGATCCATTAAATCATCTAACCTCGAAAGCAGATACTTTTTATTAATTGTCACCTTATTCAATTGTCTGTAATCAATACATAATCTCATGCAACCATCTTTCTTCTTCACCAACAATACCGGTACTTCCCACGGTGACACACTCGATCTCACAAACTTCTTTTCTAACAGCTCCTCTAATTGTTTCTTTAATTCTGATAACTCAGAAGCTGACATAGGATACAATGCCATTGAAATAGGTCTTATTCCTGGAACAAGATTAATACTGAACTCCACCTCTCTTTCTGGCGGAACATCCACAACATCATTTAGAAATACTTCTGGAAAATCTCTCACCACCAACAATCACTAATTGCCTTATCATTCTCCACCGAAAAAGATGCAAACAACACAAAAACTTTCACTTCTTCATTCAAAAGCTCTTTCAACTCTCGAGAAAACAAATAACCAATTTCTTCTTCCTCTTCATAAATAGTAAGAAATCGAATCGACTTACTGAAACAATTAATATGAACATGGTTGTACTCCAACCAATTCATACCCAGAATCACGTCCAAACCTCCTAATGGAAAGCAAATCAAATCCACACCAAAGTCCTTACCATAAATCGATAATGGACAATTCAGACACACGAGAGAAGTAGTTAACAACCTATCACTAGGAGTCTCGTTAACCATCTCTCCTTTCATAGGGGAAACAACAAGTCCTAATCTTCTCACAAAATCAATAGAAATAAAACAATGTGTAACACCTGTGTCAATCATAGCAATCAACCATATACTATTAATATAATAAGTACCTCTGATTAAACGATCCTTACTAGAAGTATTTGTCCCTATCAAAGCGAACACCTTTCCTCCAGTTTCATCTTTCTTCGGCTTCTGTCAATGAGTACTGATGTTACCTTGCTCTCCAAAATTGTAGCAAGTAACCATATTAGTCTTGCACTCAGCAATAAAGTGTCCAGGCTGACCACACTTGAAACATTTCTTCACGTCACTCGTGCACTCACTGACACGATGACCCAACGAGCCACATCTATAACATTTCAGAGAAGAAGGAGCACCTCCCCCACTTGGCATTTTGCCCTTAATCTATTTCTGTTTACCTTTATCAGTAGGAGCTGCATAATGTTTCCCTCGACGCATCTGTTGTTTCCTCTTCTCTCAGCCAAACCCTTAAAATGTTTCGATCGAGCTTTGCTGTCTTCCTCAAAGATCCTACAACAATCCACCAAATCCGGAAACCTTAGGATCCTCTGATAATCAATCACCTGCTTAATCTCAGGCCTCAAACCATTCTTGAACTTGACGCATTTTGAGAACTCAATAGTCATCTCACTATAATGCAGATTAAACTTCGCCAGATCAGTAAACTTAGAAGCATACTCGGTCACTAACATACTTCCTTGTTTCAACTCGAAGAACTCGATCTCTTTCTTTCCCCGAACATCTTCAAGAAAAAACTTCCTCATAAATTCTATCCTAAACACAGTCCAGGTGACTGCCTCACCAGATGCATCCAACCATTGACGAGTGCCAACCCACCAATCATCAGCTTCTGCTACCAACTTGTACGCACCCAACCGCACCTTGCTTCCTTCCGAACACTTCATCACCCTGAATATCCTTTCGATCTCCTTGAGCCAACTCTTAGCTCCATCGGGGTCATACTTCCCTTTAAATGTAGGTGGATCATTCTTCATGAACTCATCACTCTCACGATCCCCAACATTCATCGGGTTTTGCACAACCTATGTCATTGCCTGCATAGCATCGGCAAGTGCATCATCGTTTCTCCCAGCCATTCTAAATCTATCACACAACAATAATCCAAAAAATTATTTAGAAGTCAACAACAACAACACTCAACGCTCAACAACAACATAACAACTCAATGACTCACCTACTTGGTCAGACAAATTCAACAACTCAACAACACAACAACTCAACGACTCAACATCCCGACACCCAAAGCACGTATCAGAGTCGACTCCTAAAGGCGTGAAGTACACCGACTTCACTGACCACCACTCGACTTATCCTGATCACCTTCTGTAAACACCCCAAATTTGCCCTCACCCATTTCACACCATGGCTTGTGATCATCTCATATGCATAAACACAATCATACCATCTCATATCCCACTTTTGATTCACTGCATAGCTTCAAAGTCATCTGCATCTAGGGTTTGTGACCTGAGCAATCCAAGAGCTTATTGAGCCACTCCAAAGGTCAAAAATCACTTCAAAGGGGTCTATATGTGTTCAAGTATCATATTATATCCTCTCAAAGTCAATAATGTCAAAGAATCACAAGAACTGGGATTGGTATGGAAGCAGAGCCAGGTTTGACTGCACAGATGACCTGAAATTAGGGTTTTGGTTTCAGAGGCCATAACTCCAAATTTTTTGGTCATTCTTGTTTCTATTGGTCTCTATATGGTATAGGGAGTATGCATATCAATTTTCATGAAGAAATTCCTTGGGGAAGTCATCTGATCAAAGGTTGACTTTCTGGACAAGTCAGTGCAAAATCAGGGCATCTGAGGCCCCCAATGACCCAACCAAGGGGTGATCTTCATCATTTTGAGTGTATATGATCTTTATTTGATTATATAAAATGTTGGAAGTTCACATAATTCAAGAATCTCAAGTTTTTGCAAAGTTGACTTTTTGGGCAAGTTTGACTTTTAATGGAAATGTCATTTTATGCAACTTTCTCAACCCTTACTTTTTGATCCAAAAATGCTTCAAATGGAAAAACTTTGGTCATGAAAGTTGTAGAATAGATCTTTCCCTTTTCAAAAAGTACAAGAACATGACCTAATTCATTTTTGATCAAAAGTTATGGCTTGTCAAAGTTGGCAAAAATCACTAAATTTCAAGTCATGCACCAAAGAGGCAAAGTTGCAAATTCACTTCTCAAGGCCAAACAAGTCAGCAAATAGGCTTCTAATTCATTCAACATGATCACACAACATTCAAAAATCAGAATGGGGCAAAGAATTACATGTTTTATGGCCCATGGATCAAGTTTCCTTCATGAAGGCCAAAGGCAAAGTCAAGTTGCAAAAAACTCATGATCACATTTCATCCACTTGCTAGCTACTTTGCTGATCAACCCTAGCCTTTCCCCTCACCATGCTGCGCAGCCCACACCCCTTGTACTTGGCTAGAACATGACCCATGCTTTCTCTTACACAAAGTTGACAATTTGCAAAAGTAGCCACACCTATCACAAAAGGGCATGTCACATCTTCTGACCAATCAACATTGTTTATACAAACTAATTGCAAGCCAAAGCACACAACGAGCAAGCCTGAAACAAGCCCAAGCAGCACATTCTCATTTTCACTCTCTAAGCAAAAGCTTTCGAAACTCAGCATACAAGCCACAAACACTTAAACAAACTTCACAGACCTTCTCAACACATCATCCTGATCACAAGGCACCCCTAAAATCAACCTGAAACTCAAAGAACCAAGAACACGATTCTCACTTGAGCTTGAACAGAACCTGTTCAAACTCTCAAACCAGCCACCACAAACTCCTTCTAAGCATCCAGACATCATCAAGGGACCAAAAGGAGTGGATTACACAAAGGAAAGAAGTCAGAAAGCTGCAAATTGAAAGCTTCAAAACTCAGGTAGCTCAAGAACTTTTTTTCCAGAAATGGATTTTTAAGTTCTTAATAGCTTCTACATGCTTCCCTGGTCATGAATATGTTGTTGGTTTTGAAAATGGTGAAGAGATGAGAGTTTAATCGTGTTCTGAAAGTCTTGCCCTAAAAATTGTTTTGTTTCAATTCATGTGATTGATGAAATATAAATGATGTTTGTGTTAGGGTTTTGATTCAGTGAGGTGTGGGAAGGATTTCTGTTTTTTTAGATTTCATTTTAGTTACGTTTTGAAGATTCTAGGAATTTTCAGGTGGGGTTCCCACCGGAGAAGACGACCGGAGGTCTTCTCCGGCCACCTGAAAATAATTAGGGTTTAATCCCTGTAATTAATGAAGTTTGAATTGTGAGCGTTGGATGAGTTGACCAAGTCCATTCCCGCGCGCATCCAATGGTTCAGATCACTCACTTAGCCCTAATCATAATTAATTAAGTTAATTAATTCGTTTTAGCAAGTTTGAATTCCAGCCATAGGATCTGGCGCGCAGTCAAGCCTTCCCTGCCCAGATTGCATCTCATCCCTTCATTCTGCATACTTTCCAATAATTCAATTTTTAATTCATATTTTCTTATTTGTTTTGCACATTTTATTTAAAATAGTAAAAACCATTTAAAAATTATGAAATTTTTTGCCAAAGATTTCACTAATTTTTAAAACACAAAAATATTTTTATTTTTATTTTTAGCATTAAAAAAGTATTTTTAAATATTTAAAAGTTTATTTTTAATTAATTAATGAGAATTAATTAATTAAAAATACTTTTAGGTATTTAAAAATCACCAAAAAATTCATGAAACAGTTAAAAACATTTAGAAACATTGTCCAACCCTCAAACCAAATTTATCTTTTGATCCTGATGCATTTTGAGAATTTTTCATGGAATTAAAATCATTTTGATGCATTATTTTGATCCAAACTTCCAAAAATCATTTCTGCCTAACCATTGAGAGTTGGACCTTGATTCTTTTTGCATTGCATTGTGTTTAGCATGTAGTATGTGAGATTAAATGGCCATGGTTTGATCTTTCATTTTCCATTTATTTGGTATTTTTCTTGTTAAGGAACCCTAAAACCCTAGAAAACTTAGGAAAATCATAACTTGAACTAGGTTAAGAGTTGAGACTTCTCCTTTGGGCAGTGGGTTAGTATAGGATTAGGGATCCTTTGAGTGTGTTTTCAATTTTTTGTATTGATTTTTGCTTCTGATTTTGGTTTGTGTTTGGTGCTTTGATCATAAACCCTAATTTGGGCTTCCATATGCATTCATCTTGCATTTGCATTCATACCTTGACTTGCCATAGCATTTTATGCATTGTTTTTATTCATTGAACATCTTAAGACATATTGAAAGCATGTTTGATCATTTCATCTTGCATTTGCCATGTTGTATGCCATTTGCATTTCATAACTTTTCATGAATGTTCATGCTTCTTAACTTGTTTCATTTGCATCCATAAGCTTGTATGATCATCCCCATGTGTTGTTTCATGTTTGTAGCATCTCATAGCATCATTAAAATCATGTATGTGCTTCTGGATTTGATATACATCATGCCATTTCATCTCATTTTGCATTGCATTGCATTTCTTTTCTAACTTTTCAGGTGGTAAGTGACTTTGAGAAGTGAATTTGCCTTCACTTCTCATAACTTCTCTTCATCTCTTTCATGCATCCTTGCTGCATTTTGTCATGTGTTTGAGTTTGAGTATGTTCATTCTTCTTCTTCTCACTTTCTTTCTTCAAGTGACTTGTCTTCTTAAATGAAGCAAGTTACTTTGCTTCTCCTGATCCTTTCATCTGCTTCCTGGTGGTTCCATTGAAGACTTCTCTTGTAAACCTCACAAACCTTAGGGACAACCAAGCATGACAATGATTAGGGTTTTGATTAGTCCCCCATTTAGTTTTTACCTTTGTGTCTCATTGAGTCTTCTCTTCTCACCTCTTAATCAGGGACTAAACCCTAAAGGCTTTAAGGATTTGTGATTAAACTTATGCCTGCATCCTTCTATTAGGATGGAGTGTATAACTTTAATCCTAAGTGTTAAACCCTTAATGTGTTTAAATCCCTTAATCAATCCACTTAATAATCATCAAGACATCAAGCTTGTAACTTGGGCCTTGCATTAGGGTTCTAATTCTTCCTTAATTGGTTAAGAAGGACTAACCCTAGTGTTAATGGACAAGTCCCCCTCAAGTTGTCTTACAAATCATAAAACTCACTTCTTCATCATATCATTAACTAAAATCCATCTAATAAAGGCTTTGTTTTGTCATGAGTTTAATCCCTAATCATGGATTAAGTTGAGGAGCTTTCCTCAGCTTAAACATTCTCATCTATTATCCTTCTATTAGGATGGTGTAATGAGTCTGTTTAATCCCTGATTATGGCTTAATCTCATTACTTAACACTGAACAAAAACAACAAAAACATCTAAATAATCACAAGTAGGTTAATGATCTTAACCCTATATCAAAGGTGATTAAGTGTGAGAAGCTAACTTCACACTTAAGGTATTCTCATTACCCCTAATCAGAGGGAAGATGTGATGAGTTTACTAAATCCATTGGTTTAGGCTTAAGCTCATTTTCTTATGACAAACTTCAAAAAGCAATAAAAGACTGAAAACACAAAAACAAACAATAATCGTCTCCTTCGGGATTCTTTTCTCATCTCATTCATTCACAAACGAGAACTCGCTTCTTCCGTCTAATGCAAGACAGTTAGCACCTGAGCCAGACAGGTCATACACTTGAGCATTGACAAGCAAGCAGTTCACAAGTCAATTCATCTTTCAGTCTCTTTGGGTCAAACTACGGTGTTCTGACTTCCTCATTGCACGAGAGGATACGTAGGCATAACTTAACGGTTATCGAACAAAAGTCTCTGTATATTCCCCCTCCTTCTAGCTTCATTCTTTTAAGCCTCATAGTCGTGAGCATTTCACTCCTGTCCTTACACTGACACTATACATTTTTACACTTCACTTCTTCTACACTGACACCTGTACATCCTTTTCCAGCTCTTTTATACACAGATTGCACTGACACTACCCCTTTAAAACACAAATCTTTTAAGCGTGGATCCCGTCGAGTACGGCGGACAATCTGGGTGCTAATACCTTCCCAGGTTGTAACCAACCCCCTTTCTCAGTCTCTCTGGTTCGCAACCGTCTTATCCATCTTTTTCTAGGTCTATGCAGCATTGCCTTTCCTCCGGGATAAAAATGCCTAGCTGGAGACTCTTTTCCTTTCCAGTGAGTTCACGACTGTGTGTTCCCATTGTTCTTTTCGCCGACCGTTCGCGTCTGTACCTTTATCTGGGCCATTCCCATTTATCGGGAGCGACAGCTTGGCGACTCTGCTGGGGACCCTTATACTGTAACCAGGGCTTCTGGTTCTGTTCGTGGGTTCCTCATAGCGCTTGTTTGATTTGTGTTTACTAGGGTGTTATGTGCTATTTGTGCTTGTATATTTTATTTATTGCTTTATGTACAGTTGCTTTACTGCTTTCTTTATAGCTTTGCATATATCATATTGTCATACTGTGCTGGCTGGATCTGTTTGTTTGCTTTGGTGGGTGGGTGTTCTATTGAGAGTTAAGGTCCTATACCTGGGACCTGAGAGACACCTAGGCTAGAGTGGTTCATATTCTTTCCCATTCCATCTCGGTCTGGTGCGGGAATATGAAACACGGTTCAGATATGGGTTTCTTCTTGAGAACTCTGTGTTGCAGATTTCCTGCAATGCTAGGGCTATCTGGGAAGCCTGCTAAGTCTGGATGACCTTTAGTATTGACCTTCAGAAACTGAGGTGAATTAGAGGAGGAACTTTTATGGTTATTGTAAACACTGTACCTCCGGGTTAGAAGTGTTTACACTTCTCATAACTGATCCAAGTCTGAGGATCCTTGTTTTAGAACACCACCTGTGAGGGGGTTGGGCTGTTTACAGGTTTGCAGGTACCCTTGACCTCAGCATACCCTGTTACTTTGTTTGATTAAGAGTACTCCATTTTGGAACAGTTCTTGTGATTCTAACCCTGGACACGTGGCTCTTTATTTGAGTCCCCCACCTTGGTTACTGGACTTATAGACCTCCATCTGGATTTCTTGGACATACATAGACTTATATCAGAGCATTTGATCAGATCCAGCTCAGTCACAAACCCTTGCATATCATTTGCATACATCATCATTGCATCATTTTGACATTTGTTTATTTGTTTTTCAGGGTATCCATCTTTTATTTTGGCTTGGTTTTGACCCCATCATCAGCATAAACCTATCTTCATCAGCATCTACTTCAGCTATCTGCTATCTGCTTCAGTCACCTGCACCATCAGTCCCAGCCAGTCAGTGGCCCATTTTTCAGTGTTGTCATCAGCACCTGTCTCAACCCTTCTTCAACATCATGGCACCTAAGAAGAGTAATATCTCCTACCACTTCTTTCAGCCTGAGCTAGCTGACATCAGGAGGATTCAGACCCTGATTACTCCAGACCATATACCACTGTTCAGGGAACACTATGGAAGCATACTTGATGTGGTTATGGATTTGGACCCTTCACAGAGGAGCTTGATTCATACTTGCATGCAATTCTATGATCCCCCTCTGAGGTGTTTCACTTTTCAGGATTTCCAGTTGGGACCTTTATTGGAGGAATACTCATCATTGGTTGGTATACCTATCAGGGGTGGAGTCCCCTTCAACCCGGAGATGGCTTTCCCAAGTAATGAGGAGATAGCAAAGGCATTGCATCTGGAACCAGTTCTGATTGGGCAGCATATGACTACTAAGGCTGGAATCTCTGGCCTGCACCTGGATTTCTTGATCTCTCAAGCTACTCTGAAAGCTTCTTTGGGAAAGTGGAAAGCAGTCTGTGCTTTATTGGCCCTGAGCATATATGGGATTATATTATTTGCAAATGAGCCTAAATTCATTAGCAAGAATGCAATCCATCTTTTCATCCTGAGGAACCCAGTGCCCACTTTATTGGGGGATTTCTACTACTCAGTGCACCAGAGGAATGAAAAGCAGAGGGGAAGATTAGTAAGATGCTGTGCTCCCTTGTTCCATACTTGGCTTCTCAAGCATTTGCCCAAGACAGATGCATTCTTGAATCCTCATCAGCAGAGGAACTGGGCTAGAAGACTCACTGCTTTGTCTTCAGCTGATATCAGGTGGTGCACTCAAAGCACAAAGGGCAGGGATATCATTACCAGTTGTGGGCAGTTTCCCAATGTACCCCTGATAGGAGTTAAGGGTTGCATCAATTACAACCCCCTGCTATTCAAAATACAACTGGGCTATGCACTGGTCCACACTCCTAAGGCACAAGACTTGGCTGAGACTCTTTACTGTGAGAACAAGCCTAATCTGGCTATTGTCAGGCAAGCAGCCTGGGCCTGGGACAATGTTCAAACTAAAGGAGTAACCATTCTGGGGAAGTGCAACAATGTGGCATCAGCACAATACTATGAGTGGTCCCATGCCAGGGCTCAATTTTCTGGGTTGCCCTTTACCATGGAAGATATACCGGGACCATCCTCAGCACCACCTCCTGCCACTGTCAGCTTAGAGGAGTTCGAGAGTTTGAAAGAAAGAAATGAGAAGTTGACTCAGGCTTTACAGAAGACCCTCTGGGAGAGGAGTGATGGTAGGTTGGATATTGAGAGGTTAGAGAAGCTGAGAGTAGAGCATCTGGCTAAAATTGAGAAGTCTGAGGATTACATCAAGAAGTCTAGGGCTGGAGAATAGATCTTGAAGAATGCCTGCAAGGAAGCCCAGTTCCAGAAGGCAAGGACTGACTTGTATCTGAAGGAGAGTCAAGCTAGGTGGGTCAGGATCACCGAAGCTCGTACTCTGGAGGATAAGAGGACTCAAGACAAGATAGAGCAGCTGGAAGCTAGTGCAAAAGAACAGCAGGAAGCCCTGGCAGCAACCCAGAGGGAGATCTCAGAGCTGAAGATCAGAGCTGGGGTGAAGAGGTCAAAGGACCAGAGTCAACACAAAAAGCTAACTGCGGCTGTTACTACCCGGAATCTCCTTATCAGGAATCTCACGGAGCGTCCAGCTGATCCTGTGACTGAAGCACTTCTCAAGGAAGTGCAGGAGGATGAGTTTGGTCTTGGTGTCTGACTTTTTGCTTGTTGTTGCTTTCATCTCATGTACTTTTATTTTTCTTATGTTGTATTTTGACCCCTCAGAGGGATTGTATTTGTAAACAAACTATGTATCATTTACTTTTTGTAATAAATGTATCAGTTTGTTCCATCTGGGTTTCTTTCAAAGCAACATCAACAGTTTCTTCAAGGGTCTGGAAGGGTCAAAACCAAGTGCCAAGCCGGATACCTTGGAAACAAATAAGCATACTGCATTGCATACTAACCCTTTGCGTGTTTTGTAGGTTTATTTTGTTGTTGTTGCTAACTCTGTTGTGATATCCAGGAACTATTGCTCGACGTCGGGTATTTCCACTCAACCGTCCACACCGATATCCAACCCGTAACAACCTTCCGGGCATACAAATGGATCAGGTACAACAGGACCTTGCAGAGGTCAGAAACCAAATGGACAACGAAAGATTGGAAATGAGAACTCAGATGACGCAGTTTATGGAAGTGATGAACAATATGGCTCAGAGCCAAGAGAGATTGAGAGCAATGGTGGAAAGGCAGAATCAAGAAGATCCCCATATAGGGACTGCTGGGACAAGCAACAATGAGAGGGTCCAACCTCATGTCAACCCCCCTGTATTTGGACCCCACCTTCATCCAGAGATCAATATTCCTGCTAATGTACAAGGGACTGCCACTGCAGGTAGAGTGCTGCAAGAAGACCCCCAGGAGGATCAGTTCACAGTAATGGGTGCTGGGGATGAGGCCTATGACAGAAGGCTGGATGAAATTGCTGAAAAATTAAGATCCTTGGAGTCTCAAAACTCTTTGGGTTTTGATGTTATGGACATGGGCTTAGTGGACGGGGTCAGGATTCCCCATAAGTTTAAGCCTCCTTGTTTTGAGAAATACAACGGGACTTCCTGCCCACGGACCCACTTACAATCCTTTCTGGGGAGGTTAAAGGCATACACCCTGGACGAGAAGCTATGGATGTTTTATTTTGAGGATAGCTTAACTGGAGCGTCAAGGGAATGGTACTCCCATCTGACTAGAGCGACCATCAGGTGTTGGAAGGACTTGGCAGAGGCCTTCATCCGACAATACCAGTATAATTTGGATATGGCACCCAACAGGACCCTCCTGATGGGGATGTCTCAATCATCTAGGAAAAGCTTCCGAGAATACGCCCAGAGATGGAGACAGCTGGCTGCTGCTGTCCAGCCACCTATGTCAGAGAGGGAAATGGCAGATATGTTTATGAACACCCTCCAAGGAACATACATTGACAGGCTGGCTGCTTTCTCTTCTACCAGCTTTGCAGATGTCGTTATAGCTGGAGAGAGAATTGAGAGCCTGTTAAAGATGGGCAAAATTTCTGACAACGGTGCCAGCTCATCCAGTAATACAAGGAATCCTTTTGCGGGCCCAAGAAGAACTGGTGAGACCAATGCTATCCATACCAACAGGGGCAGGCCCCAATATGTGCATAGGTCTGTGGCAGCAGTCACCATTCCCGCTCCAATTCATCCACAACCAGTTTATCAACCACAACAACAAAATTATCAGCAACAAAGTCAGTATCCTCCTCAGAGAAACTACAACAACACCAACAACAACAATCAGCAAAGACCGTTCCAACAGAGACCTTCTCAAGCCAATAGGGTGATCGATCCGATCCCTATGCCATATGCCACATTACTGCCACAACTCCTGAAACTCAACCTGGTTGAGCTAAGGACGTTGGCACCTCCGGATCCTGCCAGTCTACCCAGAAATTACGACTCTAACACCAGATGTGCTTTCCATTCAAATGCACCTGGCCATAGTACAGAGAAGTGCAGAGCTTTGCACATGAAGGTACAAGACTTGGTAGACTCTAAAGCTCTGAATTTTGCACCACCACCAAATGTTAACAAGAACCCTATGCCCAACCACGGAGGTCCCAAAATCAATGCTATTGAAGAAGACAAGCCGTCTTATTTGATAACCAGTGTGGGTCAGATTCGGACACCGTTGGTAGAGATTAAAGCTCAACTCCTCGAATGTCAAATGTTCCTAGGATGCGAGCTAGGGTGTGCTTATTGCAACATTTCAGTGAATGGTTGTGATAACTTGAGAGATGGCATAGATGGTCTCATCCAGAGTGGCCTGCTTCAAATCACAACATCAATTCCTACCAATCCAGCAACCTCATCAGCAGCAATCCCCGAGTCTTCTACAAATACAACAACCATTGTTCCAAGCAACTCTTCAATCTCATCAACAAATGCTTCATCTGTTACTTCAACGGACCAGATATCAGCAAACACTCCTTCTACAACTTCAACACCCCTCCATTCAGAATCTCCTACAACAACAACACCCATCCTCCCAACAATGTCTCCTACAACTTCAACCGCGAATGTCTCAACAGTTACAATTTATTATGATCCTGAAAATGACTCTGCCTACAACTCACAAAATGCCACTCCCATCAGAGCACCAGTCACAATATACTATGATCCACAGACTATCACAGTCCCTTCTGCAGCTGCCATCAGTCCAGTCACTGTCACAGTACCTGGACCAGTACCTTATGAAAGCAGTAATGCCATCCCTTGGCATTACGGCTCTGATCTATACTGCGAAGGACAAAAAATCACTCTTGAATCATCAACCCCTGCACCACAAATAGACAATGTGGGAGGAGGCGGAGGCTTCACTCGAAGCGGACGTCTCTTTGCTCCACAAATTCAAAGACCCACTGCCGAAGCAGAAGCTGCTGTCAAGGCAAAAGGTAAAAGCTTGGTGCAAGAAGAACAGATTGTTAAGGAAGCTTTAAAAACACCTTTTGATCAAGAAGTTGATGAATTCATGAGAATCATCAAGAAAAGTGATTACAAAATAGTGGATCAGCTTCACCAGACGCCTTCCAAGATCTCTATTCTATCATTGCTTATGTGCTCCGAGGCCCATCGGAACGCACTACTCAAGGTCTTGCACGCAGCTTATGTGCCAGAAGAGATCACAATCAATCAGTTGGAAGCTGTGGTTGGAAATGTTAATGCTAGTCATGGACTAGGGTTCACCAACACTGATTTGACTACTGAAGGCCGCAATCATAACAAGGCTTTGCACATTACCATGGAATGCAAAGGTGCAGTTCTTTCCCATGTGCTGGTAGACACAGGATCATCCCTCAATGTATTACCTAAAAAAGCCCTTGTGAAGCTAGAGTATGAAGGATTGGCATTACGTCCCAGTAACTTAGTAGTAAGAGCCTTTGACGGTTCTAAGAGATCAGTTCTGGGGGAAATTGAGTTGCCCATAACGATTGGCCCACAGACTTTCAAAACGACCTTCTACGTGATGGATATACAGCCTGCCTACACCTGTCTATTGGGTAGGCCATGGATTCACGCCGCTGGCGCCGTGACCTCAACCCTTCACCAGAAGTTAAAATTAGAGTGGGAGGGTCAAGTCGTTACTATCTGTGGAGAAGAGGATATTTTTGTTAGCCACCTGGCTACCTACAAATACATTGAGATGGATGGGGAGGTCCACGAGACGATGAGTCAAGGGTTTGAGGCCTTGAACATAAATGAAACATCTGCTGTACCTAGAACCTCAATGACATCATACCAACAAGCCCGGAAGGTTGTTGAAGAAGGAACTGCCCGAGGCTGGGGCAAATTGTTACCTGTGGAGAAGAAAGAGGATAGATTTGGGTTGGGTTACAAACCAACTCAACAAGATCAAGTAGAGGCTGCTAAGGAGCCCAACTTTGTTAGTGGGGGGATGCTCACCCCTGATGCTGTCAACAATTTGGAATACGAGGATGAAAGCGACTGCAACCTAGAGAGTTGGATCCGTCCAAAGGTCCCGGGGAGCAGTATCTCAAACTGGTCTTCCCAGGAAATTATAAGAGTTACTCCCGCAGAGTAATTATTATTTACTGTATATTTTAAGCATGCATCAAGTCTTGCATCTTGCCCAAGATGACAAGACTCATTTTGTAATCGGGCCATCTGTAATTTTTGTGCAACAAGATTAATCAATGAAACATCAGACATCTTTTACAAACGAGTCTTTTCCTTTTCCGCTCACTGTTTTTTCCATTCTTCTTTTTGTACAAAAAATAAATGGCAATGTTTTCAAAATGACAACTTTATTTCACTTTTCTAAATAAGATTAAAATCAATCACTAAAATGAACAAACTGAACCCTTGCAGAGAGTGCCTTCCAGACAGCACCAACAACAGCACGGCTATGACTTCGTATGACTTTGACAATCCGATCAATCAAGCTGATGAAGGGGTTGAAGAAGAATATGAGCTTCCTGAAGAGCTAGCCAGATTGTTGAGACAAGAGGAGAAGGTTATCACTCCTCATCAGGAGGAAGTAGAAACAATCAATCTTGGTACAGATGAAGATGTGAAAGAAGTTAAAATCGGAGCCTGCTTACAAGACTCAGTGAAGAGACAACTGATCGACCTGCTTCAAGAATATGTGGACGTGTTTGCTTGGTCTTATCAAGATATGCCAGGGTTGGACACCGACATTGTTATGCACAAACTGCCTTTAAGAGAAGAATGTCCACCGGTTAAACAGAAACTGCGCCGTACTCGCCCGGACATGGCAATGAAAATCAAGGAAGAGGTACAAAAGCAATGGGACGCCGGGTTCCTTGCCGTAACTAGCTATCCACCGTGGGTTGCTAATATAGTACCTGTGCCTAAGAAAGACGACAAAGTAAGGATGTGTGTTGACTACCGGGATCTGAACAGAGCCAGCCCGAAAGATGACTTCCCTTTACCTCACATAGATGTATTGGTGGATAATACGGCTCAGTTCTCGGTATTCTCCTTCATGGATGGATTTTCAGGATACAATCAGATTAAAATGTCACCTGAAGACATGGAGAAGACAACCTTCATCACACCCTGGGGCACGTTCTGCTACAAGGTAATGCCATTTGGGCTCAAGAATGCCGGTGCAACAGATCAACGGGCTATGGTAACATTATTCCACGATATGATCCATAAAGAAATCGAATGTTATGTGGATGACATGATTGCCAAGTCCCTTACTGAAGAAGACCATCTGGTAAATCTGATAAAGTTGTTCAAGCGTCTGAGGAAGTACCAACTGAAGTTGAACCCCAACAAATGCACATTCGGGGTGCGATCTGGTAAGCTGCTGGGATTTATTGTAAGCGAGAAAGGGATTGAAGTTGACCCTGATAAAGTCAAAGCCATTCAAGAGATGCCTGCACCGAAAACTGAAAAAGAAGTTCGAGGGTTTCTAGGTAGATTGAACTACATCTCAAGGTTCATATCTCACCTTACAGCAACCTGTGAGCCCTTGTTCAAGTTGTTGAGAAAAGAACAAACGGTCAGGTGGAACGAAGACTGTCAGAAGGCTTTTGACAAGATCAAGGAATACTTGCAAGAACCTCCAATCCTTATGCCTCCAGTTGAGGGAAGACCTCTAATAATGTACTTGACAGTATTAGAAGAGTCAATGGGGTGCGTGTTGGGCCAGCATGACGAGTCCGGTCAAAAAGAGTATGCAATATACTACCTAAGCAAAAAGTTTACCGACTGTGAACAACGTTATTCACTGCTCGAGAAAACTTGCTGTGCTTTAGCGTGGGCTGCTCGCCGACTGAGACAGTATATGTTGACCCACACTACCTTGTTGATCTCAAAAATGGACCCAGTTAAGTACATATTTGAGAAGCCAGCACTTACCGGACGGGTTGCAAGATGGCAAATGATCCTTACAGAGTATGACATCCAATACACCTCTCAGAAAGCCATCAAGGGCAGTGTATTGTCTAAATATCTTTCTGAGCAACCTATTGATGATTACCAGCCTATGAGATTTGACTTCCCTGATGAAGACATCATGTTCATAAAAGCAAAAGATCATGAAGAGCCTGTTCACACTGAAGGGCCTGACCCGGAAGAAGAATGGACTATGATGTTTGACGGGGCTGTTAACATGAATGGTCGTGGTGTTGGTGCAGTACTCATTACACCTAAGGGAGTTCACCTGCCTTTCTCGGCAAAACTCACTTTCAACTGCACTAACAACGAAGCTGAATACGAAGCTTGCATTATGGGTCTTGAGGAAGCCATTGACCTCAGGATCAAGACATTGACTGTATTCGGAGATTCAGCTCTGGTAATCAATTAGACCAATGACAAATGGTACACCCACCAGGATCATCTAATACCTTACAGGGATTATACGAGGAGGTTATTGACTTTCTTTACAACAGTCAAGCTTGAGTATATCCCTCGGGACGAGAATCAGTTTGCAGATGCTCTAGCTACCATTTCGTCCATGATCAAAGTTCAAACTGCCAACTTTGTACCTCAGATCTCAGTGTACAGACTTGACAGGCCAGCATATGTATTCGTAGCAGACATTGTCAAAGATGATAAGCCTTGGTTCCATGACATTAAGTGCTTCTTGGAGGATCAAGCATACCCACCTGGGGCATCTTCCAATGATAAGAAGACATTGAGAAGGCTTACTGGTAGTTTCTTTCTGAATACT
The DNA here is from genome assembly GCA_963966055.1 of Lathyrus aphaca. NCBI lineage: Eukaryota > Viridiplantae > Streptophyta > Magnoliopsida > Fabales > Fabaceae > Lathyrus > Lathyrus aphaca. The sequence continues at coordinate 30,661,703 of OZ014519.1, read as the reverse complement.
GATGGTTCTCTATACAAGAGGAACTTTGATATGGTACTCCTCAGATGCGTCGATAGGACAGAAGTAGATTTGTTGATGCATGAAGTGCACGAAGGATCCTTTGGTACCCATGCGGGAGGGCATGCCATGGCTAAGAAGTTGTTAAGGTCAGGCTATTACTGGATCACAATGGATGCTGATTGTTGTGCCTATGCCAGAAAATGCCATAAATGCCAGATTTATGCGGATAAGGTGCATGTGCCTCCCAATCCTTTGAATGTAATGTCTTCACCCTGGCCCTTTGCTATGTGGGGCATTGACATGATTGGCAAGATTGAACCAACTGCTTCAAATGGCCGCAGATTCATCTTGGTTGCTATTGACTATTTTACCAAGTGGGTCGAAGCAGCTTCCTATGCCAATGTTACAAGACAAGTGGTAGCCAGATTTCTGAAAAGAGATATCATCTGTCGATATGGAGTTCCCGAGCGAATCATTACTGATAATGGTTCCAATTTAAACAACAAGATGATGGCTGAACTATGCCGGGACTTCAAAATTCAACATCACAATTCTTCTCCTTACAGGCCAAAGATGAATGGCGCTGTTGAGGCAGCAAATAAAAATATCAAGAAGATTGTGCAGAAGATGGTGGTCACTTATAAGGACTGGCATGAGATGCTACAATTTGCCTTGCATGGGTACCGCACGTCGATCAGAACAACCACCGGGGCAACACCGTATCAGCTTGTCTATGGTATGGAGGCAGTCCTGCCTGTTGAAGTTGAGCTACCCTCTCTACGGGTACTGATGGATGTTAAATTAAGTGAAGCAGAATGGGTTCGGTCCCGATATGAGCAACTGAGTCTGATTGAAGAGAAAAGATTGGCTGCAATCTGTCATGGACAGTTATATCAGAACAGAATGAAGAAAGCCTTCGATCAGAAAGTCAGGCACCGAGAGTACCAAGTAGGGGATCTTGTGCTGAAAAGAATCCTCCCTCCGCATATAGACCACAGGGGCAAATGGACTTCAAACTATGAAGGACCATTCGTGGTGAAGAAGGTTTTCTCTGGTGGAGCACTGATGCTCAGCACTATGGATGGTGAAGACTTCCCGTCCCCTGTGAATTCAGATGCAGTTAAAAAATACTTCGCATAAAAATGACCCGTTGGACACAAAAACAGAATGTAAGTCCAGGAAAAAATAGGGCATCCCGGCGAGTCAAAAACAGAATAAAAGACTCGGGCAAAAATAAGGGAAAATAAACAAAAAAATGTACACCCACTGAGTTGAAAAGCCGCATTGGACAACTCAGGCAAAAATGGGTATCCCGATGGATTGAAAATCCGAAAGGGCGATCCATGCAAAATAAGGGAATAAGCGAACAACTGCATTCCGAATTCGCCTGTATCACCTACAACTTGGTAAGCTTCGAAAGGATCAAGCGTCTTTCAGAATCAGCCTTCTTCAGAAAGCAAGACGAGAAGAACGTCAAATGTCATACGAGTCATAACAGAAGGGAAGCTCCTTAAAGCGTCGACAACATTGCCAGTATTTTGTTTCTCAATTTGTAACAATCTCCTCATTTCAGGGGATATGTTTCTTTGACTGTATCTTGCCAATTCAGGGCACATGAATTAATAAAATCAGATTTTCAATCATGTTTCACCCCGTACACTTCATTTTCATTTGCAAAAGTGTCTGGTGTCCTTAAAATACTGATTGCATAAATACAGATGCTTTTCTTCTAAAAATACATGCTTGTAGGGAATATACTTACTCTCGGGAGTGTCTAACTTCTATGACGGAATCCGGTAAGGGATACCTCGGGATTACTTGTGCGTTTCCCTATCTTTGCAGGATTGCAGGTATCCAAAACGCAACTTGGGGCATGAAAGCTTCACTCCAACAGGCTGGCGAATCAACACTCACTCAGTCTTAGCACCAAAAGTACTTTCTCCCCAGCTGAGTTGCCACTTGTCACTTCTCCCAGCCGAGGTACCAATCATTCTTCCTCAGCCAAGTACAAAAGCCAGGGAACCACTTCCCCACAGAGTTTCAGCCTCTATCCAGAAGAGCAACGCACGGAGGGATCACAACAGAGCGACGAAAGCTTCTACAAACCCCAGCTGGGTCCCTTATTACCAGGATGGGTCTATCAGTGACTTATTCCCCCCAAACAGATACATCTTGTTGGATCTACCAATAATCTCATCCCCAGCTGGGATGTCCATTTCAACCAAGATCGGCCAGAGATCTTCATAGCAACGGGATCCGAATCCCGGTTTGGTATCTTTGCACAATCATGGCATTTGCATCATATTCACCCACAAAGTGTAGCATTCCGTCTAATACGGAGCATTACGGCAAAAATCAACATATGGCATAATCATAAGTCATGTTTTGAATCAAGCACTTGTGAATAATGACAATCCGTCAACCATATACAAAATACCCCCAGATTTCCCAAAAAAAAAAAAAGAAACAGTTGCCTTACATTCCCAAACACCAGTATATACTCCTTGTGGCACCCGTCCGTGTCATATCCTCAGCAGAAAGCCAAAGACATCCCCTTTGCACTTGCAGATATGTATATATATACACTTCCTTGACATCCGTCCAGGTCATTTTTCCCAGTACAGGATGTAAACACTTTGTATATCAGATACTTGTTTATAATATACCTTTTTACACTCGTCAGTGTCACTCTCTCCAGCAGATTGAACACTCATCTACACATCACTCATACTTACTACTCATGTCATACTTATACAGATACTCGTCCGTATCTTGTATACACCATTTATATCCCCGCAGATTCAACACTCGTCAGTGTTCTTTGTTAACCAGATGGTACTCGTCCGTATCATCATCTCTGAACATGCGTCAAGCGTTTGTTTCTACCTGATACTCGTCCGTATCATAGTCTTAAGGATGCTCGTCCGCATCTCTAATCCATACACTGTGTCAAACACTTTTGTCTTCCTAAATATAGATACTTGTCTGTGTCTACTATTCCCCGGAAGAGTCCCTTCAGATTCAACACCCGTCCGTGTTCTCTGTTAACCAGTTGATACTCGTCCGTATCATCATCTCTGAACACGTGTCAGTATTTGTTTCTACCCGATACTCGTCCGTATCGTAGTCTTAAGGATGCTCGCCCGCATCTTTAATCTATACACAAGGTCTAAACACTTATACCTTTTGTTTCTTGGATGTAAACACTCGTCCGTGTTTACTACTCCCCAGGAGATCGCCAACAAAGCAATTTTCTTTTTATCTGACATTCGTCCTGTGTCACGATAAACCTTGAGAGCACCGTACCCTGCTAGGTGGTCGTCCTCCACCTCTTGATGGTCGTCCTCCATCATGCTCATCCGATGGCCGTCCCCATCGTTGATTTTCTATCCGACATTCGTCCTGTGTCGTGATATTTAGCAGCCGTCCCCTGCTAGGTGGTCGTCCTCCACCTTTTGATGATCGTCCTTCATCATTTTATCCAATGGCCGTCCCCATTGTTGATTTTGGTTATCTGACATTCGTCCTATGTCATGATAAACCCTGAGAGCAGCCGTCCCCTGCTAGGTGGTCGTCCTCCACCTCTTGATGGTCGTCCTCCATCATGCTCATCCGATGGCCGTCCCCATCGTTGACCCTTTTATCCGGCATTCGTCCTATGTCGCGATATTTTCGGCAGCCGTACCCTGCCAGGTGGTCGTCCTCCACCTTAGATGACCGTCCCTCATCTTACCCCAACAGAGCAGCCGTCCCCTGCTAGGTAATCGTCCTTCACCTTTGATGACCGTACCTCATCATCTGTTTATTTCATTTATTCTTTAACCCGATGGCCGTCCCCGTCGGGGTCCCTTTTTCTTTCAGTTTAGCCCGATGGCCGTCCCCATCGTTGATTACTTTACTTTATGAACTTGATGGCCGTCCCCGTCATGTTTCATTAATCCCCAGAGAATTTTACAACTTTATCTCGATGGCCGTCCCCATCATGATCCCTTTTATCCCCAGCATGTCGGCCGTCCCCGTCATTGCTCTTTACCCAGCAGTCGTCCTCTGCTCGACGGTCGTCCTCCGTCGCCCGCACTTTATATTATACTTTGTTTTCTTTTACAATCTATATCCCTTTTATTCTTCATTCTGTGAGTGCAAATTTTGGACTGTCTGTGGTATTCAACCACAAGTTATCTCGTTTGCCTGTTAAGCCGCTGCTTACATCCTGCACAGCTAACTCATGTTTGAATAGGGGCAGCTGTAAACACCCCAAATTTGCCCTCACCCATTTCACACCATGGCTTGTGATCATCTCATATGCATAAACACAATCATACCATCTCATATCCCACTTTTGATTCACTGCATAGCTTCAAAGTCATCTGCATCTAGGGTTTGTGACCTGAGCAATCCAAGAGCTTCTTGAGCCACTCCAAAGGTCAACAATCACTTCAAAAGGGTCTATATGTGTTCAAGTATCATATTATATCCTCTCAAAGTTAAGAATGTCAAAGAATCACAAGAACTGGGATTGGTATGGAAGCAGAGCCAGGTTTGACTGCACAGATGACCTGAAATTAGGGTTTTGGTTTCAGAGGCCATAACTCCAAATTTTTTGGTCATTCTTGTTTCTATTGGTCTCTATATGGTATAGGGAGTATGCATATCAATTTTCATGAAGAAATTCCTTGGGGAAGTCATCTGATCAAAGGTTGACTTTCTGGACAAGTCAGTGCAAAATCAGGGCATCTGAGGCCCCCAATGACCCAACCAAGGGGTGATCTTCATCATTTTGAGTGTATATGATCTTTATTTGATTATAGAAAATGTTGGAAGTTCACATAATTCAAGAATCTCAAGTTTTTGCAAAGTTGACTTTTTGGGCAAGTTTGACTTTTAATGGAAATGTCATTTTATGCAACTTTCTCAACCCTTACTTTTTGATCCAAAAATGCTTCAAATGGAAAAACTTTGGTCATGAAAGTTGTAGAATAGATCTTTCCCTTTTCAAAAAGTACAAGAACATGACCTAATTCATTTTTGATCAAAAGTTATGGCTTGTCAAAGTTGGCAAAAATCACTAAATTTCAAGTCATGCACCAAAGAGGCAAAGTTGCAAATTCACTTCTCAAGGCCAAACAAGTCAGCAAATAGGCTTCTAATTCATTCAACATGATCACACAACATTCAAAAATCAGAATGGGGCAAAGAATTACATGTTTTATGGCCCATGGATCAAGTTTCCTTCATGAAGGCCAAAGGCAAAGTCAAGTTGCAATCACATTTCATCCACTTGCTAGCTACTTTGCTGATCAACCCTAGCCTTTCCCCTCACCATGCTGCGCAGCCCACACCCCTTGTACTTGGCTAGAACATGACCCATGCTTTCTCTTACACAAAGTTGACAATTTGCAAAAGTAGCCACACCTATCACAAAAGGGCATGTCACATCTTCTGACCAATCAACATTGTTTATACAAACTAATTGCAAGCCAAAGCACACAACGAGCAAGCCTGAAACAAGCCCAAGCAACACATTCTCATTTTCACTCTCTAAGCAAAAGCTTTCGAAACTCAGCATACAAGCCACAAACACTTAAACAAACTTCACAGACCTTCTAAACACATCATCCTGATCACAAGGCACCCCTAAAATCAACCTGAAACTCAAAGAACCAAGAACACGATTCTCACCTGAGCTTGAACAGAACCTGTTCAAACTCTCAAACCAGCCACCACAAACTCCTTCTAAGCATCCAGACATCATCAAGGGACCAAAAGGAGTGGATTACACAAAGGAAAGAAGTCAGAAAGCTGCAAACTGAAAGCTTCAAAACTCAGGTAGCTCAAGAACTTTTTTTCCAGAAATGGATTTTTAAGTTCTTAATAGCTTCTACATGCTTCCCTGGTCATGAATATGTTGTTGGTTTTGAAAATGGTGAAGAGATGAGAGTTTAATCGTGTTCTGAAAGTCTTGCCCTAAAAATTGTTTTGTTTCGATTCATGTGATTGATGAAATATAAATGATGTTTGTGTTAGGGTTTTGATTCAGTGAGGTGTGGGAAAGATTTCTGTTTTTTTAGATTTCATTTTAGTTACGTTTTGAAGATTCTAGGAATTTTCAGGTGGGGTTCCCACCGGAGAAGACGACCGGAGGTCTTCTCCGGCCACCTGAAAATAATTAGGGTTTAATCCCTGTAATTAATGAAGTTTGAATTGTGAGCGTTGGATGAGTTGACCAAGTCCATTCCCGCGCGCATCCAATGGTTCAGATCACTCACTTAGCCCTAATCATAATTAATTAAGTTAATTAATTCGTTTTAGCAAGTTTGAATTCCAGCCATAGGATCTGGCGCGCAGTCAAGCCTTCCCTGCCCAGATTGCATCTCATCCCTTCATTCTGCATACTTTCCAATAATTCAATTTTTAATTCATATTTTCTTATTTGTTTTGCACATTTTATTTAAAATAGTAAAAACTATTTAAAAATTATGAAATTTTTTGCCAAAGATTTCACTAATTTTTAAAACACAAAAATATTTTTATTTTTATTTTTAGCATTAAAAAAGTATTTTTAAATATTTAAAAGTTTATTTTTAATTAATTAATGAGAATTAATTAATTAAAAATACTTTTAGGTATTTAAAAATCACCAAAAAATTCATGAAACAGTTAAAAACATTTAGAAACATTGTCCAACCCTCAAACCAAATTTATCTTTTGATCCTGATGCATTTTGAGAATTTTTCATGGAATTAAAATCATTTTGATGCATTATTTTGATCCAAACTTCCAAAAATCATTTCTGCCTAACCATTGAGAGTTGGACCTTGATTCTTTTTGCATTGCATTGTGTTTAGCATGTAGTATGTGAGATTAAATGGCCATGGTTTGATCTTTCATTTTCCATTTATTTGGTATTTTTCTTGTTAAGGAACCCTAAAACCCTAGAAAACTTAGGAAAATCATAACTTGAACTAGGTTAAGAGTTGAGACTTCTCCTTTGGGCAGTGGGTTAGTATAGGATTAGGGATCCTTTGAGTGTGTTTTCAATTTTTTTGTATTGATGTTTGCTTCTGATTTTGGTTTGTGTTTGGTGCTTTGATCATAAACCCTAATTTGGGCTTCCATATGCATTCATCTTGCATTTGCATTCATACCTTGACTTGCCATAGCATTTTATGCATTCTTTTGATTCATTGAACATCTTAAGACATATTGAAAGCATGTTTGATCATTGCATCTTGCATTTGCCATGTTGTATGCCATTTGCATTTCATAACTTTTCATGAATGTTCATGCTTCTTAACTTGTTTCATTTGCATCCATAAGCTTGTATGATCATCCCCATGTGTTGTTTCATGTTTGTAGCATCTCATAGCATCATTAAAATCATGTATGTGCTTCTGGATTTGATATACATCATGCCATTTCATCTCATTTTGCATTGCATTGCATTTCTTTTCTAACTTTTCAGGTGGTAAGTGACTTTGAGAAGTGAATTTGCCTTCACTTCTCATAACTTCTCTTCATCTCTTTCATGCATCCTTGTTGCATTTTGTCATGTGTTTGAGTTTGAGTATGTTCATTCTTCTTCTTCTCACTTTCTTTCTTCAAGTGACTTGTCTTCTTAAATGAAGCAAGTTACTTTGCTTCTCCTGATCCTTTCATCTGCTTCCTGGTGGTTCCATTGAAGAGTTCTCTTGTAAACCTCACAAACCTTAGGGACAACCAAGCATGACAATGATTAGGGTTTTGATTAGTCCCCCATTTAGTTTTTACCTTTGTGTCTCATTGAGTCTTCTCTTCTCACCTCTTAATCAGGGACTAAACCCTAAAGGCTTTAAGGATTTGTGATTAAACTTATGCCTGCATCCTTCTATTAGGATGGAGTGTATAACTTTAATCCTAAGTGTTAAACCCTTAATGTGTTTAAATCCCTTAATCAATCCACTTAATAATCATCAAGACATCAAGCTTGTAACTTGGGCCTTGCATTAGGGTTCTAATTCTTCCTTAATTGGTTAAGAAGGACTAACCCTAGTGTTAATGGACAAGTCCCCCTCAAGTTGTCTTACAAATCATAAAACTCACTTCTTCATCATATCATTAACTAAAATCCATCTAATAAAGGCTTTGTTTTGTCATGAGTTTAATCCCTAATCATGGATTAAGTTGAGGAGCTTTCCTCAGCTTAAACATTCTCATCTATTATCCTTCTATTAGGATGGTGTAATGAGTCTGTTTAATCCCTGATTATGGCTTAATCTCATTACTTAACACTGAACAAAAACAACAAAAACATCTAAATAATCACAAGTAGGTTAATGATCTTAACCCTATATCAAAGGTGATTAAGTGTGAGAAGCTGACTTCACACTTAAGGTATTCTCATTACCCCTAATCAGAGGGAAGATGTGATGAGTTTACTAAATCCATTGGTTTAGGCTTAAGCTCATTTTCATATGACAAACTTCAAAAAGCAATAAAAGACTGAAAACACAAAAACAAACAATAATCGTCTCCTTCGGGATTCTTTTCTCATCTCATTCATTCACAAACGAGAACTCGCTTCTTCCGTCTAATGCAAGACAGTTAGCACCTGAGCCAGACAGGTCATACACTTGAGCATTGACAAGCAAGCAGTTCACAAGTCAATTCATCTTTCAGTCTCTTTGGGTCGAACTACGGTGTTCTGACTTCCTCATTGCACGAGAGGATACGTAGGTATAACTTAACGGTTAACGAACAAAAGTCTCTGTATATTCCCCCTCCTTCTAGCTTCATTCTTTTAAGCCTCATAGTCGTGAGCATTTCACTCCTGTCCTTACACTGACACTATACATTTTTACACTTCACTTCTTCTACACTGACACCTGTACATCCTTTTCCAGCTCTTTTATACACAGATTGCACTAACACTACCCCTTTAAAACACAAATCTTTTAAGCGTGGATCCCGTCGAGTACGGCGGACAATCTGGGTGCTAATACCTTCCCAGGTTGTAACCAACCCCCTTTCTCAGTCTCTCTGGTTCGCAACCGTCTTATCCATCTTTTTCTAGGTCTATGCAGCATTGCCTTTCCTCCGGGATAAAAATGCCTAGCTGGCGACTCTTTTCCTTTCCAGTGAGTTCACGACTGTGTGTTCCCATTGTTCTTTTCGCCGACCGTCCGCGTCTGTACCTTTATCTGGGCCATTCCCATTTATCGGGAGCGACACCTTCCCGTTACCAACATAAGGGTAACATTCAAACATAAGGGGTGAGATACTTACATCACAAAAGAGAAAAATAATAAGAATAAGTAAGTATCATTAATTAGTCACCACTTCTCGACAACAACAACTACACAACTATATCTCAAACACACATTACATCATACACAATAACAATAACTTATGCAATGAGACTCTATGCATGTGGTACCATAATCTGATCTCTATTTCAAGATCCAGTTCCTTTCGAAACTCTCGACCCCTCTTTCGTGGTCCAGTATGATCCCTATTTCATGATCACACCCTCGACCCCTATTTCATGGTCACGTGCGATCCCTATTTCATGACCGCACCAACATCATAATGATCCCCACTAGGATCCAATGAATATACCCTACCTTTGTATATTGTTCCAACCATGCTCATGTCATGCGACATCAATGACAATCATGCATATTTACAACAACTACATGTTACAACTCAACATCAACAACCAACATACAACGACTCACTACAACAACGAACATCATCAACATCATGCATAATCGCATACCACAACATATAATAACATTAACCAACACATACACAACAATACCACGTACAACAATATATATTACATACACATGTAACAACAACAATGTTATGTAACTATCACGACAACAACAACACATGGCAACATCAACTATTAACAAACAATTCAACTTATGTTTATTCTGAGTGATGTTAATTACACTTCTAATTAAGCTCATAACTCATCTCTAACTACCTCTAACTACACCAATTCAATTCCTATCCATTACTATATTATTTAAGTAATTTTAGGGAATTTTTCAGAATTAAATCATGTCATTTTCACTCCAGGTTTCGCTAAGCGAGGGGGCTTGCTCACTAAGCGAGTAACTCTCTGTATTTTGATCTCTAAATTTTCCACCTGCTCGCTAAGCGAGCTCTGTGATTTTTGCAGTTCTCTCTTCTGCGATCAGACACCACCTGCTATAAAAATATGCATCCAAAACCAGTCCAATCACTAGAAAAATGCAGAATTATCTCAACTCAATGCTTAATTCATACACTCAACATACAATAACAACCATTATAAACGATTTCATCCAATTTCATCAAAATCCCAAACCCCAAACCCTCTAATCAACAACACTACCTAATTCATCTATTAAAACCCTTAAGAGACGGAAGAATCCCACCATTACCTTAGTTTCGATGAGAATTCTCTTCTTCTCTGCGAATTCTCTTCAAGCCTGTCACCTTCTCCTTCCTTCTCAGTTTTCACGATCGTTCACAAAACACAAATGTTTTCCCTTTTCCTTATTCCAACATAACCCCTTAGACCCAATCTATGGTCTTCCACATTTACCCTCACTATTTTCACCAAACGACCACCTTACCCTTATTTCTTTATTTTCCCATTATTTAATTATTCACCAAGTAATTATTTAATATAATATAATTCATATAATTAAATATCATATTAAATAATATTTCTTTCTTCCACACACAAAATACCATAATTCCGATTTAAATAATTAAAAAAAATTGGGGCGTTACACACTAGGTATAAATATTTATCCATAGGAAATAAGTTTGAGTTCAGAATCTGACACCAAACAACAGTTTCAAGAAGAAAATTTGAGACCTTTGATACATTGGAAGGATCTATAATGATACCCCAAGTAGGAAGATAATAGTCTTAAACAAGAGTTCATGGAATCTTACCCATCTATTCATAATTGATTACATTAACAATCACTTTAGAAGATATTGTAATAGAAACACCAATTACTCTAGACAGAATAACATACTATGAATTTAGCTCTACAATAAAAGCATTAGCCCAAAACTCTTTGACAAGACTTGGATAAGTGAAACCACAAAGCATCTCAAAGTAGTCATCCCATCCTTGTTCAGACACAATCTTCTAGAAGTTGAAACCAATCTTAAGCAACTCATCAAAATCCATAAACTTTTCATTAATGATAACCAGCTGATTCAAAGGAGAATTAGTTGAGGTACTCATCCCAGGTTTGGTTAGTTCGACATACACACACAAACAAGAATAAATAAAAGAGAGGATGAAGAATCCTATCAGAAAATCACACAATGATGATTCACAAATCAGGGAATAGTAATAACAACTATCAAAGGAGATAACATCATTACCCAAGGGTTCTTATCCATCAAATATCTTAATTCCACAAGATAAATTTCACCTCTATGAAAGTTTAAGTACAACAAAGATTTACAAGAAATCTTTTACTTAAACTGCTATATCAGAAATAGGGAATCTTCTTCAGAATCTTAGAATCTAACAACATTTAGAACCAGTCAACTATTAGAATCTAAATTATTTTATATTTAGACAGAGATATCATCTGTCAGTCATATGTCTCTAAGATTCTATTTATAACTAGCACTTCATCTTGAAACAAGAGTCATAAGTGATAGATGAATATTGAACTATCTCCAAAACTTCTGACAAATAACATTATTAACACACATAGTGAGTAAGCTATTTCCATAAATATAATCATCATCTGGTTTCATAAAACATTCAACATAAACATATACAATATAGTTACTTCTTAAAGATTTGTGAAGTTCTTCATTCCAAAAGAACTTCTCTAGGAATCTAACTAAAACTTTATATTTTTTTCATTCAAATGTTTTATTGAATCAAAATACAATACCAGAATAAGAACAAGCATGCCCTTACTTTTTTCTCTGGCCAAATTCGATTCAATATTCAGACTTGCCCAATAGAGTTTGAATATAGCTTTGAGTGGATTCTAGTTTAATGGTTATCTAACCATTAATTCCACTACTCTTACCAAACTCAATACCACCAGTACTTGAATCTGGGCTATTGACTCTTCTTCCTGCAAAAGTTGTAAACAACCTTAAGGAAGATGCATATGCTTCTTTCCTTGACATCAACAACAAATACATCATGATACTCATGTTTCTATAAGACTATACATGTATTTACAAATAAACAAACTCTTTCTTTCCTTATTCCTTAATCTAACAGTAACATCACAAATCACTCCAGAGTATGGGTCTAGAATAAGAAATGATGAGAACATAATCTTATTCTAAGAAAAGTTACTAATCACATTGTCTAAGATCAAATATTTTGACTATGAAATTATTAACAAGCTCATAACAAGATAATGTTAGCTATCAAACTTTGTCACAAAGCGAATCAAAGTATTGTATCAGTACAACTGGCAGAAACTCAAATAGAGATTGAAGACTTCTCATAGAAATGTCTTTTACAACAAATTCCATGATGATCTTCAATAAAGAAGCAAATGGAGTCTCTTAAGATATTATCTTGAAGATCAAACTACATATTATCAAGTATCTCAAAGTAATATAGGTTTTACACCATCTTCTACCTTTCAATACATGATATTTATTTAAGAGTACAAATGTTTCTCTACATCTGTATCATGCACTAATATCAGCTTCAAAGACTTGATCAATGAAGAGTATCTGAAATTAGGTCTTGGTAGTGTATCTTCTTGTTCTTAGATTTTCAATCAGTATGAAATACAAGTATTTCAAAAGCTCTTAAGTTAACTCATCAATCAATAGAAGGCATAATTCATTCAATTAGTGAGGAAGTTTTTCTGAGAAGATACATATGTTCCTTATCATTATTCCTTCCAAGGAACTAAGATTTATAGAAAAATGAGATGTCGAATAGACTTTCATCATCTAGCTCCATTTCTTTTCTTTGAAGACTTCAAGACAAACCTTCATATCACAGTAAATCCAAGCAGTAAACTACTTGAAGAACTGTCACTTTAGATTTTATTCAGAAAGTATCTTCTCAGAATTTTCTTGAAGAGACTAGATGAAGTGTAAATGATCAAGCTTCCATAAACTGATGTCATCAAATATAATAACAAGATTTCAAAGATATTCTAAGCATCAAACATATCAATGATGTTGATATTCTCAAAAGTGAGATAAAACACCTACCAGAATACAACTATCTTCAGAAGATATTCAATAAGCTTCTTCTGAGTTGATGAAAGAGATTTTAAAAACTGATTGTCTCAATCATCGTCAACTTCTATAGTAATACCTTTTGCAAGGATATTCTATATACCTTCAGCAACCCTTTATCAGAATCAATGATTTAAAAATATATTTATCTTTTCCATCATTTAAATCCAGTGGAATCACCCTTTGGATATAGTAGGAAAAACCTTATAATATTTTTCATGTGACACCTGATTCTTGAAGAAGAAATATACTTTTCATATTGGATCATTATCTCCACCACTGTTAAGTGTTAAGCACGAGCTATGCTCTGATACCGATTAAAGGTGTGAAAAGTACACAACAAGGGGGATGAATTTGTATTTCTATTTTCTTTAAATTAACTTTTGATCAGAGTTTCTGAATCAGAACAAATGTTCAGATTCTATTTAGTTCATTTGGTAGCGGATATAAAACATAAGTAAAGTAAATAATCAACAGAAGACACAAAATATTTATTCTGGTTCCTCTCATAAATGAGAGTAGTCTAGTTCCCTTGATTCACAATAGCTTTTTATTATAATCACGCAAATTACAATCGCTTGTGCTTCTGCACAAGTCTTTTACAATTTCTCAGACCCATGGTCTGAGACTTTCCTTGCTTAGAGCACATGTCTAAGACTTACCCTTTGCTCAAGCCTTCTGATCCAATATATAGCAAAAGTCTGTTTTCCACTCATTTATGAAAGCCAAAATATATAAAAATGATTATCCACTCATAATCAATTGAAACCCAGGAAAAGAATCAAAACTTTCTCTCTCACTGCCAATTTCTTCTTCTTTATCCCTAAAAGTTGAAAGATTAGATCTGAAACATTACATCTGAAGTCTTCATTATCATCAAAAGAAACATTAAAATAAACATTAGATCTGAGAGCCAACCCAAGTATGCATTAATAAAAATTCAAAGTGAAACAAAATATTGATTCCAAATAACAACAAAAAACAACATATCAATAAATCAAAAATCAAAATCCTTCAACTTGTTTTTTAGAAGATCATCATTACGATTTGTAAAAGAGGAAAAAGGAAGAAGAGGAAAAAGGAAGAAAGAGTGAAAAATTACGCTGAGAGATAGATAGATAAGAAAGGGTGAGAGAGAGAAGAAAAAGAAGAGTCATAAAGAAATGGTACACATAAAATAAAATTTTGGAAATAATAAATTGTAATAGAATTGTATGACATTATCAATTCATTCCAAGCTAACCATCAAAGGCATAATTCAATAAGTATGTAGTTGGAATAGAATCACGTGACATCATTAATTGCATAAACTAAAATTTGAATCAAAATTGCCCCCAAATTAGGGATGTGGCAAAAAAAGAGAAAGGGGCAGTGCAGACTTTTCCAGAACACTTAATTTTCTTATATTATAGATAGAGAATTTTACTCAGCATTCAAATCATGCCAAAATATAGCTTTCTCTCTTCTATCTTTTCCACTCTTTTTTTTAAGCAAAGATTGATTATAAGAGCACTAGGGGTACTCTAACCCGATTACAATAGAACGGCAAAAAACCGAACAAAACAAAAGAGATTAAGAACCAAATGTAACATGACCCAAAAAGTACAAAGGATCTTTACAAAAGTCGTAGAAATTATAATTGGAATGACTATAATCTCCTAAGAGAGACCACCTTCAAGCCGTAGTTTTGATCTCCCACAAAATATTGGAAAAGTTGCGCGCTCCACCTTTGAACAAGATATTGTTCCTCAAACTCCAAACACACCAACAAGTTGCAAGCCAAACGATAATTTCCCTACCGACTTTAACTTTTTTCCGCTTAAAATATTATGTCCAACTTAAAAAGTGACAAACAATATCAGTAACATTAGAAATTACCTCTAAACCAATCCAACTAGAAATCTCCTTCCACATTCTTTTAGAGAAATCACATAAGAAGAAAAGATGAAGAAGATTTTCGGTCTCGCCAAGACAATTCGGACAATGAGATTGAAAAAGTGGAATAATACCTCTAGCCGAAAGAGCCCCTTAAAAGGTAGTTTGCCCAGTAAAAATCTCTAACCCAACGCTTTAAAACAAAATGGTACTTTGCTCTTCCAAATCCTATTGAAACAAGAAGAATAACCGCCCACAATAAAAAGCTGCCAAAACTCCGAACAAAGAAGGTCATAACATGTTTTAACAGAGTAATTATCTACCGTAACGAAGTTCCACGAGTCATTTGAGATATTATATAAAAGAGTTTGATTGTATAATTCTAAAATAGCTTCTACATTATAGTAAGATACTAGACTACATAATTTACTTGTTGTATCTTGAGAACTAGCTCAATTTTGAGAGATACAACTGATCTTAAGAACGACATCGTACAACACGAGTCAACACAATAATCATTTTCATAACAAGAACTTTGTTTTAAATCATTTTATTACAAAAACAAAAACAATACTACTTACTTTCTCTCCAATGAAAGTGGAAACTAATAAAGTCTATCATTTTCATTTTCCTATTATTACACCACTTATAAAGCTAGTGACATTTTTTTAAATAATGAACTTGTGAATTATTCTACTACATAAAGAATCTTCGGAAACCAAGTAATAATCAAGTGAAAGAAAAAGCCATAAAGTATACATTATCACTTAATCTTCAGACAATCTTTATCATATGATTATATTTGATGCTATATGATTAATTTCTTTGGACACTTGGAATATTAATATTCACAAATGTGAGGCGTGCAAGAAGAATTTTCACATGAAAAAAGTAACAAACTAGGACACTAATAGTCAACAGAAGCTTCTTGCTAATCATGTCACCAAATTAGGGTTAGACAATATTATCTCAACATATTAATTTAGGTGAGATGAATATAGACATCAAATTAATTACTTTTATGGATAGAGACACACTTGTGGGAGAAGGGACCTACATAGTTGTTGTTTCGTTAGTGATTTGATATCCATTTTATGCCAAATTTCAAAGTTAATTGTGTTCATGAACATGTTATAAGGTCCCACTTGTCTTGTCTACATCCAACATCTAGTGCTCATAATAGAGTTAGCAATGTGATCTGCTAAGAATGAAATCAGCTAGAAATATTGATATACTGTTGCCTTGTCAAATTGATATGAACCTTTGATTCTAGGTGTATATATTTGAATGGGAGACTCGAGAGTCAAATCATCCTTCATAGATTTTAGAATCATAAATATTAATATATAAGTTTTTTAAGCAAATAAAAATTATATTAAATAAAAATGGAATGAATACATAGACTTGACATTGAAATAGACCAAATAAATCCAAACAAAGGTTAAACAAACTAAACAGAAAATTACATAAATAGATCTAACTCTAATTAATCATAACAAATAAAACTCGACACAAGTACAATCTAGTGAGTCTGCGTACATATACGAACCCAAATTACAAAAAAAAGATGTTGAATAAATGTCTGCGAGTCTCAACCAGAGTTTCAAAATAGCTAATAAACCGATCGCTAATACGGAAACGATCTACGTACCAACAACTCTTACCACAACAACAAATATAGTATCCCTTTCGAGTATAATCGTCAGGATTCAAACAACAATTGTGAATCAAATAAAGATGGTATTTGAAGACAACAATCAATCCTACTGACGCGGAGGTGGAACCTAGAAGCAAAAACCAAATCACCACCACCATCTAGAAAGATTTGGAGCAACACAACAACTCGACCCTTGTTGGACCTTGAAGAACACCGACCACCTTGAAGATGAGGACGACGGTAGGTTGGGAATTCAAGTTGAAGCTTGACCTCCAGAGAGGAGAAGGATAAATTTGGCCCATGAACAAAGCAACTCAGTTCCATAAAAAAATCAGATAGCTCAACACAAAAACCAAATTAACCCCTAAATTGGAGTTGCGAACAAGAACAAAGGTGTCGAGACAACAAATTTTTTATGCATGTGACCTAAGCGGAGTGAAAAGGTGAAAACCTAAGCGGCGCTGGTAACGAAACCAATTAGAAGCTACAAGAACTCCACTGAGGTTAACAGGTGGTGCAGATAGCCTAACAAGAAACATCTCATCGCACAACCACCATTAAAATCACATCTTGAAAGATGAATGAAGCTTTGGATTTAGAGGAAGAGAAAGAAGAAATAAACTATGTTTGGTTGCTTAGAGAAATACAAAGAGCGACGACTAGGATTTTCTAATATATAAGTTAGTTGCAACTACATTAACTATAATTTTTATTTCGAGTTAATTCATTGTTGAAAATAATGTTATGAAATTGATCAATTATTTTCAATTTAAAATATTGTTATGATTATAAAGGACAACATGAAACTTCTTAGAAATAAGTCTTACATATTTAGATCATTTATTGATAATTGTTGTGATATAATATAAATTGTGTAGTCCAAGTGCAAAGTTAATTAGGGTTTAAGGTTTGTTATTTAGTATACAAGTTAATTGTATATAAATAGACATATTTTGTAATTCAGTTTATACAATCATAATTCAATAATGCAATCATGACTTTTCTCTCTCTCTCTCTCTCTCTCTCTCTCTCTCTCTCTCTCTCTCTCTCTCTCTCTCTCTCTCTCTCTCTCCTCACTAAAGTACCTCAAACACTGACAAATTGACATCTAGATCTCCAATTAGATTCTTGATCGTGTTTTCAATAATCACACGTCGGCGATCGTGTTTCCATGATTGTGGTTTGTTAATCAATCACTGCAAAGATGAATGATACTAATGATATTATGAATTCTCTTCCAATTCCTGACGACAAAAAATGGAATTGATGGAGAAACCAAATGAAGTCCTTATTTGGCTTTCATGAAACCCTAGAAATGGATACTAATGGCATCCCTAAGCTTAATAAGGATGCAACCGATGCTCAATGAGTCGCGAACAAGGAGGCGGAGAAGAAAGAATGCTAGGCTGCATATTGTATTCAATCAGCAGTATATTTGGCTAATTTTGACAAGATCTCTCATGCTGGATCAACGAAGGAGGCATAATATATTCTTGTCAAGTACTATGAAGGATGTGGGAAAGTCAAAGTCGTCAAATTGCAGACTTTGAAATGACAACATGAATTGATGCAGATGGGATAAGATGAAAATATTGCATGCTACATGTCAAACGTGCAGAATTTTGTCCATCTCATGAAAGGTTGTGGTGAAATTCTAACTGATAAGATAATATATAAGAAGGTAATGCGTACATTGACCTCTCACTTTAATCATGTTATCGTAGCTATTCAAGAGTCTAACAATATTGAAACCCTGAAATTGGAATTTTTGATTGGTTCATTGGAGGCTCATGAGATTAGGATTGTTGAGAGGAAATAGTTCAAGATTTGATACAAGAACTACAGGCTCAAGCTTGGAAGAAGCATGGTGGTTCTGACAAGTTCGAAGGCAAAAGAGACAAGACTTAGAGCAAAAAGTCTTGGTAGAACCCTCAAAAGCATAAGGTCAATGAGATTCTGAGTCTTTGAAGAGATGAGAAGGAAATTCCTATCAGAAAGACAGAGAAAAAAAGATGTGCAATCCTATAATAATGAAAAGTGGGGTCACTTGGCCAAGAATTGTTGGCACAATAAAGAAAAAGGAATGAAAAAAGGCAAGTTGGAATGAGCGAACCTTGCACACCAAGATTTAGATGATTTTAAAGATATGGTGGTTATGGATGCAGTTGTAGATGTCCATGTTGACTTCAAGATCTAGTTTCTTAACTCGGGTTGCTCGAATCACATGACCGGTCGAAATGCGTGGTTAGCATATTTTGACTTGTCGAAGAAAAGCAAGTTCAAACTTGTTGATAATAGCTTGTTGCACGCAGAAGGTAATGACGACATAGTTAATAAAAGAATAATGGAGGAAAATCTATGATCAAAGATGTACTATATGTACCTTGAATGAAATGCAATCTGTTAAGTGTTGGACAACTTGTCGAAAAAGGTTTCTTAGTGATTATGAAATATAGAGCCTTGGAATCGTTCTACATTCAGAATAATTTGGTCTTTAAATCTCCTTTATCCAAGAATAAGATATTTAAGACCATGATCAGTTCAACTGAAGTACAATGTCTAAATATCGTCGTCGACCACAAGCATAATTGGCTGTGGAATTTATGGTTTGGACATTTGAACTTTCGATCACTCAATCAACTCATTACTTAAGATATGGTAATTGGTAAACCAATTCTTGGGATGCCCAACAAACTCTATGAAGGTTGCTTAGCCGGAAGGCAATCCATAAAGTCTTCATTTTAACTATGCCAATGAGATCCTCTTGTATACTAGAAGTAGTACATTTAGATGTATGTGGCCTGTTTGAGGATCATACCATAGGTGGAAACATGTCTTTTGTCTCATTTGTCGACGAGTATAGTCAAAAGCTTTGGATCTATGTGATCAAGAGAAAGGATAAAGTATTTGTAATCTTTAAAAGATTCAAAATACATGTCGAAAACCATATTCAAAATAAGATCAAGGTTATATGAACAAATGAAGGCAGAAAATATACACCAAATATGTTTGAAGAATTCTATGCAGAACAAAGTATTGATCAAGAGGTAACTGCTCTTTACACGCCTTAACATAATGGAATAGCAGAAAGAAGTAACATGACCATATTAGATTTGGAAAGATGCATGCTGAAGTAGAAGAACTTGCCAAAGTACTTATGTTTTTTATATTCTGAACATGTGCCCTACCATGAAGCTAAAGAACAAGATTCATGAAGAATTGTGGAGTGTCAAATGACCATCAGTGAGTCACATGAAGGTGTTTGGCTCTATTTGTTACAAGCATGTTCCTGATGTGAGAAGAATGAAACTTGATGACAAAAGTGAACCTATGATTTTGGTAGGATATCACAAAAATGGAGCATATAGGCTATTCAATCCAATGAAAAATAAGATTGTGATGATTCAAGATATTCTTATTGATGAAAACTCTACTTAGGATTGGAATTATGGTGATCCAAATAACAAGCCATTGATGAGCTATGGCATTGACGAAGAAACCGGTAAAGTCGATGTCAAAGAAATTGTCGATATTCTAGTGAAAGTAGTTGCTGACATTACCGACACAGTCAAAGTCGAAAAGGGTATGGCTAGCACAAGCCAAAGACCTCAAATAACTAAAGTTCATCCAACAAGACTTCAGGACTACGAAGTGAATAATGATGATGAAGTCACACTAGATGGAGAATTAGTTCTTTTTACTTTACTTGAAGGTGCTAAACTAATCAACTATAATGAGGCTTTAAAAAATATGAAGCGGAAGTATGCTATGGTGGAAGAGTTATAAGCAATTGAAAGAAACAACACATGGGTGTTAGTAGAATTGTAGGTACATACAAAATCTATGAAAGTGAAGTGGGTGTTCAAACATAAGCACAATGCTGATGGCTCAATAGCAAAACATAAGGTGATATTGGTAGCTCGAGAATTTCTTCAGATATTAGGACTCGACTACTCTAAGGTATATGCACATGTCGCAAGATTGGAGACTATCAGATTGGTTATAGCCTTGGAATGCAAGCAAGGTTGGTCGAAATTTCACTTAGATGTGAAATCAACATTTTTGAATGATCCCTTAGATGAAGAGGTCTATTTCACACAACCTCCTAGGTTTGTGATATAGGAGGAATCAAGGAAAGTGTATAAGTTGCACAAAGTGAACTATGGCCTCAAGCAGACACCTAGGGCATGAAGCAAAAAGATCGAATCATACTTAGTCGAATTGGGATTCGCCAAATGCATGTATGAGTATGATGTCTACGCACAAGAAATAACAATCATATGTTTATATGCCGATGATTTACTGGTAACTAGAAATAGCTTGAAGAACTTTTAGAAGTTCAAAGAGCTAATGATGAGGGAATTTGAAATGTCAAAGTAAAGTATGGTGCTACATCAAGGAAAGTATGTTAAAGATATACTCAAGAGATTCATGATGTATGATTCGACTCATGCATCTTCATCTGTCAAACCAAATTTGAAGTTGGAGAAGCATGGAGAGGAAGAAAAATTTGATGCAACTTTGTTCAAGCAAATTGACATATCTTTGAGATTGAGATTGAGTTCTGTCATACCCTAAATTTTGACCATAAATTTTTCAAATCTTTGTTCATTCGAGGCATTTTTTGTCGTAGTATCGATAGTCAGTCATTTTTGCATTTTAGTTCTTTAGTCATTCATCATGCATCGTTTGATCAATTTCTATTGTTCCATGTCTTTCTCCTTTTTATTTGTGATTTTAGAATTGTTCAGAATATCAACTAGATCTTTTTTATTTTTAATATTTAGTTAGATATTTATTTTGGATTATTTTTTATGAATCATTTTAGGTTTAATTTTAATTTAGTTATCTTATTTAATTTATATTCTTTTTGATTAATTTCAATTTAAGATAATTTAGTTTAATTTTATTTAAGTCTAACTTTTTATTTTAGCCATAGTTGAATCTAGTTTAATTCAATTCTAATGTAGTTTATAATTTAATTAGTTAATTTTGATTCTTAGTTTAAACATTTTTTTTTACTTAGGTCTAATCTTTATTCTAGTGGTAATTCATATTTAAAATTTGATTAAAATTTGTTTTAGTTTAATTTTGAATAAGTCTAGTTTTTAAATAGATCATATTCAGATTTAGTTACTTTTTTTTTATAAATCAATTTATTATTATTTAGTCTTTTAAACTTTACTTTTTATTCTAATTTAGTTTATTTTTATTAATCAGCTTCATTAAGTATTTTAATTATTTTTATTAGTATAATTTAGTTAGTAATTAGGTTTTATTTTGTTTTTTATATGTTTTATATATTTTAATTAAATGGTCTCAAAGTCAAATATATGAGTCCACAAAAAACCTGCATCAATGACATGTTTTGCCTCCCAACGGTACACTCCCCACATACAGTCAAAAGCCAAAAGCTTGTTTGTACCCTGCTGTCAAAACCAGCCTGTATCAATGTACCAAGCCAACAACACATACACCAAAATGTGATAGAGAAATCTGCAAGTGAAAAAGCTTCAAACAAGACAGTAACAATTACACCAAATTGGAACTAATACAACCTGCATAAAAAAAGCATATACAGAGGCTCTAAACCAAAAATTCAAAAAACAAATCTACAATTTTTATGAGGACAAGGGAGAATGAATCAAGAATAAAAAGGGGGAGACTCACCATAATAAAATG
The DNA here is from genome assembly GCA_963966055.1 of Lathyrus aphaca. Lineage (NCBI taxonomy): Eukaryota > Viridiplantae > Streptophyta > Magnoliopsida > Fabales > Fabaceae > Lathyrus > Lathyrus aphaca. The sequence continues at coordinate 30,639,259 of OZ014519.1, read as the reverse complement.
GGCTTTTCAAGAAGAACCCTCTTCTGGGGGAAATGACCAAACCACAATAAATATCCTTCTTCCAATCTTACTACAATCGCACAAAAATCCTAACTCCCCCTTCTTACCATCAACGCACACCACCCTTTACTTTCGTCTGCTACTACCAACTCCCTCCGTCGCGGACTATAAAAAAACCTTCGCGACCCAAATCCACGAGATCTCACAACAAAAAAAAGAATACAGATGATTGAGATGAGAGAGTGATGTCCAAATCATCACCACCACCAAACCGAAGCAACCGTTCGCCGACCGCAAACAACTTCCGAATACCGCCACCAAGTTGCGACAGCACAACCGCAAAACGCCGCGAAAGAGATGAGACAGTGAGGTTTTCGCGAGGATGAAGCAGCAAGTCGCGACCGCACAACCGCAAAACACCGTGTAAGAGATGAGACAACGAGTTTTTCGCGAGGATGAAGTCGTTCTGGTTACGGTGAATAAGCGTTTTCAACGGGGCATCGTGTCCCTTTAAAGCCCCTTTTGTTTATTTCTTTTTTTTATTTATTTACTTATTTTAACTTTTATTTTTTTATCTTATAAGAAGGACATTCTTGTTGTTTGTTGCTAATGGATCTTAGAAACCTACTATTATTTCTCTCAACACCCTTATTTGCAGCGGACCACCCTTCATGATTGGATCAAGCAAACCCAATCAGTTTCTACTCACACACATTTAAATTACACGTCACACCCTTTTTTTTTATTATTTAGTTATTTCATTGTTAAGTTATTTGTTAATTTATTTTATTTTATGGTTATTAGTTAGTTATAAATGCTTGTTAGAAATTAAACTCATTAATCTTGATATTTTATTTGGGTCTAGTTTATATTTTTTATTTGGGCCGATGATATCACAAAAGGTCACGATAAATCGTTCTGATTAATCGTGACCAATATGAGGCCATTTATTTATTTATTTTTTATTCTATGTAATTTACTCTATTGTATAATTTATTTCATTTCATTAGTCTATTTATTTATTTATTTCTCACACCTGTGTACAATATTTAATACTAACGGTTCGATTAATTCGTACACTGCACACACGCTTCCTCTTGGCCAAACTACAACGATACCTTTTATTTCTTCGCAAACCCGCATAAATCATCATGTATCCATCTCCCGTTTATTTTCAAACGCAATTTATTTTTTCGCCTTTATTTTACGATTTAGTATTATTAGGAACACCTTTAGGAATTAGGATTCGAATCCACTTCATTTAATCAATTAAGACATTCATACGCCTACATTTTGCACACATGTAAGTCGGTCACTATGTGATCGCCGTCTACACGAAATTACGCGTCTAAATTAATTAACAAGGAACTGAGCTTCGGAATCTAGCATTCCACGAGTCTTTAATGAACCACACCTGGGCTAGCCCCACGTGTAGTGTTTCATTTACTCCTTCGTTTTTAAAACAATAAACCCTAATTCATCCAAAATAATCGCAAAAAACTTTTAAATCTCAAATTAAATTTATGAAAGAACTAAACTCAGGAATCTAGCATTCCTCGGGTTTTTGAATTGAATTACTCTTGAGGCTAGCCTTCGAGCTGTAATTCATTCACCCTTTCATCTCCAAAACAGTCGCATCTTAATTCACAAATCAAATAACGAGGTAATTGAACTCCGGAGTCTAGCACTCCGCACGTTCTTGAATTAAATCACTCATGGGCTAGCCCCACGCGACATGGTTTATTCGCCCTCTGGTTCCTAAAACACGAAAACCTTCAATTTAATTATGTGAAGAACTGAACTCAGGAATCTAGCATTCCTCGGGTTCTTGAACTGAATTACTGTTGGGGCTGGCCCCCGATTTGTAATTCATTTGCTCTTTCGTATTCAAAACACTTCAACAACCTTGAGGGATTAGGCATGATTCATCTCCATAGGAAGATATTCCTTCTATCTCCACAAACAAAAACAAAAAATCTTACAAACAATTATTCTCAAAGGAAGAATGTGCCATTGCTTGTCGATACTCATATCCAAGTTTAAAGCTTCTTCCGATTTTATTTCTCAAAGAAAGAATGTGGCATTGCTTGTCGATCCTCGTATCCAAGTTTAAAGCTTCTTTCGATTTTCTCTTCCTCAAATGTTTGTGGTAGAATAGGCGAGATATCTCCCTTAAAGATGACAACTTGTCTCTTTCTTTTCAAATACAATTTAAAACTTATCAACCAATCCAAATCATTTTTCATAATTAATCAACGAAAGAACAGAGCTCCGGAGTCTAGCACTCCGTACGTTCTGGAATGCAATCACTCCTGGGCTAGCCCCACGCGACATGGTTCATTCACCCTTTCGTTTAAAACACCTTAACAAAGGCCAAACACTTTTCTCTAAACGAACATTGTTTAAATCTTTCTATCTTGCAAACAAGCTAGCGCTTCAACCTCCATTGCGAGTAAAAGCCAACGCTTAGCAGTAGAAAGCATTTCAAACAATCGTTCAATTAAAAAACACAAACCGTAGTCGCACGAACTACGAAGCTCTGACTTTCCCATTGCACAAGGGAATACGTAGGCACAAAGATTTTAATCCTTCGCGAGCACAATAATAAAAATCTTAACCTTTCCCCATAATAAATAATAATTTTCTTTTCCCTTTAATAAGCAATCTTAACAAAAAGAAGACAATAAAATAAGTTAACATTTAAGCGCAAATTAGACTAAGAGGTTCCCGTTGAGTATAACGGACGTAAGGGGTGCTTAATACCTTCCCCTTGCGTAACTGACTCCCGAACTTAGATTAGTGGTTTCGTTGACCATTTCTTATCCAATTTAGGTTGTGTATATATCTCCCTCTTCTTTAGTTAGAATAAATAGAATTAGGTGGCGACTCTGTTGTTTGTTTTAGGATCGTATTTTTCGAGGTACGACAAGGTCAAAGTGAAGAAACCTTTGGTGCTGCAGATCGACAACAAGTCAACCATAAATCTTACAAAGAATCCAGTTTTGCATGGAATAAGTAAGCATATCGAAGTTAGATTTCACTTATTAAGGGAGAAGGTAAATTGAGGTGAACTTGAAGTAAGACATTGCTCAAGTGAAACACATTTGGTGGATATTTTCACTAAATGATTGAAGATCGGCAAATTCCTGAATTTGAGAAAGAAATTAGAAATAGTTTAGATCGACTATGATTATCATATGTTTGACAACTTGAATTATATGGGGGTATGTTATGATATAATCCAACTTGTGTAGCCCAAACCCAAAGTAAATTAGGGTTTAGGGTTTGTTACTTAGTATACAATTTAGTTGTATATAAATAGACATATTTTGTAATTCAGTTTGTACAATCACAATAAAATAATACAATCCTTATTTTCTTACCCTCTCTCTCCCTCTCCACTAAAAGTGTCTCACACACTAACAATAATTAAATTAAATTTTTTTTTATCTGGTTTGTTTAAAAAAATGTTGAAGAGACCAATCTTTAAATGTTGCAAAATCGATGAGTGCACATTTTATTTTAGTTTGCTTTTGTTCCAAGAAGAGAATGTGAATGTTTTTGACAATCGGAACATGGAGAGAGAGATAGCTCTTTTGAAGTGAAATATTCTAGACAATTAGATGTTGAAGTTTTCTTGTTGAAGCCTATGGACCTTGCTCTAGAGGAAGATATTAACCGAAGGGAGATAGAACTATCGTAACATTGTCTTAAAGGACCTAGATAGATGATCCAAGACCGATGTTGGTAACATTCCAGCCATGAATTACCCTTGAACTAGTCATCGAATATACAATTGAAAATATTTATGATTGTGAGATTGAAAAGATTTATGATTCTGATGCAGTGGTGACGATTTTCCACTGAATAGAGAACATGCCTAAAAGAAAAGATTAACTCCTCAGCTTGAGTCAGTAAGAGATTGAGGTGGAACTTTACAAATATGTAATGGGTCGAACTAAGGCGTGACTGACGTTACACACTCATATGCTATCAGACAAAAAACATAGTGATTGTTGAATGATGATTCAATTACTCAGAGTGAAGGGAAGATATATTCTTAGGCAATGATGTGTAAGGCAGATTCACCTCTACTACGATGTGACAAAACTTAGAAAATAATTATTTATACAGATTGAGCTGATTTTATGGGTCGTGGACCTGCCCATACAGTTTTAAAATTAATTTTACTAATCAAAACACGATGTGATTATGCTCTTTTATTATGACGATGTGTTTGATTAATTTTGAATTCTTCCTGATAGGTATTGGTATGATATTGTGTTAGCTATGTGCTTACTAAATTTGCGAGTCTAATTATTATTAGAATTTATTAGAATGCTTTTCTAATGTGGTTGAGTGTGATTTGATATATTTCTATATCCTTAATTTTGTTGGTTTGTGGACAATTTTAAATAAGTGTTTTATTGTCAATGTACCACCTGGATGAAATTTATGATGTTTGATTTGGAGTCAAAAAAATTAATAAGTTCTAAAGAAAACGATGGATAAACATCATTTTCTCACTAGTCACAAGGTTAACTAATTTCACAAGCATGACGTTGTATGAATTTGCGACACTTTTGCATGCTGATAATGCAAAAGAAATTATTATTTTTTCCTGTCCTAGGTAATATTTATGATGTCTTTTTTGAATAATACCAAAATAAAAATAGTGATAAGACACATTTTTTTCACAGGGCCGCTCAATAAATGTTGAGCCTAAAGCAAAAAAAGATATAATAATTTTAAAATTAAAATGTGTATACTAGAAAATATATTTGCGTAACATACTTTGAAACTAAATTCTGAAGCAATTCTTAAATAAATTACAACATTCTTCCACTTAATTAATTACTAGCAGAAGTTTTTATTTTATTTTAAAAGAACTTTAGCTTAGTTAGCACGTTACCCATTTTCTCAAGGATGATATAGCCAAAAAGCGATAACCTTTCACAGTCAAACATTGGAAGTATATTCATGAAAAACCCTTTGTCAAAAGTTGAAAAAGTGTTTGAAGTCATTTTGCTTCCTCCTCGTACAATTGGTCTTATAAAAGGTTGTGTTGGTTGAAAATATTGTCTGATTATAACTATTTTTTATTAAAATTCTTAAGATTAATTTTATTATTAAAAAGGAGTTTGAGTAACAGATTAATTTATCGAATGTATAGAAAGAAGTGGTGGGCAAGAAACTAGTCATTTATAAGAATTAAACTTTATTACATTTAATGATAATCGTATCTATAATTGTCAGTCTTTCGTTTCTATAATTGTCGTATGAAATATTTTGCTTTTATAATTAATATCATTCTTTTAAGATATTATTCAATATTATTATTTTTAAGATCATATGCTTGGATGAAATTAGTGTCGGTTATGTGCAACTAAATTTGTGAGTCTAATTATGAGTAGTTAGAATTTCTTAAAACAATTTTCTAATGTGATTTAGAGTGATATGAGATATTTCTAATATTATTGGTATGGGTACAATTTAAAACAAGTGTTTAATTGTGGATGTACCACCTGGATGAAATTTATAATCTTAATTTAGAGTCTACCATTTTAATAATTTTAAAGAAAACGATGGATAAACATTATGTTCTCACAAGTCACAAGATTAACCAATTTCACAACCATGGCTTTTGTGTGCTGACAATGTAAAAGAAAATTACTTTTTAGTCTTGTCCTAGGTAATTGAAAGTTACATGTTTTTGTTTAATATTTAAATAAGAGAAGTGCTAAGAAGATATTCTTTAATATTATTATTTTTATTTGTTGAAATTTAAATGAGACTTTATAAATTATGTAGACCTCACATAATTTTATTGTAACAAATTTAAATAAGAAAGTTCTTAATTAATCAAATGTAAACTCTTCAAAAATCATATTTTAGCCTTGTTTTCAATATCGTTTAGAATGTATCCTCTCCTCTAACATCCTTTCAAAGTGGAATTTTATTTAGAATAACTTAGTTTAATAAATAAATTTTTAAAATAATTTAATATTAAAAAAAAATTATCATTCTTACGTAGTTTTGATATACATTATTTTACATATTTTCGTCATTTGAGATGACTAATGTGTGTTGGTTAATTTTTTTATATATTTTATACAAGCTTTCACCAATTGAGATGGTGAAAGAGTTAAACTTTTTTTTTATAATTTATTTAAAGCTTTCGCCAGTCTGCATGGCTAAAAAGTTAATTTTTTTCCCTATAAATACATGCTCTGTAAACCAATTTGTCACTCATTCCTTTCAACCCATCTCTCTTATTCATTCCTTTCATTCCTGTCATTCTCATTTGTTATTTCTTTCTTTTCCTCGTCATAACATGTCTGCTCCTCGTCCTTCATCATCATCATCAACATTAGAAGAACCGCTTCCAAAATTTGATATTTTGAAGAAAATTCTTTGGTGTTTTTCTCACCAACAAAACCTCCTTTGAAGATGCTGCTCTGGAACACGCAGACTTTGGAACATTTGCATAGGGAATTAAATCGCAGGTTAGAAGGAGAGCAGACATAAAGAAAAGATCCGGAAAATTGAGAAGCGGGTTGTGGAGTCAGGTGTGATGAAGTGGAGAAAAGTGGTCAATGATGCGGGTGTTCTTATGATGATGTTAGGTACAGATGAAGTTGTCTTGATGGTTGTAATAGCCTAAATACGTTGAATGTTTTAGTTGTTTTATTTATGTATGTTCATGTTTTAAATAATGTATTTTCTTGTATGTTCTTGTTTTATTTATGTATGTTCTTGTAATAGCCCAGATGGTGGTGTCTTGTTGTTGGGTGGTTTAAGTGTAATGCAGTTGTAAGAATTTAATGATATGAATGAAACAAACGATGCTTCTGTTATAAAGAGATACAATTGCATTGGTTTAAATTATGTCGTTGTGCTTGGTCCAACATTGGGACATTTCTTACGATTGTGCCCGGGTGGACGACATGAACTGCATAGTCTCACCATTTTATTCGCCGTATCCATTTCTGTTCGAATACGCGTGCTGTTAGGACGCCCATTTTTCTTTCTTTGAATATTTTCATTGTGCCAGACTATTTCCCCGATGTATGTAGGCCAATGGTCCTCATGTGCAACCACCGGAAAGCTTTTGTTGTAGACATTGCAAAATATTTCACTTGGTAAATAGCGGACAATAAGTTTGATGGGTCCAACCGAGCCTTTGAACATACCGCTATGACATGGCAGCAATGCATATGAAAGGCTTGAATTTTTTTGCAGTCGCACCAATTGTTATCTAGTTCTATCCGATAGGATCCCCTCGGTCTCCCATCGTGGTGATCAATTATATCATCAACATTGAAATTCCCTTTATTGCGGTTAAACACTGTGACCACATTTGTGTTATATTTGGCAACTTCCTCTTTAATGAATGTCATTGAACTATCACTAAACACTTGACCAGACTGTAGGATAGAAATTTATTTTGAACGTCGTGTGTCAAAAAGTTCCCCAAGCCTAAAGTAGGTTGATCTCACCAAAGCGATTATCGGTAGGTTACTAATGCCTTTGAAAACCGAGTTCATTGATTCCACAAGATTTGTGGTCATGTGACCCCATCGTTGTCCTTTGTTGTATGCCCTGGTCCACTTATCCAATGGAATTTGGTTGATCCATTTGAATGCATCTGCATTTGTCAGTCTGATTTCTTCACGGTAGTGTTTGAATGACGATTCAGTTAATGAATACCCTGCATTCACGACCTTCTTCCGCAACGCCTTGTCTTTGATGTCTCTCATGAAATTTTGAGCGATGTGTCTAATGCAATAAACATGTGTCGAAGGAGGATCCTGCCAGCCGTTACCAACATTCTTCCATGCACTCTCAATTGATGCATTTCTGTCAAAAATCAAACATAAGTTAGGTTGGGGAGCAATGTGAAGTCAGAGATTTTTAGAAAAAAACTCCATCCCTCAGCAGTCCCCCCTTGACTAGAGCGAATGTAATTGGGAAAATGTTGTTATTTCCGTCATGGGCCACTTCCATCAATATAGTTCCTTTGTATTTACCGTAGAGCCATGTTCCATCAATTTGGATAATAGGCTTGCAGAAGGTAAAATCTTTTATACATGGGTCAAACGCCCAAAAGAGTCGGTGGAATATGCAATTTCCACTAACACACTGACTTTCTGGAATATACACCGGCAAGGTCTCAAGAATGACAACAGTCCCTGGAGCGTAGTGCTTAAGTGCCAACAAAACATTGGGAGTTTTTTGTACGAGTCCTCCCAATTTCCAAATACGACGGAAATAACCTTCGTTCTAGCTATCCATGCTTTCCTGTACGAAGGAGTATACTTGTGTTTATGAACTATGTGCTTAATTATCGTGTTGACCTTTACCGATGGGTTGTCGCCAACGATTGGTAAGATATCATTGCATATTAGTTGAGAGCTCAGTTGTCGATGATCCTGCATTGCATTAGTGATTATACAAGTATGTTATGGACTCATAGACGCAACCTTCCAATCCTCACTTCTCTTTATGTTCGATGTTGTCAATCGAAACGGACATACCACATTACGACAACATATCTTATACAGGGTAGGGTTCGTTCGGTCGACCTTATAATCAGCTGATAAATCCATGTGGTAATGTTTTATCGCTCGGACACATTCTTCTTTTGTTCAATAATGGTCGCCCTCCTTTAATGCACCTTGTTTTTGAAGATACGAATCGTAAAATATATCTAAATATGGGTCATCACCTCCAAAGTTTAGCCTTGTCATGTGTTGAGGAGGACAATTTACATGATTGACCGGGACCTTATCTTCATTGACCATTCCATCAACAAATGCCTCATCTTCTTCCTTGTCGTCATCAACAACATCGACTTCAGCTAAATTATTGTCAAATTCGCAAAACACATGTGAAGGATCAACGATTTGAGGCATCTATTGTTGGTGTAGCATAATATAAAGTTCAATATCATTGAAACCAGAATACTCATGGCTGAGAAACATAGTACGGACACTTTCGTCATCACATACAATTAATTGGAAAAACATGACCTGGTGTTGTACCCCAAAATTTTCCCTCATATCTTCAAGACAATATGTCTCAAGAGGTCTCCTAATAGTCACAAGATTCTCAATTGCTCAAAGGGATTCAAAGTTTCATCAGACAAAGCCTCCTCCTAAGCAATGGATCTTAAATTAGGGTTTTGATTTTCTCAAAGAAAATTGGACTTCCAAAGCCTCAAGTGGACTTCATGGTGTCCCACATACTTCAAAGAATCCTCATGTCAAGTTTCAAGGCTTTCCCTACAAGTTTGGTCAGTCAGATGCTCAGAATATCAAAAATCAGTTAACTTGTTCAAAAAGTCAACTATGGTCAACATACAGTCAAATTTCAAGATTTTTGGTCAAAATCAATATTATGAGGTGAAATTCATCATTTGATCAAGGGTTGATCATGATTCATCAAGGAAACCTCAGAATCATCAAGAATCAGGAGTTGCTAAATTAGGGTTTGTGTAGGAAAAGTCAATTGTACTTTGACCAACCATAACTTTCACATGCTTCATCGTATATTTCCCATTAAAAGCTAATTTAGAAGGAAATTCAATTTCCTACATCATTTTGTCTCACAAGCCAAGGCCAAAAATGCTTCATTTGAGAGGTATGAGCCAAGACATTATCGGTCCTATGAAAAGTCAACAAAAAGTCAATTTTTTCAAAAGCTCATAACTTGAAAATGGAATATCAAATGGACATGGGACCAAAGGAGTAGTTAAAGGACACTCTAATATTTCAAAAAATTCCTAGAAAAAATATATGGGATAAAAATCGAGAGAGTTATGCATTGTTGAAGTTGGGCAATTTTGAGGAGGTGTATGAAGCAAATAATGGCCAAAACTCAAGTTTCTTCCAAATGGGCCCATATTTTTCTAACTCAAACTCAATTATAAGATCATTCATGACCCATAGATCACAATATCTTATTTTTTATATTTATTTTATATTATATTGGATTTATTTTATTTAAATTCAATTTTAATTAAAATAAATATTGGAAAATCAAATATTTGATCGTAGGACTATTTCAGGATCAAATATTTGATGTTTATGATCATTATAAGGATCCAATTTCGTGCAAAACCAAAATAGTATGCTTTAATATCAAATTTTGACAAAAATAGAAGGTTTCTTTCTTCACTTCCAAACAACATAAAAATCCATCAAAAAGGCCCAAGTTTTGACCTAATTTCAATCTCCTACAAACACACAACAAGACCACAAAGCAAAGGGACGAAATTCTGAGCCATACAACCCTTATAAACTTCAAAAAAATCAAGAACAAACTCCAATTCAGTTTGCACTCTCCAGCCACTTTCAAGAAGTTTTGAATGTTGCAATAGCTTCCTTAAGATGATTAGAACATGTATCCATCATCTCATCATCAAAAACCTCATGAATTGCATAAACTGAATCTTACTTTTGACATGAATTCTTGATTTTCGATTTTGATAATATGTGCATTCTAACTTGAATTTGATTGTATATTGTTGCTTATGTTGATATTTCGATGCTTTCTGGGTGGTTTAATTTGATTTACAGTACATGTATAGCAAGATGCCATGGCTAGGGTTTATGAGCTCGAATTTGGGAACTCTGGTTTAAGACGATTTCGCACCAAATTAAGGACTTTAATGGACTCATGGGACGATTTATAGTTGATTTGTGTCTTTAAAAATAATTCATCGTGTTTGTTTGATATTTTTGAAAACGCAGGTACTATAGTGACAGACAAAACCGTCACTATAGGTTGTAGCCACGAACACAAAAACTGTAGGTAAAAGCTATAGACGGAGGAGGAAGAAGAAGGACGTTGGCACGTTGTGATTTTTCAAATTTAATTTAATTATATATTTTTGTTTTTCATTTATTAACACACGCAGGTGGTAGCTCAGTTGGTAAAAGGTTTCCTCTTATCACCTCTGGGGGCGGGTTCGAATCCCAACCACCCTCCCCTTTGTTTTTGTGATTTTTCCTTTTGTTTTATGTTTTCTTTTTAATTTATTTTTCATTTTTCTTTTATTTTAATTAATAATTAGTAATTAGGATTAATTATTCATAATTTTTCTTTTAATTAACAACTAATTTTTTTACTAATCATTATATTAATAAATTCAATTATTATTTTTTATTTTGTAAATAATAATCAAAATTAAACTTTATTTTATTTAATTATTTAAGAAAATCACAAAATGTTTTTTAATTAAATCAATTAACCAATTTTCTTCGATTTTTTTAATTGATTAGAAAAACTTCTTCTTTAATCTTTTATTTATTTATGCTATTAAAAAAATATATAGGATTTACGATTCATGTAAATTTATTTTCTCGCATTTTTTAATTATGTAATTGCTCCCGGTTTGTAATAGTTAATTAGGGTTTTATTTCCGCACTTTTATTTTCTGCATATCCCCTAAAAATAAAAAATGTATCCCCCTCCCCATGATGTAATAGTCTAGGGTTTTATTTTCGGCTTTTTTATTTCCGTTAAATATTAACTGTGTGGTTAGTAATACTAGGGTGTGAAAAGAACGTATGAAAAAAATAAACAGACTTAGCCCATTAATTTCTAAGATAAATATCTTAAATTTACACACTTCATTCACACACGTAAGTCGATCGTTATACGATCGCCATCAGCACCCCTAGGATTTCTCCTCTTTGTTGCCTTACAATATGGTCAAGTCCCTCGAATGTGGGGTATCTTAGTAAAGTTGCCTACGAATAAAAAAATCATCAAGTCCCTACGATATAAAGATCATAGTCTCTCATTGTCCCTTCGAGTTGCCTTCGAATAAATGATCTCGTATCTCGATTACCCTACAAAAATAATGATAATCCCTTCGAATTACTAAGACACCCCTACAAGGTTGCCTTCTATGACCATATGATGACCCTACGCCCGTCCCTTTAACATTCAAGGATAAGACTACTTACTAATTAATAGTAAGGACAGTCCTACCCCTAAGGAAACTAAATAACAAGAAAGACCTTATAGTTTAGGGTAAGTAGTTCTTAAGTGCTTGCTCACTCCTTTTTCAAAATACTCTTTACACCTCACATTTTCAAAAACTTTCCAAAAAACACTTTGTATACATTCATACGAGAATCATTACAAAGATGAATTTTTTTCTAAATACACCACCACTTTTTTTTAAACAAAAGTAAAGTGAGGTAAGCAGTTAAGAGCCCGTGGGTAACCATGGATACAAAGGGTGCTAACACATTCCCTTTGTATAACTTACCCCCGAACTCAAATCTTTTTCAAAGGTCTATCCTGTTCTTTTATGCCTTTCTTTATTGGATAAAATAAAAGTCGGTGGCGACTCTTGCTATCCGCAACATAGTTTTTGTGAAAACAAAAACGCCTAAGTCAGTTCTCTCACCATGTTACACCTGGTTATCTTCATAAAAGACTGTATTTTTGTAAATGATGTCATCTACTGGACCACGCTGTATTTTCTTTTCCAACCTCTGTTTCAGATGAGCAAAATTTGACCATCGGGTAATTGAGAACCGAGTAACCTCGGTGTTTCGAAAGTGGAACCCAGATAGGTTACAATCGAATATTTCGCCATTTATATGTGCATTAAGCATATATTGCGGTGATTGAGCCATACCTCAAATACGATGAATCAATGTGATATGTTTAATGTTGAAAGTTTTTGGTACATTGAAACATTGAAACATACCTATAAATAGAATTATTGTTGTACTGTTTTCTTTTCTGATATTACTACATAATACTCTTATTTTATTCATATGCAAGTTTTGTACACCCTATTCAATTATTTTTCCTTGCAAATTATAAGATCAAGGAATCACACAACCTATATAATATGTAACCTACAAAATATAATATTGGCTTAGGGAATCATATTTACACCTATTCAATTATTCTTTCCTACTAAAATAATAAACAATACACCCATTCAATTATGTTTTTGTACTAAAGAAATAATCAATGCACCCATTCACCAATCAGATTGGCTTAAGGTTTTGATATTAACACCCATTCGCCAATCCAATTGGCGAAATAATACAAGCATTCACCAATCAATACGGCGACTGAGTCAAAGGCATAAAAAACTAAATGCAATGGTGTTGCACCCAAAAATTTGCCCTCTCCGAATCAAGGAATTGTGTTCCAAGATGTCCCAAGAGGTTCACAAGGTTCACAAGGTACCCCAAGAGGTTCACAAGGTTCACAAGGATCACAATTAGTCAGAAAGTTTGACAATACCCTCAGGCAAAACATCCTCCTAAGCAATACACCCTAAACTAGGGTTTTGAATTTCATCAGGCTAAATGGACTTTCAAGGATTCAAGTGAGCTTCATAACATCCCACATGTGTTCAAGAATCCCCATGTCAAGTTTCAAGGCTTCACCAATAAGTTTGCCCAGTCAGATGATCAGATATGCAAAAATCAGTCAAGGTAGTTAAAAAGTCAAACTGAGGTCAACTGTGGTCAAATTAAAGTCAAACTTCAATATTTTTTGCCAACATCAAGTTTATGAAGTAAAATTCATCATTTGATCAAGGGTTGATCATGATTCATCAAGGAAGTTTCAGATCATCAAGAATCAGGAGTTTCTAAATTAGGGTTTTCTTAAGGAAAGTCAACTGAACTTTGATCAGCCATAACTTTCACATGCTTCATCAAAAATTTCCCATCCAACACTCATTTTGAAGGAAATTGAATTCTCTAAAACTTTGTGTCTCACAAGCCAATCCCAAAAAATGCTTCATTTGGAAGGTATGAGCTAAAACATTATAGGTCATTTTAAAAAACAAAAAGTCAACATCTTCCAAAGGGCATAATTTGAAAATGGTAAAGGATATGGACATGAGACAAAAGAGGTTTGTTAGAGGACTCTTTAAGCTTTCCAAAATGTCCAAGAACACCTTCATAGCCTTAAAATTGAGGGATTTGTGCCTTTGCAAAGTTGAGAAATTTTTGGGAGGTATGTGAAGCAAATGAAGCCTTAAAACCAATTTTTGTCAAATGGGCCTACCAAATTGCCATCCAATCTTCATGATATCCTCAAGCACGACCCAAACCAAGTATTATCTGATTTTTTATTTTTTATTTAGTATTTATTTGAATTTTATTAATTAAAATGCAAATTAAATCAAAATCAAATATATAAATCAAATATTTGGATAGGATTGTGGTTCTAGAAGATCATAAACATCATTTAACTTGATTGGATACACTCCAAATTCGTGCAAAGCTTTAAGAGTATGAAAATATTTGATTTTTCTTACTTTTAAGATCATATCTTTCTTCACCATCAAGGCATCCAAAAAGCCCAACCATTCTTCACTTTCTTAACCTAATTCTCTTCACTATAAGATCACAAACCTATTACAATAACAAGGGACGAAAATCAGCAGCCAAAGAGGAGCTTCAAACTTCCAAATTTTCACAAAAAATCTCAATTCAGATTCTCATTTGCAGGCCATATCAAAGTGTTTTGAAGGTTACAACATGTTCCTTGAACATCACTGATGTTATCCCAATCATTTGCATCATTCAAACCATTCAAGAATGCATAAACCGAATTCACATTTGAGCTTGAAATCGTGATTTTTCGATTTTTCTTATATGCGCTGTATAAATGGAATTTAATTGTATATTGTTGTTTATATTGATGTTTGCAATGTTTCTGGTTGGTTTGATTTGATTTTTAGTGCAGGATTGATGGTATACCATTATTAGGGTTTCGAAGGTCCAAAATCAGGGACCCTAGCTACGAGTGATTTCGTTTGAAATTGAGGCCTTAATTGGACTTAGAGGACATGCTTTGATTGATTTGAACCCTTGGAATGAATTTATATTGTGTATTCTACGTTTTTGAATTTCCAGGACCTATAGCTACGAAGAGAATCCGTCACTATAGGCTTTAGTGACGGAAAAGTGTCACTAAAAGTCTAAAACGACAGACAGAGGAAGAAGATGAAGTGTGGCGCGGAAATTCAATTTGAATATTTGTTTTATTTTATTATTATTTGTTTAGGTTATAATGTCAAAGCAGGCTGGTAGCTCAACTGGTAAGGCATGCGCGTGTGGAGACCAATGAACCTGGGTTCGATTCCCAGGTTTTGCAACTTTTTGTTTTACTTCCTCATAATTATCAAACTTAATATTTATTGATCAAGTGGCGTTCATTGTTCACTAGCACGTGCTAACCCAGTGGTCTGATTTTGTTATGGTAAGGGGGAGGTCCTGGGATCAAAACCAGGCCTCTCCACCTTTCTTTTATCACTTGTTTATTTATTTTATATAATTAAATATTAGTTAATTTATTTAATATTAAACTATTAATTTTATTTAAAATAATAATTAAACTTTATATTTTCATTAGTCTCATAATTTTTCTTGATTAGTCATTTTAATTAATTTTATAAATAATTTTGTATATAAATTTTATTATATATAATTTGTAAATAATTTTTTTAAGTTTTAGTTAATTCTCTAAACCTAAAATGTTTAACCCTAATTTTCTTAATTAAAATGCTAACCCTAATTTTTCTATTAACCCTACAAATTTAACTTATTTTTTCTAAAACCTAATTAATATATTAACCTTTATTTTTATTATTATGTAAATAATTTAATATTTTTTTTCTTAATAATATTATTAAATTGTTATATTTTCTTAGTTAATCTCTAAAAAATTTCTAATATTTGTTTAACCTAAAAATAATTTCTCTTTTAAATTTTAATTTTGATTTCTTTATTTATTATTATTATCATTATTATTATTGTTATTATTTTATTATTGCTATTATTTTATTATTGTTTATTTATCATATTTTTATTATATTTATTACTATAATTTTTATTTGATTATTATGTATCTGCTAAAGCCATGTAATACTTGTAGGTTTATTTTCCGTCTTTATTTTATTTCGTAAATATTTTATTGTATGATTAGTAATCTTAGGGTGTGTATAACCTAAATGTGATTAAAAATAATTTAGAAAATTAATTTAAATAAGATAAATACTTGAATATAAACACTCACACACGTAAGTCGATCTTTGATCGCCATCTTGCACTTCCTAGGTTACCCCTCTCAGTTGCCTTAAAACAAATGGTCAAGTCCCTCGAATATAGGGGTGTCTTAAGCAAAGTCCCTTCAAGTATAAATCATCAAGTCCCTACAGTTTAAAAGATCAAGTCCCTTCGAGGTTGCCTACAGAATAATGATCTTGTCCCTTCGAATAAATGATGATAGTCCCTACGAATTGCTAAAGACACCCTTACCTGTTGCCTTCTACGATCATACGATGACCCTACGCTTGTCCTTTCACATCCAAGGTAATGACTACCTATTCCTTAATAATAGGGATAGTCTTACCATTGAAAGAACATACGAGAACATGAAAGACTTAATCTAGGGTAGGTATCTCATAGTTACTTGCTCACACTCTTCAAAATTACTTTTACACCTCACAATTTTTAAACTAGGCTCTGTATACACCCATACGAGGGTCATTACAAAGTACTTAAAGAAATTTTTCTAATCACACACTACACTTTTCAAAAACAATTTAAGTGAGCTAAGTAACTAAGAGCCCATGGATAACCATGGATATAAAGGGTGCTAACACCTTCCCTTTGTATAACCTACCCCCTGAACTCAAGTCTTTTAAAATAGGTTTTTCCTGTTCTTTTATGTCATTTCCTTATGGATAAAATAAAAGTCGGTGGCGACTCTTGCTATCCGCAACATTTATAAAAAGTCAGTTATCCCACCGTGTTACAGAACTGGCGACTCTGCTGGGGATTTAATAAAAGAGGGGTACCCTTAGGAATTAGATCACTTTAAATTGTTTGCTTTGTTTGCTTTATATTACTTATTGGGCTTTATGTGTGAAAGATTCTAACCCGGATCTAGTGTACCCTAGGTAAATGGCAATAGACCAAGGAAACTGTACGGCGTATACCGATATGGTTGATCTGGTGGCCATAGTTAGTCTGACTTCTTGGTGGATGCTTATGTTCCTTAAGTAAGTTGAGGATAATATGAGGCTGCCATATGTTGTCAATGCCATTTATCGAGTCATCTCTCATATACTCCCCTCTTTCTTTTCTTTCCCTTATAGAGTGGTGGTTCATATTGTTAGTAAGGTGGGATTTGATTAGGCTCATTCTTAGGTGTTGGAGTTCCTGATTTGGTATTAATTTCCTCCCTAGATTTATGATTACTAGGTGTAGTAACATTTATTTTTGACTTAGTCCTTACAGAGTTTAGTGGAAAAGTGTTGCTAGTCTTCTTTTTACTATGACTTCCTTTTACTAATTTATCCTTGAGGTTTTCTATCGGGGCAGCCGCCTCAAAGGTTGTTGTGCTAATAGGTATTGGTGTAAGCATTGTTATTTTTATCCTTAATTCCATATTTCTAAGTACTAAGGACTCTATAGAGTTGTTTGGTTTCACAAGGGTTTCATAAACAAGAAGGACACGATTTCTAAATTCCTATTGTAGGTAGTTTGAGTTGTTACAAACCTTCACATCACAAATTCTAACCTAGAGAGAGCTTGCGAATTAACGAAGTTTTCTACTAATATTTCAAGGTTTGGTTTATAAGTATATTGTGGACCCTTGAAATACTTTAATTGGTGGTTGTAAAAATTTGGGTTAGTCATTTAAAATGCCTTAATCTAAACGAAGTGACAACTAGGTTACGATATTTTGATCTAATTGGTCCCCGACAATGGTGTCAAAAACGTGATCAGGCTCTTTCTAAGCGATTATAAATCTAAATATAAGTGCACATCCTTTCGTGTAGTTTTAAAACATATTGATCCCATAGAGATCAATAGTCAAAACTTATTGTTACTGATTGCTACAGTGTTTATTTAAGGCAAACAATAAAGGAATTGATTGCGATAGTAAAAGTGGATTCGAATAAGAAGTTATTAAATAAAATTGGACATACAATGTTGTGATACGTTTTTTTTATATATTAGCATGTGGTCTTTGCCCTGATCCATCTGATTCTGTAATCTTCGTATGGGTAGTTGGTTGCGTGAACTGTCAAGCGCGTGAGGAAGAAGTCCCCAACGACTATATTTCCAACGGTTATATTCTCAACGACTATATCGTGTTAGATTCTTTACTGGACCTTGCTCGAAGCTGGACTAGATTGGATCTTGACCGACGGTGGACTAGCTGTCTGTCAAATCCAGAATAATATAAATGAAGCAATAGTATGGTATACAAGAAATGCCAACAAAAGACTTAAATTAACCCTAACAGAAAGATATTCAACCCAAAAGCACATCCATGTTAATTGGACCGACTACATATAATAAAATTGTCGTTGCCAAATAGCGTCATGGTGTCTTTAGATCTTTTCTTTCCATTTTATAAAAACTTATGACTATGGTGAAATAAGTGGGATCTAATTTTAGTTTTTGAATGAATGATATGAATATTTACAAAAATTAGTTAAGTGATTTAATTTACTTGAAAAATGTAAAATAATATAAAAAATAAATGAGGTATATTTGAGACACTAAAATAAGTATCATAGATACGTGGATAACAGGTCTCTGGTTGGACGGGTTCAAGCCTAAAAAAGATATTCAATCAAAACCGCAATTGAAACCATAAGATCCATTTTCGCCCAATTTCATTATCGGGTTGGGTTGAAACAGATTGCGGACAAACATGGACAGTTTAGAAAAATTAAACTTTGTACCCCTATCTCTACATAATTTCAAATATTCTATTTTTTTTCATTTCAATATTTATTTAACTATTTTTAACTTTTAACGCGAAATCAGATCAAAAAAATATTATTTTTTTACATTGGACGAGACGAATCGGAAGTACCATGAGTAGGTTTTCCGGTTAAGAAATTTCAAAACCGAAGTAGACAAGATAAGTTATCTGATTCACAAAAATCCTTCACCGAAAGTAACACGCTTGTGTTATCCGATTTAGGATTTTCTTAACCAGATGTAGCTCTCTTGTGTTTTCTGGTTCGTATATATATATATATATATATATATATATATATATATATATATATATATATATATATATATATATATATATATATATATATATATATATATATATATATATATATTAATTTTTACAATATCATTAAATAAAAAATTAATTAGTAATAAATATGGATTTTGTGATCATTAATTTATTTTAATTGTGTTAAAAAATACTAACTAAGAGAGAAATAAAAAAACGTATAGTATATTAACTTTTCTTGTTTATTATATATATATTTTTCCAAATCGTTTTTTAGTTCTAAAAGAGTTTTTTTCCAATAGTAATAAAATATACCAAATGATAATTTTTAATAAGTTTCAAAAGAATAGGAGGAGTTGTTTTTGTTTTGTTTTTATTTATTTTTATTTTATATTTATTTTCATATCTAGATTTATTTAATGTGTGTTTAAACTTATATATTTTTTACAAAATAAAAAAATCTAAAAAAAATTTAATTTTCTTTTTAATCTAAAATTCAAAACTATAAGAACAGGAAAAAAAATTGTTAAAAAATTATAAAAATTATCATTTGGTATATTTCATTACTATTTTAAAAAAAATTCTTTTAAAACTAAAAAGTAAATGTGGAAAAATATATATATAATAAACAAGGAAAGTCAATTTACTATGCGTTTTTTTCTTCCTCTCTTAATGATCACAAAATCCACATTTATTATTAATTAATTTTTTATTTAATGATATTGTAAAAATTAAAATTAAAAAATTAAATATATATATATATATATATATATATATATATATATATATATATATATATATATATATATATATATATATATATATATATATATATATATATATATATATATATATATATATATATATATATATATATACGAATCGGAAAATCCAAGAGAGCTACATCCGGTTAAGAAAATCCTAAATCGGATAATACAAGCGTGTTACTTCCGGTGAAGGATTTTCGTGAACCGGATAAATTGTCTTGGTTACTTCCGGTTTTGAAATTTCTTAACAGAAAAACCTACCGATTCGTCTCGTCCAATATAAAAAAATAATATTTTTTTAATCTGACTTCGCGGTAAAAATTAAAAATAATTAAATAAATATTGAAAGGGCAAAATTGAAATATTTGAAACTATGTAGGGATAGGGGGACAAGTGTAGAGATACAAGATTTCAGATTAGCACCAGACTAATCAAATTATAAGGTCCATTACTGATAAAATTTCAGTAATAATTCTAGTTGATACATTTAGAAAAGTCTTATATCCTTTCATCAATCTGCAAAATAAATAAATAAAAAATATATAAATTATAAATAATTAGAAATAAATTAAATTCAATGAGATATAAATTATACATTAAAACAAAATTGACCTTAATTATGTTCAAATTCAACCTTCAAAGTTATAATAATACAAGAATGCACAACTAATTTCAATACATAATGCATTCCTTCTAATAGGACAAGTCATAAAAATTCCACGGCTACAAGTAATAGCTATGCTATGTTGAGTTTATGGGAAAAAGACACCATTCTTTAGTAGGTTCAATAATCTCATGTGTTTTTCAATTTATATCTTCTTTCTTATTTTTTCTTAATCTTACAACTTCAAATCTCAACTTTCTTTGTTGTCTTTCTAATAAAATCAATTGTCAATTTTCGCTGCTCATGTTGTCTCTATAAAAAATTGTCCACTATATATATCATCATTTTGAATATGCTATGATCAACAAATCAAGAACTCCTTCTATATCTCATTCGCTGACCAATTGTTTCCATGAACATCTCTATGAATTATAACTTCCTAAGCTCCACTGATGTTCTAACACATAACTATGGCCATGTTTGTACTAAAAAAGTCAAATTTGGTTATAATAGTAATTAGAGAATGTCCAGGAAGATTCAAATACCTGAAAATCTAATCATGACATGCAAGCTTGAGTTTCTCCTCGTACAATTTTATGAGATAAGAAAACTCATTCTCGAAACGTTTTATACACCTATCAAGAAACATCTCCTCAGTTATTTCAAATGGAGCAACAAAGCTAGCGTTCTTATTTCTCAAACCATTATCGAGAAGAAATTGCACAACTGTAGCCCTTGGAATGATCCTTTTTTCTAAACAGTAGGAAAAAATCCCGGGTCTTTTGGCAAGGGTCATAACATCCCAGCCCAATTGATTCACCCAAAAATCCATCACCGAATTAATCTTATCAATGGATGTTAACATACAATAAGGTTGTCTCCTAAACGCTTTAATGACATCTTCATCAGACCAACCCCATTTCTTAAAGACATCAACTTTCTTCTCCCACCTGGTTTTGTTTACCGATGTTTTTGCAACCAATGCTATACCAAAAGTTCTTTTAGAAGGATTAAACCCCAAATCCTTTACCTCCTGCAAAAAACTGGCCATTTCACGCATATGAATTGCCTGATTCCTGTATCGAAGAATTCCTTCAATATTCGAGTCCGACACTCCATTCTCAATCAGCATTGTAATGTTCTTCGGCACAAGCTTCTGATAGAGTAAATCTGGATTCCGAATTACCAAATCAATAACGCCCTTGTCTGATTTCAAGAATCTATAAAGCAAATTATAGGTTGGGATTGTATGATTCTCGAGGCTAGGAGACAAGATTCTAGACTTCTTACTGACCATGTTAATAATGTCAGAGCGAGAAGCACCTTTGGAGAGAAAAAACTCAAACTTTGGATACACCCTTATGTAGAGGTTACAGGAAAGAAGCCATGGTGACTTGGAAACCATGTAGCGTAACTGGGAATGAGAGAAACCGTAATCTGTGAAGAAGTCGAGGACAGAATCAGGGTTTTCGGTGCTTTTGAAACCAAGACGGTAGGTGAAGCAAAGTTTGGAAGCAAGTTTTGGGGAGAAATCGAATTTTTTGATGAGGTAGGAGACTTGGAATGGGATTGAGTCAAAATGGATAGAGGAGGATGGTATTGGTGATGGTTGTGGAGAAGATGAGCACTTGAGATAGAATAGGGTTGTGTTACTGTTGGGCCATGGATTGAACTTCAACATGCTTAGCTGAATCTCAAATGCTTCGCCCAAGGTTCATGAATGGGATGATGGACACAACACAACCGTGGAGAATCTAGGTGTCGGATAAGGTTGCGTTTGTGAAAGACAACCAGAGATCATGGACGTATGATTTACTTTCTAAAAATTGTTTTTATCTTTTCAAAAATTTAAAAACAATAGGATTTAAAAAATAATTCAAACAGATCCTAATAAAACAATTTTTATATTTTATTTTTAAATTGGGCCTAAGCCCATAAAATTTTAATAAATGAAAAAGGAAAAATAGGTATAAAAATGACGGAGATGAAAAGTCAAAACCTCAAATCTATCTGATTTTAAAATTAGGTAATTCTAATCGGTTTCTACAAAAATTCGGTTATTTATCTCGATGTACGTTATTCCACCAAGTAAAGTTAGAAATATCTAAACTTATCTTAACCAATTTTTTGGCACAGTGGTTACCTTCCCTGTAAACATGAGAAGCCAAAAAATTACCGTTACCAAGAATAGTGGTACAATTGTCCCATCTATTCCTGATCTTCCAGGGCACAGTAGATGGTTTATTGAGCGCCATCACAACTAAAGATGAGTCTGATTCTAACCAGAGATGTGTCCAACCTCGAACACTAACATGCTCAATTGCCAAAACTGCTCCCATAATCTCAGCAAAAATAGCATTGACAGAACCTAAATTACAAGCAAAAATTCCAATATGGTTCCCGAAATGATCTCTAAAAACCCCCCTACAAGCCACTTTTATCAGTACACCATCGGATGCTCCGTCCACGTTGACTTTAATCCAAACATTGGGAGGAGTGCTCCAAATGACTTATAAACACATCTTGGGATTAGCATGATTAATGGAAACAGAAAACTTTTTCAGTACTTGAAAATCCCTAATGTCCATAGATGAAGATTCTTTGAAAGAATTTCCTGCCATTTTAGAAGTAGCATAAATGAATGAGCGTGTATTTCTCCAATGAATAATCATGTTCTGAAACCACGCATGATTGCGAGCACGCCAAATGCCATTAATCATATCAATAATCGAAGCATGATACACCACCATACATTGCGCATCTCCAGATTTATTCATTGCCAAGAAACAATCATGCATATTCGCGAAACTATTATTTAAGTTAAGCATATCGCACATCCAGTTACAAATCCTTCGAGAATACTCACAATGAAAGAAAAGATGGGAGATATTTTCTTCATTATGAAAACAAAGGTTGCAAATAGAAGGGTTTGTCATTCCACAAATCCAGAATATGTCGTCCGTAGGGACACGCTTCTTCAAAACTCTCCAAAAAAGAATAGAATGAGATGGAGGGACATTTAGGTGCCAAATCAAATTACCCCAGACACACACGATTCTGCTATGTTTACAGTAAGCATAAGCATCATTGACAAAGATTTTTCCGCTGTGATACATGTTCCAACCAAGCCTATCATCATTCAAACAATTCACATATATACTTGAAACCATCTGCGAAAGATCTGGACAAATACAGATCTGGCCCGGAGGCAAGTGAAACGAATTATCGCGAAGAATTAAACTCAGGTCTGCCTTCAGAAGTGCCAGCTGTGCCTCATTAACCTGTAATGATATATACAAGGGACTGCCACACCAGTTATCTCGCCATAAGTTAATTTTGTTTCCCTTTCCAATAATCCACATTTAATTATGCATTAAATCTTCCAAAACCTCTGCACAACCTGTCCAAACAGAAGGAAAAATATGCGATTTACGCAACAAACCTTTCTGATCTTACCTGATCAGAAGGGCCTTCCAACTGTTGGCTGTGAACGTCACGGTTGATAGAAAGACAGAAGGGGTGTACCTGCAAGACACTCTGAAGCTCAAGTGAGTGTTGGGTAAAGAGATGGTAAGAGAGAGAATAGTTCAGAATACTTGACCATTCAGTAAGAAAGGGTATTTATATGTGTCCCCAGTGATGGGCCAAAGTTCTTCCTTGGGCTGGATTAGCTAGGCCTAAGAAAGAACTGCCAAGGTACGTGTAGGAACGTGTAAGACCTAGCATGTGGTCTTTTTCTTGGTCCAACTGTCCCTATATTTGGGGAGAGAAGGGCGGACAATTGGGTGACATGACATATGTTAGGGAGACACAGTCTTCCTAGCACACATCAGGTGGGTCAGATCATTTGCACGATAATATAGTTTGATGTCTGTGACACATGGTCTTTGCTCGACCAATGGATCCCCTGCCCGACTAATTGGGCCTCTGCTCGACGGGTTTGGGCATGTGCCTAACAAGGACTTAGAGACCCAGTCCAGAACAGGAGCCCCCCAAGTCGAAACTCCGGGGCGGAGTGATGAGTTAAGGAGAAGAATATCGGGCATGATTGATATGTCGAGGAATTGTGGACGACAAGGAGCAGGTCGTCGGGGGAATGAAGGCCTGATTAGTCACGCGGTGACGAAGCTCGTCGTCCAAAACAACGGGCTCAGTTCGAGGATATGGACGGCCATGTTCGGGGTGTGCGGAAAATAGTGTTTGGAAATTATGCGAGCTCTGACGTATGTCGAGGGAAATTTAATCGGACACCTACTGGAATCAAATGTCGGAGAGTATTACACATGCCCGATGACGTTTGAAGTTCTCCAGAATGACGTGTCAAGGGATTTAGTGTGTGACGCTTCGTTTCTAGCATTACGACGCATTAAATGTGGCCGACCTAGGGAACCCAGGTAATAATTGCCTAGGCGCGTGTTCCCACTTACCCCAGTTATATAAAAGGGTGGGGGACCACCTCATTTTCCTTTTTCGCTCTCCTCACACGACTAACCGCTCTTGCAATTTTTTTTAAACTGTGGGTATACAGACAGATACTATAGTACCCTGTTCATTGTTATCCCTAGAAAGAATTCTCATATATTAAAGAATTCTCATATATTATTCACTCTATTCTTTCAAGTTACACTTCTCTAATGTTAATAATTTAAATATTGAAATACTATCTTACAAGTACACCCTCCTTTTCATCAATTAGAGACTCTCATCACAATACCGAAGAGATTTCATGGAGTATTTTATTAGCACATTATAAATTTCCTTATTGAATTGAAATAGTAATTACAAATAAATTTTAAATTAATTCAGAACTGATCAATAACAGAGTAATTCTCTATTATCTTTTACACCACAAACATGGATAATGGATGTAAATTATTGGGGTGTGGATAAATATTTCCCAAAATATAAACAATGAAAGTTTATTATGGGCATCAAGGCTAGCACATGTGGATACTAACCATAATAGAGTCATTCTCTATAAATATAGGATGCATTAACGTAGATTTCATTTTTTAGCCAAATTCACACACATGCCACTTATCAAAACTTTTCCCTTTTACTCTGCCAAAAAAAGTAAAGTAAAATGCCAATTTATTAAGAAATTCTTCCACTCTTCATTTCAAACCCATCTCTCAAAAACAATGGAACCCAAAATAGCATTTATTCTCCTCCTCTTAGCCTTAACATTAACCATAGCAACTGAAGCATCTGGAGGAAGACGTAAGTACATCAGTTATGGTGCACTACGAGCTAACTGGATACCATGTGGCAAGCGTGGTCAGTCCTACTACGATTGTCAAAAGAGACGACAGGCTAATCCATATCGTCGTGGTTGCAGTAGAATTACACATTGTGCCAGAAACACTGGTTAAATGATTTGAAGAATCTTGAGAGAAAGATATGCATAATAAGCTTGTGGAATTGGTTATAAGTATTGTGATATAAGGTGGAAGAAACTTGGTCTATTTCTATTTCTATTTATTTATCTATATATGCATTATGAAGTTTCTTTATATACAAATATCCGTGTGATGTATTTTCTTCTTTGAAAATATAGAATAATAATGTCTTTTTCCTTAATATATGTAATTGTTTAAATTTGAAAGGTTTTCAATATAGTTTATTATATAGGTAACTCTATTCAATATTTTGTGATAGATAGACAAGAATTATATATATATATATATATATATATATATATATATATATATATATATATATATATATATATATATATATATATATATATATATATATATATATATATATATATATATATATATATATATATATATATATACCGACTTAGAGTGTTGCAGTGGAATAACTTAATAGAAAGAAACTGGAGTGAAGAAGAGATGAAGACAAAATGGAAATGAGTCAATAACATAAATAAAAAGAGATTAAAGAAAATTGCATAGAAAGTTATAAATGTTCGACCTAACCACCTAGTTTATTCTCTCCTCAATTTTTTGATTGGGACTTGACTTCTCTTACCTGATGAGGTTTTGGTTTTATAAGGCTTCTTGATATACACCATAATTAGAGAGATTGTTTGACTAAAGACTATCTAGGATTCCACTG
Source organism: Lathyrus aphaca (assembly GCA_963966055.1). NCBI lineage: Eukaryota > Viridiplantae > Streptophyta > Magnoliopsida > Fabales > Fabaceae > Lathyrus > Lathyrus aphaca. The sequence continues at coordinate 30,612,757 of OZ014519.1, read as the reverse complement.
AATGCCGCTTGACATAAGGTGTTGTCCTTAAGAAATTTGTTTTGGCATCTTGATCTCTCAAGCATAACAAATTGATCATCACTTTATATGACGACTTCACCTCCTAATGTAATTATTATCAAAGCCATATATGTCAACTGGTTGCATCTGGAGTTATATCTGTAAGCACATAGATCTAGATTATATCCTTTTTTAGGATCACGTCATATCTTTTAGTGAAATGGGCATTAAGAAAACAATGGTAAAGGATTAAAATAGTTGAACTCCCCATGACAAATATAGAGAGTATCCATTACTCACCTTAAGAGTGTATTTCTCCCTCTTTGACAATATTCAAAAAGCGAGAAAAGGATAAACAAACATGGAATATATACATGCACATAAATCAAGATATAAGAAGGAAAATATCATGCTTATTATAGACTTATTTCAAAAGAAATCAAAGTACAATAAATCAAGAAAGAGCTGAAAGTAAACACACTAGAAATAATAAAAGACATGAAGCAAGATTGCTAGTTGTTATAATCATAATTGGTTATTTCCTTCTCCGACACTTTTTTCTTCATGAATCTAACTTCTTTGGTGAACTTGTGAACAACTTGGGCGTTGTCCTGGGAGATTGCTACAAGATTACAAACTTTTCTTCAGAATTAAACAAACTGAAAATAATAAAAGATATTCATTGTCCTTGACATCTGCTTCCATCTTAACATTCTCTGGGATTCCATCATCAATAAGAAATTTGAATGTACTTAAGGCTTTATCAAAAAGAATTCCCAAACTAAAGAGATTCCATCTTTCATCAAAAGTTTGGTGATTATACTTCCATCTAGAAATCTTGTTGAATTGCTTCTTCGACATTTGAGCATATAGCAAATAGCTCTGTTCGGGAACCATAAATGAAAACTCTATCTCAACGAAGGAACCATAAATGATGACATTTGGATAATAATGATCTTGAACAGAGGCTCTGATCTCCTTTATAGTGGTACGAGATGGACGTGCATGATTAACACGTCAACACACAAGTCATTTCAATATTTTAGATGAGTATATTGTGAATTTTGTTTATATCGAGTATAATGAATTTCAGATGAATTACGCCTTGGTCAATTGGGCCTTTGCCCGGTCCAGAACAGTTGCCTCTAAGACTTTTCCAAACACTGAAGGAGTTGGGGAAAACCTTAAGTATAATTGACTGGCCTGCATGTTATGATCCGATTTCAAATAAAATTGAAACGATTGGAATTAGTTTTGAAAACGTAAGGGGAAACAGGCACATTTAATGTTGTTCCATCATTGAAATGCTTCGTCGCCCTTTCTCTGACACGTGCAATAATTTGGTTAGTTTGGGTATGACACAATTTACGGAGTACTTAAGTGTACTCGAGTTGGTGTGTCTACATGAGTGGAAATCTAGTTGTTGATTTTGTGATCCTTTCAATTGCCTTTGTTTATAAATACTGCGAATTTAAGATTTGGAATTTTTTGGCAACCTTTAGTATTCAGGTTTTTCAATCACTTTTCAGAGAAACGTCTCCATTCCTTTTTCCTTAAAAGTATTATTAAAAGTGATTCATTGTTCCCTTAAAGCTTTCACCTTCTTTCATTCCATATGTTTCATCAATCTCCCATAGCAAGGTACCCTTCTAACTCAAGTTTACTTCCAACATTTCCTATTTTTAGTCAGGATGAGCGATAATAATGTCGATTTACTGAGCGGTTCTAAAGTTGAATCTTCATCTGCTTCTGAAATGATGGTATCCCTTGACTCTCCTCATCCTTATTTTTGTAGCGATCCCATATGACCACAAATTATACCCATATTTGACGATTATAGGTCAGAAATGGTATCAGGTAATTATGGATAGTTAGACGGTCTAATATCTAATGTTGGTGGAAGAACACATCACGTTGAGGTCCTTATAACCCTCGCGTCTTGTCAGGAAATGAAATACTACCTAATTTGCAAAGGAGAGAACATGCAAGACATTTCATTATGTTTTGTCTTTAAATAATTGGTTGTGAGTCGAGCGACATTAAAGTGATGGAGCATTTAAATCTTCGAAACCAGATGAATGTGCTAGGGAATTATTGGATAGATGCAAAAGTAGCAAGCACTCCCTGGGCTTTGAGCACTAAGGTTTACCTAAGCATTTTTGTGATTGTGGTTAGCGATCTTTCAGAGTGGTTAGTCCTTCCAGCGTTAGGGGAAAATGGATATGTAGTTCTTATGATGATTGCATGGTCCCGTTTTACAAGTGCTTATTACAAGAATATGAGTTCGACTTCCTTTTTCTGAATTCGAGATAGTTGTCCTCAAACATTTAAAATTTTCTCTTTTCCTTAGCTAAGTTTTCGATCTTTACCATCTGTGGCGTACTTCCCTGGACAATTTTCGTCATTAGAGGCTTATTTACTTACAACCGGTCAATATTTGGTTCGGCCCATTACTGGATTGGGGTAAAGCCCCCTCACTTCAACAACTCACTCTTCTTTATATTATATCCATACCGATTCTTCTTTCTTCTGTCGGGTTTCGTACCCAAAGTATTGGTCCAAGCTCTAATTTAACTAGTTTTCTCACTTCTATGTACCAATTTAGGCTCTTTTTCTATGGACGAGGTAATGTAGAACCTCAAATTTGCCCTCTTTATTTTAAGCATCATAATACATCATTTGCATCATAAGCATATCATATATATAGCATTATAGCATGGGAAAATAAAGCATGACAAGCATCAAGCCCTAGCATGAGGCATATGGCCATCTGGGGAGGTATTGAAGGCCATCTAAGCCAAGACAAGGTTTCCAATGGATTTGTGGGTGGCCCATGATGAGCCTAGACTCCTTTGGCAAAGCCAAGTTCACTTGCAAAAGCTCAGAAGATTGCTTAATCATCACAAGTTTTAAGACAATGCAAGGCTCCTAAGCAGTGCAACCAAATTAGGGTTTTGACTTCAAAAGCCTTAACCTCATAATTTTGGCCAATTCTTTTGAGCAATGTTTTCTATATGATAAGAGGTCCTTACATGTCAATTTTCATGGAAAAATTCCAAATAAAAGTCAGTCATTGCCTTGGTTGCTTGCAGATGAAGTAATTGGTCAACTGTGCCTGTAAAAAGTCAACTGTCTGATTTCAAGGGGTCCAAGCCACTTTTTCTTGCCAAGGGAGGTCTTTACAATGTTATAAGATGTTTGGGATGATTGAAGATCAAGAATCATGGACATTTGGAGGGTTTTGTAAAAATGGCACAAAGTTGGTTTTTGAGATTTTCCAAATTTAGTAACTTTTGCCCTAATTTTCAAGTGAGCTTAGCATGATCAAAAATTCTTCAAATGAACCCAACCCAAACATGAAAGTTGAAGACTAAGGCCTGCCATTTTCAAAAAGTACAAGTACATTTTCATGGGATTTATGGTTTGAGAGATAAAGCCCTCGAAAATTTCATGCATTTTAGGGCAAAATCACATTTCCATGCACACACCAAATGCAAGAGTGCTCAAAACTCATTTCCAAGTGCTGGAATAGATCAAGTGAGGTTACTAAGTTACAATGCAAGGCATTTAGATGTTTTTGCTCAAGAGAAACTTGCATTTTGGTGCCAAGCATGGAAGTGGTCTCAAAAGTGCAAATTTAGCCAAATCATGAGAAGTATGTAATGGCTAGTTCTAAGGGCCAAAGTTGTTTATGTTCTGATCAAGTATTTGAAGGGGCTTGCACATGTGCCAAGAGGCCAAGCAAAGAGTGAGGTAGGTGAGCTTACCTCACACTTTTGCAAATGATGCAAAATCTCAAGAAAGGCTCGTTTATTCCAATTCCAAGTGCAAGGTGAGGCCACCATCCTTTTATTCATGACATATTAAGTTGTTAGCTCAAGAGAAATTAGAGGGTCCAGGCAGGGAATTTGACACATTTCACAAAATGCAAGTGCATGGGCATAGGAGATTTATGTTGTCACATGAGATGTCAAATTTTTACCAAATGGCAAGTTGTTGTGAAATGAAGTTGCAAGCCCATTTGTGTACAATTTGGAGTCATTATATCACAATGCATGGTATGAGAATGGTTTGGCCCAAAAGGGGTGCAGAAAGCATGCGTGGAGTGGGAGATATCTCATGAGGGGCATTCTAGCAAAATGATAAGAACAGCATGATACACTGATCCAAGGGCCAGTTTTCTTCCACTTTTGAATTAGGGGATCATAAGAGGTCAGCATGTGCAAAGAGAGTGGGAAGAGCACGATTGAATCATTCCACCACACACCTCATGCAAGTTTTGCAAAATCACCTCATGCACACTATTCTCACGTGCCCTTGCTTGCCAACCCTAGCTACTGAAAACACACCATATATAAGTGAGTTTCTTTCTTTGAATCGGCCAGAGGAGGTAGAATTTCATCAGTCTCAAGCTTTGGCTCTTGCTGCATTTTCTCTCATAACTCTTCATCCATAGCTCCATTCACAAAGCAGACCTCATATTCTTGTTCCTGAAGCTTCATAGGACATAGATCAAGCCTCATTTTAAGCTGGAGGAAGGTTCTTGCACCAGTCCAGTTCAGGCCAGAGTTCTTCAAAAAGCAAAGTTGAGGTGATTTTGAGGCTTCTTTCACATTTATTTTGTGAAAGGGGGTTGCTAGAAGATCATCCCGAGCTGGATTTTGGCTTTCTTGGAGAAATTTGAAGCTGTGTGATCTCAGGTATGCCTCAAATCCATAGGTTTATAAATGACTTTTGTGATGTGCATTATGATCTACTTGTTACACTGAGCATGTGGAACTCTTTGGTTTTGAAAATGATGTTGAAATGAGGTCGGGCTAGGGTTTTGAAGTTTCTAGATCCAAACTCTTTTGATTCTGTTCATACTGTGTGTGCTGGTTTACATGTCTGTGATGTTTGATTCATGTTGTGCTTGATTCGAGGATCATTTTTGATGTTTGGTTCGTGTGTTTTCATGGAGAAATGGAAGAGATATGGTGCTCTGATTTTGGTGTGTTGTTGCTGTTTGGTCCTGTTGCATTCGTATGTTGCAGCTTGTTTTTATGAGTTGAGGTTGAAGATGATGAAGTGGAACGCAGGGATTGGTGGGGTTTCTATTTTTGTCTTTTGTGACTAAACCCTAGCATGACCGGTTGATGTCAATGTTCACATGTTTTGTGCATTTATTTGTTTTATTTTTTTTATGAAGCATGTCATAAGTTTAAGGAATGCCTGAGTTTCTTTTGCCTCTCATTTTCGCATGGGCCCGAGGCCAACATGCTATTCACGCCCCCTGCTGGGTCCAAGTGGTCAAAGTGAACTGACTGACTTTGCTTTTCACACTCCTCCATCATTTTATTATTCTTTTATTTTCTTCCTTTTACTCCTTCCATTTTGATTATTTTTAAAATACTTCCCAACTTAGAAAAAATCCATAAAAATTCATGTGTATTTCTTAATTCATCTAGTTTTTTATCATATTTTTTTCAGATTTTTACTCTTATCCCACGTGGCCAAAATAAATCCAATACTAGGCATTGTTTTGTTGTGAACTCTCATGGACCAATCTGCCTTGTCCAATTTCTATCTTCCTCATCCTTTAAGCTATGAACCTCATTCTTTTTGCATTCAAATTCTAAGACACTCTACTATCTTCATGATTTATCTTGGATTTTTCATAAATTTCTTTGCTGGATTTTGATTGGGTTACTTGTGCATCAATTTTCTAAACCCTAAATGGTGATACCTTGCATCCTTGAGCTTCATTGACTTAGTTTGGTGCTGAATTTTTGCAAACCCTTTTGGATTCTCATTTCCTTGTGTTTGAAGAGTACTTTGCTGGTTGGGTAGATTTTTTTAGATGTTTGGATCTTTTTCTTGGGTATTTTCTTCCTCATCTTGCTTTGTTTTGCATACTTTGAGTCTCATAAGCTCTTTTAAGTTTAGAAGGGCACTTGTGCCAACTTCTCCTCATCTTTTGGGGTCCTTTAGAGGTATAGGGTTGTTCCTGGTCTTAGGATAGGGTTTGAGTTTCCTTGAGCTTTGGTTTTTGATTCTCCTTTATGTGTATTATATCCTTAAGTGTTATGCATGCCTTCTTTGCATTTATTTCACTTTTAATCATCTCAGTGTGATCTTGTGTTGCTTTGTTTATCATCTTTTGAACTCTTTGCCATGCCCTTATGCTTGTGTAACTTCTGACTTGTTGGTTCATGCCTTGGTTTTATGATGTTACACTAACCTTGCAGGAGCTATGGTAAGTGTGAGATGTGGGAATTGAGTTCCACATCTCCATCTCTCATCTCTTCTCATTTTGTTTATATGGACTAACATTTTCTTGTTGGGCTTAGGCCTTTCTCATCCTTTCTTCTATCTTCTTCTTCTCTTCTTCTTTCCTTCTTCGGTAGGATAGAAACCTCACTAACCTTTAGGATATCCATGCATGTGAATACTTAGGATTATTTTAGTTCCCCTTTAGAATTTTTCCTTTGAGATCCTTTGGTGCTCTCTCTCTTCTCATCTTCAAACTTAATTTTAATTCACTTAATAAAGGTTGAGTACTTTCATGTGACATGAGACTTTGCTATGAGATACTTGCACGCGCTTCATTTCGGGGCGAGGTGTGAGTCATCACTCGTGGTGGATAGGTCTTAGCATGAGTACCTCACAAAGAAAAGCTAAAAAACACTTCTTAACCAAAAAAACCACAAAAAAATACTTAATAATGGTAATAGGCAAGTGTGCTTAAGCCTTCACTTGTGGGACTAGCTTTGGGGATTTCCTCCATAGATAGGTGTGCCTCTTGCGCATTCCATTTCGGGATGATGTGAGATGTACACATCCCATTGAGTAAGACTTAAGTACACTCACCTATGCAAACTTTCACTCATAAAAGCTTCTAAAAAACACCAAACAAACAATAAGCGCCTTTCCTTCGGGAATTCTTTCTCATCTCATTCGCTTCGTACGCGAACTTGCTCCTACTTGTCATTTTGCAAGACGGTAACGCACTCGTCGTCCGAGTCTGCAACACCTGAGCAATGGCATAGGCAGTTCAAGCTTTAACTCACAAGCAATTTCTTTTATACCCCTAGTTAGGGGAACTACGGCGTCTCTGATCCTCATTATCCTGATGAGGTACGTAGGCAGCGGGGTAGGGCCCGTTCGAGCACAATCTTTATTTTCCCTACATTTTTTTCTCTTTGTTTTCTTATTTCAGTTCTCTTTCAGTTCCAGTTTCTTTTCATTTTCTTTTCTTTGCTGCAGTTTTCATACCTTCACCCTTTGAAACAGTTTCTTTTGCAAGCGTGGATCCCGTCGGGTACGGCGGACGATCTGGGTGCTAATACCTTCCCAGGTCGTAACCGACACCCGAACTCAGTCTCTTTGGTTCGCAGGATCTGTGTCCTTCCTTTCTTTTCTTCTGGTTTGTGCAGCATTACCATTCCCTTTCTTCGGGATAAAAATGCCTGGCTGGCAACTCTATTCTTTTTTTCCGCGCCACTTTCGCGTTTGTACCAGGATGAAAATCCGGGGAGCGACAGCTTGGCGACTCTGCTGGGGACTGCACACCAGGTAATCTCTGGTTCCCCTGTGAGTCTCTCCTAGCGCTTGTGTGTTGTTGTTTCATTGGGTGATGCTTGTTTGATGTGGCTTGTTGTATTATTGTTGTTTACAGTTTTTATTTACAGCATTATTTACAGTTTTCAGTATTTATTTTCCGCATCATATATATCATACTGGACTGTCTGGACTGGTTTTCTGTTTGGTGGGATGGGTGATACTGTTTCTGAGAAATAAGCCAAGTACCCGGCTTGAGTGCACCCTAGGATTAGAGTGGACATATTGTACTCGCATGTGGCATGATGAGTGGCGATGTGTTTCACGCCCAGATTGCGACTGTCTTGGAAATATCTTGTGTGGGGATTTCCTCCACTTCGGGATAGGACCTTGATAGTTATGTGCATCTGGGGACCGATCATTGAGGACCTTTGTGGAAACAACCCTCTCCAGTGGTGGCAGTGGCAGACCACATTTTGTGGCAAACCCATTCGCACCCGAGGGTCCACTGGGAACTCGCATAGGATGGCCTGGTTCTCTTATAGGAACTCAGTCAAAGCATCTGGTCGTATGACATTAGTACTGTATCCTACGGGCTGAATGTACTATTGTTTCTCGATTTCAGCGCTTGAAGCTGGGAACCTATAAGGGATGCTTGTTTTTCCCGGACTCAGCTGAGGCCTCCCTGCGTAGTACATAATGCCTAACCGATTCCCTGATTTGGTCATGAGCCATTTCTCGGAAATGGTGAAAGTATTATTGCTATTCGGCTTTGAGAGTCCGTGATGTTTGACCCGGAGCACACCCGTGAGATTGGGGATGGGTTTACAGGTTTGCAGGAACCCTTGACCTCATCTTACCCTTGTTACTAGTACAGTTCATGTTATGATACAGTTACTTTGGTTCCGAAGTTCTGGTTTTCTGGTTCTGGTATTCTTGATACTGTGGTCCAGAGATTCTCTTCAGAGGGTTGTGATTATCAGAGAGTGTGACTCATTGGACTTTTGGTTTGTCAGTTATTCAGAGGGACCTTGTCAGTGGCCAGACTCCAGACAGTCTCAGATGGCCATATGTCCTTGCATTTGCATCATCATTGCATCATTGCATCATTAATCATTGTTTTTGTTTTCATTCACAGGTTCATATATCTGCTCCCGGTTCCGGTATTCTTTTCAAAGATGGAAGATCCTCGCAAGCAGAATATTCACTTCAAGTTCTTTGATATCAAGGTTGGTTTGCTGAAGAAGATGGTAAAGCTGATTACACCCAACCAGGTAGAGAGATTCAGAAAAGCTTATGGGAGTATTCTTGATGTGGTGATAAAGCTAAATCCTTCAGAGAGGAGTGCCATTCATACATTGCTTCAGTATTATGATCCTCAGCTCCGTTGCTTCACCTTTCCTGATTTCCAATTGGGCCCTATGCTGGAGGAGTATGCTTTGATCCTGGGTGTGCCAGTTCAAGATCAGGTTCCTTTCAACTCTGAGATGAGTAGACCAGCACCGGAGGCTATTGCTAAGGCTCTTTATTTGAGTCCTTCTACTGTGAAGTCTTTGACCATTATCAAAGGAGGAGTGTCTGGGTTTTCTTTGGAGGCTTTGGTGAAGAAAGCGGGAGAATTGGCTGTTGAAGAAGAATGGGATGCTGTGTGTGCTATTTTGGCTCTGTCTATCTATGGCATCATTTTGTTTGCTGATATGGAGAAGTTCATAGATATAAATGCCATACATCTCTTTTTGCTGAAGAACCCAGTGCCTACCTTACTCGGGGATTTGTATTACTCAGTTCATTACAAAACTGAAAAGAAGAGGGGAGGTTTGGTTCGTTGCTGTGCTCCATTGTTTCACATGTGGTTCATGAGGCATTTGCCTAGTACGGGAGTGTTTAGTGACCATAGTTTGATATGGGCTCAGAAGCTGGAAAAGTTGCTTGCCAAGGATGTTAGGTGGTTCACTCAGAGGCTGCAAGGTGCACGTTTCATTACTAGCTGCGGAAGTTATCATAGTGTGCCTTTGTTGGGAATAACTGGAGGGATTAATTACAATCCAACCTTGTTAAGAAGACAATTAGGATACGCTTTGAGAGATGTGCCTGAAGACTTGAAGCTGACCCCTATTTTCTACTTCCCAGTGGAAGATAATATGCCCTTAGTGAGGAAGGTTACGGGAGCTTGGAAGTGCATTAAAGGAGAAGGAATAGCTAGTTTCGGGAAGTGCAACAATCAGACATTCCCAGAGTACGAAGCTTGGTTGAAAGATAGAGCCAGAAGAGTTTTGTTACCATTTTCAGCACCAGTTCCCCCAGTTGCTGTGCCCGTTGATACTGTGCCTCTAGAGGAATTCAAGAAGTTAGAAGCCCAGCTACATGCAGTTAGAGTTGAAAATACCGAGATGGTAAGCTTGTATCACCAAGCTAACAGGGCCAAGAAGGAAGCTGAGGAGAAGTTGCTGAAGATACAGACGACTTTGGAGGCTAAGGAGAAGGACTTTGCAGGAAAAGAAGCGCATTTCCGCAGGTTGGGGATGATGGAAGCCCAAAGAGAAGTTGAGCGCAAGAAGAAGTCAAAGACCCTCAGAGATGCTCGTCAGTCTATTGTCTGGTTGAAGGGACAAAGAGAGCAAGAGTTGAAGCAATATAAAGAAAAAGAAGAGTTCTTTGAATTTCAGATGGCTTACAAAAAAGAAGAGGTGGAGCAGGCCCACAGGATTCGCAGAGAGAAGACCCAACAGCTCGCAGACAGTCAACAAGCCCTCGAAGCAGTGCTTAAAGAGATTGAAGACCTAAAGTTGATGGCGGGAGTCAAGAAGGTCAGATCTGATGGGGTTTGTAGTGATGAAGCTTCAGGGCCCTTAGGCTTTGGTTCTGCTTCTTAGTTTATTTTTCTTGTATCTGGATTACCTACAGGCATGTTGTAGGAGTCCTAGTTGGCTGTTTCTCCTTTGTAAAGACTTGTACCCTACGGGGAATTCTGTGTTATTTGTCTGATAGGTTGATTTATGTTATAGTTTTTTCCATTATTTCTTGGTTCGCTTGCTGTGTGGTTTGAATGTGGTCTCTCGAGAAGGTTCCTGGAAGTCGAGGATCAGTGCCCATCTGGTTTTCCTTGCTGAAATACCGGGACCGGGGCATAAGCGACGTGTGATTGGAAACATAAACAACTGCATTGCATCCATATAACCTGTTTGTTGTTTTGCAGGTAGTGTCTCGGTTACTAACGTATTTTGTGTTTCAGGCACTATAGCTCCTCGAAAAGTTCGGGGGCAACCAGCAGTGCACAGATATCCGACCAAGACTAACAGAGAGCGAGCCATGGATCAAATGCAGGCAGATTTGGCAGATCTAAGGCAGAGAATGGATAACTTCATGACGTTAATGGTCGGCATGGGGCAGAATCAAGAACGGCTGCGAGAGATGGTTGAGAATCAGAACCGGAACGCTGCTGCTGCTGCAAATGCTGATAATCATACTGGTGCGGGCGCACGTCAGGGTGGAACTCCTGTTGTACAACCAGGGGCGACTGTAGTCAACGACGGGTTGCATAACATTCATGTCGACCACCAGGAGGACCAGTTCACTTTACTTGATGAGACCGAGGGTCAAGGGGTCGAAATGAACAAGAGATTCGAAGAGATGGCCGAGCAAATCATGGCTATTCAGTCCCAGAGTTCTTTGGGATTCGATATAACAGACTTGGGTTTGGTTCCGGGAGTCAGGATTCCGTATAAATTCAAAGTTCCTACTTTCGAGAAGTATAACGGCACTGCTTGCCCAAAGACCCATCTGCAATCATATGTTGGGAGAATTGCCGCGCATACGGACGATGAAAAACTATGGATGTATTACTTTCAGGACAGCTTGGTGGGAGCTTCCCTTGAGTGGTACATGAAGTTCAGCAGGGTCAATGTTAAGAGCTGGAAGGATCTCGCTGAGGCCTTCGTGAAGCAATACCAATATAACATGGACATGGCTCCAAATCGCACTCAGTTGCAACATATGGCTCAGACAGCCAAAGAAGGCTTCAAAGAATATGCCCAGAGGTGGCGTCAGCTAGCTGCCAGGGTACAACCACCCTTGTTAGAGAATGAAATGGCCGATATGTTTATGGGTACCCTACAGGGGGTATTTCTGGAAAGACTGGCGTCGAGTTCTGCTACAAAGTTCAACGATATTGTCATTGCGGGAGAAAGGGTCGAAACGCTTTTTAAAATGGGGAAGATACAAGACCCCGGTGCTAGTAGTTCAAATGGGGCGAGGAAAGCTTTTAGCGGACCTCCAAGAAGGCGAGAAGGCGAGACCAATGCTGTATTCGGCCGAAGCCAGGGCCGTGGTTACAGAAGACCTTATGAACATATGGCTGCTGTCACCATTCCTGCAGCTCCCGTACAACAGATGCTACCTCCACCACAACAACAGCAACAACAACAACCTAGAGCCAACTACCAGCAAAGACCTTATCAGCCGAGGCAGGCTTGTCCTGCTAACAGGGTGATTGAAGCTATTCCGATGACGTATGCTGCCTTGTTGCCGAGACTACTAGACTTGAACCTTATTCAATTAAGGACTTTGGCACCACCACCTCCTGGAGAGCTTCCAGCTGGTTATGATGTCAACGCGCGATGTGCTTTTCATTCAGGAGCACCCGGGCACTCAACCGAGAAGTGCAGGGCGCTACATCACAAAGTTCAAGATCTTGTAGATTCAAAGGCAATCAACTTTGCGCCACCACCGAATATCAACTCGAACCCTATACCTAATCATGGAGGGGCAAGAGTTAATGCTGTTGAGCGTGATGACAAGTTGAGTTTGGTACTGAGTATTGATGAGGTCAAGACGCCATTGAAGGTGGTGAAAGAGAGACTGTTGAAAGGTCAAGTATTTCCTGGTTGTTCTCTCGATTGTGAAGACTGTATAAGTGCTGTGAATGGCTGCGAGAAATTGAAGACGGGTTTGCAAGAGTTGATTGATGATGGGTCTCTACAATTTAGCAAGATTAGTAATGAAAAGGCTGATGATGTGTCAACCATTACTATATTCTACGATGAAGCTGACATGCCCGTCAGACAAGAGCCAGTTACTGTTTACGCTCCTCAGATTAGTCCCGTGACTATAACTGTACCTGGGCCAGTACCGTACACCGATGATAGGGCCATTCCGTGGCATTATGGTTCCGATGTCTATGTGGCGGGACAGAAGATGGAGAGTAGACCTGTTGCGGACCTGACCATTGAAAATGTAGGAGGTGTTGGAGGTTTTACTCGAAGTGGCCGTTTGTTTGCTCCCCCTACACTGAGAAAGGATCCTGAGGCCGAAGCTTCGTCCAAAGACAAAGGGAAGCAGATTGCGAATGACGAGTCAACTACTCCTGTGGCTGGACAGGGGACGTTTGAAAAGGAGGTAGAGGAATTTATGAGGATCATCAAAAGGAGTGACTACAAGGTGGTTGACCAACTGAATCAGACACCTTCAAAAATTTCTATCTTGTCACTGTTGATGTGCTCTCCCGCGCACCGAGAAGCCTTGCTGAAAGTACTTCAGATGGCTTATGTTCCTCAAGAGATCACTGTCAATCAACTCGAAGCTGTTGTTGGGAGTGTCAATGCTAGCCATGGCTTAGGTTTCACTGACAGAGATCTTACTTCGGAGGGAAGAAATCACAATAAAGCACTGCATATCACGATGGAATGCAAGGGCGCTGTTTTGTCTCATGTTCTTGTGGACACATGCTCTTCCTTGAATGTGCTCCCGAAGAAGGCGCTGATGAAGCTTAACATTGATGGGGTTATCCTGACGCCGAGTGATCTGGTGGTTAAAGCTTTCGATGGTTCAAGAAGATCAGTTTTCGGAGAGGTTGAGTTGCCTGTTAAGATAGGCTCTCAAGTCTTCAAGAGTGTCTTCTATGTTATGGACATCCAGCCTGCGTATAGTTGCTTGTTGGGCAGACCGTGGATACATGCAGCTGGAGCTGTCACTTCAACCTTGCACCAGAAGCTTAAATATGTGGTGGATGGCCAGGTCATCACAGTTTGCGGGGAAGAAGATATATTCGTCAGCCACCTGTCGACGTTTAAATATGTGGAAATGATGAGTGCCAAACTGCCTTTGATGAAATCAAGAGATATCTGCTAGAGCCACCAATTTTGATGCCACCAGTTGATGGAAGACCCTTGATTATGTACTTAACAGTGCTAGACAACTCAATGGGGTGTGTGTTGGGGCAACATGACGAGTCTGGTCGAAAAGAGCAGGCAATATACTACCTTAGCAAAAAGTTTACCGACTGTGAAACAAGATACTCACTGCTCGAGAAAACTTGCTGCGCTTTGGCATGGGCTGCTCGCCGACTAAGACAGTATATGTTGACCCATACAACTTTATTGATTTCGAAGATGGATCCAATCAAGTACATATTTGAGAAACCTGCTCTCTCTGGAAGAATTGCAAGATGGCAAATGATCTTGACAGAATATGATATACAGTATACTACTCAGAAGGCCATTAAGGGAAGTGTTGTTGCTGATCATTTGGCTCATCAAGCAGTGGATGATTACCAGTCAATGAATTTTGAGTTCCCTGATGAAGATATTATGACTGTTACCAAAGAACCTGGACAATATGACGGACCTGAACAAGGATCCCGATGGACTATGGTTTTTGACGGTGCCTCCAATGCACTTGGTAATGGTGTTGGTGTTGTGATTAGTTCCCCTGAAGGTTGTCATACCCCGATTACTGCCAGACTTTGTTTCCATTGTACCAATAATATGGCTGAGTATGAGGCATGTATCCTGGGTATTAAAGCTGCTATTGATATGAAGATTCAGTTCCTTGATGTATATGGGGATTCAGCCCTGATAGTAAGTCAGATTAAAGGAGATTGGGATACCAAACATGATAACCTCATTCCGTACAGAGAACATGTGTTGTCTTTGATCCCACATTTCAAAGAGATTACCTTTGAGCATATCCCACGAAGAGAGAATCAGTTGGCAGATGCTTTGGCCACCATGGCATCTATGTTTGAGATCAGCTGGGATGAGGAGGCTCCCAAGATTACCATTGATAGATTTGAAAAGCCTGCATACTGCAATGAGATTGACACTGAAGGGGCAGAGGAGAAGCCTTGGTTCTATGAAGTGAAAAGATATCTTGAAGCTCAGGAGTTCCCTGAAGGGGCATCTGTCAAAGATAGGAAGTTTCTGAGAAGGTTTGCGGCTAAGTTCTTTTTGAGTAATGGGATTCTGTACAAGCGCAATCATGATTCAACTATGCTTCGTTGTGTGGATAAGAAGGAAACTACAGAAATTATGGAAGAGATGCATGATGGGACCTTTGGCACTCATTCTAGTGGTCATACTATGGCAAAGAAGATATTGAGAGCAGGTTACTATTGGTCTACCATGGAAGCTGATTGCTATCAACACTCCAGAACTTGTCACAAATGTCAAATCTATGCTGATAAAGTTCATGTACCTCCATCACCATTGAATGTGTTGACTGCTCCTTGGCCCTTTGCCATGTGGGGCATTGATATGATTGGTGAGATCAAGCCTACTGCTTCTAATGGGCATCGTTTCATCCTGGTTGCTATTGATTATTTCACGAAGTGGGTGGAGGCAGCTTCATTTGCATCTGTTACCAAGAATGTTGTGGCTCGGTTCATTAAGAATAATCTCATATGTAGATATGGCATCCCTGAAAGGATTATCACTGACAATGGCTCTAATCTGAACAACACTATGATTACTGATCTCTGCACGCAGTTCAAGATTAAGCATCACAACTCTTCTCCGTATCGTCCAAAGATGAATGGGGCAGTTGAAGCTGCTAATAAGAACATTAAGAAGATTGTACAGAAGATGACTGTTACTTACAAGGATTGGCATGAGATGTTACCATTTGCTCTTCATGGTTATCGTACTACAATACGTACTTCAACAGGGGCAACCCCATTCTCCTTAGTCTATGGTATGGAAGCAGTTCTGCCCATTGAAGTTCAGATCCCCTCCTTGAGAATTATGAAGGATGCAGGCTTGGATGAAGATGAGTGGATTCAGACTCGACTGGACCAGATAAATTTGATTGATGAGAAAAGGTTAGCAGCAGTTTGTCATGGCCAGATGTACCAAAAACGAATGATCAAAGCTTTTAACAAGAAGGTTAAGCCAAAGGTATATCAGGCTGGTGACTTGGTAATCAAGCGTATCATATTACCACAGGGTGATCCTAGGGGCAAGTGGACTCCAACATATGAAGGACCATTTGTAGTCAAGACAGTATTCTCAGGAGGTGCCATGATACTGACTACAATGGATGGTGAGGACTTCCCACAGCCTGTAAACGCAGACATAGTTAAAAAATACTACGCATAAAAAGAGACCCGCTAGGTTGACAGGCCTAGGCAAAAATAAGGGCATCCCGGCAAACCAAAAGGGTTTGGGCAAAAATTAGGGATATATATAAAAAGATGTACACCCGGCAAGTCGAAAACCTGAAAAGGCGGCTTGGGCAAAAAAGGGTATCCCGGTGGATTGAAAACCTGAAAGGGCAATCCAGGCAAAAGTTAGGGATTAAAGCGTATGACTATGTCTCGTTTGGATCACCCATGAAATTTCAACCAGTTGTACTACTTATTCAAGCTCGAACAGATAAAGCTCGATTCAATCGTTTCCGTCTCAACAGCAAGCAGATGAGATACTTGAGTGGCAATAGTAGAATTGAAACTCAATAGGATTATTTCCCACATAGCTGATTCTTTTTGTAAAACTTTATGGCAAAATCCTCTTACTAGGGTTTATGTCTCCTTGTACAAACTTACCCATGTATGGGTCACTTTTGATATAAATAAATTCCATCTTTTGAATCCAGATTTACTTTTACCCTATTTACATAAGCGAAACGTCCATTGATTGAGTTTGAATGTATGTATGCCTTTGAATATGATTGATGTTTACCAGAAATGCATGTATGCTTTTAATATGATTGATGTTTACCAGAAATGCATGAAAATGCAGTAATAGTATTTACTAAGGACGAACGAGGGGAGGATTTCAACGAAGCTTCGTCGGTTCATCTTTACAAGACAGTTACAAAACCTTCAGTAGGACTAATCCATCTTCACAAAGTCTAAAACTCCCCTGGAATTTATATCCATCTCTTTTATTCTCATACGGATATACGGGAAATTACTTTCCAATAAAGGCACGGCGAACAAAGACGGGATGCTATACTTATCCTACTATCCCCAACAAGGGGAGGTGATATCTATCCTTACTATCCCCAGCATACGGGAGGTTATCTATACCCTGTTATCCCCAGCAGACGGAGGGTTATATATTCTTCAACAACGAATCGGGATTTATTTTCCCTGGCCAGCAGTTATTATACGAAGATATCCAGATATTCCCAGCAGTGTCATATCATACATACATCATTTACATCATACCATAACATACATATCCATAAAAACATAATACATTTACTTAGGTGCATCATATTATATATGCATACATAAAGCATAAACTAATATTATTATGCAAATGCTATCTTAATTATCCAACAAACAAACTTATGGTCTCCAGGACTGCTTTATTGTAACCTTAGGGTTACTTTATCCTCCTGATGAGCTTATTATTACTTTGGGACTGCTTTATTGTAACCTCAGGGTTACTTTATCCTCCTGATAACTTCTCATGACTTCAAGACTGCTTTAGAGCTATTGATTGCTCTATCCTCCTGAAGGCATATCATCCTATTACTTCAAGACTGCTTTAGAGTTATCATTGCTCTATCCTCCTGAAGACATATCACATTATTATTTCAAGACTGCATTAGATCCATCCAGTGCTCTATCCTCCTGAAATCATTACTTCAAGACTGCTTTAGAGTTATCATTGCTCTATCCTCCTGAAGACATATCACACTATTATTTCAAGACTGCTTTAGAGCTATCCATTGCTCTATCCTCCTGAAATCATTATTTCAAGACTGCATTAGAGCCATCCAGTGCTCTATCCTCCTGAAGTTACATTGTTATTTCAAGACTACTTTAGAGCTATCCATTGCTCTATCCTCCTGAAATCATTACTTCAAGACTGCTTTAGAGTTATCATTGCTCTATCCTCCTGAAGACATATCACATTATTATTTCAAGACTGCTTTAGAGCCAATCATTGCTCTATCCTCCTGAAATCATATCATTACTTCAAGACTGCTTTAGGGTCATCACTATTGATTGCTCTATCCTCATGAAGACATGCTCATACATCAGTATTACTCCAAGCTCCTGACAGCTCTCATTATACTACTGAAGAACTTTCCCCTAGTGGCATCTTTAAGCCCACTCAATCATGTTCAACCAACCCTCAATATCACTCCATGCACTGGTGAGTGCAAATTTTTGGGCTTTTGTGTTCAATCCCCTTCAACCTTCCAGGTTACGACTGGCAAATATACCAATCTAACCCCTCAGGTTTCAGAAAATTGAACAGGGGCAGCTGTTGCACCCCAAAATTTGCCCTCACAATACAAGACTTTGTGTTCTTGAAGGTTCACAAGGTTCACAAGTTTCTCAATGCTTATATAACCTTTCATGAGGTTCATGAAGCCCAAAGGTTGCTTCTTGAAGGTTCACAAGGTTCACAAGCTTGCTCAACATTTACATAACCTTGTATGAGATTCATGAGGTCTACAAGTTGCTTCTTGAAGATTCACAAGGTTCACAAGTTCTCCAACAACTTGCATAACCTTTCATGAGGTTCATAAAGTCCACAAGCTACTTTATGAAGGTTCACAAGGTTCACAAGTTCCATAATGCTTTCAATACCTTTCATGAGGTTCAAGAGGTCTACAAGTTACTTCTTGAAGGTTCACAAGGTTCACAAGCTTCTCAACATCTACAATACCTTTCATGAGGTTCATGAAGTCCATAGGTTGCTTCTTGAAGGTTCACAAGGTTCACAAGATTCACAATGATTATATAACCTTCCCTGAGGATCATGAGGTCTACAAAGCCACTTCATGAAGTTCACAAGGTTCACAAGCTTCACAATACCTCCCATGAGTATCACAAGATATTTTATGAAGATTCACAAGGCTCACAAAGTTCACAATTGGTCAAAGAAGTTGGCAAATACCTCAGACAATGCACCTCCTAAGCAGTGCATCCAAAACTAGGGTTTTGACTTTAATCAGGCTAAATGGACTTCCAATACCTCAAGTGAGTTTCATAACATCTTATATGTGTATAAGAACCCCCATGACAAGTTTCAAGACTTTTCTCAAAAGTTTGCTCAGTCAGATGATCAGATAAGTCAAAACCAGTCAATGCAGTTAAAAAGTCAAACTAAGGTCAACTGTGGTCAAACCAAAGTCAAACTTCATGATTTTTTGCCAACATCAAGTATATGAAGTAAAATTCATCATTTGATCAAGGGTTGATCATGATTCATCAAGGAGATTCCAGATCATCAATAATCAGGAGTTTCTAAATTAGGGTTTCCTCAGTAAAAGTCAACTGAACTTTGACCAGGCATAACTTTCACATACTTCATCACCAAGTCTCCATCCAAAGCTCATTTTGAAGTAAATTGGATTCTCTACAACTTTGATGTTGAAGGTTAAGCCCAAAAATGCTTCATTTGAAAGATATGATCTAAGACATTATAGGTCATTTCAAAAGTCAACAAAAAGTCAACAACTTCAAAAGGGCATAACTTGAGATTGGTAAATGATATGGACCTGAAACCAATGGGGTTGTTTAGAGGACTCTTCAAGCTTTCCAAAAAGTCCAAGAACACCCTCATACCTTTAAAATTGAGGGAGATGTGCCCTTGCAAAGTTGGGCAATTTTGTGATGATTTATATTGAAAAAGGGGGCTTAAAAGCAATTCTTTCCAAATGGGCTTGCTAAATTGTGACCCAATCCACTTCATAAGAGTTTGCACGAAATTAATTTAATTTATTCATAATTTTATTTATTTTATTTTTATTTATTATGATTTTTATATTAAAAAGTCATTTTAAATTCAAATAAAATATAAAATCATGCAAATAAATTCTAATTTTATTTCTAGAAACTTTTGAATCATATTTAAGTGTGATTGATACAAGAATTATGAAGAATCTCCAAAAATAGCAAGACTTTACACAAGATATTTGATTTTCAAAGGGCTATCTTTTTCAATCTTTTTTGATCCAAATCTTCACACAACCAAGTGATTTTTCTGACCTAATTCACTCATGTATATATACTTAACACAAACCTAGCTCATTGACGATTTTTCCAGCAGCTTCAAGGTGAGTTCACACTTCAAAAAAAACATAAGAAATTTCAAATTCGGATTCCTCTCCTCAAGGCAGAAAAAGGTATTGTGAAGACATGGAGATGTTCTTTGACCCTTCTTGAAGCAAACTCAATCATCCATTGCATCAAAACCATACAATATCATGCTAACCGAATCAATTTTATTCTCTAAAATTTTGTTTTTCGATTTCATATATCTAACCAATATTAATTGATTTTGGTGTTTGATTTGTGTTAGTTAAGACCTAGGGATACTTTCTGGATCATTGGATTAGAAGTTTAGGGCCAGAAGCTCAAAACGCCATTGTTAGGGTTTTAGAGCTCGAATTGGGATTCTGTGATTTAATGAATATAAATGAATTGTGATGACATGATAACTCTGTAAATGATGCGTGGATTACATTGGTGGTTTCAATTTGATAAAACTGTACAGGTAGCATGATCGTTGACATAAACCTAGGAAATCCTGTAAAACTAAATTCGCAGGTAGCTTTGCAAGAAAAATTGCAGCTGTTTTCGCAGGTAAATTGGAGAAGAAGAAGTCCTATGGCGCGCATTCTGATATTTGAAAATTGTTTAATAATTTTATTATATTAATGTAAGTTGATATCATCAAGGCAGCAGTGGTCTAGTGGAAAGATGCATACGCGTTTGGCTAAAGGGCATGGGGTCGAATCCTGTCCCCAGCAATGTTTTGGTATTTTTCTCATTTTATGTTGTGCTCTTAATATATTATTAGTGGTTGTGGTTTAATGAACAGGTGGGCTCTTCCAGCCGGGTGGTGAAGCGCGCGTTTGAAAGCATAAAGGTCCTGGGATCAAATCCCACCCCAGGCCTTTTGGTTTTTTTTGATTTTTTCTGGATTATGTGTTATAAGGAACAAAACAAATATCTGTCTCTCCTCTCTTGCCTGCGCGCCAGTGGCCTAGTGGTTGTTACTCTTGCTGGAGACCAAGCTGGCCTGGGTTCAAACCCCAGCCAGGTAAGTTTCCACATTTTTTTTTCTTTTATTTGTTTTTTAATATTATAGAATTAAATATGTTTCTCAATAATGAATAGATAATAAAATATGTTTGTTTTTCATTAATTTCAAAAAAATATATTTTCACAAGTTTTGTTTTTCTCTATATTCTATATTTAATTTATAACATGTATATATATATGAATTAGAATATTATGTATAAATTATTTTGTATATAGCTAAATCTTATTTTTTATAAACCCTAAAAATATCAAACCCTAATTTTTTAACCCTAAAACTATTTTCAAAAATAAAACCTAATCATATTTTTCTAAATATTTTTTTATTCTTTAATTGTTAATATAATTATGAAGTGAATTTATTTATTCTCATATTATAATTGTAAATTATTTTTCTCATATTAAATATAAATATAGTTCATGTTAATAAAAATTTAATTTTGCAAATAAAAATAATTGTTTGGTCATACTTCTTTTTTTTTTTTTTTTTTATATAATTGTTCATATATTTATTAATTTCTTATAATTTTGAAAAAAATTTGTTTATGGTTACTACTAATAATATTATTTATTTTTGCTTTACTAACTTTTTATTCATTAATCCCTTTTATTATTACTAATTGTTCTTATTTATTATTTAATATTATTATTATTACTAACCCATTTATATTTCAAATTATATTTATTTTCATTATTTTGCTAATATTTGCTTATTATTATTTACTAACCCCTTATTTATTTATTGTTAAAGTATTATTATTTGTTATTTATTTATTTTTACTTATTATTATTTGTAATTGTTTCTCGGTTGTAATTTTGTAATTATTTTAATTATCATTGCTATGGTTAGTAATTAGGGAGTGCAAAAACATGTATGTTGTTAAAATAAATTTAGATAATTTTTAATCTAAGACAATTAAATTAAACACTTCACACACGTAAGTCGATTTTAATCGCCGTCTCACTTCCTTAGGGATACCCCTCCAGTTGCCTACGAATAATGGTTAAGTGGGGGTGTATAAAGCAAGTCCCTCGAGTAAAAATCATCAAAGTCCCTTACGGTTGCCTTTACGAATCGAGTCCCTTTCGAAAAATGATGATAGTCCCTTATATGTGCTTATTACACCCCACCATTGCCTTCAAAAATCAAATTGTCCCTCACATGTCCCTAAACATCCAAAGTAAGGACTACCTACTCCATTATAGTAGGGATAGTCTTACTAAAGGAAAGAATAAAGAATAAGAAAGACCTTAAACATTAGGGTAGATTACTCCTAAGTACTTAAGCTCATTTCAAAACCTTTTCACACTTAAACAATTTTCAAACAAATTTTCAAACAAGTTTTTTACACATCCATACACGGATTATTATTAAACTATTCTGAAATTTTTTTTTTTTTGCTATTCACACACTACACTTTCAAAACAATTCAAAAGTGAGCTTAAGTACCTAAGAGCCCATGGATAACCATGGATGAAAAGGGTGCTAACACCTTCCCTTTTCATAACCTACCCCCCGGACCCAAAACATTCTCTTAAGGTCTTTCCTGTTCTTTTATAACCTTTCCTTATGGATAAAATAAAAGTCGGTGGCGACTCTTGCTATCCGCAACATTTGTTTAAAGTCAGTTCACCGGGTTACAGAACTGGCGACTCTGCTGGGGATCTATTTAAGAGGGGTACCCTTAGGAATTAAGATCATTATAAATTGTTTGCCTTGTTTGTTTTATATTACTTGTTGGGGTGCTCTTATGTGTGAAAGGTCCTAACCCGGATCTAGTGTACCTTAGGTAAATGGCAATAGACCAAGGAAACTGTACGACGTATATCGATACGGTTGATCTGGTGGCCATAGTTAGTGCGACTTCTTGGTTGGTGCTTATATTCCTTAAGTCAAGTTGAGGATAATATTGAGGCTGCCATATGTTGTCAATGCACTAACTAACTTTTAGAACCCTAGTTAACTCATCTTGGCCTTTAGAAAGTAGTGAGGTAACCGGCTTTGGTGCAGACTGAAGTTGGTTGACACTCGATACTACGCTCATTGAGATTCTAAACTTGGAGGGTTTTGGTTGGCAAGTAAGTTGCCTTCTGATCAACTACCCTTGTGAAGGATCAATGATATTGAGATCCCTTAGAACCCGGTTACTTTTGTAGGACAGGATGAACCATCTAACTTCAGGGGAGGGTACTTACCTTAAACCTCATGCAAGCCTTTAAACCTAGGGCTATGGTGTGACTTGTTTATGTGTGCCACATGTTTGTGATTGAGCATAATATCATGACATCATCATGCATCATGAGCATATCATTTTCCCTAACCATTTCAAGGACCAAGGGATTTATCTTTGTTCTTTGTTGCAGGTCATGGCTTCTGCTCGTAGAAACACCATCAGGATCAACTTTGTGGGTATACCTCCCAAGCTTAAAGAGTTGGTTTCTCAAGTGTCTGATCACTCCCAGTTCAACAAGAGACATGGTCACCTTTTGGATCTAGTCACTTCAGGGTTCAGTGAAGACATGATGAGTGTGCTGTTTCAGTTCTTTGACCCTAAGCACCACTGCTTTACATTCCCCGACTACCAGCTAGTTCCAACCATGGAGGAGTTCTCTAAACTTCTGGGTATACCTGTTCTTGATCAAAGACCTTTCACTGGCTTGGAGAAGGAACTTAAACCAGAGGTTATTGCTGCAGCTCTACATCTGAAGAAGTCTGATATTGTCCTAGAGACGAGAAGTGGAGTTAAGGGTATTCTTGCCAAGGTATTAGTGGATAAAGCTCAAATGTTCTTGAAGGCCATGAGCTATGATGCTTTTGAGGAGATCTTAGCCTTGCTGATATACGGCTTAGTATTGTTCCCCAATCCAGATCAGTTCATAGATGTTCATGCCATCAACATTTTCCTGAGTCACAATCCAGTGCCTACATTGCTTGGAGACATCCTGCATTCTCTTCACACCCGTACTACAAGGGCAAGAGGAACTTTGATGTGTTGCATACCTCTACTCTCTAGGTGGTTTATTTCTCACCTTCCTCGCTCAGTAATGAAGAATGAGCAAGGGTTCAGATGGTCCAAGAGGATCATGTCACTATCTCACTCAGATATTCATTGGTGCTCCAGATCTATGGAGAATGTCACCATCATTGACCGTTGTGGGGAGTTTCCTAATGTGCCACTTCTAGGTATAAGAGGAGGCATCACCTACAACCCATCTCTAGCTTTACGACAGTTTGGTTACGCCCGAAGTGATGGTCCACATGACATGTTGATTCAGGGTATTGTGTTTGATTATGACAACGATCTTCAGGGTTACCGTCAGAGATTCATACGAGCTTGGGGAAAGGTAAACAGGATTGACAGCAAGACACTGGAGCCTAAGTACACTATCCCTATGGAGGCTTATCTCAGATGGGTACGATCTCGTGCTCAGACACTCATGATGCCATATCCTGCCGTCCTACCAGTTATCATGGAACCTGTTGCTGAAGGGGACACAGCTTATACCATCCTTCACCCAGACATGCCTACTGATATGGAAGACTTGCAGAGATCATGGATTCAACTGAAGGAGCAAAGGGATACTTTCGAGGCTCATTACAAAACAAGCCAAGCAAGGATCCTAGAGCTCACAAAGCAACTTCACGAGGAACGAAACCTCAACTCATACCTCAACACAAAGAGGAAACGTCCATGGGAGACTTAAAACCCCATATTTTGTACTTATTTCATTTTCACTTTTGTAAGCCTAAAAGGCAAAACAAGTTATTACTAATAAAAAGTTACTTTCTTGTTTGTTTAAGCAAATTTAAATTCTGAGGTCCTTGAAAACATTGCATATGCATTCCCATATCATTTCATTGCATCACAGGTTTCTAATTGTGCACAGGTTTCTCATCTTCTCGCTGTTTATTTCAGCAATGGCACTTGAACAATCAGTTAAGGATCTTCAGGCACAGAATGCACAGTTCCAAGAACTGATCTTGAACCTATCCAAGGGGCAAGATGATTTGAAGGCACTGCTGGCCAAGAAGACTAAGAAGACTAGAAGGTCTGCTGGGTTGCTCAACATGGGAAGAAGGTTCAAAGGTCCTGTCAAGACCAAGGAACAGGTTGAAGACTATGAATCTGAAGAATCTGAGCAAGAGAGAGGCAGTCTCCACAACACTATGGGGGACTCTGATTCTGAGGCTAACTACTACCATGAGCCTAATGAAGACAAATTCAAGATGCTGGTGGATAGGATGGATGCTATGGAATTACAGAAATCATCTGGGCTGGATTTTGAGGATTTGAGTTTGATATCTGGGGTTGTGATACCCATTGGTTTCAAGGTTCCAACATTTGTTGTCTATGATGGGGTCTCTTGTCCCAAACTGCATCTGAGGTCTTATGTCAGAAGAATCCAACCCCACACTGCTGATAAGAAGCTGTGGATCCATTTCTTTCAAGAGAGCTTATCTGGAGCTCAATTAGAGTGGTATTATCAGTTGGAGAGTGTCAACATCAGAGACTGGAATGATCTTGCTGAAGCTTTCTACAAGCAGTATCAATACAATGCTGACTTAGCCCCCACTCGTATGCAGCTTCAGAGCATGTCTATGGGTGCTAAAGAAAGTTTTAAGGAGTATGCTCAAAAGTGGAGAGATTTAGCTGGAAGAGTTCAACCTCCTTTGACTGACAGGGAACTGGTTGATATGTTCATGTGTACACTGAATGGTCCGTTTTATAGTCATCTCATTGGAATCTCATCATCTGGCTTCACTGAGTTGATCATGACAGGAGAACGGGTAGAGAATGGTATTAAGAGTGGTAAGATCCAAGTGGGCACTTCTTCGTCAGGTGCTGCAAAGAAGCCTCCCACTGGAAAGAAAGAATCTAATGCTGTTTATGGTCAGCCTGATCGTAACAGAAGACATCAGTCTGTGAGTGTAGTGCATATTTCAAATCCAACTCCTGCAACAACAGAGCAGCCTCAAGGCAACCAACAGAGGGCTAGGAGACAGTTCACGAAGATCAACATGTCAATGGCTCAGGCATTGCAACACTTGTTGAAGGCTGAACTTATTACCCTGAGGGAGGCTCCTCAGAATCCCAATGTTACCTCTCCCAAGTACAATCCCAATGCACGATGTGCATATCATTCAAACTGTCCAGGACATGATACTAATAATTGCTGGGTCTTGAAGAACAAAATTCAGGATATGATTGATGCTGGAGAAATTGAGTTTGATCCACCAGGTACTCCAAATGTGATTACAGCTCCAATGCCAAATCACGAGAAGACTGTCAACGCCATTGATGAAGATATTGATGAAGATCTGCATGTCTATTCAGTTATGGAGTTGAGCACACCATTGTCTGTTATCAAAAAGAGGCTAGTACAAGCTGGGATCTTTCCAGGTTGTCGTGAAGATTGTCTGTATTGTACCTATAAGCCGGATAGTTGCTTCATCTTGAGAGATGGCATTCAACGTCTCATGGATAAGTATACTATAGTGTTTGAAAGAAGACCAGCATCTGTAGAAAGTATGGTGGATCATCTGACTCGGGGTAAGAAGATTGAAGAGGTTGATATGGTTGACAAAGTACCAGTAAGAATCACTTCAAAGGGTCCCATTAAAATCACTCATCAGGGCCCAATCAAGATTACTGCTGAAGGTCCTGTGAAAATTGTTGCTGAAGCCAGAGTGGCTCCTCTGATCATTACCACTCCTGGCCCTATTCCTTATACATCTGACAAAGCTGTGCCTTGGCACTATGGGTCTGATGTTTACATCCATGGTGTCAAGCAAGAGCCTTTATCTGATGTGCCTGCTGACATTGATAATATTGCTGGATCTAGCAAGATCACTCGTAGTGGAAGAGTCTTCTCTCCTCCAGATACTTCCAAGAAGGCAGTTACTCCTGCTGCTACTTCCACCACTGATGCTCGGGGCAAGAGTCCTGTTATTGAGCCTGTATCCACTGATGTTCCAGCTGCTGATGACCTCTCTAAGCAAATGGAAGAAGTATTGAAAATCATTCGCAAGAGTGATTATGACATTGTTGATCAGTTGGGGCATACTCCCTCAAAGATTTCTATGCTCTCCCTGTTATTATGTTCTGAGGCTCATGCCAAGTCATTGATCAAGTTTCTGAAGATGGCTCATGTACCCAGTGCAATTTCTGTTGACCAGTTTGAGAATTGTGTTGCCCACCTGACCTACGACAATGGGTTAGGATTTTCTGATGCTGATTTGACCCCTGCCAAGAGGGATCATAACAGGGCCTTGCATATTTCAATTGAATGCAGGGGCACTACCCTGTCTCATGTGCTGATAGACAATGGCTCCTCTTTGAATGTGTTGCCCAAAGAAGTCCTGAACAAGCTGAGTCCTGAAGATACTGTGTTGAAGCCCAGTAATATTGTGGTAAAGGCTTTTGATGGTTCTAGAAGAGTAGTGCATGGGGAAATTGATCTTCCAATCAAGGTTGGCTCTCAGATGTTTACTGCTACATTTTATGTGATGGATATTCGTCCTTCATACTCTTGTTTGCTTGGTCGTCCCTGGATCCATGGGGCAGGTGCTGTGACCTCTACATTGCACCAAAAGTTAAGATATCCGGTGAATGGAAAAGTTGTTACTGTCTTCGGAGAGGAAGAATACTTTGTCAGCCATGTAAATACCTTCAAGTATCTGGAAGTGGAAGGTGAATACATTGAAACTCCATGTCAGTCATTTGAAGTGGTTCCTTGGGTTGGTAATGATTGTGTAGCTCCTCCTGCTGTGAAGAAGGTTCCTGTGGTCATCAGAAACCCTCCAACAATGGCAATGGCCTCTCTCAAAGATGCTAAAGCTGTGGTGGATGAAGGTGGTTGTACTATTTGGGGTCAACTTCCTGATATTCCGTACAAGTCTGACAAGTTTGGTTTGGGTTTCACTGCAGAGTCCCAGAAGGCTGTTCGTCGTGCTCGTGCTGCTCGTATCACCAATCAAGGGGTTATCAATGCTGTGGGAGATCAAGATGAAGACTACAATTTGGATGCATGGATTTTTCCTACTGTGGATGCTGGACTCAATAATTGGAAAGCTGAAGATGTTATCCCTATCTCCTTTAGTCAGGAGTAAATACTATTACTGTGTTATGTTTTTAAATTTGTAATTTTCTGGAACAATTAAAACTTTCAAGCCATGTGCCTTACCCGGGGCACAATGGTGTGCTTGTTACGGGTTGTCATTTCATTTGCATATTTCATTCAATAAAATCAGTGGACGTTTCGTTTTCGTAAATATTGTGTTCCTTGTCTTTCTTTTCTTATTTTTGCTTTATCAGCTATGTGTTCTTACACACACCCACATCACTAAAATGCAGATCCTCATCCACCCTGGATCCTGTTGATAACAGTTCTACTATTGCCAATTACAATTTCGAGAATCCGATCTATCAAACTGAAGACGGAAATGAGGACGATTGTGAAATACCTGTAGAGCTTGCTAGGTTGTTACAACAAGAAGAGAAAGCTATACAGCCACATGAAGAGCCAGTCGAAGTTGTGAATCTGGGAACTGAAGAAAACAGAAAAGAGGTCAAGATAGGGGCTGATTTAGAGGACAGTGTCAAGATCAGGTTGATTCAGATGTTACGTGACTATGTGGAAATCTTTGCTTGGTCTTACGAAGATATGCCAGGGTTGGATACAGACATTGTGGTTCACCGTTTGCCAGTGAAAGAAGATTGTCGTCCAAAGAAGCAGAAGGTTCGTCGTATGCGTCCTGAGATGTCAGAAAAGATCAAAGCAGAGGTAATGAAACAGTTCAATGCAGGGTTCTTGGCAGTAACTTCTTATCCTCAGTGGGTTGCAAATGTGGTACCAGTTCCTAAGAAAGATGGTAAGGTACGTATGTGTGTAGACTACAGAGATCTGAACAAGGCTAGCCCTAAAGATGACTTTCCACTTCCTCATATTGATATTCTGGTAGACAACACTGCTCAGCATAAGGTATTCTCTTTTATGGATGGTTTCTCTGGTTACAATCAGATCAAGATGGCACCTGAAGATATGGAGAAGACAACATTTGTGACACAATGGGGCACCTTTTGCTATAAGGTAATGCCATTTGGTTTGAAGAATGCAGGGGCAACATATCAGCGTGCTATGGTGGCTTTGTTTCATGATATGATTCATCATGAAATAGAGGTATATGTGGATGATATGATAGCCAGATCTCAGAATGAAGAGCAGCATCTTGATCATCTGCATAAGTTGTTTGAGAGGCTGAAGAAATACAAGTTGAGATTGAATCCAAACAAGTGTACTTTTGGAGTTAGATCTGGTAAACTCCTGGGTTTCATTGTCAGTGGAAAAGGTATTGAAGTGGATCCTGCCAAAGTGAAAGCTATACGAGAGATGCCAGCTCCCCGTACTGAGAAGGAGGTTAGAGGTTTCTTGGGACGATTGAATTACATTGCAAGATTTATTTCCCAATTAACCACCATCTGTGAGCCAATTTTCAAGTTGTTGAAGAAAGATCAGGTGATGGAATGGAATGATGAGTGCCAAACTGCCTTTGATGAAATCAAGAGATATCTGCTAGAGCCACCAATTTTGATGCCACCAGTTGATGGAAGACCCTTGATTATGTACTTAACAGTGCTAGACAACTCAATGGGGTGTGTGTTGGGGCAACATGACGAGTCTGGTCGAAAAGAGCAGGCAATATACTACCTTAGCAAAAAGTTTACCGACTGTGAAACAAGATACTCACTGCTAGAGAAAACTTGCTGCGCTTTGGCATGGGCTGCTCGCCGACTAAGACAGTATATGTTGACCCATACAACCTTATTGATTTCGAAGATGGATCCAATCAAGTACATATTTGAGAAACCTGCTCTCTCTGGAAGAATTGCAAGATGGCAAATGATCTTGACAGAATATGATATACAGTATACTACTCAGAAGGCCATTAAGGGAAGTGTTGTTGCTGATCATTTGGCTCATCAAGCAGTGGATGATTACCAGTCAATGAATTTTGAGTTCCCTGATGAAGATATTATGACTGTTACCAAAGAACCTGGACAATATGACGGACCTGAACAAGGATCCCGATGGACTATGGTTTTTGACGGTGCCTCCAATGCACTTGGTAATGGTGTTGGTGTTGTGATTAGTTCCCCTGAAGGTTGTCATACCCCGATTACTGCCAGACTTTGTTTCCATTGTACCAATAATATGGCTGAGTATGAGGCATGTATCCTGGGTATTAAAGCTGCTATTGATATGAAGATTCAGTTCCTTGATGTATATGGGGATTCAGCCCTGGTAGTAAGTCAGATTAAAGGAGATTGGGATACCAAACATGATAACCTCATTCCGTACAGAGAACATGTGTTGTCTTTGATCCCACATTTCAAAGAGATTACCTTTGAGCATATCCCACGAAGAGAGAATCAGTTGGCAGATGCTTTGGCCACCATGGCATCTATGTTTGAGATCAGCTGGGATGAGGAGGCTCCCAAGATTACCATTGATAGATTTGAAAAGCCTGCATACTGCAATGAGATTGACACTGAAGGGGCAGAGGAGAAGCCTTGGTTCTATGAAGTGAAAAGATATCTTGAAGCTCAGGAGTTCCCTGAAGGGACATCTGTCAAAGATAGGAAGTTTCTGAGAAGGTTTGCGGCTAAGTTCTTTTTGAGTAATGGGATTCTGTACAAGCGCAATCATGATTCAACTATGCTTCGTTGTGTGGATAAGAAGGAAACTACAGAAATTATGGAAGAGATGCATGATGGGACCTTTGGCACTCATTCTAGTGGTCATACTATGGCAAAGAAGATATTGAGAGCAGGTTACTATTGGTCTACCATGGAAGCTGATTGCTATCAACACTCCAGAACTTGTCACAAATGTCAAATCTATGCTGATAAAGTTCATGTACCTCCATCACCATTGAATGTGTTGACTGCTCCTTGGCCCTTTGCCATGTGGGGCATTGATATGATTGGTGAGATCAAGCCTACTGCTTCTAATGGGCATCGTTTCATCCTGGTTGCTATTGATTATTTCACGAAGTGGGTGGAGGCAGCTTCATTTGCATCTGTTACCAAGAATGTTGTGGCTCGGTTCATTAAGAATAATCTCATATGTAGATATGGCATCCCTGAAAGGATTATCACTGACAATGGCTCTAATCTGAACAACACTATGATTACTGATCTCTGCACGCAGTTCAAGATTAAGCATCACAACTCTTCTCCGTATCGTCCAAAGATGAATGGGGCAGTTGAAGCTGCTAATAAGAACATTAAGAAGATTGTACAGAAGATGACTGTTACTTACAAGGATTGGCATGAGATGTTACCATTTGCTCTTCATGGTTATCGTACTACAATACGTACTTCAACAGGGGCAACCCCATTCTCCTTAGTCTATGGTATGGAAGCAGTTCTGCCCATTGAAGTTCAGATCCCCTCCTTGAGAATTATGAAGGATGCAGGCTTGGATGAAGATGAGTGGATTCAGACTCGACTGGACCAGATAAATTTGATTGATGAGAAAAGGTTAGCAGCAGTTTGTCATGGCCAGATGTACCAAAAACGAATGATCAAAGCTTTTAACAAGAAGGTTAAGCCAAAGGTATATCAGGCTGGTGACTTGGTAATCAAGCGTATCATATTACCACAGGGTGATCCTAGGGGCAAGTGGACTCCAACATATGAAGGACCATTTGTAGTCAAGACAGTATTCTCAGGAGGTGCCATGATACTGACTACAATGGATGGTGAGGACTTCCCACAGCCTGTAAACGCAGACATAGTTAAAAAATACTACGCATAAAAAGAGACCCGCTAGGTTGACAGGCCTAGGCAAAAATAAGGGCATCCCGGCAAACCAAAAGGGTTTGGGCAAAAATTAGGGATATATATAAAAAGATGTACACCCGGCAAGTCGAAAACCTGAAAAGGCGGCTTGGGCAAAAAAGGGTATCCCGGTGGATTGAAAACCTGAAAGGGCAATCCAGGCAAAAGTTAGGGATTAAAGCGTATGACTATGTCTCGTTTGGATCACCCATGAAATTTCAACCAGTTGTACTACTTATTCAAGCTCGAACAGATAAAGCTCGATTCAATCGTTTCCGTCTCAACAGCAAGCAGATGAGATACTTGAGTGGCAATAGTAGAATTGAAACTCAATAGGATTATTTCCCACATAGCTGATTCTTTTTGTAAAACTTTATGGCAAAATCCTCTTACTAGGGTTTATGTCTCCTTGTACAAACTTACCCATGTATGGGTCACTTTTGATATAAATAAATTCCATCTTTTGAATCCAGATTTACTTTTACCCTATTTACATAAGCGAAACGTCCATTGATTGAGTTTGAATGTATGTATGCCTTTGAATATGATTGATGTTTACCAGAAATGCATGTATGCTTTTAATATGATTGATGTTTACCAGAAATGCATGAAAATGCAGTAATAGTATTTACTAAGGACGAACGAGGGGAGGATTTCAACGAAGCTTCGTCGGTTCATCTTTACAAGACAGTTACAAAACCTTCAGTAGGACTAATCCATCTTCACAAAGTCTAAAACTCCCCTGGAATTTATATCCATCTCTTTTATTCTCATACGGATATACGGGAAATTACTTTCCAATAAAGGCACGGCGAACAAAGACGGGATGCTATACTTATCCTACTATCCCCAACAAGGGGAGGTGATATCTATCCTTACTATCCCCAGCATACGGGAGGTTATCTATACCCTGTTATCCCCAGCAGACGGAGGGTTATATATTCTTCAACAACGAATCGGGATTTATTTTCCCTGGCCAGCAGTTATTATACGAAGATATCCAGATATTCCCAGCAGTGTCATATCATACATACATCATTTACATCATACCATAACATACATATCCATAAAAACATAATACATTTACTTAGGTGCATCATATTATATATGCATACATAAAGCATAAACTAATATTATTATGCAAATGCTATCTTAATTATCCAACAAACAAACTTATGGTCTCCAGAACTGCTTTATTGTAACCTTAGGGTTACTTTATCCTCCTGATGAGCTTATTATTACTTTGGGACTGCTTTATTGTAACCTCAGGGTTACTTTATCCTCCTGATAACTTCTCATGACTTTAAGACTGCTTTAGAGCTATTGATTGCTCTATCCTCCTGAAGGCATATCATCCTATTACTTCAAGACTGCTTTAGAGTTATCATTGCTCTATCCTCCTGAAGACATATCACATTATTATTTCAAGACTGCATTAGAGCCATCCAGTGCTCTATCCTCCTGAAATCATTACTTCAAGACTGCTTTAGAGTTATCATTGCTCTATCCTCCTGAAGACATATCACACTATTATTTCAAGACTGCTTTAGAGCTATCCATTGCTCTATCCTCCTGAAATCATTATTTCAAGACTGCATTAGAGCCATCCAGTGCTCTATCCTCCTGAAGTTACATTGTTATTTCAAGACTACTTTAGAGCTATCCATTGCTCTATCCTCCTGAAATCATTACTTCAAGACTGCTTTAGAGTTATCATTGCTCTATCCTCCTGAAGACATATCACATTATTATTTCAAGACTGCTTTAGAGCCAATCATTGCTCTATCCTCCTGAAATCATATCATTACTTCAAGACTGCTTTAGGGTCATCACTATTGATTGCTCTATCCTCATGAAGACATGCTCATACATCAGTATTACTCCAAGCTCCTGACAGCTCTCATTATACTACTGAAGAACTTTCCCCTAGTGGCATCTTTAAGCCCACTCAATCATGTTCAACCAACCCTCAATATCACTCCATGCACTGGTGAGTGCAAATTTTTGGGCTTTTGTGTTCAATCCCCTTCAACCTTCCAGGTTACGACTGGCAAATATACCAATCTAACCCCTCAGGTTTCAGAAAATTGAACAGGGGCAGCTGTTGCACCCCAAAATTTGCCCTCACAATACAAGACTTTGTGTTCTTGAAGGTTCACAAGGTTCACAAGTTTCTCAATGCTTATATAACCTTTCATGAGGTTCATGAAGCCCAAAGGTTGCTTCTTGAAGGTTCACAAGGTTCACAAGCTTGCTCAACATTTACATAACCTTGTATGAGATTCATGAGGTCTACAAGTTGCTTCTTGAAGATTCACAAGGTTCACAAGTTCTCCAACAACTTGCATAACCTTTCATGAGGTTCATAAAGTCCACAAGCTACTTTATGAAGGTTCACAAGGTTCACAAGTTCCATAATGCTTTCAATACCTTTCATGAGGTTCAAGAGGTCTACAAGTTACTTCTTGAAGGTTCACAAGGTTCACAAGCTTCTCAACATCTACAATACCTTTCATGAGGTTCATGAAGTCCATAGGTTGCTTCTTGAAGGTTCACAAGGTTCACAAGATTCACAATGATTATATAACCCTCCCTGAGGATCATGAGGTCTACAAAGCCACTTCATGAAGTTCACAAGGTTCACAAGCTTCACAATACCTCCCATGAGTATCACAAGATATTTTATGAAGATTCACAAGGCTCACAAAGTTCACAATTGGTCAAAGAAGTTGGCAAATACCTCAGACAATGCACCTCCTAAGCAGTGCATCCAAAACTAGGGTTTTGACTTTAATCAGGCTAAATGGACTTCCAATACCTCAAGTGAGTTTCATAACATCTTATATGTGTATAAGAACCCCCATGACAAGTTTCAAGACTTTTCTCAAAAGTTTGCTCAGTCAGATGATCAGATAAGTCAAAACCAGTCAATGCAGTTAAAAAGTCAAACTAAGGTCAACTGTGGTCAAACCAAAGTCAAACTTCATGATTTTTTGCCAACATCAAGTATATGAAGTAAAATTCATCATTTGATCAAGGGTTGATCATGATTCATCAAGGAGATTCCAGATCATCAATAATCAGGAGTTTCTAAATTAGGGTTTCCTCAGTAAAAGTCAACTGAACTTTGACCAGGCATAACTTTCACATACTTCATCACCAAGTCTCCATCCAAAGCTCATTTTGAAGTAAATTGGATTCTCTACAACTTTGATGTTGAAGGTTAAGCCCAAAAATGCTTCATTTGAAAGATATGATCTAAGACATTATAGGTCATTTCAAAAGTCAACAAAAAGTCAACAACTTCAAAAGGGCATAACTTGAGATTGGTAAATGATATGGACCTGAAACCAATGGGGTTGTTTAGAGGACTCTTCAAGCTTTCCAAAAAGTCCAAGAACACCCTCATACCTTTAAAATTGAGGGAGATGTGCCCTTGCAAAGTTGGGCAATTTTGTGATGATTTATATTGAAAAAGGGGGCTTAAAAGCAATTCTTTCCAAATGGGCTTGCTAAATTGTGACCCAATCCACTTCATAAGAGTTTGCACGAAATTAATTTAATTTATTCATAATTTTATTTATTTTATTTTTATTTATTATGATTTTTATATTAAAAAGTCATTTTAAATTCAAATAAAATATAAAATCATGCAAATAAATTCTAATTTTATTTCTAGAAACTTTTGAATCATATTTAAGTGTGATTGATACAAGAATTATGAAGAATCTCCAAAAATAGCAAGACTTTACACAAGATATTTGATTTTCAAAGGGCTATCTTTTTCAATCTTTTTTGATCCAAATCTTCACACAACCAAGTGATTTTTCTGACCTAATTCACTCATGTATATATACTTAACACAAACCTAGCTCATTGACGATTTTTCCAGCAGCTTCAAGGTGAGTTCACACTTCAAAAAAAACATAAGAAATTTCAAATTCGGATTCCTCTCCTCAAGGCAGAAAAAGGTATTGTGAAGACATGGAGATGTTCTTTGACCCTTCTTGAAGCAAACTCAATCATCCATTGCATCAAAACCATACAATATCATGCTAACCGAATCAATTTTATTCTCTAAAATTTTGTTTTTCGATTTCATATATCTAACCAATATTAATTGATTTTGGTGTTTGATTTGTGTTAGTTAAGACCTAGGGATACTTTCTGGATCATTGGATTAGAAGTTTAGGGCCAGAAGCTCAAAACGCCATTGTTAGGGTTTTAGAGCTCGAATTGGGATTCTGTGATTTAATGAATATAAATGAATTGTGATGACATGATAACTCTGTAAATGATGCGTGGATTACATTGGTGGTTTCAATTTGATAAAACTGTACAGGTAGCATGATCGTTGACATAAACCTAGGAAATCCTGTAAAACTAAATTCGCAGGTAGCTTTGCAAGAAAAATTGCAGCTGTTTTCGCAGGTAAATTGGAGAAGAAGAAGTCCTATGGCGCGCATTCTGATATTTGAAAATTGTTTAATAATTTTATTATATTAATGTAAGTTGATATCATCAAGGCAGCAGTGGTCTAGTGGAAAGATGCATACGCGTTTGGCTAAAGGGCATGGGGTCGAATCCTGTCCCCAGCAATGTTTTGGTATTTTTCTCATTTTATGTTGTGCTCTTAATATATTATTAGTGGTTGTGGTTTAATGAACAGGTGGGCTCTTCCAGCCGGGTGGTGAAGCGCGCGTTTGAAAGCATAAAGGTCCTGGGATCAAATCCCACCCCAGGCCTTTTGGTTTTTTTTGATTTTTTCTGGATTATGTGTTATAAGGAACAAAACAAATATCTGTCTATCCTCTCTTGCCTGCGCGCCAGTGGCCTAGTGGTTGTTACTCTTGCTGGAGACCAAGCTGGCCTGGGTTCAAACCCCAGCCAGGTAAGTTTCCACATTTTTTTTTCTTTTATTTGTTTTTTAATATTATAGAATTAAATATGTTTCTCAATAATGAATAGATAATAAAATATGTTTGTTTTTCATTAATTTCAAAAAAATATATTTTCACAAGTTTTGTTTTTCTCTATATTCTATATTTAATTTATAACATGTATATATATATGAATTAGAATATTATGTATAAATTATTTTGTATATAGCTAAATCTTATTTTTTATAAACCCTAAAAATATCAAACCCTAATTTTTTAACCCTAAAACTATTTTCAAAAATAAAACCTAATCATATTTTTCTAAATATTTTTTTATTCTTTAATTGTTAATATAATTATGAAGTGAATTTATTTATTCTCATATTATAATTGTAAATTATTTTTCTCATATTAAATATAAATATAGTTCATGTTAATAAAAATTTAATTTTGCAAATAAAAATAATTGTTTGGTCATACTTCTTTTTTTTTTTTTTTATATAATTGTTCATATATTTATTAATTTCTTATAATTTTGAAAAAAATTTGTTTATGGTTACTACTAATAATATTATTTATTTTTGCTTTACTAACTTTTTATTCATTAATCCCTTTTATTATTACTAATTGTTCTTATTTATTATTTAATATTATTATTATTACTAACCCATTTATATTTCAAATTATATTTATTTTCATTATTTTGCTAATATTTGCTTATTATTATTTACTAACCCCTTATTTATTTATTGTTAAAGTATTATTATTTGTTATTTATTTATTTTTACTTATTATTATTTGTAATTGTTTCTCGGTTGTAATTTTGTAATTATTTTAATTATCATTGCTATGGTTAGTAATTAGGGAGTGCAAAAACATGTATGTTGTTAAAATAAATTTAGATAATTTTTAATCTAAGACAATTAAATTAAACACTTCACACACGTAAGTCGATTTTAATCGCCGTCTCACTTCCTTAGGGATACCCCTCCAGTTGCCTACGAATAATGGTTAAGTGGGGGTGTATAAAGCAAGTCCCTCGAGTAAAAATCATCAAAGTCCCTTACGGTTGCCTTTACGAATCGAGTCCCTTTCGAAAAATGATGATAGTCCCTTATATGTGCTTATTACACCCCACCATTGCCTTCAAAAATCAAATTGTCCCTCACATGTCCCTAAACATCCAAAGTAAGGACTACCTACTCCATTATAGTAGGGATAGTCTTACTAAAGGAAAGAATAAAGAATAAGAAAGACCTTAAACATTAGGGTAGATTACTCCTAAGTACTTAAGCTCATTTCAAAACCTTTTCACACTTAAACAATTTTCAAACAAATTTTCAAACAAGTTTTTTACACATCCATACACGGATTATTATTAAACTATTCTGAAATTTTTTTTTTTTTTGCTATTCACACACTACACTTTCAAAACAATTCAAAAGTGAGCTTAAGTACCTAAGAGCCCATGGATAACCATGGATGAAAAGGGTGCTAACACCTTCCCTTTTCATAACCTACCCCCCGGACCCAAAACATTCTCTTAAGGTCTTTCCTGTTCTTTTATAACCTTTCCTTATGGATAAAATAAAAGTCGGTGGCGACTCTTGCTATCCGCAACATTTGTTTAAAGTCAGTTCACCGGGTTACAGATCCACAAGGACATCGAATGTTATGTGGATGATATGATTGCAAAGTCCAAAGACGAAGAGGAGCATTTGGTTAACCTGAAGAAGTTATTTGATAGATTGATCAAGTACAAGCTGAGGTTGAATCCGAACAAGTGCACTTTCGGAGTGCGTTCTGGAAAGTTGCTGGGTTTCATTGTAAGTCAAAGAGGAATTGAGGTAGATCCTGCTAAAGTGAAAGCTATTCAAGATATGCCTGCACCAAAGACAGAAAAAGAAGTGCGCGGGTTCTTAGGTAGATTGAACTACATTTCTCGGTTCATATCTCACCTAACTGCCACGTGCGAACCGATATTCAAACTGCTAAGAAAAGAGCAAACGGTCAGGTGGAACGATGATTGCCAAAGGGCTTTCGACAAAATAAAGGAATATTTGCAGGAGCCTCCAATTCTGATGCCTCCAGTGGAAGGGAGACCATTAATCATGTACTTGACCGTGCTAGAAGGGTCGATGGGGTGTGTGCTTGGCCAACATGACGAGTCTGGTCGAAAAGAGTACGCCATTTATTACCTTAGCAAAAAGTTTACCGACTGTGAATCCCGGTACTCACTGCTCGAGAAAACTTGCTGCGCTTTGGTATGGGCTGCTCGCCGACTGAGGCAGTACATGTTGACCCATACTACACTTCTCATTTCCAAGATGGACCCTGTTAAGTACATCTTTGAGAAACCAGCATTGACCGGAAGGGTTGCTAGATGGCAGATGATTTTAACTGAATACGACATCCAGTACACTTCTCAGAAGGCCATCAAAGGAAGTGTGTTGTCGGAATACCTTGCTCAGCAACCTCTCGAGGATGACTATCAGCCGATGAGATTTGATTTCCCTGATGAGGACATCATGTACCTCAAAACAAACGATTATGAGGAACCACTTCCGGAGGAGGGGCCTGATCCTGAATCCAAATGGAAGTTGATGTTTGATGGGGCTGTCAATATCAATGGTCGTGGGGTTGGTGCCGTACTTATTACCCCTGAAGGTGTCCATTTACCCTTCGCTGCCAAAATTACTTTTGGCTGCACCAACAATGAAGCGGAATACGAGGCGTGTATAATGGGAATAAAGGAGGCAATTGATCTTCGGATTAAGAACCTCGATATATTCGGAGATTCAGCCCTCGTCATTAACCAGATTACCGGCAAGTGGTATACACATCAAGAGCATCTAGTTCCGTACAGGGATTATGCTAGAAAACTGTTGACATTCTTCACGACATTTGAGCTCAAATACATACCACGTGACGAAAATCAATTTGCCGATGCTTTGGCCACTCTCTCTTCGTCGATTAAAGTCCTGTGTTGGAATTTTGTGCCCAGGATTGACATCTCCAGGCTTGACTCTCCAGCTTATGCTTTCTCTGTAGACGCCGTGTCTGACGAGAAACCTTGGTATTTTGATATCAAGTTATTCTTGGAGAAGCAAGAATACCCAACAGGGGCATCTTCCAAAGACAAAAAGACCTTGAGACGACTTGCTGCTAGTTTCTTCTTGAACACAGACGGGGTTTTGTACAAGAGGAACTTCGACATGGTCTTGCTCAGATGCGTGGATAGACACGAAGCAAGCCTGTTGATGCAGGAAGTCCATGAAGGATCTTTTGGTACCCATGCAGGGGGGCATGCTATGGCAAAGAAGCTGCTGAGATCAGGGTATTACTGGATGACAATGGATGCAGACTGTTGTTCATTCGCTCGTAAATGCCACAAGTGCCAAATATATGCAGACAAAGTGCATGTTCCTCCTAAACCACTCAATGTCATGTCATCTCCTTGGCCCTTCTCTATGTGGGGCATTGACATGATCGGGAAGATTGAGCCAACTGCTTCGAACGGTCATCGCTTCATCCTGGTTGCGATTGATTACTTTACCAAGTGGGTAGAAGCAGCGTCTTATGCCAATGTCACTCGTCAAGTGGTGGCAAAATTTCTGAAAAGAGATATCATATGCAGATATGGAGTGCCCGAAAGGATCATTACTGATAATGGTTCTAATCTCAACAACAAGATGATGGCAGACTTATGTCGGGACTTCAAAATACAACATCACAATTCTTCTCCTTACCGACCAAAGATGAATGGTGCGGTAGAGGCAGCTAACAAGAATATCAAGAAGATTGTGCAGAAAATGGTTGTCACCTACAAGGATTGGCATGAGATGTTACCGTTTGCTTTGCATGGGTACCGAACGTCGGTCAGGACATCAACAGGGGCAACTCCCTTCTCTCTGGTGTATGGTATGGAAGCAGTCCTGCCTGTTGAAGTAGAGATTCCTTCATTGCGCGTGATGATGGATGTCAAGTTGGATGAGGCTGAATGGGTGCGTGCTCGTTACAATCAGCTATGTCTAATTGAGGAAAAGAGATTAGCGGCTATCTGTCATGGTCAGCTTTATCAGAGGAGAATGAAGCGGGCATTCGACCAACGAGTACGTACTCGAGAGTATCAAGTGGGAGAGCTCGTATTGAAAAGAATCGTTCCTCCAGGTTCAGATAACAGGGGCAAGTGGACCCCAAACTACGAAGGACCATTCATAGTGAAGAAAGTCTTCTCAGGAGGAGCGCTGATGCTCACTACTATGGATGGAGACGACTTCCCATCCCCTGTTAACTCGGACGCAGTTAAAAAATACTTCGCATAAAGAGACCCGCTGGACACAAAAACAGAATGTAAGTCCAGGCAAGAAAAGGGCATCCCGGCGAGCTAAAAACAGAATAAAAAGCTCGGGCAAAAATTAGGGAAATACAAAAAATGTACACCCGCTGAGTTGAAAAGCCACATTGGACAGCTCAGGCAAAAAAAGGGTATCCCGGTGGATTGAAAACCCGAGAGGGCGATCCACGCAAAATAAGGGAATAAGCGAACAACTGTGATCCAAGTCATCTGAACCACGTCATCGTTTCGTACATCTTGACAATATCAGAAGGATAGGAAACAACTCCCTCGTCCTCTCAGAAAGCCAAAACAGAATGGAGAGTCTTGAAGACGTGCAGGTCATAGCAGAAATGGAACTCCTTGGAATGCCGTGTACATTGCCATTAGGATAGTTTCTTTTCTCAATTTTATAGTGGCTACCTCTTTCCGGGTGGTTGCTTCCTGATGTAAATCTTTGCCTATTCAGAGGCCATTCAATAAAAATAGTATTCAGTCAAAAAGCTGTGTGTGTTTACTTTTGTTTGCAAAATGTCCTGAATTTTTGGCAAAAATAGCATTGCATCTAAACATGGTGATAGTTTTGAAAAGAAAACTGACATGCAGGGAAACTGTAGCCCTCTTTGAGTGTCGGGTGATGAGGGATGAGCAGATCATGCCATGCAAATCCCCGGGACACATGTGTGTTTTCTGTTGTTGCAGGTTGCAGGATGGCGTCACATTCTCTCAAGCAATGTACTCTTTCCCAGTAGAGTACTTCCCCAAGCAGAGATTTCTCCTCCAACAGGTATCTGAAGCCTGACATCTCTGACAGAGATTTTATCCAGCTAAGTCTTGGAGGCAGCCCAAGCAGGTTCTTCTTCCCCAGTGAAGTAGCAGTCCTTATTCCCCAGTGGAGTATATCCAGCAGGTGCCTGAAAGCCTGACATCATCAGAGATGGAATTGACAGTATATCAGGTACCTGAGAGCCTGATATCCCCTCAGAGTCTTAAAACGTCAGATGCTCTCCCCAGCCAGAGTATTTGCCCGAGAAGTTTCCCCAGCCAAGTCTGAAGATGATCTGTCCCCACAGAGTTCATATTTGATTTTCACCTCCGTCCGTGAAATATTTCTCAGCCAAGTTGTCGTACTTTTGAGCATTTGATGATACAGCCAGGTATTCGTCACTTCAGTCAGAGTGGGTATCCAGACCTCTTGACTTGTCTTCCCCTGCAGAGTTGTATCTCTTGTTGCCGATCAGGCATTCGTTTGTTGCTCGTCTGCAATCTTCAACGCTCGTACGTGTTATCCCTAAGCAAGTGTTCCCCAGCAAGGACATATCACTGCTTTATGGCTGCTTGTCTGCATCTTTCAACACTCGTCTGTGTTAGCTCTGTGGTATTTGCTCGTTTGCTTTCCCTAGCGGTGGTTTATGATTACTTTGATTCTGCTCGTTCGCGAGTCCAAACACTCGTTTGTGTTTGGTTATATCAGTTGCTGTTTGCTCGTCTGCAATTTCCAGCATTCGTTTGTGTTTTGAGATGGTTACCTTGTTATTGCTCGTCTGCAATTTCCAACACTCGTCTGTGTTTGGTTATGATAGTTGCTCGTCCGCAACTCCTCAACACTCGTCTGTGTTCTGATATGTTATTTGCTGGTGCTCGTCTGCAACCCCTCAACACTCGTCTGTGTTATGATACCTTTGTTATTGCTCGTCTGTAACCTCCCAGCACTCGTCTGTGTTCGGTATTGGATCATTCGCTGCACTCGTCTGTGCCTTGATATGTATTCTCTGTTGTTGCTCGTATGCAACTGTCCAGCACTCGTCTGTGTTTGTTTGAAGCTCGTCTGCTTTTATCCCCCAGAATTCCTTTGTGTTCTGAAGCTCGGATACTCGTCTGTATCATCCTCAGCACTCGTCTGTGCTAGCCTGCACCTGAATGTGAAGAGTTGCTGCTTACCCTG
This sequence comes from Lathyrus aphaca, assembly GCA_963966055.1. Taxonomy (NCBI): domain Eukaryota; kingdom Viridiplantae; phylum Streptophyta; class Magnoliopsida; order Fabales; family Fabaceae; genus Lathyrus; species Lathyrus aphaca. The sequence goes on along the minus strand of OZ014519.1, from coordinate 30,569,931 downwards.
ATATTTCTGTGACTACTTCAAATGCTCGTCTGTGTTTGAATTTCTGGTATTCGTCTATACCAGTGGCTGATACTCGTCTGTATCATTTCCTGAGACACTCGTCTGTGTTTCTCAGATCATCGTCTGATACTCGTCTGTATCATTGACCTATAACACTCGTCTGTGTTATCTTGATGATCATCCAGTACTCGTTTGTATTGAAGAGGTTTAGAATCCTGACAGTGGGAATTGAATGTCGAAATGGTTACCGGTCCTGGCATAACAGATAAATCCGAAGGAGACTCGTCTGTCTCAAGCACCATTTATGGTTGCTGCACCTGGCGTAACAGGTTTGCTCAGAAGACTCGTCTGTCTTATACCATATATCCGCGGATAATATATGAAGAAGGTTCGTCTACCTTGATTGCATGTCTATCCCACAGACTTATATGCATACCCGGAACCTGCGTAAGGGTCATCCGAAGAAGGCTCGTCCGTCTTATTCCGCTTATCTGCGTAAGGGTTAGTGAAGGAGATTCGTCTATCTCAGTTTACGTTGAAGATTCTTAAGGACTCGTCCGCTTTCTGCACTTGGTGTCACAGGTCACAAGAAGACTCGTCCGTTTCTTGTTTCATCAGAACCTTGGGTTTCATTGGAAAGAGCTCGTCTGCTCATCTCTCAGCTCAGTTGCAACGCCATTGGATTGGGTTTATTTCCCATTTCTTGTTTTCTGCATCAGAGCGCAAATTTCCGTTTTCTTGGGTATTCAACCACAGTTTATCTTGAACGGTCGAAAGCGGAAGCAATCGTCCTTTTCAGATCAACAGTTGCTTGAATAGGGGCAGGTAACAATGAAGAAGGAAATGAAATCCTAGTTTCAAGGGATTAGCTACGAGGATGAGTTCATACCCGATGAGGTGTCTTCCACCAAAGTGACAAAAATGATAATTATTACTCATGTTATTACGAATGCAGTTAGCTAAGAGGAAATGCGGAAGATCTTTCATGAGGTCAGAGCACCCATGTTTTCTTTTACATGTGTGATTGCGTTTTTCATATAGCATGGATAAAATAAGCAAGATAAACATGTTCTACAACTTTACACATGCTCAAGGTATTATGGCTATAAATAATTCTCAGGCTAGAAATTATATACATGCTTCTCCGGCCACAATTGTTACAACTCAGGTCCCTTCTCATGCCTCAATCGTAGAAATTCATATTCCTTCTCTTGAGGTGAATCAAATCACAGATGTTGCGGCCACTTTTTCAGTGGGAAAATCAACCATGTCTTTGGTTTCGACAAAGAGGGTCCGACATAAGGAACAAAAATACTCGCAGACTGAAGGTTATCCAAAACAGACCCGGGTTGTAGAGGGATGTGTTTCTATGGAGATAACTCCCTTTATAAGGATACCATACATCTTCTCTTATGGGATTCTTGGCACTTCTGAGGAGGTTGTTGTTATTGCTTCGACATCGGATTTATCGTTCGTCCAAAATCTCCCTGAGGGGGATAAGATGGAACTAACTTCCTAGATTGCTCACATTATGTTGAAAATTGCTTCATTTTCTCTCTTGTCTCTGCTAGACAAAGTGATGTCTTAGACCTAGGTAATCCCTCCAGGGAAATGGATACTTGGAAAGGAAACGCCAAAACCATGGAGCTCAATTTCCTTAATCTCCAAAGGAGCTTGTTGCGCTACATAAGAAAGTAAAACTATCGAATCTTTAAATAAGGTTGTAAAAATACATAATTCTCTTTCTGCCCTGGCCATTTTTGTGATCAAGATATGGTTCTCTTTAGGATGCAGATAAGTGGTATAAAGTTGCTTTAGATTCTGTTGAGGAAAAGACTTGCCAGGTGGAAGAGCATCAAAAATCCATTCTTTAAGAAACCGAGGCCAATGCAAACTCCTTGAAATTCCTCTAAACGAGGCGGAGGATTTAAAGTGAGTGCTCTATGGCTCACTTCAACAGACTATGAGATATGTTCTTGGAGTTCGTGAGCGAGTTGTTAAATAGGCGAGGAAGCTATGGCCGATGCTGTAAATTCTTTTTTCTTGATATTTTGAAGAATGATGGTCTTAACTTTAAAATAATGTATCTCATATTATGTGTATCATAATATGAAAATATTGTTTCTTGTTCATATTGATATTAAAAGTAATTTGGACAATTTTAGATTATTTTAAGTTGAGAAATATTTATGGAGAAAAATTATAAAAAATATTAATGAAGTGAATTCATGGTTTATTTTGTATTGTGATTTTTATTTGGTTATATCATAAACTTTGTTAAATATGAAACATTAATTTATCACATAGAATTCTCTATGCATGTGTTAGTTATGCAAGAAAATTGTTGATTTTAAAAGAATAGAAATAAATTATATGGTGTTGTATTTACATGGAGTTTATGAATTACATGTTTGAACCCACTTAATGAAATAAAAGTTAGTCATGACAAATTTGTATGATCATGGTTGTTGATTGCTATAAATGTTTAATGCATTAAATATATTTTGGATATATTTAAGTGGTTGTAAGACTTCAAATTAAAAAGTTTAGCAAATGAAGAATGACATAAATTTGTGCATGTGACAAAATGAATGACAAAATGTCTTGGTGATCAAGAATATAGATTTATTTTGTATATGATAATTATACTAAAATGACAAAAATGTCACATGTTGATGATAATTGGTAAACACTAACAAGAGTACATAAAATAATTATAGACATGACTATTGGAAATAATAAATATTCAAAGTTTATTGAAGTTTGGAAAATCTTGCAATTCTTTGACGAAATGATTGACAAAGATAGAATGTCTTTGAATTTAAATAAAGACAGTGAAGACATCATTAGGGATGTGGAACAAGTCCATATTTTAATTAATCATCGATAGTGGAAACTCAACTCACACTTGATTAATATTAAGTATTGATTTCAATGATGAAAGTACACTATTAGAGTGATTGAAGTATTTAATGATAGATACATCCCAAGGGATTAAAATACTTAGATCATAAGAATAAATGTGGTGGGATGAGGTTGTCTTCATCATAGACATATAAAATATGTTTTATGGAATGCATAAATATATATACATTTTTGATATAGTCTACCTATATGAGAATGAAGTGGTACCGCTTCATAGAGTTCAAGGGACAGACTCTTAAATTCTCATGAAAAGGATATGTAACACAAGACCTTATTAAATGTGCCATATTAAATATTTGATCAATGGTACCAAGATTTTACGTGTGAGATATTCATGCTTGTTCTAATGAATAATTGGTTCAATGTTTGTCTATCAATCTATTCGAGGATGACTGAAAACTTAACTTATGAAGTACTTGTTCAAATTGTCAAATACATTTATCTGAAACCATGGAATTTCCTTAATAATGGATTTAGATATATTTTGAAAATGGTAGAGTATAGTTGGAGAAATTTCCAAAATATTTGATTGAAAAATAATAATGATTAAGTTGATTTTATGAATCATTTTAATCATAAGTTGTTATGTGGTGTAGTGGTTGAGAATTTTTATATTGCCTCAAAGTTCAAGAGATCGAACCTTTAGGTGAACAATTTTGGATTTATTTGTTAAATTAACAAAATAAAATGTCAAACATTGCGTCTGGCTAGAATCTAACCACAACTCTTATGTGATGGGGCACGCAAATTCTATGTGTTTACCACTAGACCATATCAACTATTTGGTATAAATATGAACATAATATTATATATTGGTTCAAATATCAAGTAATTCAAAGGTTGTTTTTCTTCACCTACTGCCATGAATTTCTCTATAAATAGAGATATTATTCAAATTGTAAATACATGAAAATTACATATTTCAAGTGCCAAAAATTTATATCTAAATCATTCTTTTATTTTTATAGTGCACGAGAATAAATGAGATAATTTTATACTGTAAAATATCGTTGGTCGATATGCTTAATGTGAACGTGTGATTCATGTTAAGGTTTCCAAAGTATAATAAAAAGAATTCACATGATTGAAAATTTGTATCAAATTTGCCTAAATTGGTGGGAGAAAATCAAACCTAAAGTTTAATGTAAACACACACTTTGGAATTTATTTAGTGCAACTTTTATCATGCCATCTCCATCTTCTTCTTAGTCATGTTTTGTAACAAACCCCCAACACAAGATCTAACAATCTTTAGATTCAAATTTCAATTTTTGATTTTGATCCATACTTATTTATAATTAATATTAAATAATGCAACTTTAAAAAAATGATAACAAATTTCAATAATGGTGAAATAAGTGAACATTCATGCTTCCTTAATCTTTACTATAGTGAAAGGTACATAATTATATTAAATAAATATATCATTTATATGATATTTTAAATTCATGTAAACTATGTTGAAAATAATATTTATTTAAGTTAAGTTTAACATGTGCCATAAATTTATGTATGTATGTTTTATAAATTATTGAAGTATGTGATTTTGGATAATTAAGAAAATGTTTGATTATGGTGTATACTTGAATGTAAAATACATGTTATATATAATTCTTTGATGCAAGTAATTTATTTTAATTAATAATTCATAAAATTTGAATGAAATGATTTGGTAAAGAAATTCATGAATTTGATGTACGGTGCATGTATTGGTAACTGTACAGAAAGAATCCGAACATGTCTTCGTGACCTTCAGCTAGGACTATGTTATGTTGATGGGAGAAGATGGTGGGGTACCTGTAAGGTACTCTGACACTCAAGTCGGTTTTAGAATGACAACTAAAGTGTAAGTAAATAGGGGGTAAAAAAGTGAATACATGACCCTCCAAAGATGGAGGGTTTTTATAAGGGCATATGCCCGGGGGATGCGGGCGTGTGGAATTTGACTAGCGTAACTGCCTCCATAAATTTGTTGGGAAATTGGCCGCGTGGAAGGCGTTTTTGAGCGTAGGGGGAAGTCCCCAACGGCTATACGCCAACGGCTCTTTCTGTAACAGTCGTATCCTCATGGATTGCGCAATGGGCTTGTCCATAGTTACATGCTGGATTGAGCCTCAATTTAGCACAGGGCATATGTTAGGCCAGTCCAGAACAGGAGCCCCCCAACTCACTTTTCCAGAAGGGAATAGTGACTTAAGGTGCTGAGGTCATGGTCGACATGTGTTTAATGCACACGTCGCAAATTCCTTTGCAATTTCCTATCGGGCAGCTGTTCGTAGGAGGAATTCACACAGACTAAAAGATTCTCTCTTTTTAGAAGAAAAAATGTTCGAAGTATTTATGACACGTGTAATAAAGCGCAGTTACGCATTTATGACATTTAGGGCTAGCCCTTAAGCAATAATTACAGTGGCCTTTTTGCTTTCCCGTGTGTATTTAGGACATTATAAAAAGGGAGAAGACATTCATTTGTCCATTTCCTACGATCGCTTCCTCTCACCGTGAATCTAATATGCAACTTCTCTCACTGGAGCTTTCGCCAGAGTCGTCGTCTTCTTCCCAGTAACTACCATGGATTTAGATGAACATTCATCTTCTTATTTTACTTTTTGGGCTTGGCTGATGAACATTCATCTTCTTCCTATGAAGTTCATGAGATATCTATGGTTTTCTGGATATTTTGATGAACTCCTGGAAATTTTGATGAATGTTTAAATGTTCTTCATAGGCATATAAATGTTCATAGATTTCCAGATTTTACAAGTAGGCTAGGGTTAGATCCAAATCAGATATGGGTAGCGATAGTTTAGTGTTAATCGACTGAGCATAGGTTTATAGAGGGGCTTATCCTGACAAACACTAGATTGAAGATTGTGGAGGATTAGCTCGGCATGGCGAGTTGACCCTCACAACATTTTTCTTGACTAAAGGGTTAACTTGGGGAAATTCCTCGGGTTTTTCTAAAGCCCTTTCACTTGATTTGCGGTGGAAAGGTGGATTTGAGCTCGTCGAATTCACTATGTTTCCTCTGCTTTTCAGGCGAATGTAGTCAGAAGAATGCTCGCGAAGTCGAGGAAATCCCTGCCCCTGATAATATGGATGTCCATGCCCAAGATCGCTTATGGATACTGGATGAGCTACTCGAAACAACCTCTCAGTTTGCGATCGACTCTTCGGACCCGTGGGGCCGAATAGAGAGGAATAAGAAAGGGGAAGCTGCTAACTGGCGAGCTTTACCCCCAGAGCCTACACAGAGGATATGTTACCGCTTCCCTACTTTCAGGTTCCCTATGTAAATTTTCTCATTTTGCGAGGCTCGGTACCGTCCGCCCTTCACTGATTTCCAGCAGGCGGCTTTCACACATCTCGAGCTGGTGCCAACACAACTTCACCCTAACACTCTGACATTCATCAAAGCTTTCGAGCTGGTGTACCGTTACCTGGAGATCAGGGAAACTGTCAGTTTGTTCTTCCGAATCTTCCACCTGCAGAGGAAGTACCGGGATGGTCGACACAGCTGGGTGTCATTGAAGCAGGCCAGTAGACTCTTAAAAGCCTACCACGATTCTATACGGGATTTCAAGTACCATTTCTATGTGATCCAACCTTGCTCACAGGTCGCCCAGGACTCGTTGTACGATCAGGAGTTGGTTGATGATAAAGAGAGATGGTGGCCCACTTCCCCTTGGAATGGGTGAATGTCCACTTCCAACACTCTAGTGAGCATTATATCAACAAGCCCGAGGAGCTGAGTGCCGATGATACTGCAGCCTATAATACTTTATTTAACTATGTCGCCAGCTTTTGTCCTACGGAACTGGTGGATTCTGACAGGAAGGCCCTCCTTCGTCCTGACGGGACGCCGACCATGATATCTAGATTGATTAATGTAAAAAAAAACTGCCCAGTTTCCCAAACGAGGAGACGGAGATGCAACTCTTAGGTGAATTTATATTTTAAAATCTGACTTTTTGTATCGGGGGTCTGTTCGTTGTCTAACCTATTTTCATGTTGTTTTTGCAGCGCAAATGACCGAAATCAGAGATCGCTTGGTGAAGTCGAACACGGGTAATGTCAAAAAGGATGCTGCTAAGAGTCGGGTCGATGATGTCAAGGACCAGAGCACCTTGGACAACTTTGTGGTTTTGAGGAGCTCCACCCTGGGAGGTACTCCTGTGACCGGGTCTCCATTGGGAAAAAGAAAAAGGACCGAGGACCCTCTCCTCCTCCAAAGACTAAAGCTGCAGCCTCATGCCCTTTTGACTTACCACCCTGCGTTACGTAGAGGACTCTGTTCGACAAGGGGTCGTCCGTTCAGGTTCCTGACCTTGACGCTGCTTCCATCCTCGCCGCCGATCCTACGGACTTGAGGGTTGAGCTTTACCAAGATGCTACGGGGATGATCCTGATTTTGGAGGCTTCCCTTGCCTTTAATGATGTTGACCTTGTTCCCTGTAAGGATCTTTAAGCGACCAAAGACAAAATCGAGAAGATGGAGGCCGAAAATCACAAGCTAGAGAACGACTTGTTTCAGGCCAAAGGCCACTACGAGAGTAAGCTCGAGCTTATGAAAGAGGTCACTGAACTGCCAAACTCAATGGCGGAACTTGAGGGTGAAAATGAGCGGCTGAGGAATAAGGTTGGGGAGGTGGAAGGCAAAGTGGCTGCCAATGAGGGGGCAGCTATGGTGACCAGGGAACATCTGATTACTCGGATTCAACTTATGGCCCAGGATAACTTGAACATGGTTGCGTTTGGTTTTTTCAATGCAGTAGAGAAGCTCAAGGTTGTCAATCCTGGGGTGGATTTGGTCGTCGAAGGAACCAGCCCCTTGCACCATGTGGAGGACAGGAAAGTCTCTCCTCCTGATGAAGAATGATTGTCTGGCCTGCACGCCATTGATATTTTGGCCTACGTGCCGTTTTTCTAAGTTTTGTTAGGGGTTCTTTCCCTTTTTTGTTTGTGTAAAGACAATGTCGGCTTCCTGGCCATGATTTAATTATTATTGTGTTATTTCACATTTTACTTGTATGTTTTTGTTTATTTTTCCGAGTATAGGGAACCTGTGAATGCTCGACGAGATGTGTTGAGCTCTCCAGTGTATGTAACTAACCGAGGTGCAAGGTTTATGCTCGCTAGAAAGGGGTTCGAGAACATGGTCATGTCCCATTTCCCTAAGGCTTAGACCTTTCTCATCGCGAGCTGGGGGTCTGCCACGCTGGTATGACAACGAAGGAGCTCGTTTGATGTGTTCCCGTTGGGCAATGCTCCTGTCCGGAAACGGGAAAGTTGTTGCGCGCGTTGATTTTGAGGGTTGTATTTATACCACGATACATCCTTATGGCAGGGCATCTGTTCCTAATGACAGGTTTCTTTGCTGGCTGATATCTCGCGTTTTAGATGGGTTTTTAATTTTAATATTGTTTGAGCTTTTCAACATTCCATGGTTGAGCGAACGGTTCCCCGGTTAATTCCTCTAAGTAATACGCTCCAGTGCCCGTTTTTGATTTAACGTGATACATGCCCTCCCAGTTTGTTGCGAGCTTGCCTTCGTGTGAATCCTTCTGATTTCTGCGTAAGACAAGGCCGCCTACCTGGAACTTTCTCTTGACGATTTTATTGTCGTATCGTGATGAGATCCTTTGCTTTAGGGATTCCTCGTGAAGGGCTTCCCCTGAACGAACTTCCTCTACCATGTCGAGCTCCTCTTTTAAGGCCTCATCGTTGAGTTCTTCCTCGAGGGGGCTTCTGTCTGTCGAGAGGGTTCTCTGATTTCCACGGGGATGACAACTTCGGTTCCGTATGTCATTCAGAATGGGGTCTCCCTGGTTGTCGAGTGTGGGGTTGTTCGAGAAGCCCATAATACGTTGTGGAGTTCCTCGACCCACCTGCTTTTTGCTTCGCCCAATGTTGTACCCCAAAATTTGCCCTCACATATTTGAGACAAATTGATTCAAAAGGTCTCCTCACACTTGTCGTACCCAAAATTTTGACCCACTTCATATGCTTTCTGGTGCCTTTTTATTTCGAATAAATAAAATAACACAATTCGTAGAAAGATGGGTATAATGGATATAAATGTGAGAGGTTGTGAGTTCAAATCCCACCTTCCGCTCTTTTTATTTATTTTTATATTTTTCCTTTACTAATAACTTTTTCTATTTTTATTTTTTATATTAAAAATCACAAAAATAACATTTTTTATTATTTAATTTTTTAATTTTCGTATTTCCATTTAATGCATTTTTAAAAAATATGATTTTTTCATTAAAATCATTATTTTATAAAAAAAATCTCAAAAAAAATCATAATAGATACCAAAAATATTTCTTTTCTTGTATACTCGTTTTCTATTGGTCAGTTTAAGTAATTTTTTTTGTCATACTTAGTTTCTAACTAGTCTACTTGGTGACCAGGTAAAAATCATATATTATTTGATTTTTCAAATACTTTTTGATCAATAGGGATTAAGACTGATTTTTTTTCCTTTTAAGCTTTTTAACCTAATTTTTTATATCTATAAATACATATTGTTTTACACATAAAAGTCTTCTCTCACTCACACCCACAATACACGAAATCTTTGTCTCCTATCTCTAAAAACCGAAAACACAAAAAGAAAAAAAGTTGCCTCCACTCATCAATATCCCGAGAGACATTTCCAAACTCTCATTCCATACCATTTACATTACTTTTTATTTAAACATTTCATTGAAACACATGTCATGAACCATATCGTGTTCATCACTTTTATTTTCAAAACTCTCATTCCATACCATTTACATTAATTCCATGCATTTGTTTATGTTTATGATTAAGATTAGGTTTGTTTTGATCTACATTTTATGAGCCAAGATGCAGGAATCGTGATGTGTCATGGTTAGAGCTTCAAGCGCGGGATTCACTATATCTCATACTACAGTCGTTTTCAAGGCAGATTATTTTTTTCCTCTTGTTTTGTTTATTTGTTCTTTTTATTTATTAAGTTAATTTTTCTTCTTGATAATAACAAATTAATAAACAAATAAAAAATGTTTTTTTTTAAAACCGATTAAAAATCAAGAAAAATATCTTAGAGCTTTTACTTTTTTTTAACACAAAAAAGAATCTTTATAATTACCCATCTCCTTTTAATTTAATTAATTTATTAATGAGATTTCTTTTCAAAAATTAAGAATAATAATAATATTTTCTTTTCTAATTTATTTATTTCAATTTCCTCCCTTTTAATGTCTTCTCAATGTCGAAATACAAAAAAAAAAACATTCTTATAATTAAAATAGTTTAAAATTAGATTTTTTTTCTAAATTTAATTCATTTTTCTCAAATTAAAATAATTTTTTCTTCATAAAAAGCATAATAAAAAAACATTAAATTAATTAATTATTATTTTTATTTATTGTCATAAAAAATGCAACAAAAAAAACATTAATTTAGGCTTTAGGACTTTTAAAATATTTTTCCTAACTTTTTCCTTATTTTATTTTGCTATTTAATTTCCTTAGAAAATTGTATAGGGTGTACAAATTATGTAATAGTGTAGATTTATTTTCTTGCATTTTTTCTCAATTATGTATTTGCTCATGGATTGTAATAGTTTAATTAGGGTTTAAATTTTCGCACTTTTACTTTCCGCACCTTATTATGTAATTGCCCCAAAGCCCTGTAATAGGCTTAGGATTTATTTTCTGCACTTTACTTTTTGCACCCTATAACTACTAGATGCATGAATAATAGGATTGTATGGCAAGATAAAATCAACTGTTAGATCATTAACTCAAAGATTAACATAACTGTAATTAAAACTCTTTTTTCACACATGCACCTCTAGGGTACCCTCTCTTGTTGCCTTACGAAATAATGGTAAAGTCCCTCGAACGTAGAGGTATCTTAGCAAAGTGGCCTAGATAAACATCATCATAGTCCATTCGGTATAAAGATCATAGTCCCTCAAGTTGCCTACGAACAAATGATCTAGTCCCTCGATGATCCTACGAAAAAATGATGATAGTCCATTCGAATTGCTAAGATACTCTTTATATGTTGCCTTCAATGACCATAATGTCCCTACGCCTGTCCCTTCCAAATCCAAGGATAAGATTACTTACTAACTAATAGTAAGGACAGTTTCATCGCTAAGGAAATGAAATAACAAGAAAGACATTACAATTTAGGGTAAGTAACTCTTAATGCTTGCTCACAACTTTCAAAAACAAATATTTTTTTACACCCCACTCTTTTTCGAAATACTATCAAATAAGTAAACACTTTGTATACATTCATACAAGAATCATTACAAAGTTAAATCTTTACGAAAATATTTTAAACCACATACTACACTTTACAAACAAAGCAAGTAAAAAGTGAGCTAAGCATTTAAGAGCCCATGGATAACCATGGATACAAAGGGTGTTAACACCTTCCCTTTTGTATAACTTACCCCCCAAACTCAAAATCTTTTTAAGGGTTTTTCCTATTATTTTATGCCTTTCCTAATTGGATGAAATAAAAGTCGGCGGCGACTCTTGCTTACCGCAATATATTTTATGATAAATATTAAGAGTCAGTTCTCCTATCGTGTTACAGAACTGGCGACTCTGCTGGGGAGTTCAGTTTAAAGAGGTGTTACCTTAGAGTATTAGTTTACTTTATAATTTGTTTGACTTGTATGCTTTACTATTAAGGTTTTTTCTCTTGGGGCTACTGCGAGAAAGATCTTAACCCAGATCTAGTGATACCTTAGGTAAGTAGCAATAGACCAAGGAAACTGTACGGCGTATACCGATATGGTTGATATGGTAGCTACAGTTAGTCTGACACTTTGGTTAGTACTGATATTCTTCAAGTCAGTTGAGGATAATATTAGGCTGCCATGTGTCATTTATACTAACTTCCCTTTAGAAACTTAATTGACCCTTCTTGGCCAGTAGAAAGTAGTGAGATAACCGACTTTGGTGCAGTCTAAAGTTAGTTGATACTCGATGTTACGCTCATTAAGATTCTAATCTTGGGATGTTTTGGTGGCGAGACAGTTGCCATACTGAACTACAACCTTTGAGAAAGAATCAGTGATATTGAGATTTCTTAGAACCCGGTTACTATTGCGAGGATAGGTTGAACCAACTAACTTCAATGGGGAGGGTACTTACCAATGAACTTCATGTAAGCTCTTAAACCTAAGGCTCTTGTGTGATTTGTGTGTGATTTCCATTTACTTGCTTTAAACATGAACATAACATCATAACATCATGACATCATAACATAGCATTTTCACTAACCATTTCAAGGACCAGGGGATTTATATTTGTTCTTTGCTGCAGGTCATGGTTGCCGCTCGCAGAAACACTATCAGAATCAACTTTGCACGGATACTTTCCAAGCTTCAGGAATTAGGCTCAAATGTTTTTATTTTCCTTGTAACTTTTTCTTGTTTTTCCTTCATTGTAAGCCCAAGGGGCAATTATATTTTGAACTTACTAATAAAAGTTTTGTTTCTTTTTTTCTTTAACAAATTTAAATCATATGAGGTCCTTGAAAATATTGCATATACATTTATGTGCCATACCATTGCATAACAGGTTTCCATGACATGTTTCTTATCTTCTCGCTGTTTATTTTAGTTGAGATGGATCTTGAATAGACTATAAAAAATCTCCAACCCCAAAATGCCCAATTCCAAGAGATGATCTTAAACGTGTCCAAGGGATAAGATGAGCTAAAGGCACTCCTAATCAAGAAGAAGAAGAAGAAAACAAGAAAACCATTTGGCTTCATCAACATGGGTAGGAGATTTAGAGGTCAAATAAAGACAGACGATGAGGTCGAAAATCCTAGAGACGAGGATTTTGTGAAAGACGAAGGAAGTCAATATGGTACTACTGGGAATTCTGATCAAGAGGATAATTATTACTATGATTCGACCAGTGATGAGAAATACAAGTTACTAGGAGACCGTGTGAATGCCATGGAGTTGTAGAAAACCTCTGGTCTAGATTTCGAAGATTTGAGTCTGATTTTTGGAGTTGTCATTCCTCTAGGATTCAAAGTTACTACTTTTGTGGTATACGATGGTGTTTCGTGTCCGAAGTTACATTTAAGGTCTTATGTCTGAAGGATCCAGCCATATACTGTTGATAAAAAATTGTGGATTCATTTCTTCCAAGAAAGTTTATCTGGAGCTAAATTAGAATGGTACTACCAACTTGAGAGAACCAATATTCGTACCTGGAATGATCTTTCTGAAACCTTCTACAAACAATATCAATATAACTCTGATTTAGTGCCAACTCGTATGCAACTCCAAAGCATGTCCATGGGCTCTAATGAAAGTTTCAAAGAGTACGTTCAGAAATGGAGAGATCTTGCAAGCAGGGTTCAACCTCCTTTAAATGATAGCGAGTTGGTTGACATGTTGATGAGTACACTAACTGGTCCTTTCTATAGTCATCTAATTGGAAGCTCATCATCTGGTTTCATTGAGCTGATAATGACTGGAGGACGTGTCGAAAATGGAATATGAAGTGGTAAGATATAAGTGGCTACTTCTTCAAGTACCACCAAGAAGCCATCTAATGAGAAAACGGAATCCAATGTTGTGTACGATCAACAACGTCATAATAAAAACAACCATAACCAATCCGTGGGAGCAATTATGATCTCTAATCCTGCACCTGCGCCATAAAATCAACAATGGAATAATTAGTGTAAGCATGACGCACCTAGAAGACAATTTACAAAGATCAATATGTCGTTGGCTCAGGCACTGTAACACATGTTGAAAAGGGAGCTGGTTACCTTGAAAGACCCTCCTCAGAATCCCAATACTTCCTCTCCTCGTTATAACCTCAATGCAAGGTGTGCATATCACTCCAACTGTCCTGGACATGACACTAATAACTATTGGGCATTGAAGAATAAGATTAAAGACATGATTGACGAAGGAGTCCTTGAGGTTATGCTAAAAGACTATATTGAATTCTTCTATCGTCCATCAAACATTGAAGCTGCCAGACATCCAAAGTGACATGTTTAGAGGAGGCTTTGAGAACATTTGAATTTTCATTTGTAATTTCTTTTGTTGGCTTAAACACTTACTATTATGTTAAAATTTTGTTTTCACGTTAATGCATTGCATATGTTTGTTTTAATCCATTCGTTTCACTATATTTAAATTATGCTTCTTACTTCTCTTTTGTGATATTCAACTCTTGATAAAGTTGTAAGCTTTTAGAGGGAGGATGACGAAGACGATACCATACTTTCATACATTATGCTTTTGAACAGACTATGTTGACGATGTGCCGACATTTTTTCGATTCCTAAACAGTGGAGATATAAGGAAGTTAATCCCTAGTCAACCCTTTTGAGCCTATGAAGTAGGAGTTTTCATTCTCATGCAAATTAAAACCCTTAATCATAACCCGGGGCAGGGTAGTTCCTCGGTTAACTTAATTATGCCAGTTGACACTTTTGTACATAACTAATGATGGTTCCCTGTAATAACTAAGTCTGACAGTCAATATCTAGAAAAATAAAAGGTCACTAAGTCAAAACCTATGAAGAAGACTTAGTAAAAATTAAGACATCCCGCTGACTGTAATCTTGAAACAAATAGTTCAGGAAAAAGGAAGGGATAACAAAGTAAAAATAAAAAGAGGTCATTACAAATCCTCCACACACACAAAAATGACTGTTTTTTTTCCAAGTAAACTTCTAGTTTCTGAACCATCGCAAATGTTAGTGTTACAATTCCAAACTCCTTTGGGACCTCAATGCATAAGTTAACCGAACATAGGACTGAAGAACATCACGAAGGATGGGTTGGGTACAAATAAAATTTGAGCCTTTATCCTTTGTTTCTTAAACTGTGAACCAGACCACGTTACAACCCTTTAAAAGTCCTAACTGAAGCATGGTTAGTTCGAAAGCGTACTGCTACAAAAAATGTATCCTGACTCCTTTAGGGCTTGTTATAAATCTTGAGTTAATATCACAGTTTTTACAAACATTGTTTTGCTAAAATCATTCTTTTTCAAAACTTCAAGATAGACATAAGCGTTGCATTTTGAATATCATTGTTTGCATATAACTAAGTGTTTGACAACATAGAAGCTTACATGATGAACATTCAATAAACCAAAATTCTCCTGACAGACAAAGTTACTTCCTGGGTCTGACTCAATTGGATCAAGGTCAATGTATACAAGGGGCATAATCACTTTCTTCCAATCAAGGGGCATGCCATGTTATTGTCCAATTCATTTAGGGAAGTCAGGTCAAGATTCAATGATGCTTAATAGCCAGGGGAAAATCTCCTCATATGAATTGACATAAGTAACATTACTGAGTTCATGATGCCAGGGGCATGTTATTATGAGGCATCTCATTTATTTCTCTTGAGGCAGCTCCTTTCAAATACTTCTATTTTGGGACAAATCATCCTCAGTTAGGAGCAACGCTCTCTTTTAAAATCTAAGCAGATCAAATTCAGTGGCAAGCTCCTTAACCATTACCCGGGGCATATACAATCCACCGCAGTCTAAAAACACATTCCTCTCATTACATTTCCTTGATATTGGGTTTCATCAAAAGCCATTATGGAAGTTAGTTGTCTGTGCCAATAGTATTTGATGGTGTCAGTATCATGTCTTAGGATTCAGTCATGATAATTCATAGAAAATTACTCGGGGAAGTCGAGAATATCAGATGTTCTGAATCCCTTGGTTGTTTTGAATGAATGTATGCTTTTGAATATGATTGGTGTTTACCAAAAAATGCATACATATAAAATTACAATAATAGCATCTACTAAGTACTCTTGGAGGTTGGAATCCCCAGCAGAGCTCATGTCCAACAGATCTCCACAGGCTCATCCCCATAAAGTAATCTCTTCAGAGTAGTTCCAACAAATCATTTCAAGCAGTCTCTTCCCCAACAGAGATTGTATTTCCAACACTATAAAACCCCGACAAGATTCTCTTCTCCAACAGAATTCAATTAAGCTTGTTATCCCCCAGAAGGGTTGACACCTGGTCAGATAGTACATCGGAGGAATGTTTATCTCTTTTATCCCCGGTCAGAGTATTTAGAAACTTAATCCTTCAATAAAAAGCATGATGAATGATCGACTGTCCTCGACTGAGATTTAGAGTATGTCTTCATCATCCCCAACAATGAACAAGGATTTATTTTCCCCAGCTAACAGTTGTTATAGGAAGCTACTAATATGCTTCAACTACATAATTTATCCATACATAATCTACAACATATCATGAAATTTGCATCCATAACGCATATAACATTCTCATTTACATTAAGAACGATATGCAATGCATTACATACATCAAATGACCTCGCATAAAACTAACTTTGCCTTTTCAGGATAGTTCGCGATCAGATGAACATTGTCATCTCCTAGAGACAGTTCATAGATGATCAAGACAAAGATCTAGTTTTGATACTTTGTTCAGGATATTTTCCAGAGACAGTTCAAAAACGATCAAGACAAAGATCTAGTTCTGATACTTAGTTCAGGATATTTTCCAGAGACAATTCAGAAATGATCAAGACAAAGATCTAGTTCTGATACTTAATTCAGGGTATCTTCCAGAGATAGTTCAGAGACGATCAAGACAAAGATCTAGTTTTGATACTTAGTTCAGGGTATTTTCTAGAGACAGTTCAGAGACGATCAAGACAAAGATCTAGTTCTGATACTTAGTTCAGGATATTTTCCAGAGACAGTTCAGAGACGATCAAGACAAAGATTTAGTTTTGATGATCATTCCAGAACAACATTCAGATATAGTTAAACATAGACACATTTTGATACTCATATCAATAGACACTTTGGATGACATCTATAAGCTCATCTCCAATTACTTCGAATGGCATCTTTAAGCTCATTCAAGCAATGCAATCAACCAATGATTCACTCTGTGCACTCGTGAGTGCAAATTTCTGGGCACTTATATGTTCAATCCTCTTCCACCTTCAGATCGTGATTGGCACGTATACCAATCTAACTCCTCAGTTCTAAGAAGATTGAACAGGGGCAGCTGTTGTACCTCAAAATTTGCCCTCGCATATTTGAGACAAACTGATTCAAAAGGTCTCCTCACACTTGTCATATCCCAAATTTTGACCCGCTTCATATGCTTTATGGTGTCTTTTTTATTTCGAATAAATAAAATAGTACAATTGGTAGAAAGATGGGTATAAGGGATATAAAAAATTACAAAAATAGCATTTTTTATTTTTTTATTTTTTATTTTTGTATTTGCATTTAATTCATTTTTAAAAATATGATTTTTTTCATTAAAATCATTATTTTAGGAAAAATTTCTCAAAAAAAAATCATAATAGATACCAAAAACATTTTTTTTCTTGTATACTCGTTTTCTATTGGTCAACTTAGGTCATTTTTGTGTCATACTTAGTTTCTAATTGGTCTATTTGGTGACCCAAGTAAAAATCAGATATTATTTGATTTTTCCAAATATTTTTTGATTAATAGGGATTAAGACTGTTTTTTTTTTCTTTTAAGCTTTTTAACCTAATTTTTTAAATTTATAAATACATGTTGTTTTACACATAAGAGTCTCATCTCTCTCACACCCACAATACACAAAATCTCTGCCTCCTATCTCTAAAAACAGAAAACACAAAAAGAAAAAAACTTGCCTGCACTCATCAATATCCTGGGAGACGTTTCCAATTGTTTTTGAAGGTGGAGATCCATTGAAACACATGCCATGAACCATACCGTGTTCATCACTTTTTATTTTCAAAACTCTCATTCCATATCATTTACATTAATTTCATGCATTTGTTTATGTTTATGATTATGATTAGATTTGTTTTGATCAACTTTTTATGAGCTAAGATGCAGGAATCGTGATGTGCCATGGTTAAAGCTTCAAGCGTGGGATTCACTATATCTCATACTACAGTCGTTTTCAAGGCAAATTGTTTTTTCCTCTTGTTTTGTTTATTTGTTTTTTTTATTTATTTAAGTTAATTTTTCTTCTTGATAATAAAAAATTAATAAACAAATAAAAAATGTTTTTTTTAAAACCAATTAAAAATCAAGAAAAATATCTTAGAACCTTTACTTTTTTTAACACCAAAAATAACTTTTATAATTACCCATCTCCTTTTAATTTAATTAATTTATTAATGAGATTTCTTTTCAAACATTAAGAATAATAATAATATTTTTCTTTTGTAATTTATTTATTTCAATTCCCTCCCATTTAATGTCTTCTCAATCCCGAAATACAAAAAAAAAACATTCTTATAATTAAAATAGTTTAAAATTAGATTTTTTTTTCTAAATTTAATTCATTTTTTCTCAAATTAAAATAAGTTTTTTTCACTAAAAAGCATAATAAAAAAACATTAAATTTTAATTAACTTTTTTAATTAATTAATTTTTTTTATTATCATCATAAAAAATGCCAAAAAGCATTAATTTAAGCTTTAGGACTTTTAAAATATTTGTCCTAACTTTATCCTTATTTTATTTTGCTATTTAATTTCCTTAGAAAATTGTATAGGGTGTACAAATTATGTAATAGTGTAGATTTATTTTCTTGCATTTTTTCTCAATTATGTATTTGCTTATGGATTGTAATAGTTTACTTAGGGTTTAAATTTTCGCACTTTTACTTTCCGCACCTTATTATGTAACTGCCCCAAAGTCCTGTAATAATCTTAGGATTTTTTTTCGCACTTTACTTTTTGCACCCTATAACTGCTAGATGCATGAATAATAGGATTGTATGGCAAGATAAAAGCAACCGTTAGATCACTAACTCAAAGATTAACATAACTGTAATTAAAACACTCTTTTCACACATGCACCTCTAGGGTATCCTCTCTTGTTTCCTTACAAAATAATGGTAAAGTCCCTCAAACGTAGAGGTATCTTAGCAAAGTTGCCTAGATAAACATCATCATAGTCCATTCGATATAAAGATCATAGTCCCTCAAGTTGCCTACGAACAAATAATCTAGTCCCTCGATGATCCTACGGAAAAATGATGATAGTCCCTTCGAATTGCTAAGATACTCTTTACATATTTCCTTCAATGACCATAATGTCCCTACGCCTGTCCCTTCCAAATCCAAGGATAAGACTACTTACTAACTAATAGTAAGGATAATTTTATCCCTAAGGAAATGAAATAACAAGAAAGACCTTACAACTTAGGGTAAGTAACTCTTAATGTTTGCTCACAACTTTCAAAAGCAAATACTTTTTTACACCCACTCTTTTTCAAATTACTTTCAAACAAGTAAACACTTTGTATACATTCATACGAGAATCATTATAAAGTTAAATCTTTACGAAAATATTTAAACCACACACTATACTTTTCAAACAAAGCAAGTAAAAAGTGAGCTAAGCATTTAAGAGCCCATGGATAACCATGGATACAAAGGGCGCTAACACCTTCCCTTTGTATAACTTACCCCCCCCCTCCCGAAATCAAAATCTTTTTAAAGGTTTTTCCTATTCTTTTATGCCTTTCCTAATTGGATGAAATAAAAGTCGGTGACGACTCTTGCTTACCGCAACGTATTTTGCGACAAATATTAAAAGTCAGTTCTCCCACCGTGTTACATTTAGCCTTCGTCTGAGACCCCATAGGATGACTCTGTTAGCAGTCTCGGCCTGCCCATTTGTCTAGGGGTGCTCGACGGATGCGAAGTGTTGTTTGGTTCTTGTCTTAGCGACAAAGTCCTGAAAGTTTCTATCTGTGAATTGGGTGTCGTTGTCGTTATAAGGGATTATGGTATGCTGAATCTTGCCAGAATGTTTCTCTTATAAAATCACAGGATGTTGAAGGCAGTGATTCTGGCCAGGGCCTCGGCCTCTATCCACTTGGTGAATTAATCGACCGCCACGATTATATATTTGTTTTGGAAAGAACCTGTTGTGAAAGTTTTGAGGATGTCCATGTCCCACTGCGCGAACGACCATGGTGATGAAATTGTCTTCAGGGAATCAGGGGGTACAATGTGCATGTCTCCGTGATGTTGACACCTTTTGCACCTTTTCGCATGCTCTCTGGCATCATTTTGCATGGTCGGCCACTAATACCGACTCATAACGCTTTGCAGGCCAAATATTTGTCACCCAAATGTTGCACGTTGATTCCTTCGTGTATTTCGTGTAATATGTCGGACACGTTTTCCTCCTCAACGCATCTCAAGAGTGGGATGGAGAATTCTCAGCGATACATTTTTCCATCCACCAGGACGTAAGATGACGAACGAGTTTTAGTGGCACTAGCCTCCTTCTTGTCGTCGGGTAGTTCCCTGGTTATTAGGAATTTGAAAACAGGGGTCATCCAACAGCTGGCATCTCCTATGACGTTGATATCAAGGGCAGTCTCGACCTTCTCAATGCTGGGACTAGAAAGTATCTCTTGAATTACGGATTTGTTAACTACTTTCTTGTGCGTGCTTGCTAGCTTGGATAATATGTCTGCCAGTGAGTTGCGTTCACGTGGAATGTGCTAGACATCCCAGGTTTTGAATTGTTCGAGCATACACTGGTCCAGATCCAAGTATTCAATCAAATTATCGTTCTTCGCCAGACACTCTCCCTTTATTTGGGATGCGACTAATTGTGAATCGATGAAAATTGTAACCTCTTGCGCGCCCATGTCTCTTGCGAGACAGATTCCTGCTAAGAAGGCTTCGTATTCAGCCTGGTTATTCAATGTTGGATAGGAAAGACCTAACGATACCTCGATCATAAGACCCTCTTCATTTTTTAGGATGATCCATGCCCCCATTGTCGGAGGGTCCTGATGCTCCGTCAATTTAGATGATCCATTTGCGGTTGCTTTCTGTCGAAGTTTCTGCGAGGGTCATCTCGGCGACGAAATCGGCCAGGGCCTGGGCCTTTAGGGCTTTCCTGCCCTCATATTGCACGTCAAACTCAGACAGTTCTAACGACCACTTCAACATCCTATCGGCCATGTCTGGTCGTTCCAAGAGTTGCTTGATGGGTTAATCGATTCTCACAACCACCGTGTGTGCTAGGAAATAATGTCGTAGTCATCTAGCAGCATTAACGAGTGCGAGGGCGACTTTCTCGATTTGTTGGTATCTCAATTATGGGCCTTGCAAGGCTTTCCTCGTGAAGTATACAAGTTTCTATCTGTCAGTGTCCTCTCTTATTAGGGCCACACTGATAGCCTCGGTATTGACAGACAAATACAAGTAGATGACTTCCCCAGTTCTCAGTCTTGACAAAACGAGAGGTTCTGACAAGGCTCGTTTAAGGTGTTGTATAGCCTTCTCGCACTCTTCTGTCAACTCGAACACAAATTCTTTACGGAGCAACTTAAAGAAAGGGGAGGCATGATGAGCGGATTTCGCGACGAAACGAGATAAGGATGTGAGCATACCATTAAAGGATTGAATCGATTTTTTTGAGCTAGGTGTAGGAAATTCCATAAATGCGCGACACTTGTCGGGATTAGCCTCGATACCCCTTTTTGTGAGGTAGAAACCTAGGAACTTGCCCGCTCTCACACCGAAAGTAAATTTGTCGGGGTTGAAACGCATTCTACATTTCGTGGCCTGATCGAATACGCTCTGTAGATGAGAATTATGATCGGCCTCTTGGACGGATTTGACGGCCATGTCGTCCATGTAAACTTCTAACATGTCCCCAATTTGTGACCGGAAGACGTTGTTCATCATGCGCTGATACGTGGCTCCTGCCTTTTTAACCCGAAGGGCCTTATGTTGTAGTAATAGTTTATCGTCAGCGTCATGAACACATTGTGCCTCTTGTCTTTGTAGGTCATAGGTATCTGGTTGTACCCGGAATAAGCATCCATGAAGTAAAACAATTTAAACCCTGCAGAATTATCCACCAACTTGTCTATGTTGGGCAGAGGATAAGAGTCTTTCGGGCAAGCCCGATTAAGATCAGTGTAGTCAATACAGAGGCACCATTTTCATTAGATTTTTTCACGAGTACATTGTTTGAGAGACATGTCGTATACCTGGCCTCGGTTACAAATTTGGCCTCTATAAGGTCCTTGACTGGTTTCTCAGCAGCTAAAGTTTTTTCTTCAGATTGTTTGCATCTGCACTGTGCAATTGTCCGAGCGGTTGGTTTGATGGCGAGCTTGTGGCATGCAAATTATGGGGAGATGCCTGGAATGTCAGCGGCGCTCCAGGCGAAAAGGTCGGTGTTGCTGCGCAAGCATTGCTTCAATTGCTCTTTGACTTCGCTGGGGAGCCCTACTCCGATACGTACACCTCTGTCTGGGTTGTCCCTGAAAGTTACAAATTAGAACTCACCTGTGGGTAAAGGGCGCAACATAACCGACTTATCGGTAGGGGCATCTTCCTCATCATCCACATGGATGCGAGGGTCGAGGTCGATCGCTTTGATTTGGACTGTTGGCTTTTTCCCGGGTTGAACGCCATTAGTTGGAGAGTCTTCGTCCCTTGCGAGTTTGACGTTCTTTGGAGCGGTCTCTATCACGGTCTGGCCTCTGGTTGCTGCTTCAAAACATCTCCTAGCTACCTCAATATCTATGTGCAGGGTAGCTACGTGGACCTTTTTAGTGTAGTACTTCATTTTGAGGTGGACCGTTGAAGGAACAACGATGAGCTTGGCAAGTGTGGGTCTTCCCAGGATGCACTGATAGAGTGACGGACAATCGATTACCAGGAAGTGTGTTTTGATCGTCTTGGAAGCATCCCTTTCCCCAAAAATGACATTCAACTCAACATAGCCCCAGGGTTTTGCAGTAGCACCATTAAATCCTTGCAATTCAGAACCTACGTACGAGGATAAGTTTCCCTGGTCGAGTTGTAAATCCTGAAAGAATTAAGTTTACATGATGTCGACTGAGCTTCCATGGTCGACAAGTATCTTGCGCATATCTGTCTTTGCCATCGTTGCACGGATCAGCAAAAGGATGTGAGAGTTGGGGGATCCTCCGAGAAGCTCCTCCCTGTAGAATGTTATCAGTTTGGATTTCCCTTTAACCCTCATAATGGACGAGAGTTGAACTGGTGATGAATCGACCAAATGCTCGAGGTTTTTTCTGACGGACCCTACGGTCATATCGTTGTAACCTCAACTTGAGATGAGCATGGCTGAAGGGAAGCACTCCCAAGGAATGCGTGAGGCAAAGTATCCTGCGTGCGGGAAGTGTCGAGGAATATAGAAATCCTCAGGTATGGTGACAGATAGGGCTACCTGCAATGGGGCGGCCTCATCAGTGATTTCATCAACTCTCTTTGTGTCTTCTTGTCGAGGAGCCCCGTCTTTGACGTATTTATTGAGGTGCCCTTCTTTGATAAGGATCTCAATGGTGTCTTTTAGATGGAAGCAGTCTTCAGTGACATGCATGTGGCTATGGTGGAACCGACAGTACTTGCTCTTGTCGGTATTGGCCTTCGAAGTAGTTGGTTTTGGGAAACTGACAACTCCCTGCTTAAACTCAGTATTGATTCACTCGTTGAGGATCTTCTCGCAAGGGGTGGTGATAAGGGTGTACTCTGAGAAACGGCCATCTGATCCTCTGCTTTCTCAGGGACGATCATCTCTCCGTTTTTCCCGTCGCGGAGCATCGTTGCCATCCTTTTGTTTGTGGGTCCTTGTGTTCTTCTAATTCCGCAAATTTCTTGTTTTGTACGCGGCCTCATTTTATTTATACGAAATGTATGTCTGGGCCTTATGGTGTAGTTCGACAAGGGATTAGGGAGGTTCAATACCCACAGCTTTTCGGAATTCACTATTGGGGCGTAGGCCCTTCTCCAGAATATACCGCTTCATGCGATCCGTGGTGTGTACTTCCACAACCTCTTTATTGAACTGGTCAATGTAGTCTCTCAGGGGTTCTTCCTACCCTTGTACGAATCCTTTGAGGGTGGCCTCGAACTTGGGATGACGCCTAGATGCGGTGAAGTTCCTGGTGAATTGGTTCTTTAGCATATTCCATGATGTGATGGACCCTGCGGGGAGATGCTTGTACCCCGACATCGCACCATTGTGCAAAGTGATAGGGACAACCTACATTTGATCACGCGCTCCACATTGTGATAATGAAGCATGGCTTCGAGGTTTTCGATGTGGTCGTCGGGATCGGTTGTCTCGTCGTAAGTTTCTAAAGAAGGAGGTTTATCAAGTCCTCGATGAATGCGAGTTTCCATGATCTCGTGGCTAAGGGGCCCGTGGTGATACTCCTTGTCACTTCTTCCAGACTAAGGGTAAGGGGACCTGCTCCGATGGAGGTTTTCATCGTAACGGGACTTCTTGCTACGATCCTGATCTTCTGATGAGTGCCTCGATCTACGTGGAGGAGATCGGGTGTGCTTTTGAGCTCGTTCTGGACGCGAGCCTTCAGGTGGATCTTGGTCCCTGGGAGGAGAAGGATCTTTGGGATCTTTCCATTTCCGACCTCGTGGAGGAGATCGAGATCTTCGGGGAGACCCTATGCGACGTCGTCTCCTGGATGATGAATGGGAGCAATGGTTCCGCTCGAGCACCTGCATGCATTCACTCTGCTGAAAGAGGGTGAGATTTTCCTTGTTAAGAGCAGTGATGAGAGCCTGAGTGGTGACATCCACTTCTACCGAGATGGGAATCGGTTCGAAGACGGGATTCGCGTGAACAACAGATGATTGTTTCTGGTTATTTAAAGCTAGGGAAGAAGAGTGTCCTTCAACGTGACCGACATTGAGTTGGAAAGCTCCTTGGCTGCTGGTGTTGTCACCGTCGCTGAGTATGATGGTATGAGAATCTTTGACAGTCTCGTGCATCTGGGTTGCCATAAAGACGGAAAGATGAACTTTGGTTTCATGGTGAAAGGTAGGGAGAATATTGATCACGAAAGATGGGGGAGCTGTTAATTCCCACAAACGCGCCAATGTGCAGAAAGAACCTGGACAGGTCTTCGTGGCCTTCATCTAGGACAATGTTATGTTGATGGGAGAAGATGGTGGGGTACCTGCAAGGTACTCCGAAACTCAAGTTAATTTTAAAATGACAACTAAAGCGTAAGTAAAGAGGGGGTAAAAAGTGAATACCTGACCCTCCAAAGATGGAGGGTTTTTATAAGGGAATATGCCTAGGGGATGCGGGCGCGTAACCTTTGATTAGTGTAACTGCCTCCATAAATCTGTTTGGTCGTTGGGCGCGTGGAAGGCGTTTTGGCGCGTAGGGGGGGGGGGGGAGTCCCCAACGGCTATACGCCAACGAATATTTCTGTAATGGTCGTATCCTCACGGATCGTGCAATGGGCTTGTCCCTAGTTACATGCTGGATTGGGCCTCATTTTAGTGCATGTCATGTGTTAGGCCAGTCCAAAACAGTAACATAAATTGATGTAAATAAAATATTAAAAATATCAATGACATGTTTAATTTGTATTTTAGTTTGTGCAAGAACTTATTAGATTTAAAATGATTTATCGCATATTATATTTGTATCATAATATGAAACTATTGTTTCTTATTCATCTTGATATTGAAAGTAATTTGGGTAATTTTAGATTATTGTAAGTGAGAAATACTTATGGAGAAAAATTATAGAAACTATTAATGAATTGAATTCATTGTTTATTTTGTATTGTGATTTTTATTTGGATGTATCATAAACATTGTTAAATGTGAAACATTAATTTATCACATAGAATTTTCTATGCTTGTGTTAGTTATGGAAGAAAATTGTTGATTTTAAAAGAATAGAAATAAATTCTATGGTGTTGTATTTATATGGAGTTTATGAATTACAAGTTTGAACCCACTTCATGAAATAAAACTTAATCATGACAAATTTGTATAATCATGATTGTTGATTACTTTAAATGTTTAATGCATATTTTGAAATATTTAAATGATTGTAAGACTTCAAATTAATAAGGTTAGCAAATGAAGAATGACATAAATTTGTCCATATAAAAAAATGAATGACAAAATGTCATGATGATAGTTTATCAAAACTATCAAGAATATAGATTTATTTTGTATATGACAATTGTACTAAAATGACAAAAATGTCATGTGTTGATGGTAGTTGGTAAATACTATCAAGAGTACAAAAAATAATTATAGACATGACTATTTGAAATAATAAATATTCAAAGTTTATTGAAGTTTGGAAAATCTTGCAATTTTTTGACAAAATGATTGACAAAGATAGAATGTGTTTGTATATAATTGAAGATAATAAAGACATCGTTAGAGATGTGGAACAAGCTCATATCTAATTAATAATCCATACTGAAAACTCAACTCACACTTGATTAACGTTAAGTCTTGATTTAAATGATGAAAGTAATCTATTAGAGTGATTGAAGTTCTTAAGGATAGATACATCCCAAGGGATAAAAGTACTTAGACAATAAGAATAAATGTGATAGGATGAGGTTTTCTACTTAATAGACATATAACATATGTTTGCTAGAATGCATCATTATGGATGCATTTCTGATCTAGTCTACCTATATGAAAATGAAATGATGCCGCTTCATAGAGTTCAAGGGTTTGACTCTAAATTCTCATGAAAAGGATACGGGACACAAGGCCTCATTAAATGTGTCATATTAAATATTCGATCAATGATACTGAGATTTCGTGTGTGAGTTATTATTGGAAAAACTAAGTCTCATATATCAATAATTAGAGCCACCCACCATTTATATCCACGCACCAAGCCCAATAATGTTAGGCGTGAGGGGGTGTATTGGGAAAAACCCAAGTCCCACATTGGTTAAGGATAGAACTCACAAAAGGTTTATATAGAGTGACACTCCTCACCTTATCAACCAGTTTTGTATGGTTGAATTAGGCCAAACAATAATTCTAACATGGTATCAGAGCCGGTCGATTCAGGCCATCACCATTTAATTTCGCACCAAGCCCAAAATCTGTTGGGCGTAAGGCGTATATTGGAAAACCAAGTCCCATATATCGATATTCGGGTCACCCACAATTTATATCCACACACCATACCCAATAGTGTTGGAGTGAATGAGTGTCTCAAGAAAAACTCAAGTCTCACATTGGTTAAAGATATAACTCACAAATGGTTTATATAGAGTGACACTCCTCAACTCACCAACCAGTTTTGTAGGGTTGAGTTAAACCAGACTTTAATTCTAACAGTTATGCATGATTGTTCTAATGAGTAATTTATTCAAAGCTTGTCTACCAGTATATTCGGGGATGAGTGAAAACTTAACTTTCTAAATAATGGTTCAAATTGTAAGATACATTTATCGGAAACTATAGAATAAGAAGTGAAAATATCAAGAGACTGATTGATGTGCTAAGATCCATTAATATATTAGTAGTAAAATGTCTCAATGAAGTGAAGTGTTGTGCCTCAAAAGGTCATACCGTGATCTCATTGTGTATCTCTATATCATCAAAACATGCATAACTATGAGAAGATAACAAATCTCTAAGCCTCACTTATAACCCTAAAATATATGTAGTTTTAATTCTGAAAGTTCTTATGGCCTTAACTTCTTATCTCTAAGTAAGCTAATTTAAGTGAATATCTATATCCAACATTTGTTCTTCACCGACATCGATGACAATGAAGAACAATACTTTTACTTTAATATAATATGTGTAAACAATATAGTTTGTAAGCAAATTAATTTATTAATATTTTGTGTAAACAATGTAATGAGTATATATATATATATATATATATATATATATATATATATATATATATATATATATATATATATATATATATATATATATATATATATATATATATATATATATATATATATATATATATATATATATATCCCCTCACTTTTATTATTAAACTGAGAGGTAAAGTGAAAGATTTTCATGACACCCTTCGCTATCTCGTCTCTTTAATCGAGGTTAAATCAACTTTGAGTATGGGGTTACATGTGAATTTTGTAATAGTAGACTTAAATTTGAGTGTGGTTTTATGTTTTTGCACAAGAATATAGGTGCCCCAAAATCCTGTTCTCTATTGCAGATAGCACAAGTACACCAATATGCTCTTATTTAGCTTCAGCTAAATCAATGATAGATATAACCTTCCGACATTTTGTTAGGATTCTTGTAGATATGGATGTTACAAAATACAAAATCCTATTAATAAAAAGGAATTACATTTTTCACTGAGTTAGAATATGAAAATGCCCCTCGCTACTATACTTTTTGTAAGAAAATTGGAAATTTGCATGTTAGTTAATAAGGGGAAAGGTTGAGGAATAAGTAAACATCAAAAATGTTATTGGACTTAAGAAAACATTTTATTCAAAAGTGTAAAGTTAGTGAAGATGTTTAGGATCTAAATTTGTGTAGGCATGGAGAGATCCCTATTCTATTCAAAGGAAAAAAACAATGGAAACTTTGAATCAAGCAAGAGAGTCATGGGATTCGGATTCCCATTTTGGACTTCTATTCTCCGCAGATAAAAACTAATGGGATATTAAGAAATGGATTATAATGAGCTTTTTTCTCAATCAGATATGGATGAGTGAATGTGTTTCAAGTTTAGTGACAACATTGCCTTAACTTAGGTCTCATCACTATCCAATTTTATTCGATTTCAATTTTTCTCCTGCTAGAATTTTCTCTCAATTCAAATTCCACAAGATTCAACTCAAGGTGAAGAAGCCACTACGAGCTGCATAGGCCGGAGAAGAATGCTCAATTGAAAATAGAAAAAGCTTTGTAAAAGATATATCTGTAAATCATCGAAGTCTTTTTTTATTATAAATCAATGATAGCTATTTTCTTACTCTAAAAATCAATTAAGCTAAAATTCATCTTTATCATTTGTTGCTAGTTGCACACATCAAGTGGTAACTATATTTTCAAATAACACATTAAATTTTGTTTATCCACAGCCTTTGTAATTTTGTTTATTCAAATGACACAGTATAAAATAAAAAATGAAAAATTATATAGATGATTATCACTTTGCGACTGCAAAAATGGCCACAACAAAATGATATCGGTCATATCGATATTCACCATTTTTATATTAAAAAACAAGTTGTAGTTAATTAACACCCCGACGATCGCATTCAACATCGTAACATTTGTATAAATCAAAATCACAAAAGCTTTTATGTGGCTACAAAGCGACTGAAACCAATATTTAAAAACGGTTTGAATCTGGTCATATAACTGTTTTAGATTCCAAATCTAACTAAATAAACTTACTAATCTAAACATCACTATAAAAATATATTGAGTAAACACCACTATAAATCCAAACATATTCAAAATATAATTTACTTCCCAATATGAAAAATATATATATGAGCAATGTTATTTAGTACGAATGAATTTGAAGAAGAAATGTAAGAATGCACACATGTCACTATTTTAGAGGTTAATTTTAAATTGATTTTAAATTTAGTTTTAAACTGCAACATGTAATATAAAGGATTTTGAAGTCTGTACATCGGATTTCGCAACCTCAAACAATGCATACCTAAAATTATTACATTTAATTCGGAAGCATCAAAAGCATCACTAAGCCTTCTCAGCTTGATCAATTTCATGTTTTTTCCTATTCTTGAGGCACCAACAGTATTTACTTATTTCTGATTCAAACTCATCAAGCTCTTCCACCAAGTATTTATCCCAAAATGGAATATTAAATACATTAGTACCCGAGATTGTTCCGACAGATTGTCCTTTCAGGGAAGCAGAGTCAGGAACAAAGGTAACATCTGGCAGAGGTGCAACGAAATTAGGAACAAATATAGCAGCTCACTCTGGTAGAACAGGATCATTAGCAAACATATCAGTTGGCTCGAGTTCAATTGGATCAGAAACAACAACCAAATCTGACAGAGAGTTCATTTTGGTTCCTGATGACTCAGGCGGAACTTCAAAATCTTGTTGAAGACGACACATTTCGGGACTATGTTCGTGATTCATAAAATCGTCAAAGTCCAAGTTTGAACCAGTTTCAAAAGTTGTGTCCGTAACTTCCTTTATAAGATTCTCCCAAAACGTCAATGATGACTCGATCAGATCCAATCTTTCCATGTTTGTACTGCAAACTGACTCACTCTCAGCATTTGCTCTAGATAACTCTTGGGAAGTTTCATTTCGAAGTTCAATGATAGCTAAGTTATTATAGGGACTATTTTGTAGAGAATATTGTTTTGTCCCCGTGTTTACCGTAGATTGCAGGAGACTTGCCTCTTCTACAGATTTCAGCAGCACTTGACCAAAGGAAGAGAGCAAATTTTGTTGATTTATTTCCAATTGATGCAAATGATCCTTCGAGTAATGTGGTTGCACCTCATTCTGATTCCATTCCTCTTGTTGTCTCTGACGTTCCTTAAGTAGTTGCTCTTTCTCTTGTTTAAGTTTTTCTATTTGAGCTTTAAAATTTTGCCGCTCTGATTCGGTTAATGGAGCAGTAGCAACACCAACACCAGAACCAGAAGCCGCATCTTGTTGGCTCCGAGCATTAGGCGCACAATGGCTAAAAACTGGTTTGCGCCTAAAGATATTCTTCAAGAGATCTGGTTGATCTCTTACGAAATCTTGATTTTTGAATTCCCATTGATTTTGACCAACCTTTCTGAAACCCTGATAAAACGGAAAACCATAACACAGTTTAATATAAATTAAAAAATAAAACAACAATAACAACAACAAAAACAAGAAAATACGAAGCTCTATTTGGATCGTATTTTAGTTTTCAAAATCTTGCCTAAATCTTTTGCAAGTGTTAACGGAAGTAATCAAACTCAAATAAGCCTCATCAAATCAAAAACCATAACACAGTTAATTCAACATTAAAAAAACTTAAATGACAATAACTAAAAAGAACTAAACAATCAGTATTAATAAAAGAACCAATCAAGCGAACAAAGCAATGAAAATTATGAAATACATTGAATTGGCTTACATAGATGTTAAGTTGTCTGACGAAACTCGAGAAGTTATTATGCTTAAAATAACTTGGCAACAAATGTTTCGAAAATTCAGATTCATTCCAAACAATGAAACTCCTATTAGTAGAACTCCATGAAATAATGGCATTAGTTGTAGGATCACTGACCATCATATAAGTCGTAGACATAAAAGGAGTTACAGAGTTTAAACTAATCTTACCGTGCTACATCGTAACGTAATCTCAAATTCAAAATAACACACTCAAAAAATTGATTTCTCAAATCTCAAATACAAAAAAAAAAATGATTTCTCAAATCTCAAATCCAAAAACAAACACACACAAAAAAATGATTCCTCAAACATCCTTTATATAGTAAAAAAATCTCTATAAATTTGTTTCAAAAGGTGAAATCCCAATTTATTCATAATTTAAGTTTACAACTCAAAAGGTGAAATCTTTTGTTAATTTATATGTTGAAAAAACAAAGGTCAAATTGTAAACATCATAACCAAAACAAAGATATGATTGTCTGTTTTTTTCTTTTTTCAAATTTTCATAATTTTTTTCTGTCCTTATCTGCTAAAATCTTAGAATACTTTGACTACATTTTGAACTTTATATATCATTGAATTTATTATATCCAAACAAAAACCATAATAATTTATTTTATAAATAATAAAATATAATATAATATTTTAAACTTACTAACTTAGTGAGCAAGTTAATACCAAATAGTTATTCAAATACAATGTTTAAACAGGGAACATTTAAAATGTATAAATTTGTATCTATAAAAATTAAAACTTATACCTAAAAATTAAAAATTAAAAGTATTTTTAATACATTATTATCACAGTAAAGAAAAGTTATATAATATTATAAAATAGTATTATTAAATGATTAAAATTAAATGAGGTTAATTAATATAACTTTATTTATAGAAGAAAAAATATTTTTTTCTTAGAATTTTGCTTTTATTTTGACCAAAAAAATAAAATTATAAATAATGTTAAATTAAATATTTTTCTCACAATTATTAAATGTTTTAGAAGGAAAGAAAGGGTTATGGTAAAAGGAAAAAAGAAACATAAATAAAATTAGCAACGAATTTTTTTTAGAAGCTAAATAGTGATTTCTATGAGAGTTGTTTTTCTTAATAAGTAATCTAAAATAGAGACTTAAAGCTTTATTAAAAAAGTACTTTAAAGAGTTTTAGATAATTTAAGTAAAAAATTTCAACTTCATTTATTTATTATAATACTTTAAAAATTAGAAGTATATCTAAAATAAACAATTTTTTATTTTTATTTTTTAGACTTTAATAAAGATAGTTTTAATCCACTATTTTATCTAATTTGTTGAATTTTTCAAAAGGCCTACTCTACCAAATTCTAATCCACCCTCGTAAAACTAATTTAATCATTTTACAGTTTTTATCCTCTTTTATAATTTTGTTTTTGTACTTCAAATTATACAAGTGTCTATTTTTAAATGACGTGTTACTTAAAAAATGTAATAAATTATTATAATCTTAATAAAATTTTAAAAATAAAAAATATAATTTTTGAGTTATTAAAAATAGACACGTCATTTTTTGTCCAAAAACATGAGAATGAAAAAAAAAACTTTTATGAAACCTAAAAAATTAAAAACATAGTTAGAATATATAAATTTTTATTTACAAAAATTAAAATGTATGCTTATAAAATTATGAATTTATATTATAAATATCTTTAATAAATTATATTATCATAGTCAAATAGTAATATAGTATTTTTAAAAAAGTATTATTAAAAAGTAATAAAATTAAATGAAGTCTTTTAAAAATGACTTTATTCGTGAAAAATAGTTATTCTTTCCTTGGAATTTGTTTTTTTCTCTTTTGACGAAAAAAATAATTAAAAAAATTAAATTAAATATTTTCATCACGTTTATCTAATGGAGTGTAATTTAAAATATATTTTAAATAAATATTTATTTAGTATTCGCTTAATTGTTTTTGTCTCTCTATTTTATATTGTTTATGAAATTAATCTACTTATTTTAATTTCAAACAATTTTGTTCTCTCTTATATTTTTACACTTGAAATTGAATATGTGTTCATTTTAAATATTGTTATTTATAAAATATGACAAATTAGTTATAAGACATATTTGGGAAATCCTAGAGTAGGATGCCCTCACCGAGAACATGGGCTATTGTTTCCTGGTATTTTTGATTAAAAAATCATGAGTTTAGAAAGTATGTGAAATTAACTCGAAAAATATCCAAAGTAATTTGTGCAAATAATTTATGTGAACGATACAAGGTAGAAAAAGAGTTTAAATGAATTTAAGTTGTGATAAAGGACAAGGTAAAATGCAATAAATGACATTAAATAAAGAAAAAGTACAAATAAATGTTTCGTTCAAGGAAACAAACAACTGATGAAAAGATTGGACACATATGCTTACATGTTTTTCGCTCAATTGTTTCGCTCTTTGACTTAGGTACTCCAATGGATTGGAGAGTATATATGAAATTTTATGACCCTTGATCCCTAGTACGAGTCTGTTATTTACCTTATTTAAAAAAATAATTGTCGATGACGATTATGGCCGCTAGGGAACATTTTATTCACTCCATATTCAATCTTTAGACTTTCACTAGTGTGCTTATGTGTCATCCACGACTCTATCTATTTACAACCCACGTTGAGTTGTAACTTCATCTAACTTTCTCATAAATCACTGATGGTAACCGTTCCAATGTGCTCCAAGGATTCATACCAACACATAGGTATCTTACAACTCCTATAATACAACGCTTGGAATGAGGCAATTCCAATACTTGAATGAAGCTGTTATTATAAGTGAACTCTATTAACGACAGATAGTTATCCCAGACACCTCCTTGTTCTAGCACTTAAACTATAAACAAATCCTCCAAGGATTGGATAATCCTCTTAGTTTGACCGCTCGTATGCGAATGATAAGAAGAACTATAAACTTCAGCTTAGTACGCAATGCTTCCTTCAAGTTTAGTTCATATTTAATTAATCATCGATAGTGGAAACTCAACTTACACTTGATTAACATTAAGTCTTGACTTCAATGATGAAAGTACACTATTAGAGTGATTTAAGTACTTAATGATAGATACATCCCAAAGGGTTATAGTACTTAGATCATAAGAATAAATGTGGTAGGATGAGATTTTCTTCTTAATAGACATATATAATATGTTTCCTGGAATGCATAAATGTAGATGCATTTCTGATATAGTCTACCTATATGAGAATGAAGTGTTACCGTTTCATAGAGTTCAAGGGATTGACTCTTAAATTCTCATGAAAAGGATATGTGACACAATACATTATTAAATGTGTCATATTAAATATTTGATCAATGGTACCGAGATTTTGCGTGTGAGTTATGCATGCTTGTTCTAATAAATAATTAGTTCAATGCTACTCTACCAATCTATTCGGGGATGAGTGAGAAATTAACTTACTAAGTATTGGTTCAAATTTTCATATACCTTTATCTGA
Organism: Lathyrus aphaca; assembly: GCA_963966055.1. NCBI lineage: Eukaryota > Viridiplantae > Streptophyta > Magnoliopsida > Fabales > Fabaceae > Lathyrus > Lathyrus aphaca. The sequence goes on along the minus strand of OZ014519.1, from coordinate 30,535,560 downwards.
AACCATAAAATTTCCCGAATAACGGTTTTAGCTATATTTTGAAAATGGTAGGGGATTGTTGGAGAAATTTCCAAAATATTTTATTGAAAAATTATAATGATTAAGTTGATTTTATGAATCATTTTAATCGCAAGTTGTTATGTGGTGTAGTGGTTGGAAATTTTTATATTGGCTCAAAGTTCACGAGATCAAACCTTTAGGTGACTATTTTTGGATTTATTTGTTAAATTAACAAAACAGAAGGCCAAAAGTTGATGGCCAGAATCTAACCACAACTCTTATGTGATGGGGCAAGTAATTCAAAGGTTGCTTTTTCTTCACCTATTGGCATGAATTTCTCTACAAATAGAGATATTATTCAAACTGAAAATACATGAAAATTACATGTTTCAAGTGCCAAAAATAATATCTAAGTCATTCTTTTATTTTCTAGTGCACGATAAAATATCGTTGATCGATATGATTACTGTGAATGTGTGATTCATGTTAAGGTTTCTAAAGTATTCTGAAGGGGATTCACCGGATTATAAATTTGCATCCAATTTGCCTAAATTGGTGGGAGTGAATCGAACCTAAAGCTTAATGTAAACACACGCTTTGGAATTTAGTGCAACTTTCATCTTACCATCTTCATCTTCTTCTTATTCATGTTTTGCAACAGACCCCTAACACAAGATCTAACAATCTTTAAATTAAAATGATAACAATTTTCAATAATTGTGAAATAAATTAATATTCATGTTTCCTTAATCTTTATTATAGTGAAAGGTACATAATCATATTAAATAAATATATCATTTATATGATATTTTAAATCCATGTAAAATATGTTGAAAATAATATTTGTTTATGTTAGGTTTAACATGTGCCATAAATTTATGTATGTATGTTTTATAAATTATTCAAGTATGTGATATTGAATAATTAAGAAAATATTTGATTATGGTATATAGTTGAATGTAAAATACATGTTATATATAATTCTTTGATGCAAGTAATTTATTTTAATTAATAATTCATTAATTTTGAATGAAATGATTTGGTAAAAAAAATCATGAATTTGAATGTATGGTGCATGTATTGGTAACATAAATTGATGTAAATAAAATATTAACAATATCAATGATATGTTTAATTTGTATTTTAGTTTGTGCAAGAACTTATAAATGATTTATCGCGTATTATATGTGTATCATGATATGAAAATATTGTTTCTTGTTCATCTTGATATTGAAAGTAATTTGGGTATTTTAGATTATTGTAAGTTGATAAATATTTATGGAGAATTTTTATAGAAAATATTAATGAAGTGAATTCATTGTTTATTTTGTTTTGTGATTTTTATTTGGATATATCATAAACATTGTTAATTATGAAACATTAATTTATCATATAGAATTTGCAATGCACGTGTTAGTTATGCAAGAAAATTGTTGATTTTAAATGAATAGGAATGTCTCCACGTGAAACCGCTCCTTTCATGATTGTCGAAAGACCTTCTGCTATGATAATAAAAAGATAAGGAGACAGTGGGTCTCCTTGTCTTAGTCCTCTTCCTGGTAGAATAGGTCTGATACTATTTGAGTTAACCAATATCAAATAGTTTACCGAAGGAACACATAACATCATCCAACGGATCCATTGTTCAGCAACCCCCATTCTTTTGAGCATACCTCTTAAGAAACCCCAGTCAACCCTGTCATAAGCCTTACTGATATCAATCTTCAATGCCAAGTGGGCTTTGTTCCCATTAGTTTTCCTCTTAAGAGAGTGAAGAATCTTTGTAGAAATAAGGGCATTATCAATGATAGATCTTCCTTCTACGAAAGCATATTGCTCCTCTAAGACACATTTACCCAAGTAATGTTTCAATCTATTAGCTAGAAGTTTAGTAGACTAACTTATAGATAACATTACAAAGCGACATCGGCCTGAGATCCTTCATGGAATGAGGATTAACGAATTTAGGAATGTGATAGATATTTGTAGTATTCAAAGAGGCTGGAAAAGTCCCTCTCTCAAATCAGTTCCTCATTTCCACCAAGATATCATCTCCACAAAGATGCCAGAATTTCTGGTAGAAAGTCGGGTTGAAACCGTTAGGTCCGGGGAATTTATCTAGATGCATAGTAGATAGATCATTGTAGAGCTCCTCTTTGGATACAAGAGAAACTAAATTATTATTGTTCTCTTCTGTAATTCTCGGTTGGATGAAGTCCAGAACTGGCGCATATATTCATTGCCCTTCAAGAAGCAACTTTTCAAAATACTGTTTCGCAATATTGCATAAACCTTCTTGCTCTCTGACTTCATTACCATCTTTATCCACAAGCATATCAATCTGTTGAAACCTTTTGCGCGAAGTTGCTGACATGTGGAAGAAAGCGGTATTACGATCACCACTACGAAGCCAATGCATTTTTGCACGCTGCTTCTAGAAGATTTCATCCCGAGCGAGAATATTATTGTACAAATGTTGAGCTTCAAAGAACCTGGATGTTGACTCCTCATCCTGGCCGTTGCGATAAGCTTCCATTGTAGCCATCAAACGTTCGGATTCTTCCTTTTGAAGTTTACGTTTACGGAAAGTCTAGCCACTAAGCGCATCCGCATAGTCTACTATCTTTTCAATTACATCACCATTTCCTGTTTTGTTCTAGCCACTATTAACAATTGCTTCTATATCATCTTTCTGAAGCCATTTATTCTCAAATCTAAATTTTTATATGTATCACCAACGTTGTATCGGATTGCATATCAGCATGATGAGACTATGGTCAGAATGAGAGGCTAGTAAATTTTGCAATTGCACATTCGGGAATAACTCCAGCCAATCTGTGGTGCATAGGGCTCTATCCAACCTCTCCTCCACCGCTTGAGGAGCTCCACGACTTTTAATCCAGGTGAATGGATGTCCTTCAATTTGGATATCCGTAATATTACAATCATTCACCGCTTGGACGAAACCAATGCAAAGCTAGTTGGGATGAGTATGGATTCCAATTTTGTCATGTTGTGATAACAAGACATTGAAATCCCCGATAATACACCATGGAACATCAGACATATCACGCAGGTCTCGCAATATGTCACAAGCCTGCCTTCTTCTACTGCGCTCCGGTAACCCGTAATAACAATTAAGTCGCCAATCTCCCCTCGACCCATCCTTAATACTGAGATTAATAAAATTCTTGGAAAAATTCATAATGTTGCATTTTGCATTATCCTTCCACAAGACAGTAATACCCTACTTCTTCCTTCGACCAACGGATAAACAAGAATCAAAACGTAGTATCACACGAATACTCTCTAGTTTCTGAGTTTTTTCAAGAGTCTTCGACAAGAAGAGAATACTCGAGCGGTGTTGTTGAGCCAATTTATGGAGGTTTGGAATTTCTCTCGGATTGCTTAAGCCCCGACAATTCTAGTTGAGGATCCTCATGAGTTTTGGCAGTCCTGGCTGCCAGGAGTTTTTCGTTAAAAATGTTGACTTGAGGTAACACACCTAGTGTGTCCCACCTTTTTTTGCTGACGATTATTTTATTTTTTGAAGGGCCACGGTTTCGGAGGTAACACACCTTATGAAGCTCCTCAAGGTTTATTCCCTTGCATCTGGTCAGGAGATAAATTTATCTAAATCAGAAGTTTTCTTTAGCTGTAACATCAGCTTATCGGCTCAAGAATACATTGCTAAAATGATTGGTATTCGGTTGGTGTTGGGTACATGTAATTACTTGGGTTTGCCTTCTATGATTGGTCGTAATAGGAATGAGTCATTTTCATTCATCAAATATTGTATATGGAAGAGGATTAACTCTTGGAGAGGTAGGCCGCTTTCTAGAGCGGACAAGGAAGTGATGATCAAATATGTGCTTCAATCAATCCCCTCTTACATTATGAGCATTTACCCTATTCCGGATATATTCATCAATGATATTGAGAAAATGATGAACGCTTTCTGGTGGGGGAGGAAATAACAATAAAGGTATCAGATGGATGGCGTGGGAGGATTTGATACGACAAACATGAAAGAGGTTTGGCATTTAGGGACTTCAAATCTTTTAATTTGGATATGTTAGCTAAACAGGGGTGGAAATTATTATATAAACCTCATACTCTGGTCATTCGCATTTTTAAAGCACGATACTTTCCTAATTCCTCCTTTTTAGATATGAAGATTGGTAATAACCTAAGTTTTGTTTGGAGGAGTCTTTAGAAAGCTATAGATGTTTTATTTCTTATTTGCAGGTGGAGAATAGGGGATGGAAGAAATATCAATATTATGGGTGAACCTTGGCTGAGAATGAAGGAAGAATGGTGTATTGCTAGCCCACAAACCTCAGGTGTGTATAATCTTTGTGTGAATAACCTTTTTATCCCTAACTCTAAAAGATGGGACATCCAGATTATTCACTCCTTATTTGATACAATGGCATAAGATATTTTGAAAGTTCCTTTGTTAGGTGAGGTGGTTATGGATGGCTTGATTTGGAAAGAGGAGAAAGATGGTGAGTACAATGTACGTCCGGGTTACCGATTATGGAGGAACTCATAAAATCATCATCAGGTTCAAGTTGGTGAGGGAGAGTGGGAAAGCATCTAGAACATCATGGCCCCTCCTAGGGTGAAACATCTTCTTTGGGGGATTTGTAGGAATTGTTTGCTGACACATTCTAAGTTGCGTCAACATTATGTCTAATGCCACGTTGTTTTCCAAAACTATGAAGCTGAGGTGGAAGATGAGTGACATGTATTTTTTGGTTGTACTCATATGCATCAATGTTGGCGGGCAACAGGTTTGTTTCACCTTATTGAACCCAAGTTATATTATTTTTTGGATGCTACATCTATTATTTTTAATATTTGCAGTAAAGAGGACATTTGGGAGGTCGATAGGTTTGCGATGGTACTTGATTCCCTTTGGAAGAATAGGAACAATGTAATTTGGAATAATGATAGGGAGGATTATTCGAAGCTCGATTCTCAAGCTTTTTTCAATTAGAAGGATTGGTTTATATCATGTGGTGAAAGAAATCAATGGGGTACTACATAATACTATTATGTGGTTTCCACCTCAAGAAGATTGGCTCAAGTGTAATACGGATGCGGGTTTTAATAGCCATCTTAAGACAACTAATAGGGGCTGGTGTGTTCGTGATAACTTGGGTAGATTTATATCAGCAGGTATGGCTTGAGTTAATTGTATAATGTCTCCTATTAAAGCATAAGCTTTGGCCTTTAAAGATGTCGTTCAGTTTACTATCGACAGGAACATGGATTGCATAATCTTTGAAAGTGATTCCCAAGTGGTGGTGAATGATATTCTCTCTAATAAAGTAGGTTGTTCGGAATTTAGTTTCATTATTTCGTCTATTAAGCACCTTATTTCTTCTATTCACAACTTTGAGGTGGAGTTTACTAAATACCAAGCAAATATGACTGTCCATTTGTTAGCTAAGGCGGTCAATTCTTGGTCTAGGCGTAGTGTTACTGATTAAATTCCTCTTTGTATCGAGTCTATTTTGATTAATGAAAGTAGTTAATTCTGTTTTGGTAAAAAAAAAAAAATAGGAATAAATTCTATGGTGTTGTATTTATATGGAGTTTATGAATTACATGTTTGAACTCACTTCAAGAAATAAAAGTTAGTCATGAAAAATTTGTATGATCATGGTTGTTTATTAATATAAATGTTTAATACATTAAATATATCTTGGATATATTTAAGTGATTGTAAGACTTCAAATAGAAAAGGTTAACAAATGAAGAATGACATATATTTGTCTATATGACAAAATGTCATGGTGATAGTTTATCAAAACTATCAAGAATCTAGATTTATTTTTTATATGATAATTGTACTAAAATGACAAAAATGTCCTGTGTTGTTGATAGTTGATAAATACTATCAATAATACATTAAATAATCATAGATATGACTATTTCAAATAATAAATATTCAAAGTTTATTGAAGTTTGAAAAATCTTATTTGTGACGTGGAACAAGCTCATAATTAATTAATCATCGATAGCGGAAACTCAATTTTCACTTGATTAACATTAAGTCTTGAGTTCAATGATGAAAGTACACTATTAGTGTGATTGGTGTATTTAATGATAGATACATCCCGAGTGATAAAAGTACTTGAACCATAAGAATAAATGTGATACAATGAGGTTTTCTTCTTAATAGACATATAGAATATTTTTGTTGTATATATATATATATATATATATATATATATATATATATATATATATATATATATATATATATATATATATATATATATATATATATATATATATATATATATATATATATATATATATATATATATATAAGAATGAAGTCATGCGACTTCATAGAGTTCAACGGATTGACCCTTAAATTCACATAAAAATGGTATGGGACACAATGTCTTACTAAATGTGTCATATTAAATATTCGATCAATGGTACCAAGATTTCATGTGTGAGTTATGCATGATTGTTCTAATGAATAATTGGCTCAAAACTTGTCTACCAATCTATTTAGAGATGAGTGAAAACTTAACTTACTAAGCAATGATTCAAAATGTAAGATACCTTTATCTGAAACCAATAAATTTCCTGAATAATTAGATATATTTTAAAAATGGTGGAGGATTGTTGGAGAATTTTCCAAGATATTTGATTGAAAAATGAAAATGATTAAGTTGATTTTATGAATCATTTCAATCACAAGTTGTTATGTGGTGTAGTGGTTGAGAATTTTAACATTGGCTCAAAGGTCACGGAATTTAACCCTTTACTCGAACATATTCAATATGTTTACCACTAGACTAATGCAATTGTTTTGTATAATTGGTTCAAATAGTAATTAAAAGGTTGTTTTTCTTCACCAATTGGCATGAATTTCTATATAAATAGATATATTATTCAAACTAAAAATACATGAAAATTTCAAGTGCCAAAAAAATTATATCTAAGTCATTCTTTTATTTTTCTAGTACACGAGAATAAATGAGAAAAATTTATTCAATAAAATATCGTTGATCGATATATTTAATGTGAATGTGTGATTAATATTAAGGTGATTAACAAAACTAGACAAAAACTAATAAGACTATAAAGATAAATGACAATACAAATATAATGATATTTTCATTTTGATTGATACCCTAATGTCTCAAAGAGACTACAATATAATACCTCTCTGATGGATAATAAACTAAAAGACCCAAATATTAATAAGAGCCCACTAAATAACAATACATAATAATATCAATATAAAATTATAAATTAACTTAAATAATATAATTCATTATCTATCATTATTCACCCCTTAAAAATCAATCTTGTCTTTAAGGTTATAAAATAATATCAAGGTTTCAAATTAACTCTTCTTTTTTTACTACCATCTTTTGTTACGATAAAAGAAATACATTTGGAGTGTAGAAATGAATTTGACGTGTTACTTGTAAAAATTGGGAGGAACACATATCATAAAAAAATGGGTAGTGGAAAAAAGTAGTGAACTTGTCTTTCAATTCTAACTAGTAAGTTACCCGTGCAGCACAGGTGATTTATTTTATAGAAATGAGATTAATTTTTTTAGGTATAATAATAATATGGGTGTTTCATACGCAACCAAATCTATATTGAGAGTAATATTTATGCATATATATTTTTACTGAATCTAACTGGTCGTGTCCCGTATTATAATATTTATACACCATAATAATCTAAATCATACAATAATTATGGACCAATAGAATATTCATTATGCAACAATACAATATTTAAGTTATGAACCAATAGAATAATTATGGAGCTATTGAATAGAAAAGTCCAATATTTTAACTATGGAGACAAATGCAATATATTATAAACCAAAATAAAAACATATATTCAACAAATTTATTATTAATATTTACAAAAAGTGAAAGAAAAAAAAATTAAATATCTAAATATCTCTGATTACAAAATAGAGGAAAACAAAAAGAAAGAAACATGGGAAGTTGTTTGGTTTAAAATAATAAAATTATATTTAAAATATCTCGTATGAATAAATTTATTTGATACGATATAAATTATATTGAAATAATCGTGTAAATTTAAATTTAAATAAATTACTTAAATATAAATTGAAAGTTGATCATATAAATTTAATTGTATTAAATAATAATATAAAAAAAATATCAATGAAAAGGAGAAAAAAAATAAAAAAAAAATTTTACATTTTATAATAAGAATAATAACTCATGTGACCGTTCAATGAAATATTTTATTATCATATTTATATTATGTGTATTATAACTATACAATCTTAACATTTCTGACATATAATTATACAATAAATTATTTTTAGCCATATTGTTTAATTAATATTTAAAATTAAATTGTATTTTTTAGAAATATATATTTTATTGACTTCTATAGATTGATATAAGGCTCTAATTATAAATGTATATATATTGAATTGGATGCATTATAAATTAATATTAATTCTTAGTAAAAGATTTAAAAAAATTACAATATCATTTTATGAAAAGAATTAAATTTGCCATAATTGCAATCAATTGTGTGATTATTTCTTTTTGAAGCAAATAATTTAATTTTAAAAAGCATTATTTTTACATGATGATAATTATTTGCACGTGAATGTTTGATCTTCATCATTCATTAACACAAATTTAAACTATTAAGAACCATTCAGTAAAGGTAATTCGCAAATACTAAAACATTCTGGAATAATTTAGAAATTCAAAATCAACCATGCTCAACTAATGTAGTGAAAGACTATTGTTCCAAAAAAACAGACCACCTACGAAGTAGGAGTACTGGTATCAATAAAAATTCTTCCGGGTTGACGATTCGCCAATGGTCCATGGCATCCAAGAAGCTGCAAAACATAAGGAAAAAATAAATTTAACGACTCAGAAATATCAACTGCAAACAGTTGCACATAAATACAAATCCAAAATTTGAAAATTAAAAAATATCCTGAGTAACAAAACAACTGTGTAGTGTTGTAATGTCAAATATGTATGAGAAGATCCACAGGAGGCACAAATTACCTTAGCATTCACACCATCAGGCAAAATCCTGTTCTCTGACTTGTACTTGAGGTAATCGACTCGGTTAAACTTGGTGAAACCCCTGAGCAAGCATATAAAGCAACTGTTAAACCAAATGCAAAAATAGATATCCTATGATGAATAACAGAATAAAAGAACAATCCAAATACACAAATGCAATGATGGCTAACCGAAACCATAGAAAACATAATTCAAGTAAAAGTCATCATGTTCAGATAAAAAACTCTCAAAAGCACACAATAAATTCACCAATATATCATTCCTCTTTCAGAATAAATTTTGACAAACATTATAGATCAAGACAAATAAAAATGAACATCTAACCCACACTACTGATATACCAAACAGAATTTACAAAATATTATTACCGAGATACAAAATAGATTTACATTTACCTGAGCTGTTCCAATATGTTTGTGTTGAATGTGCATGTTCCAATCATGAAAGGTATAATAACTATGAAAATTTAGGTACTCACCCGATAATCCATACTTCTTCAACATTTTACACCTCACCTTATATCATTATATCTAAATAAAGAATTCAGAGCCTCATATCATTATATTTGGAGAACAAATCAAAAGTATACTAATTATAGTAAAACATAAGATTATTCAATCAAGAGACCACATTAGATTGAAGCATTATTATACTAAATAAAGAAGAGAAATGAAAATATCAGGTACAAACAATTGGTCCATACATTCCAACAAAATTATTAGTCCTTTCAATTAAGCATTGTATAATAAAGTAATATATAAATTTCATAATGAATAATAATCAAGATGATTTAATATCTAAAACATTTTGACACAACAGTAATATAAGGTACCATTTTTCTTGTATCTACTCTTCAATTAAGGTCGTCATTTTCTTTGTTGCACAAACTTTCATGCTAAGCTAATTGCTCATCTGCAATCAAGTTAAATAAAACAGGTTTAAATAAGGATTAAGGCTTTAGTTGGGTAAATCATGGAACATATTCAATCTATTAGAACTCTTTTTAAGCATTCTTTCACGTTGTTTAATAAATGTGTTTATAGTATCAAGTATCATTGTAATAACTTGTAGTAATTTCTTGAAAGAATTGACATCCCTCAATATAAAAAAAACACAGCCTTTAAAAATAAAAAATAAGATTCTTGTTATTCAACAGCAGAAAAATGTTGGTTCTTAGAAACAATAATGAATTAAAGCATAAAATTTCTACTCTAAAGTATCATCACAAGGGTTGTTTTGTTCAGCTTTTTCCCTATTGCATCTGTTAATTGCTCAGCGTTATACTCGACTCCAAAGCTCACAACCTTCATGTCTGGGTTCAACAAATACCTGATGTTTTAACATCACTTATATCTATGTTAAGTGCAACCATACAGAACTTCAAAAAGAAAGTATGAGGGAAGAACATTGACTTACATGTTGTGGGAACTGTCGACAAAAATTAAAAGGACAGAATTATCAAGGAGTGTGGAATATAAAATAGAACAAAATTTATTACATCCAAAAGGTTAAAAGTCTTATGATTGATGTTAAAGGGACTATGATTATGATCTAAGATATTAGTGAAACATAATATACTATCATCATATTGCTGGAAGTGACATATTACTAGACAAAGCAGGTTGATCAAATCCATCCTCTGTTAAAGCATTAACTTCAGATATAAGTGTAATAAAATGTCAATGATAGAACGTGACAAGAAATTAATAAGAAATGTTATTTCAATTTGTTTGCATTATGAAAATGAAGAATCATTTTTCAACTTAATGGATGGTTAAGATAGTCACTGGAAATCAAAGTATACAGATGAAAAATCAAGACCACAACAGAAGCAATCAGAATAAATGCATCACCTGAAGAATGTCTGAGTTGTACTCTACCTAGAGAGATTCCTTCCACTGGCTTTCCTCAACTCCATCAAATCATTTTCATTCTGTGTTACTGAAAAATCCGGTTGCATTGAAAAAAGCGACGAGCTATCACCATTCGGGATTGCATTCTTCCTCCAATCCCTGACATGGTGATATCTAAATTGAAAAACTATGTTGCATTCTTCCCAATCGGATATTAATTTTATCAGAAGCATCGTACCTGGGTAGTTTTCCATCGGTAACGTTCTCTACTCTTTGCAATTAAACCACATCAAACAACAGGAACAACATATATTCAACCACAAATTGCATCAACATCGACTTCGACGCATAAGCTCAATATTGACTTTGGAAAACTACATTATTATAGAAAACACCTAAACTTCAACTGTTTAAATCAAGATCAATAACAATTTATTGAGTGAGACTCTAATATATCTCTAAATCAAATGCTTAACTGAGTTGTCACGTTAATTTTATCACCCTACAAAAAAAAGTTTATGTTAAAAATAACTAAGTAAACAAAATACAAACTTTATAGGATAGAAATACCTTTGAATCCTGTATGACTAAGTAAACAAAATACAAACTTTATCAACAAAAGAAACAACTTAAAAAGAATGCATTTAAACATGAAGATGAAAAGCTTGAAACATGTCGGCTTGTTCAACATACATCTAAACAACATGAACATGACTGGATTTAAACATGAAGATGAAAAGGTCAAAACTATTCCAACAGCAAGTTGGAACATGAACCTAACAAAACATCATCTAAACAATCGAAACAAACAAAATAAAACATATGTCATTAAATACGATTCGTCGTTACTAACGAATCGATGGTGATGATGATAAATTTGAATAAAAAAACAAAGAGAAATCAAAATATGAAACCACACCATTACTAAACAAATACAACGAATACACGAACAAATATCGACATACCTAGTAATTTGGAGGAATGCGATGAAATACCTGAAATAAGTTATTAACAAAAATGATATCAGGTTCAGTTGTTAACAAAAAAAATCGATTAACGGCGATGAGAGAAAGATAGAGGATTAGAGATCTGAGAAATATAGGGGAAGAAGAATCTGAGAAAGGGTGGAGAAATGGGCGGCGGCGGATTTAGGGCAAAACGGGAGAGAGAAAAAGGGAATGAGAGAGAAGAGGATTTGATCCTGTGAATTGGTTTTGGTGAGAAGAGGAGAAAATTTTGAGGACGCCAATGGTGGATGGACATTTGGCATTAAGATAGAGGTTTTGGTCAATACTATTTGAGTGATTTGTTAATTACGGAACAGTCCTTTTGATGGTGTAAAGATTTTTTTTGTGAAAGGGTAACTTAGGTAGTTTGGGCAACTTAATAGTAATGGATTGATAGTAGAATAGGGGAAGAAGAATCTGAGAAAGGGTGGAGAAATGGGCGGCGGCGGATTTAGGGTTTAGGGAAAAACGGGAGAGAGAGAGAGAGAAAAAGGGAATGAGAGAGAAGAGGATTTGATCCTGTGAATTGGTTTTGGTGAGAAGAGGAGAAAATTTTGAGGAAGCCAATGGTTGATGGACATTTGGCATTAAGATAGAGGTTTTGGTCAATACTATTTGAGTGATTTGTTAATTACGGAACAGTCCTTTTGATGGTGTAAAGATTTTTTTGTGAAAGGGTAACTTAGGTAGTTTGGGCAACTTAATAGTAATTGCTTGATAGTAGATTCACGTGATGACCAAAGTGGGAGATAGCATTGTGATGAGAGAGAGCATTGATGCTTCATTTGCTACACCACTCTTTTCTCTTTCTTTCTCTCTCTCTCTCTCTCTCTCTCTCTCTCTCTCTCTCTCTCACGTTATTTTTCTTTTCTCTCTCTTTCTTTTCATTTCATTTCTTTACTTCTTCTCTTCCAACTTTCCTTTCATCATTTCTTCCTCTCTTTTTTCTTCTTTCTGCCATTCTCACTCTATTTTTTCTTCTACTTCTTTTATTTTTTTTATACTTTTTTTTCTCTATTTCTTCTTTTTTCACGTTTTTTTCCTACTTTTTATTTATTCTTTTTTTTAAAATCTTCTAACAGAAATAAAATAAAATAAAGAAAAAAGTAGACTTATAAAAATAAAAAATTTGGTGGTTTTGTTAGAGGTCGGTTCAAATTCTATAGTTTCTTCGGTGATTTTTTTTTTTGCCAGAGAAAATAACCACAGAGACGATGCCGACAAGAAGTCGAAGATGTTTCAAAAAAAAGTTACCGGAAGTTTCGTCGGAAGTGTTAACGAAGATTTTACCGGAAGTGATATCGGAGACATCACCGGAAATGTCGTCGGAGATGACACCAGAAGATTCGCCGGAGTACTTTTTTGTGAATCAAATTTTTTTCACCTTTTTTTCTTCTATCTGTTTTTCCGTATTACGTTTGAGCATATATACTTCTTTCAGTTTCTGTTGTAAATCTGAAATCTTTTGAGCTTTCATGAGTTTCTTTCAAAACAATTTGACGAGTTTCTAGTGTATTATGAAATGTTTCTGGTTGTGAATATGAACTTTGAGGTGTGGGTGGAATAGTAAAGTTTGAGGATGATTGTTTTGGTGGAGCAGAAATTATGTGTTGTTGTTGATGTGGAGTGAAGGTTGGACATGGAGGATTTAAGAATGAAGAGTAAGATGGAGGGTCCGAGTTTATGGATGGATAATATGGGTTTATGGATGGTGAATATTGATTAGGTGTAGGTTGTGTATACACATGATTAAAATACATACAGTGTAATGGAGTTGCAACATGAGTGTTTGTGGAATAAGGTGCAAACATTTCTCATGGAAAAGATGGGAATGAGGGTGTAACAATAGTAGTGTTGGTATGATAAAATGGAGTGGTGGAAGATGATGGAGATGTGTATGCCATAGGAGGTGTTGATGTTCAAGAATGAAAGCACCAATTGATAGAAAGCTAATAAACCCTAACAAAACTAGAGAAAAACTAATAAGACTGTAAAGATAATTGACAAAAAAAAATAATATTTTTATTTTGATTGATACCCTAATGTCTCAATGAGACTACAATATATAATACCTCTAACGGGTAATAAACTAAAAGTCTCAAATATTAATAAGAGTCCACTAAAATAACAATACATAAAAATATCAATATAAAATTTCAAATTAACTTAAATAATATAATTCACTCTCTATCATAAGGTTTCAAAAGTATTCTGAAGATGATTCGACAGATTACCAATTTGAATCCAATTTGCCTAAATTGATTGGGGAAAATCAAACCTAAAGCTTAGTGTAAATATATGCTTTGGAATTTATTTAGAGCAACTTTCATTATACCATCTTCATCTTCTTCTTATTCAAGTTTTGCAAGAGACCCCCAACATAAGATCCAACAGTCCGTAGGTTCGAATTTTGATTTTCGATTTTGATCCATACTTTATATGTAATTAGTATTAAAGTATACAACTTTAAAGAAAATGATAACGATTTTCAATGATGGTGAAAGAAATGAACATTTATACTTCCTTATCTATCATATAAGAAAACTCATTCTTCCTTTCCCAATTATTGTCACGTGGATGGTCTCACCATTCCAATGAATGCCACATGGATAACCTAACTTTCCTCCCAAATGAATTCATTTTCCCATCCTTTCTCCCTCCCAAATGAATTCATTTTCCTATTTCAATTCTTTCCACTTCTTCCCTATGTTCACCTGCGGTTATCATTCTAAAACTATTTTGATAATCCTTAATCCCTTTAGAACCGTTTTTGCGACCTTTGATGTTTCAATTGTTCCAATGATGATTTCCTTAATATTAATAACCCTCCATACATTCAACTTCATGGTCATCTTCATCTTTATCATTGGTTATGTCTTTCGTTTAGCTTCATCGTTGCAGTACGAATTTTGTTCGTTGTAGATGGTTGCGAAAACAATCTAACAACTTCTATTTCAATTTATATTCATACTTTCTTTCAATTTATTGGATCTGAAAATGCTTTTTTTCTTTCATTGTTATGGAGAGAAGTTGTATTTTCATGGATTAAGAAGAAACAAGGGCAAAAATGCAGTGATATTTTGGGAGCATTCAAAGACATGATATGGGTTAATGCTTTGGAATCTTGTAAGAAGCAACTTCTACTCATTTGTTTTCTCTCAAATTTTTAAGAAGGACCCAATTTGGTCCCAACGCGAAATGTTATGGATTTTTTCTAGAATTTATTGATCATTCCTTTCTCGACTCAATATGTTGTTTGAATCAAAACAAACATTTTTTTTTTCATTATGTTTTTAAACTTCCCATCTTCGTGTGATGTTGCTTTGCAAATTAGGTGGAATGGTATCTTGCTCGTAAGGCTCTGTCTCAATCACATTGCTCTAAACCTTCTAGTAAGTTAGTCATAAAATCTTTCTCTATAAGAAAGTTAGGGTTTCATATTAATATTTATTGTATTTTGATTTAATAATTTTTGTAAGTTATTTGTTTCTATAGTTGCTACTTTGAGTTGTTTGCTTTTTGATTTTGACTTGATTTTTTCTTTTCTTCGTAAGATGTTTTCTTTCAAATGGCTTCAAATAGGTACCACTAAAACATGTTAAATTACAATGTGGATAATACTTATTACATTCATGTGTTAATTTAATTAATTGTATCAGATTCTGATATTTAATAGTGATATGAAAATGTAGTAATTATCGGTTGGACTATTTATTTTTTCTATATGCATATTATCGATTGCAGGAAAGAGGGATCAACATGCTCTTCGTGCTGAGTAGAAATGGTACACATACTGGTGCAAATGCAATTCACAATGAGTTCATATTTCTATCTCTTATACTAGAAATCTTAGCTATCTCCAACTTGCATAAATAATCTTATTGAAACCATTCCTTTTGACTATGGCTTGCTTATCGAGCTTTACTTTCTTGATTTATTATTTAACAAGCAACAATGGTTTGGATATAGTTTTCAACAACAAATATTGGCATGGTTGTGATGAGGATGTTTTTGGAGGTTAGTTCAACAACGGCGGCGGTAAATGCCTGATTGTTTCTTAGATGTTTTGTATTATAGTAACAGTGTATCATGAATGATGCTCCCCATTTATATATATAGTCATTTTGATTATTTACAATAGCTTATGACATAGGCAACTACTACAAAATTAAAGTGTATAATTGCAACCATAGAGTTTATGAGTTTTGCTTCGGTTGGTGTCACAAACTTGCATTATAAAACTTAAGTAAAAAAGTTTTAGTTCATCCAACAAAATCGTGAAATTATACAATGATTCATGCTGCTCATCATCTTACTAATTGGTTTTGTAGGGTTGAGTTAGGCCAAATACTAATTCTAACATGGTATCAGAGTCTATCGATTTAGGCCACCACCATTTGATATACGCACCAAGCCCAAAATGTGTTGGGCACAAGGGGTGTATTAGAAAACCAAGTCCCACATATCGATAATTCGGGCCACCCACTATTTATATCCATGCATCAAGCCCAATAGTGTTGGACGTGAGGGGGTGTATTAGGAAAAACCCAAGTCCCACATTGGTTAAAGATAGAACTCACAAAGGATTTATATAGAGTGACACTCCTCACCTCACCAACCGGTTTTGTAGGGTTGAGTTTGGTCAAACTCTAATTCTAACAGTTATCATGACTATTCTAGTGAATAATTGGTTCAAAGCTTGTCTACCAATATATTTGAGGCTGAGTGAAAACCTAACTTACTAAATAATGGTTCAAATTGTAAGATACATTTATCTGAAACCATGGAATTTCATGAATAATGGATTTAGATATATTTTGAAAATTATGGAGGATTGTTGGAGAAATTTACAAAATAATTTATTGAAAAATCATAATGATTAAGTTGATTTTATGAATCATTTCAATCACAAGTTGTTATGTGGTGTTGTGGTTGGGAATTTTGGATTTATTTGTTAAATTAACAAAACAAAACGCCAAAAGTTGCGGGAATATAACCAACCGCATCGCACGCTCGACGGTACAATTTATGCGAAAAGCAGGTATTAGCACCCCTCACATCCGCCGTACTCGACGGGAACCATTTTGCTTGTTCTTTGCTTGGATGGGTGTTCTATCTAAAGGTTACTTGCAAAAGAGAAAAAGAAAGGAAATAGATAAAGTGCTCGCGAAGATCGCAAGATCTCGTGCCTACGTATCCTCATAGTGCATTGAGGAAGTCAGAGCTCCGTATTCTTGGAACCAATGATGAAAGAAAGAATGGTGAAAGAAATATGTGAAGGAAAGGTGAAATAAAGTGAAGGAAGTGAGAAAGAAAGATTATGAAAGAAGGGTACTCGCCAAGATCGCAAGATCTCGTGCCTACATATCCTCATAGTGCAATAAGGAATTCATAGCTCCGTAGTTCTTGGAACTAAGGATGAGAAAAGTTGTTTGCCATAGTATGAACTCAAAAGGGAAGAACAAACAGTTGATAAGTTGCTAGAGTATGGACTCTAAAGGGAAAGAGAAGAAAAGAAAGTATCTCCAGAGTATGAACTCCGCGGGGATGAAGAAAATATTGTCAGTATATGAAAGGAAGGATTGCCAGAGTATGAACTCCAAAGGGTATAAGAAACGGTTTCCAGAGTAAGAACTCCACAGGGCGGAAGGTTGCCATAGTAAAAACTCTGAAGGGCACATGGAAGAAGATTTGTCAGAGTATGAACTCCAAAGGACGAAAAGGAGATGGCAAAAGTATGAACTCCGAAGGGAAAAGGAAAGGAAATGATCCAAAGAATTGAGATGGAATTGATCCAAGAGTAAGGAATTGATCCTAGTTGTTGTGCTTTATACAATGATCCAATTTAGTATAGACTTCAACTTGAGATGCCATGAATCCTGGAGTGAGAAAGAGGACTTGACTCGAGAGGACATCACGTCTATCATAGTTGATGATTATGGAAATCACGGAAATTTTGAGGATTTTGGAAATGTGTGAGGATTGTGCTCGCTAAGCATCGCGCTTATGCCTACGTATCTCATCTGAAATGAGAATCAGAGCGCCTTAGTTCGGCTCACTATGGGTTGTAACTTGTTTGTTTTGTGTTTTTAGGTGGATGTCAATGCTTGTAGCGGAGTATGAGGTGAGAAGAGAAAAAGTGATTGTTTGTTTATGCTTTTTATGAGAAATGGATTGAGTTGTTTTTGAATATGTATTAAGTGTTTTTTATTATGTTTGAGAGAGAAGAGAAATACTCAAAGGTTAAAAGAAAACATTATGGGTGACTTGATTCTATGAGATAGCATGCAAAGATTAATCTTACGTTAGGTTCCCATCCTACTCCAAACTTAATTAGAAATTAATTTGGACTAGGTCTACATCTATCCTACTCCATACTTAATTAGAAATTAAGTAGGACTAGGTATCCTAAAGAGAACAAGCAAAAGAAACACAAATACAAAAGTAGTAAACACAAAGCATTTCGATGTTAGGGTCATGACTTCATATGTTATGGTAAGGGAAACGTGTGATGAATCGAAAAGACTGATGAAATGGATTAGGGTAGGTCGGGTTGTGATGTGAAAGACAATCGACTTATTGTGTGAAACATACAAGGCTTTGCTTGGGTTTAATGGAATGGATATGAATGTGGGGAAACAGTGTAAATCCTAAGGTGGAACATGTGAAATCCATTTGTTTATTTTAAAAGTGATTCGACGTTGGATCGAATTTACTTCTTTTTTGTCTTTGAAATTTTGTTTTCTAAACGATGATTTTTATCTTTTCTATCCTATTAACAAGTAGCATACAAGAATCCAAGTAATGTAAAGCAACTAAACCTAAACTATTACATTGTAATGGGGAGGGGGAAACATTAAAAAAAACCACCAAGGGGGAATACCTAAGTTAAGGCATAAGTGAAAATAAATGGACAATAAACCATAAATGTACAATAAAATGGTTAGAATCCAAAAAAAGTCCATAGATCTCCAAGTTACCTCACAAAAATGAAACAAAATGGTTAGTACACCAAAATATAATGCATGTATGCAAATAATGTGCATGCGATGAATCAGAACAATTTTCATGTCATGTTTAAAGCCATTTGAACATATTCAAGATAACAATTCAAAATAAAGGCTAAAAATCAAGAATATGACAATTGAAAAAATACCAAAAATTATTTAATATCCTAAAATACTAACATGAATTTTTCTGGAATTTTCAGAGAAAAGAAACTATTTTTTAAAATTAGTTTTGAAAGAATTATAAAAAAAAAATATAAGAAAGATTCAAATAGAACGGGGGTGCATGAAAAGTAATACATAAAATGCAATGGGCTCAGAGGTGGGAGGTGGAAAAGCAACAGTTACAAGGCCCAAAGTAGCTTAAGCCTAACAAAGCATATTATGGGAACTTAGTCAACAAATTGACTTGGAGGATGAATCACAACCGTTGATCCTAGGGTCATGGAATAATATGATGATCAAAGGGATAATAATGAGGGTGTGCAATAGTTATGGTAAATGGCCACGTAGGAGATCCTACATGGTAGTCCTACCGGACGGTGACAAGTGTCACCGCCAGAGTAGACCTCCACCACCCAACCTTATCTCTTTTATGACGTCGTTAATAAAGAACCTTGGCAAATAAAATCGGTATAATTTATAACTCCACTCTTCTCTCTCGCTATTTCTCTCACTGCACTTCTCTTTATTTATGTTCTTTATGCAAAAACATAACCGCCGGAGAAGGCTGGCAGTGGCACCGCCGTATTCTCCGGCCGTCCATCACCCCAAATAACCAAGTTTCCAACATAACCCCCTCCCCCTTTTTTCGTTCTAATTCTGAATCTAAAACTATTTTAGCCTAATTCTTTTATAATCGTTCAGATCGAAACTCTCAGAACTTAAACCCTAAAAGTGTGATTAAGGCCATAACACATACAAGGAAGCGAGTATGATACTCAAAGGTAAACAAAAATTGTAGCAATGCAACATACATAAGAAAGGTTCAGATGACGTACCAGTTGAAGGATTCCCTCTGAGGAGATTTTGCACGTGAATGTAAGTCCTATTTAATCTTCTTCTTCTTCTGCAATGTTGATGCTTCAATCTGTTGTTGTTGAAGCGTTGATGTTGAATCTGAATTCTTCTTCTCCTTCTTGATGTGATTCTGATGCAATTCTATTATTAAAGAATTCTTGTTGATGCAGGATTTGAGGGTGATGTTGCTGTGAAGAGTTATTGCATGTATTATGGAAGAAGAGTGATGTAGATGGATATGTAGAGAGGTTGGGATGCTGATGGAGAAGAATAAAGAGGGTGATAAAGAAAAGTGATGAATCGATTGAAGAGGAGAGTTTGTTAGAGATTGAAGAATTGAAGAGTGAGAGTGAAGGTTCAAAAACGAAAAATGAGAGAGCTCAAAATTATAGTAATGGTGTTCTTTTATAGAAGAGGATCATGAGAGTAGTTTAGGTTTTCAGGTGAATTCAGTTATATGTTTGTTGGAGGTGGTTAGAGACTTATTATGAATTTGTTAAAGATTTATGTTGAAAACTGTTAGAAAAGTGAATTGAATCCATTTTCTGCTAGATTTTCTTAGAGGACTCAAAAATGGAATTCTAAGTTTGTATTTTGATGATTCGAAATAGTTGACCTCACTGTTGTACTTTATTTTTTTGCATTGTATTTTTAATTGCAGCCTACTTTTTCTGTTATGGTCTTCTGATATGTGACTTTGAACATAGAAATTGGACTTATGGTTTGGATTTGTCAATATAAATAGTGATGTAATCATGGTTTGCATTAGGTTTTAAATTGAAATTTGACATGTGGTTTGGATCTATAATCATGGTTTGCAATAGGTTTTAAATTGAAATTTTGTAATTGGATTTAAAATGGTTTGGCTATTTGAATATATAATTTGGTCATTGAATTAAATTGAAATTCAATTAGTTTATGGATAACTAAGAATGAAGATTGGTTTAGAAAATGGGTTTTGTAATTGATCTAATTTGAATGTGAAACTGGGCTTGAAAGAAAAGTTGAATTGGTTTTAAAATGTATATGAATTTCTTTATGCAACTTTGTATGGACATAAACCCGATGATTTGTAATGGAAGTTTGAGACTCTGATGGCTTGTTTTGGATATGGTTTACGAATATAGAATTAGACTAAGGAAGTCTATGGATATGGATAATGGGCTTGAAATAGTTAAAATTTGAATCATAAATAATGAACTAACCTGATACTTTCAATAGAAATTTGTCATTTGAAATGAGTCTCCAAATTCAATCAATAACCCAATTAATATGAATCACAACCAATGAGCGACTGGGAGAGAAACAATGTCTTGATCACCATATATACCCATAATTCGATCTTTTGAACCAAGAATACCAATATGCCTTTACCATGAAACCCTAAGTCACTCCATACACAAAAGAACGAAACCTCGATCTTCTGAGGAATACAGAGAAATAAAATATACTTCATGACCTCGGTGAATTTTGGAGAAGAATAGACCTGGTGGCTTGAGGAAGAAGACATCCATGATAATCATACTTCACAACTTCGGTCTCACACTTCACAGTGAATAGTCTTCATAGGTAGAATCCTTAAAGACCACTTAACCAGGGAAGTAAACCCTAATCAAGTAGCAAGGGTACAATAAGATGTTACTTACAGCCACATAACCAAAACCATGAGTTTCTTTGATAATTATGGAGGAACAAGGTTCTTTGTCAAGGAGATACATATAACAGCCTTGTCTACAAATTTTTCCATATTGGGAAACAACACAATCGCATACACGAATAGAGAAAACATGGCGTTGAAGGCCACCCAATTTTTAGTCTTGGCAAGATGAACAACGTTTCCTACAAGAAGTTTCAAAGGGAAACCTCGGGTACCACTTTTTGATTTTAGATTAGCTTCCACCTCTTCTTTATCAATGTGGAGAGCTTCAACTATGAGGTTGGGTTTTGGAAGCTCACTAGTATAAATGTAAGGAACCTGGTTTTTAATTGTGACCCCCAAGATATAGGAATGCTCTTCCAGAGTCATAGCAAGTTGATAATCAGGGAATGTGAAGCATCTGAGTGGTGGATCGTAGAACTGCACAAATGTATAAATAGCAGTAATGCTAACCTCGGTGTTGAGAATAGCCAGAAGGTTACCATAGTGATCCTTAAAGATATCCTTGTTTTCACCAGTTATGAGCATCCCTAAACTTCTCAAGGTCTTCAGCTTGGGTTCCATAAAATTGTAGTCGTACACACCTTTGCAACCAGTATTCATTTTCTCTATGGTTACTTCAACAAAGACTGGGCTTTTGAATACCCTGGAAATTCATAAGCAAATAATCAATGGTCACGATGAAATGATGTATAACATGAATTAGGCAGTCAAAACAATCTGAATAATTTGGATGCTTATAGCTCGATCTTTGTGGTCTTTAATCACTATGCATTTTTTCTACTTTTGAATTTCTTATTTTTTCCTGGTGAAGCTGGTTATGGAAGGGAAAAGATATCTTAAACTCACCCTGCTTTTCATATTGTTATTTAACAGATGTCTACATGGTTTTGGGTTCTTCTTTAGGTTATTTCAACTCTGTTTTAGTGCAAAATTTGTTCTTTTTTATATTGATGGGGGTTTCTTTATATGGGTCTGGGTATGAGATGAGTGTTGAATGATAGGGTGATGTTGATGTTTTTGTGTTTCTGTATCATCATAATTTTCTGATGTTTTTCTTAGGTTTAGAAACCTAATTGTTTTTTTTGTTTAGTGTGCTCGCAAAGATATTACGACCTTTTGCCAACGTACCCCCAAAAAGAGAATTGAGGGATCAGAGCATCGTAGTTCCTCCTAAAAGGCTAGAGCTAGAAGGAAAGTTTGATTTGTATCCTGGTTAAAGCACAAGATGTTGATGCTCAAATGTTTGATTTGTGTATTGTTTAAAGCCAAGGAATGAAAATGAAAAGTCAGTTTGTTTCCTGATCAAAGCCCGGGATTGAAGCTGAAAAATAGTTGTTTGTAATTGGTTGGTTGATTGTTTGAATTGTATAGCTCAAGACATAAGTTGAATGGTATCTTGATTTTCATAGCTCATGAAAGGCTGAATGGGTACCCTGAATTATATAGCTTAAGGATGACTGAATATTTTGACCTGAATTACATAACTCAGAACAACGGAATGGGTAATCTTGATTTGCAGAGCTCAAGAAATGCTGGATGTTTAGCTTAGTTAGAGTCTAAGACTATGACTGTTGTGTGGGAAATTAGCTTAGTTAAAGTCCAAGACTATGACTGTTGGGAATGAGCTTAGTTAAACTCCAAGATTATGACTGTATTGAAATAATTAGCTTAGTTAAATTTCAAGGCTATGAATGGTGTTAGCTTAGTTAGAGTCCAAGACAATGATTGTAATTAGCTTAGTTAAAGTCCAAGGCTATGACTAATTTTGAGTGAATTAGCTTAGTTAAAATCCAAGGCTACGACTGATTTTGAGTGATTGTACAATGTCTGATTGTATGTGCCTTGATTGAAGTCCAAGGTTGAAGTTAAAAGGTGCTCAGTAGAGATAATTTGTCATCTTTAAAGAGAGAAGATTTGTTTTATATTTGTCTTGATTGAAGCTCAAGGTTGAAGCTAAAGGATGAATCTTACTCTAAGGGAAAGTTTTATTTGTGTTCTGATTTTGAAGCCCATGTGTGAAGCTTATTTGTGAGAGAATGAATCTTTGTTTATTTGTATCTTATATGAAGCCTAAGATGGGAAGCTGAAAATTGTTGGTAGACTAACTCTGTATGAAAAGTGTTTAGTTTGTTGGAATATTATAAGATGTGGTCATCAGACATTCCTTTGTCTGGGGGAATTCAATTGTACAAAGCCCAAGAGGAGTTTATCTTGGTCATCCATCGGGAAGAGGGAGATTATTGTAAGTGTTTTGATTCTAAGGTTTGTTCTTATGCTTTTAGGAAGCCTGAGATGGTCCTTGTGTTTAAGCCCAAGAGAAGGCTAGGTTACTTGTGTGAGGCCCATAAGTTCTTGGATAAAGCCCAAGAGGAGACCTGGGAAGGCTAAGTAACAGCTAAGCCTGTGAGAATTCACCTTTAAGAGACATGAGAGTCCTTGAATGAAGCCCAAGAGGAGGCTATGTTTTGCCCTAGTTTTTGTTCTAGTTATTCAGAGGTTAGTGTTGCACCCCAAAATAGGCCCTCATATTTTGACCAATAAGTGTTTTATGCATCGCACATACACATTACATTAGGTCATTATACTTTGCATTCATTCATTTGAATAAGCTCCTAAGACATGGGATCGAGAGATTTTGAGGAATTAGAGTTCCACACCTTATTTGTGATTATTGGAGGAATTCGTGGTTTTGGTTATGCAATCGTCAATGGCATCATCTTCTTAGGTTCTTGTCACTCGATTAGGATTTATTTCCCTGATTATGTGATATTAAAGGGTTTCACGTCTGAAGACTATTCACTATGCATCTGGTTCATCATCAACAGTAAAGCATGAATTAAGGGTCTCTTTTCTCTGCAAAGCCACTTTAATAGTCGTTGGAGAGCCCTAATTGATAAGGAGTTGCAAGGGTTAATCAGGGTTCAGGCAAGGTCATCATCCATTTGATTTAGTGTCAAATTTAGTCAAGATTTTGATTCAAGATTCAAAGGTGTGGACTTAGTTCTGATTCATTTATCATTTTTACCATGATTGAAACTTTGGACTTAGTTCCGATTCATTTGTCACTTTACCATGGTTGAAACTTTGGTTCGTGTCCATCCTTATACAAGCCCATACCAAGATGTGTTGATTTTCTAAAGACCAAATTTTGTCTCATGCCATTTATTGAGAACTTGTTTTGATGATGATGGATGGCTTATTGAAAACTCGTTATCACTTAGTTTGACATTTTGAATCCGGGCATGTGTATTATCATTAAGACTTAAGACACCATGGATTCCAAGAGGGTAAACACAAGTGCAAAGTTTATGGAATTTCAAGGTACAAAGTGCAAAGGATATCAAGTTACAATTCAAAGCTTTCTTATCCAAGTCACATATCCTCATCAGAATTTGTTTTAAGCTAGGATCAAGACTTGATATGTTCCGAGCTATGTGATCAACAAGTCAAGTCTTGGTTTAATTTATTCAAAATTGTGTTTATCGTATGATTAATTCATGTTCAGCCCATGAAAGGAATTTTCAAGCTATTTCAGAAGTGAAGGTATAACAATGATGATGTGACAAAATTTCTAATCCAAACAACATCAATACATAACAAAAACCAGCGTTTGATTATTACATCAAATGGTCAAAAGTACAAGCTTACAATCCAAACCAAGATTATATTCATTACAAATTTATTCAAATCACACAATTGTTGTCATTGGCCATGCTCCAAGCTCTACGTTTTACATCATCAAGTTATCTTTATCCAAGAGAACTCCATCGTCATTATACCAATAGCTCTTCATCAAGAGTTCCCTAAATTCCATCACCAATACACAAAGGGTCTTTCCTTCAACTTCAAGCTTCAACAAGGTACCAGTAGTTTCAAAGGTATACATGTAAAAAAATCAAAACAAAAGAAGTGCAAAACACATGGCAATGCCATTAATTTGTTAGCATGAGACACACTTAATTACCAATCACAAGTCAGAATTTCAAATACCACACAAGGTAGTACAACAAGTTTCAAAAAGAGGGGAGGGATAACATTGAATAAAAGCAGTAAGTTATTTGCAACAATGAGTCAAAGGAAATCAATATGGGGTCACACATTAAAAACCAGTAACACAGCAGAAATTTGACACGGTAAATGCTAAAAGATAAGTTTTCACATCAGTAAAACCGTGGGGATCATTTTTCACTACAAACAAAACAACACTGTCTGTTTCAAACCTGAATTTTTACAACCTCTGCTACCCTGTTGCTTCTGTGAATCGCAGACCACTATCCCCACTCATAAACAATTTCAGAACTTGTCCCCCTGTCTCAAAGAGCAATTCTTCACAAGCAAGTTTTGTAGCACATATTCAAAAACCCTAATTCCAGTCCTATAAAAGAGACAAAAAGACAAATTTCAGAACCAACAACAAGAACCCTATGGTAGCTTTTACGGTAACCGATGATACATGTGGAATGGCAAGGGTTCCTTAATGTTATTTGTGTGCTCACTAATTGTTTTGGGGCTATATGTTTGAACTGGGCCATTAATAACACATTTCAGCAAGTTGATTGGTTTTGGTCTTTAGGCTTTTGATCCTTTCAATGGGTCCTTGTTCCATCGCTGCTACTTAGGAGTTTTCTTTTTTATTTAATTTATTTTCTCTTCTTTCTTATAAGATAATTAATATTCAGATCCTCATTTGTTAAAATAATCATGAATTTGTTTTTTCTTAAATTTCTTTTTTTAGCATTTTATCTTAGGAAGTATTTTTTTTAAGAAATAAAGTATTTTAAGTTTTTTAAATAATTTGATTAAATTCTTGATTACTTGCATGCTATATGGTGAATTGTTGATTTGATTGTATGTCTTATTTGAACTCGCGTGATTTATTTTCGTTATGATCATTAATTGCTAAGTAAAATATGAACGCACACTAAGACTAATCATTTTAAAGATAAACGAATTTCTTGGTCCAACTCCAAGTAAATCTTCATACGCACTTCACGTTTTTTCTCAACTTTTTTTCAACTTAAAAGAATCAATGCATCACACTTGTTTTCCATAGCTAATCTTTAGCTTACTTGATCCATATATCAAGTCCCAACATTCTAAAAGTCGAGCGCATCGTGCTTCGTCATCTGCCTTAACCTAGTCCATTAGGTTCTTCATACCATTTACCTTGAATCTTTAAACTTTTCTTATGCAAATTCAAACCTCGATCCAACGTTGAGTTCTTTCTTAAACAACAATCAAACATTTCTTTAAAAGGTGTAAAGAAGGGCGTTGAGTCTTTGATGTGTTTTCAATTGTTCGGGTGCGAGTTCCCTTACCTGTATGTGGACAATTGACATATAAAACAAACCAACGAACCTTAACATCAAACTTTTTCTCAATTCAAATCAAAATACTTAACAACTATCAAAACACTTATTTAAATACGAAAAAGAAGGGCATCAAGGCTTTGATGTGTTTTCAATTGTTCGAGTGCGGGTTCCCTTACTCGTGTGTGAACAATTGACGCTACTAAAAAACACCAACCAAACGTAGTACCACGAACTACAGAGCTCTGATTTTCCCATTGCACGAGGGAATACGTAGGCAGAGGATCTCAATCCTTGTCGAGCAACCTAGGAATAAAACCACCCATTTTCCATAACGAATCATTTACTTTTAAGAAGACAATAGTATAAGTTAACACTCAATCGGAAACTAGACTAAGAGATTCTCGTTGAGTACAACGGACGTAAGAGGTGCTAATACTTTCCTCTGGTGTAACCGACTCTCAAACCTAGAATTTGGTTATGATGACCAAGTTCTTTCCGTATTAGGTTTTATCTATATCTCTCTTTTCTTTAGTTAGAATAAATAGAATTAGGTGGCAACTATGTTGTTTGTTTTTCCGCATCCATCGCGAGGTTTGTTTTTTTCGAGGTACGTCAGTTAGGTCTGGTGACAGTAACCATATTAGTTAAGTTTTAGCATAGATGCATATATAAGTAGTAAAGATGCATGCAGAAAAACAAAAGTGTCGGTGAATGTGTTTAACAACTTTTAGTATGTTTTTTCTATGGTTTGAGTATTCTTAAGT
Organism: Lathyrus aphaca; assembly: GCA_963966055.1. Classification (NCBI taxonomy): domain Eukaryota; kingdom Viridiplantae; phylum Streptophyta; class Magnoliopsida; order Fabales; family Fabaceae; genus Lathyrus; species Lathyrus aphaca. The sequence continues at coordinate 30,507,854 of OZ014519.1, read as the reverse complement.
TGTTTTATTAAGAATGAAGCTGAGTGTTACACTGGGAAGCAGAGACCCAAAATCCCGAGGGAGAAAGATTACAGATGTTTTTTATACATTGTATTCTTTTTGTCATTAATAAGTATTTTATTATCTTTGCTTTAGTATGAGGTGAAGAAAGATAATTTAGGCAAAAAATTATATTCTAAGCAAGCACAACAGTTTAAGAAAACAACGAGAAGTTAGAAAAAGAAAAAAGATGACCCAGAAGTCAATAATATGACTTAAACATAAGGATGTCTATGGAATTTGTTTTGTTGATTAATTATCTGATGGTTACATACACGGAGTAAGACTTGAGTGCTGAAAAGATGCCTACAACCTAGAAAGAAATTCACCGGAGTGAAGCTCAGTCTAGTTGCTGGTGTATTAGATCTTTAGTCATAAAGATGAAAAAAGAAAAAGAGATGCGATTTGTAAAAAAATGCTCATGATCTCTGTATAAGAGATTGAAAATTGTTTAAGAAACAGTTGAGGGGTTTCAGGACTTATACGGAAGCCTGACAGAGTTTTAAAACAGGTCGGGGAAAGTTTAAAACAAAAAAATGAGTCCTAAACACAAAGGATTCTTCATTACACATTTTGACAATTAATTTTAGAAAACAAATGGTTGTGTGTAAAGATATTCACAAAACAAGATGATAAACTTGGGTTCTGAAGATGATAAGAGAGAAGTCAAAGTTGGAGCATTGCTTGGTCCTGATGTTAAGAAGATGATGGTTGAGCTTCTTAGAGAATATGTTGATGTGTTTGCTTGGTCCTATCAGGACATGCTGGGTCTTGATACTGATATTGTGGAGCATAGATTGCCGCTGAAGCCTGAATGTCCACCTGTGAAGCAAAAGTTGAGAAGAACTCATCCGATGTGGTAGTAAAGATCAAAGAGGAGGTTCAAAAGAAGATTGATGCAAGTTTTCTTGTTACATCTAATTATCCTCAATGGGTGGCCAATATTGTGTATGTTCCCAAGAAAGACGGAAAAGTCTGAATGTGTGTTGATTATAGAAATTTGAATAAAGCCAATCCAAAAGATGATTTTCCATTGCCACGCATTGATGTGTTGGTAGATAATACGGCTAAGTTTGATGTGTTCTCCTTTATGGAAGGATTTTCCGGTTATAATCAAATAAAGATGGCACCCGAGGACATGGAAAAGACCACATTTATTACACCATGGGGAACATTCTGCTACAGAGTGATGCCCTTTGGATTGAAGAATGCTGGTGCGACATACCAAAGAGCTATGATCACACTTTTCCATGATATGATGCACAAAGAAATTGAAGTATATGTTGATGATATGATCGCTAAGTCAAGGACTGAAGAGGAACATGTTGAACATTTGCTGAAGTTGTTTCAGAGATTAAGGAAGTTTAAGCTTCGTTTGAATCCGAACAAGTGCACGTTTTGTGTACGTTCTGGAAAGTTGTTAGGTTTCATTGTCAGCCAAATAGGCATTGAAGTTGATCCTGATAAAGTGAAAGCTATTCGGGAAATGCCTGCTCCAAGAACTGAAAAGTAAGTAAGAGGATTCTTGGGCCGTTTTAATTATATTTCGAGGTTTATCTCTCACATGACTGCCACTTGTGCTCCGGTCTTCAAGTTGCTTCGAAAAGACCAAGGTTGTGTCTGGACAGATGAGAGTTAGAAGGCGTTTGAAAGTATCAAAGAATATTTGCTTGAACCTCGTATTTTGTCTCCTCCGGTGGAAAGTAGACCGTTGATTATGTACTTGACTGTGTTGGAAGATTCCATGGGTTGTGTGCTTAGTCAGCAAGATAAATCTGGAAGAAAAGAATATGCAATTTACTACTTGAGTAATAAATTCACTGATTGTGAGTCTCGATACTCCATGCTTGAAAAAACTTGTTGTGCCTTAGCTTGGGCTGCAAAGCGTCTTCGCCAGTATATACTGAATCATACAACTTGGTTGATCTCTAAAATGGATCCAATCAAGTATATATTTGAAAAGCCTGTTTTAACTGGGAGGATTGCTCGTTGGAAAATGTTATTGTCAGAATATGATATCGAGTATCGAGCTCAAAAAGGTATAAAAGGTAGTATCTTGGCTGACCATTTGGCACATCAACCGATTGATGATTACCAGCCTGTCAAGTTTGATTTTCCGGATGAGGATGTGATGTTTTTGAAGATGAAAGATTGTGATGAGCCTTTGATTGAGGAAGGGCCGGAGCCTGGATCTCGATGGGGTTTAGTTTTTGATGGTGTTGTAAATGCACGCGGAAGAGGAATTGGGGCAATGATCATTACTCTCCATGGTTCACATATTCCTTTTGCTGCAAGGTTGACTTTTCCTTGTACCAATAATGAAGTTGAGTATGAAGCCTGTATTATGGGTCTTGAGGAAGCTATTGATTTGAGGATTAAGTATCTTGATGTGTATGGAGATTCTGCCTTGGTAATCAATCAGATCATGGGTAAGTGGGTAACTCATCAACCCCGCTTGATCCCTAATGTGATGATTATTTGGGTGGAAGGATAATTAGAACAAAGGAGTTTTATTTTGAAATTTAAAATATAAATTCTTCTTCTCTCTCTTCATGAATGATGGGATGTGACTCTTGGAATAAAATGTGTTTGTTGGAGTAAAAGTCTATAAATAGGGACCTTTAGAAAAAACAACATGACTTTTTTCTCATTCTTTTTTATTTTTTCTCACAAATATACAAGAGTGTCTTCATCATCAAAGACGCACAAAAGGAAGAAGGAAGAGAGGAGAGAATAAATTTAGATCAATAATCAAGAACCGGACAAAAATCAGTGTCATGAATCCAGGTACATTTTAATGGTTTTTCATAGAAATTAAAATACCGTGAAAATCATAATATCAAGATCCTAAACTTTAAATTTTCTAACAATTGTCTCACATGTAAGCTAAGCATTGAAGAACACAATTCCTAACTATGGAAGAAAAAAAAAAGTAAAATTAGAAGACACGTAGAACGTAGGGAGTCAAGTCATTATTCCTTTCATCAAGGAAGTTCCAACTATGTAGGATACTATCTTTAAAGATGTGAAGTGTTATTCGAGATTTAATTGTGTGGCTGTTAATAATGGAACTTTTACTAGAAACAAAGGTTTAATGTTTAATATGTATGCTCCTTGTGATTGACAATGAGAACCTTTTTTTATGGAATTGTCTAGGTTGAGTTATCGTGAATCAGATGAGTTGGAATTAACATATATACACTGTTTTTAGTTATTTCACTTTGAAAAGGAAATAATGGAAGATGATATTTTGTGAGATGGAAAGATATCAATGAATTTCATTCATTCTTAAATAATGTTGAATTGATTGTTCTTCCTTGATGAAGGAGGAAATTTACTTGGCATTGGCTTGATCGATTGGCTATGAGCATAAATGATAGGTTCTTGTTATCATCTGAGTTGTGTAATGTATGGAACTATTCTTTTTAATATGTTTTGGTCAAAGAGATTTCATATCATTGTGGTCATGTTGATTTAATTAAATGTTTGGTTAAGTGGTTTATTTGAAGGGGATTGAGGAAGCTTAAATCATTATTATGGATGGATACACTATAACAAAGATAAATGTGATCTTAGGATGAGAAGGATTCGAGAATTTAGCCTTTTTTTACAACCACAAAGATTTCATTAGTTCAAGCTAGCAACAGCAGCAAAATTACTTACAGAATTTGGAACACAACCTAGCCAAGTATTACTCCCAACAGTTTTTGCCAACGTGGCCAAATTGTGGGTTTCAAGATTACAATTGCGAGAGATAAAAACTACAGAAGAAGAAAGCATAAAAGATGAAAGCAGATCCCTGCAATCTGCTGCAATAATGTCCAACCGAGCATCAGACACAACACGATTAATGCAATCCACATTATTCTTTGAGTCAGAAAAGAAAAAGGCCTTTTGCGCTCCTAGCCCAAGAACAAGTTCCATGCTCCATCTCAAGGCCAACAATTCAGCTTACCCAGGATCAAAACAAAAATTCTGATTGGAACAGGCCGGGATCACCACTCGTTTGTCTTCGTCTCTCATCACACAACCAAAAGTACAACCATTTTTTCCATCATACATGCATCCACATGGACTATCCCGCTATCCTTTGGCAGATTAATGAAACTTGGCTTGAAACTTTCGTTGTTAACCCGCTCCCCCAACAATCCGAGAGTTAAATTGCATCCATCCTTCCTATGCCATGGCAGCCACGCACACCGGCGAAGGAAGAATACCATTATAGATCAAGTCGTTTCTCGTACGCCAAATGTTCCATAACATAGAACATATCAAATGCACCACCTTATCATCCTTCAAGATAACAATCGACTGAATCTAGTCCTCAAAGTCCAAATCAGTAGGGCAGTGATAACAGAGGGATAAGGAGAGGAAGAAGACTGCTCGGGCGAAATCACAATGCATAAAAACGTGTTGTCTGTTTTCTGGGTGGTTGTGATAAAAAGGACAAGTAGGATCGATGGCAATACCTTTAGATCGTAGAGAATTTTTGAGATGTAGAATGTCTTTTTTTGAGATGCAGAATATCATTTACTACCTCCGTTCCTTTTTATAAGAGACAAGTCATTTTATAGATTCGTTGAATAATTAATATATCTAGTCTGTAAACTGACCAAATAAATTGGTTATTCAATGAACCTAAAAAAAGAACGGAAATAGTATTAAAAATATTTTTATTAATTATAATTATTGAAACACGAGCCAAAGCTAATGAATAAAGATTTGGTGGTTTAAGAATGTTATATTGATATGATAGTTTTTCTAAATCTATTTTTTGCATTTATTGTAACGCCTCCGTTTTAGCTTTTTGTTTTAAAAAAACATATTACAAATATAATTTACGATCTTAAATTAATACTAATAAATAAAAAAGCCTTTATTCACACACACAAATCTTATGGATGAGGATGAGTAGTGGTGGGTTCTACAAATTCAAAGGTAGTGAAGAGATAGTCAAACATCTCATGCTTCAAATTTCGTTATCAACTAGTAAAAAATTCAACGGATTTTGAAAGTGATTATCATCAAAACATGTCACATGTCATAATTTCATATAACTTTTTCGATAAAATATTTTTAAAAAATCAAATAAACAAAACTAGACCGACCAGTTCAAGAAGTTTTAAAGTATTTCATAATATGTGTTTTATTTGTAATATATATTTATTTATTTTATATGGTTTGTGATTTAATATTTTCAATAAAATACTTTTTTTAGTAACATATATTTAGGTTATACAGATATATTAAAATAATATCGACACTCCTTTAAATATATATTAATTTTCTTTAAATATACCCACGGTTGTTTTATAATTTTTTTATTTAATTTAATTAAATTTAAATTGATACTACTCTATTAACTATATTTAAAAAATATTTGAATTTTTATTTTATTTTATAAATCAAATTTGGTTGATAATGGTTAGAACGTGTTATGATTTGAAGTCGGACTTATTTATTTTTATATGTAAGAAAAGTGAATTTTGTAGTTGATTAGTGATATAGAGATTCAGTAAAAGTTTTATATTGATTGTCGATTATCTAAAGCAACCCTCTTCTTTTATTTCAGTTTAGAATTGGTTATGCATAACGAAGCTAACATGGGTATGATGTTGGGCAGTTAAAAGTTTATAAAAATAAAGTAAGTATACAAAAGATGAGGATGTTATGTTGGATGCGTGGTAAGGTTAAACAAGATAGAATTATAAATTAATATGTTAGATAAAGTGTTGGGGTAACACCTATAATAGAGAAGATAGTGAAAAATAGACTTAAGTGATTTGAATTTATAGAAAGGCGAATAGATTTTGTGATAAAGAGAGTAAATAAGATGGAGAAAACTCAAACAATTAAGGGAAGAGATAGACCTAAAAAGACTCTAAAAGAAACTATTAAGAAATATATCAAAATAATAATTTGGATAATAGTATGGTCCCGAGTAAAATATTATGGCGAAAGTTGATTCATGTAATCAAATTTGTTTAATAAAATAAGATTTGGTTGTTAGTATATGTAAAAAAAGTGTGAATTTAATTAAAATGGCAATTTAAATCATTGTTACTTTTATTTAATAAGTATAACTTTACATGCAATCAAATCTCTCATTTAGAGTGGTAAACAAACATGTTTGTCCTGCAAAAAGCTAATAAAAATGGAACGGGGTTAAACAAACATAGTTGTGAGCACGATTTAAAATCTTTTCCTGTACTTAAAAAAAATAATGACAAGATAGGGTTAGTCTGCAGACATTTCTCTTTTAAAATCTAAAGACTGCAAAAATTTAAGAAAATGTTGTGTCCGTAAAAACTAGCAAAAAAAAAGGGAGCAAAATGAAACAGACACATTAGAGAGTACTAGAAGATAAATCAATCATGTCGGACGAACCAAACCTATTTTTCCTCTACTATTCTCCGACGCTAGCATTTAAATTAACTAAATTTATATGTGTCCACAAATTAACTAAATTCATATACCCTAAATCCTATTATAAATAAAAAATAATGTATCTAGTCAATATATGTTCATATATCAACCAAATGCTTTAGCTATCAAAATAGTGACAAAAATATAAAATCAATTATATCATATTTAAAATTTTAAAAAATTAAATGCATTTATTTGAAGATTCTATAAATAATTTTTTAATGGGTCATGCTAACATGTGTCGGACACATGTTAAAGATATTATAATTAATAAATATTAAATACAATTAAATTATATTTAAAGTTTTAAAAAATTGAACACACGTATTTTAAAAGAGTATATTTATAAATAAGTTATTAACATATGTCCTAAGGATACATGTTAGTATTTCCCTTTATTAATAAGTTATCATTTGTCATATAATATCTCTAAAAATTGAATGCACGTATTTGAAGATAATATCTCTATAAATTGAATGCACATATTTTGGTACAAGTTAGCATTTGTCATACTCTATTTAGTTATGATTATAAGTCAATATAATTACTTTCACATGAATTAAGAAAGTTAGTTAAGTATAATTAATTTTCTTGATTTAATACAATGAAAGTAAAATTTATGATAATATCCTTAGTTTATTTGATGAATCAACTACCGACATTAAATACTTTTGAATTAAATCAAAATTATAATAGTAATACAAGCATTAATTAGTCTAAACTTTAATAATTTTTGCTTATAATAGTAATCAAGATTTAAAAGTATTTTTTGTGTTTATAATAGTGACCGGAGGAAATATATATATATATATATATATATATATATATATATATATATATATATATATATAAACACGCATCCGGCCTGTTGGACATGCTCGATTTTTTTTCACACTTTAGTGCAGGGCAGACCAATGATTTAAGCTTTCACCCTCTAAAATATTTGTCTCGCCCCGTTTTCTTCGCGGACTTTTGCGGGCATGCACGTTTACTTAAATTTTGTATTTTTAGGTTTAAAAAGTACAATACCCGTGTATTTTCTCCGTCCGCCCTCACTTTTTGCGGGACAAGCTTATGCTTTAGACTCGAATCCTTAATTTTGACCGTTCCGTCCTATTTTTTATGGACTTTTGCGAAACGGACCTAAATGGAGCGGACTTGACCATTTGCCCCTATATATATCAATGATTGTAATGGACATAATAAGTCATTTTCTTGACACAAATAAAATAAAACGTTTATTAGAAAACGAGTTGAATTGGTAATCAAAAAACAACAAAAGCATCGAAGAAGAGCACATGTCAAGTTTCAAATTCCCAATAAATGCCCCCACCAACCAATAGTTCCAAAGTCCACACAAAAAATCATGTACACACCACATACAAACAAACTAGTTTACTTCAACCCCATGTCTTTTCCATTCTACCTCCAATTTTTTCTTCCCTCTCATCATCACAAGTCCCACTTCCTCTTCCCTCCTTCACTCTCACATGTTCTCATTCGTTCCCTTCAATTCTAGTCTCATTAGGGTCTTCAATACAAGAAAAAAAGACTATCTTTTTGCATGATTGTTTTTCAAGGCTGTTTTAAAGGCTTTTACATTTATTAGGGTAACCCGACATAAAAGAAACGCGGTCCCTACCATAAGAGAAAAATAAAACTTCAATGTTTTTTAGTATTGTACTTGTTCTCTTTTCAAATCATCGATTTATTGATCTTATCTATTCGCCATCAACCTAGTTTGACTTGTTTTAGCAACCAAACTTTCTAACTTATTATTTGATTTAATGTGAATTCATTATTAAGCTTTATGACCAAAATAACCCTAGACAATTCTGGTCCAATACAAAGTACTCGTAAATGAAATCTAATGAATAGTTATACAACACATCACAAACTCATACAATAAAATGGTAAAGATTCCTTCCTCATTCTACAACTCTTTATTTGACACCTAGCCCAAACAAGCTTTAGCACTACAATCCCACAACCAATATCTCCCTCTCTCTCTCTCTCTCTAGAGAGAGAGAAACTGACTGCATTGATCAGTACAGACTTTATTAATGCTACTAATTATGAATGCCGTCGACCTAAAGTAACTCAACTGCCTCACCATTTCAATTCCACATTTATTATTATTCACACCCCCAACTACCCTTAAATACACCCTACTCCACCTTCAAATTAATCACCATTCACTTTTCAAATTTAACATTTCCCCCCTAATAATTATTCAAAGGTAAAAAAGAATCATACAAATACAATATTACTATTATTAAATTCAATTCTCTTCCATAAAATAAAACATTAGTACAAATCAATCTCTTAATATAATTAGCAACAATGCCAATAAAAATGAAATTATAAAAAAAAAAGAAAAAGAAAAAAAAGAAAAAATCAAGATGCAGAATAAGGACCTGAACCCCTAGGAGAAGTGGTAGGAAAAAGAGGAAGCAAACGAGGTTCAGAGTCTCTGGGAGTTGAAACTGGTGAAGGATGTAAAAAGAATCCTTTCTCTTTAATCGCTTTATCTTCAGCTTCTGCGTTCAGACAAGAGCTTCTGGATGATCCGGATCGGTCAAACGGGTCGGGTATAAGAGGTGTAACCGGGCTTAAAACAAGAGAAGGAAAATCGAGGATACTAGGTGAGAGGATCTCTTGTTTAGTACGAGGTGAGAAACATGTGTTGTTGATGTTGGAGGTGGAGGATGAAAAAATGGGTAATAAAGGGTTTATGTTAAGGTTTTTATGAAGAGAGTTTCTTCGTTCGTAGAGTTTAAAACCGGATTGTTGTTGTTTTTTGGGTATGTTATTGATTGGAGGAATGTTGTGGTTTGGTTTGGAAGAAGCTTGTTTTGATGTTTCGGAGGAACCGGTTAACATTTGGACAACTTGTTTGAAAGAGGTAGTGTCAGCTTGGACGAACGTGGTTGGGTATGGGTTACCGGGTTCGGATCTTGTGATGGGTCTTGGGGAGGGGATTTGAAGAGTTTTGGGGGAAGGTAGAGAAGATGGGGTTTGATCTTGTTGGTATCTCATGGAAATGGAATCCATGGAAGAAAAGAGAGGGGATGAAAGAGAGAAGGAAATGGTTAACAAGTAAAGAGTGTTAAATAGAATAGAGTAGAGTAGAGTGTAGAATGGAATAATGAGATGCGACTTTGGTTACATACTTTTGTTTTCACATAGTATTAACATGTCACATAATCACATGTTTATATTAAACAATTGTTTCTAGGAAAATATTATAATTTTTTTTTTTTTTTATTGAAATAATAATAAGAATGACAAAATCAAATCTTTTACCATAATAATTAACATTTGAACCAATATTTTTCAACATACCAATTTTTCAAACTACTCATATTTCAAAAAAAAATTATAAAGGGAACGTCGTCAGCATTGAAGTCACTTTTTAAACTATAAGTGAGACGTTATAAGTATTGGAGTCACCCTTTAAATAAATAAAAAAATTGTTCAAATGAGTGACTTTAATGTTGATGGCGTCTCCTTTATAATTTAAAGGATGACTTCAATGCTAATGGCGTTTTCTTTATAATTTAAAGGGTGACTCAAATGTTGATGTCGCCCTCTTATAATTTAAAGAGTGACTTCAATGCTGATGACGCCCTCTTATAATTTAAAGAGTGACTTCAATGCTGATGACGCTCCCTTATAATTGTTTTTGAAATATGGGTAGTTTGGAAAATTTGTTTGAAATATGGGTATATTGGATCAAATATTGGTTATTAAGATAAAAATTTCGACAAAATGAGTAGGTGTGTTGAACATGTCTATTTTTCTTTCAACTTTTTTTAGAAGCACAAAAGTTTTAGATTTTTAAACATGTCTATTTTTTTTATAATGAGTAACGGTTTTAGATATTGTTGGAAAAAATCTAAGTCAAATATTAATTAAAAAAAAAACTCACAAAAGATTTATATAGAGTGATATCTTTCATTTTATCAATTAATTTTATAGAATTCAAACGTTAATTCTATCAAACATTAATCCTCTAATGTGTATTTTCATTTTTAAAAATTTTTGTAGACGCGAATATTAACATAATCTTTTTACAATTTTTTAAATGGTTAATATACTTTTTAGTCCCTATAAATTTTGAAATTTAATTTTTAGTCCCTCATTAGTTTTGGCAACGATTTTAGTTGGATTTGGCAACGATTTTTTGTAAAAACTATTACCAAAAGACAGGAAGAGACTAAAAATAAAATTTCAAAATTTATAGAGACTAAAAAGTATATTAATCCTTTTTAAAATTTTAAAATTATAATATATGACCACTCTTTTTGTCCCGCCAACTTATTTTAGGACGGATAAAAATTTTAGACTCTTATCTTTAATCATGTTTGTCCACTTTTTTTTTTTTTAATTTCAAATTTTTATATAGAGAATTTAAACAAAAGAATATGCATCTTTGTCACCCGTATAAAATTATGCATCTTTGTCACCCTATAAAATTGTAATTTTTGTAGATTTCATTTTTGATAGGTGAAATCAGAAGAAATAGAATAATATTTTATTATTTAAATCAATTAAAATTAATTAGAGTAGAGCAGAGCAGAGCGAAGTGGTATAACATGCATTTGATTTTGTTTTATTACTTACCATTATATTTCATTATTTTCCCTGATGCATATGCATATGGAATTAAAAAGAAAAAATATTCCATCCTAGCATTTCTAAAGAATAGAACGAAATTTTTATTCTATACTAGATATAACTTAATATTTTAATTTAGGTTTGGTATTCTCATTTTGTGAAAACTCATTTTAAGTGAGAATCAAATTATTAAAATTAAAGTACTAAACATTTTAAATTTAGGTTTGATATTGTCCTTGTTGAGTGTAGATGCTCCTACTAACTAGGAATGTTAATGTGAGTAGCTAGTGTAGGGAGAGTATTAATACCACTAGTACTATGTTAGTACTGTTCATTTACCCTAACATAACTTCCAAAATATATTCGTTTGTTTGTGGAGGAGATTGTGTTTACATTCTTAATTATTCTTTAAACACATCAGTTGACTAATCTTATTTCTCTCCTGACCTTTGCGTCTATTTTTAGCATCTACTTTCTCCAGTGTCAAACAAAATTTAAATATATATCCTCTTAAATAATTTTATAATTGAGAAAAAACTGAAATATTAGTAAAATTAAACAAAACTTTTTTCATGTTATCTAGGGCTAATAATGATGAAAATAGAAAAAAAATAGATTAATTATTCCATTAAATAAGCTCAATTGATATTTGTGTACAAAAATCAGATGCAAAACGAATGTTTGAATTCACGATATTTTATTTATTTATTTTAAAAGGATATTTTATTTATTTATTTTAAAAGGCTTTGATCATAAAACTATTTGAAGAAAAAAAACTAATTACATGACAGTTAAAATGTATTTCTTATCTTTAAAATTAATTTTATGCCTTGTAATATTAAACAATTAAAGCATATGATTTAATGTATGATATGATTATTTAGTTAACATAGTCAAGTTTTTTTTTTTTAAGTTAAAACAAAATATACTCCTCACTTAACAATTCAATTAGTGAAAACTATTCCTAACAAATAGTGTCATTCTAGGATGGGGAATTAATTGGCCACTTTTTCATTAAGGACATAGCTGTTTATATGGTCACAGATCAAAATGATTTGAATGCAGGCATACTTGCACAAATTAAATACATTATTCTATTAACAACAACAACAATAATAATAATAATAATAATAATAATAATAATAATAATAATAATAATAATAATAATAAATTATTTTTTCTATTAATTTATTTTTCATATTAGAATGTGTCAAATCCAAAATATTAAATATTATACATATACTGGAACATCGTATCTTACATATGTCATTAATAATCTTGTATACTCCATATTATTTTACAAAATACAACCAATCAAAAGGAAAAATAAGATGGACACTTAAAACCCCTTAAATTATCATGATCAATATGATTACTTGTCCATACTTTATCTCCAACCTTCCTATCCAATGAAGCACATGACCTATTGATGAGATAACATGCCATATTAATTACATATGTCCATAAACCACTTGATAGTATGAAATTTAACGATAAACATTTTTCATGTTTATAGTTAGAGACACATGCATTCTCTCTATCATACCATTTTACTATAGTCTATTACAAAATGAGAAAAACCTTTGAATATTGTGTTCATCACATAACCTTTTGAAATTAGAATCAATGTACTCAATCCCATTATTTAACCACAAATACTTGATTTTTTTTGTTTGATTTTCTAACTTTTTATTTCACAACTTGAATTTGCTAAAGATTTCGGATTTATAATTTAAAAAATACACTCAACCCTTAAGATAAAATAATCTTTGAAAGTCACAAAATACATAGAACAACCCATGCAAACCTCTTTGGTAAGCCCCTACATATTATAATGCATATAATCTAAAATTCTCCTTAGTTTATGTTTTATAGCCTTGAATCAAACACGGAACCGTTTCCCAATTACACAATACTTGCACAAATCCATCTTGACACTATGAACACACTACGCCAAAAATGACTTTTAACAGCGCATCTTAGACAGCGCTTTTAAAAGAAAGCGCTGTCTAAAGTTAAAATTAAAATCAAAACACGGAAATTGTTCAAAAATAATCAAAACGCGCTGTCTAAAGTCCCACTTTAGACAACGCTTTTGAAAAAGCGCTTTTTAAGGTAGGCCTTAGACAACGCTTTTAGAAAGCGCTTTCTAAGGTATGCCTTAGACAGCGCTTTTTCAAAAGCGCTGTCTAAAGTCTTTTAATTTTAAAAAAAAATAAAACCAAAAGCGTTGTCTAAGGGGGAGCTTAGACAGCGCTTTTAAAAAGCGTTGTCTAAGGCCTACCTTAGAAAGCGCTTTTATCAAAAGCTTTGTCTAAGGTCTTATTATATTAAAATTATACAGTTACTATTCTCATTTCTTCCTTTCCCTCTCAGTATCAGACGCGACCGTGAAATCCCCATTGTTGCCCTACCACTGATTTTGCCACCGTCGTCCATAAAACCCCACCGCCGTCCAGCTCGCCGTCGTCCTTCCGTCGTCCTCCGGCAACCTCCGTCTTCAACCGTCGGTTTCGTTCAAAAAGGTATGTGTTCTCCATTGATTGCCCTACTGTTTGTTCATGGTGTTCTTGTTCTTGCTTGTTTTTTGTTGAAAAGTTCCAGAATAATGTATATAAACTGTGTTAGTTAAAATGTAGATACAATATGAACATAATGAGGATTGATGGATATTGTTCTTGTTCTTGTTCATTTGATGGATATTGTTCTTTTTCTTATATATACAATGAGTTTAGCTAAATATTAACACTGAGTTAGGATTAAAATATACACTTTGTTTATATATACACTGTGTTAAAATATACACTGAGTTAGGATTAAAATATACACTGAGATTATATATACACTGTGTTAGGATTAACACTGAGTTTAACTAAATATTAACACTGAGGTATGATACGATTAAAATACGTATAAGTAGGAAAACCATTTAGGATACAGAATTTTTGTTTAAAACATTTAGTATACGAAATTTTTGTTTAAAACATTTAGGATACTAATATTGTTGTTATTATACGAAACTCTATTTTCAACTTCAAAGTTGTAAATTTCTGTTAAATGTGATAAAATGAATTGAACTTTAAAATTGTTAGAATATTCAAAGATACTACCTTAGTTATGTATTTTCGTCTGGATTGATTGTTTACCTTAATAAGTAGGAAAACCATGGATAAAACATGGATCTGTGTCGATCGAATGACCAAAGAGTACGAGAGTGGGGTTGCAGAACCTTTTATTCTAGCATCTCAAGCTAAACAAGTGTTCTATGTGAATGACCCGAAGAGTACAAAATGGTCTATAGTGCTTTTCTCTAACAAAGTGACTGATGATAGCGGTGTCGATCAATGTGATATTGATGTTGAGAATGAGTCATGCATTAGACGGAATGAGTTGAATAGAAATGATGAAGTTGAGGATCTTATACCGGATGAGTCATATATAAGAAACGATCATAATGAGGGAATTTGGATCAATTCATTCGTACGCATTGCTAAGAAACAAGTGATTAATACTCCAACAAAGAAAAGAAAGAGATGTTAGTGACTGAGGTAAATTATGCATGGTTTCTTTATTTTTTTGTTTTCAATTGCTTTGATTATAAGTTATATCTGATAATGCATGATTTCGTTATATTTTTGTTTTCAATTGCTTTGATTATAAGTTATATTTGATAATGCATGGTTTCTTTATTTTTTTTTTGTTTTCAATTGATTTGATTATAAGTTATATCTGATAATGCATGATTTCGTTATATTTTTGTTTTCAATTGCTTTGATTATAAGTTATATCTGATAATGCATGATTTCTTTATTTTTTTTGTTTTCAATTGCTTTGATTATAAGTTATATCTGATAATGCATGATTTCGTTATATTTTTGTTTTCAATTGCTTTGATTATAAGTTATATCTGATAATGCATGATTTCTTTATTTTTTTGTTTTTAATTGCTTTGATTATAAGTTATATTTGATATTTGATGGTTTCCTTGGTTTATTACAAGTTAGACATGGCTGATAACCAACATGATGATCACGAGCATTCGACACATGAGGAAGTTAGTAAAAAAGTATCCGCGGAAGAAGAGATTCGAAGAGGCATAACAGTAATGAGAAGGGTGGTCCAAGGAAGATCTCGAGGCATCATACTAGATGTGCATTGGAGCCACCAGGGACAACTTGTAGAACCTAATGGGCATACCTTAACTAGTTTTATCGGTGCACTAGTAAGGAATGATATTCCCATTACCTGTGATGATTGGAGAAACAAAGAGCTGAATGACTCCAAAGAAAAAATTTGGAATGAGATAAAGGTACAATCATCTGGCCCTTAATTATACGGTATCAATTATGTTTTTTCAATTACCGGTACTAACTATCAATCTGTATGTTTTTCTTAGCGATGTTTTAACATCGAAGAAGAAAGAAGAGGTTTCTATATGAAATTGGCCGAAAAGCTTTTAAGAGGGTTTCGAACATTTTTATCATCCAAGTTCCTTAGGGATGCGGATGGTAATTATGTGGATGCGGAGCTTCCTAAAAAATATGAAAGTTTGATATCAGCTGAAGAATGGGAAGCTTTCAAATCCAAAAGACAAGACCCGATTTTTAAAAGAATAAGTGCCACAAATCGGGAAAGAGCATCAAGTCCCGCATATCCGTACGAAAAGGACGTGTCGGATATGGACGCTTAGAACAATCCATGGTAAGTATTTATAAATTGCGATAAAAAATTTGTTCATCATATATTAGTTTTATCTGATCAAATTGTATGACTTAATGTGTAGCTGCAGAAGGAGAAAAGTTCAGAAACATCTCTTCCTGCACATGTTTTGTGGAAGGAAGCCCGTGTGGGCAAATCTGGAGTTCCTCAAGAAGACGTTTTACACGTATACCAGAAATGTGTAAGTATAACATTTTTTCATTAATTGAATAACATTTTTATACACAAATATTTGACAAGTATACGGTATTCATCTGATTTTTCAGGAGGCGCTATCTCAGTCTTTATCTCCCGATGATACTAGGAGCATACTTAGTCGGGTATTAGATGTCCCTGAGTATTCTGGTCGGATGAGGGGTAAGGGATTTGGAGTCACTCCGACCTCCCTGAGTGTTAAAAAAGGAAAGGCTCCTAGTAATCGGGAGCTTCATGCAAAATTGGAAGCCATGCAAGCTGAGCTTGATGCATTCAGGAGAGAAAGAGAGGCTAGCGCCTCAACATGTTTCAAAGATGGTTCGGACAAAGACAGTATCAATTGTTCCTTTCAGCCGAACATTCCAGAGGTAATTACATATAATTGTCTTAAATTCAACTATTTGCTTAAATTATGTATTTGACATATATACACATTAACAATTTCTTGTTATTATTGGTTTTAGGGCATTTCCCATTGTCAGCTATATTTGTCGTCACCATACTATTGGATGGTTGGCAAGGGAAAAATGCATAACGTTAGCAGAGTATTACTCCACACTAGAGAGCTCCCTGCTGGATGTTTGAAAGTATCGGTTGATATTGCAGTTGAGCCGAATGCATCATTACCATATCCTAACGATGGTTCGGATGCAACAACGGTGGACGAAGCAGTAGGTTCGTTTGTTGCATGGCCGATAAACCTCATATGCATAGGATATGAGGTATGCCTAAAACCTATGTTAACTTTAATGTGTATATTCAAAGTTTTTACGCGCATTTTACGTACATATTTTCCTTGGTTATGTTAAATAGACTCCCACAAAATCCAAATCAAAAGATAATGCTATTCCGCGGCATACCGAGTTCGTGGTTTCAAGAAAACAGATACAATACAATTATATGGCATATATTCATGGAAGTTGTTACATTCTTAATTTGATCTAACTATTTATATGATATGTAGCTTTAAGAAAATGAGGTTAGCAACGCCTCCGCACAACAAAAAAAGGAGGTTAGCAACGCCTCCGCACAGGTAAAAAGTGTTGGTGCTAAGAAGACCGTAGCTAGGAAAAAACCTACCACCAAGTATAGGTCGTGCCTCCAGACATTTCTACAGATGACCGATATACCGACCGGAGGTGTTCGGCTTGTGCATATAGAGGTAGGTATTTTCGGCTTTGATCACGACCAAATGATTGGTAATGAAGACTTCATGCAAGTTTTTGGTCGTGAAGAAATCGGCGTCACTGTTGTCAATACATATATCAGGTAAATCCGGTCTACTTTGTTATATTAATTGAACAACTTATTTACTTTATGTTTCAAAAGAGGCGTCTAATGTTAATGGTGTTTTTATATAAGGTTTTTGTATGACAAATTGATGCGCCCCAATGGTTTGGACGTGTCATTTGGATTCTTAGCACCCGCGACCGTCAACTTAAGTTCAATCTTAAGTAGACCGGATACCGTGACGGGGTACGTTCTTAGGATCCTCATGGCCAACAAAGATGCAGAGAAGTTGTTCTTTATACCGTTTAATATCGGGTTAGAATTTCATTCTAAATTCATCTATTATAATTTTTTCCCAAGTTGACATCTAACATTTGCTTAATCATTACAGTGGACATTGGTTGTTGCTCGCAATCAATCCTATCAGAGAAATCGTTTATTATCTTGACTCGTTAGGAAATGATTGGACAACATACCCGGATATGAAGGTCATAATTGACACGTAAGTGAGAATGTTCAAAATTTTCTTGTGTGTATTTCTTAGTTTATGTGAATTGTTCTAATTACTTCATTTTTATTTTATTAGCATCCTACAAGCTTTTCGAGCCCAACGAGATATCCAAACATCAAAGAGGGGCGCCAACTCCATTACATGGATTCGAGTGGCGGTATATTTTTAATTATCACATTCTTTATTATATTAGTGATGACACTTGATAAAACTTAGGATTTATCCATATTTTTTTTCATATGTAGTGTCCTCAGTAACGTAATCAAATAGATTGCGGGTATTTCATGTTGAGGTTTATGCGAGATACTCTTATTTTGGGCCGATTAGAGATTCCCACCGATGTATGTATTTCTAACTTATGAGTTATTTTTATATTTACACATATCTCATATAATTAAATAGTTGAAATTAAATCAAACTATGTTATATTATTATGTAGTACTTTGATGAATTCAAGTGTCGATATTATACAAAAGATCAAGTGGACGAAATCAAAGAGGAATGATGTCAATTCATTATAGAGCTCAATGTTTTATGAGGTATAATATTGTAGTCTTACTTTAATTGTTGAGAATTTAGATATGTGTAACGTTGTAATTTCTATAATATTGTTTATTAATTGAATTACAATCTTTGTGTTGTTTCAGGACCTATGTATATATTTGGAGCAATGCTTAATTTGGATGGATTAGATAATATGTGTAATTATATTGTACATTTGTAGTATATGTAATGACTTGTAAATTTGTACATAAATTTGTATATATTTTGATACATTTAAGGCAAAATTGGTTTGAATTGGTATATATATATTTGTTAGCCAAAAATTGGTAGAAAAAAGGCCAAAATGGTTTGAAATGGCCTATATAAAATGTGATATTTGTCTGCCAAAATTTGGTTGAAAACATGTAGAAATTCTGGTTTTAAAACCTGGAAAAAATGTGGTTTAAAACAAAAGCTGCAAAAAATTTCGTATACCTTAGACAGCGCTTTACATAAAAGCGTTGTCTAAGGGGGGGCTTAGAAAGCGCTTTTGGCAAAAGCGCTGTCTAAGGTATACCTAAAAAAATTAAAACAGGAGGGGATTAGACAGCGCTTTCACCAAAAGCGATGTCTAAGGTATAGGGGCTTAGAAAGCGCTTTTATCAAAAACGTTGTCTAAGGCATTCCTAAAAGCGCTGTCTAAGGGTACCTTAGACAGCTCTTAGACAGCGCTTTTAAGATTTAAAAAAGCGTTGTCTAAACCTTTAGCAGCGGAGGTTTAGACAGCGCTTTAAAGCGCTGTCTAAGGCTAAAAAAAAGCGTTGTCTAAGGTCTTGTTTGGCATAGTGACACTCTTTAATAGATTTCTCTTATGAAGTTTCATCATCTCACACTCATTTAGATTACCTTGATGCAGATGTCAGAGTTTGTGTGTATCATTATCAAACTCAACTAATGTAACATTACTTACATCATTGTTCTCGTATAGTTTGTATATGTTATATCCAACCCTTCTTGCTCTCATCACAATTAAGACATCCTTTATATCAATATAATGTCCCTATTTACATCATATATATTGGAGAAACCATTTGTTTGTGAAGCACCTAGGAAATTTTTGTTCTCCTCAATTCATAAATTTATCTGATATCGTTCAATGTTTGCATGCCACCATCATCCATGGAAATTTTAATTTGTCCCATTCTAGTGATAGTACATGTTTTATCATCACCCAGATAAACAAATTCAAAATTATCTAGATTGAATGTAATCAACCATTCCTAGTGTGGCGTCATATGGTAAAGATAACTAGAGTTAAAAGTCCATGCATATGTACACTTTCTGGATGAATCACGCAATATATATGTTTTACTTCACGAATCATCGGTTTGAAACATATTTGTAGAATTGAATGACCCGTGTTTTTTGTTTGGAAAGTCTCTCTCGTAATTCCCAATTTATTTGTAATTATAACACTTGGTTGTTTTTCATTCTTATATTTAGACATATTATTTCTATAACCTTATTTACCCTGTTATGGCCATGATCTTGAGCCTCCTTCACATACAGACCATCGCCTTGAGGTTCTTCCTCTACACTTTATCTCCTTTGAGAATGAGACAAAAATGTAGAACTTGTCAAATCAAGAATGATTATGTATTTATCATAGCTAAAAGTACTCACTAAGTGGTCATAAGAACATGTAACAAGAACATCAATATAATCTTTTTATCTTCGTCATTAATATTCATCCAAGCCTCACAAGATCAATGGTTATGTTGTTTAAACATTGACATGTTTTTTCAAATTTGATCCTTATTGCATCTTTAGACTGCATAGTCGCTACTTTTAGAATAATTTATTCATCAACATTTTTGACATATATTGACTCTCCAATTTTTCCCAAACTTCATTTGGCATCGTTTTAGGTTTAGGATATAATATATCATCACGTATGAAACACATAGGTGAATCAATCATGTGACCTTCTCCATTGTCTCTTCCCAATTGGTATCTTTCACGTCGGCGGGTTTCGTCTCACACAATGACTTCTGCAAATTTACTAAGCCAACAAATCTTTAACCCTCATTTGCCATAATATAAAATTAGTTTTCCAATTGATCCCAGTCCTCTCAACACATTTTAGACCTTATAAAAGATTATCCATATGGCATAATTGATTTTGACATTTAGTTTGGCCCATGGACCATTTCCTTTTTGAGTCAAATAATTTCTTTTATAAGTGACGTTTCTCCTTATTTCAAAGCATTAGAATTCAGATTTCTATTATCCTTTTCATATTTTCTAGTATTCTGCTTTCTTTTTTTTAATATTCTTTCACTAAAGTTTCCTTAGTGTTTTGTGAGTGAAAAATACTTGCGAGGATTATTTTGTGTTGGTGTTCGTACTTAAGTGTTCTTCATCAAGAAAGTGATTCTCTTGTTTGATTTATCTTTTGGTTCTTGATGTTATCCTGATAAAAATATCTATCTGGTTTTTGATATTATCCTAGTCAAATATTTGTTTGGTATCTTAAGATTATCTTGGTAAAATCTCGCATTGGCTCTTGATATTAGCCGGTAAAATCTCTATTTGATTTGTGAGCTCAATCGTCAAAATCTCTATTTGGTTTGGAAGATCAGTCAATGTAAGATCCCATGTCTTTGTAATAAGGTTCATGGGCATATATATAAGCTCGAGATATTTTATAATGTAACTGGCAGGAAGGAATTATTGGGGAAATGACGCATGCCAAGTGGTTTGGGTCGAACCTCTATAAATTCTGGCACAATCTTTATGCCCATATCTCTTTTAATTTTATTGGTTTACTTTTCTTTCCTCTCCATTTTATTCTCTATTAGTTTCCAATATTTTATCTTTATACTAACATGTCACTTTCAAAGTAAAAAGATTTTAAATTAATTACAATTTCTGCACTTCGTAATTCACCCCTATCTCACTTATGTTTAAAGTCATTTTTTCAACAAACTTTAGTTTCATTGGTCAATTAAAAGGGAGTCCCGTCGTTAATTGAATTAGACGTGGGTTTGATATATTCAAAGAACATGTAGGAATTTGTCTTTCAATTTTCCCTTAGGTGTCTCGAGTCTTTGTTTCAACAATCTTAACAACAAACGGTTTGCTACTTCAACTTGCCCATTTATTTGACGAGTTTCTACTGATGTAAATTATGGCTTGAATTTCATGTCTTCTAACAACTTCTTCAAATTCTTATATATGAGTGGTGTTTTGTTTTCTATCACAGTTACTTAAGGGATGTCGTACCTAGCTAGGATGTACCTATTACAAAAACATCAAGATATTGATTATGGTGATCTTCACCAAGGCTTCTGCTTTGATCCATTTGGTAAAGTAATCAACTACCACTATTAAAAAATTGAGTTGTCTTGGTCCAATGGGAAAGGAAGCTAGGATTTTCGTGGCCTAGTGGGTGAAAGGCCAAGGTGAAGTCAATACATGTAGTTTAGATGAAGGGGAATTGTGGACATCTTTGAGTCATTGGTATTGACTGAACTTCTTCATGATTACTTAGTAGCTTGGACCATAGATAACCAATAATACTCGTCCCTGAGAACCTTTTTAGCTAAATCTCGAGCACTCGCGTGTTATCATGCTATTCCTTCATGCACTTCAACAAGGGTCTAAGTGGCTTTTTCCCTTTCATGAATTTCAGTAAAGGGGTTAAACCTCATATTTCCCAATTCATTTATCAAGTAGTATGTATTGACTCTCCTCTTCACAATGGCATCCTTAGTTAGATTGATGGGAATGGTCCCTTAATCGATGTACATTACAATGGGAGCTATCCAAGAATATTGATGTTGTCTACCACCATCATCATGACCTCTAAGGGCTTTAATACTTGCTTCCTTCGAGTTTCCAGGATGAATGAATGGTTTACCACTGAGCACATGGTGCTTCTGAGTTTGGAGAAATTTTTTGATCAAATATTCTAATCTCTCAGGACATGCAAGATCTTTAATGATTTGAACTTTAATACCTACTCCCTGGCTAAAGCAATGTATCGCTGCAATAACAAATCCTTTGTTTTCACTTCCCTTTTTACTTATGAATCACAAGTTGAAAATATGTTTGTAAGTGCTACCTATAAACGCAACTATGTTTTGGTTTTGAATGATGTCAACCGGACTTTTGAAAGATGTCAAACAAGATAGTTAGTATAGCGCTTTTGTACATTGGATGGTGTCAACTCGCATTCAGATGTTCATTTGTTCCCTTAATCTTAGGATGCATAAAATAAGTCCTTGTACATGTTGGATAGGTCTTAGGCTTGTCATACACTTGAAAAATCATGTTTGTGTATCAAACCAACTACATAGGCCGACCTATACGAGTACATGCCGACCTATGGAATATTTTTGTTACTAAAAGATTCCAATATGCTTTTGGAAATGAGATCTATAATTAGTTTATCCATCTTTATGTGAATGCTACATAGGTTAAGGCTTTGGAACAGAAAAATTTTGACTGTGTAAATTCACAAGAATTTAAATTTGACCCATATATGATGCCATAGTTCCTATTGGGAAATATAATATTTGATGAACTGGTGAAAATAAATCTCTATGCGATGGTGGAAGTGTACGACAACATGGGGTAAACCTGGAAGGATAGCACTCCAACACCCAATTTAGTTATTGAATCAACAAAGGATAGAGTGAATTATAGTGAAAATCATACATTAAGTTTCACGCGCAATGATTTATATATATGTTGGATGGTTGGATGAGCTTAAAGTGGAAATTATATCCTTTTTATTGGGCTTATAGACGACTCAAAACAAGAACCAATCACAAATAATGAGAATTTTGTAGTAATCAGACAAATGCATGCAAGGTTTAACAAACACTATTTCCATGGATAATTTAGTTATGGAATAAATCGTGGTAAGATGGTCTTGAATATAAGGTTAAGAGCCCCCAATATGATTTGATGTTGTAGCACCAACAAAAACAAAAGAATATGCATAATACTGGGTTATATTCCTTAATATCATTATAGTTGTAGGAACAATTTAGTGAACAAGATAACGACATTGCGGAGTTATGGTAAAAAGAGTATTTGAGATAAATTAAATTATATAAAAAGAAAATACAAATTGAGAGTAAAAATTCTGATAAAGCAAATTAGAAAATAGATATCTAAGTAAAGAACAAGAGGTTTGACAAATAGTATTTATAGAATGAAGTCAGCAAATAATAATTATGATTAATAACTGCAAATAATGAAATAAAATCAAAGTTAATGTTGTGGTCATTTATTCAACAATATTTAATGAATGTTTCTCCTTTTCATAAGGCAATATGGGTTTTGCATCGACTTTTATCTTTCGCTTATGGCATAATGATAGCATTATTCATATAATTGTTGTTACTTTTATCCCATCACCTCTTTTTTTAAATTAACAAATAATACATTGTGGTAGACATTTGTCTACACCTAAAAATATTTTAAATTTTTAGTCAAGTATGACAAGCATACAAATTAATATGTAGTTGATCCATATATAAGTGAATGGAGGACACTCGAAATTAGAACTATTTGAATATGAGATAGGAAAATATTTCTCAAGTCTACTAAAACTCACGATGGTTATAGCCGTATCAAAATCATTCAAAGGTGTGTGAAACATGACAAATCATAATTTTTACTTGTGTTCAATATCTATAGCACAACTAACTGCAAATTTTCTTCACTGAGGCATGATCTGAGGAAATAATGCACACTTGAGTAAAGAAAATGAAAACGTTATGGTATAGAGGCAAAACAAGCCAAATGTGAGGCACCACATACACCCAGTAACATGAAGAAACACACTATCGACGAAAATACCTTATTGAGACTAGAGTTTAATGGCCACAATATTTTGACCAAGCTGGCTAGTTTTTTCTATAAATAATCCATGGAACAAATTACTTCACGCAATCAATCAAACAAATCATTTTCACAAATCCATCATGTATATTTTTGTTGTAGCTTTATTTATACATTTATCTATTTAGTAGCTAACAAATAACCAACACCGTGCCTAACATTTTCGAGAAGCTAAGTAACTCACGATTGCGATGTCGGATAATGTATTTCTCAAATTTGCATTTTGGATTGGGGTAGATTAATGGGAGTAGAGTGCAAGAGTTTTGGTTATGGTTGTTCAGGAATTATATGAGTGAGAAGAGGTTGTTATTATAGCTCGTCAAATTTGGTTGTCTATCAAGTTGGATTGGATTGTAGTGTTGGTCAGGTGTCTGTTTTAGTAGTTTTCTTATTGGATCACCTTCTCCATATTAGTAGTAGAAAAGGTATTTTGGTTTTTATTCTTGTCAATAGGTGTGTTGGATTGGCTTTGTTTAATGCCTATACGTGTTTCAGGGTCGAGGATTTTGGCATCCTAAATTTATATACTATTGGCATTAATTATGCATTTTTTAATGCATTTATTTTGCTCTGGCCTTTCAAAAAAAGTAACCCACGATTGAAGTACATAGTTTCCTTTTCGGCATTATCATTTAAAGCGCAAAGTAATCGCAATTGAGAGTTGTATTTGTTGATTCCTTATCAGCATTAAAGTTCAACAACATACACTCACAATGTTAGATCTTATGTTGGGGGTTTGCTGCATAACTTGAATATGAAGAAGATGAAGCTGTTATGATGAAAGATGCACAAAATAACTTATAAAGCGTGTGTTTACACTAAGCTTTAGGTTCGATTTCCCCCACCAATCTAGACAAATTGGATGCAAATGGGTTAACCAACGAATTCCCTTCAGGATACTTTGGAAATCTTAACATGAATTACACATTCACATTAATCATATTGATCAATGATATTTTACGGAATACATTCTTTCTCATTTATTCTCGTACACTAGAAAAATAAAAGAATGACTTAGATATGATTTTTTACACTTGAAACTAGTAATTTTCATATAAATGTATCTTACGATTTGAACCATTACTTAGTAAGTTAATTTTTCACTCATCCCCAAATAGATTTATAGACAAACTTTGAACAAATTATTCATTAGAACAAGTGTGCATAACTCACACATGAAATCTCGGTGTCATTGATCGAATTATAATATGAAATATTTAATAAGGCCTTGTGTCTCATATCCATTTCATGAGAATTTAATAGTCAAGCCTTTGAACTCGATGAAGCGGCACCACTTATTCTCATATAGGTAGACTATATAAAAAATTCACCCATAATTATGCATTCCAGGAAACATATTTTATATATCTATTAAGAGAACATTTTCATCAATCACATTTATTCTTATGTGCCAAGTACTTTTACCCCTCGGGATGCATCTATCATTAAGTACTTCAATCACTCTAATAATGTACTTTCTTCATTGAACTCAAGACTTAATGTTAATCAAGTGTGAGTTGAGTTTCCACTATCGATGATTAATTAGATATAAGCTTTTTCACACCCCTAATGATGTCTTCATTGTATTCAATTATATCGAGAGACATCATATCTTTGTCAATCCTTTCGTCAAAGAATTGCAAGACTTTTCCAAACTTTACTAAATTTTGAATATTCAATTTCCAACTAATCATTCATATGATTACTTTATGTACTATTGATAGTATTTACAATTCATTATCAAATCATGTCACTTTTGTCATATTAGTACAATTATCGTATACAATATATATTATATATTCTTGATAGTTTCGATAAATCATCATCATGACACTTTTGTCATTCATTTTGTCATATACATTTATTTTAGGTCATTTTATTTACTAACATTTTTAATTTGAAGTTTCACTTCCACTTAAATATATTCAAAATATATTTGATGCATTTTATAGCAATTGACAACCATGATCATACAAATTTGTCATGACTAATTTTTATTTTATGAAGTGAGTTCAAACATGTAATTCATAAACTCCTTTTAATTACAACATCATAGAATTTATTTCTATTCTTTTAAAATCAACAATTTTCTTGCATAATTAACTCATGTATAACAAATTCTATGCGATAAATTAATGTTTCATATTTTAAAATATTTATGATATATCCAAATAAAATCACAATACAAAATAAACAGTGAATTCACTTCACTATAATTTTCTATAATTTTTCTCCATAAATATTTATCAACTTACAATAATCTAAAATTACCCAAATTACTTTTAATATCAAGATGAAGAAGAAATAATATTTTCATATATGATACACATATAATATGAGATAAATCAATTTGAATATAACAAATTCTTGCATAAATAAAAATATACAATTTAAACATGTCCTTGATATTTTCAACATTTTATTTATATCATTTTATATCACCAATACATGCACCATATATTCAAATTCATTATTTTTTCACAAAATCATTTTATCCAAAATTAATGCATTATTAATTAAAACAAATTACATGCACCAAGAATAATATTTAACATGTATTTTATATTCAAGTATACACCATAAATCATGCATATTCTTAATTATTCAAATTCACAAACTTGAATAATTTATAAATCATGCATATATAAATTTATTCGACATGCTAAAATTAACATAAATATGTATTATTTTCAACATATTTTATATGGATTTAAACATCATATAAATAATATATTTATTTAATATAATTACGCACCTTTCACCATTTTGATGAATAAGAAAACATGAGTTTCATTTCTCCATGAAAGTTGTAGTCACAAATTAACTGCAAACAAAAAAAATTCATAAATCAAAATTTCATAATTTTAAAAATCATATAAATTAATTGTGTGTCTTTAACCATTATTGAAATTTGTTTTCATCTTCTTTAAAGTTGCATACATTATTATTAATCATAAATAAAGTATGGATCAAAACTGAAAATCGAACCTAATTAAAGATTGTTAGTTCTTGTGTTGGGGTTTTGCTGCAAAACTTGAATATAAAGATGAAGATGTTATGATGAAAGACGCACAAAATAAATTTCAAAGCATGTGTTTACACTAAGTTTTAGGTTCGATTTGCCCCAACCAATTTAGACAAATTGGATGCAAATGGGTTAACCGACGAATCTTCTTTAGGATACTTTAGCAACTTTAATATGACTCGCACATTCATATCAAACATATCAATCAATGATATTTTACAGAATAAAGTTTTCTCATTTATTCCCGTGCACTATAAAAAAAAGAATAATTTAGATATGATTTTTGACACTTGAAAAAGGTAATTTTCATATTAATTTTATGCCTAACAAATATCTCTATTTATAGAAATGATTGTATTAATTGGTGAAGAGAAACAACGTTTCAATGGATTCAACATGACCTTTTGCAAACCATTATATATCAATAACAATAAACATTTTCATGAAAAATTGTATTGATATGGTGGTTGCACCTTGTGACCCCACACCCAATCATTATAGGGTCTTTAGTTCGATTATAGACAGTTGCAACTTTTGGCCATTAATTTTATTAATTTAAATTAGAATAAGTATGCATAACTCACACATGAAATTTCGGTATCATTGATTGAATTATTAATATGATACATTTAATAAGGTCTTGTATCTCATATTCTTTTCCTGAGAATTTAAGAGTCAAGCCCTTGAACTCTTTGAAGCGGCACCACTTCATAGGTAGATTGTATCAGAAATGTACTCATAATTATGCATTCCTGCAAACATATGATATATATATATATATATATATATATATATATATATATATATATATATATATATATATATATATATATATATATATATATATATATATATATAAAGAGAAAAATCTCACCCTACCACATTTATTCTTATGGTCCAAGTACTTTTACCCATTTTGATGTATCTATCATTAAGTACTTCAATCACTCTAATAGTGTATTTTCTTCATTGAACTCAAGACTTAATGTTAATCAAGTGTGAGTTGAGTTTCCACTATCGATGATTAATTAGATATGGGTTTGTTCCACATTCTTAATGGTATCTTCATTGTATTCAATTATATCCAAAGACATCATATCTTTATCAGTCCTTTCGTCAAAGAATTGCAAGATTTTTCCAAACTTTAATAAATTCCGAATATTCAATTTTCCAACTAATCATGCATATGATTACTTTATGTAATTTTGATAGTATTTACCATCTATCATCAAATCATGACATTTTTGTCATATTAGTATAATTATCTTAGACAACATATATTATATATTCTTTATAGTTTCAATAAATCATCATCATAATACTTTTGTCATTCATTTTGTCATACACACTTATTTTAGGTCATTCTTTATTTACTAACCTTTTTAATTTGAAGTTTTACTTCCACTTAAATATATCTAAAATATATTTGATGCATTTTATAACAATTAACAATCATGATCATACAAACTTGTCATGACTAACTTTTATTTTATGAAGTGAGTTCAAACATGTAATCCATAAACTCCATTTAATTACAACAACATAGAATTTATTTCTATTCTTTTAAAATCAACAATTTTCTTGCATAATTAACTCATGCATAAAAAATTCTATGCGATAAATTAATGTTTCATATTTAAGAATGTTTATGATATATCCAAATAAAATCATAATACAAAATAAACAGTGAATTCACTTCATTAATATTTTCTATAATTTTTCTCCATAAATATTTGTCAACTTACAATAATCTAAAATTACTCAAATTACTTTTAATATCAAAATGAATATGAAATAATATTTTCATATATGATACACATATATAATATGAGATAAATCATTTTAAATATAATAAATTCTTGCATAAATAAAAATATACAATTTAAACATGTCCTTGATATTTTCAATATTTCATTTACATCATTTTATGTTACCAATACATGCATCATGTATTCAAATTCATGATTTTATTTTCACCAAATCATTTTACCCAAAATTGATGTATTATTAATTAAAACAAATTATTCGCACCAAGAATACAAAAATACAAAAAATTACTCAGCCATTAAACCGTAATTGGCCACCCAACACACCCTTAATAGCCCAACCATTAAACGGGCCCTGCTCTCGGTCAACCAAAAAATGACAAAATCCAAAGGAGTGGGCATGAATCAACTTTCAAGTAATAATAAAAGACATCTCGTGATTAATCGTCAAATTTTTCCAATCAAAAATAACTTTATTATGTATTTCAGCTCACAAAATAACAAATCGAGATCGAAACTAAAAACACCTATTTTCCATGACTAAAACCATGGAAGAATTAAAAAACCCCATTGAACATGAATTCTAAATTCATACATGGGAGAAGGATCACTTCTGGTGGAAAAACGTTGCTTTACTTTTATAACATGAATTAATCCATCGGTAAATGTATATAATATCAAATCAAGTTCTTCAGTTTAAAAAAAATAAAGATATGTTTTTTTTCCTTCAGTTGTTTATAAAACTGTTGAGAATGTAGCAATTGTGAGTAGTGTGGGTAATATTCCTTCATTTGTTGAAAATATGGAGACTTAAATATTTATAATTGAGAGAATTCACCCACCTATCACCTTAAGGTTTTGCTGAATATGTGGCGTGCCTCTCACAAAGGTGTTGCTCCAATAAAAGAAGTCTCACAATGTTCAATGTTCCTAGTAAAAAATTCCTCCAACACATGTTATCATGAGCCTTTGGTTCGAGAAATGGACTGACTTATTTCTCGAAAGTCAACGGTGCCATAAAGGTGGTGAATAAGAAACATTATGTTGAAGAGTGCTAACGGTGCCACAAAGGTGGTGAGTAAGAAACGTTTTGTGCGGTACAAGAGTTTGTGGATATAAGAAGAGCTTTCACTTGAGAGATAACATTGTGGACTCACACTTAGAGGAGAGTGTTAAGAATGTATCAAATATGAGTAGTGTGGGTAAAAGTGTCATATTTGGTTAGAAATATGGAGATTTAAGCATTTATAAGTGAGAATCCACTCATCTATCATCTTGAGATTTTGGATGAATATGTGATGTGTCTCTCACAAAGGTGTTGCTCGAATAAAAGTCACGTATTTTTCAATGCTCCCTAGTAGGGGTGAGAATAAGCCATGTTTAGGCTTTTTTAAAAGTCTATTTTATTAAATAGGTCAGACTTAGGCTATTAAAAAACCTATGAAGCCTTATGGGTCGGCCAATATTTTTCTATATATTAAAAAATTGTTAAATAGGTTGTCCTATATATGCATATATATTAGAAAAAATGATGCATATGTTGACATATATATATATATATATATATATATATATATATATATATATATATATATATATATATATATATATATATATATATATTAGTACAAAAGCTAAATAGGTCGACCTAAATATGTATATATAGATCAACCGATAAAGCTTCTAAAGTAATATGGAATAATTGAGAACCTTAATGAGAAAAATGTTTGTAAATAGGTTTTCAGGCCAGATGAGATATTTAAAAAGGTCAAGTCAGACAAAAAAATAGAACCTATAATAAGTCATATGTCAAATTCAGACATTTTAAGTTTATCATATGTCATTTGATATATATATATATATATTACTAAGTTTGACACCTTGATGTCATTTGATATATATATATATATATATATATATATATATATATATATATATATATATATATATATATATATATATATATATATATATATATATATATATATTGATTACGAGCACACACTTAAAAATATAACTAAGAAATACAAGAAGTAATCATGATACATGATAATACAAGTGTGGTATAGTAAAGATTAGATGGACCATGGAGGTTGGATATGAATAAAAGGGTCCCAATTCCAAGTGGTAAGTAACAAGCAATTGGTGATATTCATAATTTTGGACAAACATTGGTGGGGATATTTCTATACTTGTGGGGATAATGGGGTGACTCAGAAAGTAGAAAATGTGTCAAAAAAGCAAAAGAAACATATCCTCAATTTGACTTCTATTATTACTCATACTTTCCTTGTTTAGGAGAACTCATATTATCTTCAATATTTACGTACAATTGTGGATTAATAACAGTAACTAGATCATATTAATCAATTAAGGAAATGTCAAACTATGTTAGGTTTTTATGTATCTATTCTTTAATTTGAAACCTCACTGAAATTCTTTCTTACTTTTATAATAAATACAATACATATTTAATTGTGTGTACCTATAGTTTTGTCATAAACAAAAACAATGTATAGATGTATATAATATTTCAATATTTTGCAGATGACAACTAGTTCTGATATATCATCATGACACAACTATATTGTTATGTATATTTGCGATTTTTTTTTATAAAAAAAAAAACTATTTTTTCTAAATAAATTTTAAAATAATCATATTTATAAATAAAAAAATCAAACTAACTATATTTCTAATTAAAAAAATGTGACAAGTGGTGGTGTAACCAGACTCATTGGTGCATACATACAATTTATTTATATAGACACCAGCATGCATGACACATGCATATAGGTCATGTCAATGTATGTGGTGCATACATGCATACTCTAGGCGTATACACAAAAATCAGTGGCTAGTATAACAAGACCACACAATAGTCACAGGTAGTGACTACTGTGTACAAAAAATTATCTGCATATGCCATAGACACTGACTACTATATACAAAAATTATATGCATACGTTAATAGTAGTGGTTACACAATTTGTCAGCGAATTATTTTCGTTTGAAATATGGTTAGTTTGATTTTTTTTTAAATATGATTATTTTTTGTTTTATTTTGAAAAATATAATTATTTTAAAAAAAATTCTTGTGAGAATTTCAAATTTTCTTAAACTTTTCATATTTTATAGTATAAGATGTCATACACATCTTTTTATTAAGAAAATAAAATAAATACATATTAACTAAAATATTTTTTTATTTCTTATAGAATAAAGTGTTTTATTAAATTTTTTAAAATTTAGGTTAACAATTTTGAAGTGTGTATCTCGTGCACTTAGTAGAAAATGGAACATTTTTACTCATTGGAAACTAGTGTAAAGTAAGAATAAAATATTTTAAAATAGAG
This sequence comes from Lathyrus aphaca, assembly GCA_963966055.1. Classification (NCBI taxonomy): domain Eukaryota; kingdom Viridiplantae; phylum Streptophyta; class Magnoliopsida; order Fabales; family Fabaceae; genus Lathyrus; species Lathyrus aphaca. The sequence goes on along the minus strand of OZ014519.1, from coordinate 30,475,568 downwards.
TTGCTTTTCTACAAGTCAAACATGGTGTTGCCCACATTGATATGAATAGTCAATTATAAATTCCTGGATCCTAAGCAAGGGAAGAAGAACAATAAAAAGTGAGAGAAAGAATAAATCAAATTCTCCATTTTCATAAACCCTAAAAAAGGGTAAAGATGCTGTAAAATGGTCGGAGGAAAAAGAAGGGACCACAATCTCTAAGAACATCTCATAAGAGGCAGCTACACAACACTTTTGCAACGGTTTTGTTTTAAATAAGTTGACACGCCCAAATTATGAAAAATCAAAGTTTTTATTGTCTGTCATGTAGGAATTTGAATATTGAAATCTGGTCCGGGAATAAATTAGAGGAGAAAAAATGAATTAATTTAATCATGTAAAAACATAATTCCATAATCCTTTTTTAATACGATCCAAAAATTGCGAATTAAACCGAACCATTCAACCAAATTGTTGTAATTAAAATAATAAAATTGTTACTATTGATTAGTTAACTGAATTATATTGTACGAATTGAAACTGAATCATATTGTAAGAAAATCGGAAACAAAATCAAATCAAAATTAAAAAATATTAAAAATAAATTTTAAATTTTTTTAATAAAATAATTTGAAAAAAGTATAACAGTCTGATTCTCGATTCTGTAACAAATAGTTTAGTTTTGAAAAATTGTACATTAATGATTTGGTACATTTCATAATTCATAATCAGTATATCAAACTAATAATTTTGATTCGGTTCGATTCTAATTTAAATTCAAACAACTCGATTCAGTTAAATTCAGGTGACTTTTTTACTATATTTCAGTTCGGTTTGCTAACAAAATTGTACCATGAACAATCCTGGTCATTCTCAGATTCTGATAATAATATGAATTATGCTAGCTTCGAAGCAAGAAGCAAAATTGTACTTGTCAAAAAGTACATAAATTGTGGTACTTCTAAGCTAGTAGGGATGACCATAGGCCTTTGTATTTTTCTAGTGGTTTAGGACTTGTCTGCGGCGACGAGAGACCTTGTTTGATAGTGTTTACGGTGATGAGATAACAAGCTCATGTGATGTGAGAAGCTCTGTGATTTTTTAGGATGTATTATGTGTGTTATGACTAGACATGGCAAGAAAACTCAGGTCCGTCGGGGGCCGTCCGGACCGACCCGAAATTTAACGGGTGAAACCCGATTTGATTGGGTGCGGGAAAAACCCGATTTGTAATTGCGCGGGGGGGGGGGGGGGGTGCTATTACCCGCCCATACCCACTCCCCTCGTCCGGTCTTATAGAATTTACTTTAATACCCTTATTTAAATTATTTTATTACACATTTATTTACTTTTTGAAAAGTAATTAAAAATCCTCATTAGTAGTTTTTCACCATTCACTCAAACCCTCATCTTTAGAAACAAGATTATTATTAAAATTGTCAAGTTTTTAATAAAATTATTAATTTTTATTACTACTTAAAAGAAATCATTTTTTTCGGGTGCGGGCAAACCCGTTTTCATCGGTGGCAGGTCTGGGTGGTAATTTTTTACCCCCGATTGGGTTTGGGGGCAAGTCTATTATATGGAGGCGGGTGCGCGTGTGGGTCTAGCTAAACCCACCCCCGTCTCGCACTGTTGTCATGCCTAGTTATGACATGTCTTCCCTAACCCTAAGGTTGAAGTATATATAAGGGCATATGGGCCTAGAGTTCAACGAACCCTCAAGAAGGGGAACATGTTCCCCCCTGATTGAGGGATGTTGTTGACTGCCTATTTCCTAGGGAGTCATGGCAAGATTCCGCACATGCAGTTAGAGACTGAATAAACAATATTATTCGCGTCTCCCCTTAGAGCGAGCCCTTGTGCCACGTAAAAGACACGCCCTAGGCGACACCTCATGGGGCAGGCACTCGACAAATGACATATGTCGTCATATTCGAGGGCCCTCATAAATATATCATTACACATTATCTCATGCATGATGACTTGTAAAAGGGAGAAGTGTTTTAAGCTTCCCTTAGGTTGAACTTTATGGCTAGGGACGAGTCTCCTAGTTCGAGGCGAGCCCCCCTTTCCAGATGTTTACTAAGTAGCCAGAGTGTCAGCGGGGAATGTCAAACATCACTCGGATGACCCTCGAGATGTCAAAATGCCAGTTAACTATGAAAGCTTGAATGCTTAATCGGAAAGGAGCGTGAGTGGAATTTAATGATACTCATGATTATTTTCATAGGAAAAACCAACCTAAACCTTTTTTACATGTGTCCTCAACGCGTGGAAACCTTTCAACTTTTTGCAACAATTTCTCCATCAAGTGGATACATTGCTTATGCTATTGGTCTTCTATGAAAGGCCTTCGTACATTTTCTAGAGTAATCTTTCCCATTTTCTTCCCTTTTGGAACCTCCATTTAGTTTCCTCAGGAAAATTATATATGCATGAGAAATAAGGATTGTGAGGCTCGTCCTTCTACCCAGGGGACAAATATGGTTATTTTTTCTCATCCTCTTCCTTTCCGTTGAAAGATAATAGCTAGGAAGAAAGCTAAGTATGTTCGAGACATTGGGTTTTTATACTCAAGTTCTAATATGATCAAGAGGTTTATATACTCCAGTACAAGGCATGGAGAGGACTTGGTCTTGGAACTTTGTTCAAAAACAGAAAGAACTAACATGTCCACTGAGAGCTGGGGGTTTTGATCTTTTTTACATCTTTTGAGACATAATTTTTGTGACTATTAATTTCGTCCCCTCTTAGATCACGCCCAATGTGTGGAGCATTCTTAATACTTTCCAAATAATATTTTGTAACCTAGGCGTCCCCCATACAGTTTGGGTATTCCTTTCCTTCTTTTGCATATAGACCCTCCCCAATAGTGGTTGGGTAACTTTGTGTGCTTTATCAGGTAAGTGTTTGTTGGAACCTTATGTGGATTCTATGAGGATTGAGAATATAGGTTTATATGTGTCACAGGGAGAAACTGTGCCTCTATGGTGACCACAAGGGTGATAAGTGACCTTTCATTTCTTTATCATGGACATCGGATCCTCAAATCATCAAAGGGATGGACTTCATTTCCCTTTCTCCCCTTGGGGAAGAAGTGATCAAAATTTTAAGCTGGTTCCGGCTCTTGAACTCTCGTACTCTAATTACGCGGGACCGAGAAGATAGTGACGGGGTAGAGAAGTATGCGGGTAAGATTTATGGTATGATATAAGCCTTCTGAATTAATCCCTTCTTTTATTGTTTTACCCGTATTAACAACACATTTTTTTAGAGGATGTGACAAAAATCTCTCTTGGAAAAAGAAATGAGCGATTAGTTTGGACGAAAGCCCCACAATGACATGCAGCCCAATTATAGCCCTTCTTAAGGGATTTAACTATGGTTGGAGATAAGCAACAAGGAGAAACATCTTTTGATGTCGAAGCTTGCCCTCTCAAGTCTTAGTGGTGGGGGAGGATCCTCACATACCTCCAGGAAGTCGTCAAAAATAGAAAAGGGAGGAAAAACAGACATGATACTTATTCATATGGCATGAATTCCTAGACCCTCAATGTTGAATGACACTTCCTTTAGCACAATTAAGTTCACTGGGTGTCAATTCCCCCCCCCCCCCAAGAATTTCTCTAGTGACTATCAATCACTTTTCAACAAGTATTCTTATTACTTAACAAACCACCTAGAGGTCTAAATGTTGAGATGTTTCATGGTATAAAGTTCAACGGGAAAAACATCTTTTGTCAATCTGAGAGTTGCAATCTAAGGCATACCTTATTGTAGGAGATTTTCAAGAATGTAAGAAGGTGGTAGTTGCGACGAAAAAGAAACATGATCATTTGAGGACCCGTGTCAGGGTGGGGGTCACCAAGGCTTTGGCTCGCATTAAAGAAGGAAATCACCAAGAGAAGTCACTCGATGGGGCTCTCAAATTTGTAAAAGGTTTGGAGGAGAAGGCGTCATTGTTCAAGGATAGGTCATGGTTGCCTCCAACTAGTACTTTGAGAGAGCGAGGGAACATGTGGCCTTCCTCTACCCAAACTTATATGTGAGTTGAATAAACCTATTTAAAGTGGTTACAGATGGTCGACTGGTGGATGACGAGTAGCTCCCTCTATTTTGGCCCTTCTTTGTAATATGTCATCTTCTATAATATCTCAACTTGTTTACTTCCTGAATGTAATTCCTATTTGTTTGATCCCTTTTTTTGCTCGTATTCTATTCTCGACTCATCATTAGATGGTGTTGATTTGCTATGCATGGGCCTTAAGTCCTTGACTGTCAAAAGGGAGATGATTATGGTTCTTTATGAGTTTTAAGCATGTTAATTACCCTGATGAGTGGTTAGGATCCCTTGTAGGGATTTAACAATCTTGATCTCCTCTAAGGACGGAAATGATCCCTCTTGAAGACCCAACTTTTTGATCGCCTCAAGGGACGACAAGGATCCCTCGTAATGATCTAGTATTTGTGATTTCCTGAAGGGGTGGCAAGGACCCTCCCCCCCCTTGGGTGGGAGTGTAATCAGTTTGGTTTGAATCGGGTTTTAGTAAAAATAATGTTTGAATCGATAATGTCAATATGCATATCATACTTTGCCAATGAGGGAGGCTACAACCCTTTGGGGTTACACATCTCACATATTTTGTCAGAAAGTGGTTGGGGATCTAACATTTGTAATTCCTCTCTAGGGTTAGCCTTTTGTTGGAGTTGTTGAATGTTAAGGATGATGTCCTATAATTTCTGATTGTGGTGGCATAGTTTATCCATTATGGCACACATCTTCACCAGAACATTGAATTGGTTGAAAATTATGATGTAAATAGTTAAATAAAAAATATGATAAAATTTGGTTTAAATATGTATCATGATTCCTTTATGATTTGATGCAATATTATGGAGAATATTCATGAACAATCGCAATGAATAAGCATCACAATGATTTAGATTATTTACAATGTTTTGGGAAGCAATAGATGTCACTCTTGGATCAATCAATTGTCCTATTTTCATGGTCAAAAACTTTGATAAAATACAGCGGAGAAATCAATTGCACGTATTGATCAATTGATTGTCAGTTCAAATTTTCAAGGCAAAAAAGAATCTACAATCGATTTTCCCCTTTGATCAATCAATTAACACTTAAAAAATGTCCAATTTTATCAGGCATTAGCAAACAAGAAATCAATTGCATTATATGATCAATCGATTGCACCTTTAAAAAAATTGAATCTTTGTCCTTTTAAAGGTCTGTCTTGAATGAAAATCATAAAAAATATGTCATGGAAATTTTAGAAGGGCTTAAATGAAGGGTTTTGAGTACCTAAAACTTATACATAAGTGAATTACTATTGTACCTTAACTCATGATCCAATCCATTGATATCTATAACTTGAGCATGTTCAATCCTTGACTTTAGGCTTCTTCAATCTTGAGATATTTTCCTTCTTTGAATAAATTTTTCTTCATCAAAAGATTATTCTAATCATGAGCATGTATTCACAATCGTTAGAGTGGTGATGCTAACGAAAGGTGTAACCTAGGTTAGTTTTACTTGGGCACAATTATACTCGGCATAAAGTACATAATGTGTGGTACCTCTAAGCTAATAGGGATAACCGTATGTCTTAGTATATTTCTGGTGATTTAGGGCTTTACTGCGGTAGCAAGAGGCCCTATTCGATGGTGTTTAGGATGATGAGACAACAACCTCAAGTGAGGTGATAAGCTTGATGGTTGTTTTGGGTGTATCATGTGTGTTACTATTTGTCTTCTCCAACCCTAAGGTTGAGGTATTTATTGGGGTGTATGGTCTTAGAGTTCAAAGAACCCTTAGGAAGTGGCAACCACTCACCCTTGATTGCGGGAAATTGTTGATTGCCTATTTCTTAGATAGTGATAACATGATTTCGCGCATCTACTTAAGGATTGAATAAACGATATTATTCATGTCTCCCTTTAGTGCGAGCCCCCATGCCACGTAAAGGACACACCTTAGGTGGGGCTCATGGGACAGGCGCCCAATGAAAGACTTATGTCGCCCTATTCAAGGGCTCTCAGAAATAAATCATTAGAAAAATATATTTTACCTTTGCACAATATTACATTATCTTTAATGAAAATATCTAAACATGCTTTATAGGCGAAAGAACTCACTCTTTTTTTCTTCCTAATGGAGGATAGCATTAAAATTATTTAAATCGCTTAAATGATGTATGACATGGTAATATAGGGAATACTTTTATCATTATTATTCTAACCGGCCACAAATTTGCTAGCTGCCATGTTTATCTCAAGTTTGCTAGCCACCATGTCTACGAGGTATTGTCTAGTTTGAGTATGGAAATTTGTTACAATTTTGTGCTTTGAAAAAAATATTTTGTTTGATTGAGAAATGTGTATTTAGAATGAATAAACTACCTTAATTCTTAAATAATATAACACTTTTTTTTTTGTAAATAAACAGATGCCACTTAACGTGTTAAAGGGTCTCGTGCTTGGCTAACATGTTAAAGGTATTATTTTAAAAATCAGATCACTTATCAAACTAGTGATGATATTGAGTCATCAGTCGATTTGCATGACTAAATTAGATAAAATCGGATAACTCGGTTGAATAAACTTGTCACTATAATAAAATTATATAGGTGTATTAAACTGATCGAACCGAATGACTCGGTGTCAAAAAACAAAATCACTAAAACCTAAAAATTTTAAAATATCATAATTTTACAAGTTTATAATTTAAATTCAAATTTGAATCAATTATAAATTTGAGTCAAAATTGAATCAAATAATTGATTTAAAAATTTAATCAAAGTATCAATTTTAAATATAACAAATTTATGTTTGTTGTCTATCTAACATGCATTACCATTTACTGCAACTAATAAAAATCAATGATATCAATCATATAAGAGAGAAAATGTATATGTTCAAATTTCACAACCTATCAATGATATAATACTACAATAACATTTGATTTTTTTTCAAATGTATTTGTATTGTCGGTTTTTTAAAACCACCGGGAAAGTCCAACGAGAATACTCTTGTGATGCCACTGAAAGAGTTTTCCTCAAAAAATAAAAAGAGGGTATTCGTAAAAAATGGTTGGCAAACTCAAGATCAAGTCAATAAGTGAATGAGGTGAAACATTCCAGGTGTATGCTTAAATTATACCCAAGTGCAATACAAAGTCACACTTATATAAGGAGGTGGTTGTAACTTTCTTCAGATTTTGGTATGGAGCAGGGATGGTTGTAAATTGAAAGGAAATGGGTACTCAGGTGCAGAGTTATATGGTTCAGTTCCACATATGCGATGGTGTGGCAATACCGTTAAAAAAAGATGCTCTCCATTTATAAAATATGTTTATCATGAGTAGAACTAAAAGCAAAATATATCATATTCAAATCCATTACGTAAAGAGAGTGCAACATCTAAATTGCTTGTTGAATTTGTACTTGACAACTGCCCAATTCGAACTGTGAACACATGAGAATTTGGAGTTGGGGGAGAACTGTGTAACATTTATTGTTAAGCACATAAAATATAATATTTCGAGTTGTCAATAGTTATTCTATCAGTGTTGATTGTGTTATAAATCCAATAAGCAAGGAAGGGAAATGCAGGGAATAGAATATCTACCACAGCAAAAATATAAACTCAGAAGCATAATACAATCTTTGGATGGTTCCAGCCTAAATATGCCAAGGTCTATATAGATAATAAACATCTGTAGCATCAGAAAATTCAGTATGCTTTACAAAAAATTATTCTAGAGGGAATATCACAAGGTTAAATGGCAAAATCATGACCAACGCAAATAGCAGTGAAGTGAATATGATTCAGAGCATAGTTATGTTCCCAAGCGAAAGGTTGTCAATTGCTCAATAAGCACAACCTGCATTCACCCAAAAAGTTATATTAACCATATTGGTATGTGATGATATTAGCAAAACAGGTCACAATTACAGATTATGTACACCAAACATCAAACGCCATTCAAATGCATACATTGGTTATTCATCTAGGACAACATTGGTTTAGCATAGAGAAAAACAAGGCCTCGCCGAGTAAATCCTTCCCGTAAAAAACATTCCAACAAAAGCAACACACTTGACCAGTAATTGCAGATTACAGATGGATCTAAGATTCCAACTCATACCAGTGACATTAGAGCACAGCAGCAAATAAAATTCCAACCGAGAGATAAGTCTTACTTGCGCTCTCAGAAACAATTGTCGTCAACAAAGCAGAGAACTTCAATTTCAAAATGATTCAGACACGCCGACATTTGACCAGAGATCTGAGGCTTTTCTAAACCTCTCAATTAAAACATTCCTTGGGTCATAAAGTATCATATGGCATGTCATTAAATTTAAATTATTGTGAAAAGTGATACCAGTACAAGATATAAGAAGAGTATGAATATATAAAACTAGGCAAAGCCACTAGAAAGTAAACCCAGATATTTTAGCCTCCTAAGTACAACTTGGTTAGTAGCCCCAACAATGTTGCTATGCTAGCTAGTGTCTACAAAAGACTCTAATTCATATTTCATATGCTATTTTACACCTAAAAAAATTAGCTATATGGCATGTCCTCTTGAACATTCAAGTTTAAGATGCACCCTATACTTAGCAGATTCTCTAGAACAAGAGACATTTTCTCTCTTCTTTCTTAGGGAAATGAAGACAATAGCTTATTGTTTGGCTGGTGATAGTAGAACAAGTTTATTTAGAGAATTCCTTACTCATGCACATTTAATATTCAGTATATTCAACGGTGTGCTAATATTTTCTGATGTCATTCATGAATTGCTAATAAAGTATTTTGCATGTCCCTTAAACTATAAAGAAAAATAGATTCAAGAACTAACTGGTGAAATCATAAAGTGTCCACTTATGCCATTGGCCGTGACATAAAAAGTCAAGAAAACAACTAAAAACATTGTATGTGATATTACTGAAATTGAAATTATATTAAATCTAAGAAAAATGAGTAGCAAATTAACAGATATGCATGCATACATGCACCATCCCGAGCTTAGTGGTGTTATTAACATTTTCAAGGATAAATTAGGTTGCTCGGTCCATAATAACGTTTGGATATTCCAACAAATGTGTCATAGTGCTGAGCCCTATGTGTAAGAGCTCCTAGCCCCAAAATCCCAAAGGATTCCTAGCTAAAGAATTTCATTTTAAAAAGTGGGACTTCTAAGACCTAATTTGCACATAAGACAAATCCATAATTGTTGCACCCCAAGTGTTTATTTTGTTCATATTCCAAGAATCTGTTGATTGATAATTGGTATTTTATTGGCCTTCTTGCAAGTTGTGTGCATGTGTTCAAATATTTGTAAGCAGCTCTCGTGCATTAAAAAAATGGGCTACTACTGTTGAGGATTTTATAAAAATTTGGAAATGGCTTATCTAACTGTGGAATACAATGGATATGAGCAATTTTTATTATTTAAAAGATGCTAACATAAATCACTCATGTTTTAAATATGAACTAGAATTTTGATGAAACAGTTCCAGACTGTAACAAACAAGTGAAATTAAATCCTAACAAAACACCAAGGTTGACAATTGGTTCCAAAACTAATAACTGCTGCAAAACATCCGCAGCTGTAACTGCAATACATCAGCAAAATTTGTCTTCATTTTCCAGCAACAAGCAGCCCTAAGGATTATAACGTAATGTATGCGACATGATCAGACTCAACTTAGAACTTCTATGATCCCTCTAATATCCAAAATTAAAAGGAGACCAATCCTAAGATTATGACCACAAAACATATTAATCCATGATAACAAGAAAAAAAAATGTACTTAATCAGTACGGAAGAATCAGAAAACATTAAACATTCCATAACACCAACAATGCCATCAAAAAATCCAATGGCATTACTAAACCAAACAGAGCATGACTCAGACTTGTAACACTTACCTTTTAAGCTTGAGCATCAATTGCCTTATCGTCCACTTCATTTGTAGTAGCAGCAGTTTCCTCTCCACCATCAGCACCCTCTGCCGTAGGCTGAACTTGTTCATCTTCCGGAAGTGGCTCCTCCACATAGTCATTCTCAAATGCATCAGCCGGAACCTCATAAATCCTAATCTGAGGCTTAGATGGATCCTTCACAATAACATATTTCCCCTCATTCAACTTCATACACAAGTCCACAATAGACTTCACAATACCCCACATGTTGGTAGTGTTCAAATTAATTTGTGCAGCAAAGTCCTTGGGTTTATATCCAACCACACCCAAGATAACATGATTAAAATGGTCCCGGGGATGAATCCGAGACACGTAACCCAACTTCATCATATCAGCACTACCCAAAAGAGCTTGTGCAGTCCACTTAGCCAACTTGTTAGCATTGTTCTTGAGCTCAGTAGCCAAAACAGCACCTCTTTGAGTCTCCAACTTCTGTCTCCAATCAACACCGGAATACTTTGGATCAAATTCATTCAAAGCATTCACAGTAAGGAATGACCTTTGCTTATTCAATTCAACAACACTGTGCACCTCACACCTAGCAACAAGATACATATCATTATCAAGCTTCCATCTTCTATACCTATAAGCAACAGAAGCAACCTCTTCACCCTCGTTAGCAAAAGGGTTAGGCTCATCAAAAGTAACCTTGTTCCCATCCCTAATCAACACTTGCTGAGAGAAATTCTGATTGATATAAGCAGCTTCAACACTCAAAGAATGAGCAGAGTTAATATCATCTTTAGCTTCAGGCAAAGGCTCCTGCGAGGTCTCATGAACCGAAAGCAAATCCAACTGCGACCCATCACGCTTATCAAAGAACAGCTTATTCCCAACACGCTGAACAACAATATCCCAAGAGTAAACAGACCTGGGAGCACACATGAGAGTCGACAGAATAGTATCTGTTGCAAAAACTGTTGCTTTGTCCTCATTAGCTAGCCTCCTAATAACAGGATCATCAGTGGTTGTAACCTTAAAGAAGTTCCGATTCTTGAACCTCTCGAGACGACGCTCATTTTTGGGGTTGATTCGATCAAAGCTACGATCATAATTCTCAAGAGCACCACATAGGAGAAGATCTTCAGGTTCAGGAACATTGTAGGATAGCTTGGTGAAAGTCGAAAACGGGATCTGATCATGCATATTCCACTCCGGCTGAATATCAACCGACGATTTGCAGACCGCAGCTTCACGTCGGGGATTATTAGGATTTGAACGATTCTGATGGTAAAGCCGGTCACGACGAGCTCTCTCCTTCTCCGCCTCACGTTTCTTAGCTTCAACCTCTTCATCGCGACGCTGAGGGAGTTGTCGCTGTTGTTGGTATCTCCATTTGGGGCCAAATTTGGGACGCGGTGGTGGTTTACCATCGACAAGACGGAATGTGGCGTCTTCATCGGCGTTGCCTGGGAAGGAATCATCGAGGGTGAAATCAAAGGCGGAATCAGCAGGGTTTTTGGATCGGGTCTGGTTGTTGAAGTTGCGAGTCCAATCAGCGATTCGACCTAGTTTGTCGGAGCGGGAGAAAGGGGCGAAGGGGACGTTGAGAGGGAGGTTGTTGTTGTTGTTGGCAGCGGTGGTGGAATCCATTGGGCCCCATCCGTCGGGGTTGAAAGGAACGGCTCCGACATCGAATGCTACTCCTACCATTGGTGCAAGGTGATAGTGATGATGATGAGTCTGTGAAGTACTCAGTGGTGTTAACTGGTTTGAGGGACGGTGATGATAGAGATGAATGAGTGCAAAACCCTAGTTCGAAATTCTCCGTTGTTGTTTTGTGTTTCTGGGTTTTCTCTGGGCTGGATATTTCTTGGTCTGGGCTGGGCTAAAATATTTCATATCACCGAAATTGAGGAATCTATTTGCCACCCTCACTCATTCCTGATATTTCCAAATTCAATGAAAAGACCAAATTTACTATGTAAGAAAATATATTGACATTTCACATACTGTTGGATTTTTCAAAAAAGTTGACGATACCGAAAATTTGGAGTGAACTACTGGATATTTGGAATTTACATGTAAGTTTTATCGATTTATTTCTAAATTATTGGTAAGAAATACCGGAAATTTCAAAAAATCAAGTGATATTCATCGAAAATTCCAAAACTACCGGTAATTATTTCTCAGATATTTGAAATTTTCGGTAGTTCAAATTTTACATTTTTTATCGGTAATTTGAAATTACCGGTAGTCTTATTTTTTTTTGTTTTTCCGGGAATTTCAAATTCCCGATAGTTTATTTGTTTATTGTTTAATTATTTGTTTGATATGTGTTTTTTTCCAGTGAGGACTACATGTGCTGATGGTATCCCTAGTGGAAGGACGCGTGACTTGGCTGCATCTGGTAGGGGAGGGGTACAGTCACTCCTGATGTTGTGTCTACCCATGTACGAGATGGACGAGTTGTCCCAACCGGTTCGCACCGGAAGAGGTTGGATGAGCAGCGAGGGAATTTCTAGGCACCTTGCACCATTAAGAGACGTTGGGGTCTTTCTTCACAGCAGGTCACACCAGAGGTCGTCCCTGATATTTAGCCTCAGTCGGTGGATGTTATTGAGAGAGATGTTCTGATGGAGGATGTTATTATTATGGATTTTGTAGAGGAGACTATCAGAGTGTCAGTTGAGGGCGTGTAGGAGGGACATGATGATGGTGAGGGTGATGGCACTGGAGGGGCCGTCGGTACAGGAGACCTGGAGGAGACTATTCAGACGGATGTGACAGTTCCTTCGACTGAGTCATCCGTACACACGGAGCCAAGATTCCATGGGGGTCGATTGATACATTTGTGCTTATAGAGTACAATGAGCACGTAGCTTTGCGTCTATGGCAGGGGGATGTATATGGTTTTTACGTTTAATTTTAACATTTGTTTACTAATGCATAAATTGTTTTTGTATTAACAAATTTGGGTATTGGTTGGTGTCACAGGTGCGACCTGTATTGAGGGTCCAGTCTCGCTGCGCGAAGATGAAAGGTTTCCCTCATATTCCTTTCCCTGATGTTGTGAGGACGATTGTGTGGGACATTGACTTGCTTCATTTTAGCCATTGTTCCCTAACTATGTTGGATGCGGAGCTGCTCAGTGCCTTCGTTGAGAGGTGGCACAAGAAGACGTTGTCATTTCATCTCCCAATCGGAGAGATGACTGTGACTTTGGATGATGTCACTTCCTTGTTCCATCTCCCTATCGGTGGTAGATTCTTGACGGCTCATTCGTTAAGTATGTCCCAGGCACAAGAACTGGTAGTTCGTGATCTTTGTTTACCAGGGGCAGTGGTGGCATAGGAGTTTGTGGATACATGAGGTGCTCACCTTGTATGTGGTGGCTGCGGGATATGTACGATGAGCTCGTTGTTGCTGGTCAGTACCATGTTGCCGCTGTGGCGTACATGCTGCATGTGGTAGCATTGTTATCCCTGAATTTCAACACTAGAAATTAATGAGGTCATTTGGCTTAATAAAGAGTTTTCTCATTATGAGTTAGAAGTGAGGTTTTCAACCTTACTCATTAAAAGGATGAGATTCGAATGAACCTACTTACCAATTTGGTACTTAGAGAAATTCTAAGTTTAAAAAGTTTCTAAGTGTTAGGATGATTCGACCATGTTGAGTTTCGACGAAAATGGCAGTTACATGCGTTTAACACGTTCAAGTTTTGAGGGAAGTTATGTAATTTTCAATTTAAATACAGAGACAAGTGGCACAAGATCAAGCTTCTTCAACCCATTAGTGGTACAAGTGTCATCATCTTAGAATAGTTTCAGGAATAACTGTTGAAAACGGTTACTTTGTAATGTATATAAATAGTTTAGTCTAGTGTTAGAATAAGTGTGTGGAAATCATATGTACTAGTAACTCTGTATACTCAAAGTATCTGTGTGTAGAGAAAAATGTGCAGTGAGAATGTACGTGATTGAAACACCACCAAATTTATCTTCAATGTCAATTTTATTTTTGAAGTCATTTATCTTTTACAAGCCTTTATTTTAAAGCATTTATCTTTCAAAGTCATTTACCTTTTCAAGCATTTTTACTGCATTTCCTTTACAATTCTTGCCTTTACTTTTCCAAGCACTATAACATTTTGCCTTGCATTTATTTTCTCTTTATATTTTCAGCCATTTACGTTTCCAAGCCTTGCCCTTTCTTTTATTTACTTTTGAAAGTTCTTGTTTTACTCTCTTTCTTTTATCTTTAAACACCTTCTGAATCCTGTTGAAGGATTCAAGACCCTTTTTTCCAAAAACATTATAAACCAAATCAACCTTTTTAGCATATGTCCTAGGATCAATCCGGTTGATCCTGCGATTAAACATAATACCACATTTCTTGCTGGCCAGAATTGGCAAATTCGACAAAGACCTAAAACCCCACAACTTGGTCCTGTCGAACTATGAAGGCAAGACTTAACCAACTATGGGGTCCTACAAGTTGACTTGACTGTAGTAACAAACACAAGGCCCACTCTCTTTATGGTGGTAGACAGTAAGGCCAACTATAACCTCCTGCTGGGGAGGGAATGGATACATGGTATAGGAGCAGTGTCATCTTCAATGCACCAAAGGGTCACCATATGGAGGCCAGATGGTATTGTTGAAAACATCAAAGCTGATCAGGGGTACTTTAAGGTATCAGTGAATCACGTGGAAGGTGTGGAGTTCAACAAGAATCTAGCACACATTGGCCCATGTGCACCAACAGAGTTCGAGTTCACACCTAATGATCACTCATTGTGCTCATTACACCTTCATCCTGTCAAGGGTTTCCGTTGAGATAAGAGGTTATAAAAGAAGTAGGCAATATACCACCATATTTCCCAGATCTTGCAATTCACCCCACAGGATGGGGAAGCGAAGACAATAATAATGACTGACTTCGACGCATTAAAAAGAATTTCAGTCTATGTGGCTGAAACAAGGATACAGGCAGCCTTGGAGGCTGCAGGAAATGATATGGATGTAGAGGCCATTACTGAATTTGTTGAAGATAATCTTGTGAAAGATTACGACCAAGAGCCCTCAAATAAGGCTCAAGAAGATCCAAACCAAAGGCTTGATGCAATTTATGATAATGAGCCTTTGGGATTTGAAAAGGACCATTTGCCAGAGAGTACCAAAATGTTGGCTCAGGATCCTCTAGAAGAAATTGACCTAGGGGAAGGGAAGTTGAAAAGGCCTACGTACATCAGTGCCAACCTCGACCCAAAACTTAAGGTCGAAGTGGTCCATCTGCTAAAAGAATTTAAAGATTGTTTTGCATGAGACTATAATGAAATGCCTGACTTGGAAAGAGAGCTTGTCGAACATAAGCTACCAATCAAACCTGGGAAGAAGCTTGTCAAACAAAATCCAAGACAGTTTTCCCCATCAATCCTCACCAAAATTAAAGAAGAGATTGAAAGGTTGCTTCAATGCAAGTTCATTCGCACAGCTAGACAGGGGACTTTCTGGGATTTGTAGTCCACGAAAAGGGGATCAAAATCAATCAGAATAAGACTAAAGCTATCATGTAGGCTAAAGCGCCTTCGACGAAGAAGGAGCTGCAATCACTCTTAGGCAAAATCAATTTCTTAAGGAGGTTCATATCAAACCTAAGTGGAAAGACGTAAGCCTTCTCACCTTTGCTACGAATGGGCAAGGAAGGGTTTCAATCAGGGCAGGCTCAACAAGAAGATTTTGACAAGATCAAGCACTATGCCAAACAAGACCTTAGACAGCGCTTTTTTTAGCCTTAGACAGCGCTTTAAAGCGCTGTCTAAACCTCCGCTGCTAAAGGTTTAAACAACGCTTTTTTAAATCTTAAAAGCGATGTCTAAGAGCTGTCTAAGGTACCCTTAGACAACGCTATTAGGAATACCTTAGACAGCGCTTTTGATAAAAGCGCTTTCTAAGCCCCTATACCTTAGACATCGCTTTTGGTGAAAGCGCTGTCTAATCCCCTCCTATTTTAATTTTTTTAGGTATACCTTAGACAACGCTTTTGCCAAAAGCGCTTTCTAAGCCCCCCCTTAGACAGCGCTTTTGTGTAAAGCGTTGTCTAAGGTATACGAAAATTTTTGCAGCTTTTGTTTTAAACTACATTTTTTCCAGGTTTATAAACCAGAATTTCTACCTGTTTTCAACCAAATTTTGGCAGACAAATATCACATTTTATATATGCCATTTCAAACCATTTTGGCCTTTTTTCTACCAATTTTTGGCTAACAAATATATATATACCAATTCAAACCAATTTTGCCTTAAATGTATCAAAATATATACAAATTTATGTACAAATTTACAAGTCATTACATATACTACAAATGTACAATATAATTACACATATTATCTAATCCATCCAAATTAAGCATTGCTCCAAATATATACATAGGTCCTGAAACAACACAAAGATTGTAATTCAATTAAGAAACAATATTATAGAAATTACAACGTTACACATATCTAAATTCTCAACAATTAAAGTAAGACTACAATATTATACCTCATAAAACATTGAGCTCTATAATGAATTGACACCATTCCTCTTTGATTTCGTCCACTTGATCTTTTGTATAATATCGACACTTTAATTCATCAAAGTACTACATAATAATATAACATAGTTTGATTTAATTTCAACTATTTAATTATATGAGATATGTGTAAATATAAAAATAACTCATAAGTTAGAAATACATACATCGGTGGGAATCTCTAATCGGTCCAAAACAAGAGTATCTCGCATAAACCTCAACATGAAATACCCGCAATCTATTCGATTACGTTGCTGAGGACACTACATATGAAAAAAAATATGGATAAATCCTAAGTTTTATAAAGTGTCATCACTAATATAATAAAAAATGTGATAATTAAAAATATACCGCCACTCGAATCCATGTAAAGGAGTTGGCGCCCCTCTTTGATGTTTGGATATCTCGTTGGGCTCGAAAAGCTTGTAGGATGCTAATAAAATAAAAATGAAGTAATTAGAACAATTCACATAAACTAAGAAATAGACACAAGAAAATTTTGAACATTCTCACTTACGTGTCAATTATGACCTTCATATCCGGGTATGTTGTCCAATCATTTCCTAACGAGTCAAGATAATAAACGATTTCTCTGATAGGATTGATTGCGAGCAATAACCAATGTCCACTGTAATGATTAAGCAAATGTTAGATGTCAACTTGGAAAAAAATTATAATAGATGAATTTAGAAAGAAACCATGCATTATTAATATAACTTATAATCAAAGCAATTGAAAACAAAAATATAACGAAATCATGCATTATCAGATATAACTTATAATCAAAGCAATTGAAAACAAAAAAATAAAGAAACCATGCATAATTTACCTCAGTCACTAACATCTCTTTCTTTTCTTTGTTGGAATATTAATCACTTGTTTCTTAGCAATGCGTACGGATGAATTGATCCAAATTCCCTCATTATGATCGTTTCTTATATATGACTCATCCGGTATAAGATCCTCGACTTCATCATTTCTATTCAACTCATTCCGTCTAATGCATGACTCATTCTCAACATCAATATCACATTGATCGACACCGCTATCATCAGTCACTTTGTTAGAGAAAAGCATTATAGACCATTTTGTACTCTTCGAGTCATTCACATAGAACACTTGTTTAGCTTGAGATGCTAGAATAAAAGGTTCATCTTTGTACCCCACCCTAGTAAGATCAACTTGCAAAAATCCAGACTTATCCATTCGTATGCCACTACTATTCACCCACTTGCAACCAAAGATGGGAATCTGAAACTTCTCGTAATCAAACACCCAAATGTGCTCAATAACTCCAAAATATGACAAATTTGCATATTTGGGGTTTAAGTCCTTCATACTTAATATATGCATTGCTTCAACTAGCACGGTGACACCATTATTTTGCATAGTACTTTTATCATCTTGTTCTTTGGTATAAAATGTGTATCCATTAATTGAGTATGCGCTATGAGAAAACACATGCAAACTTGGACCATATGCCAAACATCTCAACCTTTCTGTTACCGAAGAAGGATCTGAAGAGCGCTTCGAATAAATATAATCCTTCAACCATTGTATGAAACTTTGATTGTGCTCTATAACTATCCAATTTTCATTTCTGTTCGGATTTAACCTTCGGAGTACATCCTTGTGCATTTCAACATATGGCTCAACCTCATTATTATTGTGTAGAACATACAAATGAACTTGATCCCGTTCATCCCTTGATATTGTCACAATTTTATTCCCAATTAATTTTTTACCTTCCATTTTTTCGAAAATCTGAGCTCTGGGGAGTCCAATCGATTGAACGTTAGACAAATATTCAGTACAAAACTCAACAGCTTCTTCAACAATGTATCGTTCAACAATACAACCCTCTGGTCGACTTCGGGATTTCACGTACCCTTTTAATATTTTCATATACCGTTCAGCAGGGTACATCCATCTCATATAAGCTGGTCCACACAACTGTGTCTCTTTCACAAGATGAACAACTAGATGAACCATTATGTCAAAAAAAGACGGAGGAAAATACATTTCAAGCTCACACAAGGTAATTACAATCTCTTTTTGTAGTGTTGGTAAGATCTCGGGATCGATCACCTTACTACAGATTGACCTAAAGAAAAAACACAATTTAGTTATGACACTTCTTACTTTTTCTGGCAAAATAGAACATATACCTATCGGTAGAAAATGTTCCATTATAACATGGCAATCATGTGTCTTCAAATTCTTCAACTTGAGGTCTTTCATAGAAACAAGTCTTCTGATATCTGATGAGTATCCTTCTAGAACCTTAACTTCACTCAGAGACTTACACAATTTTTTTTTCTCCTCTCTAGATAAAGTAAAAGCAGCAGGTGGTAGATATGTTCGTCTTCCTTTCTTCACGGGTGCTAATTCAGTTCTCATTCCCATTTTTAACATGTCCTCCCTTGCTTTAAGGCCATCCTTAGACTTGCCTTTTATATTGAGTAATGTACCGATAACACTTTCAAATACGTTTTTTTCAATATGCATAACATCGAGAAAATGTCTCACGTACAAAGACTTCCAATATGGTAATTCAAAAAATATCGACCTTTTCTTCCACCTACCTTTCACAACCTTATGTGCAAAAGGCTTGCCAAACTCAGTACGCACATCTTTCACCTTTTCAAAAACTTGTTCACCTGACAATGCGGGTGGAGCTCTACAATGTTCGGTGTCTCCATTGAATGCTTTTTTCCACCCACGGTAGTGATGTTTAGAATGTAAGAATCTACGATGACCGAGAAACACATTCTTCTGGCAAAGTTCCAATCGAATTGTATCGGTTCCGTCTTCACAAACAGGACACGCATGTTGACCTTTAATGTTATACCCAGATAGATTCCCGTATGCTGGAAAATCATTAATTGTGCCAAACAACATCGCCCTCAAATTGAAACTTTCTTTCCTATATCCATCATAAACCTTCACACCGTTCTCCCACAAAATCTTTAAATCTTCGATCAAAGGTATCAAGTATACGTCTATGTCATTCCCTGGTTGTTTAGGCCCAGAGATTAACATAGATAACATCATGTACTTACGCTTCATACATAGCCACGGAGGTAGGTTATAAATCATAAGAATCACAGGCCATGTGGTATGTGAGATACTTTGAAGACCATGTGGGTTCATTCCATCAGTAGATAATTCCAATCGAAGGTTTCTTGCTTCTGATCCAAACTCAAGATAATCATTATCAATCTTCGACCACTGTGGTGAATCAGCCGGATGTCGATACTTTCCATCAATAATTCTTTCATCTGCATGCCAAGTAAGATGTCTTGCATCGGTTTCACTACAAAACATGCGCCTAAATCTCGGAATTATCGGAAAATACCATAAGACTTTTGCGGGAGACAATCTTTTCTTATATCGAGACAAACCGCATTTAGGGCACTCAGTTAACGTTGCATATTCGTTACGAAACAAAATGCAATTGTTAGGACAAGCATGTATCTTATCATAGCTCATGCCAATAGAGCACAACATTTTTTTGCCTCATAGGTTCGATTAGGAAGAACATTATCATCCGCTAGCATTTCTCTCATAAGGGCCAACAACTCTGTGAAACTTTTATCCGACCATCCATTGCTCGCCTTTAAGTTGTACAACTTTAATACCGCAGACAGTCTTGAGAATTTAGTGCAACCTTTGTACAACGGTTTCTCTGCATCGCTTACCATCCTCTCAAACATTTCAGGACAATCATGAAGATCTTCTTCCAGTGCTTCTACAATCTCTTCAACTCGATCACAATCGTATGTTTCCGTGTCTTTGTCGTATGAAGCATAGGTCGTATTACTTTTCCACTCGATTCAACATTCTCGTTAATTTTCTCACCATGAAATATCCAACACTGATAACTTTGATCAATTCCATGCCTTAGCAAATGCGATTTCAATCCATGTGCGTCAACCTTACCAATATAACAACAACGCAAGCAAGGACAATGCATTCGTCTGGGGTTTTCAGTGTGTTGAGCAACATACTTAACGAATTCCGCAACCCCACTCTCGTACTCTTTGGTCATTCGATCGGCACAGATCCATGTTTTATCCATGGTTTTCCTACTTATTAAGGTAAACAATCAATCCAGACGAAAATACATAACTAAGGTAGTATCTTTGAATATTCTAACAATTTTAAAGTTCAATTCATTTTATCACATTTAACAGAAATTTACAACTTTGAAGTTGAAAATAGAGTTTCGTATAATAACAACAATATTAGTATCCTAAATGTTTTAAACAAAAATTTCGTATACTAAATGTTTTAAACAAAAATTCCGTATCCTAAATGGTTTTCCTACTTATACGTATTTTAATCGTATCGTACCTCAGTGTTAATATTTAGCTAAAATCAGTGTTAATCCTAACACAGTGTATATATAATCTCAGTGTATATTTTAATCCTAACTCAGTGTATATTTTAACACAATGTATATATAAACACAGTGTATATTTTAATCCTAACTCAGTGTTAATATTTAGCTAAACTCATTGTATATATAAGAAAAAGAACAATATCCATCAAATGAACAAGAACAAGAACAATATCCATCAATCCTCATTATGTTCATATTGTATCTACATTGTAACTAACACAGTTTATATACATTATTCTGGAACTTTTCAACAAAAAACAAGCAAGAACAAGAACACCGTGAACAAACAGTAGGGCAATCAATGGAGAACACATACCTTTTTGAACGAAATCGACGGTTGAAGACGGAGGTTGCCGGAGGACGACGGAAGGACGACGGCGAGCTGGACGGCGGTGGGGTTTTATGGACGACGGTGGCAAAATCAATGGTAGGGCAACAATGGCGATTTCACGGTCGCGTCTGATACTGAGAGGGAAAGGTAGAAATAAAAATAGTAACTGTATAATTTTAATATAATAAGACCTTAGACAACGCTTTTGAAAAGCGTTGTCTAAGCTCCCCCTTAGACAGCGCTTTTGGTTTTATTTTTTTTTAAAATTAAAAGACTTTAGACAACACTTTTGAAAAAGCGCTGTCTAAGGCATACCTTAGAAAGCGCTTTCTAAAAGCGCTGTCTAAGGCCTACCTTAGAAAGCGCTTTTTCAAAAGCGCTGTCTAAAGTGGGACTTTAGACAGCGCTTTTTGATTATTTTTGAACAGTTTCCGTGTTTTGATTTTAATTTTAACCTTAGACATCGCTTTCTTTTAAAAGCGCTGTCTAAGATGCGTTGTTAAAAGTCATTTTTGGCGTAGTGAAGGAGTACTTGAGTCATGCTCCAATTCTTTCTCCGTCTTGTAGAAAGAAAAGTATGAGATTATACATAGCTGCTTCAAATAGAACTTTATGGAGCATGTTAGCCCAAGAGGATGATGATGGCGTCAAAAGAGCCATTTATTTCCTTAGTAGAGTTTTAAATGATGCAGAAACTAGGTATAATACGATAGAAAATTGTGCTTATGTTTGTATTACTCTTGTACTAAATTAAAACAATATATAAAACCAGTTGATATTTATGTTTCTTTTGTTATTAAACATATGTTGTCCAAACCTGTTTTGCATAGTCGAATTGGAAAATGGGAACTATCATTGATTGAGTATTCATTAACTTATAAACCCTTAAAAGCTGTTAAAGGGCAAGTGGTTGCAGACTTTATAGTCGACCACTCTATAAATGAGAGTCCCTTGAATTATCTTGAGATTGAGCTCTGGAAGTTATACTTCGACGGGTCTAGTCATAAAGATGGGACTAGAATTGGGGTTCTTGTTATTTCTCCTAATAAAATTCCAACAACACTCAAGTATAAAATTGAAGGAAATTGTTCCAACAATGAGGCTGAATATGAAGCTTTAATAGCTAGACTTGAAGTATTGTTGGAATTGGGGGCATCTCATGTCGAAATAATGGGAGACTCAGAGTTGGTAATAAAATAAGTCACTAAAGAGTATAAATGCATAAAAGAAAATTTAATATGTATTTTGTAGTGGTAAATAGACTGCGGAAAAAATTTGAAGCAGTCACCTTTCGACACATTCCCAGACTACAAAACCAGGTCTCAAATGACTTGGCTCAAATTGCGTCAGGATATAAAGTTTCAAAAGAGAAACTACAATGTGCAATTGAGGTTAGAGGGAAAGTGGTGCCAGTAAGATTGTCCCCATCAAACTTATAAGAAACTAAGCTTGGGTATGCTGATGACCAAAGTTATGCAATATTGATGGTCGATAACATAAATGATAAGGATTGGAGCAAACCCATAATGAACTATCTGGAGAATCCAAAAACTTCGATAGAAAGAAAGATCAGATACCAAGCATTGAGTTATATCCTCTTGGGGAACAAATTATTTAAAAAGACTTCAGAAGGAGTATTGCTTAAATGCCTTAGTGAGGCTGAATCATACTTGGCTCTTTCAACTGTCCACAGTGGAGCATGTGGGCGCACCAAGTAGGCCACAAAATGAAGTGGATTTTATTTCGACAAGGTGTGTATTGGCATGTGTTGCACCCCAAAATTTTCCCTCCCCAAGACAAGACATTGTGTACTAAGAGGTTCACAAGGTTCACAATTAGTCAGAAAATTTGACAATTCCCTCAGACAATGCATCCTCCTAAGCAATGCATCTTAAACTAGGGTTTTGACCTTCATCAGGCTAAATGGACTTCCAAGACTTCAAGTGAGCTTCATAGCATCCTATATGTGTTCAATAATACCCATGTCAAGTTTCAAGACTTTCCCAAAAGATTTGCTCAGTCAGATGATCAGATAGGTTAAAATCAGTCAAGGCAGTTAAGAAGTCAAACTGAGGTCAACTGTGGTCAAACCAAAGTCAAACTTCATGATTTTTTGCCAACATCAAGTATATGAAGTAAAATTCATCATTTGATCAAGGGTTTATCATGATTCATCAAGGAGATTTCATATCATCAAGAATCACGAGTTTCTAAATTAGGGTTTTCACAGGAAAAGTCAATTGAACTTTGACCAGCCATAACTTTCACATGCTTCATCAAAAATTTTCCATCCAAAGCTCATTTTGAAGGAAATTGAATTCTCTACAACTTTGTGTCTCATAAGCCAGGCCCAAAAATGCTTCATTTGGAAGGTATGAGCTAAGACATTATAGGTCCTTTTAAAAGTCAACAAAAAGTCAACAACTTCCAAAGAGCATAACTTGAGAATGGTAAAAGATATGGACGTGAGACAAAATAGGTTGGTTAGAGGACTCTCTAAACTTTCCAAAATTTCCAAGAACACCTTCATAGCATTAAAATTGAAGGATTTGTGCCCTTGCAAAGTTGGGAAATTTTTGGGAAGTTTATGAAGCAAATAAGGCCTTAAAACCAATTTTTGTTAAATGAGCCCACCAAATTGCCATCCAATCTTTATAATATCACCAAGCACGACCCAACCCATACCTTTTCTGATTTTTTACATTTTATTTAATATTTATTTGAATTTTATTCATTAAAATACAAATTAAATTAAAATAAAATATGAAAATCATATATTTGGAAGAGATTGTGGTTCTAGAAGGTCTTAATGTTCATTTAAAATTGATTGATACCATATAATTTCAGATCATCCAAAAATAGCAATGAGATATCCAAGTTTTCAATGTTTTTAAGATCATATCTTTTTCAATCTCTATGGATCAAAAAGTCCAAAGGATGGACTGGTTTCTTGACCTAATTTCACTACATGATATATATACAACATTAAGCAATGCTCTAGACACGAATTCACAGCCTTCAAGCATAAGATCAACTTCAAACTTTTCAAGAAAAAACTCATATTCGGATTTTTGGCCAGAGACACTTTCAAGGCAATTTAAAGGTTGCTTTAGCTTCCTTGAGACTTACTGATCATGTTTCGATCATCAATAACACATAAATCATCACCATTTGCATAAACTGAATCCATGTTCATGTTCATCTTATGATTTTTCGTTTTTACATATTCACTCATGATAAATCGTATTTGACTGATGTTTTGTGTTTGTTATGATACAAGGAATGTTTCTGGATGATTTAATTTGAATTTCGATGCAGGATCAAAGATTCACCATTGTTAGGGTTTAAGGTAGTCGTTTAGGGTTTCTCAATTGAACTAATATAAATGAATTTTAAGAGCGTCAATGAATTGTGTATGATGTAAGGATCATGTATATGTGATCAATTTATTGAAATTTTACGTATTAAGAAAGATCCAAGTTTCGTAGGTTCTTGAAGGTGAGAAAACGCATGAAAATTCGCAGGTATAATCGCAAGAAATTTTGCAGGTATGATGAAGAAGATGAAGATCCTTGGCGCGCAACTGGAATTTGAATCTTAGACATAATATTTTATTATTTTGTTTTCATATCATATCAGAAACTCTGCTTGGCTCAGTTGGTAAGGAAGCGCATATGTGAAGCAAAGGTCATGGGATCGAATCCTGTCTCCAACAATTTTTTTGGCCTCAAATCCATTTATCTCATGATTTCACAATATAAAGATCACCTTGCTATCAAACATCACACGCGCGCAGTGGCTCAGCTGGTTTTGGGAGTCCTTTAGCCAAGTAAAGGACCTGGGTTCAAATCCCAGGTCCCATTTTTTTTAGTACTTTATCCAATTTTTTTCTTATTTTACATTTATTTTCTTATATTTTTAATTTAATTCAATTAAAATAATTTATAAAATAAATAATTAGTAATATTTTCTTAAAATCTCATATTTTCAAATAATATAATTTATTTTCTCAAACTTTTTTTTATGTTTATATTTATTAATATGTGTATATATATATATATATATATATATATATATATATATATATATATATATATATATATATTTTGTATATAAATTCATTAATTATATTTAGATTAATTTTTAACCCTAATTTTATTTTCCTAAATTTCTAACCCTAAGTTCTCACCTTAATTATCTTATTTAACTTTAACTATTAAATTTAATTAATTAATTTTTCTAATACCTAATTAAATAATTAATTTTGCTCTTTTTGTAAATAATTATTATATTGTTTATTATCATTATTATAATTCTTTTATTATTTTTTTCTTAAAAATTCTTTAAAATTACTTATTTAATTTAAAAATATTCTTTAAAATTCTATATCTTTTGTATATTTGTGCTAACCTTTTCTTCTTATAGTTGTTTTATTACTAACCATTTTAATTTTCTTTATTATATTTATTTATTGTTTATTATTATAATGTAACTGCAAAAGCTTTGTAATAGTCGTAGTTTATTATTGTTTTATTGTTTATAAATATTCTTGCCATGGTTAGTAACTATAGGGAGTGATAACATGTTTGTAAATTAAAAATAATTTAGAATGACTTATTTAATAAGATAAATATATATGAACACTCACACACGTAAGTCGATCTTTGATCGCCATCTCTCACTTTCTAAGGTTATCCCTCATGTTGCCTAACTATAAGGTCAAGTAAGGTGTCTTAAAGCAAAGTCCCTTTTCATAAAATATCATCAAGTCCCTTTTAAGATTATAAGATCAAGTCCCTTTGATGTTGCCTACGGTAAATGATCTTGTCCCTTTGAATAAAAGATGATAAGTCCCTTCGTATTGCTAAGACACCTTATAGTTGCCTAAACACAAATGTCCCTTCACATGTCCCTTATAACATCCAAGGTAATGACTACCTATTCCTTAATAATAGGGATAGTCTTACCCTTGAAAGAACACACAAGAACAGTAAAGACTTAGCATAGGGTAGGTTCATCTTAAGTACTTGCTCACTTTTCTTCAAAATACTTCATTACACTTCACATTTCAAACAAATTTTCAAAACAAAGTCTTTATATACATTCATACAAGGATCATTATAAAGTACTTAAGAAAATTTTTAATCACACACTACACTTCTCAAAACAATTTAAAGTGAGCTAAGTAACTAAGAGCCCATGGATAACCATGGATATAAAAGGGTGCTAACATATTCCCTTTATATAACCTACCCCCTGAACTCAAAATCTTTTTAAGGTCTTTCCTGTTCTTTTATGCCCTTTCCTTTAGGATAAAATAAAAGTCGGTGGCGACTCTTGCTATCCGCAACATTTAACTAAAGTCAGTTCTCCCACCGTGTTACAGAACTGGCAACTATGTTGGGGATTTAATAAAAGAGGGGTACCCTTAGGAATTAGATCACTTCAAACTTGTTTGCTTTGTTTGCTTTACTTTACTTGTTGGGTGCTCTTATGTGTGAAAGATCCTAACCCGGATCTAGTGTACCTTAGGTAAATAGCAATAGACCAAGGAAACTGTACGGCGTATACCGATATGGTTGATCTGGTGGCCATAGTTAGTGTGACTTCTTGGTTGGTGCTTATGTTCCTTAAGTAAAGTTGAGGATAATATGAGGCTGCCATATGTTGTCAATACACTAACTGACTTTTAGAACCCTAGTTATCCTATCTTGGCCTTTAGAAAGTAGTGAGATAACCGGATTTGGTGAAGACTGAAGTTGGTTGATACTCGATACTACACTCATTGAGATCCTAAACTTGGAGGGTTTTGGTTGGCAAGTAAGTTTCCTACTGAACAACCACCCTTGGGAAGGATCAGTGATATTGAGATCCCTTAGAACCCGGTTACTTTATAGGACAGGATGAACCAACTAAACTTCAGGGGAAGGTAATTACCTTTAAACCTCATGCAAGCCTTCAAACCTAGGGCTATTGTGTGACTTGTTTGTGTGTGCACATGTTTGTGATTGAGCATAACATCATAGCATCATCATGCATCATAAGCATAGCATTTGCACTAACCATTTCAAGGACCAAAGGATTTATCTTTGTTCTTTGTTGCAGGTCATGGCTTCTGCTCGTAGGAATACTATTCGGATCAACTTTGTAGGAATACCTCTTAAGCTTAAGGAGTTGGTCTCTCAAGTTTCTGAAAACTCCCAGTTCATCAAGAGACATGGTCATTTACTGGATCTAGTCACTTCAGGGTTCAATGAAGACATGATGAGTGTTCTGTTTCAGTTCTTTGACCCTAAACATCATAATTTCACATTCCCCGACTATCAGTTGGTTCCTACAATGGAAGAGTTCTCCAAGCTTCTGGGTATACCTATCCTTGATCAGAAACCCTTCACAGGCTTGGAAAAAGAGCCTAAACCTGAAGTCATTGCTGCAGCCCTACATCTGAAGAAATCAGACATTGTCCTAGAAACAAGGAGTGGAGTTAAGGGTATTCTTGCTAAGGTATTGATGGAGAAAGCTCAAGTGTTCCTGAAGGCTATGAGCTATGATGCTTTTGAGGAGATCTTAGCCTTGTTGATTTATGGCTTAATGTTGTTCCCCAATCCAGACCAGTTCATAGACGTACACGCCATCAATATATTTCTGACTCGCAATCCAGTGCCTACATTGCTTGGAGACATATTACACTCTCTTCATACCCGTACTACGAAGGCACGAGGAACTCTGATGTGCTGCATACCTTTGCTATCTAGGTGGTTTATTTCTCACCTTCCTCGATCAGTGATGAAGAATGAACAATGGTTCAGGTGGTCTAAAAGAATCATGTCACTCTCTCATTCAGATATTCATTGGTGCTCTAGATCTATGGAGAATGTTACTATCATTGACCGTTGTGGGGAGTTCCCTAATGTACCACTCCTTGGTATAAGAGAGGGCATTACTTACAACCCTTCCTTAGCTTTACGTCAGTTTGGTTATGCTCGGAGTGATGGTCCTCATGACATGCTTATTCAGGGTATTGTGTTCGATTACGACAACGATCTTCAAGGTTACCGTCATAGGTTCATACGAGCATGGGGTAAAGTGAACAAGGTTGACAGCAAGACTCTGGAACCCAAGTACACTATTCCTATGGAACCTTATCTCAGATGGGTGCGATCTCGTGCTCAGACTCTTATGATGCCATATCCTGCCATCCTGCCAGTTACCAAGGAGCCTGTTGCTGAAGGAGATACTTCTTATATCATTCTTCACCCAGACATGCCCACTGACATGGAGGAGTTACAGAGGTCCTGGATCCAGTTGAAGGAGCAAAGAGATACTTTTGAGACTCATTACAAAGCAAGTCAAGAAAGAATCTTGGAGCTAACAAAACAACTTCACGAGGAGCGGAATCTCAACTCATACCTCAACATAAAGAGGAAACATCCATGGGAGACTTAAAACCCCATTTTTTGTATTCATTTCATTTTTATTGTAAGCCCAAGGGGCAAACAAGTTTATTGATTACTAATAAAAGTTTACCTTTTTGATTGTTTAAACAAATTTTAATCCCGCGGTCCTTGAAAACATTGCATACGCATTTACATACCATATCATTGCATCACAGGTTTCTTATATACAGGTATCTTATCTTCTCGCTGTTTATTTCAGCAGAAATGGCTCTTGAACAGACTGTCAAAGATCTCCAGGCTCAGAATGCACAATTCCAAGAGTTGATTCTGAACTTGTCCAAGGGACAAGATAAGCTGAAGACACTCCTGGCTAAGAAGACTAAGAAGGCTAGAAGATCAGGAGGCCTTATCAATCTGGGAAGAAGATTCAAAGGTCCTGTCAAGACAAAGGAACAGGTTGAGGATTATGAGTCTGAGGATTCTGAGAAAGAGGGAGGCAGTCTCCATGATACTGTGGGAGATTCTGATTCTGAAGCAAATTATTATCATGATCCTAATGAAGATAAGTTCAAGATGTTGGTGGATAGAATGAATGCTATGGAGTTACAAAAATCTTCTGGGCTGGATTTTGAAGATCTGAGTTTAATATCTGGAGTGGTTATACCTATTGGTTTCAAGGTTCCTGCTTTTGTGGTGTATGATGGTGTTTCATGTCCCAAGTTGCATCTAAGGTCCTATGTCCGGAGGATTCAACCACATACTGCTGATAAGAAATTATGGATTCATTTCTTCTAAGAGAGCTTATCTGGAGCTCAATTGGAATGGTACTATCAATTGGAGAGTGTCAATATTCGTGATTGGAATGATCTTGCTGAGGCCTTCTATAGGCAATACCAATACAATGCTGATTTAAGACCTACTCGCATGCAGCTCCAAAGTATGTCAATGGGTGCTAAGGAGAATTTCAAGGAGTATGCCCAAAAATGGAGAGACCTGGATGGCAGAGTTCAACCTCGTCTAACTGACAGGGAGCTAGTGGATATGTTTATGAGTACGCTGAATGGTCCTTTCTATAGTCACCTCATTGGAAGCTCATCATCTGGTTTCACTGAGCTGATAATGACTGGAGAGCGCGTGGAAAGTTGTATAAGAAGTGGTAAGATACAAGTGGGTGCCTCTTCATCAAGCACTGCCAAGAAGCCCCCTAGTGGAAAGAAGGATTCTAATGCTGTGTATGGTCAACCCAGTCGTAACAGAAGTCACCAATCTGTAGGAGAAGTTCACATTTCTAATCCTACTCCTGCAACACCAGAGTTGCCACCAAACAATCAACAGAAGCCTAGAAGACAGTTCACCAAGATCAACATGTCACTGGCCCAAGCCTTGCAACACCTATTGAAAGGGGAACTCATTACTTTGAAGGACCCTCCTCAGAATCCTAATACTTCCTCTCCTAGATACAATCCTAATGCAAGATGTGCTTATCACTCTAATTGTCCGGGACATGATACCAACAACTGCTGGATATTGAAAAACAAGATTCAAGATATGATTGAAGCTGGAGAGATTGAATTTGACCCTCCTGGGACTCCAAACGTGATTACTGCTCCCATGCCCAATCATGAGAAGACTGTTAATGCTATTGATGAAGTTTCATATATTTCCTCAGTAGCAGATGTGACTACTCCCCTGTCTATTATTAAGAAGAAGCTGGTGCAGGCTAGATTCTTTCCAGATTGCAATGAAGACTGTTTTTATTGTGATTACAAACCTGATAGTTGCTGGAAGTTGAAAGATGGTATTCAACGCCTCATGGACAATTACACCATATGGTTTGAGAGGACACCTTCTGTGGAAAGTATGGTTGAACATCTAACTCGAGGTGCGAAGGTTGAAGATGTGGACATGGTTGATAAAGTGCCAGTAAAGATTACCTCCAAAGGCCCTGTTGTTGCACCCCAAAATTTGCCCTCCACAAGACAAGTCATTGTGTACTAAGAGGCTCACAAGGTTCACAATTAATCAGAAAGTTTGACAATTCCCTCAGACAAGGCATTCTCCTAAGCAATGCATCTTAAACTAGGGTTTTGACTTTCATCAGGCTAAATGGACTTCCAAGGCTTCAAGTGAGCTTCATAGTATCCTATATGAGTTCAAGAATCCCCATGTCAAGTTTTAAGACTTTCCCAAAAGATTTGCTCAGTCAGATGATCAGATAGGTTAAAATCAGTCAAAGTAGTTAAAAAGTCAAACTGAGGTCAACTGTGGTCAAACCAAAGTCAAACTTCATGATTTTTTGCCAACATCAAGTATATGAAGTAAAATTAATCATTTGATCAAGGGTTGATCATGATTCATCAAGGATATTTCAGATCATCAAGAATCAGGAGTTTCTAAATTAGGGTTTTCACAGGAAAAGTCAACTGAACTTTGACCAGCCATAACTTTCACATGCTTCATCAAAATGTTTCCATCCAAAGCTCATTTTTAAGGAAATTGAATTCTCTACAACTTTGTGTCTCACAAGCCAAGCCCAAAAATGCTTCATTTGGAAGGTATGAGCTAAGACATTATAGGTCCTTTTAAAAGTCAACAAAAAGTCAACAACTTCAAAAGAGCATAACTTGAGAATGGTAAAAGATATGGACATGAAACCAAAGAGGTTGGTTAGATGACTCTTTAAGATTTCCAAAATGTCCAAGAACACCTTCATAGCATTAAAATTAAAGGATTTGTGCCCTTGCAAAGTTGGGAAATTTTTGGGAAGTTTATGAAGCAAATAAGGCCTTAAAACCAATTTTTGCTAAATGAGCCCACCAAATTGTCATCCAAACTTTACAATATCATCAAGCACGACCCAACCCACCTATTTTCTGATTTTTTATTTTTTATTTCATATTTATTTGAGTTTTATTCATTAAAATACAAATTAAATTAAAATAAAATATAAAAATCATATATTTGGATGAGATTATGATTCTAGAAGGTTTTAAATATCATTTAGAGATGATTGATTTGATCCAATTTCGTGCTAGCTTGATTTGGAAAGGTTAGATGAGATTTTTTTCAATATTTGAAAGTATGAAAACTTCATGATCAAGTAACCAAGACAAGGCCCATAAATCCATGTTGTTTTGACCTAATTACATCCACTACATATACATGAACACATCACAATCATAAGGACGAATTTTGGCAGCCTCCAAGAACACTTTGAACATTCAAAATTTTCCTTAGAATTTCAATTTTCGGTTTCATACTTACAGGGCGATTAAAGGTATTCTAAGGACATAGACATGATCCTTGGACTCCCTTGATACTATTTGCACCCTCATAAGCATCCATAACCTCATGAATAATGGAAACCGAACGCATCTTCTTCTTCTTGTTTTGATTTTCGATTCCATTAATTTATCCACTATCAATTGTTTTTGTGCTTCTAACTTTGTTTGTTATCATGTTTAGAAGATTTCTGGGCAAGAATATTGAAGAAACCGTGACTAAACATTAGAATGCCATGTTAGGGTTTCAAGCTTTGAATTAGGGTTTCTTGATTCGGCTTATATAAATGCATTTTAATAACATAAATAAGATGAATGAACTGTATTGATCATGTTGGCATGATCAATTTGGCAAAATTGTATGAATATAAGATGTTACGAATTTTGTAGGTTTTTGTATGCAGGTAAATTCGCATGAGATTTCCCAACAAAGTTCGCAGGGAAACCTGCGAAATTCCAAGGAAGAAGATGATCTGAATGGCGCGAATTTTAAATTCAAATTTTACGCTTATTTTATTATTTATTTGTTTCATACATATATCACAACGCATTGATGGTTCAGCTGGTAAGAGCATTGGTGATGGGAAGCGCATGACCTGGGTTCGATTACCCCCAGGCCCTTTTGTTTTGCTACTTTATTTGATTTTTCACAGGATTACAACAAAAGGATTATGACCCCTGATACTAACACCAAGACGCGCTTGGCCTGGTGGTTGTGGTTGTGGTACTGAAGGATTGAAGCCTAGGGCCTGGGTTCGAATCCCAGCCCCAGGTATGTTCTTTTTTCTCATTTTTTTTCATTTATTTTGTTTTGTTTATATTATATTTAATTAATCTAATTAATAATAAATGTCTAAAATAAAATATTTATATTATTTTCTTATAGATAAAAAAAAAACTTATATTTTAAAAATTCAAACTTTATTAATAAAATTATTTATATTTATTTCATTATATGTTTATATTATTAATATTGTATGTATTTTTTTAATAAATAATTTAATTAAGTTTAGATTAAATAATTAACCCTAATTTATTTTTCTGAATAATCCAAAGTCCTAATTTTCTTTTATAATTTTAATTTTTTATTATGCTTGTATAATTATAATTACTAAATATTTCTAATATGTACATATATATTTTTTTTGTATATAAATTTATTAATTATATTTAGATTAACTTATAAACCCTAATATTTTTATACGTAAAACCTATTTTTTTTTCTTTATGAACCCTAATTTATTTTAAAACCCTAATTATATTATAAATCCTAATTTATTCTTCTAAACAATTCAAAACCCTAATTTTCTTTTATGATTTTAATTTCTTATTTTTATTATGCTTGTATAATTATAATTATTAAATATTTCTAATATGTATATATATAATTAATTTATTAAACTATTAATCATATTTATTAATATATAATTATTATTATTTATTTCTTTTTTCTTAAAATTCTTAAAAAATGATTATTTATTTAAATTTGAACTTTTAATTTGTTTTCTATATTATATTATTATGCTAACTTCTTTTTATCTTATGTTTATTTTATTTATTATTATTAACCTTCTCATTTATTTATTTATTATATGCTTATTTATTTAAATTATTTTATGTAATTGTGCAAATTATGTAATAGTGGTAGAATTTTTATTATTTATTTAAAATGCCATGGTTAGTAAAATAGGGTGTGAAAACATGTTTGTGTTTAAAATTGAATTTAGATCACTAATTTTAAAATAAATATATGAACTTGTACACGCACACACGTAAGTCGATCTTGGATCGCCATCTCACTTTTTTAAGGGTTACCTCTCATGTTGCCTAAATAAAAGGTCAAGTAAGGTGTATAATACAAAGTCCCTTCTATTATCAATATCATCTTGTCCCTTTTTAAAGATTATAAGATCAAGTCCCTTCATGGTTGCCTTCGTAAATGATCTTGTCCCTTTCGAATAAAAGATGATAAGTCCCTTCGGATTGCTAAGTATACCTTACAATTGCCTAAACACAGATGACCCTTCACATGTCCCTTACAACATCCAAGGTAATGACTACCTATTCCTTAATAATAGGGATAGTCTTACCATTGAAAGAACATTTAAGAACAGTAAAGATTCAAATTAGGGTAGGTTCCTCTTAAGTACTTGCTCACTCTTTCAAAAACATTTCATAACACTTCACATTTTCAAACAATTTTCAAAACAAAGTCTTTATATATATCCGTACAAGGATCATTATAAAGTACTTAAGGAAATTTCTAATCACACACTACACTTCTCAAAAACATTTTAAAGTGAGCTAAGTAACTACGAGCCCATGGATAACCATGGATGTAAAGGGTGTTAACACCTTCCCTTTACATAACCTACACCCCGAACCCAAAAATCTTTTAAGGTCTTTCCTGTTCTTTTATGCCCTTTCCTTTGGATAAAATAAAAGTCGGTGGCGACTCTTGCTATCCGCAACATTTAACTAAAGTCAGTTCTCCCACCGTGTTACAGAACTGGCGACTCTGCTGGGGATTTAATAAAAGAGGGGTACCCTTAGGAATTAGATCACTTTAAATTTGTTTGCTTTGATTGCTTTACTTTACTTGTAGGGTGCTCTTATGTGTGAAAGATCCTAACCCGGATCTAGTGTACCTTAGGTAAATGGCAATAGACCAAGGAAACTATACGGCGTATACCGATATGGTTGATCTGGTGGCCATAGTTAGTGTGACTTCTTGGTTGGTGCTTATGTTCCTTAAGTCAAGTTGAGGATAATATGAGGCTGCCATATGTTGTCAATGCACTAACTAACTTTTAGAACCATAGTTATCCCATCTTGGCCTTTATAAAGTAGTGAGATAACCGGCTTTGGTGCAGACTGAAGTTGGTTGATACTCGATACTACGCTCATTGAGATTCTAAACTTGGAGGGTTTTGGTTGGCAAGTAAGTTGCCTACTGAACAGCCACCCTTGTGAAGGATCAATGATATTGAGATCCCTTAGAACCTGGTTACTTTATAAGACAGGATGAACCAACTAACCTCAGGGGAAGGTACTTACCTTTAAACCTCATGCAAGCCTTTGAACCTAGGGCTATTGTGTAACTTGTTTGTGTGTGCCACATGTTTGTGATTGAGCATAACATCATAGCATCATCATGCATCATAAACATAGCATTTTCACTAACCATTTCAAGGACCAAAGGATTTATCTTTGTTCTTTGTTGCAGGTCATGGCTTCTGCTCGTAGGAATACTATCCGGATCAACTTTGTAGGAATACCTCCTAAGCTTAAAGAATTGGTCTCTCAAGTTTCTGAAAACTCCCAGTTCATCAAAAGGCATGGTCACCTATTGGATCTAGTCACCTCATGGTTCAATGAAGACATGATGAGTGTCCTGTTTCAGTTCTTTGACCCTAAACATCACTGTTTCACATTCCCCGACTATCAATTGGTTCATACAATGGAAGAGTTCTCTAAGCTTCTGGGTATACCTATTCTTGATCAGAAACCCTTCACAGGCTTGGAAAAAGAGCCTAAACCTGAAGCCATTGCTGCAGCTCTACATCTGAAGAAGTCAGACATTGTTCTAGAAACGAGAAGTGGAGTTAAAGGTATTCTTGCTAAGGTGTTGATAGAGAAGGCTCAAGTGTTCTTGAAGGATATGAGCTATGATGCTTTTGAGGAGATCTTAGCCTTGTTGATTTATGGCTTAGTGTTGTTCCCCAATCCAGATCAGTTCATAGATGTTCACGCCATCAACGTATTTCTGAGTCACAATCCAGTGCCTACATTACTTGGAGACATTCTGCATTCTCTTCATACTCATACTACAAAGGCACGAGGAACTCTGATGTGTTGTATACCTCTATTGTCTAGGTGGTTTATTTCTCACCTTCCTCGATCAGTGATGAAGAATGAACAAGGGTTCAGGTGCTCCAAGAGGATTATGTCACTCTCTCATTCAGATATTCATTGGTGCTCTCGATCTATGGAGAATGTTACTATCATTGACCGTTGTGGGGAGTTTCCTAATGTGCCACTTCTAGGCATAAGAGGAGGCATTACTTACAACCCTTCCTTAGCTTTACGACAGTTTGGTTATGCTCGGAGTGATGGTCCTCATGACATGTTGATTCAGGGTATTGTGTTTGACTACGACAACGATCTGCAAGGTTATCGTCAAAGGTTTATACGAGCATGGGGGAAAGTGAACAAGGTTGACAGCAAGACTCTGGAGCCCAAGTACACTATTCCTATGGAAGCTTATCTCAGATGGGTACGAGCTCGTGCTCAGACTCTTATGATGCCATATCTTGCCATCCTGCCAGTTACTATGGAGCCTGTTGCTGAAGGGGATACTTCTTATACCATCCTTCATCCAGACATGCCCACTGACATGGAAGAGTTACATAGGTCCTGGATCCAGTTGAAGGAGCAAAGGGATACTTTTGAGACTCATTACAAAGCAAGTCAAGAAAGAATCCTGGAACTAACAAAGCAACTTCATGAGGAGCGGAATCTCAACTTATACCTCAACACAAAGAGGAAACGTCCATGGGAGACTTAAAACCCCATTTCTTGTATTTATTTCAGCCCAAGGGGCAAACAAATTTATTACTAATAAAAGTTTACTTTCTTGGTTGTTTAAGCAAATTTAAATCCTGCGGTCCTTGAAAACATTGCATACGCATTTGCATACCATATCACTGCATCACAGGTTTCTTATGTACAAGTATCTTATCTTCTCGCTGTTTATTTCAGCTGAAATGGCTCTTGAACAAACAGTTAAAGATCTCCAGGCACAAAATGCACAGTTCCAAGAGCTAATCCTGAACTTGTCCAAGGGGCAGGATGAATTGAAAACACTGCTGGCCAAGAAGACTAAGAAGACTAGAAGGTCAGGAGGCCTAATCAACATGGGAAGAAGGTTCAGAGGTCCTGTCAAGACCAAGGAACAGGTTGAAGATTATGAGTCTGAAGAGTCTGAGAAAGAGGGAGGCAGTCTCCACAATACAATGGGGGATTCTGATTCTGAAGCTAACTACTATCATGATCCTAATGAAGATAAGTTCAAGATGCTGGTGGATAGAATGGATGCTATGGAATTGCAAAAGTCTTCTGAGCTGGATTTTGAAGACCTGAGTTTGATATCTGGGGTGGTCATACCCATTGGTTTCAAGGTTCCTGCTTTTGTAGTGTATGATGATGTCTCTTGTCCCAAGCTGCATCTGAGGTCTTATGTCCGGAGAATCCAACCCCATACTGCTGATAAAAAGTTGTGGATCCATTTCTTCCAAGAGAGCTTGTCTGGAGCTCAATTGGAATGGTATTATCAATTGGAGAGTGTTAACATCCGTGATTGGAATGATCTTGCTGAGGCCTTTTATAAGAAATATCAATACAATGCTGATTTAGCCCCTACTCGCATGCAACTACAAAGCATGTCTATGGGTGCTAAAGAAAATTTCAAGGAGTATGCCCAGAAGTGGAGAGATTTGGCTGGAAGAGTGCAACCTCCTCTAACTGATAGGGAGTTAGTGGATATGTTCATGTGTACGTTGAATGGTCCTTTTTATAGTCATCTCATTGGAAGCTCATCATCTGGCTTCACTGAGTTGATAATGACAGGAGAGCGTGTAGAAAGTGGTATAAGGAGTGGCAAGATACAAGTGGGTGCTTTTTCATCAAATACTACAAAGAAGCCTCCTAGTGGGAAGAAAGAATCAAATGGTGTTTATGGTCAACCTGATCGTAATAGGAGGCATCAATCTGTGAGTGTAGTTCATATCTCCAATCCAACTCCTACAACACCAGAGCTACCACAGGGCAATCAACAGAGGCCTAGAAGACAGTTCACCAAGCTCAACATGTCAATGGCCCAAGCCTTGCAACACTTGTTGAAGGGTGAACTCATCACTTTGAAGGACCCTCCTCAGAACCCCAATGTTACCTCTCCCAGGTACAATCCTAATGCACGATGTGCATATCATTCTAATTGTCAGGGACATGATACCAATAATTGCTGGATATTGAAGAATAAGATTCAGGATATGATTGATGCTGGAGAGATTGAGTTTGACCCTCTGGGTACTCCAAATGTGATTACTGCTCCCATGCCAAATCATGAAAAGACTGTTAATGCCATTGATGAAGTTTCACATATTTCCTCAGTTGCAGATGTAACCACACCATTGTCTGTTATTAAGAAGAAGTTGGTACAAGCTGGGTTCTTTCCAGGTTGTAATGAAGACTGTTTCTATTGTGCTTATAAACCAGATAGTTGCTGGAAATTGAAGGATGGAATTCAACGCCTCATGGACAATTACACAATATTGTTTGAGAGGACACCTTCTGTGGAGAGCATGGTTGAACATATAACTAAAGGTGCGAAGGTTGAAGAGGTGGATATGGTTGATAAAGTGCCGGTAAGGATTACTTCCAAGGGTCCTGTCAAAATCACTCATAAGGGTCCAATTAAGATCACTGCTGAAGGCCCTGTGAAGATTGTTGCTGAAGCTAGAGTGGCTCCTATGATCATACCACTCCTGGTCCTATTCCGTATACTTCTGATAAAGCCGTGCCTTGGCATTATGGTTCCGATGTTTATATTCATGGTGTTAAGCAGGAATCCTTAGCTGATACACCTGTTGTTGATGAAAACCTTGATGTTGATAATATCGCTGGATCTAGTAAGATCACACGAAGTGGAAGAGTTTTCTCTCCTCCGGTTACCTCCAAGAATACAGTTACTCCAACTACTACCTCCACTACTGATGCTCGGGGCAAAGGACCTGTTATTGAACCTATACAAACTGATGTACCAGCTATTGATGATCTTTCTAAGCAGATGGAA
This sequence comes from Lathyrus aphaca, assembly GCA_963966055.1. Lineage (NCBI taxonomy): Eukaryota > Viridiplantae > Streptophyta > Magnoliopsida > Fabales > Fabaceae > Lathyrus > Lathyrus aphaca. The sequence goes on along the minus strand of OZ014519.1, from coordinate 30,436,794 downwards.
GAAGTATTGAAGATCATCCGCAAGAGCGATTATGACGTTGTTGATCAATTGGGGCATACTCCCTCCAAGATTTCCATGTTGCCTTTATTGTTGTGTTCTGAGGCTCATGCTAAAGCCTTGATTAAGTTTTTGAAGACTGCTCATATACCAAATGAGATTTCTGTAGATCAGTTTGAAAATTATGTTGCACACTTGACCTATGATAATGGGTTAGGTTTCTCCGATGCTGATTTGACTCTTGCCAAGAGGGATCATAATAGGGCTCTACATATCTCTATTGAATGTAGAGGCTCTACCCTGTCACATGTGTTAATAGACAATGGTTCCTCGCTGAATGTGTTGCCCAAAGAAGTTCTGAATAAGCTTAGCCCTGAAGATGCTGTGTTGAGGCCCAGTAATATCGTGGTGAAGGCTTTTGATGGTTCAAGAAGAGTGGTGCACGGAGAAATAGATCTCCCAATCAAAGTAGGTTCTCAGGTCTTCAATGCTACCTTTTATGTAATGGATATTCGTCCTTCGTATTCTTGTTTGCTTAGACGCCCTTGGATCCATGGGGCAGGTGCTATGACCTCCACCTTACATCAGAAGCTGAGATATCCAGTAGAGGGAAAGGTTGTCACTATTTACGGAGAGGAAGGATATATGATTAGCCATGTTGTTGCACCCCAAAATTTTCCCTCACAATACAAGACTTTGTGTTCTAAGAAGGTTCACAAGGTTCACAAGTTTCACAACGCTTTCTAAACCTTCCATGAGGTTCATGAAGTCTACAAGTCACTTTATGAGGTTCACAAGGTTCACAAGGTTCAAAATGCTTCCCATGATGTTCACAAGACATTTTATGATGGTTCACAAGGTTCACAAAGTTCACAATTGGTCAGAAGAGTTGACAATTCCCTCAGACAATGCACCTCCTAAGCAGTGCATCCAAAACTAGGGTTTTGACTTTAATCAGGCTAAATGGACTTCCAAGACTTCAAGTGAGCTTCATAACATCTTATATGAGTATAAGAACCCCCATGACAAGTTTCAAGACTTTTCTCAAAAGTTTGCTCAGTCAGATGATCAGATAAGTCAAAATCAGTCAGAGCAGTTAAAAAGTCAAACTTAGGTCAACTGTGGTCAAACCAAAGTCAAACTTCATGATTTTTTGCTAACATCAAGTATATGAAGTAAAATTCATCATTTGATCAAGGGTTGATCATGATTCATCAAGGAGATTCCAGATCATCAAGAATCAGGAATTTCTAAATTAGGGTTTCCTTAGTAAAAGTCAACTGAACTTTGACCAGCCATAACTTTCACATACTTCATCACCAAGTCTCCAATCAAAGCTAATTTTGAAGGAAATTGAATTCTCTACAACTTTGTGTCTCACAAGCCAAGCCCAAAAATGCTTCATTTGGAAGGTATGAGCTAAGACATTATAGGTCCTTTTGTAAGTCAACAAAAAGTCAACAACTTCAAAAGGGCATAACTTGAGATTGGTAAATGATATGGACATGAAACCAGTGGGGTTGGTTAGAGGACTCTTCAAGCTTTCCAAAATGTCCAAGAACACCCTCATAGCATTAAAATTGAAGGATGTGTGCCCTTGCAAAGTTGGGAAATTTTGAGTTGGTTTATGATGAAAAAGGAGGTCTAAAACCAATTTCTTCCAAATGGGCTTGCCAAATGATGACCCAATCCATACAACAACTTCATGCACGACCCAAACCATTGAAAATCAGATTTTTATTATTTTTATTTTTATTTATTTTGATTTAATTCATTAAAAATCATTTTAAATAAAAATAAAATTTGAAAATAAAAGATTTGATTTGGATCAAGCTTCTAGAAAGTCTTAAATATTGATTTGAATTGAAGAAGAAAGAAATCATGAGGTTTGGCCAAAAATAGCAAGCATTCACACATGAATATTTGATTTTTAAGGCATGATCATTTTGGATCTTTTCAAATCAATTTCTCCACACAACCATTCAATTTTATTGACCTAATTCAATCTCCTATAAGTACTAAACACAACCCTATTGCAATTCACGGATTCCACAGCCTCAAAGGTAAGTTTCATACTTCAAAAATTCAAGCCAAAAGTGAAATTCGGTTTTCAATTTACAGGGCATTTGAAGGTAAAATAAGAACATAGCAAGACTCCTTGGACTTCCTTGATCATGAATCATCACTCACATGCATCGAAACCATGCCATATTGTTCAAACCGAACCATAATTGTTCTTGAATTTGATTTTTTCGATTACACTAATTCACTGTATATTAATGAATTTTGTTGACCTAATCTTGTTTGTGATGATGTGTAGAACGTTTCTGGATCATTAAACCAAAGCTTCACTGCCTAGAATGGATTCGGCCATGATTAGGGTTTTGACCTCCAAATTAGGGTTCTTCGATTCACTAAATATAAATGAATTTTGAGAACGTAGGAATGTTGTGTGAACTATAAGGATCATAAAACATTAATCAATTGAAAGAAACCGTACTGTTTTGTGGATGTTTCATTTTCGCAGGTTTGAAAGATGGAAGAACTCGCATGAAGATTCGCAGGAAAAAGGGCATGAAGATTCGCAGGAAATTTGGAGAAGAAGAAGGCTGTTGGCGCGCTTCCAGAATTTGAATATTACATATAATATTTTTTGAATTGGTTCTGGTTTTATTTCACAATGGTTGCGCAGCTCAGTTGGTGGACACACACGCGTATGAGGTAAAAGGCAGGGGTTCGAACCCTGGCTCCAGCTCTTTTTTTGTTTGTTTTTCCAAATACTAAGTCTTTATTATATATTATGTATTGTAGTTGACATGTTAACAGGTTCGCTCATCTAGCTGGGTTGGTCTTGTGTATGCGTGTTAGCCTAAGAGGTCCTGGGTTCAATCCTCCCCCAGGCCTTTTGCTTTCTTTTATTTTTTCTGGATTTTTTCAGGACATGAACAAAATCAATTCTACCCATTTGCTTGCTGCCTGCGCATGATGGCTTAGTGGTGGATGTTGTTGCTGGTAATCAGAGTGACCTGGGTTCAAACCCCAGCCAGGTAAGTTCCAATTTTTTTCTTTTCTTTTTATTTGTTCTAATTATTTTATTATTAAATTATATATAGTTTTATACATATTATATTTCTAAATAATTCAAAAAAAATAAAACATATTTATATGATTATATTTTCCAAATTCTAAAATATATATTTTCTTAATTCAAAAATTATTTTCTTTATTATGTAATTAAATTATAATATATGTATATTTATTTATTAATTTTGTATATTATATTATAAACCCTAAAAAATATTTTCTAAGCAAACCCTAACTTTATAAAACCCTAATTTATTTTTCTCTAAACAAATATTAAAAAATCTAATTTTATTTTTTCTAATTTTATTTTCTAAATATAATTATTATGTACATATTTATTTAATATAATTAATTTTTGTAAATATAATTACTATGTACATACTTATTTAATATAATTAAGTTTTGTAAATATAATTATAACTTATTTTCTTTATATAATATGTAAATATTTTTATAATTTGTTTGTAATCTAAATTATATATAAATAAATTTTAATATGTGTTTAGAAATAATTGAACCTATGATAATTGAATTTTGTAATTATAATATGTTTAAAAATAATTTAATAATTTGTACATAAATTAAAATGTTATAATAATTATTTAATCGTTCATATTTCCTCTTATTTTTAAATAATTGTCTATATTAAAAATCTAATCTTTTGTTTATTATTTTAATTATGTTCTTATAATATTTTTGCTAATTCCATTTATTTTGATTGTTGCTATTATTACTAATCATATTATTACTAACCCATTTATTTATTTTTTATTATGCTTATTATTATTTCATTAACCTTTTATTTTTGATTATTATTACTAACCCCTATTATAATTATTCTTGCTTATTTATTTATATTTTTGCTTATTTATTTATTTTGATATTTATTTTTAATTGCTTATTATAATTATTGTAATTGCTCCTGGATGTAAATTTTTGTAATATTTAAACTATTTAATTTTTATGTCATGGTTAGTAAAATAGGGAGTGTAAACATGTATTATATTTAAAATTAAATTTAGATCATTTTAATTATAAGATAAATAAAATTAAACACTCACACACGTAAGTCGATTTTTAATCGCCATCTCACTTTCTAGGGTTGCCTCTCAATGTTGCCTAATCATAAGGTTAAGTGGGGTGTATAAGCAAGGCCCTTAAAAAGAAAAGTCATTAAGTCCCTTAAATGGTTGCCTTCACAAAAGATCTTGTCCCGTTCGAATAATAATGACAGTCCCTCCAAATGCTTAATACACCCCCACAGTTGCCTTCATTAAACAGATGTCCCTCATATGTCCCTCACATCCAAGGTAATGACTACCTATTCCTTAATAATAGGGATAGTCTTACCACTTAAAGGATAAAGAACAGGAAGACTTAAAACTTTAGGGTAGGTTCCTCATAGTTACTTGCTCACCATTTCAAATTTCAAACATTTCACAATTTCAAACAATTTTCAAACACAAGTTTTTTACGCATCCGTACATGGATCATTATTAACTCTTATGAAAATTTCTATTCACACACTCCACCTTTTCAAAAACAATTCAAAGTGAGCTAAGTAACTAAGAGCCCATGGATAACCATGGATGTAAAGGGTGCTAACACCTTCCCTTTACATAACCTACCCCCCGGACCCAAAAATCTTTTAAAAAGGTCTTTCCTGTTCTTTTATGCCTTTCCTTTGGATAAAATAAAATTCGGTGGCGACTCTTGCTATCCGCAACATAACTAAAGTCAGTTCTCCCACCGTGTTACAGAACTGGCGACTCTGCTGGGGATTTAATATTAAAGAGGGGTACCCTTAGGAATTAGATCACTTTAAAATTGTTTGCTTTGTTTGCTTTATACTTATCTGTTGGGGTGCTCTTATGTGTGAAAGATCCTAACCCGGATCTAGTGTACCTTAGGTAAATGGCAATAGACCAAGGAAACTGTACGACGTATATCGATATGGTTGATCTGGTGGCCATAGTTAGTGCGACTTCTTGGTTGGTGCTTATGTTCCTTAAGTCAAGTTGAGGATAATATGAGGTTGCCATATGTTGTCAATGCACTAACTAACTTTTAGAACCCTAGTTAACCCATCTTGGCCTTTAGAAGGTAGTGAGGTAACCGACTTTGGTGCAGACTGAAGTTGGTTGACACTCGATACTACGCTCATTGAGATCTTAAACTTGGAGGGTTTTGGTTGGCAAGTAAGTTGCCTTCTGAACAACCACCCTTGTGAAGGATCAATGATATTGAGATCCCTTAGAACCTGGTTACTTTTGTAGGACAGGATGAACCAACTAACTTCAGGGGAGGGTACTTACCTTTGAACCTCATGCAAGCCTTTAAACCTAGGGCTATGGTGTGACTTGTTTGTGTGTGCCACATGTTTGTGATTGAACATAACATCATGACATCATCATGCATCATAAGCATAGCATTTTCACTAACCATTTCAAGGACCAAAGGATTTATCTTTGTTCTTTGTTGCAGGTCATGGCTTCTGCTCGTAGAAACACCATCAGGATCAACTTTGTGGGGATACCACCCAAGCTTAAAGAGTTGGTTTCTCAAGTGTCTGATCATTCCCAGTTCATCAAGAGACATGGTCACCTATTTGGATCTAGTCACCTCAGGGTTTAATGAAGACATGATGAGTGTTCTGTTTCAGTTCTTTGACCCTAAGCACCATTGCTTTACATTCCCTGACTATCAGCTGGTTCCTACAATGGAGGAGTTCTCTAAACTTCTGGGTATACCTGTTCTTGATCAAAGACCCTTCACAGGCTTGGAGAAAGAGCCTAAACCAGAGGTTATTGCTGCAGCTCTACATCTGAAGAAGTCTGACATTGTTCTAGAAACGAGAAGCGGAGTCAAGGGTATTCTTGCCAAGGTGCTAATGGACAAGGCTCAAATGTTCTTGAAGGCCATGAGTTACGATGCTTTTGAGGAGATCTTAGCCTTGCTGATTTATGGCTTAGTATTGTTTCCCAATCCAGATCAGTTCATAGACGTTCATGCCATCAACATATTTCTGAGTCACAATCCGGTGCCTACATTGCTTGGAGACATTCTACATTCTCTTCATACCCGTACTACAAGGGCTAGAGGAACTTTGATGTGTTGCATACCTTTGCTTTCTAGGTGGTTTATTTCTCACCTTCCTCGCTCAGTAATGAAGAATGAACAAGGGTTCAGATGGTCCAAAAGGATCATGTCACTTTCTCACTCAGATATCCATTGGTGCTCCAGATCTATGGAGAATATCACTATCATTGACCGTTGTGGGGAGTTTCCTAATGTGCCACTTCTAGGCATAAGAGGAGGCATCACCTACAACCCCTCTCTAGCTTTACGACAGTTTGGTTATGCTCGAAGTAATGGTCCACATGACATGTTGATTCAGGGCATTGTGTTTGATTACGACAAAGATCTTCAAGGTTACCGTCAGAGATTCATACGAGCTTGGGGAAAAGTAAACAGGGTTGACAGCAAGACACTGGAGCCTAAGTACACTATTCCTATGGAGGCTTATCTCAGATGGGTGCGATCTCGTGCTCAGATTCTCATGATGCCATATCCTGCCATCCTGCCAGTTACCATGGAACCTGTTGCTGAAGGAGACACTGCTTATACCATCCTTCACCCAGACATGCCTACTGATATGGAAGACTTACAGAGATCCTGGATCCAGCTGAAGGAGCAAAGGGATACTTTCGAGGCTCATTACAAAGCAAGCCAAGAAAGAATCTTGGAACTAACAAAGCAACTTCACGAGGAACGGAACCTCAACTCATACCTCAACACAAAGAGGAAACGTCCATGAGAGACTTAAAACCCCCATCTTTTGTACTTATTTCATTTCATTGTTTGTAATCCCAAGAGGCAAAACAAAGTTATTACTAATAAAAGTTTACTTTCGTGTTTGTTTAAGCAAATTTAAATCCTGCGGTCCTTGAAAACATTGCATATGCATTCACATATCATTTCATTACATCACAGGTTTATAATTGTGCACAGGTTTCTCATCTTCTCGCTGTTTATTTCAGCAATGGCTCTTGAACAATCAGTTAAGGATCTCCAGGCACAAAATGCACAGTTCCAAGAGCTGATCTTGAACCTGTCCAAGGGGCAGGATGAATTGAAGGCACTGCTGGCCAAGAAGACTAAGAAGACTAGAAGGTCAGCTGGTTTGATCAACATGGGAAGGAGGTTCAAAGGTCTTGCCAAGACCAAAGAACCAGCTGAAGACTATGAATTTGAGGAATCTGAAAAAGAGGGAGGCAGTCTCCACAACACTATGGGGGACTCTGATTCTGAGGCCAATTACTACCATGATCCTAATGAAGACAAATTCAAGATGCTGGTGGATAGGATGGATGCCATGGAGTTGCAAAAGTCCTCTGGGCTGGATTTTGAAGATTTGAGTCTGATATCTGGGGTAGTCATACCCATTGGTTTCAAGGTTCCTACATTTGTTGTTTATGATGGGGTCTCTTGTCCCAAGCTGCATCTGAGGTCTTATGTCAGAAGAATTCAACCTCACACTGCTGATAAAAAGTTGTGGATCCACTTTTTCCAAGAGAGCTTATCTGGAGCTCAATTGGAGTGGTATTATCAATTGGAGAGTGTCAACATCAGGGACTGGAATGATCTTGCTGAAGCTTTCTATAAGCAGTATCAATACAATGCTGACTTAGCCCCCACTCACATGCAGCTTCAGAGCATGTCTATGGGTGCCAAAGAAAGTTTTAAAGAGTATGCTCAGAAGTGGAGAGATTTAGCTGGAAGAGTTCAACCCCCTTTAACTGACAGGGAACTGGTTGATATGTTCATGTGTACGCTGAATGGTCCGTTTTACAGTCATCTCATTGGAAGCTCATCATCTGGCTTCACTGAGTTGATAATGACAGGAGAGCGTGTTGAAAATGGTATAAAGAATGGTAAGATCCAAGTGGGTACTTCCTCATCAGGTGCTGCAAAGAAGCCTCCCACTGGGAAGAAAGAATCCAATGCTGTTTATGGTCAGTCTGATCGTAACAGAAGGCATCAGTCTGTTAGTGCAGTTCATATTTCAAATCCTGCAACAACAGAGCAGCCACAGGGCAACCAACAGAGGGCTAGAAGGCAGTTCACAAAGATCAACATGTCAATGGCTCAGGCATTGCAACACTTGTTGAAGGCTGAACTTATTACTTTGAAAGAGGCTCCTCAGAATCCTAATGTTACCTCTCCCAGGTATAATCCCAATGCACGGTGTGCATACCATTCAAATTGTCAGGGTCATGATACTAATAACTGTTGGGTCTTGAAGAACAAAATTCAAGATATGATTGATGCTGGAGAAATTGAGTTTGATCCTCTGGGTACTCCAAATGTGATTACTGCTCCAATGCCAAATCACGAGAAGACTGTCAATGCCATTGAGGAAGATCTGCATATCCATTCAGTTGATGAATTGACCACACCATTGTCTGTCATCAGAAAGAAGTTAGTGCAAGCTGGGTTCTTTCTAGGTTGTCGGGAAGATTGTGTTTATTGTGAGTATAATCCAGAAAAGTGTTGGAGGTTGAAGGACGGAATTCAACGTCTCATGAATAATTACACCATAGTGTTCGAAAGAAGACCATCTTCCGTGGAAAGTATGGTAGATCATATTACGCAAGGTAAGAAGACTGAAGAGGTTGACATGGTTGACAAAATACCGGTAAGGATCACTTCCAAAGGTCCTATTAAGATCACTCATCAGGGTCCAATCAAAATTACTGCTGAAGGTCCTGTGAAAGTTGTTGCTGAAGCCAGAGTTGCTCCTATGGTCATTACTACTCCTGGTCCTATTCCGTATACGTCTGACAAAGCTGTGCCTTGGCATTATGGATCTGATGTTTTCATCCATGGTGTTAAGCAAGAGCCCTTAGCAGATATGCCTATTGATGTTGACAATATTGCTGGATCTAGTAAGATCACACGTAGTGGAAAAGTCTTCTCACCTCCAGTTACTTCCAAGAATGCAGTTACTCCTGATGCTCGGGGCAAGGGTCCTGTTATTGAACCTGTATCTACTGATGTGCCAGCTGCTGATGATCTCTCTAAGCAGATGGAAGAAGTATTGAAAATTATTCGCAAGAGTGATTATGACATTGTTGATCAGTTGGGGCATACTCCCTCAAAGATTTCTATGCTGTCTCTGTTGTTATGTTCTGAAGCTCATGCCAAGGCTTTGATCAAGTTTCTGAAGACTGCTCATGTACCCAGTGCAATTTCTGTTGACCAATTTGAGAACTGTGTTGCCCACCTGACCTATGACAATGGGTTAGGATTTTCTGATGCTGATTTGACCCCTGCCAAGAGGGATCATAACAAGGCCTTGCATATCTCAATTGAATGCAGGGGCACTACCCTGTCACATGTACTGATAGACAATGGTTCCTCTCTGAATGTGTTGCCCAAGGAAGTCCTGAATAAGCTGAGTCCTGAAAATGCTGTACTAAAGCCTAGCAATATTGTGGTGAAGGCTTTTGATGGTTCTAGAAGAGTAGTACATGGGGAAATTGATCTTCCAATCAAAGTTGGCTCCCAGGTTTTTACTGCTACATTTTATGTGATGGATATTCGTCCTTCATACTCTTGTCTGCTTGGTTGTCCCTGGATCCATGGGGCAGGTGCTGTAACCTCCACATTACATCAGAAGTTGAGATATCCGGTAGAAGGAAGGGTCGTTACTGTCTATGGAGAAGAAGAATACTTTGTCAGCCATGTGAATACTTTCAAGTATCTGGAGATGGAAGGTGAGTATATTGAGACTCCGTGTCAGACGTTTGAAGTGGTTCCTTGGGTTGTTAATGACTATGTAGCTCCTCCTGTTACGAAGAAAGTTCCCGTGGTCACCAGAAAACCTCCAACAATGGCAATGGCCTCCCTCAATGATGCTAGAGCTGTGGTGGAGGAAGGTGGTTGTACTATTTGGGGTCAGCTTCCTGATATTCCATACAAGTCTGACAAGTTTGGTTTGGGTTTCACTGCAGAGTCCCAGAAGGCTGTTCGTCGTGCTCGTGCTGTTCGTATCACCAATCAAGGGGTTATGAAAGACCATATCAATGTTGTGGGAGACTATGATGAAGACTACAATCTGGATGCTTGGATTTTTCCTACTGTGGGTGCTGGACTCAATAATTGGAAAGCTGAAGATGTTATCCCTATCTCCTTTAGTCAGGAGTAAATACTATTACTGTGTTGTTGCTTTTAAATTTGTAATTTATTGAACAATTGAACTTTTAAGCCATGTGCCTTACCCGGGGCACAACGGTGTGCTTGTTACGGGCTGTCATTTCATTTGCATACTTCATTCAATAAAATCAGTGGACGTTTCGTTTTCGTAAATATTGTGTTCCTTGTCTTTCTTTTCTTTTCTTTTTGTTTTATCAGCTATGTGTTCTTACACACACCCACATCACTAAAATGCAGATCCTTATCCACTCTGGATCCTGTTGATAACAGTTCTACTATTGCCAATTATAATTTCGAGAATCCGATCTATCAAACTGAAGACGGAAATGAGGACGATTGTGAAGTACCTGTAGAGCTTGCTAGGTTGTTACAACAAGAAGAGAAAGTTATACAGCCACATGAAGAGCCAGTCGAAGTTGTGAATTTGGGAACTGAAGAAAACAGGAAAGAGGTCAAGATAGGGGCTGATTTAGAGGACAGTGTCAAGAGCAGGTTGATTCAAATGTTACGTGACTATGTGGAGATCTTTGCTTGGTCTTATGAAGATATTCCAGGGTTAGATACAAACATTGTGGTTCACCGTTTACCAGTAAAAGAAGATTGTCGTCCAAAGAAGCAGAAGGTTCGTCGTATGCGTCCTGAGATGTCAGAAAAGATCAAAGCAGAGGTAATGAAACAGTTTGATGCAGGGTTCTTAGCAGTGACTTCTTATCCTCAGTGGGTTGCAAATGTAGTACCGGTTCCTAAGAAAGATGGTAAGGTACGTATGTGTGTGGACTACAGAGATTTGAACAAGGCTAGCCCCAAAGATGACTTTCCACTTCCTCATATTGATGTTCTGGTAGACAACACTGCTCAGCATAAGGTATTCTCTTTTATGGATGGTTTCTCTGGTTACAATCAGATCAAGATGGCACCCGAAGATATGGAGAAGACAACATTTGTTACACAATGGGGCACTTTTTGTTATAAGGTGATGTCATTTGGTTTAAAGAATGCAGGGGCAACATATCAGCGTGCTATGGTGGCTTTGTTTCATGATATGATTCATCATGAGATAGAGGTGTATGTAGATGATATGATAGCCAGGTCTCAGAATGAAGAGCAACATCTTGATCATTTGCATAAATTGTTTGAAAGGTTGAAGAAATACAAGTTGAGATTGAACCCAAACAAGTGTACTTTTGGAGTTAGATCTGGAAAGCTCTTGGGTTTCATTGTCAGTGGAAAAGGTATTGAAGTGGATCCTGCAAAAGTGAAAGCTATACGAGAGATGCCAGCTCCCCGTACTGAGAAGGAGGTTAGAGGTTTCTTGGGACGATTGAATTACATTGCAAGATTTATTTCCCAATTGACTGCCATCTGTGAGCCAATCTTCAAGTTGTTGAAGAAAGATCAGGTGATGGAATGGAATGATGAGTGCCAGACTGCCTTTGATGAAATCAAGAGATATCTATTAGAACCTCCAATTTTGATGCCACCAGCTGATGGAAGACCCTTGATTATGTACTTAACAGTGTTAGACAACTCAATGGGGTGTGTATTGGGGCAACATGACGAGTCTGGTCGAAAAGAGCAGGCAATATACTACCTTAGCAAAAAGTTTACCGACTATGAAACAAGATACTCACTGCTCGAGAAAACTTGCTGTGCTTTGGCATGGGCTGCTCGCCGACTAAGACAGTATATGTTGACCCATACTACCTTATTGATTTCAAAGATGGATCCAATCAAGTATATATTTGAGAAACCTGCTCTCTCCGGAAGAATTGCAAGATGGCAAATGATCTTGACAGAATATGACATACAGTATACCACTCAGAAGGCTATCAAGGGAAGTGTTGTTGCTGATCATTTGGCTCATCAAGCAGTGGATGATTACCAGTCAATGAGTTTTGAGTTCCCTGATGAAGACATTATGATTATTACCAAAGAACCCGGACAATATGACGGACCTGAACAAGGATTCCGATGGACTATGGTTTTTGATGGTGCCTCTAATGCGCTTGGTAATGGTGTTGGTGTTGTGATTAGTTCCCCTGAAGGTTGTCATACCCCGATTACTGCCAGACTTTGTTTCTATTGTACCAACAACATGGCTGAGTATGAGGCATGTATCCTGGGTATTAAAGCTGCTATTGATATGAAGATTCAGTTCCTTGACGTGTATGGAGATTCAGCCCTGGTAGTAAGTCAGATTAAAGGAGATTGGGATACTAAGCATGATAACCTCATTCCTTACAGAGAGCATGTGTTGTCTTTGATCCCACATTTTAAAGAGATTAACTTTGGACATATTCCACGAAGAGAGAATCAGTTGGCAGATGCTTTGGCCACCATGGCATCTATGTTTGAGATCAGTTGGGATGATGAAGCTCCCAAGATTACTATTGATAGATTTGAAAAGCCTGCATACTGCAATGAGATTGATACAGAAGGGGCAGAGGAGAAGCTTTGGTTCTATGAAGTGAAAAGATATCTTGAAGCTCAGGAGTTCCCTGAAGGGTCATCTGTCAAAGATAGGAAATTTTTGAGAAGGTTTTCTGCTAAGTTCTTTTTGAGTAATGGCATTCTGTATAAGCGCAATCATGATTCAACCTTGCTTCGTTGTGTGGATAAGAAGGAAGCAACTGAGATTATGGAGGATATGCATGATGGGATCTTTGGCACTCATTCTAGTGGTCATACTATGGCAAAGAAAATATTGAGAGCAGGTTACTATTGGTCTACCATGGAAGCTGACTGCTATCAACATTCTAGAACATGTCACAAATGTCAAATCTACGCTGATAAAGTCCATGTACCTCCATCACCATTGAATGTGTTGACTGCTCCTTGGCCCTTTGCCATGTGAGGCATTGATATGATTGGTGAGATCAAGCCTACTGCTTCTAATGGGCATCGTTTCATCCTGGTTGCTATTGATTACTTCACGAAGTGGGTGGAGGCAGCTTCATTTGCATCTGTCACCAAGAATGTTGTGGCTCGGTTTATTAAGAATAATCTCATATGTAGGTATGGAATCCCTGAAAGGATTATCACTGACAATGGCTCTAATCTGAACAACACTATGATTACTGATCTCTGCATGCAGTTCAAGATTAAGCATCATAACTCTTCTCCGTATCGTCCAAAGATGAATGGGGCAGTTGAAGCTGCTAATAAGAACATTAAGAAGATTGTACAGAAGATGACTGTTACTTATAAGGATTGGCATGAGATGTTACCATTTGCTCTTCATGGCTATCGTACCACAATACGTACTTCAACAGGGGCAACCCCATTCTCCTTAGTCTATGGTATGGAAGCAGTTCTACCCATTGAAGTTCAGATTCCCTCCTTGAGAATTATGAAGGATGCAGGCTTGGATGAAGATGAGTGGATTCAGACCCGACTTGACCAGATAAATTTGATTGATGAGAAGAGGTTAGCAGCAGTTTGTCACGGCCAGATGTACCAGAAACAGATGATCAAAGCTTTTAACAAGAAGGTTAAGCCAAAGGTATATCAGGCTGGTGACTTGGTAATCAAGCGTATCATATTACCGCAGGGTGATCCTAGGGGCAAGTGGACTCCAACATATGAAGGACCATTTGTAGTCAAGACAGTGTTCTCAGGAGGTGCCATGATACTCACTACAATGGATGGTGAAGACTTCTCACAGCCTGTAAACGCAGACATAGTTAAAAAATACTACGCATAAAAAGAGACCCGCTAGGTTGACTGGCCTAGGCAAAAATAAGGGCATCCCGGCAAACCAAAAGGGTTTGGGCAAAAATTAGGGATATATATAAAAAGATGTACACCCGGCAAGTCGAAAACCTGAAAAGGCGGCTTGGGCAAAAAAGGGTATCCCGGTGGATTGAAAACCTGAAAGGGCAATCCAGGCAAAAGTTAGGGATTAAAGCGTATGACTATGTCTCGTTTTGGATCACCTATGAAACTGCAACCAGTTGTACTACTTACTCAAGCTCGAACAGATAAAGCTCAATCCAATCGTTTCCGTCTCAACAGCAGAAGATGAGATACTTGAAGATAATGGCAATAGTAGAATTGAAACTCAATAGGATTATTTCCCACATAGCTGATTCCCTTTGTTTTGTAAAAACTTTATGACAAAATCCTCTTACTAGGGTTTATGTCTCCTTGTACAAACTTACCCGTGTATGGGTCACTTTTTGATATAAATAAATTCCACCTTTGAATCCTGATTTACTTTTACCCTATTTACATAAGCAAAACGTCCATTGGTTGTGTTTGAATGTATGTATGCTTTTGAATATGATTGATGTTTACAAGAAATGCATGTATGCTTAATATGATTGATGTTTACCAGAAATGCATGAAAATGCAGTAATAGTATTTACTAAGGACGAACGAGGGAAGGATTTCAACGAAGCTTCACCGGTTCACCTTTATAAGACATTTACAAACCCTCAGTGGGACGAATCCATCTTCATAAAGTCTCATATCCCCTGGAATTTATATCCATCTCTTTTATCCTCATACGGATATATGGGAATTTACTTTCCAATTAGGGTACGACGAACGAAGACGGGAGGTTATATCTGCCCTACTATCAAACGAAGACGAAGGTTATATATACCTTACTATCCCCAACGTACGGGAGGTTATCTATACCTTGTTATCCCCAGCAGACGGGAGGTTATTTATACCTTACCATCCCCAGCATATGGAAGGTTATGTATAATATATTCTTCAACAATGAATCGGGATTTATTTTCCCAGGCCAGCAGTTGTTATACGAAGATATCCAGGCGTTTCAGGCAGCATCATATCCTACATACATCATTTACATCATACCATAACATGCATATCCGTAGATACATAATACATTTACTTAGGTGCATCATACTATGCATGCATACATATTGCATAAACTAACATTCTCCTTGCAGGATAGTTATATGCAGATAAAACAATATCAACAATTAACAACGGGTCAGAGATGATCCATACATCACTCAAGATGTCCTCGGAGAGTAGGCAAACGGTCTGTAAGAAGATCCATTCCCTAATCCAGGATATCTCCAGAAGATTTCATCTATCTGGTCTTGAATAGCAGGCAAACGGTCTGTACAAAGATCCATTCCCTGGTTCAAGATATTTTCAGAAGATTTAATCTATTTCCTCGGAGAGTAGGCAAACGATCTGTACAAAGATCCATTCCCTAATCCAGGATATTTTCAGGAGACTTGATCCTGACACTTTTTTGTCCTCGGAGAGTAGGCAAACGGTCTGTAAGAAGATCCATTCCCTAATCCAGGATATCTCCAGAAGATTTCATCTATCTGGTCTTGAATAGCAGGCAAACGGTCTGTACAAAGATCCATTCCCTGGTTCAAGATATTTTCAGAAGATTTAATCTATTTCCTCGGAGAGTAGGAAAACGATCTGTACAAAGATCCATTCCCTAATCCAGGATATTTTCAGGAGACTTGATCCTGACACTTTTTTGTCCTCGGAGAGTAGGCAAACGGTCTGTAAGAAGATCCATTCCCTAATCCAGGATATTTCCAGAAGATTTCATCTATCTGGTCTTGAATAGCAGGCAAACGGTCTAT
Organism: Lathyrus aphaca; assembly: GCA_963966055.1. NCBI lineage: Eukaryota > Viridiplantae > Streptophyta > Magnoliopsida > Fabales > Fabaceae > Lathyrus > Lathyrus aphaca. The sequence goes on along the minus strand of OZ014519.1, from coordinate 30,420,910 downwards.
ACAAAGATCCATTCCCTGGTTCAATATATTTTCAGAAGATTTAATCTATTGGCCCTTGAATAGCAGGAAAACGGTCTGTACAAAGATCCATTCCCTGGTTCAAGATATTTTTCAGAAGAACAAATCCTGACGTTCTTTTGACCTTGGAGAGTAGGCAAACGGTCTGTAAAAAGATCTATTCCCTAATCCAAGATATTTCCAGAAGATATAATCGTCACGAAAGATTTATTTCTACTGGTCTATTCAACAAATTCAAATTATAAGCGATTCAGAGACGGCCTATACAAAGACCTAGTACTGAGATCCAATATCAACACAAAGCTATCATCACATCCAGTTCTTTAGGTGGCATCTCTAAACCCATCTCCAGTTTCTCCAAGTGGCATCTTTAAGCCCACTCAATCATATTCAACTAGCCATCTGTATCATTTTATGCACTGGTGAGTGCAAATTTTTGGGCTTTTGTGTTCAATCCCCTTCAACCTTCCAGGTCACGACTGGCAAGTATACCAATCTAACCCCTCAGGTTTTAGAAAATTGAACAGGGGCAGCTGTTGCACCCCAAAATTTGCCCTCACAATACAAGACTTTGTGTTCTAAGAAGGTTCACAAGGTTCACAAGTTTCACAATGCTTTCTAAACCTTCCATGAGGTTCATGAAGTCTACAAGTCACTTTATGAGGTTCACAAGGTTCACAAGGTTCACAATGCTTCCCATGATGTTCACAAGACATTTTATGATGGTTCACAAGGTTCACAAAGTTCACAATTGGTCAGAAGAGTTGACAATTCCCTCAGACAATGCACCTCCTAAGCAGTGCATCCAAAACTAGGGTTTTGACTTTAATCAGGCTAAATGGACTTCCAAGACTTCAAGTGAGCTTCATAACATCTTATATGAGTATAAGAACCCCCATGACAAGTTTCAAGACTTTTCTCAAAAGTTTGCTCAGTCAGATGATCAGATAAGTCAAAATCAGTCAGAGCAGTTAAAAAGTCAAACTGAGGTCAACTATGGTCAAACCAAAGTCAAACTTCATGATTTTTTTCCAACATCAAGTATATGAAGTAAAATTCATCATTTGATCAAGGGTTGATCATGATTCATCAAGGAGATTCCAGATCATCAAGAATCAGGAATTTCTAAATTAGGGTTTCCTCAGTAAAAGTCAACTGAACTTTGACCAGCCATAACTTTCACATACTTCATCACCAAGTCTCCAATCAAAGCTAATTTTGAAGGAAATTGAATTCTCTACAACTTTGTGTCTCACAAGCCAAGCCCAAAAATGCTTCATTTGGAAGGTATGAGCTAAGACATTATAGGTCCTTTTGTAAGTCAACAAAAAGTCAACAACTTCAAAAGGGCATAACTTGAGATTGGTAAATGATATGGACATGAAACCAGTGGGGTTGGTTAGATGACTCTTCAAGCTTTCCAAAATGTCCAAGAACACCCTCATAGCATTAAAATTGAAGGATGTGTGCCCTTGCAAAGTTGGGAAATTTTGAGTTGGTTTATGATGAAAAAGGAGGTCTAAAACCAATTTCTTCCAAATGGGCTTGCCAAATGATGACCCAATCCATACAACAACTTCATGCACGACCCAAACCATTGAAAATCAGATTTTTATTATTTTTATTTTTATTTATTTTGATTTAATTCATTAAAAATCATTTTAAATAAAAATAAAAGATGAAAATAAAAGTTTTGATTTGGATCAAGCTTCTAGAAAGTCTTAAATATTGATTTGAATTGAAGAAGAAAGAAATCATGAGGTTTGGCCAAAAATAGCAAGCATTAACACATGAATATTTGATTTTTAAGGCATGATCATTTTGGATCTTTTCAAATCAATTTCTCCACACAACCATTCAATTTTATTGACCTAATTCAATCTCCTATAAGTACTAAACACAACCCTATTGCAATTCACGGATTCCACAGCCTCAAAGGTAAGTTTCATACTTCAAAAATTCAAGCCAAAAGTGAAATTCGGTTTTCAATTTACAGGGCATTTGAAGGTAAAATAAGAACATAGCAAGACTCCTTGGACTTCCTTGATCATGAATCATCACTCACATGCATCGAAACCATGCCATATTGTTCAAACCGAACCATAATTGTTCTTGAATTTGATTTTTTCGATTACACTAATTCACTGTATATTAATGAATTTTGTTGACCTAATCTTGTTTGTGATGATGTGTAGAACGTTTCTGGATCATTAAACCAAAGCTTCACTGCCTAGAATGGATTCGGCCATGATTAGGGTTTTGACCTCCAAATTAGGGTTCTTCGATTCACTAAATATAAATGAATTTTGAGAACGTAGGAATGTTGTGTGAACTATAAGGATCATAAAACATTAATCAATTGAAAGAAACCGTACTGTTTTGTGGATGTTTCATTTTCGCAGGTTTGAAAGATGGAAGAACTCGCATGAAGATTCGCAGGAAAAAGGGCATGAAGATTCGCAGGAAATTTGGAATGATCTTGCTGAGGCCTTTTATAAGAAATATCAATACAATGCTGATCTAGCCCCTACTCGCATGCAACTACAAAGCATGTCTATGGGTGCTAAAGAAAATTTCAAGGAGTATGCCCAGAAGTGGAGAGATTTGGCTGGAAGAGTGCAACCTCCTCTAACTGATAGGGAGTTAGTGGATATGTTCATGTGTACGTTGAATGGTCCTTTTTATAGTCATCTCATTGGAAGCTCATCATCTGGCTTCACTGAGTTGATAATGACAGGAGAGCGTGTAGAAAGTGGTATAAGGAGTGGCAAGATACAAGTGGGTGCTTTTTCATCAAATACTACAAAGAAGCCTCCTAGTGGGAAGAAAGAATCAAATGGTGTTTATGGTCAACCTGATCGTAATAGGAGGCATCAATCTGTGAGTGTAGTTCATATCTCCAATCCAACTCCTACAACACCAGAGCTACCACAGGGCAATCAACAGAGGCCTAGAAGACAGTTCACCAAGCTCAACATGTCAATGGCCCAAGCCTTGCAACACTTGTTGAAGGGTGAACTCATCACTTTGAAGGACCCTCCTCAGAACCCCAATGTTACCTCTCCCAGGTACAATCCTAATGCACGATGTGCATATCATTCTAATTGTCAGGGACATGATACCAATAATTGCTGGATATTGAAGAATAAGATTCAGGATATGATTGATGCTGGAGAGATTGAGTTTGACCCTCTGGGTACTCCAAATGTGATTACTGCTCCCATGCCAAATCATGAAAAGACTGTTAATGCCATTGATGAAGTTTCACATATTTCCTCAGTTGCAGATGTAACCACACCATTGTCTGTTATTAAGAAGAAGTTGGTACAAGCTGGGTTCTTTCCAGGTTGTAATGAAGACTGTTTCTATTGTGCTTATAAACCAGATAGTTGCTGGAAATTGAAGGACGGAATTCAACGCCTCATGGACAATTACACAATATTGTTTGAGAGGACACCTTCTGTGGAGAGCATGGTTGAACATATAACTAAAGGTGCGAAGGTTGAAGAGGTGGATATGGTTGATAAAGTGCCGGTAAGGATTACTTCCAAGGGTCCTGTCAAAATCACTCATAAGGGTCCAATTAAGATCACTGCTGAAGGCCCTGTGAAGATTGTTGCTGAAGCTAGAGTGGCTCCTATGATCATACCACTCCTGGTCCTATTCCGTATACTTCTGATAAAGCTGTGCCTTGGCATTATGGTTCCGATGTTTATATTCATGGTGTTAAGCAGGAATCCTTAGCTGATACACCTGTTGTTGATGAAAACCTTGATGTTGATAATATCGCTGGATCTAGTAAGATCACACGAAGTGGAAGAGTTTTCTCTCCTCCGGTTACCTCCAAGAATACAGTTACTCCAACTACTACCTCCACTACTGATGCTCGGGGCAAAGGACCTGTTATTGAACCTATACAAACTGATGTACCAGTTATTGATGATCTTTCTAAGCAGATGGAAGAAGTATTGAAGATCATCCGCAAGAGCGATTATGACGTTGTTGATCAATTGGGGCATACTCCCTCCAAGATTTCCATGTTGCCTTTATTGTTGTGTTCTGAGGCTCATGCTAAAGCCTTGATTAAGTTTTTGAAGACTGCTCATATACCAAATGAGATTTCTGTAGATCAGTTTGAAAATTGTGTTGCACACTTGACCTATGATAATGGGTTAGGTTTCTCCGATGCTGATTTGACTCTTGCCAAGAGGGATCATAATAGGGCTCTACATATCTCTATTGAATGTAGAGGCTCTACCCTGTCACATGTGTAAATAGACAATGGTTCCTCGCTGAATGTGTTGCCCAAAGAAGTTCTGAATAAGCTTAGCCCTGAAGATGCTGTGTTGAGGCCCAGTAATATCGTGGTGAAGGCTTTTGATGGTTCAAGAAGAGTGGTGCACGGAGAAATAGATCTCCCAATCAAAGTAGGTTCTCAGGTCTTCAATGCTACCTTTTATGTAATGGATATTCGTCTTTCGTATTCTTGTTTGCTTAGACGCCCTTGGATCCATGGGGCAGGTGCTATGACCTCCACCTTACATCAGAAGCTGAGATATCCAGTAGAGGGAAAGGTTGTCACTATTTACGGAGAGGAAGGATATATGATTAGCCATGTTGTTGCACCCCAAAATTTTCCCTCACAATACAAGACTTTGTGTTCTAAGAAGGTTCACAAGGTTCACAAGTTTCACAATGCTTTCTAAACCTTCCATGAGGTTCATGAAGTCTACAAGTCACTTTATGAGGTTCACAAGGTTCAAAATGCTTCCCATGATGTTCACAAGACATTTTATGATGGTTCACAAGGTTCACAAAGTTCACAATTGGTCAGAAGAGTTGACAATTCCCTCAGACAATGCACCTCCTAAGCAGTGCATCCAAAACTAGGGTTTTGACTTTAATCAGGCTAAATGGACTTCCAAGACTTCAAGTGAGCTTCATAACATCTTATATGAGTATAAGAACCCCCATGACAAGTTTCAAGACTTTTCTCAACAGTTTGCTCAGTCAGATGATCAGATAAGTCAAAATCAGTCAGAGCAGTTAAAAAGTCAAACTTAGGTCAACTGTGGTCAAACCAAAGTCAAACTTCATGATTTTTTGCTAACATCAAGTATATGAAGTAAAATTCATCATTTGATCAAGGGTTGATCATGATTCATCAAGGAGATTCCAGATCATCAAGAATCAGGAATTTCTAAATTAGGGTTTCCTCAGTAAAAGTCAACTGAACTTTGACCAGCCATAACTTTCACATACTTCATCACCAAGTCTCCAATAAAAGCTAATTTTGAAGGAAATTGAATTATCTACAACTTTGTGTCTCACAAGCCAAGCCCAAAAATGCTTCATTTGGAAGGTATGAGCTGAGACATTATAGGTCCTTTTGTAAGTCAACAAAAAGTCAACAACTTCAAAAGGGCATAACTTGAGATTGGTAAATGATATGGACATGAAACCAGTGGGGTTGGTTAGAGGACTCTTCAAGCTTTCCAAAATGTCCAAGAACACCCTCATAGCATTAAAATTGAAGGATGTGTGCCCTTGCAAAGTTGGGAAATTTTGAGTTGGTTTATGATGAAAAAGGAGGTCTAAAACCAATTTCTTCCAAATGGGCTTGCCAAATGATGACCCAATCCATACAACAACTTCATGCACGACCCAAACCATTGAAAATCAGATTTTTATTATTTTTATTTTTATTTATTTTGATTTAATTCATTAAAAATCATTTTAAATAAAAATAAAAGATGAAAATAAAAGTTTTGATTTGGATCAAGCTTCTAGAAAGTCTTAAATATTGATTTGAATTGAAGAAGAAAGAAATCATGAGGTTTGGCCAAAAATAGCAAGCATTCACACATGAATATTTGATTTTTAAGGCATGATCATTTTGGATCTTTTCAAATCAATTTCTCCACACAACCATTCAATTTTATTGACCTAATTCAATCTCCTATAAGTACTAAACACAACCCTATTGCAATTCACGGATTCCACAGCCTCAAAGGTAAGTTTCATACTTCAAAAATTCAAGCCAAAAGTGAAATTCGGTTTTCAATTTACAGGGCATTTGAAGGTAAAATAAGAACATAGCAAGACTCCTTGGACTTCCTTGATCATGAATCATCACTCACATGCATCGAAACCATGCCATATTGTTCAAACCGAACCATAATTGTTCTTGAATTTGATTTTTTCGATTACACTAATTCACTGTATATTAATGAATTTTGTTGACCTAATCTTGTTTGTGATGATGTGTAGAACGTTTCTGGATCATTAAACCAAAGCTTCACTGCCTAGAATGGATTCGGCCATGATTAGGGTTTTGACCTCCAAATTAGGGTTCTTCGATTCACTAAATATAAATGAATTTTGAGAACGTAGGAATGTTGTGTGAACTATAAGGATCATAAAACATTAATCAATTGAAAGAAACCGTACTGTTTTGTGGATGTTTCATTTTCGCAGGTTTGAAAGATGGAAGAACTCGCATGAAGATTCGCAGGAAAAAGGGCATGAAGATTCGCAGGAAATTTGGAATGATCTTGCTGAGGCCTTTTATAAGAAATATCAATACAATGCTGATCTAGCCCCTACTCGCATGCAACTACAAAGCATGTCTATGGGTGCTAAAGAAAATTTCAAGGAGTATGCCCAGAAGTGGAGAGATTTGGCTGGAAGAGTGCAACCTCCTCTAACTGATAGGGAGTTAGTGGATATGTTCATGTGTACGTTGAATGGTCCTTTTTATAGTCATCTCATTGGAAGCTCATCATCTGGCTTCACTGAGTTGATAATGACAGGAGAGCGTGTAGAAAGTGGTATAAGGAGTGGCAAGATACAAGTGGGTGCTTTTTCATCAAATACTACAAAGAAGCCTCCTAGTGGGAAGAAAGAATCAAATGGTGTTTATGGTCAACCTGATCGTAATAGGAGGCATCAATCTGTGAGTGTAGTTCATATCTCCAATCCAACTCCTACAACACCAGAGCTACCACAGGGCAATCAACAGAGGCCTAGAAGACAGTTCACCAAGCTCAACATGTCAATGGCCCAAGCCTTGCAACACTTGTTGAAGGGTGAACTCATCACTTTGAAGGACCCTCCTCAGAACCCCAATGTTACCTCTCCCAGGTACAATCCTAATGCACGATGTGCATATCATTCTAATTGTCAGGGACATGATACCAATAATTGCTGGATATTGAAGAATAAGATTCAGGATATGATTGATGCTGGAGAGATTGAGTTTGACCCTCTGGGTACTCCAAATGTGATTACTGCTCCCATGCCAAATCATGAAAAGACTGTTAATGCCATTGATGAAGTTTCACATATTTCCTCAGTTGCAGATGTAACCACACCATTGTCTGTTATTAAGAAGAAGTTGGTACAAGCTGGGTTCTTTCCAGGTTGTAATGAAGACTGTTTCTATTGTGCTTATAAACCAGATAGTTGCTGGAAATTGAAGGACGGAATTCAACGCCTCATGGACAATTACACAATATTGTTTGAGAGGACACCTTCTGTGGAGAGCATGGTTGAACATATAACTAAAGGTGCGAAGGTTGAAGAGGTGGATATGGTTGATAAAGTGCCGGTAAGGATTACTTCCAAGGGTCCTGTCAAAATCACTCATAAGGGTCCAATTAAGATCACTGCTGAAGGCCCTGTGAAGATTGTTGCTGAAGCTAGAGTGGCTCCTATGATCATACCACTCCTGGTCCTATTCCGTATACTTCTGATAAAGCTGTGCCTTGGCATTATGGTTCCGATGTTTATATTCATGGTGTTAAGCAGGAATCCTTAGCTGATACACCTGTTGTTGATGAAAACCTTGATGTTGATAATATCGCTGGATCTAGTAAGATCACACGAAGTGGAAGAGTTTTCTCTCCTCCGGTTACCTCCAAGAATACAGTTACTCCAACTACTACCTCCACTACTGATGCTCGGGGCAAAGGACCTGTTATTGAACCTATACAAACTGATGTACCAGTTATTGATGATCTTTCTAAGCAGATGGAAGAAGTATTGAAGATCATCCGCAAGAGCGATTATGACGTTGTTGATCAATTGGGGCATACTCCCTCCAAGATTTCCATGTTGCCTTTATTGTTGTGTTCTGAGGCTCATGCTAAAGCCTTGATTAAGTTTTTGAAGACTGCTCATATACCAAATGAGATTTCTGTAGATCAGTTTGAAAATTGTGTTGCACACTTGACCTATGATAATGGGTTAGGTTTCTCCGATGCTGATTTGACTCTTGCCAAGAGGGATCATAATAGGGCTCTACATATCTCTATTGAATGTAGAGGCTCTACCCTGTCACATGTGTAAATAGACAATGGTTCCTCGCTGAATGTGTTGCCCAAAGAAGTTCTGAATAAGCTTAGCCCTGAAGATGCTGTGTTGAGGCCCAGTAATATCGTGGTGAAGGCTTTTGATGGTTCAAGAAGAGTGGTGCACGGAGAAATAGATCTCCCAATCAAAGTAGGTTCTCAGGTCTTCAATGCTACCTTTTATGTAATGGATATTCGTCTTTCGTATTCTTGTTTGCTTAGACGCCCTTGGATCCATGGGGCAGGTGCTATGACCTCCACCTTACATCAGAAGCTGAGATATCCAGTAGAGGGAAAGGTTGTCACTATTTACGGAGAGGAAGGATATATGATTAGCCATGTTGTTGCACCCCAAAATTTTCCCTCACAATACAAGACTTTGTGTTCTAAGAAGGTTCACAAGGTTCACAAGTTTCACAATGCTTTCTAAACCTTCCATGAGGTTCATGAAGTCTACAAGTCACTTTATGAGGTTCACAAGGTTCAAAATGCTTCCCATGATGTTCACAAGACATTTTATGATGGTTCACAAGGTTCACAAAGTTCACAATTGGTCAGAAGAGTTGACAATTCCCTCAGACAATGCACCTCCTAAGCAGTGCATCCAAAACTAGGGTTTTGACTTTAATCAGGCTAAATGGACTTCCAAGACTTCAAGTGAGCTTCATAACATCTTATATGAGTATAAGAACCCCCATGACAAGTTTCAAGACTTTTCTCAACAGTTTGCTCAGTCAGATGATCAGATAAGTCAAAATCAGTCAGAGCAGTTAAAAAGTCAAACTTAGGTCAACTGTGGTCAAACCAAAGTCAAACTTCATGATTTTTTGCTAACATCAAGTATATGAAGTAAAATTCATCATTTGATCAAGGGTTGATCATGATTCATCAAGGAGATTCCAGATCATCAAGAATCAGGAATTTCTAAATTAGGGTTTCCTCAGTAAAAGTCAACTGAACTTTGACCAGCCATAACTTTCACATACTTCATCACCAAGTCTCCAATAAAAGCTAATTTTGAAGGAAATTGAATTATCTACAACTTTGTGTCTCACAAGCCAAGCCCAAAAATGCTTCATTTGGAAGGTATGAGCTGAGACATTATAGGTCCTTTTGTAAGTCAACAAAAAGTCAACAACTTCAAAAGGGCATAACTTGAGATTGGTAAATGATATGGACATGAAACCAGTGGGGTTGGTTAGAGGACTCTTCAAGCTTTCCAAAATGTCCAAGAACACCCTCATAGCATTAAAATTGAAGGATGTGTGCCCTTGCAAAGTTGGGAAATTTTGAGTTGGTTTATGATGAAAAAGGAGGTCTAAAACCAATTTCTTCCAAATGGGCTTGCCAAATGATGACCCAATCCATACAACAACTTCATGCACGACCCAAACCATTGAAAATCAGATTTTTATTATTTTTATTTTTATTTATTTTGATTTAATTCATTAAAAATCATTTTAAATAAAAATAAAAGATGAAAATAAAAGTTTTGATTTGGATCAAGCTTCTAGAAAGTCTTAAATATTGATTTGAATTGAAGAAGAAAGAAATCATGAGGTTTGGCCAAAAATAGCAAGCATTCACACATGAATATTTGATTTTTAAGGCATGATCATTTTGGATCTTTTCAAATCAATTTCTCCACACAACCATTCAATTTTATTGACCTAATTCAATCTCCTATAAGTACTAAACACAACCCTATTGCAATTCACGGATTCCACAGCCTCAAAGGTAAGTTTCATACTTCAAAAATTCAAGCCAAAAGTGAAATTCGGTTTTCAATTTACAGGGCATTTGAAGGTAAAATAAGAACATAGCAAGACTCCTTGGACTTCCTTGATCATGAATCATCACTCACATGCATCGAAACCATGCCATATTGTTCAAACCGAACCATAATTGTTCTTGAATTTGATTTTTTCGATTACACTAATTCACTGTATATTAATGAATTTTGTTGACCTAATCTTGTTTGTGATGATGTGTAGAACGTTTCTGGATCATTAAACCAAAGCTTCACTGCCTAGAATGGATTCGGCCATGATTAGGGTTTTGACCTCCAAATTAGGGTTCTTCGATTCACTAAATATAAATGAATTTTGAGAACGTAGGAATGTTGTGTGAACTATAAGGATCATAAAACATTAATCAATTGAAAGAAACCGTACTGTTTTGTGGATGTTTCATTTTCGCAGGTTTGAAAGATGGAAGAACTCGCATGAAGATTCGCAGGAAAAAGGGCATGAAGATTCGCAGGAAATTTGGAATGATCTTGCTGAGGCCTTTTATAAGAAATATCAATACAATGCTGATCTAGCCCCTACTCGCATGCAACTACAAAGCATGTCTATGGGTGCTAAAGAAAATTTCAAGGAGTATGCCCAGAAGTGGAGAGATTTGGCTGGAAGAGTGCAACCTCCTCTAACTGATAGGGAGTTAGTGGATATGTTCATGTGTACGTTGAATGGTCCTTTTTATAGTCATCTCATTGGAAGCTCATCATCTGGCTTCACTGAGTTGATAATGACAGGAGAGCGTGTAGAAAGTGGTATAAGGAGTGGCAAGATACAAGTGGGTGCTTTTTCATCAAATACTACAAAGAAGCCTCCTAGTGGGAAGAAAGAATCAAATGGTGTTTATGGTCAACCTGATCGTAATAGGAGGCATCAATCTGTGAGTGTAGTTCATATCTCCAATCCAACTCCTACAACACCAGAGCTACCACAGGGCAATCAACAGAGGCCTAGAAGACAGTTCACCAAGCTCAACATGTCAATGGCCCAAGCCTTGCAACACTTGTTGAAGGGTGAACTCATCACTTTGAAGGACCCTCCTCAGAACCCCAATGTTACCTCTCCCAGGTACAATCCTAATGCACGATGTGCATATCATTCTAATTGTCAGGGACATGATACCAATAATTGCTGGATATTGAAGAATAAGATTCAGGATATGATTGATGCTGGAGAGATTGAGTTTGACCCTCTGGGTACTCCAAATGTGATTACTGCTCCCATGCCAAATCATGAAAAGACTGTTAATGCCATTGATGAAGTTTCACATATTTCCTCAGTTGCAGATGTAACCACACCATTGTCTGTTATTAAGAAGAAGTTGGTACAAGCTGGGTTCTTTCCAGGTTGTAATGAAGACTGTTTCTATTGTGCTTATAAACCAGATAGTTGCTGGAAATTGAAGGACGGAATTCAACGCCTCATGGACAATTACACAATATTGTTTGAGAGGACACCTTCTGTGGAGAGCATGGTTGAACATATAACTAAAGGTGCGAAGGTTGAAGAGGTGGATATGGTTGATAAAGTGCCGGTAAGGATTACTTCCAAGGGTCCTGTCAAAATCACTCATAAGGGTCCAATTAAGATCACTGCTGAAGGCCCTGTGAAGATTGTTGCTGAAGCTAGAGTGGCTCCTATGATCATACCACTCCTGGTCCTATTCCGTATACTTCTGATAAAGCTGTGCCTTGGCATTATGGTTCCGATGTTTATATTCATGGTGTTAAGCAGGAATCCTTAGCTGATACACCTGTTGTTGATGAAAACCTTGATGTTGATAATATCGCTGGATCTAGTAAGATCACACGAAGTGGAAGAGTTTTCTCTCCTCCGGTTACCTCCAAGAATACAGTTACTCCAACTACTACCTCCACTACTGATGCTCGGGGCAAAGGACCTGTTATTGAACCTATACAAACTGATGTACCAGTTATTGATGATCTTTCTAAGCAGATGGAAGAAGTATTGAAGATCATCCGCAAGAGCGATTATGACGTTGTTGATCAATTGGGGCATACTCCCTCCAAGATTTCCATGTTGCCTTTATTGTTGTGTTCTGAGGCTCATGCTAAAGCCTTGATTAAGTTTTTGAAGACTGCTCATATACCAAATGAGATTTCTGTAGATCAGTTTGAAAATTGTGTTGCACACTTGACCTATGATAATGGGTTAGGTTTCTCCGATGCTGATTTGACTCTTGCCAAGAGGGATCATAATAGGGCTCTACATATCTCTATTGAATGTAGAGGCTCTACCCTGTCACATGTGTAAATAGACAATGGTTCCTCGCTGAATGTGTTGCCCAAAGAAGTTCTGAATAAGCTTAGCCCTGAAGATGCTGTGTTGAGGCCCAGTAATATCGTGGTGAAGGCTTTTGATGGTTCAAGAAGAGTGGTGCACGGAGAAATAGATCTCCCAATCAAAGTAGGTTCTCAGGTCTTCAATGCTACCTTTTATGTAATGGATATTCGTCTTTCGTATTCTTGTTTGCTTAGACGCCCTTGGATCCATGGGGCAGGTGCTATGACCTCCACCTTACATCAGAAGCTGAGATATCCAGTAGAGGGAAAGGTTGTCACTATTTACGGAGAGGAAGGATATATGATTAGCCATGTTGTTGCACCCCAAAATTTTCCCTCACAATACAAGACTTTGTGTTCTAAGAAGGTTCACAAGGTTCACAAGTTTCACAATGCTTTCTAAACCTTCCATGAGGTTCATGAAGTCTACAAGTCACTTTATGAGGTTCACAAGGTTCAAAATGCTTCCCATGATGTTCACAAGACATTTTATGATGGTTCACAAGGTTCACAAAGTTCACAATTGGTCAGAAGAGTTGACAATTCCCTCAGACAATGCACCTCCTAAGCAGTGCATCCAAAACTAGGGTTTTGACTTTAATCAGGCTAAATGGACTTCCAAGACTTCAAGTGAGCTTCATAACATCTTATATGAGTATAAGAACCCCCATGACAAGTTTCAAGACTTTTCTCAACAGTTTGCTCAGTCAGATGATCAGATAAGTCAAAATCAGTCAGAGCAGTTAAAAAGTCAAACTTAGGTCAACTGTGGTCAAACCAAAGTCAAACTTCATGATTTTTTGCTAACATCAAGTATATGAAGTAAAATTCATCATTTGATCAAGGGTTGATCATGATTCATCAAGGAGATTCCAGATCATCAAGAATCAGGAATTTCTAAATTAGGGTTTCCTCAGTAAAAGTCAACTGAACTTTGACCAGCCATAACTTTCACATACTTCATCACCAAGTCTCCAATAAAAGCTAATTTTGAAGGAAATTGAATTATCTACAACTTTGTGTCTCACAAGCCAAGCCCAAAAATGCTTCATTTGGAAGGTATGAGCTGAGACATTATAGGTCCTTTTGTAAGTCAACAAAAAGTCAACAACTTCAAAAGGGCATAACTTGAGATTGGTAAATGATATGGACATGAAACCAGTGGGGTTGGTTAGAGGACTCTTCAAGCTTTCCAAAATGTCCAAGAACACCCTCATAGCATTAAAATTGAAGGATGTGTGCCCTTGCAAAGTTGGGAAATTTTGAGTTGGTTTATGATGAAAAAGGAGGTCTAAAACCAATTTCTTCCAAATGGGCTTGCCAAATGATGACCCAATCCATACAACAACTTCATGCACGACCCAAACCATTGAAAATCAGATTTTTATTATTTTTATTTTTATTTATTTTGATTTAATTCATTAAAAATCATTTTAAATAAAAATAAAAGATGAAAATAAAAGTTTTGATTTGGATCAAGCTTCTAGAAAGTCTTAAATATTGATTTGAATTGAAGAAGAAAGAAATCATGAGGTTTGGCCAAAAATAGCAAGCATTCACACATGAATATTTGATTTTTAAGGCATGATCATTTTGGATCTTTTCAAATCAATTTCTCCACACAACCATTCAATTTTATTGACCTAATTCAATCTCCTATAAGTACTAAACACAACCCTATTGCAATTCACGGATTCCACAGCCTCAAAGGTAAGTTTCATACTTCAAAAATTCAAGCCAAAAGTGAAATTCGGTTTTCAATTTACAGGGCATTTGAAGGTAAAATAAGAACATAGCAAGACTCCTTGGACTTCCTTGATCATGAATCATCACTCACATGCATCGAAACCATGCCATATTGTTCAAACCGAACCATAATTGTTCTTGAATTTGATTTTTTCGATTACACTAATTCACTGTATATTAATGAATTTTGTTGACCTAATCTTGTTTGTGATGATGTGTAGAACGTTTCTGGATCATTAAACCAAAGCTTCACTGCCTAGAATGGATTCGGCCATGATTAGGGTTTTGACCTCCAAATTAGGGTTCTTCGATTCACTAAATATAAATGAATTTTGAGAACGTAGGAATGTTGTGTGAACTATAAGGATCATAAAACATTAATCAATTGAAAGAAACCGTACTGTTTTGTGGATGTTTCATTTTCGCAGGTTTGAAAGATGGAAGAACTCGCATGAAGATTCGCAGGAAAAAGGGCATGAAGATTCGCAGGAAATTTGGAGAAGAAGAAGGCTGTTGGCGCGCTTCCAGAATTTGAATATTACATATAATATTTTTTGAATTGGTTCTGGTTTTATTTCACAATGGTTGCGCAGCTCAGTTGGTGGACACACACGCGTATGAGGTAAAAGGCAGGGGTTCGAACCCTGGCTCCAGCTCTTTTTTTGTTTGTTTTTCCAAATACTAAGTCTTTATTATATATTATGTATTGTAGTTGACATGTTAACAGGTTCGCTCATCTAGCTGGGTTGGTCTTGTGTATGCGTGTTAGCCTAAGAGGTCCTGGGTTCAATCCTCCCCCAGGCCTTTTGCTTTCTTTTATTTTTTCTGGATTTTTTCAGGACATGAACAAAATCAATTCTACCCATTTGCTTGCTGCCTGCGCATGATGGCTTAGTGGTGGATGTTGTTGCTGGTAATCAGAGTGACCTGAGTTCAAACCCCAGCCAGGTAAGTTCCAATTTTTTTCTTTTCTTTTTATTTGTTCTAATTATTTTATTATTAAATTATATATAGTTTTATACATATTATATTTCTAAATAATTCAAAAAAAATAAAACATATTTATATGATTATATTTTCCAAATTCTAAAATATATATTTTCTTAATTCAAAAATTATTTTCTTTATTATGTAATTAAATTATAATATATGTATATTTATTTATTAATTTTGTATATTATATTATAAACCCTAAAAAATATTTTCTAAGCAAACCCTAACTTTATAAAACCCTAATTTATTTTTCTCTAAACAAATATTAAAAAATCTAATTTTATTTTTTCTAATTTTATTTTCTAAATATAATTATTATGTACATATTTATTTAATATAATTAATTTTTGTAAATATAATTACTATGTACATACTTATTTAATATAATTAAGTTTTGTAAATATAATTATAACTTATTTTCTTTATATAATATGTAAATATTTTTATAATTTGTTTGTAATCTAAATTATATATAAATAAATTTTAATATGTGTTTAGAAATAATTGAACCTATGATAATTGAATTTTGTAATTATAATATGTTTAAAAATAATTTAATAATTTGTACATAAATTAAAATGTTATAATAATTATTTAATCGTTCATATTTCCTCTTATTTTTAAATAATTGTCTATATTAAAAATCTAATCTTTTGTTTATTATTTTAATTATGTTCTTATAATATTTTTGCTAATTCCATTTATTTTGATTGTTGCTATTATTACTAATCATATTATTACTAACCCATTTATTTATTTTTTATTATGCTTATTATTATTTCATTAACCTTTTATTTTTGATTATTATTACTAACCCCTATTATAATTATTCTTGCTTATTTATTTATATTTTTGCTTATTTATTTATTTTGATATTTATTTTTAATTGCTTATTATAATTATTGTAATTGCTCCTGGATGTAAATTTTTGTAATATTTAAACTATTTAATTTTTATGTCATGGTTAGTAAAATAGGGAGTGTAAACATGTATTATATTTAAAATTAAATTTAGATCATTTTAATTATAAGATAAATAAAATTAAACACTCACACACGTAAGTCGATTTTTAATCGCCATCTCACTTTCTAGGGTTGCCTCTCAATGTTGCCTAATCATAAGGTTAAGTGGGGTGTATAAGCAAGGCCCTTAAAAAGAAAAGTCATTAAGTCCCTTAAATGGTTGCCTTCACAAAAGATCTTGTCCCGTTCGAATAATAATGACAGTCCCTCCAAATGCTTAATACACCCCCACAGTTGCCTTCATTAAACAGATGTCCCTCATATGTCCCTCACATCCAAGGTAATGACTACCTATTCCTTAATAATAGGGATAGTCTTACCACTTAAAGGATAAAGAACAGGAAGACTTAAAACTTTAGGGTAGGTTCCTCATAGTTACTTGCTCACCATTTCAAATTTCAAACATTTCACAATTTCAAACAATTTTCAAACACAAGTTTTTTACGCATCCGTACATGGATCATTATTAACTCTTATGAAAATTTCTATTCACACACTCCACCTTTTCAAAAACAATTCAAAGTGAGCTAAGTAACTAAGAGCCCATGGATAACCATGGATGTAAAGGGTGCTAACACCTTCCCTTTACATAACCTACCCCCCGGACCCAAAAATCTTTTAAAAAGGTCTTTCCTGTTCTTTTATGCCTTTCCTTTGGATAAAATAAAAGTCGGTGGCGACTCTTGCTATCCGCAACATAACTAAAGTCAGTTCTCCCACCGTGTTACACATGTGAACACATTTAAATATCTTGAAGTGGAAGGTGAATATGTTGAAACTACGTGCCAGACGTTTGAAGTAGTTCCTTGGGTTGTTCCTAATTTTGAAGCTCCTCCTGTTGTCAAGAAAGTTCCTGTGGTCACCAGAGTACCTCCTACAATGGCCTCCCTCAAGGATGCTAGAGCTGTGGTGGATGAAGGTGGTTGTACTATTTGGGGTCAGCTTCCTGACATTCCTTACAAGTCTGACAAATTTGGTTTGGGTTTCACTACAGAGTCCCAGAAGGCTGTTCGTCGTGCTCGTGTTGTTCATATCACCAATCAAGGGATTATGAAAGATCAGATCAATGTTGTGGGTGACTATGATGAAGACTATAACTTGGATGCTTGGATTTTTCCTACTGTGGGTGCTGGGCTCGATAATTGGAAAGCTGAAGATGTTATTCCTATCTCCTTTAGTCAGGAGTAAATACTATTACTGCGTTGTTACTTTTAAGTTTGTAATTTTTTGAACAATTAAACTTTCAAGCCTTGTGCCTTACCCGGGGCACAATGGTATGCTTGTTTCGGGGTGTCATTTCATTTGCATACTTCATTCAATAAAAATCAGTGGACGTTTTGTTTTCTTAAATATTGTGTTCCTTGTCTTTCTTTTCTTTTATTTTTGTTTTATCAACTATGTGTTCTTACACACACCCACGTCACTAAAATGCAGATCCTCATCCACTCTGGATCCTGTTGAAAACAGTTCTACTATTGCCAATTATAATTTCGAGAATCCGATCTATCAAGCTGAAGATGGAAAGGAGGACGATTGTTAAGTACCTGTAGAGCTTGCTAGGTTGTTACAACAAGAAGAGAAAGCTATACAGCCACATGAAGAACCAATCGAAGTTGTAAATCTGGGAACCGAAGAAAACAGGAAAGAAGTCAAGATAGGGGCTGAATTAGTGGATGGTGTCAAGAGCAGATTGATTCAGATGTTGCATGATTATGTGGAGATCTTTGCTTGGTCCTATGAAGATATGCCAGGGCTGGATACAGACATTGTGGTTCATCGTTTACCAGTAAAAGAAGATTAAAGCAGAAGTGATGAAACAGTTTGATGCAGGGTTCTTAGTTGTGACTTCTTATCCTCAATGGGTTGCAAATGTGGTACCGGTACCTAAGAAAGATGGTAAGGTACGTATGTGTGTAGATTACAGGGATTTGAACAAGGCCAGCCCCAAAGATGACTTTCCACTTCCTCATATTGATGTTCTGGTAGACAACACTGCTCGGCATAAGGTATTCTCTTTCATGGATGGTTTCTCTGGTTACAATCAAATCAAGATGGCACCTGAAGATATGGATAAGACTACGTTTGTTACACAGTGGGGCACCTTTTGCTATAAAGTGATGCCATTTGGTTTGAAGAATGTCGGGGCAACATATCAGCGTGCTATGGTGGCTTTGTTTCACGATATGATTCATCATGAGATATAGGTATATGTGGATGATATGATAGCCAGGTCCCAGAATAAAGAGCAACACCTTGATCATCTGCATAAGTTGTTTGAAAGGTTGAAGAAATACAAGTTGAGATTGAACCTAAACAAATGTACTTTTGGAGTTAGATCTGGTAAACTCCTGGGTTTCATTGTCAGTGGAAAAGGTATTGAAGTGGATCCTTTAAAAGTGAAAGCTATACAAGAGATGCCAGCTCCCCGTACTGAGAAGGAAGTTAGAGGTTTCTTGGGACGATTGAATTACATTGCAAGATTTATTTCCCAATTAACTGCTACTTGTGAGCCAATCTTCAAATTGTTGAAGAAATATCAGGTAATGGAGTGGAATGATGAGTGTCAGACAACCTTTGATGAAATCAAGAGATATCTTCTAGAACCTCCAATTTTGATGCCACCAGTTGATGGAAGACCCTTGATTATGTACTTAACAGTATTAGACAACTCAATGGGGTGTGTATTGGGGCCACATGACGAGTCTGGTCGAAAAGAGCAGGCAATATACTACTTTAGCAAAAGTTTACCGATTGTGAAACTAGATACTCACTGCTCGAGAAAACTTGCTACGCTTTGGCATGGGCTGCTCGCCGACTAAGACAGTATACGTTGACTCATACTACCTTATTGATTTCAAAGATGAATCCAATCAAGTACATATTCGAGAAACCTGCTCTCTCCGGACGAATAGCTGTTGCACCCCAAAATTTGCCCTCTATTTTTAACTCTAACCGACTTTTTGTTTTGCATTCATTTGCATCATATTCAAAGCATAACATTTTTTTTCCGTCTTAATATTAGCCGAAATAATTTCTCGGAATTTACAGACAGACTGGTCAAACTAACTTTTTAACTGTGCCTAAAATTAGTCAACGAAAAAATGTCAAGTTTAAGTTTGTAAATGTCGGTAACATTAATCTGCGGTTCACGTGGTTTAATTTGACATGCTAAAAATATTTTTACGACTATTTTTGGTCATATGTTGATCAGTCTGAGCAGTTTAAACGGTCATAATTTTTATTTCAAAATCCGACCAAACGCTGTATTTTTCCGAATCATTTATTTCGCGTTGATTATTTTGACGTGTTCATTTTATTTTTTTGAGCATTTTGGTGCCCAACTTTTATTTTTTTGAATCTATTTATTTTTATATTGGGTCTAGAATAAATAAATAGATTAATTAGTTTTTATTTTAATTTTAACTATTTTTATTTAACTTTATTTAATTATTTATATTAATATTTTATTGGGTTCCAAAATAAATATTTAGGCCCATTATCAGTAACCCTAATTGACCTCTATATATATTTATGTTGTGTGCTGCTAGAAGGACCGGAAAAAAAAAAACAAAAAAAAACGAATAGCAAAGTGGCAGATCACCAATACCACATTTATCGTCATCTGCATCATAAGAAAGTAACTGATTCGTTTTATATATACTTATTTCTATATGTGCTAACAGGTTATATATTGTTCTAACGTTTCTTTGTTAATAGAATTTCTTGTTTCTACAGAGAAATTTATATGTACATGTGCTAACACACTGTTCTAACGTTTCTTCTTTTGTTAATATATATTTCTTGTTTCTTGGTGATATATATATATATATTATATTATATAGTTTTGTTTTAATATTGTTAATTTTTATTAATATTATTTATTTATTTCGGATCGGATCGTGTCGATACACTGTTCGCATATTTATATGCATGAGGCGTGACACTCGTGTTGATCCGATCCAATTGCGATGATCGCAATTTTTTGCGTTAGCAACATCGTTATTCCCTTTTTTGAATTCATATTATTTTTTTTATATATATATTTAGATCTGCACAGATAACTAACAACCCTGATTTTTCCCCCTAAAATCTCAACTTTTTTCATAAACCTTAAGTTTTCGCCACAACTTTCAAACCTATAACTTTAACCCTGATTTTTTCCTAAAACCTTAAATTTTTTATGCAAACCTCTATTGTTTCTCTAAAACTGATTATATATTTTCTTTATGATTTTTTTCATGTAAACCTTAAAACTTTCTCATAAATTTTAACCGTGTTGTTTCCTCTAAACCATAAACATTTTCTCAAACCCTAACAAACCTTTATTATTTTCTATTTTCGCTCATATTTATGTTATTCATACACTGTAACTACTTCGCCCTTGTAATATTTTAAGTTTTAACTTGTAATATTTTCGGTTTTACTTTTCGCCATCTTTATTATGTAACTGCACCAAAGCGTTGTAATAGTTAGAATTTTATTTTCTGCCATTTTATTTTTCTTCCATTTATTTTTCTTCCATTTAAATTCCTGCCATTGATCCTATATTAACTGCGTGGTTTAGTAATGTAGGGCGTGAAAACCTACTAAATTAATTATTTAATATTTTTCTATAATCTTTATATTTTTGTAAATAAATAATAAATACTAACTATTTTAATAACTTTTTTTATTACTTACTTATAATAATAAATCCTTATATATTTTGTAAATAAAATCTAATTGACCATTTTCCTAATTGAATAATAATAATAATAAATCTATTAATCTAATAATTTGATATTTTCTATAATCTTTATTTATTTTGTAAATAACTAACTTAATATTTTTCATATAACTCTTTTATTTTATAATTTGTACATTAATATTTTTTAAATTCTTTTATTATTACTAATTTATTTTAAACTCATATTTTTCTAATAACTTCTAAAAAAATCTAACTTGTTTAACCTAAAATAATTTCTTTTAAAATTCTAACATTTTTATTATCACTTTATTATTATTGTTATTTTATTATTGCTTTATTACCATTGTTTATTTATTATTTTATTATTATTTGTTTTTATCTATTCTATTTTTGCTTCATTATTTTCCTTATTTTAATTTTGTTTTATTTTTAATATTAGGAAAAAATGTATAGGTTGTAAATTTATTCTTTCTCGCCTGATCTGTCCCATAGCCATGTAATAGTTTAGGAATTTATTTTTCTTGCTTTTATTTTTGTAAATATTTATTGCATGGTTAGTAATTTAGGGAGTGCAAAAAACTAACTGTAAATAATTGAACTTAGAAAATTAAATTCAAGACAAATATCTGGAAAATAACACTCACACACGTAAGTCGATCTTTGATCGCCATCTTGCACTTCCTAAGTTACCCCTCTCAGTTGCCTTAAACATGGTCAAGTCCCTCAAATATAGGGGTGTCTTAAGCAAAGTCCCTTCGAATATAAATCATCATAGTCCCTACGGTTTAAAAGATCAAGTCTCTTCGAGGTTGCCTACGGAATAATGATCTTGTCCCTTCGAATAAATGATGATAGTCCCTACGAATTGCTAAAGACATCCTTTAAGTTGCCTTCATTGACCATACGATGACCCTGCGTTTGTCCCTTAATACATCCAAGGTAATGACTACCTATTCCTTAATAATAGGGATAATCTTACCATTGAAAGAACATTTAAGAACAGTAAAGATTTAACTTAGGGTAGGTTCCTCTTAATACTTACTCACTTTTTTCATCAAATTACTTCATTACACTTTACATTTTAAACAATTTTCAAAACAAAGTCTTTATGTATATCCGTACAAGGGTCATTATAAAGTACTTAAGAAAATTTTTAATCACACACTACACTTCTCAAAACAATTTAAAGTGAGCTAAGTAACTAAGAGCTCATGGATAACCATGGATGTAAAGGGTGCTAACACCTTCCCTTTACATAACCTACCCCCGAACTCAAAAATCTTTTAAGGTCTTTCCTGTTCTTTTATACCCTTTCCCTTGGATAAAATAAAAGTCGGTGGCGACTCTTGCTATCCGCAACATTTAACTAAAGTCAGTTCTCCCACCGTGTTATAGAACTGACGACTCTGCTGGGGATTTAATAAAAGAGGGGTACCCTTAGGAATTAGATCACTTTAAATTTGTTTGCTTTATTTGCTTTACTTTACTTGTTGGGTGCTCTTATGTGTGAAAGATCCTAACCCGGATCTAGTGTACCTTAGGTAAATGGCAATAGACCAAGGAAACTGTACGGCGTATACCGATATGGTTGATCTGATGGCCATAGTTAGTGTGACTTCTTGGATGGTGCTTATGTTCCTTAAGTCAAGTTGAGGATAATATGAGGCTGCCATATGTTGTCAATACACTAACTAACTTTTAGAACCCTAGTTATCCCATCTTGGCCTTTAGAAAGTAGTGAGATAGCCGGCTTTGGTGAAGACTGAAGTTGGTTGATACTCGATACTACGCTCATTGAGATCCTAAACTTGGAGGGTTTTGGTTGGCAAGTAAGTTGCCTACTGAACAACCACCCTTGTGAAGGATCAATGATATTGAGATCCCTTAGAACCTGGTTACTTTATAGGATATGATGAACCAACTAAACTTTAGGGGAGGGTACTTACCTTTAAACCTCATGCAAGCCTTCAAACCTTAGGGCTATTGTGTGACTTGTTTGTGTGTGCCACATGTTTGTGATTGAGCATAACATCATAACATCATTATGCATCATAAGCATAGCATTTTCACTTACCATTTCAAGTACCAAAGGATTTATCTTTGTTCTTTGTTGCAGGTCATGGCTTCTGCTTGTAGGAATACTATCCGGATCAACTTTGTAGGGATACCTCCTAAGCTTAAGGAATTGGTCTCTCAAGTTTCTGAAAAACTCCCAATTCATCAAGAGGCATGATCACCTACTGGATTTAGTCACTTCAGGGTTCAATGAAGACATGATGAGTGTTCTATTTAAGTTCTTTGATCCTAAATATCACTGTTTCACATTCCCTGACTATCAGTTGGTTCCTACAATGGAAGAGTTCTCCAAGCTTCTAGGTATACCTATTCTTGATCAGAAACCCTTCACGGGCTTGGAAAAAGAGACTAAATCTGAAGTCATTGCTGCAGCCCTACATTTGAAGAAATCAGACATTGTCCTAGAAACAAGAAGTGGAGTTAAGGGTATTCTTGCTAAGGTATTGATGGAGAAAGCTTAAGTGTTCCTGAAGGCTATGAGTTATGATGCTTTTGAGGAGATCTTAGACCTATTGATCCATGGCTTAGTATTGTTCCCCAATCCAGACCAGTTCATAGACGTTCACGCCATCAACATATTTCTAACTCATAATCCAGTACCTACATTACTCGGAGACATATTACACTCTCTTCATACCCGTACTACGAAGGCACAAGGAACTCTGATTTGTTGTATACCTCTATTGTCTAGGTGGTTTATTTCTCACCTTCCTCGATCAGTGATGAAGAATGAACAAGGGTTAAGGTGGTCTAAAAGGATCATGTCACTTTCTCATTTAGACATTCATTGGTGTTCTAGATCTATGGAGAATGTTACTATCATTGACCGTTGTGGGGAATTCCCCAATGTGCCACTCCTTGGCATAAAAGGGGGCATTACCTACAATCCTTCTTTAGCTCTACGTCAGTTTGGTTACGCTCAGAGTGATGGTCCTCATGACATGCTTATTCAGGGTATTGTGTTTGACTACGACAACGATCTGCAAGGTTACCGTCAAAGGTTTATACGAGCATGGGGTAAAGTGAACAAGGTTGACAACAAGACTCTGGAGCCCAAGTACACTATTCCTATGGAACCTTATCTCAGATGGGTGCGATCTCGTCCTCAGACTCTTATGATGCCATATCCTGCTATCCTGCCAGTTACTATGGAGCCTGTTGCTGAAGGAGATACCTCTTGTATCATTCTTCATCCAGACATGCCCACTGACATGGAAGATTTACAGAGGTCCTAGATCCAGTTGAAGGAGCAAAGAGATACTTTTGATACTCATTACAAAGCAAGTCAAGAAAGAATCCTGGAGCTAACAAAACAACTTCACGAGGAGCGGAATCTCAACTCATACCTCAACACAAAGAGGAAGCGTCCATGGGAGACTTAAAACCCCATTTTTGTATTCATTTCATTTTTATTGTAAGCCCAAGGGGCAAACAAGTTTATTACTAATAAACGTTTACTTTTTGGTTGTTTAAACAAATTTAAATCCTGCGGTCCTTGAAAACATTGCATACGCATTTACATACCATATCACTGCATCACAGGTTTCTTATGTACATGTATCTTATCTTCTCGCTGTTTATTTCAGCAGAAATGACTCTCGAACAAACTATCAAGGATCTTCAGGCTCAGAAGGCTCAGTTCCAAGAAGTGATCCTGAATTTGTCCAAGGGGCAAGAAGAGTTGAAAGCATTCCTCTCTAAGGATATGAAAATGAAGAATCCTGAATATAACAAGGATAATCAGTTGGAACAACTGCAAGCTGAGATGACAAAAATGAGGATCCAGATGAATGACCAGGTGGCTCTTATTCAAAGTTTAGCTCAGGGGCAAGAAGAGCTAAGAACTTTTGTCCATAAATTTCAAAGTAATGAAGTCAGGAATCTAATTGTCAGTCAACCTTTGTTAAAACAAGTTGATTTGGTTGAAAGGAAGATGAGGATAAAAGAAGGTAAGAGACAGGTTGCCACTGATTGTTCTCCAGTTGAAGAAAAAAGACTTGGTAAGGTTAATCCACCTCAACACAAAGAATGTAGAAGACAGTTTATCAAATTCAGCACTCCAATGTCACAAGTTCTGCAATGCTTGTTGGAGACGAAGCTAATTTCCTTGAAAAATCCTCCTCAAAATCCTAATACTTCCTCTCCTCACTATAATCCCAAGGCAAGGTGTGGGTATCACTCCAACTGTCCCGAACATGGTACTAATAGTTGTTGGACATTGAAGAAAAAGATTCAAGACCTGATTGACGAAGGAATCCTCGAGGTTACGCCGGAAGGCCAAATTGAATTCTACTATCGTCCATCAAACATCGAAGCTGCAAGACAAGTTGTCCAAGGTAGCAAGAAAGAAAGCCTACCTATTCCTGTTGAGCTATGGGGCACCTTGGGACATCCAAGTGGCAGATTTGATTTCATGGTGAAATATACTGCTCCTGAAAGTTCACAGATTGCAATCAAAGACATTCAGCCAACTGGATGGGACAACATTTGAATTTTCATTTGTAATTTCTTTTATTTGTTTAAACACTTACTATTATGTTAAAATTTTGTTTTTATTAATGCATTGCATATGTTTGTCTTGAATTAATCCATTCGCTTCACTATATTTTGAACTATGCTTCATATTTCTATTTTGTGATATTTAACTCCTGATAAAGCTATAAGTCTGTAGAGGGAGGATGACGAAAACAATACCATAATATTAGGCAGTATGCTTTTGAACAGACTATGCTGACGATGTACAGACATTGTTTCAATTCCTAAACAGTGGAGATATAAGGAAGTTAATCCCTAGTCAACCCTTTTGAGCCTATGAAGTAGGAGTTTTTATTCTCGCACAAATTAAAACCCTTATTCATAACCCAGGGCAGGGTAGTTACTCGGTTAACTCAAATATGCCAATTATCTGTGTTGTACACAACTAATGATGGTTCTCTGTAATCATTAAACCTGACAGTCAATATCCAGCAAAAGAAAAACCCACTAAGTCAAAACCTATGAAGGATACTTAGTAAAAAAATTAAGACATCCCACTGACTGTAACTTTGAAATAAACAGTTCAGGAAAAAAGAAGGGATAACAAAGTCAAAAGAAAAAAGAGGTCACTATGAATCCTCAACAAAGAAAGATGACTGGATATTCAAATAAATTTTTGGTTTCTGAACCATCACAAATGTCAGTGTTACAATTCCAAACTCCTTTGAGCCTTAATGCATAAGTTAACTGAGCATAGGACTGAAGAACATCATGGAGATTGGGTTGGGTACAAATAAAATTTGAGCCTTTATCCTTTGTTTCTTAAACCGTGAACCAGGCCACGTTACAACCCTTTAAAAGTCCTAACTGAAGCATGGTTAGTTCGAAAGCGTACTGCTACAAAAAGGTATCCTGACTCCTTTAGGGCTTATTATAAAACTTGAGTTAATATCACAGTTTTCATAAAAATTGTTTTTCTAAAATAACTCTTTTTCAAAACTTCAAGACAGACATAAGCATTGCATTTTTTAATATATTTGTTTGCATATACCTGAGTGTTTGATAAACAAAGAAACTTACAGGATGAATGTTCAATAAACCAAAGCCCTTCCGATAAACAAAGTTGCTTCCTGGATCAAAGTCCATGTATACAAAGGGGCATAGTCATTATCTCCCAATCAAGGGGGCAGGCCATGATACTTCCTAACTCATTTGGGGAAATCAGGACAGGATTCAATTATGTTTAAGTAGCCAGGGGTAGATCTCCTCATCTATCTAAATTACCAAGGGTAACATTATAAAGTTCATGATGTCAGGGGCATATTATTGTGGGGCATTCTGCTTATCTCTCTTGAGGTAACTACATTCAGATACTTCCATTATGGGACAATTCATCCTCAACCAAGGGGCAATGCTTTCTTGTCAAATCTAATACCCGGAGCGTATATGGTCCATCACAATTTGAAGACACGTTCCTCTCATTATATTACCTTGATATTGGGTTCTCAGCAGAAGCCATTGTGGAAATTAACTGTCTATGCCAGTAGTATCAGATGGTGTCAGTATCATGACTTCAGATCCAGCTATGATGATTTCTGGGAAGGTATTCAGGAAAGTTAAGAATCTCAGGAGCTCTAAATCCAATTGGTTATACACTCTCAAAGTTGAAACGATTCTGTTTTCGAGTTCAGCTTTACTTTTCCCTCTTTATTCAGGATTACTTTTCCCCTTTTACTAAAGCAAGAAATGTCTGTTGGTTATGCCTGAATGTATATATGCCTTTGAATATGATTGATGTTTACCAGAAATGCGTAAAATGCAGTAATAGTATTTACTAAGGACGAACGAGGGTAGTTGTTCAACGAAGCTTCGCCGGTTCATCCCCACAAGACAACTACAAATCCCCAACAGAGCAAATCTATCTTTATAGATACTTCGAGTTACATCTCCCCTTGAATTTATGTCCATCTCTTTTATTCTCAGTCAGGATACTCAGGAACTTATTCCTTCAATAAAAGTATGACGAACGAAGACGGGAGGTTATAAATACTATACTATCAAACAAGACGGGAACAAGTTCCTCATATTCTTCAGTAACGAATCGGGATTTATTTTCCCTAGCCAGCAGTGGTTATACAAAGATGTCCAGACACTTCAGGCTGCATGATTCATACATACATCATTTATATCATACCATAACATATCCATAAATGCATAACACATTTACTTAGATGCACCATGCCATGCATGCATACACATTGCATAAACTAACCTTTTCCTTGTAGGATAGTTATATGCAGATAAAACAGCACCAACAATTCACAACAGGTCAGAAATGATCCATACATTACTCAAGATGTCCTCGGAGAGTAGGCAAACGGTCTGTAAGAAGATCCATTCCCTAATCCAGGATACTTCCAGAAGATTTCATCTATCTAGCCTTGAATAGCAGGCAAACGGTCTATACAAAGATCCATTCCCTGGTTCAAGATATTTTTCAGAAGAACTAATCCTGACGTTCTTTTGGCCCTTGAATAGCAGGCAAACGATCTGTACAAAGATACATTCCCTGGTTCAAGATATTTTTCAGAAGAACTAATCCTGACGTTCTTTTGGCCCTTGAATAGCAGGCAAACGATCTGTACAAAGATCCATTCCCTGGTTCAAGATATTTTTCAGAAGAACTAATCCTGACGTTCTTTTGGCCCTTGAATAGCAGGCAAACAATCTGTACAAAGATCCATTCCCTAGTTCAAGATATTTTTCAGAAGAACTAATCCTGACGTTCTTTTGACCCTTGAATAGCAGGCAAACGGTCTGTACAAAGATCCATTCCCTGGTTCAAGATATTTTTCAGAAGAACTAATCCTGACGTTCTTTTGACCTTGGAGAGTAGGCAAACGGTCTGTACAAAGATCCATTCCCTAATCAAAGATACTTCCAGAAGAGATAATCGACACGAAGATTTATTTCTACTGGTCTATTCAACAATTCAAATCATGTTGCATAAACGATTCAGAGACGGCCTATACGAAGACCTATTACTGATATCCAGTGTCAACATAAAGACAACATCACATCCTGATATTTTAGATGGCATCTCTAAGCCCATCTCCAGTCCTTCCAAGTGGCATCTTCAAGCCCACTCAAGTATATACAACTAATCATCAGTGTTTACTTTACGCACCGGCGAGTGCAAATTTTTGGGCTTTTGTGTTCAATCCCCTTCAACCTTCCAGGTCACGACTAACACATACCAATCTAACCCCTCAGGTTTCAGAAAATTGAACAGGGGCAGCTGTTGCACCCCAAAATTTGCCCTCTATTTTTAACTCTAACCGACTTTTTGTTTCGCATTCATTTGCATCATATTCAAAGCATAACATTTTTTTTCCGTCTTAATATTAGCCGGAATAATTTCTCGGAATTTACAGACAGACTGGTCAAACTAACTTTTTAACTGTGCCTAAAATTAGTCAACGAAAAAATGTCAAGTTTAAGTTTGTAAATGTCGGTAACATTAATCTGCGGTTCACGTGGTTTAATTTGACATGCTAAAAATATTTTTACGACTATTTTTGGTCATATGTTGATCAGTCTGAGTAGTTTAAACGGTCATAATTTTTATTTCAAAATCCGACCAAACGCTGTATTTTTCCGAGTCATTTATTTCGCGCTGATTATTTTGACGTGTTCATTTTATTTTTTTGAGCATTTTGGTGCCCAACTTTTATTTTTTTGAATCTATTTATTTTTATATTGGGTCTAGAATAAATAAATAGATTAATTAGTTTTTATTTTAATTTTAACTATTTTTATTTAACTTTATTTAATTATTTATATTAATATTTTATTGGGTTCCAAAATAAATATTTAGGCCCATTATCAGTAACCCTAATTGACCTCTATATATATTTATGTTGTGTGCTGCTAGAAGGACCGGAAAAAAAAAACAAAAAAAAAACGAATAGCAAAGTGGCAGATCACCAATACCATATTTATCGTCATATGCATCATAAGAAAGTAACTGATTCGTTTTATATATACTTATTTCTATATGTGCTAACAAGTTATATATTGTTCTAACGTTTCTTTGTTAATAGAATTTCTTGTTTCTACAGAGAAATTTATATGTACATGTGCTAACACACTGTTCTAACGTTTCTTCTTTTGTTAATATATATTCCTTGTTTCTTGGTGATATATATATATATATATATATATATATATATATATATATATATATATATATTATATTATATTATATTATATAGTTATGTTTTAATATTGTTAATTTTTATTAATATTATTTATTTATTTCGGATCGGATCGTGTCAATACACTGTTCGCATATTTATATGCATGAGGCGTGACACTCGTGTTGATCCGATCCAATTGCGATGATCGCAATTTTTTGCGTTAGCAACATCGTTATTCCCTTTTTTGAATTCATATTATTTTTTTTATATATATATTTAGATATGCACAGATAACTAACAACCCTGATTTTTTTCCCTAAAATCTCAACTTTTTTCATAAACCTTAAGTTTTCGCCACAACCTCAAAATTTCAAACCTATAACTTTAACCCTGATTTTTTCCTAAAACCTTAAATTTTTTTATGCAAACCTCTATTGTTTCTCTAAAACTGATTATATATTTTCTTTATGATTTTTTTCATGTAAACCTTAAAACTTTCTCATAAATTTTAACCGTGTTGTTTCCTCTAAACCATAAACATTTTCTCAAACCCTAACAAACCTTTATTATTTTCTATTTTCGTTCATATTTATGTTATTCATACACTGTAACTACTTCGCCCTTGTAATATTTTAAGTTTTAACTTGTAATATTTTCGGTTTTACTTTTCGCCATCTTTATTATGTAACTGCACCAAAGCGTTGTAATAGTTAGAATTTTATTTTCTGCCATTTTATTTTTCTTCCATTTATTTTTCTGCAATTTAAATTCCTGCCATTGATCCTATATTAACTGCGTGGTTTAGTAATGTAGGGCGTGAAAACCTACTAAATTAATTATTTAATATTTTTCTATAATCTTTATATTTTTGTAAATAAATAATAAATACTAACTATTTTAATAACTTTTTTTATTACTTACTTATAATAATAAATCCTTATATATTTTGTAAATAAAATCTAATTGACCATTTTCCTAATTGAATAATAATAATAATAAATCTATTAATCTAATAATTTGATATTTTCTATAATCTTTATTTATTTTGTAAATAACTAACTTAATATTTTTCATATAACTCTTTTATTTTATAATTTGTACATTAATATTTTTTAAATTCTTTTATTATTACTAATTTATTTTAAACTCATATTTTTCTAATAACTTCTAAAAAAATCTAACTTGTTTAACCTAAAATAATTTCTTTTAAAATTCTAACATTTTTATTATCACTTTATTATTATTGTTATTTTATTATTGCTTTATTACCATTTTTTATTTATTATTTTATTATTATTTGTTTTTATCTATTCTATTTTTGCTTCATTATTTTCCTTATTTTAATTTTTTTTTATTTATAATATTAGGAAAAAATGTATAGGTTGTAAATTTATTCTTTCTCGCCTGATCTGTCCCATAGCCATGTAATAGTTTAGGAATTTATTTTTCTTGCTTTTATTTTTGTAAATATTTATTGCATGGTTAGTAATTTAGGGAGTGCAAAAAACTAACTGTAAATAATTGAACTTAGAAAATTAAATTCAAGACAAATATCTGGAAAATAACACTCACACACGTAAGTCGATCTTTGATCGCCATCTTGCACTTCCTAAGTTACCCCTCTCAGTTGCCTTAAACATGGTCAAGTCCCTCAAATATAGGGGTGTCTTAAGCAAAGTCCCTTCGAATATAAATCATCATAGTCCCTACGGTTTAAAAGATCAAGTCTCTTCGAGGTTGCCTACGGAATAATGATCTTGTCCCTTCGAATAAATGATGATAGTCCCTACGAATTGCTAAAGACATCCTTTAAGTTGCCTTCATTGACCATACGATGACCCTACGTTTGTCCCTTAATACATCCAAGGTAATGACTACCTATTCCTTAATAATAGGGATAGTCTTACCATTGAAAGAACATTTAAGAACAGTAAAGATTTAACTTAGGGTAGGTTCCTCTTAAGTACTTGCTCACTTTTTTCATCAAATTACTTCATTACACTTTACATTTTAAACAATTTTCAAAACAAAGTCTTTATGTATATCCGTACAAGGGTCATTATAAAGTACTTAAGAAAATTTTTAATCACACACTACACTTCTCAAAACAATTTAAAGTGAGCTAAGTAACTAAGAGCCCATGGATAACCATGGATGTAAAGGGTGCTAACACCTTCCCTTTACATAACCTACCCCCCGAACTCAAAAATCTTTTAAGGTCTTTCATGTTCTTTTATACCCTTTCCTTTGGATAAAATAAAAGTCGGTGGCGACTCTTGCTATCCGCAACATTTAACTAAAGTCAGTTCTCCCACCGTGTTACAATAGCGAGATGGCAAATGATCTTAACAGAATATGATATACAGTACACTACCCAGAAGGCCATTAAGGGTAGTGTGGTAGCTGATCATTTGGATCATCAAGCAGTGGATGATTATCAGTCAATGAGTTTTGAGTTCCCTGATAAAGACATTATGATTATTACCAAAGAACCTGGACAATATGACGGACCTGAACAAGGATCCCGATGGACTATGGTTTTTGATGGAGCTTCTAATGCACTTGGTAATGGTGTTGGTGTTGTGATCATTTCCCCTGAAGGCTGTCATACCCCGATTACTGCAAGACTTTATTTCTATTGTACCAATAACATGGCTGAGTATGAGGCATGTATCCTGGGCATCAAAGCTGCCATTGATATGAAGATTCAGTTCCTGGACGTATATGGAGATTCATCCCTGGTAGTGAGTCTGATTAAAGGATATTGGGATACCAAACATGAAAATCTTATTCCTTACAGAGAGCATGTGTTGTATTTGATCCATATTTTGAAGAGATTACCTTTGGACACATTCCACGAGGAGAGAATCAGTTGGCAGATGCATTAGCCACCATGGCATCTATGTTTGAGATTAGCTGGGATGATGAAGCTCCCAAGATTACTATTGATAGATTTGAAAAGCCTGCATACTGCAATGAGATTGACACTGAAGAAGTAGAGGTGAAGCCTTGGTTCTATGAAGTGAAAAGATATCTTGAAGCTCAGGAGTTCCCTGAAGGGGCATCTGTCAAAGATAAGAAGTTTCTGAGGAGGTTTTCCGCTAAGTTTTTCTTGAGTAATGGAATTTTGTACAAGCTCAATCATGATTCAACTTTGCTTCGTTGTGTGGATAAGAAAGAAGCAATAGAAATTATGGAAGACATGCATGATGGGATCTTTGGCACTCATTCTAGTGGTCATACCATGGCAAAGAAGATATTGAGAGCATGTTACTATTGGTCTACCATGGAAGCTGACTGCTATCAACACTCCAGAACATGCCACAAGTGTCAAATCTATGCTGATAAAGTACATATACCTCCATCACCGTTGAATGTGTTGACTGCTCCTTGGCCTTTTGCCATGTGGGGCATTGATATGATTGGTGAGATCAAGCCTACTGCTTCTAATGGGCATCGTTTCATCCTGGTTGTTATTGATTACTTCACAAAGTGGGTGGAGGCAGCTTCATTTGCATCTTTTACTAAGAATGTGGTGGCTCGATTCATTAAGAATAATCTCATATGTAGGTATGGCATCCCTAAAAGGATTATTACTGACAATGGCTCTAATCTGAACAACACCATGATTACTGATCTCTGCACAAAGTTCAAGATTAAGCATCACAACTCTTCTTCGTATCGTCCGAAGATGAATGGGGCAGTAAAAGCTGCTAATAAGAACATTAAGAAGATTCTACAGAAGATGACTGTCACTTACAAATATTGGCACGAGATGTTACCATTTGCTCTTCATGGTTATCGTACTACAATACGCACTTCAACAGGGGCAACCCCATTCTCCTTAGTCTATGGTATGGCAGCAGTTCTGCCCATTGAAGTTCAGATCCCCTCCTTAAGAATCATGAAGGATGCAGGCTTGGATGAAGATGAGTGGATTCAGACTCGACTTGACCAGATAAATTTGATTGATGAGAAGAGGTTGGCAGCTGTTTGTCATGGTCAGATGTACCATAAACGGATGATCAAGGCTTTCAATAAGAAGATTAAGCCAAAGGTATATCAGGCTGGTGACTTGGTAATCAAGCGTATCATACTACCACAGGGTGATCCTAGGGGCAAGTGGACTCCTACTTATGAAGGACCATTTGTGGTGAAAAGAGTATTCTCAGGAGGTGCCATGATGCTTACTACTATGGATGGTGAAGACTTCCCACAGCCTGTAAACGCAGACATAGTTAAAAAATACTACGCATAAAAAGAGACCCGCTAGGTTGACTGACCTAGGAAAAAATAAGGGCATCCCGGCGAACCAAAAGGGTTCGGGCAAAAATTAGGGATATATATATAAAATGTACACCCGGCAAGTCGAAAACCTGAAAGGGCGGCTTGGGCAAAAAAGGGTATCCCGGTGGATTGAAAACCTGAAAGGGTAATCCAGGCAAAAGTTAGGGATTAAAGCGTATGACTATGTCTCGTTTGGATCACTCATGTAACTTCAACTGATGGTACTACCTAAATCAAGATTCGAACAGATAAAGATCAATCCAATCGTTTCCATCTCAATAGCAGAAGATGAGATACTTGAAGATAATGGCAATAGTAGAATTGAAACTCAATAGGATCATTTTTCACATGGCTGTTTTCTTTGTTTTGTAAAAAAATTTACGACGAATTCCTCTTACTAGGATTTCTGTCTCCTTGTACAAACTTGCCTATGTATAGGTCACTTTGTAATATAAATAAAATTTCATCTTTGAATCCAGATTTACTTTTACCCTATTTACATAAGCGAAAACGTCCATTGGTTGTGTTTGAATGTATGTATACTTTTGAATATGATTGATGTTTACCAGAAATGCATGAAATGCAGTAATAGTATTTACTAAGGACGAACAAGGGTAGTAGTTCAACGAAGCTTCGCCGGTTCATCCCCACAAGACAACTACAAATCCCCAGCAGGGCAAATCTATCTTTATAGATATTTCGAGTTACATCTCCCCTTAAATTTATGTCCATCTCTTTTATCCTCAGTTGGGATACTCAGGAACTTATTCCTTCAATAGAAGTACGACGAACGAATACGAGAGGTTATAAATAATATACTATCAAACAAGATGGGAACAAGGTCTTCATATTCTTCAGCAATGAATCGAGATTTATTTTCCCTAGCCAGCAGTTGTTATACAAAGATATCCGGACGCTTCAGGCTGCATGATACATACATCATTTACATCATACCATAACATATCCATAAATGCATAATACATTTACATAGATGCACCATGCCATGCATGCATACATATTGTATAAACTAACCTTTTCCTTGCAGGATGGTTATATGCAGATAAAACAACATCAACTATTCACAACAGGTCAGAAAAGATCTATACATTGCTCAAGATGTCCTTGGATATTAGGCAAACGGTCTGTACAAAGATCCATTCCCTAGTCCAGGATATTTTCAGGAGATTTAATCCTGACACTCTTTTGTCCTCGGATAGTAGGCAAACGGTCTGTACAAAGATCCATTCCCTAGTCCAGGATACTTTCAGAAGATTTAATCTCTTTTGTCCTCGGATAGTAGGCAAATAGTCTGTACAAAGATCCATTCCCTAGTCCAGGATATTTTCAGGAGATTTAATCCTGACACTTTTTTGTCCTCGGATAATAGGCAAACGGTTTGTACAAAGATCCATTCCCTAGTCCAGGATATTTTCAGAAGATTTAATCTATTTGTTCTTGGATAATAGGCAAACGGTCTGTACAAAGATTCATTCCCTAGTCCAAGATATTTACAGAAGATTTCATCTATTGGGTCTTGA
Organism: Lathyrus aphaca; assembly: GCA_963966055.1. Classification (NCBI taxonomy): domain Eukaryota; kingdom Viridiplantae; phylum Streptophyta; class Magnoliopsida; order Fabales; family Fabaceae; genus Lathyrus; species Lathyrus aphaca. Next base: position 30,385,416 of record OZ014519.1, on the reverse strand, counting down.
ATAGTAGGCAAACGGTATGTACAAAGATCCATTCCCTAGTTCAAGATATTTTCAGAAGCATTAATCCTAATATTCTTTTGTCCTTGGAGAGTAGGCAAACGGTCTATATGAAGATCTATTCCCTAATCCAAGATATTTCCAGAAGAGATGATCGTCACAAAGATTTATTTCTACTGGTCTATTCAAACTATGTTGCATAAATGATTCAGAGACGACCTATACGAAGACCTAGTACTGATATCCAGTATCAACATCAAGATATTATCACCTCCTGATATTATGGATGGCATTTATAAGCCCATCTCCAGTTCTTCCAAGTGGCATCTTCAAGCCCACTCAAGCATATACAATTAATCATCAGCTTTACTTTACGCACCGGCGAGTGCAAATTTTTGGGCTTTTATGTTCAATCCCCTTCAACCTTCCAGGTCACGAATGACATATATACCAATCTAACCCCCCAGGTTTCAGAAAATTGAACAGGGGAAGCTGTTGCACCCCAAAATTTTCCCTCCCCAAGACGAGACATTGTGTACTAAGAGGTTCACAAGGTTCACAATTAGTCAGAAAATTTGACAATTCCCTCAGACAATGCATCATCCTAAGCAATGCATCTTAAACTAGGGTTTTGACCTTCATCAGGTTAAATGGACTTCCAAGACTTCAAGTGAGCTTCATAGCATCCTATATGTTTTCAAGAATCCCCATTTCAAGTTTCAAGACTTTCCCAAAAGATTTGCTCAGTCAGATGATCAGATAGGTTAAAATCAGTCAAGGCAGTTAAGAAGTCAAACTGAGGTCAACTATGGTCAAACCAAAGTCAAACTTCATGATTTTTTTTCCAACATCAAGTATATGAAGTAAAATTCATCATTTTATCAAGGGTTGATCATGATTCATCAAGGAGATTTCAGATCATCAAGAATCAGGAGTTTCTAAATTAGGGTTTTCACAGGAAAAGTCAACTGAACTTTGACCAGCCATAACTTTCACATGCTTCATCAAATTTTTTCCATCCAAAGCTCATTTTGAAGGAAATTGAATTCTCTAAAACTTTGTGTCTCACAAGCCAGGCCCAAAAATGCTTCATTTGGAAGGTATGAGCTAAGACATTATAGGTCCTTTTAAAAGTCAACAAAAAGTCAACAACTTCCAAAGAGCATAACTTGAGAATGGTAAAAGATATGGACATGAGACCAAAGATTTTGGTTAGAGGACTCTCTAATCTTTCCAAAATGTCCAAGAACACCTTCATAGCATTAAAATTGAAGGATTTGTGCCCTTGCAAAATTGGGAAATTTTTGGGAAGTTTATGAAGTAAATAAGGCCTTAAAACCAATTTTTGCTAAATGAGCCCACCAAATTGCCATGCAATCTTTATAATATCACCAAGAACGACCCAACCCATACCTTTTCTGATTTTTTACATTTTATTTAATATTTATTTGAATTTTATTCATTAAAATACAAATTAAATTAAAATAAAAATATGAAAATCATATATTTGGAAGAGATTGTGGTTCTAGAAGGTCTTAATGTTCATTTAAAATTGATTGATACCATATAATATCATATCATCCAAAAATAGCAATGAGATATCCAAGTTTTCAATGTTTTTAAGATCATATCTTTTTCAATCTCTATGAATCAAAAAGTCCAAAGGATGGACTAGTTTCTTGACCTAATTTCACTACATGATATATATACAACATTAAGCAATGCTCTATGATAATGAGAAAAAGTATCGTTTATATTGCTATGTTTCAATGTCGTTTTATCGCATATCTGTCGTTTTAACACCCGATTCCTCGAGTTTTCTTTGCCATTTTGCAGGTACATCATATACAGAGCTAAATCATGAGCCACAAGTGAAATGAGCAAAAACAACCATTAAAAGATGAAGAAAGGAGGAATTCTGCATAATCTGCATTTTTTGTAACAGTCACGATCGTCACCTAGGAGTCACGACCGTGACACGCTAAAAGGAGCAGTCACGGTCGTCACAAGTCCCTCACGACCGTGACGCGCATCAAACACGGAAGACGAACGTGACACCCTTGTCACGAACGTGACAAGGGGAAATTAGGGTATTATGCTGAGACTTGGTCATGAACGTGTACGCTACGTGAAGTCAACATGCCTATGTTCCCGCAGACCAAGTATTCCAACGTTTCCCTGGATTCTCTCAACACCTACGAGGTCCATGCACCAATTCCAACTGCCAAGCCCAAATAGCTTTCTATAAATAGATTAGCTTCAATGAACAATTTACAGAGTTTTGATTTTAATTTTCTTGCGGAAGCTCTGCCATTTTTATTTGCACCCTTTATTTTTCCAGCATTAATTTTCTTGCTTTAATTTTCTGTATCCCAACCAACCATATAACAATTTCCAACATTAGGAAATTGTTATAATTTAATTTGTTTCAAAACCTTCAGAATTCTTTAGAATTTTTATTTTTCCGATTCCGGTCCGTACTCCGAGTTTCCAGGCTGTGGAAGAAGGAGTCTAACATTTTGATTGTATTCAGGTTTTTATTTAAATTTCATTTATATTTAATGTTAAGTATTTATTTTTCTGTTATGCATATTTTATTTTGTGTTTTTCTGCCTCTGTCTGGTTCAACAATAATGAGTAGCTAAACACCTTAGGGCGGTATGTAATTAAAAATCAACTAAATCGGTAAAATCAATTCTAGGCTTAAAATAATTAAGAGCTTAATATTCTGGCTGAGACTTTTTATTATAAAATCAACCTTTTTGTTACGAGAGTAAGGAAAGTGTAATAGGTTAGGTCAAGACCACGAGAGTGTGAGATTTTAACCAGATAGCTAAAGTTAGGCATTTAATTTAAACACAGCGAGAGCGCTTTAAAATGAATTAGAATTACCAAGTTTCCAAAAATTATTTCTAAACACTTATGGGCTAGCGAGAGCAGGCATAGGGCTTTAGGGGTAAGATCTGAGATAAGACCACGAGAGTGTGAGTTAAAGATATTTAAACTGGTAACCTCTACAGAATAGATTAAGTGAACCATCTTTATAAGCCTAGGTTAGATTGACCCGCCTAAGTTATCATAATTACATACCGACCGCTTAGTATTATTCCATTAAACTTAAATTTAATTCCCGCCTTTAATCTTTAAAAACAACCAAAAAAAATCGTGACAACCATTCACCTTAGCTAAACTAGTAAATCTTCCAGCACTAAGTAATCATAAAGTCCTTGTGGATCGATAATCTTAAATATTACTTCGATAGGCTGTGCACTTGCAGTTAAGATACCGCTAGACACATAATCAGATACGTCTTTAGCCCATCAAGTTTTTGGCGCCGTTGCCGGGGACCTTAATTTAGTTACTAGTTCACTTTAGGGTAGCATTGTCTAGACTAAGGTAACAACTATTTTCTTTTCTTAATCTAAATTCCCGAGTGTATGCTAAGTACTTGCTCTCAAGGAGAAGACTTGCAACCTCTAATCCCAAAATCGAAACGCTTCTTACACGTAAGAAGACGGATATTCGATTACGAACAAAGTTACAATATTCCAGATCTTCAAATAGATCCACCTAAACCAGTCGTAACAACAAAGGACGCAGAGATGGCTGAAGAACAGAATCACCCACTCAAATATTACGGTAGTCCTTCGCAAGCTGAACCGCATTCCAGCATTGCCGCACCGGCCATCAACCGAAACGATTTTGAACTAAAACCTTCGCTGATATCAGCCGTGCAACAAAATCAATTCGCCGGAAATCCTACCGAGGATCCGAACCTTCATCTTTCGATATTTGTGCAATACGCAGATACCGTAAAAGCCAATGGAGTTACCCAAGAAGCTATTAGACTACGTCTTTTTCCTTTTTCACTTCGAGACAGAGCAAGATCCTGGCTTCAATCTCTGCCTTCGAATTCAGTAACTACGTGGGAGGAACTAAAGAGAGTTTTCTTGACCAGATATTTCCCACCTAGCAAGACAGCTATGCTGAGAGCTCGGGAACGCTATAAGGATATGCTGAGACTTTGTCCACATCACGAATTAGTAGAATGGATGGTCATCCATACCTTCTATAATGGACTCTTGTACAATACAAGAATGACAATTGACGCTGCCGCAGGCGGTGCACTAATGGACAAAGAATATAACGATGCATATGCACTTATTGAAAGTATGGCTCAAAACCATTACCAATGGGGAAGCGAGAGAGTCGCAACTGAGAAACCAACAAAAGGAGGTATGTACGAAGTGAGTAGTATGGACCAAGTCAATGAAAATTTTGACCAATTAAACCAAAAGATCGACAACTAGGCCATAACACCAACAGCCACCGTGGTTGCAGTAACACCTAACTGTGAGTTATGTGGAGTTCCAGGACATGATGTTCCTGATTGTCAACTATTAACAGGAATTCCCACAGATCAAGTGAATTATGCTCAAGGAAACCCATACTCAAACACATACAACCCAGGTTGGAAGAATCATCCGAACTTCTCCTATAAGAACAACAATGCTTTATACGCACCAGGTCAAGCACCAGCTACACCACCAGGATATCAAAAGACTGCTCCTAATGTCCCTAGAAAATCGAACCTTGAATTGATGATGGAGAATTTCATAGCTAACCAATCTCAAACAAACAAGGACTTCTTAAACCAAAACATACACACTAGTGAGCAGATTAAGCAATTAGTGAGCAAAGTAGATGCATTAGCTACACATAACAAAATGCTTGAAACTCAGATTTCACAAGTAGCTCAACAACAAGCACCTACCGCTGCACCAGCTGGAGTATTTCCTGGACAAACTCAACCTAATCCGAAAGGTCAGGCCAATGCTGTGATATTAAGAAGTGGCAAGGAACTTGACGGACCTACCGATCCAAGACTTGACAATCCAACCATGTACCAAAAACCGGATAAACCGACTGAAATGGTGAATGATCCAGAAGAAAAGGAAGATGATAATCAAGAGGAAGTGGAGAAAGAAAAGCCTTATGTGCCTCCACCACCCTATAAACCACCAATTCCGTACCCTCAGAGATTAACCAATTCCAAAACGATGGGCCAGTTTAAGAAATTTGTTGAACTTCTGAAACAGTTGAATATTACTATTCCATTTACAGAAGCTATCACTCAAATGCCCTCGTATGCTAAGTTTTTAAAAGAAATCTTATCCAATAAGAAAAAAATAGAGGATAACGGAACCGTTACACTTACTGCTGAGTGTAGCGCCATAATTCAGAATAATATGCCTCCTAAGCTAAAAGATCCAGGAAGTTTCTCTATACCCTGTGTAATAGGAAAATTCGTCATTGAAAAAGCTCTATGCGATTTAGGAGCCAGTATCAGTGTTATGCCCTTAACGATTTGCAAAAGGCTAGACATGGGAGACCTAAGACCAACTAAAATGTCTGTTCAACTAGCCGATCGCTCTGTTAAATATCCTGTAGGCATACTAGAAAACGTCCCAATACGTATAGGACAATTCTACATCCCTACTGATTTCATAATCATGGACATCTCTGAAGACTCCACTACACCTATCATACTAGGAAGACCATTCTTAGCTACCGCCGGAGCTATAATAGACGTAAAGAAAGGAAAGCTAACCTTTGAAGTAGGTGAAGAGAAAGTTGAATTTATTTTAACACAATTCTTACAATCACCAGCTATAGAGGATACATGCTATCTATTGGACGTAATTGACGAATGTGTAAGAGAAATGGAAATGAAAGAAACTACCTATTCTGAAATTATGAAAATTCAAATCCCTCCGATTTTCGAAGATGATAATTGGCGTAAACCATATCAGGATGATAGTCTAAGCGAAAGTTTAGCACTTACACCGGATCCCATGCCAAGTAAGGATAAACCTACATTAGGGTTAAAAACTTTACCTAAGAACATAAGATACGAATTCTTAGACATTGAATATACAAGACCAGTTATAATAAATTCCAATTTAGGAACAATCGAAACAAAGAAAGTTTTAGATGTCTTAAAGAAATATCCTACTGCGTTAGGATATAACATATCTGATCTCAAAGGAATATGCCCTTCAATCTGTATGCATCGTATTCTGCTAGAAGAAGATTGCAAAACCTCCAGAGAATCTCAAAGAAGAATTAACCCAATCCTTAGCACTGTAGTAAAGGAAGAAGTTAAGAAACTACTTGATGCCGGAATAATATATCCAATCTCTGATAGTAAATGGGTTAGTCCAGTACATGTGGTACCAAAGAAAGGAGGTATCACTGTTGTGAAAAATGCTAAAGGCGAATCGATATCGCAAAGAGTAGTGACAGGACATAGAGTGTGCATCGATTATCGTAAACTAAACAAAGCCACTCGTAAAGATCATTTCCCACTACCTTTTATAGATCAAATGTTAGAACGATTAGCCAAGCATTCATATTTCTGTTATCTTGATGGTTACTCAGGATTTTTCCAAATCCCTATCCACCCAGATGATCAAGAGAAGACTACATTCACATGCCCTTATGGAACGTTCGCTTATAGACGAATGCCCTTTGGATTATGCAACGCTCCTGCAACCTTTCAAAGATGTATGATGTCAATCTTCGCAGATTTTATAGACAACATCATGGAAGTGTTCATGGACGACTTCTCTGTATGCGGGCAAAGTTTTGAAGGATGCCTATCAAATTTAGAAATGGTGTTAGAAAGATGTGTAAAAGTAAACCTCGTGCTTAACTGGGAGAAATGTCATTTTATGGTCAGAGAAGGAATCGTATTAGGACACGTTATATCCGACAAAGGAATTGAAGTTGATAAGGCTAAGATAGAAGTCATAAAAGATCTTCAACCCCCTAAAACCGTTCGAGAAATACGAAGCTTTTTAGGACACGCCGGTTTCTACCGACGATTCATCAAAGATTTCTCGAAGATCACTAAACCTCTTACCGGTTTATTAATGAAAGACGCTGAGTTCATATTCAATGAAGATTGTCTTAAAGCATTCGAAACTCTAAAAACAGCCCTCATCACCGCACCAATCATGCAACCCCCTGACTGGAGATTACCTTTCAAAATCATGTGCGATGCGAGTGACTATGCTGTAGGTGCAGTTCTAGGCCAGAGGAAGGAAAAGAAACTTCATGCGATTTACTATGCCAGTAGAACCTTAGATTCTGCTCAGATGAACTACGCCACTACTGAAAAAGAATTGTTAGCAGTTGTCTTTGCGCTTGACAAATTCCGTTCTTACCTAGTGGGAGCGAAAATAATCGTTTACACAGACCACGCTGCTATCAGATATCTATTGACTAAGAAAGATGCTAAACCAAGACTCTTGAGATGGATTTTACTCTTACAAGAGTTTGATCTCGAAATAAAAGATAAGAAAGGTACTGAAACGTCGTAGCGGACCATTTATCTAGAATAGATGGTATTAAACCCGAACAAGTGCCGATTAACGATGATTTTCCGTATGAACAGCTGATAGCACAAATAGGAAGCGACCCAGTTCAGTTAGACGTAGATGAACCAGAACCCGTGGAAACAATCCAAACAACTGTAGGACTGCCATGGTACGCTGACATTGTTAACTACCTAGCTGCAGGAGCTCTTCCACCTGATTTAACCTATCAGCAGAAAAAGAAATTCTTTCACAATCTCAAACATTACTATTGGGATGAACCATTATTGTTCAAAAGAGGACCCGATGGAATCTTTCGTCGATGTATTCCCGAAGAAGAAATAGAAGATGTCATTGCTCACTGCCATTCATCTCCTTATGGTGGACATGCAAGCACTTCCAAGACTTGTGCAAAAATCTTGCAAGCCGGCCTATTCTGGCCTAATCTATGGAAAGATGTCCACATCGCTGTTATAAATTGCGACCGGTGTCAACGCACCGGTAATATTTCAAGAAGAGATGAAATGCCCCAAAAAGGAATATTGGAAGTAGAAGTCTTTGACATCTGGGGAATAGATTTCATGGGACCATTCCCATCATCTTTCGGTAATAATTACATACTCGTAGCTGTTGATTATGTTTCAAAGTGGATTGAAGCTATAGCTTCTCCTACAAATGACACACGAGTAGTAATAAAGCTTTTCAAAAATATAATCTTTCCCAGATCTGGTGTGCCTAGACTCGTCATAAGTGACGGTGGCTCGCACTTCATTTCAAAAATCTTTGACAAATTACTATCTAAGTATGGAGTCAGACACCGTGTGGCAACACCATATCATCCACAAACAAGTGGACAAGTCGAAGTCTCGAACAGAGAAATCAAATAAATCTTAGAAAAGACTGTCGCCATATCTCGGAAAGATTGGTCATCTAAACTTAATGAAGCTTTATGGGCTTATAGGACAGCTTACAAGACACCCATAGGAACTATACCTTTCAATTTAGTATATGGAAAGTCTTGTCATCTCCCAGTAGAACTAGAACACAAAGCTTATTGGGCGATCAAAAGTCTCAATATAAACTATAATGCTGCAGGAGAAAAGCGAATCCTAGATATTAACGAATTAGAAGAGTTAAGGTTAGATGCTTATGAGAATGCTAAGATATATAAAGAAAGAACTAAGCGATGGCACGATAAACGCCTATCTAGGAAAGAATTTAGTGCGGGAGACGTTGTACTCCTCTTTAATTCAAGACTTAGGCTCTTTCCTGGAAAACTAAAATCTAGATGGTCAGGACCCTTTGAAATAACTAGAGTGTTCCCGAGCGGAGCAATAGAAATTAAGGGTAGGAATAGTGAACCGTTCACAGTAAATGGACAACGTTTAAAACATTACCATAAAGTTGAAAATAGAGATTATGCAAATAGTCTAAGGCTTTTAGAATTGTCCACTAATGTCCCTGATTAATCTACACCTAAGCATTACGTCAGGCTTTTGACGATAAAAACAACGCTTAGTGGGAGGCAACCCATTTAATCATTTAAATCATTTTAATCATTCTATTATTTTGTCATTTATCATTTTATTATTCGTTTATTTGTTTTGCTATTTTATAGTTTTATTTTATTATTACTATTATTGCTTTTATTTATGCATTTTATTTTCTTATTTTTCCTTATTTTAATTTTAATTTTAAATCACTTTTACAGATTTTCTAAAGTCTTTTCCACTTTCCTTCTCCCCCTGATTTGTTTCCTCCGTATTTACACTAACTATGGCTAACCAACCGATAAACCTTATGGAAACCAAATTTAGAGGTAGGAACCAAAGAATGAAATTTGAAGAGTTATCACAGAGACCAATGAATTTGACTCTGTACCCGGATGATCTGACTATGGAAACCTTAGGTATACATGATAGCATCCTATACTTGTTTAACCGACTTGGATGGGAGAATGCACTGATTCAACAAAAGTTTGTGACTTACCGCGAGCTCACCCTTGAGTTCCTCAGCTCCTTAGTTTACTTACCCGAGCGCGGTTTTGGATTCAGGAAAGGATTTATCAGTTTCCGCCTGTTTGGAATAGAATATGACTTTAACCATAAAGAACTAGCTGACTTATTAGGATTCCCTAGTGGACCCTTTGCTTTTACTACCACACAGGTAGAATTGATGGACATTGAGCTGGATTTCTTTTGGGGGACCTTAACCGGAAATTACCATCCTGAACCAAATAACATGAACAATGATGAGGTACATAACCCTGCTATCCGTTACTTCCATAAGATCCTAGCCCACACCTTCTTTGGAAAAGAAGAAAACCTTACTGGAGTATCTAAAGATGAGATATTCATTATGTCATGTGAGACTAATGGACAGCCAGTCAATGGTGTGCCTTTCATAATGCAAACCTTCACCCGAATCCAAAAAGAACCTGATTTACCCATATTAGTAGGAGTTCTTGTCACCATGATTGCTGATGCCTTAGGACTTAGATACCAATTACACAGGTGTAACCATTTGGGTACCATCCGTCCTATGAATCTTAACTTCTGCTTTAATCGACATATCATAAGGAATTTAGGACAACCACCTTTCGAGTACCTAATCAGGAATGAAGTAGTAACCCTGTTCACACTACCAAACCATGCTAGAGTCAGTGTTCACAATAAGGATAATTGGCTTTATGAGCTTACCCCTCTTGACTATCCATTTACTCCTGAAACACCACAATCTTACAAGATAAGGGATGATATAATGACCGATATAGAAAGTGACCCTGAGACACCTCCTGGTTACCATGACATTGACCACACTGACGAAGTGATTGAAACCCCTGAAGTGAATCAAGTAGAATATGCTGACAACTTAAAGAAAATCATGAACACTCTTGAAGCTTACCAAGCCGATATAAATACTGTTAAGGATGAGATTAAGAGCATGCGATTGGACATTATAGGTTTAACTGACATAACATGTGAGCAATTCTACCACCTGAACTCCGCAATCGAAGATTTGAAGAAGCACTTTTGAAAATGCTATAGTGATCTAACTTATTTTACTTATTGTTTTTGTTTCTAGTTAGTTTAACATTTCGCAAACATTTTCGTACTTTATTTTTATTAATTTAATTTCCCTTCAATTATCAAACGCAAAGCACTTCTAGTTTTACAAAATTTTCCAACTTAATCAATTTCTATGCTTTCAATTCATTTACTGTTATATTTAATTTGATTAATGTTCTATATAATCTCTCGTGTGATGAAAATTAACAAGTATTATGTTGGTATTATATATTATATATTGTTTGTGTTTAAAATAGAGTGAGAAGTGATCATAAAAAATATAAATTGTATTGGACGTGTGAGAGATAATGCATTCTGGAAAATATTCTACGTTTTAAACCCTCACGACCGTCATCCCCCCTCACGACCGTGACGACCCCAGTTATAGGATTTCTGAGAAACAGAACTGTTCTTCTTCGAAACCTCTTCCTTTTTCAACTTCCATAACATTCAAAAACCCCCATTATCTCTTCCAACTCCCGTAACCTCCCATTACCCAAATTAAACTCCATTAACCTCTCCATTTACTCCACACCTATCACATTTTCATCTTGCATTATAATCCGAACCAATTTCCTCACATTTTATACTTTTCTCACAAAACTCAAAAACCTCTCATCTCCCACTCTTGTACTTGCATGCAATGGAAGAAATTCAATTTAGAGATGGTGGGCATGGAGAAAATCAGAGACAGAGGTTCATCAGATTCCAGAACTGTGGTGTTCAACCCACGCGATATGTCGACACTGAATGTTTGAGAGAGTTGGGAATGCTCAACAGTGTCAAGAACCTGCTTCAGAAGGTTGGTTTGTGGCATCTATGCAGTCAGCCCCAGCCTACATTCGAGCTTCTAACATTGGAATTTCTGAGCTCGTTTCATTACATCACTCCTACCGGTTCACAAAGTCAACTCACCGGCGTTGCTAAGTTCAGATTGCTCGGCCGGGAGTTCGAAGTTACACAAACAAGGATCGCCGAGCTGCTAGGCTTCAATCACGGCGATGATGCTCACCTCCGCGTGCCGGACAACTTCAGTGAAACCGCTTTCACCTTATGGCACGACCTCACCAACACCCGTGCCTCAGCCTTTCAGAGCCTGAATGCTACGCATATCCACAACCCGGTGATCAGATACTTTCATCGCATCATCTGCAACACCATTTTTGCAAGAGAGAGCAACCATAAGCTCAACTCCAAGGAGCTTTTATTCTTGCACTGCGCCTTAAATGACGAGCGCATCAATGATGCCCCATTCATGCTATCCCATATCCAGTCCATTGCGCAAAGAGGCGCAACCCCCTTCTACATAGGCGGCATTGTCACTACCCTCGCCATTCAGCTGGAGCTTGGTGACTTGGTCATCAATTTGCCTCGCAGAGCCGCAGAGTTCCTAACGAAAAATTATTGCAGGTCCGCCCACTTGATTGCTCAGAGAGAGGATGGCAGGTTTAGCCCTATTATCCAAGGCACTGTTTATCACCACATCATCTTGCCGTGCCGTGACCGCATTGATCCGTCCAACCGAGCCAACTGGCTATTTGCTTTACCAGATGTTGCCGGCCACACCCCCATTATTGACGAGCAGGCCGATCCACCAGTGGACGAGATGCAAGACACCATGGATGCAGCTGAGCCTGTCCAGGACATTCCTGAGTCATCCACCCGACAGCCTCCTGCACAGGAATTCACACTTGAGGACGTCCTCCGTGCGATTCATTAGCAGAACCAGATGAATGTCGCACTGGAGCGAAGGCAAAAGGAGCAACATGATGCATTACTCCTAGCTGTTGCCACCAACCAGAGGACTACTGATGAGAAGCTCGGAGAGATCTTTAGCGAGCTAGAGGCTTTGAGCATTGATATCACTGCTATCATCGGTACCAGTTCTGATCCTGAAGCGACTCCGACCAGATGCTCCCGCACCAGAAGCCGAGGCCGTGGTCATCAGCAGCCTTAGTTTTAGTTTTTGTTTATATTTTTCCATTTCAGTTGTTTGTATTGTACTTTAACCGCTATTATATCACAACATTGAGGACAATGTCTGATATAGTGTGGGAGAGGTACCTTTCATTTTCCGCATTTTCCCTTTCCGCACTTTCCTTTCCGTTGTAATTCCTTTTCGTATTTTAATGAAACAGAGCAATATTTATGCTATTTTCTTTAGTTTCGAACTTTCCCCGTTTATTTAGCCATACCGAAAAAAAAAATCTTTAATTTATTCTTCGCATTACCCGACTTACCTACGAAATCATAGTTAGGAAGCTGAGAACGATTCAACAAGACCGATACAGTCTTGACACCTTAGACTTCCCACTTAAGCATTCCGTTCCGATAATTGTTACGACTACACCTTAAGTTTCAGTTCAAAAGTAACCCCTAGTAGTTTATACTAGCAGTCAGCACCGTCTGAACACAAACCACGTGGGGAGCCGATGGATATAAGTGTTTGATGCCTAATCTATAATGATCCTTCATATCTCGATGCAAATGAAAAGAAATTGCACCAAAGTACACGGTCACATATAAGAAACGAGAAATATGAGAAGGAGTCCATTGCGGGTTGGTTCAGAGGTACTGGTTCTGAACTTGGTAGGGCGTGCTACGGCTCGATCCCCCACAACCTCCAAATCGGATAATGTATGTAGGGTTACCACATTCGTGTACCAGACCCCGTGCTTATAAAGGATCAAAGTCGCTAACCGGTTACTCCACTACGTGCGTGCTAAGGCAAAGGGCTTAATGTGATTGCGCTAGAATGAAACCGGGCGAAATAAGATCGAAAGATTCTAGGTGGAATCGTAAAGCAATTACCGAATGTTTCGTTTAACGGGAAGTCGACGATTTAGCTTGTTGCTTGTGTCATTAATGTATCGTTAATGTTTTATTCTAGTACCGGTCTATCTGACAAAACGATCCTTCGTACGGTTTGTTATGTGTGTGCGTCGATGAAAACTTGTCCGACAATTTTCAACCTACTATTTGCTTGAGGACAAGCAAAGGTTTAAGTTTGGGGAAGTTTGATAACGAGAAAAAGTATCGTTTATATTGCTATGTTTCAATGCCGTTTTATCGCATATCTGTCGTTTTAACACCCGATTCCTCGAGTTTTCTTTGCCATTTTGCAGGTACATCATATACAGAGCTAAATCATGAGCTACAAGTGAAATGAGCAAAAACAACCATTAAAAGATGAAGAAAGGAGGAATTCTGCATAATCTGCATTTTTTGTAACAGTCACGATCGTCACCTAGGAGTCACGACCGTGACACGCTAAAAGGAGCAGTCACGGTCGTCACAAGTCCCTCACGACCGTGACGCGCATCAAACACGGAAGACGAACGTGACACCCTTGTCACGAACGTGACAAGGGGAAATTAGGGTATTATGCTGAGACTTGGTCATGAACGTGTACGCTACGTGAAGTCAACATGCCTATGTTCCCGCAGACCAAGTATTCCAACGTTTCCCTGGATTCTCTCAACACCTACGAGGCCCATGCACCAATTCCAACTGCCAAGCCCAAATAGCTTTCTATAAATAGATTAGCTTCAATGAACAATTTACAGAGTTTTGATTTTAATTTTCTTGCGGAAGCTCTGCCATTTTTATTTGCACCCTTTATTTTTCCAGCATTAATTTTCTTGCTTTAATTTTCTGTATCCCAACCAACCATATAACAATTTCCAACATTAGGAAATTGTTATAATTTAATTTGTTTCAAAATCTTCAGAATTCTTTAGAATTTATATTTTTCCAATTCCGGTCCGTACTCCGAGTTTCCAGGCTGTGGAAGAAGGAGTCTAACATTTTGATTGTATTCAGGTTTTTATTTAAATTGCATTTATATTTAATGTTAAGTATTTATTTTTCTGTTATGCATATTTTATTTTGTGTTTTTCTGCCTCTGTCTGGTTCAACAATAATGAGTAGCTAAACACCTTAGGGCGGTATGTAATTAAAAATCAACTAAATCGATAAAATCAATTCTAGGCTTAAAATAATTAAGAGCTTAATATTCTGGCTGAGACTTTTTATTATAAAATCAACCTTTTTGTTATGAGAGTAAGGAAAGTGTAATAGGTTAGGTCAAGACCACGAGAGTGTGAGATTTTAACCAGATAGCTAAAGTTAGGCATTTAATTTAAACACAGCGAGAGCGCTTTAAAATGAATTAGAATTACCAAGTTTCCAAAAATTATTTCTAAACACTTATGGGCTAGCGAGAGCAGGCATAGGGCTTTAGGGGTAAGATCTGAGATAAGACCACGAGAGTGTGAGTTAAAGATATTTAAACTGGTAACCTCTACAGAATAAATTAAGTGAACCATCTTTATAAGCCTAGGTTAGATTGACCCGCCTAAGTTATCATAATTACATACCGACCGCTTAGTATTATTCCATTAAACTTAAATTTAATTCCCGCCTTTAATCTTTAAAAACAACCAAAAAAAATCGTGACAACCATTCACCTTAGCTAAACTAGTAAATCTTCCAGCACTAAGTAATCATAAAGTCCTTGTGGATCGATAATCTTAAATATTACTTCGATATGCTGTGCACTTGCAGTTAAGATACCGCTAGACACATAATCAGATACGTCTTTAGCCCATCACTCTAGACACGAATTCACAGCCTCCAAGCATAAGATCAACTTCAAACTTTTCAAGAAAAAACTCATATTCGGATTTTTGGCCAGAGACACTTTCAAGGCAATTTAAATGTTGCTTTAGCTTCCTTGAGACTCACTGATCATGTTTCGATCATCAACAACACATAAATCATCACCATTTGCATAAACCGAATCCATGTTCATGCTCATCTTATGATTTTTCATTTTTACATATTCACTCATGATAAATCGTATTTGACTGATGTTTTGTGTTTGTTATGATACAAGGAATGTTTCTGGATGATTTAATTTGAATTTCGACGCAGGATTAAAGATTCACCATTGTTAGGGTTTAAGGTAGCCGTTTAGGGTTTCTCAATTGAACTAATATAAATGAATTTTAAGAACGTCAATGAATTGTGTATGATGTAAGGATCATGTCTATGTGATCAATTTATTCAAAAGTGGCATTTAGCCAGAGTTGAAGGAGGTAGAAAGGGTCAGTAAACATCATGGCACCATAGGTGCTTCTTGGGTTCCTCATTTGAGTCACTCCTTCACTAAGAGACTTATAGAGACTGTCCAAAATAAGTTCACTCAATCAAATCCCTTTGTTGTTATGGAGTTGGTTTTCCAAGGGCAGATATTTCTTCGCCACCTATAAGGACTTGGTGTAGAAGACATATCTGGATAGCCAGAGAGTAAGGAAAACAATGTGTTCCTGATCAGAAACTTCCTCATCATTTGGTTTTGAATGATAGTTGATGAAAGGGGTATATGTTAGCTTTGAATCGTTGAAGCCAATAGTATCCTCAGTGTCAATGGTAGGATCATATGTGTGACCATCAGGTCAAAGCCTTGTAATAGCGGCTATGTCAAAGAGAGTGGGAGTAATCATCCCACAAGGAAAATAAAAGGTATAATGGGTACAATCCCAGAAATATAGTGAAGCCGCCAAAAGACTTACGCAATAGGGAATATGAGTCTTCGACAACATCAATAGATCATAAATCCCTATAGTTTTCCAGTGGCCAGCTTTAGTTTTTCCCAATTTGGCCAGCCAAATATCAAATTTGCTAAACTGGCTTGTAACCCTAACCAACCTCGTACCATCATAAATGTACTTCACGTTCAGTTGAGTGAGAGCAGGAGGATTAGACAATGAGTCATCAGATTTGGGGATATGTTTATGCCCTAGAGGTTGGGTTTTGCGGTAGCAAGGGAAAAACTCTTTCAGCTTCTTATATGTGTTCTTAACTGTAGCTAAATAACCGGATAAAGAAATAGGTCAGTCATTAACATTAAAGGGGATCATTACCTGAGACTGATACAACCTCCTGGTTTCAACGTCTCTGGGTTTCGGTGCAAACTGAGGATTCTTGATGGTTTTAGGATCAGTGATTTTGTTGAAGGGAGGAATAGTTTGTTCAAAGTTGAAAGCTTTCACTTTCTGGGCTTTCTTCTGAGAAGTAGTAGCTTTGGAAGACGCCATCGATAGAAATAAAATTTGAGTTTAGGGTTCTTGGAAGAAAGTAGTAAGACTTTAGCAAGAAAAAGACGAATGTATGCAAGAGTTTGGAAATGTTTTCTTGTTATGATGAAGTCCATATTTATAGGAAGAAGAGACGGGAGGCTATGAAGTCTAGCCACTTAATGTAAAGTGATGTGTTGGGGCGCATGGCACTTGGGATCTGATGAGTTGAGGGAGCAGTTAATGGAAAAGACGTTAGCGCATTGTTTGAAGGAGAAACTCATGATCAGAAAGCCGTAGAAACTGTTGAGGAGACTTTTGGGATTTTTGTCATTATGACATGACATCATGCACGTGGGTGGAGAATCACAACAGTTTTAGAGCGTGGGTTTGGTAGTTCCAACCATACTTTTGTCTGACCTAAGTTGGCGTCGAAAAAAATGAATATAAAAAAATGATCTTTTCATCAAGTTGGTCGAAAAGAACATTTTTTGGGGGCAATTTGTTATCCCTGAATTTCGACACTAGCAATTAATGAGGTCATTTGACTTACTAAAGAGTTTTCTCATTATGAGCTAAAAGTAAGGTTTTCGACCTTACTCATTAAAAGGATGAGAGTCGAAGGAACCTACTTACCAATTTGGTACTTAGAGAAATTCTAAGTTTTAAGAGCTTCTAAGTGTTAGGATGATTCGACCATGTTGAGTTTCGACGAAAATGGTAGTTACGTGAGTTTAACACGTTCAAGTTTGGAGGGAAGTTATGTAATTTTCAATTCAAATACAAAGACAAGTGGCGCAAGATCAAGCTTCTTCAACCCAATAGTGGTACAAGTGTCATCATCTTAGGATAATTTTAGGAATAACCGTCGAAAACGGTTACTTTGTAATGTATATAAATAACTTAGTTTAGTGTTAGAATAAGTGTGTGGAAATCATATGTATTAGTAACTCTGTATACTCAAAGTATCCGCGTATAGAGAAAAGAGTGCA
Source organism: Lathyrus aphaca (assembly GCA_963966055.1). Classification (NCBI taxonomy): domain Eukaryota; kingdom Viridiplantae; phylum Streptophyta; class Magnoliopsida; order Fabales; family Fabaceae; genus Lathyrus; species Lathyrus aphaca. The sequence goes on along the minus strand of OZ014519.1, from coordinate 30,367,900 downwards.
GTGAGAATGTATGTGATTGAAACACCACCAAATTTATCTTCAATGTCAAATTTATGTTTGAAGTCATTTATCTCTTACAAGCCTTTATTTTAAAGCATTTATATTTCAAAGTCATTTACCTTTTCAAGCACTTTTACTGCATTTCCTTTACAATTATCGCCTTTACTTTTCCAAGCACTTTAACATTTTGCCTTGCATTTATTTTCTCTTTACATTTTCAGCCATTTACGTTTCCAAGCCTTGCCCTTTCTTTTACTTAATTTTGAAAGTTCTTGCTTTACTTTCTTTCTTTTATCTTTAAACACCTTCTGAATCCTGTTGAAGAATTCAAGACCCTTTTTCCCAAAAATATTATAAACCAAATCAACCTTTTTAGCACATGTCCTAGGATCAATCTGGTCGATTCTGCGAGTAACTGAGGGTATTTTGGTATCTTCCGAGGACCAACGGTTGCTTACCAATTTTGGGGGTAAACAAGCATGTACTCTCTTTGTGGACAAGTTTGGTACGTATGTGGATGCTCGATATATGTGCCTCTTCAGTGATCTGGAGGCACACAACTGGGCTTGGGGTTGTGAAACCCTGACTCAGTTGTATCATGCGCTGAGGGAGGCGACCCAATTTGATACGAAACAGTTAGCTTGATATCTTAGTTTGTTATAGGTATATCTTAATTCATTTTCTAACTTATTTTTTGTTATATTTTTTTTAATATTATTAATTCTAATTTACTTTTTATTGTGATCTCAGTGTCATACCCTAAATTTTGACCAGACGTTTTAGCATTTTTCATTCATCTGACACATTTTTATCATAGTATCGAAAATTAATCATAAGTCAGTCATTTTTGCATAATCATTTCATTGATCATTAATCATGCATTTTTAATCGATTTTTATCATTCCATACCATTTCTTGATTTTTATGATTTCTATTTGGATAATTATTTTAGTTTATTTAGATCTAATATTAGTTTAATTTTGATTTTAATTTATATTTTAATTAAATTTAGTTTAATTTTAATTTCAATTTATTTAGTTTATCTTTGATTTAGTTTAACTTCAATTTATTTAATTTAATATAATTTCTCTTTTTAATAACCATTTCACTTTCTTTTTATTATTATTATTATTAGTTTTATTATTATTATCATATATTTTTTATTAGTTATATTATTATTATTATCCTTTATTATTATTATTATTATTATTAATTTTATTAATATTATTTATTATTATTGTTACTGCTACTTTTCTTTTGTTTGTCTTCATGTCCAAAAAAGGAAAAATGGCAAGTGGAGTCCATTACAATGTAGTACAAACACTTCACATGGATTGCCAACTTGGACTTATCAATGACCATCATTCTCACACTTCACATGAACTGTCAACCTGGACTTATCAATGGTCAAGTATCATTCGTACACTTTGATAACGAGAAAACGCATCGATTATATCGCTAGATTTCATTGACGTTTTATCGCATATTCACCGTTTTAACACTCGATTTCTCGAGTTTTTCTTACCATTTTGCAGGTACATCATTATATGGAGCTAAATCATGAATTAAGAGAAAAAGGAACAAAAGAAACCATAAAAAGATGAAGAAATGAAGAAGCCTGCAAAAGACTGCATAATTTGTTGCAGTCACGGTCGTCACGACCGTGACACCCCAAAAGAAGGCCTCACGATCGTCACAACATTGTCACGACCGTGACACTTAAAAACCACAAGTTACGAGCGTGAAGACCTTGTCACGACCGTGACAAGGGTAAAAGTAGGTTATTTGACCAGACTTGGTCACAGGACGTGCGTGTGAAGCTGCTACTTTCCAGATTGACCTGCATGCCACGTACCTAGAATTTCTCAACTTCTCCTACATTCCCTCCACCAATTCAGCAAAGGCCCAATGCAACAAAGTCCAAATTTCAGCCCATTAAGGATTCTATAAATAGCATTAGTTTTATGAAGAAGACACATAGCATTTTTTATTCGAATTTCTGCGGAAGCTCTGCCGAATTGTTTTACGACCCTTTTTCTATTTCTGCATTATTTTCAGCTTTTCTTATTGTATCCAAACCAAACATATAACAATTTCCATCATCAGGAAATTGTTATACATTTATTTGTTTCTAAACCTTCAGCATTCGTTTATTTTCGATTTCCGCCAACTCCGAGCTTTCCGGTCTGTGGAAGAAGGAGTCTGCTTTAATATTTGTTAACCAGGTTTTTTTTTATAATATTGCAATCTTAATATTTATAATGTTTATTTATTTTTCTGCCATGCGTATTTTATTATTTAAGTTTCTGTCTCTGTCTGGTTCAACATCAATGAGTAGCTAATTATCTTAGGGCGGTATGTAATTAAAACAAGCTTAATCGGTAAAATTTAATCATAGGCTTAAAATAATTAATAACTTAACATTCTGGCTGATACTTTTTAATTAAAATTGACCTTTTTGTTACGAGAGTAAGAAAAGAGTATTAGGTTAGGTCAAGACCACGAGAGTGTGAGATTTTAACCAGATAGCTAAAGTTAGGCATTTAAATTAAACACAGCGAGAGCGCTTTAAAATAAATTAGAATTACTTAGTTTCCAAAAATTATCTCTAAACACTTATGGGCTAGCGAGAGCAGGCATAGGGCTTTAGGGGTAAGATCCGAGATAAGACCACGAGAGTGTGAGTTGAGGGTATTTAAACTGGTAACCTCTACCGAATAGATTAAGTAAACATCTTTATAAGCCTAGGTTAGATTGACCCACCTAAGTTAGTATAATTACATACCGACCGCCTTAGTATCATTTTATTAAAACTTAAATTTAATTCCGCCTTTAATATCTTAAAATCAACAAAAAATCGTGACAACCATTCACCTTAGCTAAACTAGAAGTTCATCTAGCACTAAGTAACCATAGAATCCCTGTGGATCGATAATCTTAAATATTACTTCGATAGGCTGTGCACTTGCAGTTAAGATACCGCTAGACACATAATTAGACACGTTTTTAGCCCATCACACTTCACATGGATTGCCAACTTGGACTTATGAATGACCAAGAATCATTCTCATAAAGTCACATGGATTGCTACATCAACACTCCTACCTCATTCACACTATAAATAAGATCTTTCTTTCTCTCATTTTAGACTAACAAGATCACACTTAAATTCTCAAAATCTAACACATTCATTACATATTTTTAAAAATCAATTTTTTTTACTTACACAATATCCATAAACATTCATCATTTAGACTAAGACTATATACAAATAGATGAAAATGATGTGGGATCTTGGGGTCAAAATTTAGGGTATGACACCCTTAAAGTACCATTTTTTTTAATGACTGGTACAATATTAGCAATCTATGGCCGTACAAATTAATTTACATATGAGAAGCCTTTTGACCTTTTTTTTAATCTTTGAGAGAACTTCAGGTGCAAAGCGCCTTGGGTCTGCTTGATGGGCTTCTTACCAGGTTTTATTCGCATCTTTAGTTCGAGCAGGTCTCTGCTTAAACCAGACATTTCGTCATAATCCCAAGGGAAACAGTCTTTGAATTCCTTCAGCAAGTGGATTACTCCGACTTTGATTTATGGACTGGTTTTGGCGCTGATGTATGTCAACCTTCTTACTTCCCCCTTTCCAATTCGATTTCTTCAAGTGGATCTTGCACCAACTTTTTTATATTGTTTGCAAGCGGACCATTTTCAAAACCCAAAGGCTCGTCATCATAGATGGCGTCGAGCCTCTGGCCTTGCACTTCATCCTGAACCTTATCAGGAGGTTCTGGATCGAAGTCCTTGCCAGGAACTTCTAGGTGTGCTTCATATTTTTTGGATTCGACAACTATGTACCTTACCTCAGTCTCCAAGGCCACTTTCAATTTAGTTTCAGCAATGTAAGCCAAAATCCTTTCCAGCATCTGGGACTCAGACATCGTCACCAAATTCGCTTACCTAACTAGTTGGTTGGATCTATTCAGTTCCTTCATATCCCAAGTCTTCTTCACCTACAAGTTCTATATCCCATTGGAATTCATAGTTTAGATGTAGGTAGAGGGAATACAATGCATTATCAGTGGGTGTGAAGTCGAATCCCGCTGGATTGCAAGGTGCTATATGGGCCAGGTTGTTGTCGAAGTTCCTCTTATTGACCTGTTTGCCTTTGTCCATGTAGTAACTCTAGTTCGCATCTATGTTCTCCATAATCCCATTGTTGCGCCAAGTTGTGTTCCTTTTGTGAATTGAAGAATGAACTGCACATATACCATGTATCTACTCTCGACCAAGCAGCATATTACAATTGGCTTTCGACACTATCACCATAAACATTGTTCGCCATGTTATAGTGCCAATTGAGAGGTCTATTTCTATCACCCCATTGTTTTTCCAACATTCCCCCCATAGTTCGACAAAACCATGTTATGGGGTTTTGTATTTGTATCATCTTTCCCAATCGTCTTTAGCATGTAGTGCGACATAAGGTTAAATGTCGCCCCGCCTTCGACTATGATCTTATTCACTCCCATGTTTCCTACTTTACCTCTAATAAATAGAGGCTTTAAGTGACGTTTGATTGGTTTATATGGCCTTTCAAAAAAAGTGTTTTGTTCTTCGACACATCCATTATTCATTATATAATAACAAACATGCTTGTGTCTAGCCATCTCTATCTCAGTCGAATCCTATGGCTCATCTACTTCCATAACTAGATCATATTCTCTGGGAAATACATACACCACATTGCTCGTGATGTCCAAATAGGGTTCCGAATCTGAATCGAAGTCATATGTCATCATGTCTTCTTCGTGATCAGACTTATCTGCAGATGCTTCCTTATGAGGGGAAAACAATTTCCTTTCGACAAGCTTTCTTTCTGCAAGTTTTCTTTCTTCCTTCTTCTCCTGCTTCATTGGTGTAAGAACAAGATGAGTTCTACATCTGGCCTTGAGTTTTGATGGTAACTGCACATGTTATCTATGAGAACAATTATGTACTTTATGGCCTCCATTATTATTTCGTGGATTTTGAGGATTTGAATTACCTGGCTGAGTTTGATTCGCCTTTCTCCTCAAGAATATTCTCCTTGTTATTTCTTTGTTGGTTGTGGCTACTTTACCCATTCTCAATAACATATAACAAAGTTAAAAGAGAGATAGTAAAATCAAGAACTTTATAAAAAAATTCAAAACAAAAAATTGTTTTTAAAAAACACTAGTATTGTCCCACTGGGTGTGCCAATTTTTTTTCGTGAAAATGGGTAAACTAGCACTAGTCTAACAAAATTAAAATGCTTTAGTTACTCACATGATCTATTAGATTGATCCTATGACATGTGCTTGCATTTTAAATTAAGTCTCGAAAATATGAACACTTCGACAATATTCATGTTTGAAGGATGTTTATTTGAAAGGTTTAAAGGGATAAATTTGCAGAATGTAAATGAACATGAAATAAAGATGATTTGAAAATAACTTGCAGTATAAGATAAATTCTGGAAAAATATGAATAAACTTCAATTGAAATATTAAAATGATGTTATTCAAATGTACATTCTCAACAACACTTGTTTCTCACATGCTAGATACTTTAAGTAATTTTGAGTACTTGTACACAATTGAACACACATGGAAATCCTAACACTAAGATTCCTATATATACTAATTCAAAATACTCGTCTCTAATGACTTTTCTTCTAAACTATGCACGACGCACTCAACATGTTTTCCACTCATCACAATGTTCCACGTGTCATTCCTTGAAACTGGATAAGGACAAAATTCAGTTATCCTTCAAATTCAAATATCTCCGTCGAACGTAACCTTAACGCTACCTTTGTTGAAGATAACTAAAAAACTTAGAAATATTTCCAAGTCCCATCCAACAATCCCTCTAACACACAAATCACTTCGACTAGACTTTTCAAACAATGATTTTTGTCGAACTTCAAAACATCTTCAAAGATATTTTCTCCCCTTTAACTCATTACATTAATTCAAGTTTAGGGTCGAAACTTCCAGCTAACAGTGCCTCACCCATAATAGATCGATAGGAACAACAATGAATGTGGTTGTGAAGGAGAAAACACTAGGTTCACAAAAAAAAACTTTCGCACATCTCTAGCATCAATGGCTAAAATCAATCTTTCACATCTAATTAAACAATGTATGATGGGTGACTCAATCTGTAACAAAATCAATCAGTGGGAATATATCAATGATGCGAAGGATTGCAAATTCAACCTCCATGAAACCAAAGGAGAACAAACACTCACAACTAAAGATATCAATGAGAAATTGAACTCTCTAATGAAATCATTCTCACCTTGGCAATTAACAACGCTTGGAAGGGGATATGTTGGAATTAGGTTTGCAAATGAAGAAGACACAAAGCTCGCCTATTTATTGGGTTCATAGAATATGAGATTGGGAATTACCCTATTTTCCCAATGGGAACCATATTTTAACACGAATTTATTGAAACAAACTCATGCTCAGACACGAGCTAGGCTAATGAACCTGCCATAACAATACTGGAGATACAAGGCACTTTGCGAAATTGCGAGATTGGGCACGTCGATCTTAACTAACTAGGCTACAAGACAAAGGTACTTTGGTCTTTATGCACAAATTCTAGTTGATATAGATCTTTCTACCAGGTTATTCAAGGAAATATTAGTAGAGCGTGAAGGTTTCACATTCTATGTAGTGGTTATTTATAAGAGAATGCCATATTTTTGTAAAACATTGTACCATGATTGAGCATATAAATTGACATAATAAATTATATTATGGTAATTGTTATTAAACACAAAGTATAGATGAATTATTTGATTGAGTTTTATGTCTGAAAAGACTATGATGACAATTCAGTTAAGTCTAATGAGAGGTCTATGTCCCCCGTCGTTTAGTTATTTAAGCGATACCTCATTAGACAATTATCATACTCTAGAAATCCTATACAACAATGATGATAATAATCATCTCATACCCGCTCTTCTCGATGATAGTTTCTCCAATCATTAAAGATACACCATTCATATTATTATTGATTATTCTATAATATAATAATATGCTATAATATGTATCTATTTTGACTCTGACATCAATCAGATAATTTAAATTAAAATTAAATTGACAATCAATAGATACAAATTATAGAATATTATAATCTTAGAATACAATTAAGAACGACAGTGTGTAACTCGTAGGATTGGAGAAACTACCGTCGAGAATAGTGAGTATGAGAAGATTATTATCCTCATTGTCGTCTAGGATTTCCAATATAAGTTAATCTTCTAATGGAACAACATTTAAATAACAAAACGATTGCGACAAGAATCTCTCAGTGTGTTTAAATAAATGGTTGTCACACCCCAAATTTTACCCCTAACTTTCCATTCATACCATCATTAGTATACCATGATGCATTTTAGTCACCTTACATTCTTGCAACAAGTTTTATTTTTATTTTGTTGTCGAGTTTTTATTTATGAGTTTAATGCTATTTTATTTCTTTTTTAAGTTTTATATTTTATATTTATTTTCTATTCTCTATTTTTAACTTATATTTCATTTTCAAGTTTTTTTTTAAATTTTTTTTTTCAATTCCTATTTCTAAATTTCAATAATTTTTTATCATAGGTTTAAATCCAATTCCAATTTCAAATTCAAAATTTATTTTTAAGTTCTAAATTTCTATTTCATTTTTTTAGTTTACAATTTCTATTCCAAGTTTCATTTCCAAATTGCCAACCCTTCCATAATTCTACTTTATCCCAAATTTAAATTTCAAAAATTATAATCCCAAGTGTTAATTCCATGTCAAAATCTCATTCAAAGTCTAATTTTCTTTCCCATTTTCAATTCTCACGTATGTATCCAATTTCCAACTTTAAATTCGCATCCATGTTTCAACCTTATTTTCAAGTCAAGTTTCATTCTTTTTTTTCTCTCAATTATCATGCATTTTTTTTCCAATCCATTATCAATTCCAAATTTTGTGTTAACTTAAGATTAATAGTCAAGATCATTTGTTCATTTTCAATACAAGGTAATGCTCAAGGTTACAAATACAAGTTTTTCTTCCATACAATCAAGCGCCCATAATTTGCCTACAAGCATTGGCTTTGTTCCAAGTTCTTTGTTCATGAGCAAATTGCAAGGCCTATTTTACATTAAGATTTTCATTCCAACTCAAGAGTTTCTTTCAATTCAAGAGGTGCATTAAAGACATATCATGTCCATTTACAAAATAGTGACCTATATAAAATATCAAAAGAAAGAAGTACATCATTTTGTTACAACATAAGGTTGCAAGCCTAGGCATAAAGAAGGCCAATTTAATCATGAACTAATTCCAAATGCGAGCCATGCCAAACTTCATATAAGGTCTTCATTCCTCTTGTTAGGCCACCTTTCCAATTCTTTGTTTCCTCCATCCTTATTAGGTTCTCATGCACAAAAAAACATTAGAACAAGTTTAGCATTCATTCAAGTTTAACATAATCATATTTAAGCATACATAGTCATAAGCATCCACATCTAATTTCATTCAAATCTTTCAAAGTAGCAATCAAACATTCATTCACAAATTTTCAAACATTTATTCTAAGTTCAATCATTCACATATTCATTTATGCCGCATAAGCATTAATTTCCATCAAGCATAATCATATTTCACCTCATTTTGTTTCTTTATGCATACCATACATAATCATAAAACATTTTGCCACTTAGTGTTAATATAATAAAGAAATTCACAAAAAGCATAATTTCAAAAATATACAGCACAGTAACAGCAGGACTTTTCTTTTTTTTACACCTCACAAACAAACAAATTTTGTAGTCAAAGTGTAGTAGACCTGCTGCAATTTCTAGCCCTGCTTTGCCCTCACCCATCACTCTCAAACTCAGTTTTCCCCCCAAAATTTTCAGCCAAACTTAGCCAACAAGTTTTATAAGATTCAAACCTAAAAATCCGAAACTTCATCAAAAGCAAAAACAATACCAACAACCACAATTTTCACACCAAAACTACACCAAAACCACCAACCAAAAACACCAATTTCATATTAAAAAAAAACCAAGTCAGCAAAACCGTATACCAAAATTCTGAAACCAAACAACCCTTAGAACCTATCCACAAGTTCAATAAAAAAACCCAGCACAACTTCATACAAAAACAACAACCAAACACTTAAAACCCTACAAAAACCAGAGCTATACAAAAAACCGGCAACCACACAAACGACACAAAAAACAACAATCAACACATAAAAAACCTATCAAAAAGAACCTTAGCCACCATCGAAAAACCTTAGGCAACCAAAAATCAACAAACACAGAACAAAGAAGAATCCTAGCCGCATACAGACCTACAGAAAACTCTAAACAATATCAGCAACAAGCCATCAACAACATCACTAACCATCAGAAATAACCAAAATTCCTTAACACACAGAGCAACAATAACCATATACCCAGATTCATACAAACAAAAACCAAAAGAGAACTGCAAATGCGATCAGAACATGAAGAAAGGTTCAGAAGAAGGATTGGGAGAAAAGTTATGACCATCTGAGTCTTAGCAAACACAAAAAGTTGCAGAGAAATTCATTCATTATACACAGAAATTTCGCAAACCTGAGATGCTCTCTTGAAGCATTTTCTGCAGACTTTTCATCCCAAAACAACCGAGCTATGATCCGTCACTTCGAACCAAATTTTCTCTTCGTCTAACTTTTAATACAAGCCCTTCAGCAAACTTTTTCCTCAATCAAATCCATAAAATTTTCGTTCATTCATGAACCGCGACAACCCTTTTACGAATTCTTCTGAGCCTACAACAAATACCCAAGATCAAACAACAACAACGAGTAAAAGAATCACAAAGCAGAAACAGAAGAAGAAGAGAAAATAACAAAAAAATCAAAGAGAGTGACGAGAAAGAGAAGTTGAACATACGCACCTACAAGTCTTCGCCGAAGTCGCAATCGGATAAGCTCCAATCAGACTCACGCACCCCATCTTCTTCAACTTCAACAACACTCAATCACAAAGCCGCCACGGAAATCACACAAAACACAGAGAAGAGCTCGTGACTGAGACAAAAATAGTCGCCGGAGATTACCGTAGGACGAGCCCCAATCAGGTATATTCCGTCGTCCCTTTCACCTAGCTTTAGTAATACTTTAATCGCCCTGTTGATTCAGAACATTTCCCCCTTGCTGATTGTTTGCCTTGTGTAGTTTTTTGTTAGAGTGAGGGTTTCGATTGTGATAGGTTTTGTTTAAATTTTAGATGAAGATAACCTTGGATTTGGATTCAAGAGAGACTGGGAGGGGTGACGATTGAGAAAGATCGCGGTTGAGAGGATTGAGAGAGAGACATAACGCGTTGGTGTTGAGGGTGTTTTCGTTCCCAATTTTTTCCTTCCCTTTTCGGAACGCAAATTGTATTTGTGGCTGTAAAAACCCTAGGTTGCTTTTCCCCCTTTTGGACAGTCAACCGGGTCGGGTTCGGGTCGGCCCGTGACCCGGTCAATCTTTTCAATCCAGCGACCCACGCCCTTGTTGGGCCTGCTTCCGCCAAACCCCCTCCCCTTTTTTTTTGCTTCACTAAATTTATTTCTTTGTTTATTTATATATATAAGTTTAGTTTCTTTTAAATTTCTTTTCAAGTTTAAAAAAAAAAAAAAATTTCAAAAAATAATTCATGTTAATTGTTTATGTTAAATAATTTTATCTAATTAATTTATTAACTAACCTTTGGTAAATAGTTATGTTTAGATTAGTTTGTTTAATTTTGTGTGTGTTATATTTGTGAGGTGTATGCTCATTTTATTTTCTTGCTCATCATCTAGTCGCATAGTGATAATGTATGACTTGTATAACATGAATCTCGTTCTCGATTTTCTATCATAAACTGTTAAGCGAAACCATATTTCAAAATAACTTTATTTCAAAAAAATTAAATTAAGTTTCTTGGTCCAACGCCAAGTAAACATTTCTCGCCGACATTGACACACACGTAAGTCGGTCACTTATGTGATCGCCATCTGCACAACTTTTACGCGTATCTTAATTAATTTAACAAGGAACAGAGCTCCGGAGTCTAGCACTCCGCACGTTCTGAAACGAATCACAACAGGGCTAGCCCCACGCGTAATGTTTCGTTCACTCCTTCGTTGTTAATTACGTTAATTCTAAAACGTCTAAAAAATATATCCAACTTATTTTATAAATTTAAATACGAAAACAGAGCTCCGGAGTCTAGCACTCCGCACGTTCCAGAATGGACCGCTACTGGGCTAGCCCCACGCAACGTGGTCCATTCACCTTCCGTATTTCGAAATATCTTAATCATTTTATAAATTCAAATACGAAAGAATAGAGCTCCGGAGTCTAGCATTCCGCACGTTCTAGAATGAGTCGTTCCTGGACTAGCCCCACGCGACGCACTTCATTCGCTCTTTCATATCTTAAAACAACTTAAAACTCACCAATCAATTCAAATCACTTTCATAGTTAATTAGCGAAAGACGGAACTCCGGAGTCTAGCACTCCGCACGTTTTGGAATGCAATCACTCCTGGGCTAGCCCCACGCGACGTGGTTCATTCGCCCTTTCGTTTAAAATACCTTAACAAGAGTCAAACACTTTTCTCTAAAACGATCATTGTTTAAATCATTTTATCTCGTAAACAAGCTAGCGCTTCAGCCTCCTCCGCGAGTATAAGCCAACACTTAGCAGTAGAATGCGTTTTAAACAACTGTTCAATAAAAATCACAAACCGTAGTTGCACGAACTATGAAGCTCTGACTTTCCCATTGCACAAGGGAATATGTAGGCACGGAGATTTTAATCCTTCGCGAGCACAACAATAAAAAACTTTTAATCTTTTCTCCGACTTATTAATAAAATAACTTTAATTTCCTTAAGAACAAACATATTAATAACCATTTAGAAGACAAAGACTTAAGATCAAACATTTAATCGCATAATTAGCTAAGAGGTTCCCGTTGAGTACAACGGACGTGGGGGGTGCTAATACCTTCCCCTTGCGTAACCGACTCCCGAACTTAGAATTTGGTTTCGTAAACCATTTCTTATCCTATTTTAGGTTGTATCTATATCTCTCTTTTCTCTCGTAGAATAAATAAAATTAGGTGGCGGCTCTGTTGTTTGTTTTAGAATTGTATTTTTCGAGGTATGACAATGGTCTAACCCATCATGATTCATTCAGACAAAAAAACTCATTTAAATAATTTATTTAGAGTTATGTTATTCTTACACTGTCTTCTTCCTGCACCGTATTTACACCTTGCATAACAACAAAACATACTTTTAGTTGCATTGAAACCTAAGTAAAATAAATTAACAAAAAGTAAAATTAGTAATATTTTATGTATGTGTATGTTTAAAAAGTAGTATAAACATATCTTTTCCCATTTATTTATAATTAATGTTTAAAAACAATTGATCATTTTATAATTTATTAATAATTAAATATATCAATATTTGATTAATTAAATAGTTAATTTAAGGGGCCTCATATTTTTTTAATCGATATTAAATAATATATTTTTATATTTTGATTTAGGTAAAAATATAGTTTACTTATTTGAAACTATCGAAGTATTAAAGCAATATTTGAAATTATCGCAGTAGTAAAGCAACAGCTTGGAAGAATAAAGGGTGTATGTAGACCGTTGAAATCACATTTTTATTTTGTCTACTTTACAAAGATAATATATTATCTTTAGTTAAAAATTTAAAATAAGTATTATTATTTTTAATTAAATCATTAAAATTAAATGATCAAACCCTCTTTGGTTAATTCCGGACCGAAACCGTTCAGATTTTTTAATTCTTGGACTCAATATAAAGACTTTTTCAACTTTGTGAAGGATAAATGGTGTTCTATGTTGTTCAGTGGTTCACCTACGTTTGTCTTTAAATAGAAACTTGCAGCCTTGAAGATTTGTCTTAAGGATTGGAACAATAAGGTTTTTGGAAGACTTGATCTTAATACTGAGAACCAAGCGGATATCCTTAATGGGCTTGATACGAATTTAGCTAACGGTTACGATGATATTTCGGAAGAATCTCGTAGAGATAGGCTCAAAGCTCATGAGAAATTTTGGAGTGATCTTAGATTGAAAGATAGTATGATTTTTCAAAAATCAAGATCAAAGTGGTTGAAGGAGGGATACCTTAATACTCATTACTTCCACTCTGCCCTTAAACAAAGACATAGAATGAACACCATATCTGCTATCAATTTAGAAGGCAATCTCCTTGAGGACCCTGTGGTTATTAAGGAAGCAGTGTATGTGCACTTCAAGAACAAATACCAAATGGCGAATTCGGTTAGGCCTTGCATGGATCTTTCAGCGGTTCGGAAACTCAGTCCAGCTGATAAACTTATTCTTGATGCTGAGTTTACAAGATCAGAAATTAAGGCGGCTGTTTTTGATTGCGATTGTTCGAAATCACCCGGTCCCGATGGATTCTATTTTGGCTTCTTTAAATCTTGTTGGGATATAGTAGGTGAAGACTTCGTTAACTGTGTTCTTCATTTCTCAGTTACAGGGTATTTGCATAAGGTTTTTTCGTCCTCTTTCTTAGCCCTCATCCCTAAAGTCAGCAGCCCGTTAGTTTTCAAGGACTTTAGGCATATCTCTCTTGTTGGATGTGTGTCAAAAGTGGTGTCCAAACTCTTATCCAAAAGACTAGCCACTATCATTTCTTGTTTAATTTCGTCGTCGCAAACGACTTTTATTTCGGGTAGGAACCTCTTGGACGGAGTACTTCTTACCAACGAAATTATTGATTTGGCAAAAATAGATAAAAGGAAGTGCCTCCTCTTTAAGGTTGACTTCACCAAAGCCTATGATTGCGTGGATTGGAGTTTTCTTATTCAAGTTCTTACAACCATGAACTTTGGAACTAATTGGATCAAATGGATCAAAGGAGTAGTTTGTTCTAGTTTTATGTCGGTTTTAATTAATGGCAGCCTTTGAAGCAGGGAGACCCTTTAGCTCCATTTTTGTTCGTTTTGATTGCTGAAATATTGGCAGTCCTGATTCAAAAAGCGAAGACTCTTAATATGCTATCGGGGTTTCGTACATTTGAAGATTCTTCTATTGAGCTCCTCCAGTTCATTGACAACACGCTTTTATTTAACAATGACAATTATCCAGATTTATGGGCATTCAAATTCGTCTTACGTGGTTTCGAGTTGGTGTCGGGTTTAAAAATTAGTAGGCTTTGAAGATAGTTTTATGGATGCTGCTGAACCTTTCCTCCACTGTAAGGCAGGACCTCTCCCTTTTAATTTTCTTGGTTTAACTATTGGCGGGAATCATAGAAAAGAATTGTTTTGGAATCTGATTATCAGTTGCCTCAAGGGGAGGTTAAACATGTGGACGGCGAGACATCTTTCGATGGGAGGCCGAGTCACTTGAATTGATTAACTCTATGCTAACTAACATGCCTATCCATTTTTTGTCGTTTTATAAGGCACCTACGAAGATTGTGAAAGTCATTATATCAATCCAACGTCGGTTTCTTTGGTCAGGTTTAAAAGATGGCAACACAATAGCTTGGGTTAAGTGGAGTGACTTATGCAGGCCCAACGATCAAGGTGGATTGGGAATTAAACATATCAGTTTGTTTAATAAATCTCTTCTTTCCAAATGGTTGTGGAAATTCCTCAATAAAGGGACTAAAATTTGGAGATCTTTCATGGTCGGTAAGTACAGTATTTTGTGCAAGTGGGTCTTTGATTACGACATGGCCCCGTATCCATCTAAGACTTCTTTATGGTTAAAGGACTTGTTGAATATTAAGGTGTTTTCAACGGAGATCCTGTTTCATTCTTGCGTGAAACCAATTATGGGTAGCGGTGCAGGTGTCTCGTTTTGGAACTCTAATTGGTGCAGGGCTGTTTCGGCTAGAACGACATTTCCGCTTGTTTATGATGCAGCTGATAGTCACTCTGTTACAGTGGTAGACTTGGGGGTTTGGCTCCAAGGGCAATGGCTGTGGAATTTTGATCCATTACATGTCGACGTGAACATGCTGCCAGCAGGTATGCTTTAGTCTTTTGTTTCGTTCTATAGTAATTCTCAGTCGATTTCCTGCGGCGACGACTTGTGGCATTGGGTTGTGGATCCATCAGCCGGTTTCTCGGTAAACTCAGTTTACAAAATCATTAATTTTCAGCATCCTAATGCTCAATTTTTGGAAGAGGTTAGGTTGTTTCTTCTTGTTCTTTGGAAAACTAGTGTTCCATTGAAAATCAAGGTTTTTGGGCGGCGTCTTGCTTTGAACCGCTTACCGACTCGGGATAATTTAGGAGTTTGCAGAATTATAGTTAATGAAGAAGATAAGCTTTGTGTTTTTTGTAACCAAGAGGAAGAAATGGCATTTCATCTTTTCATCTCTTGCCCAAAAATCATTGTTCTTTGGGAGAAAACCTTTGTTTGGTTTGGTTTTAATCCGATACAAGGGGATTCGGTTAGTAAACACGCGCTTTTATGGTTTTTGGCAATGACGAATAAGGCTAAGGATGACACGAAATGTATTATTTGGTTGATCTCTGTTTGGGGAATTTGGAATATGCGAAACAAGATCATTTTCAATGAAGTCTCTTTCGACGTCAATGAGCTTTTCTTCCATATTGTGATCATTTCTTGGAGGTAGTTACAGATAGGCCGTATAAACGGTTCTTTATACGATTGGGTGAATCACCCGCTTGATTTTTTTTGTAGGATTAATTTTTGTTCCTTGTGTCGAATGAATTAGCTTTTAGTTTGATTTTTGTTTATAGGAGCTTTCTCTTTTCCTTGTTTTGCTAAGCTCTTGTATTGGATTGGAGAATTCATTTTTCTCTTTTTTCAATCAATATTGCTTATAAAAAAAAATTATTTAACTTATTTAAAAAAATATTTTTATTAGATTTAAATGAGTTTCTTAAAATCTACTTTAATCTTATCTAACTTATTTGAAAAAAGTATTTTTATTAAATTTAAATGATTTTTTGAAATCTAATTTAATCTTGTTTAACTTATTATTCATAAAGTTTTATAATATTTCTCACTAGCTTATCTCTCTTTCATATTATTATATTAACTCTTAATGAAAAAGATTAAACTAGCTTTGAGCCTGAAAAAGAAACCGATTGCAGATGCTACTTTGCCTACAGAAGGGAAGTTGATTAAACAGAATTTGAACCACGAGGTTTTCTATTACATGAAAAGTTGAATAAAAAACGTTAGTAATGATTTGATTCACTGTTGCTAAGTTTCACTTTTATTCATATCATAAGAATCATGAAACACGAGTTTTCAAGATTATTAATATAATACACCACTTCTTCTATATAAAATTTAAAAGCAGAATCTAAACACCAGCATAGATATTGATAAATATTACTAAATATATAATTATATATTTATAACAGCTTAATGAAATCAAAGACATGCATTAGGGCTTAGGCTAATAATCATGCATAAACTTGTTCAATCTCTCAGATATTCTTGCACTTTCATTGCCAAATTCTTCTTCTACCTAGAAATAATGCAAATAACAATATTAACTCTCTCTTCAATAAGAATTCTAATGGTTTCATTCAACAAAAACTGAAAAGCCAATCCAGTTATGAGAACAACTTCTAAGGTTAAACCTATTTGTTGGATCTCAATTTTTGGCCTTTGATTTTCTAGTAGTAGCAACTTCTTTTTTTCCTTCATCTTCTCCAAATTTATCTGTAACTTCTTTATGTAATTTGTTGCTTCTTCTAGCCGATCCGACATCGAAATAGGCTGCAACACATAAATTTAATCAGCAACTAAGTGAAGAAGGGAGTAAAGGAAAATAAAGAAGGAGAAGAAAGAAACCTTTGAGGTTTGATGAGGAAGAATTGAATAGAGTTTGTGGCAGAGAGTTTTCATTTCAATTCTTCTATTACTCTCAATGAATTTTCTTTCAATTCTTGATGAACTAGAGTTTTTCTCCATTACTTTTCGTGTATATAATATCTTGAAGTACTCATTATACTATTATAAAAGAAAAGAATGCTTCTTATAATGTTGGTTTGTCTTCTTTTGGAAAAAGCTATTATTAGATTAGATGCTACTGACCAAAGCTGTGTTGTAATTGAAATGGTGGGACATTATGTTTGGAGTCATATTGTTAGATGCTACTGACCAAAGTTGTGTTGTAATTGGAATAGTGGGACACTATGTTTGGAGTCATATGTGTTGTAATTGGAATGGTGGGGCACTATGTTTGGAGTCATATCGTTAGATGCTACTGACCAAAGCTGTGTTGTAATTGGAATGGTGGGGCACTATGTTTGGAGTCATATCGTTAGACGCTACTGACCAAAGCTGTGTTGTA
Source organism: Lathyrus aphaca (assembly GCA_963966055.1). Taxonomy (NCBI): domain Eukaryota; kingdom Viridiplantae; phylum Streptophyta; class Magnoliopsida; order Fabales; family Fabaceae; genus Lathyrus; species Lathyrus aphaca. The sequence goes on along the minus strand of OZ014519.1, from coordinate 30,350,490 downwards.
ATTGGAATGGTGGGGCACTATGTTTGGAGTCATATCGTTAGATGCTACTGACCAAAGCTGTGTTGTAATTGGAATGGTGGGGCACTATGTTTGGAGTCATATCGTTAGACGCTACTGACCAAAGCTGTGTTGTAATTGGAATGGTGGGGCACTATGTTTGGAGTCATATCGTTAGATGCTACTGACCAAAGCTGTGTTGTAATTGGAATGGTGGGGCACTATGTTTGGAGTCATATCGTTAGACGCTACTGACCAAAGCTGTGTTGTAATTGGAATGGTGGGGCACTATGTTTGGAGTCATATCGTTAGATGCTACTGACCAAAGCTGTGTTGTAATTGGAATGGTGGGGCACTATGTTTGGAGTCATATCGTTAGACGCTACTGACCAAAGCTGTGTTGTAATTGGAATGGTGGGGCACTATGTTTGGAGTCATATCGTTAGATGCTACTGACCAAAGCTGTGTTGTAATTGGAATGGTGGGGCACTATGTTTGGAGTCATATCGTTAGACGCTACTGACCAAAGCTGTGTTGTAATTGGAATGGTGGGGCACTATGTTTGGAGTCATATCGTTATAGGAACTTAGAATTTGTTAAAGAGAAAATTGATAATTCAAGTGATTTTGATAATTCAAGTGATGTAACCGGTTATCAAAGAGGAGTATCTGATTAGAGTTGGGCAAAATTCATTTCTGAGGTGAAAAATAAAAAGTTCATTGTTGACGTAATCGATTAATTAAAATTCATATTTTTTTCTCAATTATTCTTTCTCTCTCCCTCTCTCTCTCTAATTGGAATTCTCTCTCTCTCTCTCTCTCTCTCTCTCTCTCTCTCTCTCTCTCTCTCTCCATACTCATTTATCCTTTATTCACCAATATTGTGGTTCAAGTTCTAATATTTGACATTAAGAGCCTGGTTCTGATCCACAAACACCTAGTATGCACCATGAATTATGTCTCTAATGAAAGAATTCTTGAAAACCTATCCATCATTGATGCAGAGATTTATGACAAATGGTGCAAACAAATGAATGTGTTGTTTGGCTTCTATGATGTTCTTGAAGTGATCAAGATCGAGGTGCAACTGATGCATATCGAGCAACGCATAAAGAAGATAAGAAGAAAAATTTCAAGGCGTTGTTTTTGATCCATCAATGTGTGGATGATGACAACTTTGAGAAATATAGTGATTGTGAATCATCAAAGCATGCATGAAAAATCTTAGAGAAAACATACATAGAGGCTGATAAAATGAAGGTGGTGAGGTTACAAACTCACAAGCGTCAACTTGGATTGATACAAATGGAGGAAAATGAGACGATCAATGATTTCACAACAATAATCACTCGATTAGTGAATCAAGTGAAGGCAAGTGGAGAAACAGTCACGAAACATTATGTTGTTGTGAAAATCTAGCATTCTTTAACACTAAGGTTTGACAACGTTGTCGTAGTGATTGGGGAATCGAAGGATCTTCCGACGATGGACAAAGATGAATTACAAAGCACTATTGAGGCTCATGAGCGAATGATGAATGAGAGAAAGAGTGATAAGGAAAAAACAGAGATACTTTTCAATCTCGTTTCACGAGAATGACAAGAGATCAAAAGGAAAATGACCTATGAAGAGTAAAGAGAATTTTCAGAATTTTAGTGGAAGATAGTCCTTAAGTTTCAAGAATTCAATTTGTCAAAGGGGTGAGAGAATATGCAAAAAAAAAATGGTGGTCAAGGCAACTTTAGAGGTTAAAGGAAGATGATTGACAAAAGCAAAATGTAGTGTTTTAATTATCAATGGTTCAGTCATTTTGCAAAAGAGTGCAATGTGAACAAGAAGAAACCTCAAGGAGATGAAGCCAATGTTGCAAGACAAGAGTTTGATGAGGAAAACACTCTTGGTCATGATCAATGAAGGAGAATGCAGTGGCAACAGACTACTGGACAACAATAGCAGTAGTTTTGGAAATGCTGCAAATACATGCTGTAATCGGTTATGTAAAAACTATAACCATTTATATCAAGAAGAAATTTCATGATGAGTATGAAAGGTTTAGTTCAGTGCAACGAGGTATTTGGACTTTAGGTGTTCTACTCATATGGCAGGGAGGAAGGATTTGTTTGTTAAAATCAATTATGCCATGAAGAATAAAGTAAATTTTGTGGATAACACCACTCTAGCAGGTGACGGGATCAGTGATATTTTGATAATGAGAAGGGGTGATGAACATTCCTTACAATATTCACATAGAAAACCACAGGATGCACATTATGGATGCAAACAGGGGTTTGGTTCTAAAAGCTCATATAACTGCCAATACAACTTTCAAAGTTGAAATGAAATTATGGAGCACATATATCTTTCTACAACGGCGAGTCGAGAATAATGGATATGGAATTATCGTCTTGGAAATATCAATTTTCGAGATCTCACTCAATACATTGAAAAAGAGAGGAATGGTAACGGGGTTGTCGTTGATCAACATATTGGCTAAAATTTTGATGAATGTGTGCAAGCGAAGCAACATCAGGGTAAATTCATCAATGATGCAGGTTGTAGAACCAAGAATCACCTTGAGGAGGTGGATTCAGATGTGTGTGGACTGATGCAAGTTGACTCGATCAATGCCAATAAATATTTTGTCACATTCATCGATGATCATAATAGAAAGCTATGAACATACCTAATTAAGAGAAAATATGAGGTATTAAAAGTATTTAAGAAGTTCAACCATGGTCGAGAGGCAAAACAGTCGCAAGCTCAAAGTACTCAAAATGGATGGTGAATGCGAATATGTCTCAAAAGACTTTGAGAGGTTTTAAGATCAAGAAGGGATAGTACATGAGGTTGTACCACCTTAAACACCGCAATAAAATAACGTTGTCGAACGGAAGAATTCCTAGAGCCTTCTCTAAACTGGGATACACGTGCAAGGCCATTAAAGCACGAGCTATTAGAATACACCTTAAAAAAGGTTGTGTACGAGTTTGATGTCTAAGATAGAGTTCAAGAAAATTGTGTCACTCTTGTTGAATCAGAATCCTACTTGCTACACAAAGGTTCAAGTCGTAGACACCTTTGTTTATGCAGAATCTTAGAAACGTTTGACATTACTTCTAAAACACTTTTTTTTTTAAATTCAAGTGGGAGATTGTTAGAACAATATGTTAATATATATTCAAATATAGGGAGATGAATTTGAAAAAGTTCCTTAAGTCAAGTCTCACATTATGTGTTAGTTGAAAAAACTCCTTAGTCTCACATTGCTTAGGTGGAATATATTTCCTTCCTTACTTCATTATATAAGGAAATTCCTTGTTTCATTCCAAAATACACCAAAAACTTATTTTGAGTTTTTCCTTCTTTAATCTCATAACTATGAGTCTTTTAAAGTGTCGAAGTGCCAAATTCTCCCTCTTTCTATCTACTCGTTGAATTTTTCGAGTATTTTCTTGAATTCTCTTTAGAGAATTATGCTAATTTCTCGTCGTTTGAGTTGAGAAATTATCAAGTATAATTTTTGGATTCTCTTTAGAGGATTATTTGAATTTCTCTTTGTTTGAGAAATCATTTTTAGTGGTCAAATGACCATTATTGAATTCTATTCTTTTGGAGAATTATTAGAATTTCTCTTGGTTTGAGAGATTATTACAACTGGTCGTTATACCATATACTATGAGTGGTATTTATACTATATTGTAATGGTCTTTGTAGCATCAGAGGGCGTATTTCTAGACCGATTATCTACCAAACAAGTTCATACAATATAGAACTGAGCTATTTTATCCTAGAGGCAGTGCAGTAGTTCGACTGCTTTGTATAACTTTAGACAGTATCGCGAAACATCTTTAAAAGAGCGACCTAGTCCACGACTCGACCCGACAATTTTTTTGTGGTTAATTTTCAAAACTGTGAAACAACAGATATCATAAGGAGCATGAAACACGAGTTTCCCGATTTTTAATATTACATATATAAATCAAAACCTTTTAGTTGAGATATTTTCCACTTCTTCTATATAAAATTCAAAAGCAAAATCTAAATACCAGCATAGATATAGTAAATATTACAAAATACACACATTATAGAATTATATATTAAAGACATGCATTAAGCTAATAATCAAGCATAAACTTGTTCAATCTCTCGGATATTCTTGCAGTTTCATTGCCTATTTCTTCTTCTACCTAGAAACAATGCAAAATATAGATTTTAATAACTATAAATACTAAAGGAAATAAAATAAAATAATTTAGCAGTAACAATTTAGTATTATTATTTACCTGACAATGTATTGAATGGAAAATTGAATCTTCATTCACATTATAGCTAGCATTAACAATATCAACTCCCTCTTCATAAAGAATTCTAATGGCTTCATTGAACAAAAACTGAGAATCCAATCCAGTTATTAGAACAACCTCTAAGGTTAAACCTATCTGTTGGATCTCAATTTTTGGAGATTTTAACATCAAATTCTTGCTTCTTTTCATATTCACATTTGGCCTTTGATTTTCTAGTAGTTGCAACTTCTTCTTTTCCTTCATCTTCTCCAAATTTATCTGTAACTTCTTTATGTAATTTGTGACAGAATAAAACAAGTTCTGTTGTAACTTCTGTGTTGTATTAGAATATACTCTTGGTCTTTATATAGACTCACAAGCTTTAGCTATTCTAGGAAACTTAATAATTAGAAAATACTATTAATTTGCCCACTATCTCTTGGCCTTCCAATTACAACAGACTCTTAAACTCTCCATTAACTTAATAGTAAAAACTCATTAACTATAACATGAAAGTTTATTCAACAAAACTCCTCTGTAAACTTAAATGTTTCTTCTATCCATCATGCCTATCAATTTCTTGCCTTTGTCGAAGATTTCTTTTGATAGTGGTTTTGTGAAAATGTCTGCTGCTTGATCTTTACTTGCTACATGCTTCAATTCGACATTTCCTTCCTTCACGTGTTCTCGAATGAAGTGAAAGCGAACGTCAATGTGTTTGCTCCTTTCATGATTTACTGGATTCTTTGCTAACTCAATTGCTGACCTGTTGTCAACTTGTATCGTTGTTGTACCTTTCTGTTCTAGCTCCATTTTACTCATCAATCTTCTGAGCCATATTGCATGACACACACACCAGGATGCTGCTACATATTCTGCTTCACATGTCGAAAGTGTTACTATTGGCTGCTTTTTAGAAAGCCAAGTGAATGCAGTATTTCCCATGAAGAACACATATCCAGAAGTGCTTTTTCGATCGTCTATGTCTCCGCACCAATCACTGTCAGAGTAACCAACCAACTTGTATTTGTCTGAATTCGAGTAGAACATCCCAAGCGATATTGTTCCTTGGATGTACCTTAAAATTCGATTCAATGCCTTCCAATGTGTGTAAACTGGCTCCTCCATGAATCGACTTACAATACCTACACTTAATGAGAGATCTGGTCTTGTACATGTGAGATAGCGAATACTTCCTACCAAACTTCGATATTTGCCTGCTTCGACACGTTCTCCTCCATCAAATTTCGACAACTTTGTTCCTGGTTCCATTGGCGTCGAAGTCGGATTACAGCTTTCCATCTTATATCTTTTCAAGATTTCTTTTGCATATTTTTCTTGTGAGATGAAGATTCCTGTTTCGTCTTGTCGAACTTCCAGACCAAGAAAGAATCTCATCAGGCCTAAGTCTGTCATTTCAAATTCACGTGTCATTGTGCGTTTGAATTCTTCTATCATCTGATCATTACTTCCCAGAAAAATAAGATCATCGACATAAAGAGCAACAAGTAATACATCCCTTCCATTTTTCTTCACATAGAGGGCATGTTCGTACGGACATTGCTCGAACCCGTTCTCCTTGAAATATGTGTCGATACGTGTGTTCCATGCTCGCGGTGCTTGCTTCAGCCCATATAGCGCTTTCTTCAATTTCAGTACCTTCTTCTCTTCTCCAACTTTCATGTATCCTAGTGGTTGTTCAACATAGACTTCTTCTTCGAGTATTCCATTCAGAAAAGCTGTTTTGACATCCATTTGAAATATTGGCCATTTGAACTGAGCAGCTTGAGATATGAGTAGTCGAATTGTCTCCATTCTTGCGACCGGTGAAAATACTTCGTCATAATCAACTCCTGCTTTCTGTTTGTATCCCTTCGTAACAAGTCTCGCTTTGTATCGTTCTATTTCTCCTTGAGCGTTCATCTTTTTCTTGAATACCCACTTTACACCAATGGGTTGACTACCTTTTGGCAATTCAACTAGCTCCCAAGTGTTGTTGTGATTAATCGCCCCCATCTCTTCGTCCATGGCAGTTTTCCATTTCTTGTCTCGTACTGCTTCTTCAAAACTAATGTTTTCAGCGTCTGCTAAGAGACATACAAGGTGCACTTCACTTGTCGAATCATACAAATCTTGCAAACTTCGCATTCTAGGTTGTAGAGGTTCATCTTCGTTGTCAGAATCTTCAATGTTTGTAGAAATGTTTGGTGGTACAGCGACAGATGATTCTTCAACTTCGACAGTAGCTTCTGTCGAACTGTTCTAGTCCCACTTACTTGCTTCGTTTATTCGAACGTCTCTACTCACTATCACCTTCTTTCTTATGGGATCAAATAGCTTGTACCCTTTTGTTTTCTCATCATACCCAATGAGTATGTATTTCTTACTTTTGTCTTCAAGCTTCGTTCTTCTTTGATCTGGTACGTGTGCATAAGCCACACTTCCAAATACTTTGAGATGAGAAACTGTTGGCTTCTGTTCACTCCACGCTTCTTGTGGTGTTTTATCTTCTAACTTCAAATGTGGACATCGATTTTGAACGTAAATGGCACATTTTACAGCTTCTGCCCAAAATTCCTTTGGCATGTTCTTGCTTTTAAGCATTGAACGAACCATGTCAAGGACTGTTCGATTTTTCCTTTCAGCCACCCCATTTTGTTGGGGTGAGTATGATGCAGTTAGAAATCTCCTTATACCCTGCTCTTCACAATACTTCATAAAGGCTGTCGAAGTATATTCACCACCTCTATCTGATCGAACTGCTTTAATCTGTCTGTCGGTTTCCTTCTCTACCATTACTTTGAACCTTTTGAACACCTCGAATTCTTCAGACTTTTCTTTCAAGAAATAAACCTATGTCTTCCGTGAGTAATCGTCGATAAAGGAAATAAAGTATCTTTTGCTACTGAAAGATTCTGGCGTGATTGGCCCACATATGTCGGTGTGAATCAATTCAAGGATATGCTTAGCCTGATATTCTGCCTTCTTTTGAAATGAGGTTCTTGTTTGTTTGCTAAGTACACATTCTTCACAGAACTTTCCTTCATAATCCATATCTGGTAGTCCATGCACCATGTTCCTTTTCGCCAATCTCTTTAAGCCAGCGTGATGTAGATGACCAAAGCGTAGATGCCATAGTGACGCTTTGTCTTCGACATTTACTTGTAAACATTTTTCTCGAACGTTTATCAGATTCAGTTTGTACATTTGATTTCTCTCCATTTCGACACGAGCAATCAGATGTCCCAGCTTGTCCTTCAAATGCAGTATTCGTTCTTTCATAAGTAACCTTTTTCTGTAAGTTGTCCCAAACTCAAGATGTTGGTTTTGAGATTTGGTACATAATAAACATCTCGAATTGATCCAATCAACCCATCTTTCTGCAAGTAACAGATCGTTCCCTTGCCTTCGACCTTCACTTTCGATGCATCTCCGAAAGACACATTTCCATCTTCAATCTTTCTCATTTCTTTGAACAAGTGTTTGTGACCACACATATGGTTACTTGCTCCTGAGTCAAGATACCAAACATTGTCATTTGTGTTGATCTCATTTTGAGCCATCAAGAGAAAACCTTCATTTGCTTCAGCTTCCAAAGTTAGATTGGTTGTTTCTTCTACCTTCTTTTCGATTCGACAATCTTTTGCAAAATGTCCCACTTTATCACAGTTATGGCATTTGAATGAGTTGTAATCCTTCGCATAATGACCATACTTGCCACACTTGTAGCATTCAAAGTTTGAATGGTTCGACCTACCACCTCTTTGACCACGTCCTCTGCCACGCCAATTTTGTAGGATCGACTGTCCTCTCTCGAAATTGCTGCCTCTACCACTGTCACGTCCTCCACGACCACGTCCTCTTCCTCGAAATTTTTGAGAAAAGAGTACCTTTTCGTCTTTGATTTGCTCCTTGGTTTGATTTGCGTCCTCTACTCCTTCTTCCTTCTTTTTCATCTTTCGTTGTTCGTGTGCTTCGAGGGAACCAGCAAGGTCTTCGACTGAGAGTGTCGAAAGGTCCTTCGACTCTTCTATTGCACACACAATATTCTCAAATTTATCTGTTAAAGATCTCAAAATCTTTTCGACAACTCGTGCATCAGTTACTGTTTCGCCATTTCTGATGAGTTGGTTCACCACCTTTTGTACACGCGTGATGTAGTCAGATACATTTTCTAACTCCTTCATCTGCATCCTCTCCAATTCTCCACGAAGAGTTTGGAGTTGAACTTGCTTTACTCGATCTGCTCCTTTGAACACTTTCTCTAGCGTGTCCCATGCTTCTTTCGACGTAGTCGAACCGGCAATCTTTTCGAAGCCTGATTCATCAACAGCCCTAAACAGCATGTATAATGTCGTTTTATCCTTCGACCGCGTCTCTTTCAACGCCTTGTTTTGAGCTGCCGTATATCCCCCAATATCTGTTGGTTCTTAAAACCCATCTTTGGTCACCTCCCACGCGTCTAGAGATCCGAGAAGTGCTTTCATTTGGATACTCCGGTTTTCGTAATTTAACTTCGTTAGCCGTGGCAACGGCATTTGATTCATCATGTTTTCCATTAGCTCTGATGCCAATTTGACATAATAAAACAAGTTCTGTTGTAACTTCTGTGTTGTATTAGAATACACTCTTGGTCTTTATATAGACTCACAAGTTTTAGCTATTCTAGGAAACTTAATAATTAGAAAATACTATTAATTTGCCCATTATCTCTTGGCCTTCCAATTACAACAGACTCTTAAACTCTCCATTAACTTAATAGTAAAAACTCATTAACTATAACATGAAAGTTTATTCAACAATTTGTTACTTCTTCTACTCGATCCGACATCGAAATAGCCTGCAACACATCAATATAATCAGTGACACAAAACTGAGTATTATTGTTTTTTCTAGCATAATTCATATGAAAAATGAAGCAACTAAGAGAAGAATATGAGAGTAAAGAAACTTTTGAGGTTTGATGAGGAAGAATTGAAAAGAGTTTGTGGCAGAGAGTTTTCATTTCATTTCTTCTATCTCTCTCAATGAATTTTCTTTCAATTCTTGATGAACTAGGGTTTTTCTCCATTACTTTTCGTGTATATAATATCTTGAAGCACTCATTATACTATTATAAAAGAAAAGAATGGTTCTTATAATGTTGGTTTGTCTTCTTTTAGAAAAAGCAAGAATGTATATTATTAGATAAGATGCTACTGACCAAAGCTGAGTTGGTGGGGCACACTGTGTAGAATTTGGGCCAAAGTAAATATTTATTTATTGAGTATTGTGCAACTTTTTGAATGATCGATAAATATGTAATGGAATATGATAAATGTGGTACAATTGATGAGTCCACAAACTTCATACATGGTACCATTGACGACATGAAAAAGAGGGGTCTTTATAAAGTTGATATGATTAACTTACTATGTGATAAGTTAATTTTTTCTCAAGGACTTCATTAGATAATCGACTAAGAGCACTTTCATCTGACTTCCTATAAAAGGAAGATAATTTATTAATAACTACTTTATACACATATGAAACAAAACACATGTTTCTCTTCCTCCATAAATATTATAAAATTTTAAATATTAACTAATGGACTATCTATGTTATAGTACGGATCATGTATGTATTCACACGTTGTATTTTATATGTATTTACACGTTGTATTCGGAAAATCACTTTTTCGGAGAATGAGTTTTGTTTTAATATATAAAAAGAATGAATTTTGTTTTAATATATAAAACTAATACAGTGTATTAAATAAAAAAAATAAGTTTTGAATAAAAACAATAATGCCTATACAATTTAAATGATTACAATTTAAAATTGAAAATTTATTTGAACAATTATTTTTATTATAAAAAATCATAATTATTAAATTATAATATAATGGAATATTTTGAATGATAAAATAAAAAAATTGAATAATAAAAAATGGTTAAATCATAGTGATAAAAATAAAAAACTATTATTAAATTATAATATAATGGAATATTATTAAATTATTAAAAGATAATATTATTAAATTATAATATAATGGAATATTATTAAATTATTAAAAGATAAAATAATATGGTTGCAACCAAGGGTAAAGAGATGATTATTGATGAAGTTAAGGAGAAGAGGATTGTGATTATAGGTAAAGAAAAGGAGAAAATGGACGTGGGGGAGAGTAAGAAGAAGATACTGATTAAAAAGAACTCTCTTAAGAAATCTTTTAGAGGTGAAGTAATGAGGTTGGAAGGGATCATACTACGTAATTTGAGAGAAATTGATCAATATATAGTATATGAAAGAATGGATAATGGAAACAAAGTTTACATTTGGGAATCTACTGTGGTAGATGCTAAATCCAAAATAAAAAAATGTGTTGGTAAGATTTATTATATGTATTGTGTATTCTTTTAATGCGATATTTTGTTGATGAAATGCTAATTTTATTATGTTATATTTTACAAGATTTTCCTAGATATATGGCCAAGAAATGCTTGCGACTTAGAAATAATTATATCAAAGTTGTTGATGTTCAAAGTCTCGAAACATTCGAATGAAAAATTCACACGGCGAAGCGGGACAATATACCAAATCCTAATGAAAGATTGTTTTCTCAAGAATAGTGTGACCATGGTAGAAAGAAAAATATTAGTAATGGGGACATACTGGTATTTAAGATGATGCATTTTTTTTTATCATACATCTATCTATCAATAGTTAGGGGTTGATGTGTTTGGGGATTGTTATATGAACTTTATTTTGGTTAATTAGTTAACAGTTATAAGTACTATATGGAATGTGTAAGGATGATAACATTGTTTTTTGGTTTATTTCTATCTAAGTTTTGTTTAACCTATAAATTATGTCTTGGTTTATATGTATCATTTTGCCAACTGTAATGTTGTTTTAACTATGCAGTTCGATAAACATGTTGTTTAGTGCTTTTAAAAAACTGCTTATGTAATATAATGTATTTGTAGATAGTTTTAGTTTCATTATACCAATGTTCATCTATATATTCCTATTTATATCTTGTATTCAACTTCAGAACGAATTCATAAAAAAATCAAATTATGCTTATGATAAAGCCAATAGTTTCTTGGACGAAGAGTTTGTTGGATGCATGAGTAATGATGTCGATTCTTAGTTATCTGTAGTGGTCATTTTAATGGATTGTGCCAACTTGTAAGAAAATATTGCAAGGTTGTTTGCTATATTGAGCTATTTAGTACTTGTAAAATTTTTTTGATTACAAACACAAAAGAATTATCATTCCAATAGCTAGGGAACTTTTGTGAGTCATTGGCAAAAAAGTTTACACTTACATTGAGATTTTTTAGGAACATAAAGTAAAACTTAATATATGAAATACAAAATATTGAATGATACAAATAAGGATTGTTATCCTATTGGAACCGTCAGTAGCAGATTTGTGAATTAAGGACAATAAATCAAACTTAAGACATAAGTACAATAACATCTATACTATAACATGGTTCCTGCAACAATTAAAATAAAATTTTGTTAAAATTGTCAATATAAATTAAAGATTCATGAATATATATATAGGAAATCATTGAGAACCATTATTTAACAAAGTAAAATATATATTAAATTTTTTCAAAAATAATATAAGAAAAAAAGTTTACCGATTAATGAAGTGCTTCAAATACTTCCTTGTACACAACATTCGTAGTAGTCGAACACGGTGCATACTCTTTATCATGTATTAGAATTTTGAGCTCGCTTTTGGACTCAACTCGTGAAATAGAAACATACAACTGCCCATGATTAAACACTGGAGTAGGAAAGTACAATCCAACATTATCAAGTGATTGCCCTTGGGATTTATTAATTGTCATTGCATAGGAGACAATTATTGGAAAATGACTCCTAATCAACTTGAATGGCCAAGGTGAATCAGATGATGACATAGACATTATGGGAATGTAAAAAATATTACCTATGTTCTTTCAGACATGATTCTTGCCTCTATCACATGATTTTCTAACCTTGTAACAATTAACCTTGTCTCATTGCACAATCCATCAGCCTAGTCCAAACTTCTCATAAGAATTATAGGTGTACCAACCTTCAATTTTATCTTATGATTTGGAATTCCTGATGTTCTTAATTTACTAAGAAATTCAGGAGTCAAAACTTCATAAGCTTCATTATAACTTGTTGTAACACCTCAAAATTTGCCCTCTCATTTTCATGGCATTTAGCATATATTTGCATTGCATTCAAGAAAAATCATAATAAATAAATAAATAATAATAAAAAAGACATTTATCATTAAGCATAAGGCCTGTGATCAGGTGTGTTCAGGTGGTATTATCAATTATCAATTTCGGAGTCAAAATCAGCTCAGAACGGACGACACAAGTGCATTTCCAAGGTTTCACACCAAAAGGAGGGAAACTTCAAAATTGGCATGTGTTAACCGGTTAATACATCTATTAACCGGTTAACGCGTGCAAATTTTGTCAAAAAAACATATTTTCAGCATGGTGGATTTTGGCCATTTATTTTCCATTTTTATTTGATTTGATTTATTTCAATTCATTTAAATGTGGAATTATGGAGAATGATCTAGAATGATTACCAAGCCTAATTCCCAAGCTAATTCCTAATCATCTTTCTAAGAAAGATCCAATCCTAGTTCCAAACCATATTTTGGGCCCCAAACCTAAGTAGTATTTATGTCATTTCTCTCCAAACCTCAAGGGACACACTTCATAATTCTCATTTCCCTCTCAATTTTTTGGTTTTCTCTCTACTTTCTTCAAACCCTTACACACTCAAAATTCCATTTTCTTCAAAGATTATCAATTTTAACCTTGAAATTTGTTGATCTTGGAACTAAACCTTCATTCATTGAATCTCTACACATCTAATTTTGGCTTTTACTACTGGTTTGGATCTGAATTTGTGCTTGGAAGTGCTTTTGGATTGAGCTTTTTGCATCAAGTTCATCATCTTGCATTTATTTTGCAATTGCTTGAAGAGGAGCATTGGATCTTTGGATTTCTCATCTTGATTCATCAATTTCAGCTTAATCAACATTCACCAAGGCAAATCTCAACTTTGTAGGTTGGTTAATTTCACATCTACTTTTATTTTTAACTTATTTGCATGTTCTTGATGTAGATCCATAATGTAGTTTTGTTGATTGATGAATTGGTGGATTTAATTTGTGTGTTGATGTTTGTGGATCCATTGCATGTTTGATTTGTGCTTGATTTGATGTAATTTTTGTGCATAATTGATTGTTGGAACCTCTGGTGATTATGGAAATAAGTTGTTGCTGGAAGTGCTTTTTCTACAGGTTTTTATTATTGTTTGTTCAGTGTTAACTGGTTAACACTTTGGTTAACCGATTAACACAATGTATTTTTGCGCAAATTATGCAGGTTTTGGATCCATTAACCGGTTAACGCTTTGGTTAACCGATTAACACTGAAGCAGATTTGATTTTTTGTGTGTGCATTTGCATGGTTGTTTTCTTACCATTCAAACTTTAATCATTATGGATCATTGTGATATCATTTTAGGTGATTGTTAGGAGTTGTTTGCATGCATGTTGGTGTATGTTTGCATCCCTTCGACATGTGAGTTTGTTCATTCCCGATAATTGACATAATTGATGTTTTGCATCCATGAAGCATGGTACATGAAGATTGCATGTTTGCATAGACTTGTCTGCATGATAATAATTGTTTAATATGATGACGTGCATTGTTTATGCATGTGTTTCATGTTTTCATAATTCACACACATAAGCTTGAAATTGCATGAATGTTGATATTCTTTCAAAAGTTGATACATGATTCATTGTTGATGGATTGCATTATTGCTATGTGTTGAGATGTATGCATTAGTATATGTCCTTGATATGTTGATCATTAGCATCTTTGATTTTGCATGTTCATTTCTTGATTATGTGATGCATTTGGAATTGCTTGAAGCATATTCATGCTTGTCGATTGATGTGCATCCATGCTCATTAATATATGATTATGATGCAACTCACTACAAGAAAACAGCGTAGTAGCGTCGGTCAAAAGCCCTCGCTAAAATGCTTAAAACCGACGCTAATACCTTTTAGCGTCGGCTTAGCGTCGGAGTCGGGGCGGACGTTCTACCATTGGAAGCAAAGCATAATCACGAGCCGGCGCTACATTAGCGTCGGATATAATGAACGCTAGGCCGACGGTACAATACTAAAGCCGACGCTAATGTGCAATATTAAAAACATATTGCGACGGCTTTAGACGACGTAACAATCATCTAGTGGCGGTTCTAAACGACACTAAAACAAATTTTTTTTATTTATTAGCGTGGGTCTAGGCCGCCGCTACACATATATTTTTTACATTTTACGACGCTAAAAGCCGTCGCTATACAACATATTCTGTGCTCTAGAGCGTCTCATAAAGCCGCCGCTAATTGTTTTTTTGTTTTTTTTAATTCTTGTTAGCGTGGGTCTAGGCCGCCGCTACCCATATATTTTTTTTACATTTACGACGCTAAAAGCCGTCGCTATACAACATATTCTGTGCTCTAGAGCGTCTCTTAAAGCCGCCGCTAATTGTTTTTTTCGTTTTTTAAAATTCTTGTTAGCGTGGGTGTAAACCGACGCTAAATGTTTTTTTTTTTTAAAAATTGTTTTATTTTATATTCATTCCTGTTGCAAATCAAATCTACCTTTTACAATTTCCTGAACCTGTTTTTTATTTCAAACCATTCATTGATGTATTATCACATCATAATTTCCAACACAAAATAACAAACTTTAAATCCATAATATTTCTACATTAATTAAGATGTCAAACTTACATCAAAATCAAAATATTGACACTATATTAAACTTGTGTCCATCCACTATATTACTACATAAAAGTGTCAATGACCAACACAACACAAACTATAAAATTTGTGAAAATCAACAGTTTGATCCAAGTCCCAAAACAAAGAAAAAGAGCATGCATCTGACACTAACATCAATCACTCATATCTTCTAGATCCAATGAGTGCTCATCAGAGTCATCATCGTAATGCGCATGAGTATTAGGCTGGACACTAGAAGCATGAGCAGTGGAATGACCTGCCTGACTCGACTTCCAAGCAAACATCTCTTTTTGAAATTCTTCAAACTTCCTTTTCAACTCTTCTGTCTCGGCTATAGCTTTATCTGCACGTGCATTAGCTAATGCAGCCTCTTCACGTGCTATGGCAGACTCAGCTCTAGCCGCCTCAATCGCTTGGTTATCCACCTCTCTATTCTGATTAACAGTCACTTGTGTCAAATAAGACACACCATATCGTACGTTAACCGCCAATCGGGCAGTTCCATAGCAACGGCCACGCGTCTTACCCCCGGCAACTTCTTTCCAAATTTGTAACTTGTCTGACCCATCCACGTTATTATCAGTTTGAGTGGCTTGAGTCAAACGATTCACATAATCTTCCTGTAAAACATAACACACATAACATCACATGCAGTGAGCATAAACAATTCCACTAATTCATAACAGTGAGCATAAACAATTCAAACCAATAATTCATAATAGTCAGAGCATATCTCTAATAAATATTTTAATTTGATGTACTACCTAAAAAGAATCCAACACACTTTCACTTAACAACATACATACTAACATTTTAACAAGATCCACTTAACAGCATACATACTAATAACATACATACATACATTCATTATAACAAGTTCCTAACATTTTAACAAGTTCCACTTAGCAGCATACATACTAATAACAACATAGTAATTTGACTAAATCAATGGAATGAATTAAAATGTCATGGTTATAATCACAAAGGTACTGTCACACAAGCATAACCGTTGTTGTGTTTTTCAACTGTCATATGATTGATAAAATAATGCATGATAAAAGAGTAAAACTCATTAATTGTATAATATGATTGATAAAGTTTTATTATCTTGTATTTTCCGTAAACCAAATAAAACATTAGATTAGCATATATAATAATATGTTTGATTTGGCTCTAAATAACATTAACTAACTAAGAGAGATATTGAAAATATTATTCATTTAAAATATATTATGTCATGTTGATTTTAGAAGAATGAAAAGGAGATCTTAATCTCAATGCTCCAGGATTAATTAGCTTACATGTGTTTTTTCTGCACGACGGTCTACCCACTGCCCATTCTTCTTCTTATGGGTGGCCATGAAGAGCTCGTCAGGATTTGGCGGTCGACCTAATTTCTTCTCCTACAATGCCATGAAACAACAACAATAGTTTATATAATACATTGCTTTTAGGAATATATTTATTTGGTGTGTGGTGTGATCAATCGGATTACAAATAGAATACATACCAATTCTAGAGCAACATCATGATGAGCTCTACGTCCTGTGGTATGGACCGCGCCACCTCTAGTTGATGCTCGATTAGTCTTGTTTTGTTCAGAGAGCTTTTTGAATTCTTCAGTTTTCCACCCGTCAAGTAGATATGCATAATATTTTTCACCCAACCAAGACGGCTTTTTCCCACTCTTCCTAATCTTACCAAATATATCAACTATTCTTTTACCACAAGCTTTATGAAACAAATCTCGCATTTTTCCTTCATCACACGGCTCCCACTGAACAAGATCCTGATTAAAGAAATAGGATTAGTTTTGAATATAATTATAAGTAATCTTAAAGTATTTCGTAAACATCTTAAAGGTAAAAAAAGAAATTACGTCTTACTTTAAACATCTTAAAGTATTCCTCTCTCTCATCTCTTCTACCACGTGCTTTGAGTTTCAGCTCACTGTATCTCATGAAATTTCCACAATAATTATGTATTAAAACTTTTCTAATAGCTGCAGCAACAACATCACTCGGAGCTAACCTGCAATATTAAGAAATTGAAAGATAGTAATAATAACTACTATTTCATAACTACTATTTCATAACTACTATTTCATAACTACTATTTCATAACTACTATTTCATCAATATTAATTAATATCAATATGCTATTGAAAGAATCCATAATGAACAAGTTTGCATAACTACTATTTCAATTTGTTAACTCTAATTAGAATGTCTAAGATATGCTCTTTAATCACTGATGAAATCTACATATTTTCTTCTATGAATGCAGCCTAGCATGATGAAACGTCTGTTAATCATTGTTTTTACTATTCTGTTTCTATATGACGGTGTCTGTACGGCTTCTAAGGAAAAGGCTAATTTTATCATTCATATGGCGAAATCAGAAATGCCATCCATTTTCACACACCATTCACATTGGTTTCAATCCACTCTGAGGTCCGTATCTCCTTCAGCCCAAATTCTCTACACTTATGACAGAGCTGTTCATGGATTTTCTACCAGTTTAACGGCCAACGAAGTGCAACTGCTGTCAAACCAATCTGGGATTTTGAAAATTTCACTTGATAAAAAGTATCAGTTTAACTGTTAGGTTCAGGTCGATTCCAAAATTCTATAGTTTATTTCGTCAGTATTTATTTGATCAATTTTCATTCAGAGTTCATAATTATCAAATTTGAAAGGGCTGAAATCTTCATCTTTACAACTCCGGCATGAAAATTGAATCAGGTGTATAAGGCTATTAAAATCCTTTCCTTGCTTTAGGTCTGTCAGTATGTTAAGTTAATGTATAAACTGTCTAGTAATTGAAGCAAAAGCAGGCTCTAACAGATAAGTGGCATGCTGTTATTTAAGGCATCACTTTGGTATGGAATTTAGGTATAATTTTGTTGGATCGGCCGACACATTTCCCATAACCGATTTTATGCCTTTGGTTAATACTTTATTTTGGCCTGGTTACAAATATACATAAGTTCACACATATTCTAGTTATCCTATAAGTTATGAGTATCATGAAAACAGTTTTTGCTCTCTTTTCTTTTCCTCTAAGAAATACTCTACCGGCCCGGCATATGCTGCAGCAGCCTGTCTCAATGGATTTTCATCGTTCTAATAACTAGTTTTTGGTTTTGGTATTCCCTAATCATTTTCATGCGATTTCTTCTATATATAAAAATCTTAACAATCAGAGTAGGTATAAAAAAATCAGTTGGATGCAGACCTATTTCTGTTAATGGCCTGCTATCATCAAGTGTCCACATACAAACATTCAGTTATTAACTTTCTCATTAAAATAACTTCATTTATCCATTCAAACTAAACAAAACAACTAACTTCATAAAATAGTGCATAACTGAATTTCACTTAATTTTCAATTCTCAAAATTACTAAGTGCACGTCTAAATAACAAATTCTACTAACTGATAACATAATTCCTATTTTCAAAGTCATTTGAGTTGAATTTCATTGACAGTTAACATGAAATATATCATTGGCAGCCAGTCATAAACACTAGCTCAAATTCAATTCAATTCTAACTTCCAACATCAATTCAGTTCAATTCTAATACATCTTAAGAATACTCATTCATAAAAATACCTAACTTATAAACTGATAAGAATACTCACCAGAAAGAGAAGCTTGAAGGAGAAATAACAATATTACGAGAACACCGACATTTCGACCTCACCCTTTTCCCTACAATCATGGAAAACAGTCAAAACACAGTCACAAAATCAATGGATCTCAGACATTGGATAAAAATTAAACATCTTGTATTTTGACTTCAATAAATCAGGTTCAAATTAACTCGGAATACGAATCAAATGATTTTATTTTAATGGTCGATACTAGCTATTGTGTGACTCCTAAAAATCACTTCCAACCTTTTGCTGATTCAATAGAGCAAGTGTAGTGAAGTTGCTTAGTCTCCTTTCTTCCTAATATAGGTAATTTTGTCGGTAAATTGAAACCATTAGATAAAGATCAAGCATCTCACATTTTGATTTCAACAAATTGAACTCAAAACAAAGAACTCTGTATGTGAATCAACCAATGGTTTCAATTTACTGACAGCTAAGGTGATTGCATATGTATTGAGAAGCCAAAACCCAATTTTCTAACTTTAGGTATTCAAAATTTTGAGAAGCCAATTAACGAACGAGTGATAAACAGATAAGACTGCAAATTTCAAACGTAAACTAACTCCAATAATCATAGTTAATATGAACACCCATTACAAAGAAGAAAAAAACTATACAGAACATAATTAAAGTTGGAAACTTTACCTTGTGAAAAGAATAGGTGGAGATTTGTAGCTGCAATGAGATG
Organism: Lathyrus aphaca; assembly: GCA_963966055.1. Classification (NCBI taxonomy): domain Eukaryota; kingdom Viridiplantae; phylum Streptophyta; class Magnoliopsida; order Fabales; family Fabaceae; genus Lathyrus; species Lathyrus aphaca. Next base: position 30,331,023 of record OZ014519.1, on the reverse strand, counting down.
AGAGATTTTAGCTTCCTTTCTGCTGGGAAACGATAAACCCTTGTCTTGATGTCTGAGATATACTTGGAACTAGAACCCCTGAGGTCAAAAAAACTATTAGATAATCAATTGATAATCCTAACAGCCATACAAACAGAATGATCGCATAATTAAGGGTTCACAAACTTCTAAACAATTTCTTAAGTTTCTAAACTTCTAAACTTCTAAATAAACTTCACAAACAGAATCAATTGATATGGACTGGGCACCATTTGATCCACTGCAGTAAAAAAATGGTGCAGTCAAATGGATGCTGAAACGGAATCAGATTAACAATGTTCAATGGATTTGATAATGTAAAGTTCAATTAATCGCACTTAAACGTTTATTAAATTCGCAAAAGAATGTGTATCAAACATAATGCCGGATGTAACTAGTTACTCCAATGTTCTAAGGATAAAACTATACAGTTATTAACAAAAACTTACTTCTTCTTGTCAATACTTGGGATATCACTTCTCTTCCTTCTCCACAATCACCTTCAAGGAAAACCGTCCATCTGTGAGATCAGCAGGGACAAGGTACCTACAATCTTTTCAATCAGTTTGTTAGTTACTACAAGCCAAGGCATCACTAAATCAAGATAAAATCTACATAAAAACTGACATGGCCTAACAAGGAGACTAACAATTAACTCTTTCAAAATAGCACGCTTTAATCGATTTTTGTTAACATCCATTAACCTTTTTTTAAACTAGCAGTAGAACCTAATAGAAAATCATCTACTAACTATCATATCAAACATTGTTAAAACTTAGTTGAATAGTTTAAACTTAGTTGAATAGTTAAAGCTTAGTTGAATTGTTAAAACTTAGTTGAATAGTTTAAACATTCTGAAATTTCATCACAGCATCAGCTAATTGCAACATAAGAGCCAACATTGTTAAAACTTCTACTAACTATCATGAATTAAAACTCTAACTTCTAATTAGAAATTGACTCTAATAGTTGAATAGTTTAAACAAAAGTTAACCCCTAACACTAACCGTTTTGATTCCTAGCAGCTAACCTAAATAACTTAACATTCAGAAAAGAGGTCATTGTTTAAGGCACATAAATAACCTAAATAACTTAAAATATACCATCTGCACATTTCTATTTTGAAAGAAACACGGAAGCAATCACAGACACATTTTAACAACAACATACACAGAACTCAATTGAAAACCCTAGAACTCTAGAACTCTAACCTGATTTGGGAATAGCTTCAAGTTCCAGAACTCAATTTCAATTGAAAACCCTATATCATAAATTTAACAAAGGAATCAAAGAAAAATGAGAAATCAAAGAAGAGGTTGAGACGAAACATGAGAAACCAAAGATAAAACAAGAAATCAAAGAAGAATAGTAGAGACAAAACAGAAGCAATGACGTACCTGACGGACTGAGAGGTTGAGACGGCTAGGGTTCAGGACGGAGGAACTTCAGGACGGAGGTTGATAACGCACGGAGGTTGATAACGCACAGACTGAGAGGTTGAGAGGAACTTCACGGAGACACATAAACTTTGGTCTTCTTTCTTCTTTAATTTTCTTTCTTCATTAATTTACTTTTATTTTATAAATTTAATTTATTATATTTTTTATAATATATCATTTAATTTACATTAAGTTTTATTTTTAATATTTTTAATATTTTTTTTATAAATTTTAATATTTGTTATAGCTTAAGTTTTAACTATAATATTTTTATATCATATTTATTTATAATATTTTTTTATAAATTTTGATTATATTTTATATATTTAATTTTAAGTTATTGATTAATTTATAAATTTTGTTTTAGTTTATAGTTTTTATAGTATTTAATTTTAATTTATAATTGGTATTTAATTTTAATTTATAATTGGTATAAAATAATTTTTATAGTATTTAATTTTAATTTATAAATTGGTATAAAATAATTTGGTATAAAATAATTTTTATAGTATTTAATTTTAATTTATAATTGGTATAAAATTTATTTGGTATAAAATAATTGTTGGCCTTTAAGAATTTTATAAATTTAGATTTTTTATAGTATTTAATTTTTATTTATAATTGGTATAAAATAATTTTTATTGTATTTAATTTTTATTTATAATTGGTATAAAATAATTTTTATAATATTTAATTTTAATTTATAAATTGGTATAAAATAATTTGGTATAAAATAATTTTATAGTATTTAATTTTAATTTATAATTGCTATAAAATTTATTTGGTATAAAATAATTGTTGGCCTTTAAGAATTTTATAAATTTAGATTTTTTATAGTATTTAATTTTTACTTATAATTGGTATAAAATAATTTTTATTGTATTTAATTTTTATTTATAATTGATATAAAATAATTTGATATAAAATAATTTTTATTGTATTTAATTTTAATTTATAAATTGGTATAAAATAATTTGATATAAAATAATTTTTATAGTATTTAATTTATATTAAGATTTATCAAATTTATTTTTAGAATAAATATTAAGAAATGTTGGTGGCCTTTAAGAATTTTATATATTTAGAATAGTTTTTGTATTATAGTTTAATTTATATTTGGTATAAAATAATTAATTAAAACAATAAAAAGATAATAAAGGAGTCAAACTTAATTAAAAGTAAATAAAATATTTTTGGAATTAAACTTAGCGTCGGTTTGAGCCGACACTAATATTAATAAAATAATAATTTATTAAAACAATAAAAAAAGGAGGCAAACGAAATTTGAGGGGGAAAAGAAAATTTTTCGCGCAACATTAGCGTCGCATATCACCGACGCTATCGTTAAAAAATAAAATAATTTATTAAAACAATAAGAATAGGAGTCAAACGAAACTTGTGGAGGGAAATGAAGAATTTTCGTACCAAGGTTAGCGTCGCACATAGCCGACGCTACTAATAATGACTTGGAAAAAAATAAAACAACTGTATTTACCTGTTAGCGAGGGCTTTCGCTGACGTAATGTCAACACTTTAGTGTCGGAGTCGGGGCCGACGCTAAAAGTTTGCAGCTAAAACGTGTTTTTCTTGTAGTGACTGGTTTTGGAACTAAATTAAATTTATCTATTTTAGATCTAAATCAAATTTATCTATTTTAGATCTAAATCAAATCTGACACAAGGAATTACACTTTAAACATTGTTGAGAGAAGAATCTTAACATTGAAAAGATAAGGAAGGTAGAGGCTATTGTGAAAGACCTAATGAATCTGGATGCAACTGATTTTGAATTAAATGAAGACTTTGAGAATGAAGACCTTAAGAAATGCACGAATTCAACTAAGCATGAAGATTAAAGACCTTGTTATGTTTTACATGTTAATTTAATTTTGTTCGATTATAATGTACTAATAGTTAACCTTTTTTGGATTACACGTTAACCTTATAGGTTGATAAATTTTTGTTGGGTTATAATATATTGCTATGTTAACATGCTAGTTTATGTTAATCTTTTGTTAGATTACAATGTAGAGCTAGTTTATGTTAATATGTTTTTTTTTTATTCTTCATGTTTTCTATGAATTTTTTTCAATTAAAAGTATGTATGTTGTTGATAAATGTTGTTGCATGTTGTTTATGTTATAGCTAGCAAGTGGTTTTGGTTATTTACTTATCATTGTTGCAGCTGGTTATGTGAACATGGATCAAAGAGCGAACTTATGTTCGTTCTGGAAAAATTATATGAGTCTTTCACATAATATTGTCATACTGAACACTTGTTTTATACTCTCCCTTCTACTTTTCTTATTCATAGCTTCTAGGAACGTTTAGTTATCGAGTTCTCCTAATCTATGTTAATTAATTTATGTTTTTGTTGAAAAATGTTGTAGTGAGTTTGTTATAACATATGTGATTTCTTGCTTCACTAACCCCTAATTGAACTTGCATTCATTTAAATATACTTTTTGGATAATAACTAGAAAAATTAAATTATTCTTGTAAAACAACTTAGACGATCCAATATTTATCGAATTGCATGCATCTTGTAATTCATTATTTCCTCTTTAGCCTATAGAATTTGATTCAATGCCACAAATTCTTCAAAACAATGATGATAATGGATGTCACCCTGAGTCTTTCATTCAAAATTTGATGTTTTTAGAAATTAGAAACAAAAAAAAGGAAATCAAATTTTGTGTGAAAGACTTAGAAGACATTTATTCATTATCTTTACTTTGAAGATTTTGGGATTGAATCAAATGATATAGGTTAATGAGGAAATCATGAATTACAATATGCATATAATTCGGAAAAAAAATTGACCATTTAAGTTGTTTTTCAAGAATAATTTAATTTTTATGATTATTATCTCAAAAATATATTTGAATGGTTGTATATGGTTAATGAGGGGCATGGAAAATCAAGCAATCTCATATTTTATAATAAACTCTTACACATATCACCATAATTGGAACATATAACAGTGGTGAAATATTAAAATGCAATAATGGCTTTGTTGGGATTCAAACTCAGGAGCAATGAATTATTTCACATCGGTTGTTTTCTTTACCTGTTGTTATAAGAGACGTGTTACCTTATTTATAATCACGGACATTCGCCCATTGTGAAAACCAACATACATACACTCGCACACTACCTACTGTCATACCCCAAATTTGTCCTACCTTTTTAAAATTCTCATTTATTCGATTTTATTTTCATTTTTCATAAACTATGCAACATAACATGTTTTTCATCATAAATAATGTTTAAAATATCAGTCAGAATGAAATCTCGGATATACAGACAAACCAGTTGAATTAATTTTTTAACTGCGCATAAAATTAGTAAGCAGAAAATTTCAAAATCGAGCTTGCAGACGTCAGTATTCATGATCTCTGTTTCGCTTAGTCTAACCTGGCGTGCTCATTTTAGTTTTCTCGGCAATTTTTTCAGTCGCATTTTTTCTCTCTTTTCAGTTGAGCCTTTAACCGATTTACTCATTTCGAAATCTGGCCAAACACTATATTTTTCCGAGTTGTTTATCTCATGCTGGTCATTTTAGTGCATCCATTTTTTCAGGAATTTTCACGCCTGACTTTTATTTATAAACGATCTTATTTTAATCAAAATAGTAATTGTAACCATTTAGAACTAATTAAGTAATTAATTTGAATTAATTAATTATTTAATTAATTTTAAGTTACAATTTCTTACATTGGATCCTCTCTCTCAATTTGCGAGATGTTAGTGCATCATTCACAATAATATTCCCCATTTTTTGTTTTACCATTTTTATTTCCAAAATGCACATTCTGTTTGTGAATAGCCAGCTAGCAAGTGAAGGATATTCGTTTTCTAGGACAATTCTTCTCAACAGTTTTTTTTTTTCATGTACCCTCTCATTCTCATCCTATATCATAAAAGAGGACAAAAATATAGAAAAAAAATAGAGAGAACAAAAAAAGGAATACGCTCTTCTAGCAACCCACTCACAAGTTCAAAAATTCCACTATCAGAGCATTACGTGTGTACTGCTGATTTCTCTCCCAAATTTTATCTACATGGGACCACCACGTGACAGCTAACATCACACCTTCAATCTTCTATTTGTTGATAACCACCAACCATTATTTGGATTCTCACGGTTTCTATGATATTTCCCATAGGATAAGAACCACCATCTCAATATGAGAAAATTGGTTGCACATATCGTGAAAACCATAACAGAACAATATCCACATCATCCATGATTTCCATCCTCAAACCAACATAATATCCACCATCAAGCAACTTCAGTGACGTTTTCGGCTCGAACTCCCACGCTGTAACAATAACAGCAAAATAGTTGCACGCCGCCGCAAGATCTGAGCACGCCATTACCCACATCTAAGTAAACCATCATCTTCAAGCTTCTTCCACCACAGAACTCATCGGCGGTCATCACATCCACCACACCATCTTGAACAAACCGCCCTTCACCTCATAAAACACCATCGACCTGCTCATAGCCCACGGTCCTCCATAAAGCACTGCTCATCACCACCGTGCACGATCTTTCCACGACTCAGCATTCAAAGCGGTAAAACAACACAAGTTCGACAATATTAACAACATGCTCGACATCCCAACACTTCAAGCTGCAACGAATGTTCCGCGACGACTTTGACAAAGCGATATCGGTAATTCTCAGTTTTTTGAACTATCTGTTTGTGCAATGTCGTTGATTGGTGTTGCATCCTCATTCCATTTCTGATCATGATTGTGCTGGATTTTGATAGTGTGATAAGCTATTTTTTGCTGCAGTGATTGGTTCATCATTTCGGTAATGATTCACTTTGTGTCTGCCATAACTTAGTGTTGTTTGTGATAATATGCAATACCATGTGCTGAGTTTTAATTTTATTTATTGTGTGACTTATGTGATTTTTCTTTCATTGTTAGTAGTGATGCTTTGGTGTTGAGATAATATTGTTTTCATATATCTTACTTAGTGTTCATGTCAAGTTTTGTTGAAAAGTCATTCATGGAGGTTACTTATGATTTAATCTTATTAATACTTCTTTTTGTTTGTAATATCATGCCGCAGCGGCTTGTGTTGATTGTTTCATGTAGTGACTAATAACATATACCATTGTGTTGCAATGCGTGAATTCTATTCACGAGATTTTACTGCGAGTGTGTGAACCATGTGAAACTTATACTGCAGCCTAAGTGTCATAGAAGGAATTTATTTGTATTTTTTAGAAAAAGGTATACTGTGTGTGAGTGCTGCTGTTGAATGTTGCTTGCCAGATTTTAATATATTGAGTATTTAAGTGTTATTGCCGCTGGGTGGGGGTCACGAAAGGCATGTCTTAGCATTGTTTGAATCATGCTAAGAGTTTATAATTAAATTTTGGTTTTAACAAAATCTGTTTTTTTATATTATGAAAAAGTTTGTTTGAGAATTAGATGGCTTATACACGTTTTGTTATTTGTTATCATGGTTTGAAAGAAAAATCAATTTAACTTTTTTTTTGCTATTATCTTTATAATTTGTATTATTACCTATCCTTTAATTATTATTAAAATTTGCTTTGAATTCTACATTGAAAATTTCACACGTGATGTTTGCTAGAATTAATAAGTTTAGATTTTTGTTCTTTCTTTTCATTCTTTATTTACTATATTAATATATTAATGTTTGATGTTATTTTTTAGGTGCTTTTCTTTTGATTCGATGTGTTCCTTTTATTCGAGTAAATTTGGTAACAATTGGTTTGTTGTAAAACCAATTTTAACTCTTACCATTGCATTGCAATTTCGGAGCATAAATCGATTGTGCTTTCGAGAACCGCATGGATGCATAAATTTTCGCTCGACTTCTCATAGAATGATTTTAACATTGAATCGATTCTAAGATAGTTAAAGAGCCAAATTGCGACGCTCGATTAAATCTCAGGCCGAACGCCTTCGAATAGTTCAAACACACTGCACACACGCTTCCTCTTGGGCAAAATACAATGATACCCTTTATTTCTCGCAATCCCCTGTATTTATTTTGTATCCCTCTCCCCTTACTTTGTATGCACTTTTATTTCCCGTATTTCATTCAATTATGAATCCTTGGTCCAACGCCAAGCGATTGCACTTGCACACTCGCACTTTATTTTTCTTTTCATTTATTAGGATCCACCTCTCTTTGCGAGCCGAGCGCTTCGTGCCTCGCTGACAAAACCACAAAAATAACCTCCACTTGCATTTACCCTTTAACCTCCAAAAAACCAAAACGTTTCGAGTAGATCCAAACCCTTGACCCAACATCAAGAGGTCTTAGGAAACAATACACTTCAATAAATACGAGGAAAATTGCACGCCACGAGCCTTAAGCGATAGAAAGGAGGATAACGAGCTCTCGTTACTCGCTCCGATTATTTTGGCGCAAGACATTCGTCTTGTTGGACGAAATAAACTATCCATAGTCTTAGTGCAAATGGACTCTTAAATTCTTTCATCAAAGAAAGGTAATAAAAAACGAACACCATCACCTGTATCAGGCCGAACTATGAAGCTCTGACTTTCCCATTGCACAAGGGAATACGTAGGCACGAGGATCTCAATCCTTGCCGAGCCCCTAGGATCAATAAACCCTTTAGTTCAACAAGTAATCATAAGTATAGACATCCATTCGCGCGTGACAATCTAGATGGTTCCCATCGAGTACGATGGATGTAGGAGGTGCTAATACCTTCCTCCTACATAACCGACTTCCGAACCCCGACAATGGTTTGCGATGACCTTGTTTTATCCCTTTTCGGTGGTTTTATCTATATTTTCCATTTCCCTCTTCGGGAATAAATAAAATTAGGTGGCGACTCTCAAGTCAGCCCAGCCGCGACCGCGTTCGCGAGGGATCGTATTTTTCGAGGTACGACACCTAACAACAGACGTGAAAACACCATTATATGTGTTTCGAAATCGTCATTATATGTGTTTTCCATATTAGTGTAGCCTATTTAAACAACATCATATCACCACACAAAAAATAGAGAGAGAGAGAGAGAGAGAGAGAGAAAGAGAGAGAGAGAGAAAGAAAAGATGAGTCAAAAGGATGACATTTTCACTACTTGATTTTGCTTTAAAATGGAAAATAATTGAAGAATTTGAAAGATGATAAGGATACGATTGAAGAGTGATTCAAATCATATTGATCGGTACCTGTTTGGAGCTTCATCGGAGAGTGACCGAAATTTGCAAACTCGTCGGAAAATTCATCGGTGTTCTTTGCGTTCTTGAGACTTTTCGCATGGGTAAGCTTTGAATATTGTTTTTACTATGATTCCTAGACATAAATTTGTTGTTGTATTTAATATGTTTCAAATCCTTTAATCATTTGTGAAAATATCTTGAAATGTGATTTTCTGAAAAATTAGTTTTTGTGCATCCCGCTGAAAAGAATTTGAAATTTTTAATTGTTGTAGATGAATTTTGATTATTAATTAGTGGAATTTCATGAAAAATTAAGATACTACTACATTTCCTATGGTGCATTTTGAATTTTTTTTCTTGTGCTACAGTACGCTTGGCACGTGGAAGAGGAAAGTATTATATTTTTAGTTTTAGTTTTTTTGTGTTATAATTAAGGGTTAATAGTCATTTACCTCTGCAATATATGCGTGTTTTGATTTATCCCCTTTAAAAAATAAATTTTGGATTACCCCTTGAAATTTTTGGGTACCCCCTAATCCTGTAAACACCAGGGGGTAAACCAAAAAATATATATTTTACAGGGGGTAATTTTTCCACCTGGGGGGGAAAAGACTTCGAATTTTAAAATTTCAGGGGGGTAATTCAAAATTTATTTTCTAAAGGGGGGTAAATAAAAATACGCCTATATTGCAAGGGGGTAAATGACTATTAACCTTATAATTAATTGATTAAATTAGTTTTATTTATTAATTTTGATACTTAATCTTTTTTAATTAATTTGAATAATTGATTAATTTTGTTAATTAATTTTTTTAATTAACTTGATTAATTTATTGAATTTCTTTTAATTGATTAATTTTTTTAATTGTGAAGGTGAGAAAAATACACTGGGGGGATTTAATTGTGTATGCCAAAATATGAAAACTCTTTTCACTTCGAGTTCTAATACATCATATTTTGAACCATGTTTCGAGTCTGATAGCTAAGAGAGTGTTAGCAATGAAAAGTTTACTTCTTTTTCTTAGTCTTGTTTTAGAACATAAGGTTTCACACTCAGGTTCTGATCCAAGTAAGTGTTTGAATCAAATCAGAGTTTGACTTCAGATTATGCGTGTGTAAACACCCCAAATTTGCCCTCACCCATTCACACCATGGCTTGTGAGATCCTCATATACATAATTTCAATCATAGCATCCCATATTGCATATCTGCTTCACTGCATTGTTTCTAAGTCATCTGCATCTAGGGTTTGTGATCTGAGCAATCCAAGAGCCATTTGAGCCACTCCAAAGGTCATCAATCACTTCAAAGGGATCCATGTATGTTCAAGCATCATATTATATCCTCTAAAAGTCAAGAATGTCAAAAATCACAAGAACTGGGATTGGCATGGAAGCAGAGCCAGGTTTAACTGCACAGATGACCTAAAATTAGGGTTTTGGTTTCAAAGGCCATAACTCCAAATTTTTTGGTCATTCTTGTTTCTATTGGTCTCTATATGGTATAGGGATCATGCATATCAATTTTCATGAAGAAATTCCATGGGGAAGTCATCTGATCAAGAGTTGACTTTTTGAGCAAGTCAGTGCAAAATCAGGGCATCTGAGGCCCCCAATGACCCAACCAAAGGGTGTTCTTCATCATTTTGATTGTGTATGATCTTAATCATGTTAGAAGTTCAAAAAATTGAAGAATTTCAAGCCATTTGCAAAGTTGACTTTTTGGGAAAATGACTTGTAATGGAAACTTGCCATTTTGGGAAACTTTTTCAACCCTTGCTTTTTGATTCAAAAATGCCTCAAATGAGAAAACTTTGGTCATGAAAGTTGTAGAATGGATCATTCCCTTTTCAAAAAGTACAAGAACTTGTCCTAATTCATTTTGGATCAAAAGTTATGGCTTGTCAAAGTTGGCCAAAATCACAAAATTTCAAGTTATGCACCAAAGAGGCAAAGTTGCAAAACCACTTGCCAAGACAAATTATGCTATCAAATGGACTTCTAATCTTCATACAAACATAAACCAAGGCCTAAAAGTCAGATTGTATCAAAAGATCACTCATTTTCATGACTTGTGGATCAAGAAACTTCAAAAGGGCCAAAGATGAACCAAGTTGCAAAACCTCACTCAAACCCTAATCCACTTGCTTGCTGACTTCAGAATTGATCCTAGGGCTCTCCACACTTCTTGCTGCGCAGGACACCCCTCTTGTCCTTGGCTAGCTATGAGCCCATACTTCTCTTACACAAAGCTTGACTTTTTGGCAAAACACCCATACTAATCACAATAGGCCAGCACCCACTCTCTGACCTATCACACTTCTTTATGTGGATCAAATGCAAGCAAAAGCACATAACAACACAGCCTGAAACTCCAAGAACACAACACACACAAAAATCCTCTCATTTGCAAAAGCCTTCGAATCTCTTGATTCAGTCATCAAACCTTCAAACTTTTTTCACCATTCAACTCCATAAACCTCACTGATCATTTCCCACCCTCCATTTTGCCCTAAAACATCCACAATCAAAAACACGATTTTCACATTTCACAAACTGAGATTCTGCAAACTCTCTCCAGAGGCCATTTAAACTCCAACCAAGCATTGCAAGCTTCTTAGGAGGTTCATTGGAGTGGATTTGAAGCAAAGAACTGGCCAGAAAGTCCCTGATTCGAAAGCTCAAGCTCAGGTAGCCATGGCATTTATTTTTCCAGAACTCTCATTTTATGTTATAGAATGATTCTACATGCTTCACTGATTGCCATGATGTGTTTAGTTTTGAAAATAGTTGAGAAATAAGCATTTCATGAGCTTCTGAAATTTCTGAATAATTTTCCGTTTTGCTTCGAATCTTGTTGTTCATGTGAAATAAATGATTTTTGCTGGCTGAATCTTGTTTAGAATGAGTTAGGGATTGATTCTAGAGAGTTTGGTGAGTTTTTATGGCGTTTTGAGAGAGATTGAGTGAGAGAGCCGCCGGAGAAGATGACCGGAACACTGTTCCGGTCATCTGAAAGTCATTAGGGTTCAGATTAGGGCTTTAATCATAATTAGCGTAGTTTGAATGTGAGCCGTCCAGATGCGCGCATTGGTCTTTCCCTCCATTCCCAGTTTGAATCTCAGCCTCAGGATGCGCTGACTTTCTCTTTATTTGTATTTTTATTTCATTTTATTTCATTTATTTTGTACATTTTATTAAAAATAGCAAAATACATTGAAAAATTCTGAAAATTTTTATCAAACCTTTTATTAATTTTCAGAACCCAAAAATATTTTTATTTTCATTTTTTGCATTAAAAATTATTTTTAAATCATTTAAAAGTTTATTTTTAATTAATTAATGGAAATTAATTAATTAAAAATACTTTTAGGTATTTAAAAATCACAAAAAAATTCATGTAACCTTTAAAAATATTTAGAAACATTGTCCAACTCTCAAACCAAATTTATTTTTTGTTCTTGATGACTTTTGATCATTTTCAATGGAATTAAATTCATTTTGAGGCAATATTTTGTGACAAACTTCAAAAATTCATTTCTGTCTAACCATTGAGAGTTGGATGATGATTCTTTTTGCATTGCATCTTGCATAACATGTAGTTTATAGGATAAAATTGGCATGATTTGATCTTGCATTTCCTATTTGTTTTGCATTTTTTCTTGACAAGGTACCTTAAAACCCTAGCAATCTTAGGAAATTCATAACCCCCACTAGGTTAAGAGTTGGATCCCCTCCTTTGGGCAGTGAGTTTGTATAGGTCTAGGGTATCTTTGATTGCATTTTCAATTTTTTATCATGATGTTTGCTTCTGATTTTGAATTTTGTTTTGTGTGTTAATCATAAACCCTAATTCATGCCTTTCTTTTGCATCCATCTCCCATTTGTTTGCATACCATGAATTGCCATGACATTTTGTGCATCCATTTGGTTCATGATACATCTTAAGACATATTAGAATCATGTTTGATCATTGCATCTTTCATTTGCCATGTTGTATGTCATTTGCATTTCATAACTTTTCATGAACATTCATGGTTCAAAACATGCTTCTCTTGCATCCATATGTTTGTATGATCATTCTCATGCCTTGCCTCATGTTTGCATCATCTCTTAGCATCATTAACATCATACTCATGCTTCTGGTTTTGGTTTGCATCATCACATCTCATCTCATTTGCATTGCATTTCATTTCTTTAACTAACTTTTCAGGTGGTAAGTTGTTTTGGGAAGTGGATTTGCCTTCACTTCTCATAATCTCTTTTCATCTCTCTTTCACTTCCCTTGCTGCATTTTGTATTGTGTTTGGATTGAGCTTGCTCATTCTTGTCCTTCTTACTTTCTTTCTTCAAGCAACTTGACTTCTTAAGTGAAGCAAGTTGTTTTGCTTCTCTTTGCTCCTTTCATCTGCTTCTCTCCTTGGTGGTTCCTTGAAGATTTCTCTCTTAAACCTCACAAACCCTAGGACTTCCAAGCATGATAACAATTAGGGTTGATTAGTCCCCCACTTAGCTTTTACCTTTGTGTCTCTTTGAGTCTTCTCTTCTCACCTCATAATCAAGGACTAAACCCTAAAGGTTTTAAGACTTTGTGATTAAGCTTATGCTTGCATCCTTCTATTAGGATGGAGTGTATAACTTTAATCCTAAGTGTTAAACCCTTAATGTGTCTAAATCCTTCAATCAAATCACTTAATAATCATCAAGACATCAAGCTTGTAACTTGGGCCTTGCATTAGGGTTCTAATTCTTCCTTAATTGGTTAAGAAGGACTAACCCTAGTGTTAATGGACAAATCCTCCTCAAGTTGTCTTACAAACCATAAAATTCATTTCTTCATCTTATCATTAACTAAAATCCATCTAGTAAAGGCTTTGTTTTGTCATGAGGTTAATCCCTAATCATGGGTTAAGTTGAGGAGTCTTCCTCAGCTTAAACATTCTCATCTATTATCCTTCTATTAGGATGGTGTAATGAGTCTGTTTAATCCCTGATTATGGCTTAATCCCATTACTCAACACTAAACAAAAACAACAAAAACATCTAAATAATAACAAATAGGTTAATGATCTTAACCCTACACCATGGAGATTAAGTGTGAGATGCTGACTTCACACTTAAGGTATTCTCATTACCCCTAATCAGAGGGAAGATGTGATGAGTTTACTAACCCATTGGTTTAGGCTTAAGCTCATTAATTTATGACAAACTTCCAAAAGCAATAAAAGACTGAAAGCTCAAAAACAAGCAATAATCGTCTCCTTCGGGATTCTTTTCTCATCTCATTCATTCACAAACGAGAACTTGCTTCTTCCGTCTAATGCAAGATAGTTTGCACCTGAGCCAGACAGGTCATACACTTGAGCATAGACAAGTAAGCAGTTCACAGGTCAATTTATCCTTCAGTCTCTTTGGGTCGAACTATGGTGTTCTGACTTCCTCATTGCACGAGAGGATACGTAGGCATAACTTAACAGTTATCGAACAAAAGTCTCTGTATATTCCCCCTCCTTCCAGCATCATTCTTTTAGCCTCATGATCTTGAGCATTTCATTCCTGTTCTTACACTAACACTGTACTTATACACTTCACTTCTCTTACACTGACACCTGTACATTCTTCCCAGCTTTGATACACAGTTTGCACTGACACTACCCCTTTAAAACACAAATCTTTTAAGCGTGGATCCCGTCGAGTACGGCGGACAATCTGGGTGCTAATACCTTCCCAGGTTGTAACCAACCCCCTTTCTCAGTCTCTCTGGTTCGCGACCGTCTTATCCATATCTTTCTAGGTCTATGCAGCATTACCTTTCCTCCGGGATAAAAATGCCTAGCTGGCGACTCTTGTCTTTCTGAGTTCACTTCTGTGTGTTCTCATTTCCTCCTTTTCGCCGACCGTTCGCGTCTGTACCCCTCTTGGCCCCGGTTGTCATTTGGTGGGAGCGACAGCTTGGCGACTCTGCTGGGGACCCTTATACTGTAACCAGGGCTTCTGGTTCTTTTTGTGGGTTCCTCCTAGCGCTTGTTTGATTTGTGTTTACTGGGGTGTTATGTGATGTTTATGTTTGTATATGTGTTTTATTTACTGCTTTATGTACAGTTATTTATTGCTTTCTTTACAGCTTTATATATCATACTGTCATATTGTCATCTGGATGGATCTGTTTTCTGTCTTGGTGGGTGGGGTTCTACTGAGAGTTTAAGGTCCTATACCTGGGACCTGAGTGACACCTAGGCTAGAGTGGTTCATGTTCTTTCCCATTCCATTTCGGTCTGGTGCGGGAATATGAAACACGGTTCAGATATGGGTTTCTTCTTGAGAACTCTGTGCTACAGATCTCCTGTAGTGCTAGGGCTATCTGGGAAGCCTGCTAAGTCTGGATGACCTTTATTATGACCTTCAGAAACTGAGGTGAATTAGAGGAGGATTTTTTATGGTTATTGTAAACACTGTACCTCCGGGTTAGAAGTGTTTACACTTCTCATAACTGATCCAAGTCTGAGGGTCCTTGTTTTAGAACACCACCTGTGAGGGGGTTGGGCTGTTTACAGGTTTGCAGGAACCCTTGGCCACATCATACCCTGTTTCTTATTGTGTTTAAGAATGCTTCACTTTGGACAGTTCATGTGATTTAACCCAGGACATGTGACTATTTATTTGAGTCCCCCACCTTGGTTACTGGACTTCTGAACCTCCATCTGGATTTCTTGAACATACATGAACTTATATCAAGGCAGTAATCAGATCCAGCTTGATCACAAACCCGTGCATATCATTTGCATACATCATCATTGCATCATTTAACATTTTTTTATTTGTTTTTCAGGGTACCCATATTACATTTGGTTTGGTTTTGACCCCTTCATCTGCATAGACCCCTGTTCATTAGCTATCTGCTTCAGCTCTCTTCATCAGTTTCCTGCTTCAGCTATCTCCATCATCATCCTCAGCCTATCAGTGGCTCATCTCCAGTATCAGTCTTCATCATCAGCATCTGTTCTCAGCTCTTCATCAGCAGTTATGGCACCCAAGAAGAGCAACATTTCATATCATTTCTTTGAGCCTGTGCTGACTGGCATCAGACAGGTCCAGGCACTTATCACTCCAGACCATATCCCATTATTCAGAGAACATTATGGAGGAATCCTTGATATGGTTATGGACCTGGACCCTTCTCAGAGGAGTTTGATTCACACTTGCCTACAGTTCTATGATCCTCCTTTGAGATGCTTCACTTTTCAGAATTTTTAGTTGGGACCTCTGTTGGAGGAGTTTTCATCACTGATTGGAGTACCTGTCAGGGGTGGTATCCCCTTCAACCCAGAGATGGCTTCTCCTAGCAATGAAGAAGTGGCAAAAGCACTGTATTTGGAACCTATTCTGATTGAGCAGAACATGACTACAAAGGCTGGGATCCTTGGTTTGCACCTAGATTTTCTGACTTCTCAGGCCATCCTGAAGGCCTCCTTGGGAGAATGGAAGGCAGTTTGTGAATTGTTAGCCCTCAGTATATATGGGGTTATACTTTTTGCAGATGAGCTCAAGTTTATTAGCAAGAATGTTATTCATCTCTTCCTTTTGAGGAACCCAATACCCACCTTGCTGGGGGATTTCTATTATTCTATTCACCAAAGGAATGAGAAGCAGAGAGGGAGGTTGGTGAGGTGTTGTGCTCCTCTGTTTCATACTTGGCTGCTTAAGCACTTACCCAAGACTGATGCTTTCCTAAATCCTCACCAACAAAAGAATTGGGCTAGGAGACTTACTGCTTTGACCTCAGATGACATCAGATGGTGTACCCAGAGCACCAAAGGCAGGGACATAATCACTAGTTGTGGGCAGTTCCCCAATGTACCTCTGATAGGGGTGAAGGGTTGCATCAACTACAATCCTTTGCTGTTTAGGAGACAGTTGGGCTATGCTTTGGTTCACCCTCCTAGGGTGCAAGACCTGGCTGAAACCCTGTATTGTGAGATAAAGCCTAATCTAGTTGTTGTCAGACAAGCATCCTGGGCTTGGGACAACATCCAGACTAAAGGGATGGCCATTCTGGGAAAATGCAATAATGTGGCTTCAGCTCAGTATTATGATTGGTCTCATGCCAGGGCTCAAATTTCTGGAATGCCCTTCACCATTGAGGATGCACCTGGACCATCCACAGCACCACCTCCAGCCACTGTCATCCTGGAGGAATTTGAGAAACTGAAGGAAAGGAATGAGAATCTGTCTCAAGCTCTAAATAAGACCCTCTGGGAGAGGAGTGATGGTCATCTAGACATTGAGAGGTTAGAAAAGCTAAAGGTGGAGTATCTAGCCAGGATTGAGAAAGCAGAAGACTACATCAAGAAATAAAGAGCTGGAGAGCAAATTTTGAAGAATGCCTGTAAAGAGGCCCAGTTTCAGAAGGCTAGAACTGATCTCTATCTGAAAGAAAGTCAAGCTCGGTGGGTCAGGATCACTGAAGCTCGTACTCAAGAAGATAAGAGAACTCAGGACAGGATTGAGCAGTTAGAGGCCATTGAGAAGAAGCAACAGGAGGCTTTGCTAGCAGCCCAGAAGGAAATCTCAGAACTGAAGCTTAGGGCTCGTGTGAAGAGGTCAAAGGACCAAGACAGGCACATGAAGCTGACCACTGCTATTGCCACCAGAAACCTCTTTATCAGAAACATTACAGAGCATCCGGCTGGTCCTGTAACTGAAGCACTTCTGAAGGAGGTTAAGGAGGATGAATTTGGTTTAGGTGTTTGATCACTTTGCTTGTTGTTATTTCCATTTCATGTACTTTTCTCTTTGTTGTATTTTGACCCCTCAGGGGCATATGTTGTAAAAGCAAACTATTGTATTATTCACTATTTGTAATATATCTGTTAGTTTGTTTTATTAAGTTCTCTTTCTCTGAAGCAACATCAAAGCATCTTCCTCAGGGTCTGGAAAGGTCAAAACCAAGTGCCAAGCCGGATACCTTGGAAACAAATAAGCATACTGCATTGCATACTAACCTTTGTTTTGTTTTGTAGGTTTTGTTTTGTTTGTTACTAACTCTGTTGTGATTCAGGAATTATTGCTCGCCGTCGGGTGTTCCCTCTCAACCGTCCACACAGATATCCTACTCGCAACAACCTTCCTGGTATGCAGATGGATCAACTGCAGCAAGAGCTGACAGAGGTCAGGACCCAGATGGTTAATGAAAGGCTAGAAATGAGAAACCAAATGACCCAGTTCATGGAAGTAATGAATGGCTTGGCTCAAAGCCAAGAAAGATTGAGGGCATTGGTAGAAAGGCAAACCCCGGAGGAACCTCCTCTGGGAACTGGAGGAACAAGCAACAATGAGAGGGGTCAGCCTCATATTAACCCACCAATATATGGGCCTCATCTGCATCCGGAAGTCGACATCCCGGGTATTGTGCAAGGAAATACTACTGGAGGAAGAGTTTTACAGGAAGACCCCCAGGAAGAGCAGTTTACTGTAATGGGAGCTGGGGATGAAGTTTATGATAGGAGGCTTGATGAAATTGCTGAGAAATTGAGATCTCTGGAGTCTCAAAACTCCTTGGGTTTTGATGTCATGGATATGGGGTTAGTGGACGGGGTAAGAATTTCCCACAAGTTTAAACCCCCGTGCTTCGAGAAGT
Source organism: Lathyrus aphaca (assembly GCA_963966055.1). NCBI lineage: Eukaryota > Viridiplantae > Streptophyta > Magnoliopsida > Fabales > Fabaceae > Lathyrus > Lathyrus aphaca. Next base: position 30,312,740 of record OZ014519.1, on the reverse strand, counting down.
ACAACGGAACTTCCTGTCCACGAACTCACTTACAGTCTTTTCTGGGAAGACTTAAGGCATACACCATGGATGAGAAACTGTGGATGTTTTACTTTGAAGACAGTTTGACTGGGGCTTCAAGGGAGTGGTACTCTCACTTGACCAGAGCTACTATCAGGTGCTGGAAAGACCTAGCTGAAGCTTTCATCAGGCAGTACCAATACAATCTAGACATGGCTCCTAACATAAACCTTCTGATGGGAATGTCTCAATCCTCCAGAGAAAGCTTCAGGGAATATGCCCAGAGGTGGAGACAGCTTGCCGTTGCTGTTCAGCCACCCATGTCGGAAAGAGAAATGGCCGACATGTTCATGAATACTCTACAAGGAACATATATTGATAGGCTAGCTGCCTTTTCTTCCACCAGCTTCGCTGACGTAGTCATAGCTGGAGAAAGAATTGAAAGCCTTCTGAAGATGGGTAAAATTTCTGATAATGGTGCAAGCTCGTCAAGCAATCCCAGGAAGCCTTTTGTGGGACCTAGAAGAACCGGTGAGACTAATGCTATTCATGCCAACAGGGGCAGACCTCAGTATGCCCACAGATCAGTAGCAGCTGTCACTATTCCAGCTCTGATTCCTCAGCAACCAGCATATCAACCACAACAACAACCACATTATCAGCAACAAGTTCAGTATCCTCCACAGAGGACTTACAACAACAACAACAACAACAGCAATCAACAACAAAGACCCTTTCAGCAAAGACCATCACAGGCAAATAGGGTGATTGACCCTATCCCTATGCCTTATGCCGCTTTATTGCCACAACTCCTGAAACTCAACCTGGTTGAGCTAAGGACATTGGCACCACCAGATCCCTCAAGTCTTCCAAGAAATTATGATGTCAACGCCAGATGTGCTTTTCACTCCAATGCACCTGGCCACAGTACCGAAAAATGTAGGGCTTTACAAATGAAAGTACAAGATCTGGTGGATTCCAAAGCCCTCAACTTTGCACCCCCCCCCCCCCAAATGTCAACAAGAATCCCATGCCCAATCATGGAGGACCAAGAATTAATGCCATTGAGGAAGATAAGCCATCTTTCTTAATCACCAGTGTTGGGCAGATTCGGACACCTCTGGTAGAAATTAAAGCTCAGCTCCTAGAATGCCAGATGTTCCCCGGGTGTGAGCTCGGTTGTGGTTATTGCAACATTTCGGTCAACGGGTGTGATAATTTGAGAAGTGGCATAGATGGTCTTATCAAAAGCAGTATACTTCAGATCACAACATCAGCGCCTACAAATCCAGCAATCCCTTTGACAACAATTCATGACTCTTCTACAACTGCAACAACAATCATTCCAACCAATTCATCAATATCATCAACAATGGCTCCGTCCATCACTTCAACAAATCAGATGTCAACAACCATTCCTTCTACAACATCAGCATCCATTATGTCAGCAGAATCTTCTACAACGCCAGTAGAAATTAATGAAGATATCTCAGCAATCACCATTTACTATGATCCAACATATGTTCCTCCAAACAACAACTTTCAACAACAAGCAGTGGCATCTCCTGTCAGGTCACCAGTCACCGTCTACTACGATCCGCACACCATTTCAGTACCCTCCCCTGCAGCAATCAGTCCAGTTACCATCACGGTGCCTGGACCCGTTCCATATGAAAGCAGTAATGCCATCCCTTGGCATTATGGCTTTGACCTCTACTGCAACGGGGAGAAAATCACTTTGGATTCTTCAACCTCTTCTCCACAGATTGATAATGTTGGGGGAGGCAGAGGCTTCACCAGAAGCGGACGCCTTTTTGCCTCACAATTACAAAGACCTAATGCCGAAGCTGAAGCTGCTGCAAAAGCAAAGGGGAAGAGTGTGGTAGTTGAAGAACCAATCATCAAGGAAACTCAGAAGACATCTTTCGAACAAGATGTAGACGAGTTTATGAGAATTATAAAGAGAAGTGATTACAAGGTGGTGGATCAGTTTCACCAAACTCCCTCAAAGATCTCCATATTATCCCTGCTGATGTGTTCTGAAGCTCACAGGAATGCATTATTGAAAGTCTTGCACGCAGCATATGTGCCAGAGGAGATCACTGTTAACCAACTAGAAACTGTGGTGGCTAATGTCAACACCAGTCATGGACTGGGCTTTACCAATGCTGACTTAACAACTGAGGGACGTAACCACAACAAGGCTTTACACATCACTCTAGAATGCAAGGGTGCTGTCCTATCCCATGTACTGGTGGACACTGGGTCTTCACTCAATGTTCTACCAAAGAAAGCCTTAGTGAAGCTGGAGTATGATGGCTTGGCATTACGTCCAAGTAATTTGGTAGTGAGAGCTTTCGATGGCTCTAAAAGATCAGTGCTAGGGGAGATTGATCTGCCTGTGATGATTGGCCCGCAGACCTTCAAAATTACCTTCTATGTGATGGACATTCAGCCGGCCTACAGCTGTTTGTTGGGTAGACCTTGGATCCATGCCGCTGACACTGTTACGTCTACCCTTCACCAGAAGCTGAAATTCGAGTGGGAAGGTCAGATCATCACCATCTGTGGTGAAGAGGACATCTTTGTTAGCCATCTGGCTACATACAAGTACATTGAGATGGATGGAGAAATCCATGAAACCATGAGCCAGGGGTTTGAAGCCCTGAACATAAATGAAGCATCTGCTGTATTAGGAACCTCCATGACATCTTATCAGCAAGCCAGGAAGGTTGTTGAAGAGGGGACTGCCCAAGGCTGGGGCAAGCTGCTGCCCGTGGAGAAGAAGGAGGACAGATTTGGGTTGGGTTACAAACCAACTCAACAAGATCAATCAGAGGCTTCCAAGAAGCCCAACTTTGTCAGCGGGGGAATGCTCACCCCGGATGCCGTGAACAACTTGGAAGATGAGTCGGAAGATGAGCGCAACCTGGAGAGCTGGATACGTCCAAGGATCCCGGGGAGTCGTATCTCAAACTGGTCTTCCCAGGAAATTATAAGGGTTACTCCCGCAGAGTAATTATTATTTCCTGTATATTTTAAGCATGCATCAAGTCTTGCATCTTGCCCAAGATGTCAAGACTCATTTTGTAATCGGGCCATCTTGTAATTTTGTGCAAACAGATCAATCAATGAATATCGGACATCTTTTGCAAATGAGTCTTTTTTCTTTTTCGCTCACTGTTTTTCATTTTTTTTTTTGTACAAAAAATAAAATGGCAGTGTTTTCAAAATGATAACTTCGCTTCACTTTTTCTAAACAAGATTAAAATCGATCACTAAAACGAACAATCTAAACCCTTGCAGAGAGTGCCTTTCAGACTGCACCGACAACAGCACAGCTATGGCTTCGTATGACTTTGACAATCCAATCAATCAAGCTGATGAAGGGGTTGAAGAAGATTATGAGCTTCCTGAAGAGCTAGCCAGGTTGTTAAGGCAAGAGGAGAAGGTTATCACTCCTCATCAGGAGGAAGTCGAAACGATTAATCTTGGTACGGAAGAGGATGTGAAAGAGGTTAAGATCGGGGCCTGCTTACAAGACTCAGTGAAAGAGCAACTGATTGATATGCTTCGGGAGTATGTGGATGTGTTTGCTTGGTCTTATCAGGATATGCCAGGGTTGGACACCGATATTGTTATGCACAAGCTGCCTTTGAAAGAAGATTGCCCACCGGTTAAACAGAAACTACGCCGCAGTCGCCCAGACATGGCTATGAAGATCAAAGAAGAGGTACAAAAGCAGTGGGACGCCGGGTTCCTTGTTGTGACTAGCTATCCGCCGTGGGTTGCTAATATTGTACCTGTGCCTAAGAAAGACGACAAAGTAAGGATGTGTGTAGACTACCGGGACCTGAACAGAGCCAGCCCGAAAGATGACTTCCCTTTACCTCACATTGATGTATTGGTTGATAATACGGCTCAGTTCTCGGTATTCTCCTTCATGGACGGATTTTCAGGATACAACCAGATCAAAATGTCACCTGAAGACATGGAGAAGACCACTTTCATCACACCCTGGGGCACGTTCTGTTATAAGGTGATGCCATTCGGACTGAAGAATGCTGGTGCAACGTATCAACGGGCTATGGTAACATTATTCCATGACATGATCCATAAAGAAATTGAATGTTATGTGGATGACATGATTGCCAATTCCCTCACAGAAGAAGACCACCTGGTAAATCTGCTGAAGCTATTCAAGCGTCTGAGGAAGTACCAACTAAAGCTGAACCCCAACAAATGCACATTCGGGGTGCGATCCGGTAAGCTGCTGGGATTTATTGTAAGTGAGAAAGGGATTGAAGTTGACCCTGATAAAGTCAAAGCCATTCAAGAAATGCCTGCACCGAAGACTGAGAAAGAAGTTCGGGGGTTCCTAGGTAGATTGAACTACATTTCAAGGTTCATATCTCACCTTACAGCAACCTGTGAACCTTTGTTCAAACTATTAAGAAAAGAACAAATGGTCAGGTGGAACGAAGACTGCCAGAGGGCTTTTGACAAAATCAAGGAATACTTACAAGAGCCTCCAATCCTTATGCCTCCAGTTGAAGGAAGACCTTTGATAATGTACTTGACAGTATTAGAAGAGTCAATGGGGTGTGTGCTGGGCCAGCATGACGAGTCTGGTCGAAAAGAGTACGCAATATACTACCTGATCAAAAAGTTTACCGACTGTGAACAACGTTATTCACTGCTCGAGAAAACTTGATGTGCTTTAGCGTGGGCTGCTCGCCGACTAAGGCAGTATATGTTGACCCACACTACTTTATTGATCTCCAAGATGGACCCAGTTAAGTACATTTTTGAGAAGCCATCGCTTACCGGACGGGTTGTAAGATGGAAAATGATCCTCACAGAATATGACATCCAGTACACATCTCAGAAAGCCATCAAGGGCAGTGTATTGTCTGATTATCTTGCTGAGCAACCCATTGATGATTACCAGCCTATGAGATTTGACTTCCCTGATGAAGACATCATGTTCATTAAAGCAAAAGATCATGAAGAGCCTGTTCACACTGAAGGGCCTGACCTAGGAGTAGAATGGACTATGATGTTTGACGGGGCTGTTAATATGAATGGTCGTGGTGTTGGTGCAGTACTCATTACACCTAAAGGAGTTCACCTGCCTTTCTCGGCAAAACTCACTTTCAACTGCACTAACAACGAAGCTGAATACGAAGCTTGTATTATGGGTCTTGAGGAAGCCATTGACCTCAGGATCAAGACTTTGACTGTGTTCGGAGATTCAGCTTTGGTAATCAATCAAACCAACGGAAAATGGTACACCCACCAGGATCATCTGATACCTTACAGGGATTATACAAGGAGGTTATTGACTTTCTTCACAACAGTCAAGCTTGAGTATATCCCTCGGGACGAGAATCAATTTGCAGATGCTCTTGCTACCATTTCATCCATGATCAAAGTTCAAGCTGCCAACTTTGTGCCTCGGATTACAGTGTCCAGACTTGATAGACCAGCATATGTATTTGCAGCAGGCATTGTTAAAGATGATAAGCCTTGGTTCCATGACATTAAGTGCTTCTTGGAGGATCAGACATACCCACCTGGGGCATCTTCCAATGATAAGAAGACATTGAGAAGGCTTGCTGGCAGTTTCTTCCTGAATACTGATGGTTCCCTATACAAGAGAAACTTTGATATGGTACTGCTTAGATGCGTTGATAGAACAGAAGCAGGCTTGTTGATGCACGAGGTGCACGAAGGATCCTTTGGTACCCATGCAGGAGGGCATGCCATGGCCAAGAACTTGCTAAGATCAGGTTATTACTGGATCACAATGGATGCAGACTGTTGTGCTTATGCCAGAAAATGCCATAAATGCTAGATTTATGCGGATAAAGTGCACGTGCCTCCGAATCCTCTGAATGTGATGTCTTCACCCTGGCCCTTTGCCATGTGGGGCATTGACATGATTGGCAAGATTGAACCGACTGCTTCAAACGGCCACAGATTCATCCTGGTAGCTATTGACTATTTCACCAAGTGGGTTGAAGCAGCTTCATATGCAAATGTTACAAGGCAAGTGGTAGCCAGATTCCTGAAGAGAGATATCATCTGTCGGTATGGAGTGCCCGAGCGAATCATTACTGATAGTGGTTCCAATTTAAACAACAAAATGATGGCAGAGCTGTGCCGGGACTTCAAGATCCAACACCACAATTCTTCTCCTTACAGGCCGAAGATGAATGGCGCTGTTGAGGCAGCAAATAAGAATATCAAGAAGATTGTGCAGAAGATGGTAGTTACCTACAAAGACTGGCATGAAATGCTACCGTTTGCCTTGCATGGGTACCGTACGTCAATCAGAACATCCACTGGGGCAACACCGTATCAGCTTGTGTATGGTATGGAGGCAGTCCTACCTGTTGAAGTTGAATTACCCTCCTTACGGGTGTTAATGGATGTTAAACTAAATGAAGCAGAATGGGTCCGGTCCCGATACGAACAACTGAGTCTGATCGAAGAGAAGAGATTGGCTGCAATCTGTCATGGGCAGCTGTATCAGAAAAGAATGAAGAAAGCCTTCGATCAGAAAGTCAGGCTCCGAGAATACCAAGTAGGAGATCGTGTGCTGAAAAGACTCCTCCCTCCTCATACAGACCACAGGGGCAAGTGGACTCCGAACTACGAAGGGCCATTCGTAGTAACGAAAGTTTTCTCCGGTGGAGCACTCATGCTCAGCACTATGGATGGTGAAGACTTCCCGTCCCCTGTGAATTCAGATGCAGTTAAAAAATACTTCGCATAAAAATGACCCGCTGGACATAAAAACAGAATGTAAGTCCAGGCAAAAATAGGGCATCCCGGCGAGTCAAAAACAGAATAAAAGACTCGGGCAAAAATGAGGGAAAATAAAAAGAAAAAATGTACACCCGCTGAGTTGAAAAGCCGCATTGGACAACTCAGGCAAGAATGGGTATCCCGATGGATCGAAAATCCGAAAGGGCGATCCATGCAAAATAAGGGAATAAGCGAACAACTGCATTTTGAATTCATCTGTATCACTTACAATTTGGTAAGCTTCGAAAGGTTCAAGCGCCGGTCAGAATCAGCCTTCTTCAGAAAGTAAGACAAGAAGAATGTCAAAAGTCATACGAGTCATAGCAAAGGGAAGCTCCCCGAAGCGTCGTCAACATTGCCAATACCCTTTATTTTCTCAAATTATAGCAATCTCCTCATTTTAGGGGATTTGTTTCTTTGACTGTATTTGCCAATTCAGGGCACGTGAATTAATAAAATCAGATTTTCAGTCACATTTCGTCTCGTATATTTTATTTTCATTTGCAAGAATGTCCGATGTCCCTAAGATACTGATTGCATAAATACAGATGTTTCTTTTCTAAAAAAATACGTGCTTGCAGGAAATATGCTTACTCCCGGGAGTGTCTAAACTCCTATGACGGAATCCAGTAAGGGATACCTCGGGATTACTTGTGCATTTCTCTGTCTTTTCAGGATTGCAGGTGTTCAAAGCACAACATGAGGCATGAAAACTTCATCCTAGCAAGCTGGCAAATCAATACCTACTCAGTTTCAGCACCGGATATGCTTTATCCCCAGCTGAGTTGTCAAGTATCATCCTCAGCAGGATCCCCCACAGAAATCTCTAGGAAGGTCTTTCAGTGACCTTTCTTCTTCCCCAGCCGAGTGCAAAGTCAGGGAACCATCTTCCCACAGAGTTTCAGCCTCTATCCAGAAGAGCAATGTCTGAAGATCTTACAACAGAGTGACGAAAACTTCTACAAACCTCAGCTGGGTCCATCAGTGACCTATATCCCCAAGCGGAGTCCCATATGTCAGATATACCAATGATCTCATCCCCAGCTAGGATGTTCACTTCAAGCAGATCAACCAGAGATCTTCATAGCAACGGGACCCGAATCCCGGATTGGTATCTTTGCATAATCATAAGCATTCGCATCATATTTCCCACAGAGCGTAGCATTCCGTCTAATACGGAGCATTACGGCAAAAAAAATCAAATATATTGCATAATCGTAAGCCATGGTCTGAATCAAACACTTGTAAGTACCGACAATCCGTCGAAGATATACAGAAAACTCTCCAGATTCCCCGACTTGTAAATACAAATACACACTCCTTTTGGCACCCGTCCGTGTCATGATTCCCCCGGTAAAGTCGCCCGAGCCTTCTTTACAAACAGACACTCATATATTACAGATACTTCTTGACATCCTTCCATGTCATATCCCCAGTAGAAAGCCAAAGCGTCCCCTTTACACTCACATATACATCTTTATACAAATTCTCTGACACCCGTCCGTGTCGCATTCCCCAGCACAGTTGCCTAAACATTTTGTAAACCATATACTTGGTTATTATATACCTTTTGACACTCGTCCGTGTCACCCTCCCCAGCAGGTTAAACACTCTCCTGTACACCGCTCATACTTATTTCACTCATATAGATACTCGTCCATATCTTGTATATACCACTTATACATCCTCAGACTCGACACTAGTCCGTGTTCTTTGTTAACCCGTTGGTACTCGTCCGTATCATCATCTCAGAACATGCGTCAAGCATTTGTTTCTACCTGATACTCGTCTGTATCACGGTCTTAGGGATGCTCGTCCGCATCTTTAAGCCATACACGTGTCAAACACTTATGTCTTCTTGAATTTAGACACTCGTCTGTGTCTACTATCCCCAGAGGAGTCCCCACAAAATCAACACTCGTCCGTGTTCTTTGTTAACCAGTTGGTACTCGTCCGTATCATCATCTCTGAACATGCGTCAGCGTTTGTTTCTACTGATACTCGTCCGTATCATGGTCTTAGGGATGCTCGTCCGCATCTTTAATCTATACACAACGTCAAAACACTTATACCTTTTATTTCTTGGATGTAAACACTCGTCCATGTTTACTATTCCCCAGTAGATCGCCAGCAAAGCAACCTTTTTCTATCCGGCATTCGTCCTATGTCGTGATATTTAGTAGTCGTCCCCTGCTAGGTGATCGTCCTTCACCTTTTGATGATCGTCCTTCATCATTTTATCCGATGGCCGTCCCCATCGTTGATCTTTCTATCCGACATTCGTCCTATGTCGTGATTTTTAGCAGCCGTACCCTGCTAGGTGATCGTCCTTCACCTTTTGATGATCGTCCTTCATCATTTTATCCGATGGCCGTCCCCGTCGTTGATCTTGTTATTCGTCCTATGTCATGATAAGCCTTGAGAGCAGCCGTCCCCTGCTAGGTGATCGTCCTTCACCTCTTGATGATCGTCCTTCATCATGCTCGTCCGATGGTCGTCCCCATCGTCGACCTTTTATCCGGCATTCGTCCTATGTCGCGATACTTTCGGCAGCCGTACCCTCCCAGGTGATCATCCTTCACCTTAGATGATCGTCCCTCCTCTTATCCCCATCAGAGCAGCCGTCCTCTGCTAGGTGATCGTCCTTCACCTTTGATGACCGTACCTCATCATTATTTCATTTATTCTTTAACCCGATAGCCGTCCCCGTCGTGGTCCCTTTTCCTTTTCCTGATGATCGTCCTTCATCAGTTTAGCCCGATGGTCGTCCCCATCGTTGTTTACATTAATTTATGAACCTGATGACCGTACCTCATCATTTATTTTTACCTATAATCCCCAGAGAATCTTACATCTTTACATGATGGCCGTCCCCATCATAATCTCTCATATCCCCAGCTAGTCGTCCGTCCCCTTCTTGGCTTTATTTCCCGCATGTCGGCCGTCCCCGTCATTGCTTTATTTCCCGCATCTTCCCCAGCATGTCGGCCGTCCCCGTCATTGCTTTATTTCCCGCATCTTCCCCAGCATGTCGGCCGTCCCCGTCATTGCCCTTTCCCCAGCAGTCATCCTCCGTCGCCCACACTTTCTAATATACTTTATTCTGTGAGTGCAAATTTTGGACTATCTTTGGTATTCAACCACAAGTTATCTTGTTTGCCTGCTAAGCCGTTGCTTACATCCTGCACATCTAACTCATGTTTGAATAGGGGCAGCTGTAAACACCCCAAATTTGCCCTCACTCATTCACACCATGGCTTGTGATATCCTCATATACATGATTTCAATCATAGCATCCCATATTGCATATCTGCTTCACTGCATTGTTTCTAAGTCATCTGCATCTAGGGTTTGTGATCTGAGCAATCCAAGAGCCATTTGAGCCACTCCAAAGGTCATCAATCACTTCAAAGGGGTCCATGTATGTTCAAGCATCATATTATATCCTCTAAAAGTCAAGAATGTCAAAAATCACAAGAACTGGGATTGGCATGGAAGCAGAGCCAGGTTTAACTGCACAGATGACCTAAAATTAGGGTTTTGGTTTCAAAGGCCATAACTCCAAATTTTTTGGTCATTCTTGTTTATATTGGTCTCTATATGGTATTGGGATCATGCATATCAATTTTCATGAAGAAATTCCATGGGGAAGTCATCTGATCAAGAGTTGAATTTTTGAGCAAGTCAGTGCAAAATCAGGGCATCTGAGGCCCCCAATGACCCAACCAAAGGGTGTTCTTCATCATTTTGATTGTGTATGATCTTTATTTGATCATAGAAGATGTTATAAGTTCACAAAATTGAAGAATTTCAAGCCATTTGCAAAGTTGACTTTTTGGGAAAATGACTTGTAATGGAAACTTGCCATTTTGGGAAACTTTTTCAACCCTTGCTTTTTGATTCAAAAATGCCTCAAATGAGAAAACTTTGGTCATGAAAGTTGTAGAATGGATCATTCCCTTTTCAAAAAGTACAAGAACTTGTCCTAATTCATTTTGGATCAAAAGTTATGGCTTGTCAAAGTTGGCCAAAATCACAAAATTTCAAGTTATGCACCAAAGAGGCAAAGTTGCAAAACCACTTGCCAAGACAAATTATGCTATCAAATGGACTTCTAATCTTCATACAAACATAAACCAAGGCCTAAAAGTCAGATTGCATCAAAAGATCACTCATTTTCATGACTTGTGGATCAAGAAACTTCAAAAGGGCCAAAGATGAACCAAGTTGCAAAACCTCACTCAAACCCTAATCCACTTGCTTGCTGACTTCAGAATTGATCCTAGGGCTCTCCACACTTCTTGCTGCGCAGGACACCCCTCTTGTCCTTGGCTAGTGTCGCTCCCAAAGATTTGCATCCAGGTACAAGCGCGAACGGTCGGCGAAGGGAACAGTGAGAACACACAGCCGTGAACTCACTGGAGGATGAAAAGAGTCGCCAGCTAGGCATTTTTATCCCGGAGGAAAGGCAATGCTGCATAAGCCTAGAAAAAGATGGATAAGACGGTTTGCGAACCAGAGAGACTGAGAAAGGGGGTTGGTTACAACCTGGGAAGGTATTAGCACCCAGATTGTCCGTCGTACTCGACGGGATCCACGCTTAAAAGATTTGTGCTTTAAAGGGGTAGTGTCAGTGCTATTTGTGCATAAAAGAGCTGGAAAAGATGTACAAGTGTCAGTGTAAAGAAATGTGATGTGTATAAATGTACAGTGTCAGTGTGAGATCAGGAATGAAATGCTCAAGAATATGAGGCTAAAGAATGAAGCTGGAAAGAGGGGGAATATACAGAGACTTTTGTTCGATAACTGTTAAGTTATGCCTACGTATCCTCTCGTGCAATGAGGAAGTCAGAACACCGTAGTTCGACCCAAAGAGACTGAAAGGATTGACTGGTGAACTGCTTGCAGTCTATGCTCAAGTGTATGATCTGTCTGGCACAGATGCAAACTGTCTTGCATTAGACGGAAGAAGCAAGTTCTCGGTTGTGAGTGAAGATGATGAGAAAAGAATCCCGAAGGAGACGATTATTGTTTGTTTTTGGTGTTTTCAGTCTTTTATTTCTTTTTGGAGTTTGTCATAAGATAATGAGCTTAAACCTAAATCAATGGACTTGGTAAACTCATCACATCATCCCTCTGATTAGGGGTAATGAGAATTACCTTAAGTGTGAAGTCAGATTCTCACACTTAATCACCTTTGGTGTAGGATTAAGATCATTAACCTACTTGTGATTATTTAGATGTTTTTGTGATTTTTGTTTAGTGTTGAGTAATGAGGTTAAGCCATAATCAGGGATTTGACAGACTCATTACACTATCCTAAAAGAAGGATAATAGATGAGGGTGTTTAAGCTGAGGAAGGATCCTCAGCTTAATCCATGATTAGGGATTAAACCCATGACAGAACAAACCTTTGATTAAGTGGATTTTATTAATGATATGATGATGAAGTGTTTTTTATGACTTGTAAGACAACTTGAGGGGGACTTGTCCATTAACTTTAGGGTTAGTCCTTCTTAGCCAATTAAGGAAGAATTAGAACCCTAATGCAAGGCCCAAGTTACAAGTGTAATGTCTTAATGATTATTAGATGGATTAATTAAGAGAGTTCAACACCTTAAGGGTCCAAGACTTAGGATTAAAGTTATACACTCCATCCTAAAAGAAGGATGCAGGCAGGATCTTAATCACAAAGTCTTAAAGCCTTGAGGGTTTAGTCCCTGATTATGAGGTGAGGAGAGAAGACTCAAGGAGAGACACAAAGGTAAAAACTATGGGGGAGACTAATCAAAACCCTAATTCATTATCATGCTTGGTTGGTCCTAATGTTTGTGAGGTTTTCAAGAACAATCTTCAGATGAACCACCAGGAAGCAGATGAACAAGATCAAGAGAAGCAAAGTGACTTGCTTCATCCAAGAAGTCAAGTCACTTGAAGAAAGAAAGTGGGAGGAGGAAGAATGAGCAAGCTCAAACTCAAACACACATAAGAATGCAGCAATGGATGCAAGAGAGATGAAAAGAAATGTTATGAGAAGTGAAGGCAAATTCACTTCCCAAGTTTACTTACCACCTGAAATGTTAGAAGCAAATGCAATACAATGCTAAATGAAATGAAATGATATGATGCAAAGCAAAACCAGAAGCAATACACATGATGATTATGATGTTATGAGGTGCTGCAAACATGAGGCAAGGCAATGGAGATGTTCATACAAGATTATGAATGCATATGATGCAAGCTAAGGAGCATGAACAAGCATGAAATGTTATGAATCATACAAGACAAATGGCATGGCAAATATGCAATGTAATGGTCAATGATGCTTCATACATGTCTTAAGATGTCAAGTGAATCACAAGGATGCACAATATGCAATGACAAGTTATGTTATGCAAGGAAATGCAAGAGGGATGCAAGAGAAGGCCCAAATTAGGGTTCATGGATCAAGCATCACACACAAACTAAAAACAGAAGCAAACCCTAATATGAAAAATGGAAAATGGCACTCAAAGAAACCCTAGACCTATAACAAACCACTGCCCAAAGGGGAGCTCTCAACTCTCAACCAAACTCAAGTTATGAATTTTACAAGTTATTAGGGTTTTTTTAGGGTTTGTAACAAAAGAAATGCCAATCAATTGGAAAATGTAAGATCAAATCTTGGCCTTTTTATCTTTGAAAGTTCATGCTAAATGGAAAACAATGCAAAAAGAATCAATGTCTCAACCTTCACCAAAAGGCAGAAATGAATTTTTAAACATATGATCAAAATAATGCATCAAAAATGATTTAATTCAATGAAAAATTCTTAAAATGCATCAAGATCAAAAAGAAATTTGGTTTGAAGGTTGGACAATGTTTCTAAATGTCTTAGAACATTTCATGAATTTTTTTGTAATTTTTAAATACTTAAAAGTATTTTTAATTAATTAATTCTCATTAATCAATTAAAAATAATCTTTTAAATATTTAAAAATACCTTTTTAATGATAAAAAATAAAATAAAAATGTTTTTGTGTCATAAAAATTAATAAAACCTTAAAGAAAAAGTTTCATAATTTTCATGATTTTTTTGCTATTTTAAATAAATTGTACAAATTAAATGGAATAAATATGAATAAAAATCAAATGAAAATAAAAGTAAACAGAACGCGTGGCCAGGATTTGATCTGAGGGAGATTGGGTTGACTTGGCGCGCTATCTAGTGGTCCAGATTTAAACTTCCTAAATTCAGTTAATTAAACTAATTAAACCTAATTAAATTAATTAAGTGGAAATTAAGGTTAATGAAGCAATCTGGTCCCTTGGTCTACGCGCGGGAAGGGCAATCCAATGGCCCAGATTTAAAAAAACACTAATGGCTGGCTAAACCCTAATTAGGGCAGGGTAAACTCAGACGGCCGGAACAGTGGTTCCGGTCGTCTTCTCCGGCGTATCACAAACCCTAGAAAACGATTCAGGCCACCATTCAACAAATTTCCTGCCCAGAAACAACCCCCCATCCTAACTAAACCTCAATCCAAGATCAAAATACATTTATCTAACATGAACAAAGAGAATCGAAACGAAACGCATTCACGGGCCAAGTTTCAGAGATGCATAAAATACTCATTTCCACACCATTTTTGATTCTAATCATATCACAGTGATCCCCAGAGCATGTATTTTTGATTTGTAACAAAAGAAACAGGTTTTAAAAGGTTTGAAGTTTGAGACTACCTGAGGTGACAAGTCCTGTTTCTGAGCTTCCAGAGCCGTTTCTTGATGCAAGCTAGCTCTAATGGATCCCCTGGTGTCAATGGCAAGCTTGAAATGAAGTTTAGCAAGCTATTTCAATGGCTACCAAACTGGTGTAGCAGAGAATGACCTTGGTGTACAGGCTGTTTTAGGCCAGTGTAATGGGTGGTTTGGACTCCTCTAAGTATGCCTGACTTGTTGGTGAAGGAAGATGAAGTGTTTGAGGGATGGACAGTGAGATTCGAAGAGGACTGGTTCTGAGGATGAAGAATGGTGAGGTTCAAATCAGGCTTGATTCAGGCCTGAGCTTTGATGGTTTAGGGCCTATGGAGTGTACTGAGTTTAGTGATGAAGAAAGTTTGGGAGTTTCTTGGCTGTGGAGGCAGATTCGATGGATTTTGCAATGTGAAGGGATTTTGTGTAAGTGATGAATGAGTTGGTTTCAGCCCTTGTTCTTGTTATGTTCCACTTGCAAAATGAAATGATAAACAATTCTGATTGGTTGCTTGATGTGACATGGCCTGCTATGATAGGTGAGGCTACTTTTGCTAAAAATCCACTTTTGTGTAAGATAGGGCATGGCTCAAAGTTAAGCAAGTACAAGGCATGGCTGGTGCAGCAAAAGGTGATGGATAGGCCTAGCAAAGCTCAGCAGCCAATGTCATAAGTTGGTGAAGTGGTCATGAGTGAAAATGCAAGTTGGCTAGCTTTATGGATTTTCATGAGAAAAGCCAAATTACATGAACCAAACCATGAGCAAACTTGGTCCATTTCTGATTTTTGTGACTTAGAGGATGTTCACATGCTGGTTTGTCATGAATTTGAGGCAGCAATCATGCATTGATTCAAGACTTAGCAAAATTTCCACTTGGTGCATAACTTGAAAAACAATGATTTTTGGCAACTTTGCATGGCCATAACTTTTGATCCATGAAGAGTTAGATCATGTTCTTGTACTTTTTGAAAAGGGAAAGATGAGATCTACAACTTTCATGACCAAAGTTTTTCCATTTGAAGCCTTTTTGGATCATGAATCAAGGCTTGAAAATTGACCTAAAATGGTGCATTCTTGAAAAGTCAACAAAACCCAAAAAGTCAACTTTTGCAAAAAACCCTAAATTCTTGATTTCCATGAACTTCAAACTTCTTCCATGATCAAATAAAGATCATATACACTCAAAATGATGAAGACCACCCATTGGTTGGGTCATTGGGGGCCTCAGATGCCCTGATTTTACACTGACTTGTCTGAAAAGTCAACTCTTGATCAGATGACTTCCCCATGGAATTTCTTCATGAAAATTGATATGCATACTCCCTATACCATATAAAGATCAATGGAAACAAGAATGACCAAAAAATTTGGAGTTATGGCCTCTGAAACCAAAACCCTAATTTTCAGTCAACTGTGCAGTTCATCCTGGCTCTGCATCCACTCAAACCCTAATTCTTGTGATTCCTCTGCATTTTTGACTTTGTGAGGATGTAATATGACATAAGAACACACATGAACCACTTTGAGTTGATTAGTGGTTTTTGGAATGGCTCAGGAGGCCCTGAGGTTGCTCAGATCACAAACCCTAGGTGCAGATGCCTTAGAAGCTATGCAGTGAATCAAAATGAGATGTGAGATGATATGTTTTGTGTATATGCATATGAGATGATCACAAGCCATGGTGTGAATGGGTGAGGGCAAATTTGGGGTGTTTACAGCTGCCCCTATTCAAGCATGAGTTAGCTGTGCAGGTTGTAAGCGGCGGCTTAACAGGCAAACAAGATAACTTGTGGTTGAATACCAAAGACAGTCCAAAATTTGCACTCACAGAAATGAAGAAGAAAAGGGATATAGATTGTAAAAGCAAATAAAGTATATTGTAAAGTGTGGGCGACGGAGGACGACCGTCGAGCAGAGGACGACTGCTGGGTAAACGGGGACGGCCGACATGCTGGGGAAAGTGTGTAAAGCAATGACGGGGACGGCCGACATGCTGGGGATAAAAGGTAAAGCTAAGACGGGGACGGCCGACTAGCTGGGAAAATAAAATATCATGATGGGGACGGCCATCAAGATAGAGCTGCAAAATTCTGAGGATTAATGAAACATGACGGGGACGGCCATCAAGTTCATAAAGGTAAAGTAACCAACGATGGGGACGGCCATCGGGCTAAAAAAGGAAAAGGGACCACGACGGGGACGGCCATCGGGTTAAAGAATGAATGAAATAAACAGATGATGGGGTACGGCCATCAAAGGTGAAGGACGATCACCTAGCAGGGGACGGCTGCTCTGTTGGGTATAAAAGAAATATGATGGGGACGGCCATCAAAGGTGGAGGACGACCACCTGGCAGGGTACGGCTGCCGACAATATCAACGATGGGGACGGCCATCGGATAGAAAAGGTCAACGATGGGGACGGCCATCGGACGAGCATGATGGAGGACGACCATCAAGAAGTGGAGGACGACCACTCAGCAGGGGACGGCTGCTCTCAAAGTTTATCATAACACAGGATGAGTGTTAGACAACTAAAATCAACAATGGGGACGGCCATTGGATAAAGTGATGAAGGACGATCATCAAAAGGTGGAGGACGACCACCTAGCAGGGGACGGCTGCTAAAATCAACGATGGGGACGGCCACCGGATGAGCATGATGGAGGACGACCATCAAGAAGTGGAGGACGACCACTCAGCAGGGTACGGCTGCTCTCAGAGGTATCATAACACAGGACGAGTGTTAGATAAAAAGAAAATTTGTTGGCAATCTACTGGGGAGATAGTAAACACGGACGAGCGTTTACATCCAAGAAACAAAAGGTATAAGTGTTTGGTATTGTGTATAGATTAAAGATGCGGACGAGCATCCTTAAGACTATGATACGGACGAGTATCATGTAGAAACAAACTGACACGTGCTCAGAGCTGATGATACGGACGAGTATCAACTAGTTAACAAGGAACACAGACGAGTATTGCATCTGAAAGTATCCTACTAGGGAATAATAGACACAGACGAGCATCTATATTCACGAAGACACAAGTGTTTGACACGGTGTATGGATTAAAGATGCGGACGAGCATCCTTAAGACTATGATACGGACGAGTATCATGTAGAAACAAACATTAGACGCCATGTTCTGAGATGATGGTACGGACGAGTACCAACTGGTTAACAAAGAACAAGGACTACTGTCGAATCTGCGGGGATATACATGGTGTATATAAGATACGGACGAGTATCTGAGTAGGTGTACCAATGAGTAGTGAGTATATAATGTATAGGTGAGTGTTTATCTGCTGGGGATACGACACGGACGGGCGTCAGGAAAGTGTATATACAAATATAGGCGACCACGCTGGGGATATGACACGGACGGGTGTCAAGAAAGTGTATAGGTATATGTAAGTGCAAAGAGGGTGTCTTTGGCTTTCTGCTGGTGACACGACACGGACGAGTGTCAGGATGTATCTGCAATACTGGTGATCTTGGTTTGTAAAGTGTATTCAGGCAACCTGCTGGGAAATGATGATACGGACGGGTATCAAAAAAGGAGATATGCACTGGTGTTTGTGATATGGGGCAACTGCTTTGCTGGGACTCTGATGGGGATTTTTCTGTATATTGTATTTTGTATGATGACAGATTGTCAATATCTACAAGTGTTCAACTCACAACATGACTTATGATTATGCTATGCATTTGATTTTTGCCGTAATGCTCTGTATTAGACGGAATGCTACGCTTTGAGGGTGAATATGATGCGAATGCTATGATTATGCAAAGAGGCACCGATCCGGGATCCGGATCCCGTTGCCGCGGAGATCTCTGGTCGATCTGCTGAGGAAGACATCCCAGCTGGGGATGGGATCATTGGTAGATCTATTGGTGTATCTGCTTGGGGATATAGATCACTGGTTGACGTATCCTTATAATGCGGGACCCAGCTGGGGTTTGTAGAAGCTTTCTCTCTCTCTGTTGTGACTTCTTCGTGCGCTGCTCTTCTGAATAGAGGCCTGAAGCTCTGTGGGGAGATGATTCCTCGATTCTCGCATCCTGCTGAGGAATAATGGCTACTCGGCTGGGGAATTGTGAGAGGCAACTCAGCTGGGGAGAGCAATGGGAAGCAACTCTACTGGGGATAGAGCATTTCGGATGCCGATATCTTTTGTAGATTTGCCAGCTTGCTGAGACGTAACTTGTATGCCCCAAGTTGTGTTCTGGGTACCTGCAATCCTGCAAAGATAAAGAAACGCACAAATGGTCCCGAGGTATCTTTTACTGAGATTCCGTCATAGGAAATAAGTACTTTCGAGAGTAAGTATATTCCCTGCAAGCATGTGTTTTATTTTTAGAGAGAGGCATCTGTACTTATGCAATTGTGTTTTTAGAGACATCAGACAACTCTTTGCAAAACATAAATGTAAAAAACGAGACATGACTGAAAATCTGATTATATTAATTCGTGTGCCCTGAATTGGCAAGATACAGTCAGAGAAACATATCTCCTGAAATGAGGAGATTGTTACAAATTGAGAAATAAAGTGCTGGCGGTGCTGGCGATGCTTTCAAGGAGCTTCCTCTTCTGCTATGACTCGTATGACAATGACGTTCTTCTCGTCTTGCTTTCTGGAGAGAGTTGATTCTGATTGCAGCTTGATCCCTTGGAGCTTACCAAGTTGTAGGTGATACAGACGAATTCAGAATGCAGTTGTTCGCTTATTCCCTTATTTTGCATGGATCGCCCTTCCGGGTTTTCAATCCATCGGGATACCCATTTTTGCCTGAGCTGTCCAATGCGGCTTTTCAACTCAGCGGGTGTACATTTTTTGCTTATTTCCCTTATTTTTGCCCGAGTCTTTTATTCTGTCTTTGACTCGCCGGGAGGCCCTATTTTGCCTGGACTTACATTCTGTTTTTATGTCCAGCGGGTCATTTTATGCGAAGTATTTTTTAACTGCATCTGAATTCACAGGGGATGGGAAATCTTCACCATCCATGGTACTGAGCATCAGTGCTCCACCAGAGAAAACTTTCTTTATGACGAATGGTCCTTCATAATTTGGAGTCCATTTTCCCCTGTGGTCTGTATGAGGAGGGAGGATTCTCTTCAACACAAGATCTCCCACCCGGTACTCTCGGTGCCTGACTTTCTGATCGAAGGCTCTCTTCATTCTTTTCTGATATAGCTGCCCGTGACAGATTGCAGCCAATCTTTTCTCTTCGATCAGACTTAGTTGTTCGTATCGGGCCCGAACCCATTCTGCTTCGTTTAGCTTAACATCCATCAGTACCCGTAGGGAGGGTAGTTCAACTTCAACAGGTAGGACTGCTTCCATACCATACACAAGTTGATACGGTGTTGCCCCAGTGGATGTCCTGATTGATGTGCGGTACCCATGCAAGGCAAACGGTAGCATTTCATGCCAATCTTTGTAAGTGACTACCATCTTCTGCACAATCTTCTTGATATTCTTATTTGCTGCCTCAACAGCGCCGTTCATCTTTGGCCTGTAAGGAGAAGAATTGTGATGTTGGATCTTGAAGTCCCGGCACAGCTCTGCCATCATTTTGTTGTTCAAGTTGGAACCATTATCAGTAATGATTCGCTCGGGCACTCCATACCGACAGATGATATCTCTTTTCAGAAATCTGGCTACCACTTGCCTTGTGACATTTGCATATGAGGCTGCTTCAACCCACTTTGTAAAATAATCGATGGCGACCAGGATGAATCTGTGGCCGTTCGAAGCAGTTGGCTCAATTTTGCCAATCATGTCAATGCCCCACATAGCAAAGGGCCATGGTGAAGACATTATGTTCAGGGGATTGGGAGGCACATGCACCTTGTCTGCATAAATCTGGCATTTATGGCATTTTCTGGCGTAAGCACAACAGTCTGCATCCATTGTGATCCAATAATAGCCTGACCTCAACAATTTCTTAGCCATGGCATGCCCTCTTGCATGGGTACCAAAGGAGCCTTCATGCACTTCATGCATCAGTAAATCTGCTTCCGTCTTGTCAACACATCTGAGAAGCACCATATCAAAGTTCCTTTTGTATAAAGATCCATCAGTGTTCAGAAAGAAACTCCCAGCAAGCCTTCTTAAAGTCTTCTTATCGTTGGAGGATGCCCCAGATGGGTATGTTTGGTCCTCCAAGAAGCACTTGATGTCGTGGAACCAAGGCTTATCATCTTTAGCAATATCTGCTGCAAATACATATGCTGGTCTATCAAGTCTCGATACTGAAATCTGAGGTACAAAGTTAGCAGCTTGAACTTTGATCATGGATGAAATGGTAGCCAGAGCATCTGCAAACTGATTCTCGTCCCGAGGGATATACTCAAGTTTGACTGTTGTGAAGAAAGTCAGTAACCTTCTTGTATAATCCCTGTAAGGTATCAGATGATCTTGGTGTGTGTACCATTTTCCGTTGGTCTGATTGATTACCAAAGTTGAATCCCCGAATACGGTCAATGTCTTGATCCTGAGGTCAATGGCTTCCTCAAGACCCATAATGCAAGCTTCGTATTCAGCTTCGTTGTTAGTGCAGTTGAAAGTGAGCTTTGCCGAGAAAGGCATGTGAACCCCTTTAGGTGTAATGAGTACTGCACCAACACCATGGCCATTCATGTTGACAGCCCCATCAAACATCATAGTCCATTCTTCTTCTGGGTCAGGCCCTTCAGTGTGAATAGGCTCTTCATGATCTTTTGCTTTAATGAACATGATGTCTTCATCGGGGAAGTCGAACCTCATAGGCTGGTAGTCATCAATGGGTTGCTCAGCAAGATATTCAGATAGTACACTGCCCTTGATGGCTTTCTGAGATGTGTACTGTATGTCGTATTCTGTGAGAATCATCTGCCATCTTGCAACCCGTCCGGTAAGAGCTGGCTTCTCGAAAATGTACTTAACTGGATCCATTTTTGAGATCAATAGAGTAGTATGGGTCAACATATACTGTCTCAGTCGGCGAGCAGCCCACGCTAAAGCACAGCAAGTTTTCTCGAGCAGTGAATAACGCTGTTCACAGTCGGTAAACTTTTTGCTTAGGTAGTATATCGCATACTCTTTTCGACCAGACTCGTCATGCTGACCTAGTACACACCCCATCGATTCTTCTAATACTGTCAAGTACATAATCAGAGGTCTTCCTTCAACTGGAGGCATAAGGATTGGAGGTTCTTGCAAATACTCCTTGATCTTGTCAAAAGCTTTCTGGCAGTCTTCGTTCCACCTGACCGTTTGCTCCTTTCTTAACAGCTTGAATAAAGGTTCACAAGTTGCTGTAAGGTGAGATATGAACCGTGAAATGTAGTTCAATCGACCTAAGAACCCTCGAACTTCTTTCTCAGTTTTCGGTGCAGGCATTTCTTGAATAGCTTTGACTTTATCAGGGTCAACTTCAATCCCTTTCTCACTTACAATAAAGCCCAGCAGCTTACCGGATCGCACCCCGAATGTGCATTTGTTGGGGTTCAACTTTAGTTGGTATTTCCTCAGACGCTTGAATAACTTGAGCAGATTCACCAGGTGATCTTCCTCTGTAAGGGACTTGGCGATCATATCATCCACATAACATTCGATTTCCTTATGGATCATGTCATGAAACAATGTTACCATAGCCCGTTGATACGTTGCACCAGCATTCTTCAGTCCGAATGGCATCACTTTATAACAGAACGTGCCCCAAGGTGTGATGAATGTTGTCTTCTCCATGTCTTCAGGTGACATCTTGATCTGATTGTATCCCGAAAATCCGTCCATGAAGGAGAATACCGAGAACTGAGCCGTGTTATCCACCAATACATCAATGTGAGGTAATGGGAAGTCATCTTTCGGGCTGGCTCTGTTCAGATCCCGGTAATCAACACACCTTCTTACTTTTCCGTCCTTCTTAGGCACAGGTACTATGTTAGCAACCCACGGAGGATAGCTAGTCACAGCAAGGAACCCGGCGTCCCATTGCTTTTGTACCTCTTCCTTGATTTTCATAGCCATGTCTGGGCGAGTTCGGCGCAACTTCTGTTTGACTGGTGGGCATTCTTCCCTCAAAGGCAGCTTATGCACAACAATATCGGTATCCAACCCTGGCATATCTTGGTAGGACCAAGCAAACACATCAACATACTCTTGAAGCAGATCTATCAGCTGTCTCTTCACTGAGTCTTGCAGGCAGGCCCCGATTTTGACTTCTTTCACGTCTTCCTCCGTACCAAGATTAATCACTTCAATCTCCTCCTGATGAGGAGTAATAACTTTTTCCTCCTGTCTCAGCAACCTGGCTAGCTCTTCAGGAAGCTCATATTCTTCATCAACCCCTTCATCAGCTTGATTGATCGGATTGTCAAAGTCATACGATGTCATAGCTGTGCTGTTGTCGGTGCAGTCTGGAAGGCACTCTCTGCAAGGGTTAAGTCGGTTCATTTTAGTGATTGATTTTAATCTTGCTTTAGAAAAAAAAGTGAAATGAAGTTATCATTTTGAAAACACCGCCATTTATTTTTTGTACAAAAAGAAAAATGGAAAAACAGTGAGCAGAAAAGAAAAAGACGCGTTTAAAAAAAGATTGTCTGATATTTCATTAATTTAATCTTGTTTGCACAAAAGTACAGATGGCCCTGATTACAAAATGAGTCTTGTCATCTTGGGCAAGATGCAAGACTTTGATGCATGCTATAAAAGATACAGGAAATAATAATTACTCTGCTCGAGTAACACTTATAATTCCCTGGGAAGACCAGTTCGAGACACTGCTCCCCGGGACCTTTGGACGAATCCAATTCTCCAGATTGCGCTCCTCTTCCAGCTCGTCTTCCAGACAGTTGATAGCGTCGGGGGTAAGCATCCCCCCACTGACAAAACCAGGCTCTGCAGCAGCCTTTGCTTGATGTTGAGTTGGTTTGTAACCCAACCCAAACTTGTCCTTCTTCTCCTCCACAGCTAAGACCTTGCCCCAGCCTAGGGCAGTTCCCTCTTCAACAACCTTCCGGGCTTGTTGATATGACGACATGGAGATTCCTGAAACAGCAGATGCTTCATTGACATTCAAGGCTTCAAAACCTTGGCTCATCGTTTCATGGATTTCTCCATCCATCTCAATGTACTTGTAGGTAGCCAGGTGGCTAACAAAGATGTCCTCTTCTCCACAGATTGTGACAACTTGACCCTCCCACTCAAATTTTAACTTTTGGTGAAGGGTAGACGTTATAGCGCCAGCGGCGTGAATCCAGGGTCTACCCAACAAACAGCTGTAGGCGGGCTGAATGTCCATCACATAAAAGATAGTTTTAAAAGTCTGCGGGCCAATTGTCACGGGCAGCTCAATCTCTCCCAGAACCGATCTCTTCGAGCCATCAAAAGCCCTAACCACCAGGTTGCTGGGTCTCAATGCCAGTCCATCATATTCAAGCTTCACCAGAGCCTTCTTTGGTAAGACATTCAGGGATGATCCTGTGTCCACCAGCACATGTGAAAGGACAGCTCCTTTGCATTCCATGGTTATGTGCAAGGCTTTGTTGTGATTGCGACCATCCACTGTCAGGTCAGAATTGGTAAACCCTAGCCCATTGCTAGCAGTGACATTTCCAACAACGGTTTCCAATTGGTTGACAGTAATCTCCTCGGGCACGTAAGCTGCGTGCAGTACTTTCAGTAGTGCATTCCGATGGGCTTCGGAGCACATAAGCAGAGAGAGGATGGAGATTTTGGATGGCGTCTGGTGAAGTTGATCCACAACTTTGTAGTCACTCTTTTTGATGATTCTCATAAACTCATCAACTTCCTGATCGAATGGAGTCTTCAGGGCTTCTTTGGCAGCTGGATCTTCCTGCATCGGGCTTTTTCCTTTTGCCTTGGCAGCAGCTTCTGCTTCGGCAGTGGGTCTTTGGACTTGTGAAGCGAAGAGACGTCCGCTTCGGGTGAAGCCTCCGCCTCCGCCCACATTATCAATTTGTGGTGCAGGTGCTAATGTTTCAAGAGTGATTCTTTTTCCTTCGCAGTACACGTCAGAGCCATAGTGCCAAGGGATGGCCCTATCGCTTTCATATGGTACAGGTCCAGGCACCGTGACAGTGACTGGACTGATTGCTGCTGCTGAAGGGATTGTTATTGTTTGTGGATCATAAAAGATTGTGACTGGTGCTCTAGCGGGAGCAGCACCTTCTGAATGGTAGGCGGAGTTATTTTCTGGATCGTAGAATATGGTAACTGTGGAGACATTTTCATGATTGTTTGCTGGAGTTGTAGGAGGTACCGTTGGAAGGACTGTTGTTGTTGTTGATGGAGAGTCGAAATGGAATGAAGCTGAAGTTGTAGCAGGAGTAACTGTTGTAAGCTGATCATTTGGTAGGACAGATGGAGTACTTGCTGATGTTGCTGATGAATTATCGGGAACAATTGTTGTTGCATTTGTAGGAGGATCTGAAACCGTTGTCGATGAAGTTGCTTGAGTTGCCGGAAATGATGTAGTGATCTGTAGCAGGCCACTCTTAATAAGGCTGTTAATGCCATTCCTCAAGTCTTCACACCCATTCCAAGAAATATTGCAATATGGGCACCCTAGTTCACACCCCGGAAATATATTGCTTTCACGGAGTTGAGCCTTGATTTCTACCAATGGTGTCCTGATCTGATCCACACTGGTTATCAAATAAGACGGTTGGTCTTCTTCGATAGCATTAATTCGGGGACCACCATGGTGTGGCATTGGGTTTTTGTTGACGTTGGGCGGAGGTGCAAAGTTCAAAGCCTTGGAGTCCACTAAGTCTTGTACCTTCATATGCAGAGCCCTGCATTTTTCTGTACTGTGACCAGGTGCGTTGGAATGAAAAGCACACCTAGCATTGGAGTCATAGTTTCTTGGTAGACTGTTGGGATCCGGAGGTGCCAACGTTCTTAGCTCAACTAGGTTGAGTTTCAGAAGTTGTGGCAGCAAGGCAGCATATGGCATTGGGATCGGGTCGATCACTCTGTTAGCTTGAGAGGGCCTCTGTTGAAATGGCCTCTGTTGATTGTTGTTGTTGGTGTTGTTGTTGAAGTTTCTTGGAGGATACTGATTCTGATGATACTGAGGTTGTTGTTGGAAGTTTTGTTGCGGAGGTTGGTAGACTGGCTGAGGATGAGCTGGAGCAGGAATGGTGACTGCTGCTATTGTTCTTGGAACATATTGGGGCCTACCCCTGTTGGAGTGAATGGCATTGGTCTCGCCAGTTCTTCTCGGGCCTGCAAAAGGCTTTCTTGTACCACTGGACGAACTAGCACCATTATCAGATATCTTACCCATCTTTAATAGGCTTTCAATTCTCTCCCCGGCTATAACAACATCTGCGAAGCTGGTGGAAGAGAAAGCAGCTAGCCTATCAATATAGGTTCCCTGAAGGGTATTCATGAACATATCAGCCATCTCTCTTTCAGACATAGGTGGTTGGACAGCAGCAGCAAGCTGTCTCCATCTTTGAGCATATTCTCTGAAGCTCTCTCTTGATGATTGTGACATCCCCATTAGGAGGGTCCTATTGGGTGCCATATCCAGATTATACTGATACTGTCTGATGAAGGCCTCTGCCAGGTCCTTCCAGCATCTTACAGTTGCCCTTGTCAAATGGGAATACCATTCCCTTGATGCTCCAGTTAAGCTGTCTTCGAAGTAGAACATCCAAAGTTTCTCATCCATTGTATAGGCCTTCAGCCTTCCCAGAAATGATTGTAGGTGAGTCCGGGGGCATGAAGTCCCATTATACCTTTCGAAACATGGAGGCTTGAACTTATGAGGGATCCTGACCCCATCAACCAAACCCATGTCCATGACGTCGAAGCCCAAAGAATTTTGAGATTCTAAAGACCTTAACTTCTCAGCTATCTCATCCAATCTCCTATCATAAGCATCCTCTCCAGCACCCATTACTGTAAATTGGTCCTCCTGAGGATCTTCTTGAAGTACTCTGGCTGCAGTAGCTGTTCCTTGAACGTTGGCAGGGATATTAACCTCAGGATGTAGATGTGGACCAAACACAGGGGGGTTGACATGTGGTTGCACCCTTTCATTGTTACTGGTGCCTGCAGTTCCTACATGAGGCTCCTCTGGATTTTGCCTCTCAACCATAGCCCTTAGTCTCTCCTGGCTCTGAGCCATGTTGTTCATAACCTCCATGAACTGCGTCATCTGTGTTCTCATCTCCAATCTTTCATTGGCTAGCTGATTTCTGACATCAGCAAGATCTTGTTGAACTTGATCCATCTGAATTCCCGGAAGGTTGTTTCTAGTTGGATACCTATGTGGCCTGTTGAGAGGAAATACCCTGCGGCGAGCAATAATTCCTGAGATTCACAACAGAGGTTAGAAACAATAAAACAAAACCTACAAAACAGAAAAAAAGGTTAGCATGCAATGCAGTTATGCTTATTTGCTCTCAAGGTATCCGGTTTGGTCTTCAGTTTTGACCCTTCCAGACCCTTGAAGATGATGCTGTTGAAGTTGCTTTTGATGTGAACCCCAACACAAACATATTACAAAGGGTGAAATAATACAACTTGTTCATTTTTACAACACAAACCCTCAAAGGGGCCAAAATACATCACAAAAAGCAAAAGTACATGGAAAAGGAACAACAACAAGCAAATGATCAAACTCCAAGGCCAAACTCATCCTCACGAACTTCCTTGAGAAGTGCTTCGGTCACAGGATCAGCCGGACGCTCCGTGAGACTTCTGATGAGAAGGTTTCTGGTTGCAACAGCTGCAGTTAACCTCTTGTTCTGACTTTGATCTCTGGACTTCTTCACTCCAGCTTTGATCTTTAGCTCTGAAATTTCCTCCTGGGCTGCTGCCAGGGCTTTCTCCATCTGCTCCATCTTATCTTGAACTCTCTTGTCTTCTAGAGTACGGGCTTCAGTGATCCGGACCCACCTGGCCTGACTCTCTTTCAAGTACAAGTCTGTCCTTGCTCTTTGGAACTGGGCTTCTTTACAAGCATTTTTCAGAATCTGCTCACCAGCTTTAGACTTGTTGATATAGTCTCCAGACTTCTCAATCTTAGTCAAGTGTTCCACTCTCAGCTTCTCCAATCTTTCAATCTCCCTTACACCTTCACTCCTCTCCCTGAGGGTCTTCTGCAGGGCTTGGGATAGCTTCTCATTTCTTTCTTTCAAGCCTTCAAACTCTTCCAAACTGACAGTAGCAGGGGGTGGTGCTGATGATGACTCAGGCATGTCTTTGATGGTGAAGGGCAATCCTGAGATTTGGGCCCTAGCATAGGACCACTCATGATATTGGGCTGATGCCACATTATTGCACTTCCCCAGAATGGTGATTCCCTTGGTTTGAACATGATCCCAGGCCCAGGCAGCCTGCCTAACAACAGTCAAACTGATCTTGTTCTCACAGTAGAGGGTCTCAACCAGGTCTTGTTCCCTAGGAGCATGAACCAGTGCATAGCCTAATTGCCTCTTGAACAGCAGGGGGTTGTAGTTGATACTTCCCTTAACTCCTACCAAAGGTACATTGGGAAAGTGCCCACAGCTTGTGATCATATTTCTGCCCTTGGTGCCTTGGGTGCACCATCTGATGTCTGCTGCAGTGAGAGTGGTGAGCCTCTTAGCCCAGTTGCTTTGCTGATGAGGATTCAGGAATGCATCTGTCCTGGGTAGATGCTTGAGAAGCCAAGCATGGAATAGTGGAGCACAACACCTCACTAGCTTACCCCTCTGTTTCTCATTCCTCTGATGTACTGAGTAATAGAGGTCACCCAACAAGGTTGGCACTGGGTTCTTCAGGATGAACAGGTGGATGGCATTCTTGCTGATGAATCTGGGCTCATCTGCAAACAACACAATTCCATATACACTCAAGGCCAACAATGCACAAACAGCTTTCCAATCCCCCAGGGAGGCCTTCAGACTAGCTTGAGAAATTAGGAAATCCAGATGAAGACCAAGGATCCCAGCTTTAGAGGTCATGTGTTGCTCAATCAGGGTAGGCTCCAGGTGCAAAGCTTTTGCTATCTCTCCATTGCTGGGAAAGACCATCTCAGGGTTGAAAGGAATTTCTCTCTTGATAGGCAAACCAACCAAAGATGCATATTCTTCTAAGAGAGGTCCCAACTGAAAGTCTTGAAAGGTGAAACACCTCAATGGGGGGTCATAGAATTGGATGCAGGTATGGATCAGGCTCCTCTGAGATGGGTCCATGTCTATAACCAAGTCAAGTATATCCCCATAATGGTCCCTGAACAGAGGTATGTGATCTGGGGTCATCAGGGTTTGGACCCTCCTGATGTCTGACAAGTCTGGTTGGAAGAAATGATAGGTGATATTGCTTTTCTTTGGAGCCATGATGCTGAAGACTGAGTAGAATAACTGCTGATGAAGATGCTGAGGAGTGAGCCACTGACTGGCTAATGCAAGCAACTGAAGTATATGGCTGACAAGCTGAAGCAAGTGCTGGTGGAGACAGGTCAAAGCTGCAGATGGGGTCAAAACCAAAAACCAGATGAATAATGGATACCCTGAAACACAAATAAGCACATGTCAATATGATGCAATGAGTATGAATGCAAATGATATGCAAAGGGTTTGCGACTGAGCTGGATCTGATTCACTGTCTTGGTATAAATCCATGTGTGTTTAAGAATTCCAGATGGAGGTCTAAAGATCCAGTAACCAGGGTAGGGGACTCAAATAAAGAGCCACATGTCCAGGGTTTTAGAATCACAAGAACTGTCCAACATGGAGTATTCTTAACAAAGTAACAGGGTATTCTGAGGTCAAGGTACCTGCAAACCTGTAAACAGCCCAACCCCCTCACAGGCGGTGATCTAGAACAAGGATCCTCAGACTTGGATCAGTTATGAGAAGTGTAAACACTTCTAACCCGGAGGTACAGTGTTTACAATAACCATAACAATTCCTCCTCTAATTCACCTCAGTTTCTGAAGGTCAAACTAAAAGGTCATCCAGACTTAGCAGGCTTCCCAGATAGCCCTAGCATTGCAGGAAATCCGCAACACAGAGTTCTCAAGAAGAAACCCATATCTGAACCGTGTTTCATATTCCCGCACCAGACCGAAATGGAATGGGAAAGAATATGATTCACTCTAGCCTAGGTGTCACTCAGGTCCCAGGTGTAGGACCTTAACTCTCAATGAAATACCCACCCACCAAAAAACAAGGAAACCAGATCCAGCCAGCAACAGTGACAGTATGATATATACAAATGCAATAAAGAAAGCGGTAAATAAAGCTGTACAGAAAGCAATAAATAAGGCAAACATACAAACACAAATAAGCACATAACACCCCAGTAAACACAAATCAAACAAGCGCTAGGAGGAACCCACAAAAAGAACCAGAAGCCCTGGTTGCAATATAAGGTTCCCCAGCAGAGTCGCCAAGCTGTCGCTCCCAAAGATTTGCATCCAGGTACAAGCGCGAACGGTCGGCGAAGGGAACAGTGAGAACACACAGCCGTGAACTCACTGGAGGATGAAAAGAGTCGCCAGCTAGGCATTTTTATCCCGGAGGAAAGGCAATGCTGCATAAGCCTAGAAAAAGATGGATAAGACGGTTTGCGAACCAGAGAGACTGAGAAAGGGGGTTGGTTACAACCTGGGAAGGTATTAGCACCCAGATTGTCCGTCGTACTCGACGGGATCCACGCTTAAAAGATTTGTGCTTTAAAGGGGTAGTGTCAGTGCTATTTGTGCATAAAAGAGCTGGAAAAGATGTACAAGTGTCAGTGTAAAGAAATGTGATGTGTATAAATGTACAGTGTCAGTGTGAGATCAGGAATGAAATGCTCAAGAATATGAGGCTAAAGAATGAAGCTGGAAAGAGGGGGAATATACAGAGACTTTTGTTCGATAACTGTTAAGTTATGCCTACGTATCCTCTCGTGCAATGAGGAAGTCAGAACACCGTAGTTCGACCCAAAGAGACTGAAAGGATTGACTGGTGAACTGCTTGCAGTCTATGCTCAAGTGTATGATCTGTCTGGCACAGATGCAAACTGTCTTGCATTAGACGGAAGAAGCAAGTTCTCGGTTGTGAGTGAAGATGATGAGAAAAGAATCCCGAAGGAGACGATTATTGTTTGTTTTTGGTGTTTTCAGTCTTTTATTTCTTTTTGGAGTTTGTCATAAGATAATGAGCTTAAACCTAAATCAATGGACTTGGTAAACTCATCACATCATCCCTCTGATTAGGGGTAATGAGAATTACCTTAAGTGTGAAGTCAGATTCTCACACTTAATCACCTTTGGTGTAGGATTAAGATCATTAACCTACTTGTGATTATTTAGATGTTTTTGTGATTTTTGTTTAGTGTTGAGTAATGAGGTTAAGCCATAATCAGGGATTTGACAGACTCATTACACTATCCTAAAAGAAGGATAATAGATGAGGGTGTTTAAGCTGAGGAAGGATCCTCAGCTTAATCCATGATTAGGGATTAAACCCATGACAGAACAAACCTTTGATTAAGTGGATTTTATTAATGATATGATGATGAAGTGTTTTTTATGACTTGTAAGACAACTTGAGGGGGACTTGTCCATTAACTTTAGGGTTAGTCCTTCTTAGCCAATTAAGGAAGAATTAGAACCCTAATGCAAGGCCCAAGTTACAAGTGTAATGTCTTAATGATTATTAGATGGATTAATTAAGAGAGTTCAACACCTTAAGGGTCCAAGACTTAGGATTAAAGTTATACACTCCATCCTAAAAGAAGGATGCAGGCAGGATCTTAATCACAAAGTCTTAAAGCCTTGAGGGTTTAGTCCCTGATTATGAGGTGAGGAGAGAAGACTCAAGGAGAGACACAAAGGTAAAAACTATGGGGGAGACTAATCAAAACCCTAATTCATTATCATGCTTGGTTGGTCCTAATGTTTGTGAGGTTTTCAAGAACAATCTTCAGATGAACCACCAGGAAGCAGATGAACAAGATCAAGAGAAGCAAAGTGACTTGCTTCATCCAAGAAGTCAAGTCACTTGAAGAAAGAAAGTGGGAGGAGGAAGAATGAGCAAGCTCAAACTCAAACACACATAAGAATGCAGCAATGGATGCAAGAGAGATGAAAAGAAATGTTATGAGAAGTGAAGGCAAATTCACTTCCCAAGTTTACTTACCACCTGAAATGTTAGAAGCAAATGCAATACAATGCTAAATGAAATGAAATGATATGATGCAAAGCAAAACCAGAAGCAATACACATGATGATTATGATGTTATGAGGTGCTGCAAACATGAGGCAAGGCAATGGAGATGTTCATACAAGATTATGAATGCATATGATGCAAGCTAAGGAGCATGAACAAGCATGAAATGTTATGAATCATACAAGACAAATGGCATGGCAAATATGCAATGTAATGGTCAATGATGCTTCATACATGTCTTAAGATGTCAAGTGAATCACAAGGATGCACAATATGCAATGACAAGTTATGTTATGCAAGGAAATGCAAGAGGGATGCAAGAGAAGGCCCAAATTAGGGTTCATGGATCAAGCATCACACACAAACTAAAAACAGAAGCAAACCCTAATATGAAAAATGGAAAATGGCACTCAAAGAAACCCTAGACCTATAACAAACCACTGCCCAAAGGGGAGCTCTCAACTCTCAACCAAACTCAAGTTATGAATTTTACAAGTTATTAGGGTTTTTTTAGGGTTTGTAACAAAAGAAATGCCAATCAATTGGAAAATGTAAGATCAAATCTTGGCCTTTTTATCTTTGAAAGTTCATGCTAAATGGAAAACAATGCAAAAAGAATCAATGTCTCAACCTTCACCAAAAGGCAGAAATGAATTTTTAAACATATGATCAAAATAATGCATCAAAAATGATTTAATTCAATGAAAAATTCTTAAAATGCATCAAGATCAAAAAGAAATTTGGTTTGAAGGTTGGACAATGTTTCTAAATGTCTTAGAACATTTCATGAATTTTTTTGTAATTTTTAAATACTTAAAAGTATTTTTAATTAATTAATTCTCATTAATCAATTAAAAATAATCTTTTAAATATTTAAAAATACCTTTTTAATGATAAAAAATAAAATAAAAATGTTTTTGTGTCATAAAAATTAATAAAACCTTAAAGAAAAAGTTTCATAATTTTCATGATTTTTTTGCTATTTTAAATAAATTGTACAAATTAAATGGAATAAATATGAATAAAAATCAAATGAAAATAAAAGTAAACAGAACGCGTGGCCAGGATTTGATCTGAGGGAGATTGGGTTGACTTGGCGCGCTATCTAGTGGTCCAGATTTAAACTTCCTAAATTCAGTTAATTAAACTAATTAAACCTAATTAAATTAATTAAGTGGAAATTAAGGTTAATGAAGCAATCTGGTCCCTTGGTCTACGCGCGGGAAGGGCAATCCAATGGCCCAGATTTAAAAAAACACTAATGGCTGGCTAAACCCTAATTAGGGCAGGGTAAACTCAGACGGCCGGAACAGTGGTTCCGGTCGTCTTCTCCGGCGTATCACAAACCCTAGAAAACGATTCAGGCCACCATTCAACAAATTTCCTGCCCAGAAACAACCCCCCATCCTAACTAAACCTCAATCCAAGATCAAAATACATTTATCTAACATGAACAAAGAGAATCGAAACGAAACGCATTCACGGGCCAAGTTTCAGAGATGCATAAAATACTCATTTCCACACAATTTTTGATTCTAATCATATCACAGTGATCCCCAGAGCATGTATTTTTGATTTGTAACAAAAGAAACAGGTTTTAAAAGGTTTGAAGTTTGAGACTACCTGAGGTGACAAGTCCTGTTTCTGAGCTTCCAGAGCCGTTTCTTGATGCAAGCTAGCTCTAATGGATCCCCTGGTGTCAATGGCAAGCTTGAAATGAAGTTTAGCAAGCTATTTCAATGGCTACCAAACTGGTGTAGCAGAGAATGACCTTGGTGTACAGGCTGTTTTAGGCCAGTGTAATGGGTGGTTTGGACTCCTCTAAGTATGCCTGACTTGTTGGTGAAGGAAGATGAAGTGTTTGAGGGATGGACAGTGAGATTCGAAGAGGACTGGTTCTGAGGATGAAGAATGGTGAGGTTCAAATCAGGCTTGATTCAGGCCTGAGCTTTGATGGTTTAGGGCCTATGGAGTGTACTGAGTTTAGTGATGAAGAAAGTTTGGGAGTTTCTTGGCTGTGGAGGCAGATTCGATGGATTTTGCAATGTGAAGGGATTTTGTGTAAGTGATGAATGAGTTGGTTTCAGCCCTTGTTCTTGTTATGTTCCACTTGCAAAATGAAATGATAAACAATTCTGATTGGTTGCTTGATGTGACATGGCCTGCTATGATAGGTGAGGCTACTTTTGCTAAAAATCCACTTTTGTGTAAGATAGGGCATGGCTCAAAGTTAAGCAAGTACAAGGCATGGCTGGTGCAGCAAAAGGTGATGGATAGGCCTAGCAAAGCTCAGCAGCCAATGTCATAAGTTGGTGAAGTGGTCATGAGTGAAAATGCAAGTTGGCTAGCTTTATGGATTTTCATGAGAAAAGCCAAATTACATGAACCAAACCATGAGCAAACTTGGTCCATTTCTGATTTTTGTGACTTAGAGGATGTTCACATGCTGGTTTGTCATGAATTTGAGGCAGCAATCATGCATTGATTCAAGACTTAGCAAAATTTCCACTTGGTGCATAACTTGAAAAACAATGATTTTTGGCAACTTTGCATGGCCATAACTTTTGATCCATGAAGAGTTAGATCATGTTCTTGTACTTTTTGAAAAGGGAAAGATGAGATCTACAACTTTCATGACCAAAGTTTTTCCATTTGAAGCCTTTTTGGATCATGAATCAAGGCTTGAAAATTGACCTAAAATGGTGCATTCTTGAAAAGTCAACAAAACCCAAAAAGTCAACTTTTGCAAAAACCCTAAATTCTTGATTTCCATGAACTTCAAACTTCTTCCATGATCAAATAAAGATCATATACACTCAAAATGATGAAGACCACCCATTGGTTGGGTCATTGGGGGCCTCAGATGCCCTGATTTTACACTGACTTGTCTGAAAAGTCAACTCTTGATCAGATGACTTCCCCATGGAATTTCTTCATGAAAATTGATATGCATACTCCATATACCATATAAAGATCAATGGAAACAAGAATGACCAAAAAATTTGGAGTTATGGCCTCTGAAACCAAAACCCTAATTTTCAGTCAACTGTGCAGTTCATCCTGGCTCTGCATCCACTCAAACCCTAATTCTTGTGATTCCTCTGCATTTTTGACTTTGTGAGGATGTAATATGACATAAGAACACACATGAACCACTTTGAGTTGATTAGTGGTTTTTGGAATGGCTCAGGAGGCCCTGAGGTTGCTCAGATCACAAACCCTAGGTGCAGATGCCTTAGAAGCTATGCAGTGAATCAAAATGAGATGTGAGATGATATGTTTTGTGTATATGCATATGAGATGATCACAAGCCATGGTGTGAATGGGTGAGGGCAAATTTGGGGTGTTTACAGCTAGCTATGAGCCCATACTTCTCTTACACAAAGCTTGACTTTTTGGCAAAACACCCATACTAATCACAATAGGCCAGCACCCACTCTCTGACCTATCACACTTCTTTATGTGGATCAAATGCAAGCAAAAGCACATAACAACACAGCCTGAAACTCCAAGAACACAACACACACAAAAATCCTCTCATTTGCAAAAGCCTTCGAATCTCTTGATTCAGTCATCAAACCTTCAAACTTTTTTCACCATTCAACTCCATAAACCTCACTGATCATTTCCCACCCTCCATTTTGCCCTAAAACATCCACAATCAAAAACACGATTTTCACATTTCACAAACTGAGATTCTGCAAACTCTCTCCAGAGGCCATTTAAACTCCAACCAAGCATTGCAAGCTTCTTAGGAGGTTCATTGGAGTGGATTTGAAGCAAAGAACTGGCCAGAAAGTCCCTGATTCGAAAGCTCAAGCTCAGGTAGCCATGGCATTTATTTTTCCAGAACTCTCATTTTATGTTATAGAATGATTCTACATGCTTCACTGATTGCCATGATGTGTTTAGTTTTGAAAATAGTTGAGAAATAAGCATTTCATGAGCTTCTGAAATTTCTGAATAATTTTCCGTTTTGCTTCGAATCTTGTTGTTCATGTGAAATAAATGATTTTTGCTGGCTGAATCTTGTTTAGAATGAGTTAGGGATTGATTCTGGAGAGTTTGGTGAGTTTTTATGGCGTTTTGAGAGAGATTGAGTGAGAGAGCCGCCGGAGAAGATGACCGGAACACTGTTCCGGTCATCTGAAAGTCATTAGGGTTCAGATTAGGGCTTTAATCATAATTAGCGTAGTTTGAATGTGAGCCGTCCAGATGCGCGCGTTGGTCTTTCCCTCCATTCCCAGTTTGAATCTCAGCCTCAGGATGCGCTGACTTTCTCTTTATTTGTATTTTTATTTCATTTTATTTCATTTATTTTGTACATTTTATTAAAAATAGCAAAATACATTGAAAAATTCTGAAAATTTTTATCAAACCTTTTATTAATTTTCAGAACCCAAAAATATTTTTATTTTCATTTTTTGCATTAAAAATTATTTTTAAATCATTTAAAAGTTTATTTTTAATTAATTAATGGAAATTAATTAATTAAAAATACTTTTAGGTATTTAAAAATCACAAAAAAATTCATGTAACCTTTAAAAATATTTAGAAACAT
Organism: Lathyrus aphaca; assembly: GCA_963966055.1. Classification (NCBI taxonomy): domain Eukaryota; kingdom Viridiplantae; phylum Streptophyta; class Magnoliopsida; order Fabales; family Fabaceae; genus Lathyrus; species Lathyrus aphaca. Next base: position 30,276,463 of record OZ014519.1, on the reverse strand, counting down.
TGTCCAACTCTCAAACCAAATTTATTTTTTGTTCTTGATGACTTTTGATCATTTTCAATGGAATTAAATTCATTTTGAGGCAATATTTTGTGACAAACTTCAAAAATTCATTTCTGTCTAACCATTGAGAGTTGGATGATGATTCTTTTTGCATTGCATCTTTCATAACATGTAGTTTATAGGATAAAATTGGCATGATTTGATCTTGCATTTCCTATTTGTTTTGCATTTTTTCTTGACAAGGTACCTTAAAACCCTAGCAATCTTAGGAAATTCATAACCCCCACTAGGTTAAGAGTTGGATCCCCTCCTTTGGGCAGTGAGTTTGTATAGGTCTAGGGTATCTTTGATTGCATTTTCAATTTTTTATCATGATGTTTGCTTCTGATTTTGAATTTTGTTTTGTGTGTTAATCATAAACCCTAATTCATGCCTTTCTTTTGCATCCATCTCCCATTTGTTTGCATACCATGACTTGCCATGACATTTTGTGCATCCATTTGATTCATGATACATCTTAAGACATATTAGAATCATGTTTGATCATTGCATCTTTCATTTGCCATGTTGTATGTCATTTGCATTTCATAACTTTTCATGAACATTCATGGTTCAAAACATGCTTCTCTTGCATCCATATGTTTGTATGATCATTCTCATGCCTTGCCTCATGTTTGCATCATCTCTTAGCATCATTAACATCATACTCATGCTTTTGGTTTTGGTTTGCATCATCACATCTCATCTCATTTTCATTGCATTTCATTTCTTTAACTAACTTTTCAGGTGGTAAGTTGTTTTGGGAAGTGGATTTGCCTTCACTTCTCATAATCTCTTTTCATCTATCTTTCACTTCCCTTGCTGCATTTTGTATTGTGTTTGGATTGAGCTTGCTCATTCTTGTCCTTCTTACTTTCTTTCTTCAAGCAACTTGACTTCTTAAGTGAAACAAGTTGTTTTGCTTCTCTTTGCTCCTTTCATCTGCTTCTCTCCTTGGTGGTTCCTTGAAGATTTCTCTCTTAAACCTCACAAACCCTAGGACTTCCAAGCATGATAACAATTAGGGTTGATTAGTCCCCCACTTAGATTTTACCTTTGTGTCTCTTTGAGTCTTCTCTTCTCACCTCATAATCAAGGACTAAACCCTAAAGGTTTTAAGACTTTGTGATTAAGCTTATGCCTGCATCCTTCTATTAGGATGGAGTGTATAACTTTAATCCTAAGTGTTAAACCCTTAATGTGTTTAAATCCTTCAATCAATTCACTTAATAATCATCAAGACATCAAGCTTGTAACTTGGGCCTTGCATTAGGGTTCTAATTCTTCCTTAATTGGTTAAGAAGGACTAACCCTAGTGTTAATGGACAAGTCCTCCTCAAGTTGTCTTACAAACCATAAAATTCATTTCTTCATCTTATCATTAACTAAAATCCATCTAATAAAGGCTTTGTTTTGTCATGAGGTTAATCCCTAATCATGGATTAAGTTGAGGAGTCTTCCTCAGCTTAAACATTCTCATCTATTATCCTTCTATTAGGATGATGTAATGAGTCTGTTTAATCCCTGATTATGGCTTAATCTCATTACTCAACACTAAACAAAAACAACAACAACATCTAAATAATAACAAATAGGTTAATGATCTTAACCCTACACCATGGAGATTAAGTGTGAGATGTTGACTTCACACTTAAGGTATTCTCATTACCCCTAATCAGAGGGAAGATGTGATGAGTTTACTAACCCGTTGGTTTAGGCTTAAGCTCATTAATTTATGACAAACTTCCAAAAGCAATAAAAGACTGAAAGCTCAAAAACAAGCAATAATCGTCTCCTTCGGGATTCTTTTCTCATCTCATTCATTCACAAACGAGAACTTACTTCTTCCGTCTAATGCAAGACAGTTTGCACCTGAGCCAGACAGGTCATACACTTGAGCATAGACAAGTAAGCAGTTCACAGGTCAATTTATCCTTCAGTCTCTTTGGGTCGAACTACGGTGTTCTGACTTCCTCATTGCACGAGAGGATACGTAGGCATAACTTAACAGTTATCGAACAAAAGTCTCTGTATATTCCCCCTCCTTCCAGCATCATTCTTTTAGCCTCATGATCTTGAGCATTTCATTCCTGTTCTTACACTAACACTGTACTTATACACTTCACTTCTCTTACACTGACACCTGTACATTCTTCCCAGCTTTGATACACAGTTTGCACTAACACTACCCCTTTAAAACACAAATCTTTTAAGCGTGGATCCCGTCGAGTACGGCGGACAATCTGGGTGCTAATACCTTCCCAGGTTGTAACCAACCCCCTTTCTCAGTCTCTCTGGTTCGCGACCGTCTTATCCATATCTTTCTAGGTCTATGCAGCATTACCTTTCCTCCGGGATAAAAATGCCTAGCTGGCGACTCTTGTCTTTGTGAGTTCACTTCTGTGTGTTCTCATTTCCTCCTTTTCGCCGACCGTTCGCGTCTGTACCCCTCTTGGCCCCGGTTGTCATTTGGTGGGAGCGACAGCGTGCACAATAGAATATAAATGCAGAAGTAAATAAAGAGACACACAATATATTTTGGTTCCTCTGTTAAATTGGGAGTAGTCCAGTCCCCTTGCAACATAAGAGCTCTTAATTATAATCAAATTTATTACAATTTCTTAAGTCAGCAGCTCAAGACTTTCTTCTCAATCCCATGGAAAGAGACTTCTGCTCAAGCCTGCAAGCATGAGACTTCCTTGCCTAAACTCCCCGTTTAGGAATTCCTGCACAATCACCCAAATCGAACTTCCTTGCCTGAACTACCCATTTAGGACTTCCTGTTCAAGCCATCAAGCATAAGACTTCTTGCTCAATCATATTAATCGAGACTTCTTTACCTAAATATTCATCCAGGCCTTTTCTCTTCCCACAAGCAAGGGACTTAAAGTACTCAATCACATAGAAAGAGACTTTACTCTGAGCACAAAGGCTAGAGTCTTCAGATTATTATAATAGAGACATCTGGTATTAACCTTGTGTTCATATAAGTGCTTCTTGGATAAGTAGATACAAAAAGATTTATAATCTTTAGGAGATTTGAGTTAATTGCTCCAAAGTGTGGAAAAGTGAATTTTGCATTCTTCTTCTTTCCTTGCACATATTTTCATCTTGTTGTACCTTCCTATTTTAATGAACATGTAGGGATGTCAATGGGGTGGGCAGGGGCAGGGGACACTTCCTTACTCATGTCCCTGCCACCAAATTCATTTCTCATCGACATCCCTGATCCCCGTCACGGGGGAGTTTTTATCCTCATACTCGTTCCTCGTGGATCCCCGCTCCCCATGGATCCCCGAGGATCCGACATTTATCCATTAACATTTTATTTTTTAAAATATTTATATTTTATATAAAACTAAAAAACACAAGTATTTCACATATTTATTTCCTATAAACAATTACATGAACAAATTTATGAGAATCAAACCTTATTGATGCAATTGTAAGAGATGTGAATAATGGTTGCACACAAAACAAAGGAGACGATGGACGATGGTGAGGCATAACGGAGAAGATGGTTGAGGAAGTTGGATGGAGGTTTGACAACAGAAGAAAAAATGTACGAGTATGATGGAAGAAAATGAACGCTTCAACTTTTTTTAGGTTTTAATATCTAAATTTCTCTCTCTTAATAAATACATTAATATTTATTTATTTTTCAAAATAAACATAAAGGAAATGACAAAAAAAATGTAAAATATATAAAATATATATTACGTTAACTATATTAAAATAAATAGGCGAGGCGGGGGATGTATTCCTCGTCTTCGTTCCCGAAGTGCTCTCGAGGGAATTTTTCTCTCCATCCTCGTGTCATACCCCAAATTTGTCCTATTTGTATAGCATTTGTGTATTTGTTCTCTTGACTAACCTTTATTAAATCCAAAAAAATATGTGCCAATTACTTTCATTTTTCTTATTGATTCAGTCCTGTTATTGCAAGGTTGATTTGAGTTTAATTAGAAGTTATCAGGTCATCCGTGATGGTTGAAATGTAGTGGAAGTTTGACCTAATCTTGGTCAAACAATTGGTTTGCTTCATTACCAAGTTGTTCAGGTTGTGTCAAATTCATAATGCTTCATGGTTCATTTCTCATTCAGGGTTTTGTATTGATTCAAGTCTAATATACTGAGGTTTATATTTCGAGTTATGATTTAGTTTTCAAGGCATATTCATAATTGTGTCCAAGAGAGTTAAATGTGAATATTTGTGATTCAAAGCACTAATTCATTCAAACTTCAAGATTAATTCATTGTTCATTTGTGATTCAAGGCTTTGGTCCATTCAAAAGTTCAAGGTTGATTCATGTTTAGCCTTATTTCTCAAAGATCGATTTATGGTGGATTTTTATAATTTCAAGAATTGATTCAAAACTTTGGTTTAGTCATCTCATGATTGGTTTTACGTAAAGAGTTAGAGATGTTGGAATTTAGTTTTGAATATGATTTTTGAGTCAAGCAAAAGCATGTTAGAGGCAATTTGAATTTAATTAATTTTCAAAATCATCATTATCATTCATGAAGCAAGACAATTACAAAGTCTAATTTACATCCCAAAATCCCATCACACTACAAGTTATGCAAGTCCATTACCAAGGAACTACACCAAAGTCCATTTTTTAATTAATTCCACAAAATTCCATCAATCCATAGCCCATTAGTCCTTTTTTGCTTTTTAGAAAAATTACAACAAGACAATTGAAAAGAGCGTGCTACAAAACCAAGCATAAACTGTACCATGCCCCACATAACCTCACAAAATATATCATGCTGCTACCACACTCCAACTTACGCATGAAACTCCAAGACAACAACCTTCCTACAAGCCATGAACTGCGGCTACCACAACAAACACAACACTCCAAAACCATCAGCAAGCTTGCACACAAATCGTACTCCAAACATTTCACTCCCACACCACTGTCTAAGACCGTACTAGACATTGCAATGAAAATAACGCTTCACTAGCATAAAAATGATTCCACACAAGCAACCAACAATAGACCTCACACACCACCCTTCAAATTCCTTCACTTTCCTTCGTAATCAAAAACCTCAAATCAACCAAATAACCAACTCTTTCCTTTATCAATCTTCACAAAACAAATTCAACATTTTGCATCCCTAACCTTCAACTTGCACCAACAAACTCATTCCTCAACACAATCAAACACATCACCCCTTTCAATTCACCGCAGCAAGCATTAAGATCAAAAGAGAGATCCGCGAGAAAAAGAAAAAGAAATCATCCTCTAACCCTTGCATCTTTCATTATTATTTTCATCTAACCTTTTCTCTGTTTCTCATTTCATAAAAATACAAAAAAAACATGGAAAGAGAATCAAAAACCCTAAAAATATCTGTGGATTACTCTTTGTTTACTAATTAGTTTACGATATTTGCACACGTACGACTTCCTCTTAGGCTACAAGACAATGACCTAGTTTATTTCTCGCATCAATATTCTTTTATATTTGTTTACCCCGCTTCCCTTTTGGATGCATTGTCTTTAGTTTATCGTTTTGCTTTGGTTATGTTTTTTTTTACTAGGAGCACCCCTAGGGACTAGATTCGACCTAACCCGTTCTCAAGCTCTCTCACTTTTGAATTATGATTTTATCTTTCTATTTTTTCTTATTCAAGATGAGAGACTAGTATGCTATTTATAAGAAAACTAACACACTAATCTAATAGGCTTTTTAACAATTACTCATTACAAACTAACTTAGAGTACAAGCTAACTTTAACAATTGAGCTTATAAGCAAGGCCAAATTCAAAATGCTAACAAACCTAGCAATATTGACTAATGCATGTTAGAACAAACTTCGACTTCAACACACATTACTTTGAGATCAGCATGTGAGCAAACTTCGATGACATGCTAAAACTAGAGTTCGATCAAATATCTCACACTTCTTTTAACTTATGATCGTTTGAACTTCATCCATAATGATAGTACCTTATTTACCATAAAGAAGGAAATCCTTAAATTGCTTAAAGAATCTAGATAATGAATTTAATAAGAGTAGATTTTTGTCCTAATTATCAATTTTCACCTAAATATTTTGCAAATCAACAATAATCTTGTGAAATTTTGTCATCTTCTGCATAATATATTTATTCTCCAAGAAAAGAATAACGTTGTTGTTTCAGAATCTATGAGTCAAAGATTTGATCATATACAATCATTCAAGATTGACTTACATCTCAATCATTGTCTTTAACTTCCCTTAGAAGTTTATCGCAAAGGCAAAAGATAACAGTGAAGGAAAATTGCGATCTAAACGCAGCGGAAAACAAAATTTTCCTTTAGTGATCCTTACGAATGAGCATGGTCAGTGATAGAATCGTTACCTCTTTGTGGCGATTCAGATCTTTGATGCAACGATCACAAGCGTTGATGAAGTGCAACGCCTCTACTCAGTCCACACGAACAGCTTCCGGTCACAGTGCTAGCTGCTTACGAACGGAATTATTTGAGTGAGAAAAGAGAATCAAAAACGAAATTGCATCAAGTAAAAGCTTCATCACAAGGGTTCCTTTTATAGACTCTCTTGTGGGCTGCGGGCTAAAAGCCCAATTCACATGATCCATAATAATATTATATATTATTATAATAACTATTATTATAATAAATATATTTATTTTATTATTATTTTATAACCATTATAAAATAACAATAATTATTATTATATTATCCGAATTTCTATTTTTCACTTAAGTGCACCGTACCTTACGGTGTTCCTTTGATTTCTCTATCTCTCATCAAACTGTCCTTATGTGTGTGACCCTGTAGGATTTCGTAACGTTGGTAATTATATTAAATTATATATTTAACATAATAAACAGTGAGCGGTATCTAGCAACACATCACTGCTACCCAAGTCACGAAAATGTCATGTGATTTGACAAAACCTTTTTCGTGATAATATATGTTTGTACAATTACCCTTTTGCCCCTATGTCTATATTGAACACAAGGCATACACTGTGTCATCCTTGTCCAGTTCAATATTGGGCCCTTAGACATTTCTCCTGTTATGCAGGATTGGCAAATTCCATCTAGGACACTCATGTCCCTCAGCATGCTTCGTGGAGTGCCCATCAACTGTCTTTATGATCATCCAGTTACGGATAATGTTTGATCAGCAATAAAGCACCTGACTCTACATCTAGGGTCCATAGTGGTTTCAGGTCGAAGGGTGGTAATACACCATTATCACCATGAGAATAACTTATGACACTTTGCATAACATACTATGTAGTATTCTCATAGCGGGTCAATCCGGTATAAATATTACTCCTAATATTTATACCTATGTCAAGACTTGATAACTCTTTATCCATGATCCATGAGATGTGATCATCAGTCTATCTTCATAATAGTCTCAATGCTTTAATGTTATCCCACTTTGCAATAAAGCTTGACTACGGATATTTTAAGAATAATGTCTTTATGTTTAATGGGATCTCATGATTAAGTCACACTTAACATTTCATTAAACAGACTAACTATTCTAGGGACTTTATTATTCTGAAAGACAAACATAATAAATAAATGCCTTTTATTATTAAACGAATAATCTGATACAAGTACCAAAAAGTATTGGCCTCTAGGGCTTACACCAACAAACAGTACTACTGGTCTTATACATCATCTCGGTCTTCTCTATTTTTGTTAGGCTTGCACATATTAATGTCTCTCTCTCTTCAATGCTTCCACACATCATTGTTGAATTAAGATTTATTGCATTTTCACCTTTGGCAACCCAAAGTCATTGTCTCCAAAAAAAAATCTTAATGTCCCATTTGAAACCTACGATACTCACTTGTAAATCTGTCCTTTTTATCCACCGTGTGCGTCACTTGTTGTAAAATTGAAAAGTTCAATCATACAAAGATCTTTGATAAGTGTGATAACGAACAATGACAACAAACCACTTGACTTCAATGCAATAAAAATATAAAATTAGAGAACATTAAGAAATCAGTTCCCCATTTTGATCAAGTTAATCTATTGTAAAAAAGAAATGAACTACTTTGAGAATCAAATCGATATGGACTAATACACTTGAACCGTCGCCCGTCCAGACAGTGTCTGCCACTGTCGGATTACCACGCGACATATTTCATTTTTTCACTTAAGGTAGACAAGGTGGAGAAGACAATCTTGAAAACGCAGAAAGAATCTTGGAGGGACCCAAACCAATTTAACTTATTGTGTTTATTATTGTTCTGTACTAGGCCGCGAGAATATATAGGGGCACGGTCCAATACATGTCGGGCAAGGGCCCATATGCTCGAGCAGGAGAACCTCTTGGGCAAGTCACCTGCTTATGCGACAGGCACGCACTGAAGACGGGCAGAGAGCATGTCGGTCTTCACGCTTCTTACGCGTCCCTTGGCAGTTCCTCCATGGGCCTAGCTAGATTAAGCCCATTGAGGGGCCTTGGCCCAGCGCTGGGGGCACATTATAAATACCCTTTCTTAGCAAAGGGTCAGGTATTCTCACTCATTCTGAACTAAACCTTACTATTCTATACCTCTTCTGACTTAAGCATTGGAGTGCTTTGCAGGTACACCCCCTCCCTCACTTCATTCTTTGGCCCGTTCATCAAGTCACTGGAAGGCTTTTCTGATCAGGTGAGATCAGTGGCGCCGTCTGTGGGAAACTAGCTCCCCCTTCTTCCACAATAGAAGATCAAAGCTCAAACACCGTCCTTCCAGCATGTCCGGAGAACAACCTAACGAGCGCAGCCGTCCCCTCGTCGACTACACAATGGACGACGGCCCGCAGTACCATGAAGCAGACGCCCGAGATGGCCGTCCAGCCACCCCGTCTCTTGAGCCCCAGAATAACGGGGATCCCCCTCAAGTTCAGAATCAAGGGACTGAGGCGTTTCAACCCATCCCCGTTCCCGTCGAAGGAGACGCCACCATGATTGCTATGGTGAACGCTCTCAACCAGGCCAGCTCTATGCTCTACCAGCAGCATGAGAGAATCATGGCCCTAGAAGCTGACCGACAGGGACTCCGGCCTCAACAAGAGAGGAGGACACAACAACGTCCAGAAGCAACAAAGAAACGAGGACGTCGCTCCCCAGAGCCTAACGTCAGTAAGGCACGCGCCCGCCGTGACACTGGTCGATCGGGAACCTCACCAAGACGCGATTGTAGCCCCGACCGAAACGAGCTCTCTCCACCAAGGAGCGACGAAGAAGACCTGCAATGCCCTCTGTCACGGGCAATAATGGAAGATCCGCTCCCCAAAGGCATGGAGAAACCTCCTAACCTGGCCGTGTACGACGGGACTACCGACTCCGACGACCACGTCGACAACGTTAACGCGAAGCTCGATTACCGTAATGACATCACCGGGCATCTCAAGTGCAGGCTGTTCTCGACGACCCTCAAGAAAGGGGCCATGGCCTGGTACAAAAGTTTGGCCCCCGAATCCATCACGTCTTGGAGAGTTATGAGATCTATGTTCACGAGGCATTTCACAGCCTCCCGGCGCCATCCCAAGACAGAGGCGACCCTTGAAGCCATAGTACAAAAGAAAAATGAAACATTACGCTCGTACATCGAACGATTCAACCAAGAGGCTGTCGAGGTGGATACCACTGAGCACATGAAGAAATACCTCCTCGAGAGAGGACTCTTGCCCGGTAGCGAGCTCAGTCGAGCCGTTGGGATAGAACCTCCCCGCACCCTGAATGAGCTCCTACATAAGGCCTAGGCCTACATCAGATACGAGGAGAAGCAGGTAGCCCACAACGCTCGCAGCGGCCGCAATACCGGGGATACCGATCACTCCAAGCGTGAAGATCCGAACATTCCCCGTCGCAACGAGGTACAGGCGAAGGGAGGAAAAGCCCCGCGAACATCGAGAAGGAAGAGGTCCTGCGGGCCGATACAGCGAGTATACATTACTGACAGCTCCCCGCGAGCGCATCCTCGCCGAATGCATCAACTCCGAATTCAAACAGGGCAGAGTGAGGTTCCCAAAACCATCTGCACCAAAGCCTCACACCAACAAATCCAAATACTGTAGGTTCCACATGAGCCACGGGCACGTGACCGAAAACTGCGTTCACCTAAAAGATGCAATAGAGATCTTAATCCAAGAAGGGCATCTTAAACAGTATACTATGAGGAACGAAGCTTCCAAGCATGAAGAGCCGGAGAAGAAGAGACCTCGGGAGGATACACCCCCCGACGACTCTCCTTATCAAGTGGCCCTCTGCGTATCACATCCAGAGGACTTCAGCTTCCCCGAGACATTGCCCGAAGGCCGGATCGCTGCACTCAGCCCCTGGGAAGATTTCCTGACCGCCCTTGTCATATCGGGCGGAGGAATGAACGGCGAGGCCGCCGCCCTCTCAGTGAAACACAAGTTCGACGAACTCCTTCTGACCGCGCCCGAGCAGAAGGCAACGCTGACAAAATATCGGGGCAAATCCTACCCAATATCCTTCTTTTTAGAAGAGTTTTCGGGCGGCTCCCCGAATTTGGGCATCCCACTACTGATTAGGGCCAAGATGGCCCAGTTCGACGTCAGACGCATTCTGGTCGATCAAGGCAGCTCAATGGACATCATGTACGTCCACCTTTTCAAGACTCTGAAATTAGACCAAACCAACCTATCCCCCTACGTCGGGTCCGACCTCCAAGGGTTCAATGGAGCCACGACAAAACCGTGGGGATATGTCGAGCTCCTCGTCACCTTCGGAGAGCAGGAGACAGCCAGAGAAATCAAAATCCAATTCCTGGTCGTAGAGTGTCCCTCTCTCTACAATTGCATCTTCGGCCGCCCGACATTAGCCGAACTCACCGCGGTCTCATCTACCGTCCATCTAAAGATGAAGTACTACAACAAACTAGGCCGCGTAGTCACCGTCCACGGCGACATCGAGGCTGCCCGACGGTGTTACGACGCCGCAGTAAAAGGACAGGCCACGGTCAATACAAAGAGCAACAAAAAACCCAAGACCTAGGATCCTCTCCTCCAGGGAATCAACGCCATCGACCTCGACTGCCGCATTGGCCACGACAAAACTGAAGAATGGAAACCCACCGAGGAACAGTCTCCCGAACACCCGTTCCGGCCAGTCCCAGACGGAGAGTTCGAGCTCATCCCTCTGGGCGACGACCCTGGAAGAACAGTAAGGATAGGCAAAGGATTGCCCGAGGAAACAAGAGAGAAGCTCGTGACATGCCTCAAGGAGAACTCCGACCTCTTCGCATGGAACGCCGCAGAGATGCCCGACCTAGATCCTGAGATCGCATGCCACCAACTAGCTTTAGATCGGGCAGTCAAGCCCATAGCACAGCGTAGGCGCAAGCAGTCCCCCGAGAAGGCGGAGGCTGCCGAGCGAGCTGTAAAAGACCTCTTAGAGGCAAATTTATTTCTGAAGCCCAGTACACAACCTGGCTCTCTAATGTAGTCCTCGTTAAGAAAAATAATGGAAAATGGCGCATGTGCGTTGATTATACTGATCTTAATAGGGCTTGCCCCAAAGATGCTTTCCCTCTCCCTAACATAGATAAGCTCGTTGACAACTCTGCAGGTTTCAGACTCCTGTCCTTCATGGACGCATATAGCGGATATAATCAAATCCCTATGTCGGACACGGACAAGAGACACACGGCGTTCGTGACCCCGACCGACAATTACTATTACAACGTAATGCCGTTCGTACTCAAGAACGTCAGGGCCACATACCAGCGCATGATGAACAAAGTCTTCAAGGGAGAAATAGGGGATATGCTCGAGGTATACATGGACGACATGATCATCAAGTCTCACGAGGAGGTCGACCATGCTCGACACCTATATAAAGTCTTCAAGCAGGCGAGACAGTGTAAAATGAGGTTTAACCCTGAAAAATGCACGTTTGGCGTCCGGGCAGGAAAATTCCTGGGTTTCTACCTCACCGAGAGGGGTATCGAGGCCAACCCCGACAAATGTCGGGCGTTCTCGGAATTTCCAACCCCGAAGACCAAAAAATCAATTTAATCCCTCAACAGGGTGCTCGCCTCACTCTCCCGTTTCATCTCCAAATCCGCCCAGCATGCACTGCCCTTCTTCAGACACCTTCGTAAGGAGGACAGCTTCAAATGGACCGACGAATGCGAACGGGAACTACTCCATTTGAAGAAGATCCTCATTGAGCCCCCGGTCCTATCACGACCATTAGAAAGAGAAACCTTATACTTGTATCCGTCCGTAGCAACCGAGGCCGTCAGTGCCGTCATAATAAGGGAAACTGACGAAGGACAAAAACCCATCTATTTTACGAGCAAAGCGCTCCAAGGCCCCGAACTCAGATACCAACAAATCGAAAAGGTCGCCCTGGCTCTCATAAATGCGGCGAGGAGGCTACGCCACTACTTCCTCGCGCATACGGTTAAATTAAGAACCGACCAGCCAATCAAACAACTTCTCGGACGACCAGATATGGCCGGCAGAATGCTCAAATGGTCGCTGGAACTCTCCGAATTCGATATACAATATGAGAACAGAAAGGCCTTAAAAGCGCAAGCACTGCTCGACTTTGTCGCGGAAATGACCCACAACCCGACACCGACGGACGGCGCCCATAAATGGACGATCTTCGTCGACGGCGCCTCCAGTATGACAGGCAGTGGAGCTGGAATCATCCTCGAGAATGAGGACGGGATCCTGATCGAGGTCTCACTAGCACTAGACTTCCCGACATCAAACAATCAAGTCGAATATGAGGCTTTCATCGCCGGTCTGAGATTGGCCGAAGACCTAGAAGCAAAGGAAGTAAAAATATCAACAGACTCCCAGCTCGTGGCATCACAAGTACGAGGAGAGTACCAGACCAAGAACGACAACCTCGTCGAGTACCTAGCCTTGGTCAAAGAAATACTCGAAAAATTCGAGAAGTGGGAAGTACAGCACGTACCTCGCGAGCACAACACACGGGCCGACATCTTATCAAAGCTAGCTAGCACGAGAAAGAAGGGCGGAAACAAATCTGTAATTCAAGAGATCCTTCCTCGACCTAGTATCGAAAAACCACCTCCTCCACTCGAGGTCAACGTGATCGGGGATACTCATTGTTGAATGACGCCCATCTATAATTACCTAACGAAGGGCGAGCTCCCCGACGACCCAAAAGAGGCGGCCACCACCAAACGTAGGGCATGCTCGTACGTCCTCCTCGAAGGGAAACTTTACCGTATGGGGTTTTCCATCCCATTACTCAAATGCGTCGAGGAAGAGAAAGTCCCCGACATACTAGGAGAAATACACTGAGGAATAAACGCCCAACATCCCGGCAGACGATCACTTGCACGAAAAGCTCTTCGAGCAGGCTACTACTGGCCGACCATGCAACACGACTCCAAGGAACACGTCAAAAAATGCGACAAGTGCCAACGGCACGCCGACATGCACCTCGCACCCCCGAACGAACTAAAAACACTCTCTTCTCCATGGCCCTTCGCATGGTGGGGGCATGGATATCCTAGGGCCTTTCGTGACCGGATCGTACCAGAATAAATACCTCATCGTAGGGGTAGATTATTTTACCAAATGGATCGAAGCAGAGGCCCTGGCCAAAATAACAGCGCAGAACATTCTTCGATTCTTTAAACGAAATATCCTTGCTCGGTTCGGCGTGCCCCAGGTCCTCATCACGGACAACGAAACGCAATTCACAGACGGGGGATTCCAAGACTTCGTGGCGAGCTTAGGTACTAAGCAGCATTTCACATCCGTCGAGCACCCTCAAACCAACGGGCAAGCGGAAGCGGCCAACAGGGTAATCCTGCGCGGACTGAAACGCAGGCTCGGTGAGGCAAATAGGGCATGGGTCGAGGAGCGGCATAGCGTCCTATGGGCTTACCGTACAACACCTCACTCCACAACCGGGGAGACCCCATTCCGACTAACATACGGCACCGAAGCAGTCATCCCAGTAGAAATAAGAGAACCGACGAGACGCATAGAAGAACCCCTAGACGAAGAAATGAACGACGAGGCACTCAGAGCCGAGCTGGACCTAGTCGACGAGATCCGCTCCGAAGCAGTCCTTCAAGAAGTATCCCTCAAGCAAAAAATAGTCTTGCGCCACGACGCGAAGGTCATAAAAAGAGAGTTCCAGGTGGGCAGCCTGGTCCTCAGAAGAAACCAAAAACACCCAAGAGAGGGTAAACTGGTCGCCAACTGGGAAGGCCCCTACCGCATCCGCGATAAGACGAGCAACGGGGCCTACTATTTAGAAAACCTACAAGGCGAAGAACTCGCTCGACCATGAAACGCATAAAAACTTAGACAATATTACAGCTGAACATGTCGCGGGGAGACGTGGAAGGTACGACCACGCTTTTCGTCTCCAAAACAACAGAGAGGAACCACGCGACCCGGGGACGAACTGACCCCTCCAGTGAACACAACCCTCCCCGACGGTTGGGACCTCGATCGAGCACCAACGTCGAAGTACCAAGACCGGCAGGGCACCCAGCTCGCGATGGGAAAGCCCAAGCCTCGGAGCCGGAGTTCCAAACCACGAACTCGGTTTTCGATCTGAACGGGCACGACGCCCGCTACCTCGTCGGTTCCCTAAACCGAGGAGACTAACATGGTCGAGCATAAAACAGTTCATGAATACAAGAAACAAACCATAATAAAAGAAAAACCGAGTAGGATGAATAATCAAAAACGAAATATTCATTCATTAAAAACGGCCAAAGCCAAAGATAAGTACGCCCGAAGGCCAAAATACAAATAAAAAGGCACGCAGGCCATACAAAACGGGCACGCATGCCATATGAACAAAACAAATTAGAATTCCTAAGACTCCGCCCGGAGCTCCTCTTCAACATTCTCTTCCTCTCCCTCATCTTCCCCCAGCTCTTCTTCAGCTTCGAACGGGCACACGATCTCCCCCTCCTGGACACAGTAATTGTGGGCTGACCCCTCCGTCACCAACTCGGGATTTAAAATCCTCAGCTGCTCGACGGCGTTATCAAAACCCTCCTTAAACACAGCCACGAGGTCCTGATTGAGAGAGCGAATGTGCCCCACCAAATTACCCCGGGAACCGAGAGCGAGCTCTTCTTTAGTCTCATCAGCTAACGGACGGACCTTGTCCTCGAGCAAAGCAAGCTGAGCACGCAATCCAGCATTCTCCTCAGCCACCTTTTGATGCCCAGCTGCTTGTTCCTCCAAACTCTCCTTGGCCACCTTCAGCAGATCTCGCTCCTCCTTGACTTCCTCCAACTCCTTCTTCAGCCCCTCCTGAAGCTGGTGCTCCTCCTTATAGTCCGACAAGTCCTTGGACAGCTTGTCCTTTTCAGACCGGACCCGCTGGAGGGCATCTTCCAAAGAGGCAGTGGACACGGAGGTGTCGGTCAGGAGCATAGCCGTTTCCATCACCCTGATGACGGCGGCCAAGTCCCTGGCCAATTCCTTGCGCCGGACACTAGCCTCCTGGTTCAGGATAGCCCTTGCCTCGGGCGCTGGCACAACAATGGCGTCCTCGGTCTTGAAAAAGGCCCGCTCTACATAACAGGGGGGCATTAAGTAACTTCCAGGGCCACCCGGACTGCCGTTCCCCGCTAAGGTCGACCTTGAGAGTGTCCCATCCAGGCGCTTCCGCTTGTGGAGAGGGGAGGTTGATGGAGGCGGGTTGTCTGGTATGTTGATCATAGATGCACGGGGAGGGGAGGAGAGCACTGGACTCGCTGTGTTCGAGGTCTCAGCCCCGGAGTCACCAGCTATCTCTTGGACACGAGGCGCGGCCTTCTTCTTCTTCTTTGAAACCCTGTCCGAGGCACCTACCTGGTTGGCCAGCTTGAGAACCCGATCACGAGCACTGGGCATAGCACCTGCAAAACGAGGACATATACATCAGCGGGCGAAAACATAAACAAAAAGACAAGCATAAAAGAAACACCCACCCAGTAATTCCATGGCTTTCTCCTCGGTTCTACACTCGAGCAAAGCCTTGGTGTTAATAAGACGGGTCTCGCAGATCGGCATACCGGCCTCGTCAACATAAGGAAAGCCCTTTCGATCCGTCCAGACCGCCAGGTTGAAGCTCTGCACGTACTCAACCAGCTTCTTATAAGCGAGCCTATCCTCGACACCCAGCATCGAGAACTTAATCCTATAGTGGCTGGTGGTGAGATCGAAATGGTCGCGCTGCCACCTCAGCGGTATCTTCGACATTAATTTCTCCTCCCCGTCTGCATCCCGTTTGTAGTAATAAAGGGAATGCAGGGCAGCACGAGTGATCGGTCTCACTACATACCACCGACCCTTGAAATGACGGGCAGAATCTACGTACGTCTTGAACAAACAAACGGGCTGTTTAAAAGAGACTCAGTTGCGACGTCCCCGAAGATCGGACCGTTGGAGATGGAAAACATGGAAGAAGAGGGCCCGGGTACACCCAATACCGAGGAAGCGGCAGACCAACTCAAACGCCCGCATAAAAGCAATGGCATTGGGGTGTAACTGGGACGGCGCCAACCGGAGCCACTGGAAGAGAGACATCTGGAAGGAATTGAAGGGCAACCTGATCCCCGCCTCTCGGAAGGCAAACTCGTACATGGCGAACTGCTTCCCCGGGAAATGATGACATATCCGGTCCGCCTCT